>JAWNOP010000012.1:16359099-17630919 GCA_035045925.1 Drosophila atripex | reverse complement strand
GTCTCAGGGTCGTCTTATTCGCCTCGTGAACCACGTGCCAGGTAACACTAGATACTAGAGTTCTAATGGAGGGTTCTGAAATTCCAGATTCCAGCACTATTTTGGATGCCTTTCCGTTGTGAAATACACACCGCCGGATTCCGGAGGCACTCTGGCTATCTGGGAGGTATGTTGATGCAGTTTCACCGACAAACTTTGCACTACTGTGTTTGCTTTGGGCCTCCTAGGCCGAAACCAGTTTTGAGGCTTTCATTGACATCGCATTGTGCTGCCCAAGTACACATACCCATAGGAATATACAGTCGAGCATACACAGCTCGGCCCATCAACTGCGTCATAAAGCATTGGAGTTATGGCGACATCCACTCTAATGTTTGACTAAAATATATTGTAGGATTTTTCATTTGGTTTTTAAACCGACAATTATTCGATTTCACTTTTTAATCACCAAAAAATTTGACATTTCTAGCGAATAAAGTGAATGAAATGGGAAAGTTTGTGTTGTGGCAGGCTTCACTGTGGCCACTGATTGACGGCTAGGTGCATAGAGTTCCTGCGAGACGTAACCCCCATCCAGTACGAGATGAGGAATCCCAACCGGTTGCGGAACAAATCGCAGTGAGTTTCTTTCGGGCCGAAATGCGGCGCAAATTAGATGAAGTTGGAAGGTTTCTTAACTCATTACATATCGGGCCAGTTGATAAGGCTTTCGGATAATGGTGGCCCGGCCCCAGCACTGTCATTTTGGTGGCATGTACAATGGACATGGGTTGCATAAGCCGGCGCGAGGCTTTTTAGCCCTCTCACGTACCTAGACTCGTTAGATTAGCCGCCTCTGATAGCCCGAGATACATATAACATCTTCAGCACGTGTATCTCTATTTACCGCAGCTCTACAATATCTACTAGGTGTGCTAGGTTAGTAAAAGTTAATATTATATCTTAATACACTTTGCTAAACGCATTTTGCTATCTACAATAGCACAGATTTAGAAGGTTTTTCTTATCAGCTCAAGTTTGTATCTTCTGAAGGATTAAAAAGGTAAAAAATGAATTCCTTGAATTTTCAGAAGTGCTGCATTAATATAAAAAGCTTTTAATATTCCAACTGAATGAGGTTTATCTATTTTGGGCCCTTTTCTTGGGCGCCATGAAGTTTTATACCAAAATGTTCCTATTAACCTAGCCATGCTTTGAACTTTCATCTATAGAATGGACATTTACTATGTAGCTCCTAGTATAAAAAAAAAATATTCTACATAGAGGTAACATAGATTCTCTATAGAGTTTTTTTTTTTTTGAATAAAGTTTTCAATTTTGAAACAATAATGACATAGATCTCTTCAAAAACAAACAATTTCAAACTACTTTTCGATTATTTTATTTTCTAAACCTTAAATTGTATATACATATATCATAAACAATTTATATTATCTATATATCTATAGTATAGATATCCCTACAGCTGATCAAACATAGGGGCTATTGCAAGTACAAACACATTTTAGGAAAAACTTGTGTACTTGATGGCTTTTTATTACCAATAATAGTTTCCTCCATGAAACTGAGGTGTTAATTACCTGCCACCTCCCGGTGTGAGGGGCACCCAAAATCGGCTAGTTCTGACCACTGGCCCCCGTTATGTATGATTTTATAAACACACACACACATACACACTGGTGTAGAGCACAGCTGATATTGGGCCAGAGCGAGATGGGTGATTATAAAGAGTTAGCAGTTCGAGTATGTACCCTTCGGGCCTTATCAGTTTTGAAGTTAATTTCGTGAGCGTTGCTGTTGCTATAAGTAGTTTTTATTTATATTTTGTTTAGTTTTATTTTTCAAGTGATGAACTTGCCTGAAAATGTATTGGTTGTGCCGCTGTTGTTATTGTTGTTGTTTCAAATGTATGTGATTATTTAGTGATTTTTAGATTTGTGTTTTTCATTAACATTCGCATTGCGACGCGACGCTTGCGCACACACACACACGGCACACACATATACATACATACATGCAAAACACAACGCACACAGTGACAGACCCGATAGCCTTGCTCGATTTTTTTTTTGGAGTTTGAAGCGATCTTTGCAACAAAGAAATTGCACTTTAGATCCCACTAGATCATCTGCTTTTTGTTTATTGCTGCCAGCACATGGAATCTATAAAAATAATAGAATTAATTACACAGTGGCACGCACATACATATGTACGGATATGTAAATATGTATCGGGTTTATATAAAAACAATATTCTGCTTGCGCAATATATAAGAGAGCGAGAGAGCTTTGGTCGCTCTCCTCAGCACTGCTCTCTCGGTTTTATTTTTTTTGCACGTTTTTAATTTGATTTGCGGCTTCTTTTTTTATTGAATTCTCTATTAAACTCCAGGTTTTTTGCACTCGAGCACCATTTTGGCCGCACAGCTGTTGTTGTTTGTGTTTTTGGTCAGAAAGTGCAGGTGTGGTGGGATGACCCACCAAAAGTGTTAAACTCGCGGAATAGTGACACTCATTGCCATTATTTTAATCGCACATTTGTGCGCACTTCCTAAAAAAAAAAACGACAACGTCACAAGTCGCGAAAAGCCGAATAAAATTAAAATTAAGTAAAATAACAAAACTATTTGCGGAGAACGACGCGACAGCGACGACAACCAGCAGCAGTGTGTTTCCAAAAATGCGTATATGTACTTGTATTCTTATACTTGTATTCTTATATTTTTAAATCCATCGCCCACGATCTTATCCGTTTCCATTACCCGGTTCGTACATGCGTTACCGGTTCGTACATTTCAGACAAAAAAAGAAAAAAAACTCCGCGCGCCGATATATAAGCTTTTTAAAAATATTTAATATGACGCGTCAGATCTCTCTTACGCTCTCTGGCTCTCTCTGGCAACATTTCGGTAGCAACATTTGTTGCCAAAAGTTTAAAATGTTTCTTTTTAAAAACAAATATAAATAAATAAATATAGCTTCAGAGTTTTTATTATTAGCTTAGTTATTTTATTAAAATTAAAAAAAAATATATTTATAATCATAGTTTATTTGTAACTAAAGCAAAGCAGTTTTAGCCTACTGACTTATGCTGCTGGCATATTCTGTATTACTGTTTTCTGTTATATATGTTTTTTTGTGGCTTATTATTTAATTTTACTTTCAAATCACGTCAAAAACTAAAAACAAAAAAAATAGCAACGACTATGCTGCGCAACAAAAGCTGACAGAGAGCACAAATGTTGCCAACTAAGTGCTACAGCTGATGTTGCGCCGCCGCATTTCCGAAACACACACAGAAATAATTTTTTAAATATATATACATATTATATAAACATATCTTTATTTGAGTGTGTTGGAAGGGTGTGACAAACAGAAGCGGATTTGAACTTGAATTCTTAATTAAAATTTTCGCCGTTAGCTTGGACGCTAAGAAATTAATCACATTGTTGCTGTCGCGTAAATTAAGACTTTCCGTAGGGAATATTAAATGAAATGTATGTATATTCTCCTAAAGTACTTAATACTCTAAAAAATTCAGGTCATACCCATGTGAACCTCAAATCCTATGAAGTTCAAGGTTGAGATACATTTTTATCTTAATGCAGAAATAGTCAAAACTATCTGTCCTTGCATACATCAAAGACTAATATTTAAATCCATTAATCATTCATCATTAATTTTTGTGTAAGTTCGAAATAGGGTCATCGATCTTTGCAATTATTGATTTGATTAAATTAGCGCAGAATACAAATGTTTTTTATTTGTGTCTTAAAAAAGTAAATGCACTTCGTAGTAACCCCCTTCCTGTTGGAACTTGTTTAGCGTATTAACTTTGTCGAATCCACCCCAAAAAATAATGCCTGCTTGCCATTTTGCGATCGTTTATGAGTCACGCGACTCCGACTCTGACCAACGAGTTTGCTTTGGCCGTCTAGTGAAACGGCTGAATTAATTACTGGCCGGCAGAACCAGCCCTAATTGAGTTCGACCGCCTTAGAAGATACATTTAAATGATCCGAACACATCGCCTGATATATCTATACTCTCAAAATGTATCTATTTTGCACCATAATCGCCCGGCAAACATAGTTAATGGATTATTTATGATTGTACGAAGATCAGGGACAATCTTTTTGAAACTCGCATGCGGAAAACAATGACATCATTTATGAATCTTTAAATGTATTTCTAACAAAAAAAAGATGCAGTATACCTGACTTATTTCAAATTATAAATGTTTACAGAAAAAATAGTTTCTGAGAGATAAACATTATTGTGTCATCCAGATAGGATGTAAAAAAATATTTACTTTTTAATAATCAAAAATATTTGCTCTTAGTAAATTAATTTAAAAAAAAGCGGTAAAAACCAAGTATTTTGTAATCAATTAAACAGATTTCATTAAAGCAAACATTTTATATTTTACATTTTGCCATAAACGCTAATATCAAACAATGTATCGGTAAAAAGCACATCACTATTCGATATATCGACACGAGCAAAAGTGCCAATAGGTTTTTAACGGTTTATTGCTTAAAACGTAATAGGCGCGTATTTCCACAATTATTTCCGGAATCTTAGTGCTTATCGGAAGTTCACCCGAAAAATCTCAAAAAAAATATGTTATTTATATATTATTATTTTCTGAGCTCTTAATTTAAAACATTTAACATATAATCTTTAATATTAATGACTCATCAGTTTATATTCTCTACATGCTTAAATATTTACATACCAGAATATAATATTTTATAGCAAACACACTTTCCATTGCCGACCTTTAGGCTAAACTCGTTTTTATACAATTAACTGCCAATTTATCTTATCAATCATTGTAAAGCAATTTGCAGCGTCTTCAAACAACATTTTTTGATAAGGTTTCGACAGATTATCTGAACACTTGGCCAGATTACACATTTCAACTAGATCAGTGTCTAATAGGCTCCGACTCAAAATGCAAGCAACCTTCGGAGGAAAATTGGCCATCTGTGTCATTATTGCTGTGATTTTGGCCAGAATTTCAGCTGAGGAAGTTGGCCAAAATAAAGGATCCCCCGAGTCAAGTTTACTGAGCTTTTGGGAGAAAGTTTTAAACGCGGTGAAGAACTATCCCTGGCAATCGAATAAAGTGGAGAAAGAAAGTCCTGAAACTGCTCACAAAAAAAGCATTTTATGGCAACGACTCACGATGGCTACAGTTCTTTAAAATTCCATTTTATTTATCATTTATTGTATTTTTATTTAAACTTTATATTTAATATTTAATATATATTTTATATAAATACAATAACAATTGAATGTTCGATATCCTCGTTTTATTTTTTCACTTCTGGAAACACTTGACATTTTTCTCCATTTCGCAGTAGCCCGACTTCTGGTCCCAGAAGAGACCCCTGGGGCAGGAGGTCAGCACCGGCATGCCACCGATGCAGATGTAGTACTTGCTGCAGTCCTCGGGATGGGGCATGTAACTCTGTTCCTTGGAGGGACACGTGAGGGCGGCAGTGACGGCGGCACTGGTTTCGGTGCGAGGAGGAACCGGTACGGTGACCGTAGACACTTCCGTGGTTTCCGGATCCGTCAGCAGCTGCTGCAGAGTGGTGAGTCCACCGGACCCCACAATATAGCAGACGGTAACCGGAGCTCCACTGCTTGGCGTTGTGCTGCCCACAATAATCTCCACCTCCTCCACCTCGTCCTTGGGATGGGCGTAGCAAACGGCCTGATCGCTCAACTGACACTCGGACATCTCGTAATTCCATCGAGTGCCACGACCACACTGGTGACGGTGCAGATGGCCGTAGGCGCAGATGAAGTACAGCCGGCAATTGGTAGGATGGGGCAGGAAGTAGGCGCCAAAGTGCCGGCATTCAATATCCTTTGGATCGTACTTCTCCATGGGATTAACCTGCTGCCCGCTATTCACATCGACGGCCACGAAAACCGGACGGGGCTTATGGGGCCACCACTGCAGTTCGGAGGTGTCGGCTAGACCACTCTGGACACGGCCGGAATTCGGGAACGAAGAATCACTCTGCCGGCAGATGGTGTTCTCCGGCAGATCACAAACCCGACGATCCTCATCGAACTGCAGCCCCTCATCGCAGTAAATGAGAGTGGGAATCCGGGAACAGGCGAAGTAGCCATTGCAGTCCAGTGGGTGGGCCACCAACTCGCCCTCTTCGCGACCACGACAAACCTGCATGCCAGTTTTTAGTTAAAATACAATTGGGCTTCAATTCTCTAAAAATATAAACTTACATGGGTGAGATCGCCCAGTGAAAGTCGAATTTTCTTCACCTCCCGGTTGTGGTCCACAGCGTTACCTGCTCCCAGTTGAAAACACATTCCAAGTGCCACCACAAATGCCCAATAGCATTTCATTTTCTTTTTCTTATTTAACCGATCTGGTGCGATATAACTATGCGGATCGAAATATATTCTTGTTAGTGATTCGCGCTTCTTAGGGGCTCCCCTTTTATAAGGTCGATTGCATGGGTGTGGCCTTTTTCGATCTTAAACGAAAACTTATGTTTGCAATCTGCGTATCACTTTAAACTAATTTTTACAGATAACGTTCTATTAAAAAATTTGGCCAGTTAAGGAATTTAATTCGTATCACTTTGACTCACTACTAAAAATAGACAGAAAACATTTTAAAAATCACTTAGCTCTGGACTTCAATATTTCTGTCCGAGTCCCCTTTCCAATTTTTAGAGTCTGTGGAAAAGACAATATGACTTTCATCGAAGACTATATCTTGGCCAATAATTGAGAATAACGCCTTAAACGATTCGTGCATTAACTCTTCACCAATCTGCCCTTAAATCTAGAAAAAAAGGAGCGTGGATTCCCCTTCGAATATTGCCAGAATGCATTAAAGTGAGTATATGGGACATAACGACCGCCATATCTTTGGCAAAATTCATCCGATTTTTGAAATGAATACCTCAAACGGTTCGTAGATCAATTCTCCTCCAATCTGCATCTAAATCTAGAAACAAAATATTTTTTAGATTTTTTGTGAAATTTTCTGGAGGATCCCCTTCGAAAATCAAAAAAAACGCATGGGGCCACTATATGGCACCCCGCGATAGCTATATCTTTGCCAATATTTATCCGATTCGTGAGCAGAATACCTTAAACGATTTGTGGATCGATTTGCCATCAATCTGCATCAAAATCTGAAAATAAAATATTTTTTACATTTTTCATCAAATTTTCTGGGGAGTCCCCTTTGAATATTGCCAGAATGCATTAAAGTGAGTATATGGGACATAACGACCGCCATATCTTTGGCAATATTTATTCGATTTTTGATCAGAATATCTTAAAAGATTCGTAGATCGATTCTCCACCAATCTGCATGTAAATCTAGAAACAAGATTTTTTTTGAATTTTTCGTCAAATTTTCTGGAGGGTTTTTTTAAAAATCCATCAAAAGGCTTGGGGCCACTATTTTAATATTGTTATATATTATATCTAATATTGTCGGCCCCACGGCGACAGCTATATCTTTGGATATATTCATCCGATTCTTGAGCTGAAAACTTCAAACGATTTTTAGATCGGTTCTTCGCCGATCTGCATTACCTGCCTGGAAAAAAAATTGTATTCATATTTTTCGTCAAATTTTTTTGGGATATTAGTGAGTAAATGGCTTATAACAGCCCTTTGAATATTGGGAAAATTCATTGGAACGGTTGGATAGCCACAATGAATATCTTGCCCAATAATCAGAATGTATAATCAGAATGGATGGTCCCCGTGAATAATCATCCGATTGATATATTTTTCTTGATTGCAATGCAAATTTTATTTGCGGTTTAATAGGAATACTGAATAGTAAATGGTAATATATATAGAATTATAATCGTGGTTGCACATTATCCGTTGGGTAGCTCTAATCGGTTTTTTCCGCAGCGGTGGTAGCCTCAGAGGATGCCTCAGAGGATGCCTCCGAGGATGCCTCAGAGGATGCCTCCGAGGATGCCTCCGAGGATGCCTCCGAGGATGCCTCCGAGGATGCCTCCGATGATGCCTCCGAGGATGCCTCCGATGATGCCTCCGAGGATGCCTCCGATGATGCCTCCGAGGATGCTTCCGAGGATGCCTCAGTGGAGGAATCGGAATCAGTGGTTGAAGAGCCGCCAGTGGCGGTGGCTCCTAGGCAGGCTCCGTTGGACGAAACATACGTTGAGAGAGTATCGTCGCTGATGCATCCTTGCTTCTGTTCATTAAAGAACAGACCCGAATTGCAGTACAGGGCTGAGCTGGCCACGCCGTTGTTGCAATAATAATAGCTGGTGCAGTTGCCGCTGTCCACGGCGTTGACGAACTGTTTATTGGAGAACTCGCAGCGGTTGCAGCCCGCTTGAGGGGTGGCCAACTGGCGGGTCACGCACTGTTTCGATGTCGTATCCCAGTAGTAGCCAGAGGCGCAGTTGTAGGTCTCCCATTGCTGATTCTGGCACTGGTAGTACTCGCTGCAGATCAATGAGCTGCCCTTAGGCTGGTCGCTGCTCGTGCAGGCACCGGTGGTGGTGGAAATGAGGCCCTGGTTTGTCACACGATTGCATACAGTGGGTCCTGCGTAGTCACAAATTTGCTTTTGCACGTTGAAGGACTGTTGCGACACACAAGTAGAGGCTTTGATTTACAACAATTATACTCAATTATAAAGTGATTACTTACAGAAGTTGGCGTTGCACACTGGCTAGTGGTCGGGTTGGCTTTTCCAGGCTCGCAATAATTCCAGGTGCTGCAATCTTCGGTGGTACCGAAGAAGATTTTGGGCGGAACCACCTCGCAAAGACTGTTCAGGTTGGGTGTGCCGCTCAACGCTTGGCTGGAGGAGCAAGATCCGTATATGCAGCTGCGAGAGACGGAGTCGAACTTGGTCTTTGCCGGACACTGTCCTGTGCCGTTGGCAGCGCCGTTCTTGCAGGCATAGTACATATTGCAGGTGCCGGCCACTGGAGCGAATGAATCGCCGGTGGTGGCACTGCAGGGATTTTCCAGTCCGTAGAAGCAGTTGGCCTGGCTGGCCGGTTGGCAGGCCTGCACCGTGTAGTTGTAGGCATAGCCGGCCGTGCAGTTCACCTGAACGGGTCCGGTCGACTGGCAGACGTAGTAGTATTCGCAGGACACAATGCTGCCCAGCTGAGTTCCGGTCGCGACAGCGCTACAGAACGCCGTCACGTTGTAGTTGCCTTCGAGAATGGCCTGCTGGGCCAGGGCGCTGGAGCCCATCAGGCAGAGGATCGTCGCCAGGAGGAGTTTGTCTGTCATTGCTATTTGGTAATACCGGGCACCGATGGTAGAACTAGTATTTGCCAAAGTGATGGTAGCCGAAGACTGATATCGAAGTTTTTCCGGCCGGCGGCTTTTATAGGACTTCGCCATCAAGATTGTTAACTTGGCCCAGATAAGCCTGCACAATTCTGAGGAATTAGAGGCCGGAGAACATGATTCAATTTTATATTTATGAGATCCAATCCACCAGTATGGCAGGAACATCTTGTCTGGCTGTTAATTTATCAATTTTAATTAAAGTTATATCAGCTCCATAACATAATCGCAGTGAGTTCAAATAGTTACTACAGCTTTTATCGCATTTCCTTGAAAAATTCCCCCAAAATGGAAGAATCATATGTACATATATCTTCATTGACGAATTTGTAACAAACTTTTTATGGCTTAGGATTTTTTTTATTTTGAATGCTTCTGCTAAAATGCTTTCGATGAGCAACATTTCGATCAGGAAATAAACAAATGAGTTCTAAAAGTATGCTACACTAAAACAATTTAGATATGCAGACGTCATTTTTGGCAATATCGTAAATATATTGACGTGTTTTTTGATTATCAGGGTTATTTTCACTATAAACCGGCGACTGTTAACAGTTTGTGTTTTCTTCATAGCGATTGGCCTTCCACAGCCATTTAAAGTTTAAATCTTGAATATGACAAAAAGTTAACAAAGAGGTTTGCTTATTTCATTGCTTCGTGCATAAATATATTTTATTTCTCTAAAGAGGCAGTTGACCTATTTTGTGGAGGTGGAAGTGCCAGATGATGAAGTTCCAGAAGATGTGCCGGAAGAAGACGTTCCAGAGGAGGATCCGGAAGAAGTACCAGAGGAGGTACCGGAAGACGAGCTACCAGATGATGAAGTTCCAGAAGATGTACCGGAAGAAGACGTTCCAGAGGAGGATCCGGAAGAAGTACCGGAGGAGGTTCCGGAAGACGAGCTACCAGATGATGAAGTTCCAGAAGATGTGCCGGAAGAAGACGTTCCAGAGGAGGATCCGGAAGAAGTACCAGAGGAGGTTCCAGAAGACGAGCTACCAGATGATGAAGTTCCAGAAGATGTACCGGAAGAAGACGTTCCAGAGGAGGATCCGGAAGAAGTACCAGAGGAGGTACCGGAAGACGAGCTACCAGATGTAGACGTTCCATTGCTCAAAGACGGATTGCAACAGAGGAACTGCGGCTCCGTGCCCTGAACACAGCTACCCTGGAGCTCATTGAAGAAGTAGCCGGTGGGACAGGACTCCAGGGCCTTCTCCACGCCATTGACGCAGTACAGGTAGTTGGTGCAGTTACTGCTCGAATAGGCGTTGACAAAGGTCGAGGTGGTGCCCACGCAGCGATCACAGTTGTTCCGGGCAGACATTCTGGTGACGCACACCTGGGACACCGTGTCGTAGTAGTAGCCCGCGGAGCAGGTCTGCAGCTGATAGTTCAGGGAGGGATTGCAGAGGTAATACTGGTTGCAGGCGGTGGCTGCAATGGAGGTGCCCACCTTGGTGCAGGTCGTCGGATTGGCGATGACGCCCGTCAGGGAGGGATCGTTAGTCACCTGGGAGCAGGAGGAGGCCGTCTTGTAGCCGCAGATGTTCTGTTGAACATTGAACACAAATCCGCTGGGACACGATCCGCTCTTGAGGATGTTATTCTGGCAAATGTTCCACGTGGAGCAGTTGGACGGGCTGCCAAAGAAGATTCCGTTCTCGACCAGGTTGCACAGGTTGAGGGCGACTGACGGGGTGGAGATGCTGCCTGAATCGGCGGCAGACTCCGTGCAGGGATAGTTGTTGGCATAAACACAGGCCATGGTCGTGGGATTGAAGTTCTCGCCGGCGGGGCAGCTGCCCTTCACGGCACCGGAGGCGCCGCAATAGTAGTAGCCGCCACATGAGGAGGCGGACGGAGCGAAGGTGCCCACCGCCTTGCCCAGGCAGGGGTTACTGGCACTGGTGCATGTGCTCGGAACGGTGCTGACACACTGCTGGGCGTTTTTGTCGAAGTACAGGCCGCTGCCGCAGGACATCTGAGTGGCCACGGATCCCTGGCACTGGTAGTAGGTGCTGCAGTCCGTCTGGCTGGCCACCATCATGCCATTGGACACCAGCATGCACAGGGCGGTGGTGTTCACATTGGCGTAGGCTGGAGCGGCACAGGCAATCAGCAGTGCCAGTCCGGCAAAATAGGTTCCTTTGCCACCTATTCGATTTTAAAATAAGGATATAGATGGGGACTCAATAATAATTTTATTCCCAGAAACCAACCCATTCTGTTTAGCTGTGTATTTCTGTGGCTCCTCGTTGAATACTGTTCCTGAGTGATGGTCATTCCGGGGCTTTTATGGCCGGGTCGGTAGGACTTTATCTTCCAAAGGGGTTGGGCGTCCAATTTGATCGACGACATGTCAGGCCAGTGGACTCGACTTTTTGATATATCGGAGTTCCCTGAGAATTTTTTTTGCATGATCGATGGCCTTTTTTTGACAGCAAGTAAACAATAGAACAGATTCGTAAAAAATTAAATAAAATACGTGGTTTCGAGTGTCTGTGATTCAGCTTTTTATTTAAATAAAATATTTACGCTTTATATGTAAGAGATTATATATTTTTATGAAATAAACTAGCAATTATTGATTAGATTACAGAACTGTGCTCCAAAATAAAGTCCCCAATTCTTAGAAAAACTATGAAATAACTCTTTAAAGTAAATCACGTTAAAAAGCCACTTAAAATAAATTTAAAAAAAGGAGGATAATCTAAACTTCTATTAAGATTATTAAGGCGATTCAGACACAAGAAGGAATCTTCTGGAAATCAGAAATGTCATCACAAATAGAGTAACCCCTTTATCAGGTGTATTTTTAGACCAACTGGTCAGCAGTAACTAAAAATACCATAGGCCTTACCCGTTTTCTATTCCCTTCCGAGATAACCAAATCACCACCAGCTTCCGTTGAAAGCACTTACTAAGTAGATATTACAGGTTATTAAGTAAGTTTTAATTATTTTCACATTATGACACGAGTGTCCAACGGGCGATGGGCAAACAAACAGATCAATGGGCTAAATTTTATAAACAAATTTATCAATTGTCAATTTGGCTCTAACAGAACGAGATAAAGGGAAAATATGAATACGCTATTTGACCATTTTAGCCGCTGACGACAGTTCTGGCTCAAAGTTAAGGCTCCAAAATTTATGGACGGCCCCGAAGTGGCCAAGAATCGCTAAAGGCAAGTGTTGGGCCTGTAGAGGTATTTAATGCCAAACTCGCTTGCTTCCAGGTGGGACGTTCCTTTTACTCGTTTCTGTTGACAGTTTCTTCTAGTTTCCAATTAGCCAGATGGGTAAGTACTTAGAGACAGACATAAACCACCCAATAACGTTCATTTCCGTCTCCAGATGCCAGGATTATCCTTCTATTTGGACTCGCCTTGGTCCCTGGGCTGCAGGCTTTGGGAACCTTCGATCCGAACGTCATCTGTGGCCTGGTGGTGAACGGCACCAAGATGAACGATCCCCGGGCCTGCAACGCCTGGGTTCAGTGCGTCGACGGCGAACCGGTTGGTGGCACTTGCGCCTCCGGACTCTATTATGACCGGGAGAGCGAGCAGTGCCTGGCCTCCGACAAGGTCAAGTGTGTCTCCAGTGATCCGTGTGCCGCCTTGGCGAACGGATTCACCGCCGATCCGTACTCCTGCAACGGATACTACTACTGTCTGAACGGCAAGGGCAATCACGGGGCCTGCAGTTCGGGAATGAACTACAGTCCCGGCACAGAGGACTGCATTCGTGATTTTCCGTGCGCGGCGAAGATGGACCCGGACAGTATATGCAACATCCTGCCGGACGGTGTGTTCATCAAGGACTCGACCAACTGCAACGGCTATCAGATGTGCTGGAACGGCCAAGTCCTAAATGGCACGTGTCCGGGCACCTTCTACTTCAGCGCCTCGGCGGGGGAATGCGTTTATCCGAAGGACGAGGTGTGTGCCTTCACCCCGGCACCGGTGATCGCTGCCGAGGGCGTCTGCCCCCAACCCGGAGTGTTTGTGTCGGACAATAGCACTTGCAACGGCTACTACTACTGCCGGCAACTGGCCGACGGCGAGATATCCTTGGAGCCGGGCGTGTGCTCGGATGGGAGGTTCTTCGTAGCCGCCGACGGAGGCGCCTGCGTGCCCCGGTCGAAGGTGAGGTGCGACTATAATCGATGCGTGGGTCTGGGCAACTCCACCATCCAGCTGGCCAACGAATCGAACGACGGCTGCCGAGGATATTCGCTCTGCCAGGATGGGAGTGTCATCGGGGAGGGCACCTGCCCACAGGACGAGTACTTTGACGAGCTGAGTCAGCGGTGTACCACCCATGTGATATCTTATCCCGCTTGCCAGCTATCATCCGACAGCACCGTGCCTCCGGAGGCGGAGCCAACGGTCTCAGCGATGACATCTACGGTCTCGTGAGTTCCGTAACGCAATCGTTTTTAATTAGACACTTAGGTTTTTCGGCTGCTACAATAAATAATAGCAACATATAGTAAGTGCCCCCCTTATCACTAACGCAATAACGATTAAGTGATCTCCGCCGAGTGGCTTAGATTTCCGTGAATCGATTGGCCGAAGGCACGGCCATGATGTCATGCCGGAGAGAGTGGAGAACCCGTTCAGGTGTACGAAGGTTGATATTGGACTGATAATAGCATTTTAACAGCTGGGGAAAAAAACGGCAACATGCCAATAAAAGTGTTGTACGGAAAAATACTAAAAAGAGTTTGCATCTTAATAAATATTATATTAAATGTTATATTTAATAAATTTAATAAATAATTGATTCAAATATATCATCATTTTCCTTCTAATCTAAAACCTATTTCTATCTAAAGTCTTTCATTGACGACTTTGGATCCTTTTCTTTTAAAATCAATCATCCGCCATGTTGGCCCAAAAAGAATCTCTCGACTAAATAAAAGAATCTTTCCAGGTCCTATCTGGAATCGGTGCGGAATTCTCCGAACTAAACTGTTCGGCGCTGGGGTACTCTTTTAATTAAAACTGATAACTTTCGGGGCCCTCGAAGTGTCAAGAAAACAGATTGCCAAAAGGAAACAAAAAGAAACGATTTTTCTGGCACTTTTGATAGCAAACACCAACTCTGTCTGTATGACAAGAGTTTATCGCCCATCTTCTCCATTTTTGTAATGAACATTTCCGTTTCAATATTTCACCAACGTCAAGGGTAGGCCACATGGATATGTAGTTCCATTGACCTCCAATAATTTCGATAAAATACACCAGTTGCAAGGAATCCACTTTATTATTAGTATTACTATTTAGTTTTAAGATATTTATGAATCGTAATATTAGATCCTTTCCATCACCCACCATTAAGTATAGTATTCTCAAATCGTGCAATGCATTTGACCTCCACCAAGAATTGGATCGATTTATTAGGGATTGATATTGGAATGGATGACTGGATGGGGAAACTATTCCTCAGTCGGGACCGAAACCTGGGCCGAGCAGGCGATGTAGTGGTAGTTCGTCTGGCTGCATCCCTGGCTGCGCTCGTCGAAGTAGTAGCCGCTGGGGCAGTGGCCCATGCTGACGGTCAGTCCGCCGGAGCAACGGCCATAGGCCTGGCAGTTACCGTCCACGTTCACGTAGGCCATGTTGGTGCCGATGCATCTGTCCAGGCGGCAGCGGACGTTCATGCGGTCGCGGCAGGAGAGCTTCTCAGAGTCGAAGTACTGGCCCAGGGGGCAGCTCATGTGCTTCGGCTCTGTGTCGTGCTTGTTGGCGACGGGCTCGCCACAGATGTAGTATTTCGAGCAGGACTCATCGTCGGCAAAGTAGCCAACGCGGGCGTTTCCAGAGGTCTCGTTCAGGCAGAAGGTGTTCTCCGGTTCCGGCAAGACGGCTCCCTCGTAGCACACAACGGCATCCATGTCGACGCATCGGCCCCTGGCCGAGTCGTAAGCCATCTGGGCGGGGCAGGAGCGCTCGTGGAGGATGTCGTCGTCGCACTCGTAGTACTGGACGCACTGCTTCGGATGGGCCAGCCTAGTGCCGTTGGTCAGGGCACGGCAGGTGGGACTGGCGGTCTTTGTCTGGGTCTCGGGGCACGTGTATTGGGTTTGGTAGACGCAGGAGCGAGATGTCGGATGGAAAATCAGCTCGTTGGGGCAGTTGGCCTTGATTTGCTTGCGGTTCTTGCAGAGGATATAGCCGCGGCAGGTCCTGCTGCTGGGATCCATCACGAAGGCACCGTCAATCTCATCGGCACACACGTTGGCTGGCTCCGTGGCCACATCCTCGTACGGACAGGTGACAGAGGCCGCGTTGGCGCAACGTCCTGTCGACTTGTTGTAATAGAGACCCGAAGCACAGGTGCCCTGCTCGAAGACGGTTAAGTTGCCGGCGCAGGACACCCAGTTGTCGCAGGTGTTGGGGCGCAGGAAGTTGGTGCCCAAAGGCAGCAGGCCGCACATGTCGGACACCTCCAGATACTCAAAGTCCTCGACCACGCTGCCCAAGGCGCTGGCCACAAACAGTAGGGACAGGATTCCGCTGGCTGAAAAGTTAATTATTTTTTAATCAGCCTTCTTAATATTTCAGTTCCTTTAGTTCATGATATTGGGCTGCTGGTATGTGTATTCCAAGTAGGATTCTTCAGATATCCACTATAGCATCCTTCTGATGCAAAAAACGAATAGTTACCTCGCTTCATCGTGTACATCGTGTGTCTATATGGTATCCTTGGTCCTGGAACGTAATGGTGCGATCTATTGGTGACAGCAACCAGAACCTAACTGATACTGCAACAGCGGAAGCAGCCTCCCTTAAATATGCAAAGATCATTCCGCTGCGAAAAAACAATTTCCAAAATGCACACGCTATCTGGCATCAGAAATTGGCAGATAGCGCTCCCTCACTGATTTCTCGATACAAATGAACGATACGCTGAACGATATTGGGGGCGAAATGTAAATTACACGGCAATCACACCGCCATCGTCTAATTCGCCGAAGAACAGACTCTTGGGAAAAATGTTGAATGGCGTTATCGAGGCGTCGATCACGATCAATGGACCCCCTCCAGGTGGTACTCCAAGTGGAATATTGCAGGTGTACGCGACGATGACATTGACAAAAAATGTTTTGTCTCGATTAGGTCTGGAGCGGGGGACCTTGTTTTTGATCGAATTCCCTGATTTGTTCACCTTTCCTTGAGCTATGCGTCATTTCGACACTTATTTATTTAAATCGAAATTTATTTAAAGGTTATTACGGGGAGTATCTTAAAATTGGCTAATTTTTAAACTTATCGCAACCTTTAAAAGAAACAAAAACAAATCGTTATATCTGGAAACTGACGTCAGGATTTTCGAATATTCTCGGGGCTGATAACATACCACACTCAGATCGTACTTTATTTATTAAAATTAATTTTAGTGCATAATGTTTCACGAAAGTAATTTCAACCTCGAAGCATAAACTCAAAAATATCCAAAAAATAATATATATATTTAATTCTTGTGAAGGGAAAAATTTCCAAAAATATATCTTTAGCCAAAAATACAATTTTTGTTTTCAGAGAAAACGACAAAAACTCCAAGTTGTTTATATATTATGGGCCCTGAGCCCAGCATATCCCGTTCCTCTATTAAATCAAAACAAATGTGTATAAATTTCATTCGGCATTTCATATATGGTTAGGTACATGTTTTAAGGAATTGATATTGTTGGATACGAATTATTCAGTAACACTTGCTGAGCAAACTGCGTACGGGAGGGTGCTGGTGGTGCATATGCCGTGCACCTCATCGAAAAAGGGACTAGCGGTGGGGCATGAAGCCGTGGTTCCCTTGGCGCAATATGTGTAAGTTCCACATTCGGAGTCCACAGTGGCCATAAATTCAGCGGGCACATTGCCGCACCGATTGTAGGGGCACGCATATGTGGCAGGCGAGACACATTGTCCGTTCGATGGATTAAAGTGGGTGCCAGTTGGGCAGGTGTTCCAAACGCCTACACTACTGTTGGTTGCACAGTAGTAGTAACCATAACAGGTGGTACCATCGGAAACAAATCTGTACGTTTTACTTGAATCAGTTGCTGAAAAGTCTTCGGCGGTAGCCCATCCATTTGAACAAGTATCAGTGGGAGAGGTGTCTCCAATCGAAAACTGACCATCGGTGGAGGTACCACTGTTCGAGGAGTCGCATGGGTTCTTCGATTGGCAATTTCCAGTTTGCAGATTATAGTAATATGGACTGGTACACGAGGTAGATGTACCGGTGCCCTGACTGCACAAGATATAGTTTCCACATTTGTTCGGATCACCAACAAAGACATCGTTCGGCATGTACTCGCAGATGGAGTCCTGAGGGCATGTGGGTCCCCAGGCGCACTCTGGAACACTGGCAGAAAAGACAGCACCGGTGCCACAGCTGTACACTTCACTGTTTCCCTTTCCATCGCAGCTATAGTACTGGTTGCAGTTGTTCGGATCGGCCACAAACATGGGCGAGGTGGCGTACTCGCAAGTTTGCACTGGATTACTCTTGCACTGAGTCCTGAAGGAGTAGTCGCAGATTCCCAGCTGAGGGTTGAAGGTTAGGTTCGACCCACAGGTACCCCACGCGACTAGTTGCTGGCCAGAACAGAATCCCCAGCCGCTGCAGTCGTTCGGATTACCAATGTATCCTTTGTCCCACCATTGTGCGCACATTTGTTCCATCGTGTAGCCGGCGTAGGCCTGGGAAGCCATCATCAGGCAGGCGGCCAGGACGCAGATCCTCAATTTGAAAGCTGAAGCAAAATTTAAGAAAGAATACAATTATTTTTGTACTTTAAAAACTTGATATCAAATATAATTCAATTTGCATTCTCAAAAAATCCAAATCCTTTTCCCATCACATTTAGATTAAAATTCACAGAATTTTTGCCATTTTAATAATGTTTAGAACAGAACCATGGATGGATTTCCCCGATCCCCGTTTTGTGCCAAAAACATATATATTTGGGAAAAGTTTTGAGAAACTGAGTTAAAAAATCTCAGGCCAGCCTACCTCCCATCGCGGTTCGGTAAGATAAATCACTTATTCGCACCGACTCGATTCCGTTACTAACCCATTCGATGGCAGGCTCTGTGTTTTTATAGTTTATAGCCCATACCCGAGCACGGCCGGAGAAGGCGGGTTTTAATTAAAAAATTGTCAGCCAGATAAGCCAGACACTGCCAGCAAACGCGTTAGTATCGCAATT
The DNA here is from genome assembly GCA_035045925.1 of Drosophila atripex. Classification (NCBI taxonomy): domain Eukaryota; kingdom Metazoa; phylum Arthropoda; class Insecta; order Diptera; family Drosophilidae; genus Drosophila; species Drosophila atripex. Next base: position 17,612,341 of record JAWNOP010000012.1, on the reverse strand, counting down.
AAAATTCAACTCCTCCGTAAACGGTAAGCGATAAGATTCTGGGGTATTTCGGTAAAACCACACACACCTTTCATCCTTCTGGGTGTTCTTCGATTAGCACTCCTTGTCGAAAGCCTCGGACGTCGAAAGTTAAACTAGCGGACCCGGCCAAAGTGGACCGCCTTATAAGCCCCAAAGCGAAACCTGGTCAGCCGACCGGGCCGTGTATCTCTATAACTTCGTAGGTATATCTCTTTGGTTTCCCGTTTTTATTTTGACATGACAGCCCTGGCAGAAACTCGGATTATCAGCTACTGATTGCCAGCGCCTTTGTCTATAATGGTTTTTTAATTAAACGGAAATTCAAAGGAATGTCACGGCTCTTATTGATCGCTCCTCAGTGGTGTTTGGTGGTGGTATGTGGTTGGTACTCGTATCTCGTGGCTCATTTCAGTAAACATGAAATTAGTCGAATATCTCTTTAAAATATCTCCCTCTATCCTTTCCCTCTGGGTTTCCCTCGGCACTTCAAATAATCAAATTAAGGATGTACTCACAAATGTTTCCACTTTACATCTATTATTTATTTAAAAATTAAAAAGTATATTTTTAGCAGGATTACTGGCTATGATCCTCCCAGAATTTTTATCATTACCAACTAAAATAATGTATTAATATATTTAATTTACCTATGTCTTTAAATACAATATTATTTACAATTAAAATATTCAAAGTTAATTAAATGTAAATATACGCAGGAAGAATAGTTTTTTATTTTACCTTGAAACTATTTCTTTTTTTAACAAGCCCCTAAAAGTTGGTTAGGAAAAACATTAAAAGTGCCTAAAAACTTGCACTTTTTACACATATCCTATAAAACATATCCTTTACCTTGTGGCGTAAACATAGGATTAACCCCTAATCAGTTGGAAACCAAAAAAAAATAATACATTTTTAAACTATAATGACCTTTATTAAATATTTATTATTATATATACTAGTTATGCTTAATATTTTACAAGGCTTCGAAACTTAAGTGTTTTATTTTATTTATTTATACTGTTAAAAATGCAGAAAAAATATTTCAATTTTAAATATTTGTTGATATTGCCTAATTTATGAATTAACTCGACTGGTCTTGGTTATTCCATTTATTTATTGGTTAGAAATTTGTATTATCTTATCTTATTTTTGGATTAGAAACTTTCAATCGCCAAATATTTGTTTATATTTTTGCCTCAAAAAGTGATACCTTATAGTTTACCCATTATAAGCATTATGAAATATTTTATAGTTTATAGAAAATAGTTTGAATTAGTTTAGTGAATTAATTATTTTAAGAACAATAATTTTCTTAATAAACAAAAAAATATTAAAGATAAGAACCATTCCTTGCTATAATGGAATACAAATCCATTTCAAGATTATTTTTATAGCTATTTATTCAGAAGGCATTATATGTTTACCATACATTCCATCCAATTAAAAAAAAGCCCGGTTATCACCAAAAATATAGACTCTCGATCCGATAGGCGCTCATAAAAGTAATCACACCCGGCAAGAGTTATTAGTTTGCCGCAAGTGGAGCTGCCGACCGCATCGTTTATTGCCATGAAAAGTGGTTAGATTTTTCGCAATTTTTTCGGTAAATAAATTAATTTTTAGTTGAAACTCTTTTCTAGACCACATAACTTCAATTGGCCCAGCAGCGGCACTGGTTCTGTTGCTACTGCCCTCCTTCGGTTCTGTGAGTGCACGCGACGAGGATATTTGCCGTCTATTTCCCAATAATACTGTCATCCGGGATCCGGAGTCGTGTAGCAAGTCCATAACCTGCATTGATTTCGTGAGTCATTATAGCACCTGCTCCGGTAACACTCCGTTCTTCAATAAGGATACTGGAGCGTGTGTGAAGAGCCTGGCGGATCAGTCCAGTTGCTCCATTTCGTGCTCCGATTCGGTCTCCCAGTTCTTGGCCGATCCCAAGTCGTGCTACGGATACTATTACTGCCAGGACCAGGAGACGGCCCTGTACGGCACATGCCCGCAAAACCATCACTTCAATGCCACCACCCAGACCTGCACCCGCCAGCACGAATCGGCCTGCACCACCAGCACCTTCGAGTATTGTAACATTGTGAAGAATGGAGTGAATTTCGACAATCGCCAGGGATGCAACCAGTACCATGTCTGTGAGAAAGGTGTCCTCCAGTCCAAGACCTGCACAAACATGTATTACCAGGCCAGCACGGGACAGTGCCAGAACAAGGCCCTGGTCGAGTGCGAAGCTCATCCCTTGCCCAAGGACGTTTGCGGCACGGAGAAAAGTCCGAAAGCTAATAAATTCGTCACCGATGCAGCCACCTGCCGGGGCTACTTCTACTGTGCCAAGCAGGAGGACGGCAAGCCGGACGCCAATCCCCAGTGGAACCAGTGCTCCGAGGACCGCTTCTTCGATGCAAAAACCGAGACATGCCGGCTAGCCAATCAAGTGACCTGCACCGCGGATCGTTGCGACGGACGCACTGTCAGTTTTGTAGTCAGCTCCACCAAGGGATGCCGGAATTATTTGCGCTGTGCGAATGGTGTCACCCAGGACGAGAAGTCCTGCGGGAACTACTTCTTTGACGAGGAGAAGGGTTCCTGTGTCCAGCAGATCATTACCTATCCGGTGTGTACCTAGAAACCCAAATAAAGATCAAACAGCAATGTGAAAAAATATTGGATTTTTTTGAATGTTATTTTGGGTTGTCTGGCCTTTTTTTAAATTTAGGAGCTAGGGTATTACATCCTTATCGATATCATATCGATAAAATCGATATCATCCCCCCAAAAAAATTATATTTTGTACCTTAACGTCCCTATTTGTCCTGGACTTCTTAAAAGTAATTTCCAGTTGTAGTAATACCTGAAACAAACACCAACAACTTCCAAAAACTAGCTATCATCGTGAAAACTTTCCCGTCAGGTGTTCTTCGCCAATTTATTTTAGCCAGAATACATGATAATCAGTGTCTTATTTGTAGAACCCAATCAATGTTGTCGAAAACTCTGATTTTTCCCAAACCCGACATTAAAATGGTGCGACTCTTTATCATTTTGTCATATTTACGGTGTAGTAGCTAGTGACTGCTGATAAGCGGATAATATTTTTATTGTTCGAACAATTAGCAACCAATAAAGAGTTAAGAGCTCATTAACCAGTTATACCTTTGCCCCGCATTTGAATCAAAAGACAAGCGTCAGAAGTGGACTATCCGGATAGTCCATTATTGGACAGTCCATTATACTGACGGATGCCCTGATTTGAATCACAGAATATTAAACACTTGAGGCAGCTTACGTAGTACTGCACAAAGTTGATAAGATTTGCAGGCATTGGGGCAATAAAGCGCCATATCAGCCGAAACGGAAAACACCTAAAACCGTAGCCAATATTAAATATAAACTTTAACCATTCAAGAAACTCTATTTAGTCTGGAGAAATTAGTTCCCGAGGCCACATCAAACAACGCGATCTCTTCTGCAGTGCATAGAACCAATTTCCCCAAACAATCAGCCATGATGAGTAAGTTTTATCAACTGGGTTTTTACACTAAAAGACATTTTTTTAAGACTATAGATATTTTTGGAAATCGAAAGCTTATAAATGTCAGTTTTTGTTCCAATCATATTTCATTGGCTTAATAAAGAAACAATCAAATGAAAAACTTTACTATTCTGTCCAATAAATATTTTTTGTTTGTTTCAATACATTTTTTAATCATAACACTAATCTGTAAATAAAAAGGCACTCTGTTTTCGTCTTGGAAACATTTCTTATCTTTGAAGATCTATAAACCATAAATTAGTTTCAAGAGGGTGGTATTATAATAATCAGCTGGATTATTATTGATATTATTTGATTTATTTATTTATTATTTTGTAGAACCCAAACATATTGGTATTATGTTGGCGGTGGTGGCATGTCTTGCCAGTTTCTCGGCTGCCGAATCTCCCGGAGACTACGAGGAGCTGTGCCGACTGTTCAAAAATGGCACTCTAATCCGTAAACCCGGTACTTGTCACCAGTACATCGAGTGCTACGACGGCGAGGGTACCCTCCAGACCTGTCCATCCGACCAGTCATTCGACTCCAGCAAGTCAAAGTGCGTAGAAACACTGCAAAATAGTCACCTGTATTGCGGCAATCGATGCGAGGGAAAGGACGGAGTCTGGGTATCGGATCCCACGGAGTGCCACAAGTACTTCTACTGCAACGATGGTGTTCCCCTGGCGGGAATGTGTCCGGTTGGCCAGCATTTCGAGGAGTCCTCGCAGAGTTGTTTGCATGGACTTGACTCCAATTGTGTCGATGTTAACAACATTTGCGAGGTAAGTGATTTAAAATCATAATGGTACTCCGTCCTAATGGCCTAATATTTCAAGATCCTGCCCGACAAGACGAAATTCCGCAAGGACGACGATTGCGCCGACTACTATGAATGTAAAAATGGAAACCACGTTTTAAATTCCTGCATCGACAGTAAGAACCGCAAGTATTTCGACGTGGAGAGCGGCAGCTGCGTGGAGGCCAACAAGGTCGATTGTGCCGCCCACTCCAAGAAGAACGTTTGCTCCGCCAGCAAAACGCTGGTTTATAAGTCGGACGGTGCCACTTGCCGCGGCTACTTCCTGTGCAAGGGTCTTGGAATTGTGGCTGATCTGGACCCCATCTGGATGCAGTGCCCCGAAGGCTACTTCTTTGATGAGGATCTCCAGGTGTGCGGCAAGGCTAGATCGGTGGTCTGCACCCACAACAGGTGCGACGGACGCGGCACAAGCATAGTGGCCAGCAGCAGCAACAACTGCCACAACTACATCCGCTGTGTGGACAACAAGCAGGTAGAGGAGGAGACCTGCCATTTCGACCATTTCTTCGACGAAACCATCTCTGCCTGCCACTCCAAGATCATATACGACAAGTGCTGTGATGGTCGGGATTGAGGTGGGGATTCAGGGCCAGATCTTTTAATAAAATTTGCAAAAATCAAACCAAAATGGATGTCAACTTGATCGCAAAAGTTAAAAACATGTTATTAGAGTGGGAAAGTACGCATCTTATCATTGATAGGTTGTAAAAATAGACAAGCTGGTTTTTTGCCAATCCAAAACAGAAGCTTGCCAAAATTGATTATAGCGTCTAAATTTAGGAAATGTCAAATTGTCTAACCATATCTATTCCTCAAACAATTGCCAAAACTAATTAGAGTCTTGAATTGGTAAATTTTATCTTCCTAAATAACAGTTTGGAGTCAGATGAATTGGGGATTGTTGGCGAGACTGTGTGTTATAAAACTGAAAAAATCTAAATTTTAGTTTATTTACAATTGAGATTCTAAAACATATAACGCATATCTCTTAACGGTCAAAGTAATTAGATTTTAAATTAAGCGATCAGTGTGACCAGATGTAAAATTTGTCTGCTTTTATGCCGATAGTTATCGTTAGTGTGTGCATTCGATTTTCGATAGAAAAATAAACGAATTATAAATATTGTTCTATTATTGTTGAGAAAAGATAAATCAATTATAATAAAATATAAATCAATAAAAGAAAGTTTATTTTATGAAATAGATAAGTAAGACAAACGATTTTCAGTTTTGAGCAATAAATAGCTAAAAGTGGCGGGATAATATCTAAGCTTACAACACTGTTCATTTCCCCCCAGCTGATTGAAAATTTGTAATAGAATAGGAAAACATTTTGAGAAAACTAACGTAAAATGAAAAGCATCACTTGTGGCAGTTGAATTAACAACCGAATTAATTCACTTTGTATCGAAGAGTCGAGCGGGCTATCAGGCGGAGCAGAAAAACGTGTACTATAAATTCGTGGCGGGCATATCGGAAGCGTGAGTATAAATCTTTTCAAATAAAATGAATTGGCCGAAAACCGTGGAAAGCGATCTGTTCCATAAACCAGGATTTTTAAAACCAGTTTAAGCGATATTTTTGTATCGCCAGCTATGTTATGGCTGTACAACAAAAAATAAAAGGAATTACCGGCCAATGTTGCACTAAGACAAGCTTTCCGTACAACTCTATAGATGGCGCCATCACTATCGCCGATTTCTGATAATAAAAGCGGCAATAAGTTGGGCATTATTCCAAAGGGTTTCTGTTTATCGGCCTTCTATTTTTTAGATCATAAATTTCTGGTTGGATCGTGATGAAGCCCACCCAGTCCGGGGGAAGCGGCTCCAAGATGTCCGAGCCGATCGAGTACGTGACGCTGATAAGCGACGATTCGGACGGCGAACCATCGCCGAAACGGAATGCTCCTGCGGCTCCCGGCCCCACCTCTTCCGCCGCATCCTCGACCACTCAGAAGCAAAAACCAGTGCCGGATGACGACTCGAACGATGCGCCCCCCAGCAGCACTACCACTGGTGACGAGCGGCGCACTAGTAGACGCAACAAGCCCAAGGTGGACTACAGCAACCGGCAAGGTGGCACCGTTGAAAATGTCAATAGTGAAAAGTCAAACACGGCAACTCTATCCGGCAAAGATCAGGTAGATCGCCGCAGTCAGAATCAAACGCAGGCCCGCAAATCGGAGGCAATTTCCACGTCTGTCTCCGGGCAAGCGGCAGCTAATCCGCGACCATCGCAGAATGGCGACTCCAAGGAACGGGACGTTGGCACGCCCACCGTCCTGTCCGGCCAGGAGGGCGCCGTCTTCCAGTCCCGACTGCCCTTCAGCAAGATGACGCCCAACGAGGAGGCTTGCTTCCCGGACATCAGTAGATCTGGTATTCTGGGCCACCGCGTGTTCCTCAACATTCGCAATAGCCTGCTGCACATGTGGGTGGACAATCCCAAGGTGCAGCTTAGCTACGAGAATGCCATGAAAGCGTTGCCGCCACCCTTCGACAGCGAACCGAGCCTGGTGAGGCGGGTACACTCGTTCCTAGAGCGGCACGGCTTCATTAACTTTGGAATCTTCAAACGGCAGCGGCCCATTCCCACCAAGAAGCTGGGCAAGGTGATTGTGATCGGTGCGGGAATCTCGGGTCTGGCTGTGGCTCAGCAGCTGCAACAGTTCGGCATGGATGTGATTGTGCTGGAGGCGCGGGATCGGGTGGGCGGAAGGATTGCCACGTTTCGGAAAAACAGCTACATCGCCGACCTGGGCGCCATGGTTGTGACCGGGGTCTATGGGAATCCAATGACCATTCTGAGCAAACAGATCGGCATGGACCTGGTGCCCATCCAGCAGACCTGTCCGCTCTACGGACCGGACGGAAAACCCGTGGCCAAAGAGAAGGACGATGTAATCGAACGGGAGTTCAATCGACTGTTGGAGTCGGCCAGCTATCTATCCCACCGCCTGGACTTTAACTATGCTGGCAACTGTCCCGTGTCGTTGGGTGACGCACTCGAGTGGATCATCAGCATGCAGGAGATGCAGGTGATGAACAAGCGCGCCGCGCACATGCAGGAGATCATTGCAGCGCAAACGAAAATAATCGAGCACCGGCAGCGGCTCAAGAGCGTCAAACAGAACATTGCCAACCTGAAGACCGAGCACCAGGCACTGCTCAAGCAGCCCAAGCCCAAGGGAACAGCGAACGCAGCGACCTATGCGCGCCAGGAGTTCAACAAAAGGAACACCCAGATCAAGCTGGAGGACACGATAAAACTCTATGGCGAGCTCCACGAAGAGGACAAGCGGTTAGAGGCCAAATTGCGCGAACTGGAACAGAACCGACCCAGGTAACCCTCGCACCTTGTCTCCACGAAAGTACACTTAACAAAACTCTCTCTTTTTTTTTTTAGCGATGTGTATCTCTCCTCCCGCGATCGACTCTTGCTGGACTGGCATTTCGCTAACCTGGAGTTTGCCAATGCCACCCGACTGAACAACCTGTCGCTGAAGCACTGGGATCAGGACGACGACTTCGAGTTCATCGGCCATCACACCACCGTCCGCAACGGCTATTCCTGTGTTCCAGTGGCGCTAACCGAAAATCTCGACATACGCGTCAACAGCGCCGTCAAGGAGATCAAATACGGAACTAATGGCGTTGAGGTTGTGGCAGAGAATCTAAAAACCTCCAACTCCCTAATGTCATACAAAGCGGATCTGGTTGTGTGTACTCTGACCCTGGGTGTTTTGAAGTTGGCAGTGGCCCACGAAGAATCCCAGCAGAGCAATACGGTTAAGTTCGATCCGCCACTGCCCGATTGGAAGCAACAGGCTATCCGGCGACTAGGATTTGGTAATCTGAACAAGGTTGTCCTCTGCTTCGATCGCATTTTCTGGGATCCGAATGCGAATCTCTTTGGCCACGTCGGCAGTACCACGTCCAGCCGGGGTAAGAATCCGTCCGTTCAGAGAGCCGGAGTACAGAGATTTTTTAAAAAATTACAATTATTTATTGCAGGAGAAATGTTTTTGTTTTGGAGCATTAGTTCGTCGCCGGTTCTCTTAGCTTTGGTGGCCGGCATGTCCGCCAATATCGTGGAGAGCGTGACGGACGACATCATCATTGGGAGATGCATGTCAGTGCTGAAGAACATATTCGGGAACACCTCTGTGCCGCAGCCCAAGGAGACGGTGGTCACTCGATGGCGCAGCGATCCGTGGGCGCGGGGCTCCTACAGCTACGTCTCCGTGGGTTCCTCCGGCAGTGACTACGATCTGCTGGCGGCTCCAGTGATTCCGCCCACCTGCAAGGAACCGGAGGGACTGCCGCGCTTATTTTTCGCCGGCGAGCACACGATACGAAATTATCCGGCAACCGTGCACGGTGCCTATTTGAGTGGATTACGGGAAGCGGGACGCATCGCCGACTACTATCTCGGCTATCCGGAAGGCACGCCACCCGACATCGGCTATTCGGTGGCCGAGGCGGCCAATTCCGTGTCCGTTGGCAATGTAGTGAAGTTGCGCGATCTCTCGCCCAATCTCTCCGACTCGCCGTCGTCCAAGAAGTCCGAGGAGAACTCAAGTTCAAACACTGCCGACTCCGCGGAGCTACAGTAATCATGTCTATGGTCTGAAGGACACGGGCTCTGGCTGTTCAGGGCTAAGCTAGACTTATGTATATACCTAAGACTACTCCATCGCAAGTGGACAACTATGGATAGTTATCGAAAGCATTATTTTATTTAAAGTACACCTAGGAAGTTAAGAGAATCAAGATAAGGGAAGCAATTACACCGAGAAAAACGAATCATGTAATAGTTTTGGTTTAAAGTAACTCTTGAGCATATCCCTCCTGAGGTCTTTCAGTTAAAGTTAGAGGAATCCTAGTGTAGTGTTTTAGAAATTCAATTCGCACAATTCTAATAATTAACCAATTTAATATTTATTTTTCATTTTGTAGTCTACTATTTCCATGTAATGTAATTATTATATATTTTTTGTGTATATTATTCATCTATTATTGTAATATAGGGTTTAAAAAAAAGCATTTAAAATTCAAGCTTAACATTTTAATGGGAATATCTCAAAGAGCGAAGGAGTACAGTGCTTACAACATACACAAGCAAGTAATTTAGTTTTATTAAATAAATTACAGGTTTTTAATTATAAATTAAGTAAAAAAAACAAAAAACAAACAATGCTGTTGTGTCAACATAAACAAATTTTGTATCATAGGAATTTAAAATAAAATGTAACGAAAATTGAAGTGATTGAAGTAGTTGAGTATACCCTTCCAGTGCGAGGTAGCAGAAAGCGAAACTATATTTTGGGTCTCTCGGGCAGTTGGGCAATCGCAGTGACGCTTTCAAAATTGTGCCAGTTCAATGACCCTTCTCCGAATGGCAATGAAAGCCCAAGCCCCCAGCCATTGAAAGCGTTTGCTTTCCATCCCATCCGGTAGTTGTAAGAAAAGCTCAGTCCGAGATGCACTCGGGACTCGGTGTATTAGAACTGAGATTAGATCGGAAACGATCGGTAGGTTCGTCGGGCGGGAATTCGCGAGCTTTTTCGCAAACAACGTGCATGCCTCAAGTTCAATGCCCGATATGCTGCTGCTACTACCTGGGCATCACCGATTTAATAACCAATTTCAACCCGTAAAGCTCCCAATGTTGTTATGGCCAAAGTTGAAGTTTTTGTTTGTTCCAACTGTCTTCGTGTGTGTGTAGAATGGCATGCACATTCGGGAAGGTGTATTAGAAATGAGTTAGATGATCGACCGTGTTTATGAAAGTATGGCCTGCATGGCCTTGAGGTGTCAATGACCTTTTCAGGCGGGAAGCAAATGACGCGGGATTTGAAAATAGAACAGAATTGAAAATGCACTATCATTTCTATAATTTGTTTCAATAATGCTGCGAGTGTGTGCCCAATCTAATCCCAAATAAACGTAAATTATGTTGATTTTAGTCTTCTTACTTCTACAATACTATCATCTAACTGCGCAACTAGGCGAATGCGTAATTTTCATAAAACTATGATTCGAAGAAGGGATTTTATTGTTTTCAATAAATAAGCTTAACAATTAGTTACTATTTGCAGTACAAAAAATATATTAAAGACACAAAATATGAATCTTATATAATTGGAAAGTATAAAAACATAGTTGTTTTATTAAAAAAAAAGTTTTTCAACTTTTAGGGGAAGTCCCAGAAATGCAAGCAAGAAGAATTATAAATAGTTTTAAAAATATATAAAGTTTTTAAAATGTATATTTGATTTCAGTGTTTTTAACTTTTATACCTAAGATCGAAATACTTTACTAAATATCTTTTGTTACTAAAAGCATCTTAGTTACTTAAAAGATTTGAAAACATTTGAAAAATTTCCAAAAATGATACTTCTTAAAATTAAAAAAACAGAAAAGAAAAAAATTCTTGTAGATGAATTTCTAATCACTAAGGATATACGTTGCACTACAACATCCGGTCATGTGGTAATCACTATCATCGTCATTTCACTGCAAGGCATCAACCATGTGAGCTTTCCAGACGGCACGGCACGAACTATAAAAGCTGGAACTGTTGGCTCCATTGCCTCAGTTGAAAGACAGCCCTCTAACAGTACTATTCCCAAAGCCATAATGAGCGAGACCGAGCTTTCGAGTACCGTGACGCGGGCGTTACTGGATCTCTACCAGCGCCACCACGCTCCGCTGGACGCGCAGCCGATGGCGGGAGTTGGGGAAAACGCCTACGGCCAGGTACTTCGGGTCAGCTGGCCGACGATTCCCGAGGCCCCGTCGGTGGTGGTGAAGATGGCGCCAAAGAACGAGGCGCGGCGCGAGCATATGCATGTGGTGGACTACTACGCACGCGAAGTGTTCATGTACCAAGAGGTATTCCCCATATTCCGGCAACTGAATCCGGACCAGAGCACCTTCACAGTGGCGCCCGCTCTGGAGGCGAATGGTCTGCAGCCTCCCAATGAGTTTCTCATCTTCGAGGACTTGGCTGGAAGCGGGTTTCGGCCCAACTCCCGATGCTCTATGCCCACCTACGACATTGTAATCTGCACACTGAAGGCCCTGGCCGAGATGCATTCCTGCTCCTTTGTCCTCCAAAGCCAAGACCCAGCCAAGTTCGAAGATCTGATCAGTCATATCAAGAAGGATAACTTGTTCACCGAAGACATTGAAGCGGTGACCATAGAGTTTGGAAAGGTGCAGCTGAGAAAGACAAAAAGGATGCTGGGAGCATCGGATGGGCAGCCAACTGAGGTCGCAGCCATGGTGGAAGTATTGGACCTATGTGAGAAACACTTCAAGTCCCTAGCTCTCTATAGCGTGGACGGGAAGTCCCAAAAGCCATATTCCGTCATATGTCATGGTGATTTTTGGAACAATAACATCCTCTACAGATCCGAGGTATATGAAAGGGGACGATTATCCTCTAAATCTAAATATAAATAGAATTATCTTTTTCATCTGCAGCCCAATCTTGATCAGCCCGTGGAGGCCAAGCTCATCGACTTCCAGATGTCCCGCTACGCTCCTCCGGTCTTGGACATAGTCCACTATCTGTACACCTGTACGGAGAAGTCACTGCGGGATGAGCACTTTAGCGCCTTCATGAACGCCTACCACGAGACTCTGGACCAGAAACTGAAGTCCTGTGGCCTCCGCATCGAGCAGATATATCCTCGCAGTGTTTTTAACCGGCAGCTCCAGCTCTACGGGGTGTATGGCCTAGTTATGGGCGCCTTCTCCTTGCCGTTTTTCGTCTCCAATGCCAACGAGGTGATTGACATTGACACTGTATCGGAAGCCATCAAGGACCTCTCGGAAACTGAGGCGCCACAGTACCAGGAGCTGATTGAAGAGTTCGAAATGCTGAACGAACGAACGCTGCCCATTTTCAAGCGTCGGATGGTCGGCATAGTCAAGGATCTGATGAAGTACAAGATGACCGAGCCACTGTACAAGTTCGAGACCAAATAGGAGCTTCAGTATTAAAAAATAAACCGTTACCTGTTTAATATTATTATTATATAGTATTAGTGAGGTGATATATTTTTTTTTGTTTCATATTTATTCAGGGAACTCTAAGATTCTAATCAATCACAACTTAAGTTTAAATCCGCCTAACGTATACATTAAATATGCCAACTAAGAATAGCAATCAAAAGTACAAACTAAATATTTACAATATTTGAAGAAGGGTAATGGTAATTACGTAATTGCGAAGTACACTCTACAATTTGATTGTTTGCGGGTTCATTTAATGGAGGGAGAGGGGATAGAAGACCCTTTCAACACATTTCGTAAAACAATTCATAATTGAATCTTTTGAAACAGAATGTTGCAAGCAGTATCAACATCAAATGGATTTCTTCCATAAAACTAAACTAAAAACGAGCTAATGGGTGGAATAACTCTGCATAATATAGTACTTCAAATTTCATATTTGATATAATGAGGGGCTATAGCTAAGTGTATAGCTATTTACATGGCATGCATTATGCACAGTCCAAGAATAGACTCTATCTTAAGGCCTAGTTAGTACAATATGTGTCTTTCTCTAAAAACTAAGCTTTTGCGTGTCATCTGATTTTTAATAAAATAACAACTCATTGAGTTTATTGCAGCGATACGTGGGCTTGGCGTTCTGTTTCCTAATGTCCAGCACTTGGATTATAAATGAAGGGTCAATGTGGATAATAGCTCATGCCGAAGGAGGCCTCTACTGCATAACCTCGCGGAAGCGCTTCTGGCGCTCCAGGCTCTCCACTTCGGCCCAACAGTTTCGCATATTGCGGAAGAGCTGCAATGTCACAAATTAAATTAAATATTAAATATCGTAACATAGTATCTTAAGAACCTACCTCATCGATCCAGTTATGCTCGGCCAGCAGATCGTTGAGAATCTCCGTGGAGGTCTTTCCCGGGAACTGCTGTTGCTGTTCGGTCACCCGTTGCGAACAGTTGATGAAGAGATTGTACTTTTCGTGGGCAATCTTGTGGAAGAGATCGGCTCGCGCAGCACAGATACGGCATAAGACAATGTCCTGAAATCAAATCCACAATTTACAATCTGCCTTATAGACATAATAGATTAGAATAGAACCTTTTCGTAGGCAATACGCGGATCGACCGGTATGGTCTGCATGGTATTGGGATTGTACGGTTCTCCGAAAAGTAAAAATCGCACTGCAATTCCAGGTTGATGGCAGCCGGCACAGTTCTTCTGGGTCAGATTATTCTGCTCCCACTCGGAAAACACATGGCACTTGGGCCAGGTCTCAATGGAGGAGATGGTGCTCCGGGTCCAGGGAGTGATGGCCAGCAGCTTACGCTTACAGTTTTCCATAATGGTGTCCACGACCCGAACGCTACCCAAAAAGTAGTCATCTGCAAAGGGGGATTCATTTAATATTTAAAGAATTTAATAAAAATCCAATTGAATCTCACCCTTTTCGCGAGTTATTTCTGAAAAGAAACTGGGATCGAGGGCTTGCGAGATCATGGTCTGAATATATATCTCAAAGTTGTCCCTGTACGAGAGATAGTCCTCCATGATCTTCTCGATGAACTGCTCAGTGTCATCGGCCAGCAGCTCCGAGCGCATGAACTCCACAATCGTTTCGGTGTGGGAGTGTAGCTGCATGCGCACCGGCGCTTTGAGGTAGAGTTTCTTAGTTTCGAGATTCCAAGATGCGTACTAAAATGGGAGAAGGATATATGACAGATATTTGGACAGATATACTCAGGATATAGCCCACCTTTGACATGTTGTGATAGAAGGTTTTGCCGTTTTGTCGGAATGGCTCGTACTTCTGTAGAATACACTTCGAGTCCACCTGCCAAATGGTCGGCCAGTCATTAACAAGATCCGAACGCAACACTATAAAGTCCCCAGTCTGCAAGGCAAGGCATTATAGATTAGCTTGTGCTACAGGATAGCTTGGGCCGCCCGATGATGACCTACTTTAAAGTTCTCCGAGTTGGCTGAGGCTCCCGACGATGCACTGGCATAGCCCACATCCCCCACTCCGGCCAGGTTCTGTTGCGGATTGTAGCCCGAGTCGCCGGCCAGCTGTTGCACTTGCTGTTGCTGTGGCTGATGGTGTTGCTGCTGGTGCTGCTGCTGCTGCTGTTGGGCGACCTGATGCATCTGGTGCAAGTGGTGTTGCTGCGGCTGTTGTTGCATTTGCTGGGTATGGTCGTAGGTGTTCTTGCGGGGTGTGCCCTTCGAGCGGCGGGCCAGCTTGCGCTTCCCATAACCCTTGCCGGCATCATCGCTCTGAATGGATCGGGAGGTGGATTTTATTTTTTGGGGGAATTGTTTGGAAGTGGGAGTGTGAGATGATTGGTGTCTCTTCTGCACTTACGTCTTCCTCTTGCGGAGTCCATACTGGATCCGTGTCCGAGTCGGTGAACTCGTCCTGCTCATTAACGGTTCCACCATCGCCAACAGCGGCACTGGAATTAAGGAGCATGGCGTGCATGCTGCTCTGCTTGGCCTTGCGGGAGCATTGCTCCCGACGTGGCGGCACACTCAACGGGTCTGTGGAGAGCACAAAATTTGGGTTGGTTAGCTTAGCAACATTGAAATGGGGACAGGAGACGGGGATATAGGTTGCAGGATCTAGGATACAGGGCAACCCCCCCATAAAGGAAACACACAAACGGAACGGAAGCTACAACGACAACAACACCAGCAACACCATCTCCTCCCACGCACCAGCACCTGGACCGGAATCGGAATCGGATTCAGATCCTTCTTACAATTACAAATAATAAAAATACACGGTTTATTTGGGTTTTTGAAAATTAATAATATTTGTTCTTCTCGATTTCATCTCAAAAATACTTTATACTTTTGTTCATGGGATTCTCCTTTTTGCGTTTTTTCTTTGCATTTTGCTTTTGCTTTTTTTTTTCTTCTTATATAGTTTTATGCTTTTTTTTAACTTTTTTTTTTTAGTTTTTTGCATTTTTTGCTCTTTTAACAATTTTAAAAGTTAGCAATTTTTCCGTTTGTTTTTTGTCATTATGGTTTTTTTTTTTTACAATATACACACCGTCCAAGTCGGTTTCAGTCGCCTAGTCTCCGTTGTCCCACTGTCCGTGTGTGTGTGTCCGTTTGTCCGCGTGTCCGTGTATGGTGTGGGGTGGTGGTGGTGTTGCGTGGGTGGGTGGTGCTAGTGCTGCCATGGCCACAGCAGGTTTATAAAATGATGAGGATTCGGCGCTGGTGCTGGCGTTGGTGTCGTCGTACTACCGCTCGCATTTGTGTTCGCATTCGAGTTCGAAACGCCGCTGGCTGATGTGTTGTTGTGGTGATTGTTGTTGTTGTTGTAGTTGTTGCATGGCGTGGAAGTAGCGATAGTGGAGTGCTTATTGGTACTATGCTGTTGGTCAAGTAACATACCTTGACCGGCTGCCAATTGAGCGCAATGTTGTTGGACAAAGTGCTGGCCGCTCATCTGTTGTTGTTGCTGCTGCTGCTGTTGTTGTTGTTGTTGTTGCTGCTGAGCATACGGCCGGAAGGCGGCCTGATCCCCAGGCCCTGGTTGAATGACCGACGAGGACGAAGAGGGTGCTGATTCCGCGGCAGCAGCAGCGGCCACCATATGCGCATGCGGACGCTTCTTCGGCAGGATCTGGGTCTGCGAGAGTATTTTAATGCGATGCCCATCATCGCCCACCAGTCCTGCCAGGCCATCGACCGCCTGGCTCCCCTCTCCCGCCGCCTGGGGGGCCTGTGATGTGGCCGGTTCATCGCCCCCGCTCCCAGCTCCCTTACCCCCTTTCCGCTTGTACGGCGCCCTCGGGTAGTTCAACTTTCGGGATGGCTTCACAACCGGCGGCGGATCATCGTCCCGCTCCCCCTGCAGAAACTTTAGATAGCTGTCCATGAACTGGGTCTTCTTCTCCCCTATCTGGGTGCCCACACTGACGGGCTTGGGGGCGGCGGGACTGTAAGCGGGGGAGGGCGCACTGGCAGCTGGCGTTGATGGCGTGGCCACCGCCACGTGACCATGTCCGTTCTGCGGGCATGGCGGTTCCGGCGATGGCGTCTTGTTTGGATTCCGGATGCCAAAGTTGGTGTTGTTGGTCGAGGAGTTGGTGCCCCGACCGTTGCTGGAGATGGAATTGGCGTAGCCCTGCTTGGGAGTGCTGCTGGTGTCCGCCAGAAAGTCTAGCTCCTCCTCGATATTCGGGACGATCACCTTGTTGCTGGCCGCCGCAGCAGCTGCTGCCGCCGCCGCCGCTGACGCCTCCTCCTCCTGCTGCTCGGTCTTCTCCTGGCGCTGTTGCTGGGCCTGCTGTTGGGCCTGCTGCTGCTGCGTGTACGCCTGCTGGTGCTGTTGTTGCGTATAGGCGGCCTGCTGCTGTTGTTGCACCTGTTGCTGTTGCGCCTGCTGCTGTTGCTGCTGCATGCAGGCCGTGTACTGGGAAGCGATGGGCTGGGGGAAGGCCGGGTAATATTGCGCCAACTGGGTCAGGTGCGACTGGGCCTGGGACGACTGCAGGTGGGCCGGCTGCGGCAGATGTTGCTGCTGTGCCGCCGCCTGCTGCTGCTGTTGTTGCTGCTGCTGCTGCTGGTGTTGTTGCTGCTGGCTCTGCTGCGGATATGTGGGTATGTTGATGGTGGCCGCTGGCGACACTGACGCCGCATTGTTTTCCGTCTTCAGGGGCGTGTTCCATTTACTGTTGAAGTCGTAGTACGTATTCTGTTGCTGTTGCTGCTGATTGTGCTGCTGCTGTTGCTGGGCCTGCTGCTGTTGCTGCTGCTGCTGCAGCTGGTGATGTTGCGGCTCCTGGGGACTCCGTACGCTGCCATAGTCGCTGCTGGTCGGTATGAGCGTCTTCTTCGGCTGCCGCTTGCGTGGCGTCTTCGCAGGCTTTGGCGGCGGCTTCACTTCCTCCTGAAACGAGACGAGGACAAAGGACACAGTTAGCAGTTGTAGGTGCAGTTGCAGGAAGGTCATTGCACTTTTTTTTTTGTTTTTAATAGCTTAGACATGAGGACAATTAGGAACAATTGGAGGACATGGACACCGGCTGGTTAGCGGGCTTTCCCGCGGGTCTATACATTTTCTTAGAGGTGCTCTGGTGGATGGGTGGGTGGTTGAGTGTGCCCCCCAATGGACATTGGATCGCCCCTCATTACAACATAACGTCACAGTTTCAAAGTGGCCACAGGACTCTAGATTAGAGCGTTAGAGTTAGCGGTTAACGAAGCGAGTTAGATTGAAAAGAAAAGCTTTTTTTTTTGTTTTTTTGAAAAGCAAACTAAAGAATGACGCTGCCACCAAAAAACAACGAAGGGTTAAGCATGCAGGTTAAAAATACAAAAAAAAAAATATATTTACAATTATTTGAAAATAGTTTAATAACAAAAACATTTAAAATTTACAAAAAAAAAAAGTAAGTTTTAAAAAAAAAAATAAAAGAGAAATCCGAGTTTAAAATATTTTTTTTTTTATAAAAAATATCTATTTAGCAAATATAAAAAAAAGCAATAGCAGTTCACAAAACAAATGAAACAAACAAATATATACAGAAATTAAACAAAAGACATACAAACCTTCGGCACTACTTGAATCTGTGACGTTATGTTGCCCGCCGCCGCCGCCGACGCTCCCGCTTCCGACGACACTGGCGACATTATCATGTTGGCCACCACATGCTGCCGTCGCCCCGCCTGCTCCTGCAGCTGCAACTGCTGCTGCTGCTCCCCATCGACCACTCCGGTGGTGGTGTAGAATGTCTGCTTGATCTCGAGCCCGGGCGGCAGGTTGAATACCAGATTCTCGCCGCCCGTCTCCACCGCAGCGGATGGCTCGCCGCCATAGTCTAGCTGCCGATGTTCCTGCTTCACTTGCAGCTGGAGGACATTCTTAATGTCCTCCTGCCCGGCCCCGCCACCCGTCACTCCCTCCTCCAGCTTTGTCCAGCAGAGATTTTGCTGCTGCGGCTGGTGCTGTTGCTGCTGCTGCAAAGTGCTTTGTATCACAGATGAGTAGGCCACCGTGGTGGGCGGAGCGGCAGACGAGCCAGCGCCTGTTTCGGATCGCCTCTGGAGGACCGGCGATGGTGCCGATGCCGTCTTATAGACGATGACCTGGGCCTGGGGCGTGCTGACCACGTCCACGGCGTGTAAATTCGTGATTGGGGAGCCGTCCGCCGAGCTCAGGGCCGGACTGGCGTACTGCACCGGATAGGAGCCAGTCGGGGGGACGACGACGGGCGACGGACTGTCGCTCGGCTGCTCTATGATGGTGGCCCGAAAGGACTGGCCATCTTTTCGAGTCACCTTCACCTTTCGCCCATCGATCGTGTAATAGGTGTCGGTTTCCAATTCCGTTTCTCCGCCGACCTCCTGTTGCAGTTGTTGCAACTGTTGTTGTTGTTGCTGTTGCTGCTGCTGTTGTTGTTGTTGCAGGTGAATCAGATGAATCGAATCGTTGTAGGCTTTAATTTGCTTTTCCTGCTTTATCAGCTACACCGCACCAATCGGTTACGAAAATCGAAATCGGAAAGTGTTTTTTTTTTTGTTTTGGAATATAGACTAATTTTAAGCTTAAATGGTAAGCTATGGTGGTAAAGTGGCTTCTCTGGATTCTCGGAAGTGGGTTAGTAGTCGAGAAATGCGATAGACAGACAGCGAGGAGAGATGAGATGGCAATGAGGAAGGAGGGACTATCTATGATCTGCAGGCTCGAAGGGACTAACAAGTCAGTTTTTCGAAAAAACAAACAAAAATATTCCACATCTCTGTTTACTTTATTAATATTTCCATTTGGTTTATTTTGAAAATTAATTAATTTCTAGTCCTAGCGTCAAGTCTTTGTCACATTTTTAATGATTACCGTCAAAAACAGGGACTTTTTTTTTGATTTTTGCAAAATAATGAATAACAATGTGTGTGGCATAAACAGAAAATATATTTTAAAAGGAAAACAACACTCACCACTTTGTCGGCCACCAGGTTGAGTTGCTGCTGAGCCTGCTGCTGCTGTTGCTGCGCCTGCTGCTGCTGCTGCTGGGCCTGTTGCTGCTGCTGCTGGGCCTGCTGCTGCTGCATCGCCAGGAAGGTGTTGGATATCATGTTCGGCGTGTTCCAGGTGAGCGACGTGGACGTCAACGCCACTGTTGTTGGCGATGGCGAGGCACCGCTCGACGACGAATTCTCGCCATAATAATTCGAGGCCACATTATTGGCAACTGCAGCAGCGGCCGCTGAAACAGCCGCCTGGTTCTGGAACGTACTGAGCTGCTTGTCCAGCGAACTGGGCAGCTGCAGCTGGCGATGAGGCGTGCTCACCGCCGACGAGGCATAGTGGGCGGGCTTCGGCTGGACACTGGCTGCCGCTGCATGGTGGTAGATCTGCTGAAATACTGGATTATAGCTGCCGATGGGCGACGGTGGAACGAAGCTGCCGCCGCTAGCCGCCGCTGCATTAAAACTGGCAATACTCGCGGCCGTAATGGTGGCCAGGTGCGGGTGCTGGAAGTCGTCGGCGGTGCCGCCCGAGCTGCCGGCACTGGCGGGCACAATGCGGTTGTAGGCATACGACCATGGGCTGGAGTTGGGGTCCATGGCGCTGGGATCGAATTCAACTGCTGCTGCTGCTCCTGCTGGCTAGCGGTAACTGTAAGGAAGTAGATTAAAGTAATTTGACAATTTGTTAAATTAAATAATTCATTTTCTTTAATTAAAAATCACTTAAATGGACAGGTTGGTGTCTATTTTGTTTGAAAAACTTATCGAAAATATTCGAGAAACTCCTACATCTTTAAGATACATTCTTTTTTTCACTCGTTCCTGTTCCTTTTTTTTTGCACTTTTTATCCCCCCACCTCATTCTGCTTTTTTTTGTATCCCTTTTAGCCACGCTGCGCTTGGCTCCCCCTGCATATTTTTGGCGTCTGTATTTTGTGCCTTGGCGCTTCGGGAGAAAAATAACCCGCCTTTTAGACTTTTTCCTTCTCGAGAGCTTAGATATGCTCCCCGGATGGCAGTTGCACTTGTGTCTTGTGATTAGAGGTCATCCAATTACAGGGATAATATTGTTTTCGTAATTTTTTTTTTTTATTTTTGGCTAGGGATATTTTTTCCGTTTTCCGTATTTTCCTACAGCACTTTGCGCTTCTACATATATACATATGTATATGTATCCATACACACAAAAACACACACCGACACACACACCTACACACACACTGGCACATACACGCTCATGGGTAGATGCGTGCGTGTTGGAGAGGATTGGCACTAACTTGTCGTCGTTATAGATTTCGGATCGAAACAATCTGGCTGCTTGGGGTCAGCATTCTCATCACATCGGATTTTGAAAGGATACTTTTGTGTTTAATTTTGATTGCAACTTTTTTTACTGCGGTGCATAACTTTTTGTAGCATTCGCTCTTCCTCTTCCGAATCTCCAAAATGGCCGCTGGTGAACCACTGGTTTGTGCTGCCAATGGTTCGCGTAAATAATGCCACAGCGAACTGGTTCACCGCTCGCGGGAGTGTTTATTGTTTGTATTTGCTTCGCCGTCATCGTGTTCTGTTCTTCCTTGGAGTTTCAATTAGTTTAGCTCAATAGTCAGTATAAGTAGGTAAGTGGATAACAGATATTTCAACTTGATTCGAAAATGGATTAAGGAATAAACACAGAATTCTGTTTTCACGTGCTATGCGCCATTGTCAGAAGTGTTGTATAAGACAGCACTTAGAGCTGCCGGCGATCAATTGGCAAAGCTGCCACTTAACATAATCAATTGTCGTTTTTATTTACGTTTTATGGCGGCTGTTTAAGGCACATTTAGTTGTATATAAACAATATAATCTCCCCTCTGATCGGCGAGGTATGCACCTATCCAGCGGCTTACTCAACACTGTTTCACTGGAACCAGTTCTTTTGCCAACCCAGTGGTCAATTTGCTGAACTCGCTAAAGTTTTGCAAATATGTGAA
This sequence comes from Drosophila atripex, assembly GCA_035045925.1. Taxonomy (NCBI): domain Eukaryota; kingdom Metazoa; phylum Arthropoda; class Insecta; order Diptera; family Drosophilidae; genus Drosophila; species Drosophila atripex. The sequence continues at coordinate 17,590,959 of JAWNOP010000012.1, read as the reverse complement.
TATGTCTACTCATGTTAAGAAAGTTTTTGGTAAATTTTTAATTTATATTCCAAAGTAGTTACTTCAGATAGGGCCAACCTTTTTACATTTATCGGGACCAATTATACAATATTCAAATTAAATCCCGCGTTAGGCAGCACTGCTGCGAATAAATTTGTTTGGAGTTTATAAAGGTCATGAGTTTATTTTTTTACATGATTCTTTTTTTTTTAATATAAAGCCTTTAAATAGATACGTTATTAAACTCTATTTAATTTTCTTAAAATATATATAATTGAGAAAACAATATATCGATAAGAAACTCCACCCCCGCGTTGCTCAACACAGATTGAACGGAACCGGTTCGATATTTTGGTGTTTTATTGTTGGTTCACTTGCTAATGACAGTCATTTTACGTATTCATTGCTAAAAGAAAATTGAAAAAATATATTTTCCCGAATTTCCGGTTAGTCATCCGCCCAATCCGATCTTCATTTAGAGCCAGCCAAATCAAACGCGAGGTAAGTAGGCTAGAATGGCAAATTGCAAGCGGAAACAGCTTGTAGCTACTCTGCGTACGTGTAAATGGAGTGAGACGCCCACTAAATCGCAATCACAACATTTTAGAGCACATCGACATGGACTTCGGAGACGATTTCGCCGCCCCCAAGGAGGAAGTCGATCCCGCCGCCGAGTTTTTGGCGCGCGAACAGTCTGCCCTCGGGGATCTCGAGGCTGAGATCACGGGAGGCTCCGCCACATCCGCTCCAGCTGCCACAACGGACGACGGATTGGGCGAGCTGCTAGGCGGTGGAAGCAGTAGTGCTGGCGATGTCTTAGGCAGCGAACTGTCTGCAACGGGGGGCGCTGGCCTCGAGTCCTCAACGGGAAGTTTTGAGGTCATCGGTGGCGAGTCCAATGAACCCCTGGGGATTTCCGGACCACCGCCATCGCGGGAAGAGCCAGAAAAGCTGCGCAAGTGGCGCGAGGAGCAGAAACAACGACTAGAGGAGAAGGATCTCGAGGAGGAGAGGAAAAAGGAGGAGTTGCGACAACAGGCCAAAAAGGAACTGGACGATTGGTTACGCCAAATAGGTGATTCCATCTCGAAGACGAAGCTGGCGTCACGGAATGCTGAAAAACAGGCTGCTACGCTGGAGAACGGATCTATTGAACCCGGTACCGAATGGGAGCGCATAGCCAAGCTGTGCGACTTCAATCCGAAAGTTAACAAGGCGGGCAAGGACGTCTCCCGAATGCGCTCCATATACCTGCACCTCAAGCAGAATCCCATACAGGTGCAGAAGAGCACTTAGGAGGGCACCCTGGGCGCCGTCGCTGATAGTTTTAATTACGTACTCGCCTAACCACACATTGAGTTGAATATGAAAATTATTATTAAAAGTATTCGCTGTATATTCCAATTTATGATACATAAAATATTATTATTGCTGCTGAATCGCTGCGATCATCGTTTGACTAATGAATGCAATAAAGAACATGCACACAGTAGTCCTATTTTCCTTGACTATCAAATACCTATCATTCATGCATCAGGACATAACAAAAGTTAGGAAAAAGATCAAATGAAAAATAAATCTCGGAAACTAGGACACGAAATGTTTTTTTTCTCGTTGGTATTGGGGGGGTTTTTCCACAAAATATTGTCTGTTTCCAACCAAAAAGCTTTCTTTCATTTGAGAATAAATATATCTCTCGTTGGTATACTGAAAATACAATTGATTCATCGAGCTTCTACCGCCGAATTGTTTATTGTGTTTGATAGCCTTATCGCTTATGTTTGATGCTACCAACACAACTCAATTCCTTATCACTGTTTTAAGTTTACTCACAGAGCAAGTGATAATATTAGCGATGTCAATGCGGGTTATTGCTTCAATGGGATTTATTTATATTTAATTTCGTAGTTTGGATGATTCATTGTTACTTTCCTCTGCCCTTTGCAGTTAAATGTCTCAAGAAGCGTCTGGTCAAGGGATGGAAGAAGCAAAGAACTGCAAGCGAATGAGCTATTTGCACTGGGACGACTATTTCATGGCTACATCCCTGCTCTCGGCCCAGCGAAGTAAGGATCCTGTTACCCAGGTGGGTGCTTGCATTGTGGATTCGCAGAACCGAATAGTGTCCATTGGATACAATGGATTTCCTCGAAACTGCAGTGACGATGAGTTTCCCTGGACGAAGGCTAAGAAGGGCACGAAGGACATTAACCCACTCGAGGATAAGAAGATGTATGTGGTGCATGCGGAGGCCAATGCGATCCTAAATAGCAACGGTACCAGATTGAATGGAACGCGTTTATATACCACACTCTTTCCATGCAACGAATGCGCCAAGCTCATTATACAGGTATATAACAACTTTATGAATCAGCTATGAAGATCTCGTCTATTAAACCATTCCATCTTTCAGTCGGGAATATCTGATATTCTTTATTTGTCGGACAAGTATGCGGAGAAGCCTACTTATCGAGCTTCACGGCGAATGCTGGACGCGGTAGGCGTTGGCCACAGACGTCATGAGCCCAAACAAAAACAGATTATCATTAATTTTGACGACATCCTGGACGAGGATCCCAACTCTTCACTGACTCTTAACGATCTTCACTTGTGATATCACTGCCTAAATGGAACTTAATTTTAGGTACAACTTTAAAAAAAGTCTACTTTAACTTTATGTGTTTTTAATGTCATTTTAAACTTGATTTTAGATTTGATTCGTTTGTCCCTTTAGAAAAATTTGTAACGAACCAAATAAATACAAAAATGCCAAATGAATATACACTTTTCTCCATAAATTGTATATAAATGGGAGATTTAAAATTTTATTTTATTTAATTCTCAAGAAAACGCTGTGTGGACGCTGATCGTCACTGAAATGTGAAATGCAAATTGGCACAGATATAGCTTTCCCTTTGATCTAAAAATCATTTAAGATATTCCGCTTAAGAATCGGATGATTTTCGACAAAGATATAGCCTTCGTTGTGGCTCATATGGCGATTTCCATACATTTTCGAGTTTTGAAGGGGATCCTCCAGAAAATTTGACAAAAAATCTAAAAAATATTTTGGTTTCAGATTTTGATGCAGATTTATGAGGAATCGATCCACAAATCGTTTAAGTCATTCCGCTTAAGAATCGGTTGATTTTCGACAAAGATATAGCCTTCGTTGTGGCTCATATGGCGACTTCCATACCTTTTCGAGTTTTGAAGGGGATCCTCCAGAAAATTTGACAAAAAATCTAAAAAATATTTTGTTTCCAGATTTTGATGCAGATTCATGGGGAATCGATCTACAAATCGTTTAAGATATTCCGCTTAAGAATCGGATGATTTTCGACAAAGATATAGCCTTCGTTGTGGCTCATATGGCGATTTCCATACATTTTCGAGTTTTGAAGGGGATCCTTCAGAAAATTTGACGAAAAATCTAAAAAATATTTTGTTTCCAGATTTTGATGCAGATTCATGGGGAATCGATCTACAAATCGTTTAAGATATTCCGCTTAAGAATCGGATGATTTTCGACAAAGATATAGCCTTTGTTGTGGCTCATATGGCGACTTCCATACATTTTCGAGTTTTGAAGGGGATCCTTCAGAAAATTTGACAAAAAATCTAAAAAATATTTTGGTTTCAGATTTTGATGCAGATTTATGAGGAATCGATCCACAAATCGTTTAAGTCATTCCGCTTAAGAATCGGATGATTTTCGACAAAGATATAGCCTTCGTTGTGGCTCATATGGCGATTTCCATACATTTTCGAGTTTTGAAGGGGATCCTCCAGAAAATTTGACAAAAAATCTAAAAAATATTTTGGTTTCAGATTTTGATGCAGATTTATGAGGAATCGATCCACAAATCGTTTAAGTCATTCCGCTTAAGAATCGGTTGATTTTCGACAAAGATATAGCCTTCGTTGTGGCTCATATGGCGACTTCCATACCTTTTCGAGTTTTGAAGGGGATCCTCCAGAAAATTTGACAAAAAATCTAAAAAATATTTTGTTTCCAGATTTTGATGCAGATTCATGGGGAATCGATCTACAAATCGTTTAAGATATTCCGCTTAAGAATCGGATGATTTTCGACAAAGATATAGCCTTCGTTGTGGCTCATATGGCGATTTCCATACATTTTCGAGTTTTGAAGGGGATCCTTCAGAAAATTTGACGAAAAATCTAAAAAATATTTTGTTTCCAGATTTTGATGCAGATTCATGGGGAATCGATCTAAAAATCGTTTAAGATATTCCGCTTAAGAATCGGATGATTTTCGACAAAGATATAGCCTTTGTTGTGGCTCATATGGCGACTTCCATACATTTTCGAGTTTTGAAGGGGATCCTTCAGAAAATTTGACGAAAAATCTAAAAAATATTTTGTTTCCAGATTTTGTATCAGATTTATGGAGAATCGATCCACAAATCGTTTAAGGTATTCCGCTCAAGAATCGGATGATTTTCGACAAAGATATAGCCTTCGTTGTGGCTCATATGGCGATTTCGATACATTTTCGAGTTTTAAAGGGGATCCTCCAGAAAATTTGACAAAAAATCAAAAAAATATTTTGGTTTCAGATTTTGATGCAGATTTATGAGGAATCGATCCACAAATCGTTTAAGACATTCCGCTTAAGAATCGGTTGATTTTCGACAAAGATATAGCCTTCGTTGTGGCTCATATGGCGACTTCCATACCTTTTCGAGTTTTGAAGGGGATCCTCCAGAAAATTTGACAAAAAATCTAAAAAATATTTTGTTTCCAGATTTTGATGCAGATTTATGAAGAATCGATCCACAAATCGTTTAAGTCATTCCGCTTAAGAATCGGATGATTTTCGACAAAGATATAGCCTTTGTTGTGGCTCATATGGCGACTTCCATACATTTTCGAGTTTTGAAGGGGATCCTTCAGAAAATTTGACGAAAAATCTAAAAAATATTTTGTTTCCAGATTTTGATGCAGATTCATGGGGAATCGATCTACAAATCGTTTAAGATATTCCGCTTAAGAATCGGATGATTTTCGACAAAGATATAGCCTTCGTTGTGGCTCATATGGCGATTTCCATACATTTTCGAGTTTTGAAGGGGATCCTCCAGAAAATTTGACGAAAAATCTAAAAAATATTTTGTTTCCAGATTTTGATGCAGATTCATGGGGAATCGATCTACAAATCGTTTAAGATATTCCGCTTAAGAATCGGATGATTTTCGACAAAGATATAGCCTTCGTTGTGGCTCATATGGCGATTTCCATACATTTTCGAGTTTTGAAGGGGATCCTTCAGAAAATTTGACGAAAAATCTAAAAAATATTTTGTTTCCAGATTTTGATGCAGATTTATGAGGAATCGATCCACAAATCGTTTAAGTCATTCCGCTTAAGAATCGGATGATTTTCGACAAAGATATAGCCTTCGTTGTGGCTCATATGGCGATTTCCATACATTTTCGAGTTTTGAAGGGGATCCTTCAGAAAATTTGACGAAAAATCTAAAAAATATTTTGTTTCCAGATTTTAATGCAGATTCATGGGGAATCGATCTACAAATCGTTTAAGATATTCCGCTTAAGAATCAGATGATTTTCGACAAAGATATAGCCTTCGTTGTGGCTCATATGGCGACTTCCATACATTTTCGAGTTTTGAAGGGGATCCTTCAGAAAATTTGACAAAAAATCTAAAAAATATTTTGTTTCCAGATTTTGTATCAGATTTATGGAGAATCGATCCACAAATCGTTTAAGGTATTCCGCTCAAGAATCGGATGATTTTCGACAAAGATATAGCCTTCGTTGTGGCTCATATGGCGATTTCCATACATTTTCGAGTTTTAAAGGGGATCCTCCAGAAAATTTGACGAAAAATCTAAAAAATATTTTGTTTCCAGATTTTGATGCAGATTTATGAAGAATCGATCCACAAATCGTTTAAGACATTCCGCTTAAGAATCGGTTGATTTTCGACAAAGATATAGCCTTCGTTGTGGCTCATATGGCGACTTCCATACATTTTCGAGTTTTGAAGGGGATCCTTCAGAAAATTTGACGAAAAATCTAAAAAATATTTTGTTTCCAGATTTTGATGCAGATTCATGGGGAATCGATCTACAAATCGTTTAAGATATTCCGCTTAAGAATCGGATGATTTTCGACAAAGATATAGCTTTCGTTGTGGCTCATATGGCGATTTCCATACATTTTCGAGTTTTGAAGGGGATCCTCCAGAAAATTTGACAAAAAATCTAAAAAATATTTTGGTTTCAGATTTTGATGCAGATTTATGAGGAATCGATCCACAAATCGTTTAAGTCATTCCGCTTAAGAATCGGATGATTTTCGACAAAGATATAGCCTTCGTTGTGGCTCATATGGCGATTTCCATACATTTTCGAGTTTTGAAGGGGATCCTTCAGAAAATTTGACGAAAAATCTAAAAAATATTTTGTTTCCAGATTTTAATGCAGATTCATGGGGAATCGATCTACAAATCGTTTAAGATATTCCGCTTAAGAATCAGATGATTTTCGACAAAGATATAGCCTTCGTTGTGGCTCATATGGCGACTTCCATACATTTTCGAGTTTTGAAGGGGATCCTTCAGAAAATTTGACAAAAAATCTAAAAAATATTTTGTTTCCAGATTTTGTATCAGATTTATGGAGAATCGATCCACAAATCGTTTAAGGTATTCCGCTCAAGAATCGGATGATTTTCGACAAAGATATAGCCTTCGTTGTGGCTCATATGGCGATTTCGATACATTTTCGAGTTTTAAAGGGGATCCTCCAGAAAATTTGACAAAAAATCAAAAAAATATTTTGGTTTCAGATTTTGATGCAGATTTATGAGGAATCGATCCACAAATCGTTTAAGACATTCCGCTTAAGAATCGGTTGATTTTCGACAAAGATATAGCCTTCGTTGTGGCTCATATGGCGACTTCCATACCTTTTCGAGTTTTGAAGGGGATCCTCCAGAAAATTTGACAAAAAATCTAAAAAATATTTTGTTTCCAGATTTTGATGCAGATTTATGAAGAATCGATCCACAAATCGTTTAAGTCATTCCGCTTAAGAATCGGATGATTTTCGACAAAGATATAGCCTTTGTTGTGGCTCATATGGCGACTTCCATACATTTTCGAGTTTTGAAGGGGATCCTTCAGAAAATTTGACGAAAAATCTAAAAAATATTTTGTTTCCAGATTTTGATGCAGATTCATGGGGAATCGATCTACAAATCGTTTAAGATATTCCGCTTAAGAATCGGATGATTTTCGACAAAGATATAGCCTTCGTTGTGGCTCATATGGCGATTTCCATACATTTTCGAGTTTTGAAGGGGATCCTCCAGAAAATTTGACGAAAAATCTAAAAAATATTTTGTTTCCAGATTTTGATGCAGATTCATGGGGAATCGATCTACAAATCGTTTAAGATATTCCGCTTAAGAATCGGATGATTTTCGACAAAGATATAGCCTTCGTTGTGGCTCATATGGCGATTTCCATACATTTTCGAGTTTTGAAGGGGATCCTTCAGAAAATTTGACGAAAAATCTAAAAAATATTTTGTTTCCAGATTTTGATGCAGATTTATGAGGAATCGATCCACAAATCGTTTAAGTCATTCCGCTTAAGAATCGGATGATTTTCGACAAAGATATAGCCTTCGTTGTGGCTCATATGGCGATTTCCATACATTTTCGAGTTTTGAAGGGGATCCTTCAGAAAATTTGACGAAAAATCTAAAAAATATTTTGTTTCCAGATTTTAATGCAGATTCATGGGGAATCGATCTACAAATCGTTTAAGATATTCCGCTTAAGAATCAGATGATTTTCGACAAAGATATAGCCTTCGTTGTGGCTCATATGGCGACTTCCATACATTTTCGAGTTTTGAAGGGGATCCTTCAGAAAATTTGACAAAAAATCTAAAAAATATTTTGTTTCCAGATTTTGTATCAGATTTATGGAGAATCGATCCACAAATCGTTTAAGGTATTCCGCTCAAGAATCGGATGATTTTCGACAAAGATATAGCCTTCGTTGTGGCTCATATGGCGATTTCCATACATTTTCGAGTTTTAAAGGGGATCCTCCAGAAAATTTGACGAAAAATCTAAAAAATATTTTGTTTCCAGATTTTGATGCAGATTTATGAAGAATCGATCCACAAATCGTTTAAGACATTCCGCTTAAGAATCGGTTGATTTTCGACAAAGATATAGCCTTCGTTGTGGCTCATATGGCGACTTCCATACATTTTCGAGTTTTGAAGGGGATCCTCCAGAAAATTTGACAAAAAATCTAAAAAATATTTTGTTTCCAGATTTTGAATCAGATTTATGGAGAATCGATCCACGAATCGTTTAAGGTATTCCGCTCAAGAATCGGATGATTTTCGGCAAAGATATAGCCTTCGTTGTGGCTCATATGGCGACTTCCATACATTTTCGAGTTTTGAAGGGGATCCTTCAGAAAATTTGACGAAAAATCTAAAAAATATTTTGTTTCAAGGATTTGATGCAAATTTATGGGGATTCGATCCACAAATCGTTTAAGCTGTTCCGAATCAGAATCAGAAGATTTTAGATAATGATATAGCCTTTGTTGTGGCTCATATGCTGATTTATGGGTATTTAATGGATTCATTCTATAATGAACATTAAATTATTATTTTATTACTTTTTAAGAAGACACAAAAAATCGATGATTTAAAATTCAATTCTTGGCCCATTTTGACCTTTCTCTGGAATCGGCCATATGCTATGACATAAACCTATTCTCTATTACGGAAAAAGATAAGACTACCTTAGCCCTTGAGAAGGTAAAAATAAAAAAGTGCAATCGCGAGTGAAGTATAATACGTCACAAATGGACGTGTATTGTTATAAAAAGCGGGTTTGGAACACTTAATCGGATCATTTGAAGTGCATTGTTCAAAGCAAGTGGACCTGTAGAAGTTAAAAGTAACATAGAGGAGTTCACTTCGATTTTATTTCCTCGCGTCTCTACTGGTTAAAGTTTAATCCTATTTGTTTATTTCGAGTGTAAAGTTCAGTATTTTTGTCAACTCTAAACTACAACATGAGCGATACTACAAGTATCTCTGGGCAAAGGAAGATTCCAAGCTGGGATGACTACTTCATGGCCTTCGCTGGGCTAGTTAAAATGCGAAGCAAGGATCCAGTTACCCAAGTGGGTGCTTGCATTGTGGATCAAGAGAACAGACTCTTGGGTTATGGATACAATGGATTTCCCCGGAACTGTAGCAACTATGCTTGTTCGTGGGCGAAAGGCACGAAGGATCCGCTCCAGGAAAAGAAGCTGTATGTGGTGCATGCGGAGGCCAATGCGATCCTTCATAGCAACGGTGCCAGATTGACTGGAACACGGCTATATACCACACTCTTTCCATGCAACGAATGCACCAAGCTTATTATACAGGTATGCATCATAAAATTATTGCAAAAATGAACAGAGCGTTAATTTAAAACATCTTGCAGGCGGGAATCTCAAAAATCCTTTATTTGTCGGACAAGTATTCCGAGAGAACCAGTTTTAAGGCCTCAAGAAAAATGCTGGAAGCAGCCAAAGTTGAGTTCATACGCCTTGTACCTGAGCAGGACCAGATTAATATTGATTTAGCCGAAATCCTTAAGGAGGATCCCACCTATTCAGGATCGAACTGAAGAACCAAAGCAACCGACACCCGATTTCTTTGAATTATCGATGCAATATGACGAATTATAGCCCGTTATATGTTTTTATTAATCTTTTATAATAATAAAAATAAAGTTTTTTTTGCGCTCTATTGTTCAGTTTCATGGAAAGAAATTGTATTTTATTGGTGGGGTTTTTGATTTTCGAAATTATAAACTTTCTACGAATATACTGCCAATTACATATACTTTATTCTTGGAAAAAGATAAGATAAGATAAACCTTTTGGCTTATAAAATTAAACGCTTCAATTAATTAGAACTTTGCAACTGCAAATCGACAAAATTGTAGAATCAGTTCTTTGTTAGGTGATGGAGTGCAGTGGTGGAACAGAGCGGACATGGAGGTTGCGGAAGGTAAGCGGATTCTTCCAGAAAGCACAGATGTTGAATGGATTGATTGACATTCTTTACAGTTATTAAAAGGTTATTCGACTTACTATTTGATTATTTGATTTACTATTTGATGAGTATGTAATACTCGCATTTAAAAAGTCTGTAAATTAAAGCTAAAAAAAAGTGAAAATATTCTGGAAAAGTGCCATAACGTGACTGCCTGACCTTTGCTTAGATTCTAACTTTAGGAATTAAACAAACATTTACCTCAATTGCCGAAAGCTTATTTAATTTCTATCATTGTGGTGCACCATTACTTTAATTAAGTAAGTCACTTTTGAAGTTTAATGATAGGGCTTGCAAAAAAAAAAAAAAACCAAAAACAAAAGAGAAATTCGCATGCAGACATTTTTGATACTGGACTCGGCAAAATGTTTATGGGACATACACATTTAAATGGCTTTCCAGCACGAAGTAGATCCCACCTGAGTATTAAGCTATTCAGGTGAGTGTATGTGGCGTGCTAGCAACCGGCCATTAGCCCGGAATATGCAAAACAGTGTGTGCAGCACCGGATGAGGATGCCAATAAGAACAGCCCCGGGTTACACGCGACCTTTACGATATCCGCGAGTCCTTTGTACTTGAAGCCAATTCAAGTGGGACAATTGTCCCACATATGCATCTGTTTTCACTTTTTTTTTGGCCTTTCAAATAGAATATGTCTTTTGGATCGAGAACTGGGACATTCCTTCTAAAGACCCCATCCCCATAGACCCAAAATATTTCACATTAAATCTTTCGTTTTCGTTCTCCAAAGTTTCTAGAAGTTAAGTTGCAGAGAGTCTAACAAACAACACTAATCTGGCGACTCGGATGGGGCAACTAATCCTCAACGGAATCGGCATGTATCGGAAGCATTTCGAGTTGCCGCGTCCTCTGGCTCGTGGCCATTTCAAGGAGAAGTGTCCGTGCGGGATTATGTAGTAACCGAATGGCATTGTATCTCCAAACTCGGCTACTCGACTTGTTTGTATTCATGAAATGCAGGCAAACTTGTCCAACTGCATGGCCAGAAGGAAGCTCAATGGCAGAACAAAAACTTGTCCCGCACGCACCTTTGCTAACTGAATTTGAAGTGGGCCGAACATTCCGTAATCACTAATAGCGGGTTGCCCGCCCCGAAGCCCTAATTGCCATTAAAGTTAAAGCTCCTGGCTAAGTCGGAACGGAAAGCTACAACCGGGTCAGCATAAAGGAGCTGGGGATAGACCTAGTCCCAATTTTCGTCCCAGAGTCGTGGAGTTCAGCTACAAAATCCCCTGGCGGCCTCGAGGCCGTTGCCCAAAAATCAAGTCGAGCGGCCGGCAGAAAGGCTTGGCAACCCATAAAGGCCATGCCACCGACCAAATAATCAATAGACCCTACACTCAAGGAACCCAAAAAGAGGATATGAAATAGTTTTTTGAATATGTAAGAAATGTTTAAAGGAAATTTAATGAGGAAATATTTATTATTATTTAGTATTATTATTAAAAACCTTTGGGACTCTGCTGATACTTTCTAGATGATCTTATTGCTCATCCAAGAAACCTGTCGGAATCCGAACAATTAGCACAAAACCGGTTAAAAGGTGTTCTCAGGCCCCTAAAAACATTTTCTATTAACAGGTGTGACATGTTTCTTGGTACTAAGCAAGAAAAATAAATAAAAACATTACTTTAAAGAATTTGTAGAAACTTTGTGCTGAAATTATCTTAAAGGTAGTGGAATTTTTAAGGTTTTTTAGAGTGCGATTCATATCTTTACGATATCCATATCGGGCAAATGGGCCAGCGTCTGGTTAAGTTTTAATTTAAAGATGCATATCATAAATTTCGTATGCAAACACGGAACATTATCAAGCTCAAAATGCGGGCCCTCTCTACGGACGCACAGGAATGCGTGGGTGAGCACGGCCTCTCTCTGGCTCTCTGTTTGTGCTCTCTTGGCGCGCAGCCTCCGCTGCAAAATGGCAATGAAAAAGTGGCAATCAGCTGATGGTGATGCGGCGGCCATCGCTCTTTGTTTTGCTTTTTGCAGAATGGCGACATGCTGGTGACAGAAAGAGAGAGTGAGTGAGAAATGCCAGCAGCGACGCCGGCAGAGACAGTGGCTGCCATGCCATGCCGTGGCCAAAAAGGATTTCCGAGCTGGTGGCCTGCGTCAGTTTGTAACGGAATTCCACGGGCAACGGAACGGAGAGCAAAACAAATAACGGAATCAGACACAAAACTCGAACGTGAACGTGAAAGCAACCGCTCGTACGTATACGTAATGCTGACGCTGCGCGCTATTTCGGAATCATAGCAGCATATGCTTCGGTGTGTTATTATTATTCCTTTTCTAGTTGTTGTTGTTGTTGTTATTCCTCTTGTCACCACGAATATTTTGTGTGTGGCTTCATTTAATGCCACTGCCGCTGCTGCTGCTGGTGCTGCTTCCGCTGGTGGTGCTGCCTCTGCCTCTGCCGCTTTTTCCCCGCCACTTTTATATTCCAGCCATTATTGTCATCGCCAAAAATTTCTGTGTTTGTTTACGCTCACGCTTTCAAGTTATAGCCACTTGTGCCATCCTTAAAAGCCAAAAAGGACACCCAGAACACCCAGAACCCTACTCCAATTGATTATCTTTTGCTTATGTCCATATTTCAGTTTTTATTCGTTGCTCTATTTAGTGCTTCGTTTGCTAAATTACTAAACAAATTCCGTGCATTAAATGGGATCAGAAACAGACGGAACCGAGACGGAAATCGACCGACCGGAGGAACCACTCAAAAATATATACTCATACACAAGCCTTGTCACACATTTCCCACACACAAGTGTGTGTGCACTTCTGTACATCTAAGTGGTACGAGTACTATCCATCACATGTGCACGGCGAAAAAAATTCAACCAATATTTGTCACATTACTTATAGCAGTACGTTATTAATTATATCACTCATACGCCGTGTTGACTCTGCTTGAATCTTTTATGGCGCCAATATCTGCATCTGATATACACATTTTTATAGACGGAGAATATATATTCAAGATTCTGGTGGAATGCAGGCGAATCTATTTCTCTGATGGACTAGAGTCGTACTGAAATGTATTATTTTTTCCACATGTATTCAAATGAATTGTGAAATGTGTATGGAAAAAATAAGAAAAGCACAAGGCGATGACAGCCAACAGACGAAAAGAATTAAATACAGCCCATTAATAAAAGATATAGGATTCCATTACGCTATAAAGATGTTTGCTACGGTATTCTCTATTCTAAACGATCCATCTGTCTATTTGTATGTTTTTTTTAGAGCTTCGACAAGTGTGTGCTGAGATTTATTGTCTATACATAGTCTGACCCATCTTTTTCCCATTAAGTTCTTCAGAAATTCATGTATCCAAAAACAAGCAGTCTAGATTAATAAATCAATATATTTTAAAATAGAAAGCGACTTTTACTTTTATTTTAAATTATAAATTTGAAGGTGTAATTAGTAATTATAAGAAGTACTTAAGAACTTCCCTGTATACAACGACTTGAGATCTTTTGAAAATAATTACAATTTCTCTTTTAAACTTCTGTGGAGTTTATCTCTAGAATATATTTAGAAAACCTTACCTTTTTTTTGTAACAATTAGGACATCATTTGAAGCAAAGTCTCTCAATTTCTTATAGGGTTTCTTATACGTAATATATCTCTTGAAAATCATTACCATTTATTATCCCTGTTATTTTTATTTCTGCAGAATAAACCATGAATTTATCTAAGGAATAAAAACTGTCTTACACGAGTCCAATTTGTTAACTCTTACTGAAAACGATGCCCGGAATATATTTAGATGTTCATAAAAACAGACGCCCGGACACGGAGGAATTGCGTTGGGGATTGAATACGAAAAGGAATTTATTAGGTTTCTCATCCTCCGGGCATTTTTATTCCCTCATATACGGTGAATTCCATACTCATAATTTGGCAGGGAGATCGGCCCACTCGAATCCGTCGGGCCAATTGATGGCCCAACTGCCCGGCGGAGGATTAGCCAGCTCACCTCCGCCAGCCAGCCACTCCACTCCACTACGGTTGTAAAAGTGAGAAATGAGTTTTATGTGCCGCACAAGCAACAAATCTCGTTGACGTTTGGCATTTGATTTTCAGCCTTCTCTCCTTTTTCTTTGTTCCGCCTTTGTTTCCTCGGGACTTACTTATATTCGTGATTTCGTTTATTTTTCCCAAAAATCCGGTTCAGTTCTTCCATACATACATATATATATATATGTTTATTTTTTTTTATTTTTTCGCACGAATTCCCGGCGCGACACGCCAGCAGCCCCAAAATTTCTCACCACTTCCGATTCAATTTTTTTTTTTTCGTGTTATGGCTTTCCTTTTCCTTATCCCCAAACTTTCCCCAAATCGAGTGGCAAGTGGAAAGTGGCAAGGCAGCTACTTTGGAGTTTGGCAAAAACACGAAATGCCACATTCGAAGTCATTTAAATTCGGGTAGAAAGTTGTGGTTCAACTCGAATTAGGTTTTGCGGCCGAAAGCCCAAAAAGCAATTAACTTAACTCCATTAACCAAAATCCAAAAAAGGGCATACTGCCTGGGATTTATATTATTAAATATTTAAGAACCACAACAAGATCTTCTTGCCATCGAATTACTGTCATTCTGTTTGCTGTAAACCAGATAAGAACTTTAAAATTCTTAGCCAAAATCGATTAAATTAAGCAGTTTAAGTCCCCATACCAGATGGAGCTTGGGGTGCCGTCATTTTCACGCCTGATTTGTTAACCAAAACGAAGGCAATGCCATTGGAATGAGGCATGGTATTTGGATACTTTTCCATGGCAATTAAGCCGCAGTGTTTGCTTACTTTCCCCAACTACACTCGAACAAAATGAGTGCCTCCAGTACCTACCTGCATTCATTTTCACGTAATCGCCATAAACTTTATAAACCTTTTCCGGTTCGATTCAGGTGTTATCTTTTATTGCCTTTCATGAGAAATGCCTCTTTAAAAGCCCTTCAATTTCTATAGAATTTTCGTATAGTCACCAAATATAAAATAAAAGTCTTACTCATCAAATCGCCACATAAACAAGACCATCAGGCTTATGCATATTTCAAAATACTCCTTTTTATGTGCTTTTTTTGAGTGTACTTGGCGTGAATAAATCATGGTTTTCGCAGCTGGGTGGAAATTCTAGTCCATATGGCTGTAGGTGTCGGCGCCCGAGGCCCAATCTCCGTTAATTTGGTTTATAAATAAAAAAAGGCGAACAAATCGGCCCTAAACGATGACGAACACCAGCTTCCCGGGCGGCTGACATCATTTCAAAGTCGTTAAAATCTCGCAGCTCTGTTAATGGGCTTCCCCCGAAAAAAAATGAAGAAAAACTCCCTCTGTCGAGAAACTCTGCGCACTAAAAATGCAAAATTGAACGGGAAACCTTTATGAGCGACACGTGATGCGAGAAACAGGTCCTATCCAGGACCCATCCAGAACCAGCGATACGTGTCCCACTCCCAAATTGACAAAGGCAACTTAATTAAAAGCGTAGGAAAACTAAATTACCTGTCGAAGATTGTGAGAGAACAAATTTGATGACTGACCTTGTCAGTTCCCCGATAATTAGCTCAATTATGTCGAGGGACCCTGATAGTAAGGGCATTAGTGTAGCACTTTGGCCAATTAAAATAAATGCAGAAAATATATAGAGTTTCAGTTTGTAATAGACAGATTTAAAGAGAAGGATTTTAAGGTGAGAGGTATTCATAAACGCTCGTTTTAAAAAATTTATATAAAAGCATGTTTTTTATATTCCCCTATTTAATATAAATATTCTTTCTGTCAACATATATTAAGATATTTCAAGAAATAGATTTATGAAGAAGGGTTTTGCTAAATGAATGCTTTTCATTTTCATCCAATAGAATTTGAGGGAGGGTTTTAAGTGCTTTTACTAAAAGCATGCTTTTCACATTCTCTTTCATATTATCTATAAAGAAACCGATTGTTTATCCATACTATCATAAATATATACAAAGTTGAAACATTATCTTTAGCAAATACTAACTTAATTGCTGCTGGGCTCCCATAAGCGCTGTTTGTCGAGCTGAAATGCGGGCAAATTTGCTGATTGTCACACAGGCTGACATGCAATTTATCGTAATTGAGTCAGGACAACAATCATTTTTTGAACGCTCCACACACGCACTTGGAGCACTCCTCTCCTCCATTCCAGCCCCCCAAGAGCACACAATTGTGAGTTGGCAGGAAGAAGAGCTATTACCGCCAGGGTCCGCCTCGGGCGCCTCCATTCGCCTCGACCTTTGGCTCGCTTCTTGCCGTGGGATTAATGGACAAATAACGTATTCCCGTCTGGAAATGTGCTGGCGGATAATCTCATTATCTCGCTGTCCGTTCTAAGACAGGACCGACCGGAAACCGGAAATTGGCCCCTATGCTGTGTAATTGAAATAAATAGACTTGAGTCCGGGTGTCCTTTGAAAATGGGGCCAAGAACTCTTCAAATCTATCAAATGGGTCTAAAACCTTTTCCGTCACTGTCACAAACAATGGTCTTTTATGTTTTTCTGAGAAAGATAAATGCTGTTTTTGTCATTTTACTTAAATATTTCAATGACTGGACAAATTTGAAAATGGTATATAGGCTATTATATCTCATATCCTTTTTTTATGGAATAATTTTCCTCTCAATCCCCCAGTCATGAAGTATATTTATTGTTTCCGCCATCTCCCTGCCATATTTAATTTCAAAGTTACACTTAGTGACCGAAAATCCTCAAAGAATTTAAGCCATTTAAGCTCAAAGTCATTTTCATTTTAGACAAATTACATTTCGATAAAAGCCTCTCCCGCCCGAGCATGCTTTTCCCGCCAAAGCACGCTTTTCCCGCCACATTTACATTTTACAATTTTTTCGTAACGAAATTTTCTCGCGAAAAGTGCAAAAAGCGGCGAACAAGTGGCCGGGTGAGGTGTTCTATATTGGTTTGGCTTTTATATTTTATTCGTAACACTCTACCTGGCTAAAAGGCAATTGGGCCAATTGTGGGTGGGGGCAAAGTGGTTCGCCCAAGTTCCTCAATCTACGAGACACAATAATTGAAATTTACATGAGCTTTGAAGCCAGACCAAACTTTAAGGACATGCCAACAAATGAGGATTACTTTCTCAAGTCTCTTCAAGCCAGAAAATAAATCTTATTAACACTTTGTGGGGCCAGCGAGGAATAAATTGATGTGGAAACGCATTACAAAGCTTTAATTCAGTTTGCGGAAGACAAATTACGGAGGACTGGCCATAAATTTAAGAACTTGGCCATTAGGACTCTAAAATAAAAGTGTTGTCATTTGCAAAGCTCGACCAGCGAATATGTGAAATGGCCAATGAATCGTTTTTCTGGCCAATAAACTCTTGGCTGGCCATCCTCTTCGGCACTATGTTTCAGGCGATTAATCAATACCCACCTTCCCCATTGCCTTTATATTTAGGATTCGCTGTGGCAACTGGCATGGCCTCATCCTTCGTCCTTGTGCTGCTACAGGTTAGCATTTTAATTTCACACTTTGTGGATATTCCATCGGTGTGGGTGGGATTGGGACTGGGACTGGGACTGGGACTGGGACTGGGAGTGGGAGTGGGAGGGTTATGTCTGTGCGGCTTTATGGCTCAATTGGTGAAAATTGGTTTGTTTGTCTGGAGCCACTCAAGGGAACTCTGGCTTTATAGAAGCTGACAACCAGTTGGTTCCAGGACAAAGGACAAAGGACCCCGGGCGCTCGGCGGCAACCCGTTATCGTGAAAGGACACCCTTACGTACACGTATAGTATGCTTTGGTATTATCGCGCATCGGTTCAACGGTTCTTTTACCTCAACACCATAACCGTCCTGAAAGGACACACAACTGGACATGCTGGTACAAGTGTTAGTCCCTCTTTCCATCATCATCTGGCCATAATCATTTTCTGTAGCCGGCGGCCAACAATTGATTCGCTAGACACTCTCAAGGATTCTATTACATATGCTGGTCTGCCTTTTCGGAGTAATTACCGATGCAAGGATAATTTTTTCTAGTCCTCGCTAAGGGCAATTTATTCGGGAATGTATAAAATATGCACGTTTTTCTGGGGGGATTTGATTGGGCCATTAAACGAATACAAGTCCCACACCAACTATGTAAGTCTATGTAATTACCACAGAACCAAACTTTATTGACCGGAACAGGGCTCCAACCAGCCACGAATTGTGTAATGTAATTATGACTTTAGTAAACAATAAACAAAACATGCTCAAGTAAGCTATTAGACTGGAATACCACGTCATCATCGAGGTTGAGTAAGCAGAATATCTCCTGCTTCAATAAACTTTTGGCAAAAAATGTTCGCCCAAAAAAATATACATATATTTTTAAAACTTCGACAACAAGCGTCGACAACATTTAACATTTAATTTCAAACAATTTCTCATAACTTATTTGCAGCTGAAGACGAAATCCACGGATCTTCGCACAATGGAATATGAGGAGGAGGGCAATCAGCAACAGTGAAATGAATAAATTACGCGAAAATAAAATCAATTTGCATTAAGAACCGGGGAGACGAGCCAAGAAACCCACGGACGGACCCTGCCATCCAACCAGCCATCCGTTCAACCACTGACAGCCATTTGAAGGACGAACAAGGCGCTGTCCCGAAGCCCATGAACTGGGTGGCGGGCAAATTATATTACCTTGTCAGGCGAGTGACATAAGGCAGAGGCAGACCTCTTGGACAGGCCAGACTGAACTGACAGCCCCACACCTCCGCACGCCTAATGCATGTGTGGAGATTCCATTAGAGCGGTGGGTGGGTGGAACTGGAGCTGGCACAAGGTGGGCCGCTGAACCGCTGGGGTCACGTCTTGGGTTACAGCCAAATCCGGCGGTATGTTACGCAGCTGCGTATGCCTGCGCACCGACGAGGCCGGGAAGCGGCGCAGCTCCTCCGTCGAAGACGCCTCCTCATGCCGGTCGTCGGAAATAGAGCGGGTGGGGGCCAGCATGCAGACACTGGGCCCAAATGGCCAGCCGCAGGCCTCCTCCGCCCAGACGAGCACCAGGGCCTCCAGTCTGCTGCAGCTCTTCCAGCGGCGAGGTTGGTGCAAGCACTTCCGCAAGCCGCTCCGTGGCATGAGCGCCTCTCGGGCCGAAAAGAGTGAGTACCGCCAGCGGATCGGATAATCCCAAGAGTGAAAAAAGAATAAGACTTGGTGATCTGTTCAACCTAAACACCATGATTTGTGAGCTTTACATTATTTTGTTTTTATAAAATTGATCTTGATCATGTTTATAGATCAGTATTTTGCATATTTATTTATCTCATCACAAAACTATATTTATCATCCGATTAGTCAGAACTTGTTTCTTTCAATGTATCTTGCTTAATTTTATGTAGTTCTAATGTGGATTTGTGTAGAACGGGCAATAAAACCTGCGTATTCTACTAACCTAATCCGGTTACTAGGGTCTCTGGGGTTCCTACAGTAAACGCTCCCTGGGGTGGACTCTTGAGGCAGTTGAATATAGTTACTACAGGCATACATTGGAGCTTGGCTTAGAGGCGGATGTGGAACTAGCCTGCTTGTCCACCCAAGGGAGCTTTTACTGTAGATACTAACCACTATTAAAATGATTAGTCATCATTGCTATGAGGTATTAATACTAGATTGCGTTAACTGCTAGCCAGTTAGCAACTTTATTCGCAAGAAAAACATAATTAAGGACTAGAATCCTTAGTCCTTTTAGACTTGAAGTTTCCGTTGAATAAATATTCTGCCGGACAAAGGATATCCAAGTGCCCCCAATACATAATAACCGGGTTCAGAGCGAAACTTTATGGCAGTATTTACTCTGTAAATTCTTTCAAGGAGCGCCTTGTAATGCAGTTGCATTTAACCTTTTCCGACATTTTGGTATTTCATTAGCAGGTCTCCTTGTTGTTTTTTTTTCGGCGCTTGCGCTAACTTTTATTTATTGTTCCAATTTGCTGTACAAACTGGTCGGCTGGATCTAAGCAGCCGGAGACACGGCAAAGGTAAAATAGGCAAAGGTAAAATGAACAAACAGACGCCTTGGCCGGACAGCTGCTATTAGTGAAAACTTGGCTATAAACCAGGCTAACACACATACACTCTGCTATACTCTGGTATATGTATTCTAGAAGACAAAAGAAAACACGTATACGTATAGTAGTCCCAGCTAGTCACGCAGCCAGAAATTAACCCACAACACGCGGACGTGGACGCAAATTGGAAATGGGAAAGGTTACCAACCAGAACCCAGAACCCAGAACCGAGAACCCAAAACCCCCCACACCACTCATCCGGTAATTGGGGATAGCACTGTGGGCGAGATTTCTTTCGAAAGCAGGACATTTGGGGTATTCTCGGAAAATAGAAACCTTTTCAGATTCAATTTGCGGCAGTTCCAAAGAAACTTTATTTCTGTTCCCAAGATATTTGTTTTAAATTTGATTTAAAAATAACTAAAGTGTGGGTTCCTTGACTTTAAATACCACTTGCTATTATAGTAATTGATTTTTGTTTGGTGAAACGCAAGTGCAGCCCACGGTTCGAGGGGTAAAAGTTGGAAAAGAACGCTTAGCGGAAAACAAACAGAAATGCAAGCCATCGCCGTTCTAAATGAACAGTTTTGGGTTCCAGTTCAAATCGGTCGGCTATCCAGTTTCAAGTGTTTACGGACAAATGAGGAATGTCCGTAGATGATTATTTTATTGGCCTTTAAATGAGCATTACGACCAATGGATTATCTTACGTGTTAGCTATCACATAAAAGTTAAAATTTAATAATCAAACGGGGAAATTGCGTGCCCTATTTATTCAATTAAATTAAGTGAAAGGAAAATTGAATTTGTTGAACAAAAAAAAAAAACTGTTTAGAATACAGATCAAACGGAGCCCCAACTCGACCCTTTCTTATGGGTTGCATAAATTTGAAAAAGAATAACCGACCGCCCTCGCCACCAGACCTAGAGACAAGTGTGTAAAGACTTTGTCATAAGCCGGCTGATATAATTATAGCTGCGTAAATGTTAATCAGTTGGTAGCCCAAAAATAAAAAAAAAACCAAGAACCAAAAACCATCCCGCTCTGGCTTACAAAATCCCCCCCCGCCACAGTCTTTGACGTTTTCAGCATTGTGTGAATAGCAGACGAATAAATTTGCATCAAAATGGATGAGAACGGCAAGTACTTTGTGGGAGTAATCATTTTGTGTGGCGCCATTCCGCCATTCCATCATCCCAAAACAAAATCGAAAAAAAAATGCCAGATTATAAAGATTGTTTGTATTTTGTCAAGTGTATACTCGGTGCCGTGTCCTTTGTGTCCTGTGAGTAATAAGCGACCAAGGCAAAAATGTCAAAGGGAAACTCTAGTGTGAGCCGCAAAATTCTACTGGCTTTATTGGCTGCAACATTGTTGCGAAACATGGTTGCATATTACTTGCTGCCTCCTGTGTGTAGGTTGCCTTCAATGTTCTTAGACATCACCATTCTGCCGAGGCCATAAAAACTCCTGATTGCCCCCCAAAAGTGTTTCTGACAAACAAAAAAAAAACAAATCTGCAACATTATTATATTTTGCAGCCATCCGAGCGGCAATATTCATCCAGAAATGGTATCGCAGGCATCAGGCACGTCGCGAAATGCAGAGGCGTTGCAACTGGCAGATCTTCCAGAACCTGGAGTATGCCAGCGAACAGGACCAGGCTGAGGTGAGTATCTTAAAGTGCTCCCAACAAGACACACAAAACAAAAAAACCAAATAGTGCAACCTTAAGCCAAAGAACCCTCGACGGCAGCCACGAGACTACGACGACGTCAGTGCATTTGTAAAGTTTCAAAAGTCGATAGCAATCAACTCAGCCGTGAAACTTAGTAGCAAGTGCAACCTCGTCGGTGGATTCTTGACCCACTCAGTGCTAATTCATTTTTATTATTCTCATATGTGCCACAGCTATACAAATTTTTCAATGACCTCATTAAGCACATGCCCCAGGCGGCGGGCAGGAAGAATCAAAACCAAGGATCGACTCACGGTTGGTTGAATAGTTGAATAAAATTATGAGAATTATATGGAATATTTTGGAATACTTTCAGTTTCAATACTCGATGAAAAGGATGAGTTGGTGGAAGAGTTTGGGGATATTGTGAATGCCAAAATAGAGTTGCCAATAAGAAAGAATCATATCGATCTCTTGATTGATGTCTTCCGCAAGAAGAGAGTAAGAACTATATTCAATCTTCGGCTCTTGACTTTATAATTGTATATTTTTCAGGGAAATCGATTACATCCAAAATATGTGGCTTTGATCCTTCGCGAAGCTGCCAAATCCTTGAAGCAGCTGCCAAATATATCCCCAGTCTCCACGGCTGTTTCCCAGCAGGTGACTGTCTGTGGGGATCTCCATGGGAAGTTAGATGATCTTCTTGTGGTGCTACATAAGGTATTTAAATCGATTTAAAGTTTAAACTTAGTCATTTAGTAGTCAACTCTATTTCCATTTAGAACGGTCTTCCCTCCTCTTCCAATCCCTATGTGTTCAATGGGGATTTTGTGGACCGGGGAAAGCGAGGCCTGGAGGTCCTCTTATTGCTCCTCTCCCTCTATCTGGCCTTTCCTCAGGCCGTTTTCCTAAATCGGGGCAACCACGAGGATAGTGTTATGAATGCCCGCTACGGTTTTATTCGCGAGGTGGAGAGTAAATATCCTGTAAGTAGTCCCATCTATGAGTTATACAGATTCTAAAGTGCATCTTGTACAGCGCAATCACAAACGTCTGTTGGCCTTTATCGACGAGGTCTACAGATGGCTGCCTCTGGGCTCGGTTCTCAATAGCAGGGTTTTGATCGTTCATGGAGGCTTCTCGGACAGCACAAGTCTGGATTTAATCAAAAGCATTGACCGTGGCAAGGTAATAATATAGATTTCTAGAGAAATATATGATAATAATAATATATTATTTTATTCACAGTACGTCTCTATTCTGCGGCCACCACTTACAGATGGAGAACCCTTGGATAAAACGGAATGGCAGCAGGTTGCCATCAAAAATTATCCAACTATATAACTCATTTTTTAAAAAATATATTTTTCCAGATATTTGACATTATGTGGAGCGATCCGCAGGCCACAATGGGCTGTGTCCCGAACACCCTGCGAGGCGCTGGCGTTTGGTTTGGTCCTGACGTGACCGAAAACTTCCTGCAGAAACATCGACTCAGCTACGTCATCCGATCCCACGAGTGCAAGCCCAATGGCCATGAATTTATGCACGATAATAAGGTGAGGTTAATTAGCAAGTAATTATTTGAATTAATATTAGTTGGAGAATATTGGAAGGGGCGCAGGGTCACTTCCGTGGTGTAATTATGATTAATTATAATACATTTTTCCTTTCAGGTCATCACCATTTTTTCGGCCTCCAATTACTATGCCATTGGCTCCAACAAGGGCGCCTATATCCGTCTGAACAATCAGTTAATGCCCCACTTCGTACAGTATATATCGGCGGCATCGCAAACCAAGCGATTATCCTTCAAGCAGCGAATGGGCATTGTGGAGAGTTCGGCCCTCAAGGAGCTGGCGGTGCGTATGCGTGATCATCGGGACGAATTGGAGGACGAGTTCCGGAAGTGTGATCCCAAGGACAGTGGCTGCATATCCATTACCAACTGGTGTGTGGTAATGGAGAAGGTCACCAAGCTGGGGCTACCCTGGCGACTGCTGCGCGATAAGCTGGCTCCGGGAACGGATAGCCAGAAGGTCAGCTATTACAGGACCTTGGATTTATTGGATACGGATGTGATTGTGAGCTTTACATAGAATATATAAACGATATTTATTAAATACTTGATTCAAATATAATTTAGCTGGAAGCCGAGGCAGATGGCACTTCCGTGATGGACGCCTTGTATGCCAACAAGGCCAGCTTAGTGGCCATTTTTAATATCATAGATGCCGACAACTCTGGTGAGTCTTTAAGTATATTTCTATGCTGATCTTATGATGAATGATTTCAAATCCTTTGCAGGAGAAATAACCCTGGATGAGTTTGAAACTGCAATCGATTTGCTGGTGGCCCATATGCCGGGCGCCTATTCGAAGGCAGCCATGCTGGAGAAGTGTCGCATGATGGATCTGAATGGGGACGGAAAGGTGGATCTCAACGAATTCCTGGAGGCATTCCGGCTGAGCGATCTGCACCGCAAGGAGCAGCAGGACGAGAACATAAGAAGACGTTCCACGGGCAGGCCATCCTTGGCCAAGACAGGATCGGATGCCGTTGCCCTTTTGGCGGACAAGATATCCAAGAACACGCTAGTTGTGGAGCACGACATTGATCCCACGGACTGTGAGGCCAAAGTGATTGATCCGAAAAAGTCGTAAATTAATATTGAATTTGTTCACGAGGAGCATTTAAAGCACATTCGCATTCAACCTTTTAAAGTCATAAAAAAAGAGGCAAACCTATAACTTAAAATCCAAAGAATTAAGACGAAATTAATGACTAAAAATAATATTGAGATCTCTGCGAAAGCAAAAGTTTAGACAGTTGAAATCGTAACATTTTTAACGCGTCTATCGGCCATTCCGTTACGCTTTTGACTTAAAATAATAATTAATTAACTAAATATAATAATCGTACTATGCACTCCTCTACAAGCTTTATTCACATCCAACAGAAATATGTGTAAGTTGAAAAGAAATCTAAAAATGTTATAAAGTACAAAACAGAAATTTATTGTTAAATACTCATATATAAAGGATGTTACTTTTAATTGAAATTAAACATATGGAATATACATATTTGCTGTTTATCAAACTAACAAAGTTTAAGTCCAAGGGATCAAAATTAACTTTTATAATTGCCTACGGCTTTTCTACAATTTTATAAGGGAAAAAAAATTAAAAACTACCAAACTACCAGAGTATAAATCTTAGGAAATACATTTCCCCTTTTTCATACAAAAATAACAAGAAAGTGCTAATCTACCCAAAGCTAAAATGCAATTGTTAATTAAAAAACATATTTTTAGGCAATATTAACATTCACATAAACGTCAAGAAGTTGAATTAAATAGAATGCTTTTGAACAACCTGATATAATATTATATTTCTAGATATTATAGCAATATTACTAAAAAGAAACGTAAAATCCATACCTCACTCGGACCATGTTTTGGCACAAGTTGTTGGAAACCCAGAAATGCTTGCAGATCCTTTTCATAAATTGAAAAAATTAACAAAAATATACATAAACCGACCTCAATGCAATGCAATAACCAGTTTTGATATTAGCAATCCGTTTGTATCTGTTAATTAAAAAGTTAACTTAGACTAAGTCGTTTGTGGAGGAGAATGTTAGTTGACTCCTTCACTAAGAAATTATAAAATAACCAACCGATTGAAACCAAGTACCTATAATTAAACTTTGTACTAAAAACTATAACTAAAACGCTTCTCAACAGCCACTCTAGGACCAAAATAATGATACGCTATGCTAGTCATCAATTAAAATTTTTACCCATGTACTCGTACATATATCTTTAATATAGGATTGCACCCTTTTCCAGCCTATTTGTATTTTGAAACATACTTCATGGGTAGACAGAATATTTTCCTGAAACTTTACTAATAAAAAAGAAAAAAAAAATGTTTCAATAATATATATGTTTTTTTTTTTGTTTAATTCGAAATGAGTCTAGATTGCCTTTGAAGATTATTTCAGGTTTCCATAAAATTTATGAAAAGGCATATATGTTTACCACACAAAATTCTCTACTTACGTGTATTTTAACAAAATAATTGTTCTGAGCTTTATGGAACATGTCAAAAGTTTACCAATTAATCCGTATGCCTATTACCTCGCCAACTCGGTCTCGAATGTGTTGTACAACATTGAGAAATACGATCAGAGTGCCCTAGGTTGGCCCAAGTCTCCGGAACACTTGAAGCCCGGTCGACGGGTAAATAAGAAACCAAAATCGACAACATCCATAGAGATACCATTCACCCATAGACCATCTCGTTTGATGAATAGACCTGATGGTGACAAATCCCATTCCGATCAATGGGCCGTAAAAAAAAGTAAGTTTTACAAAATTATACGTGACAGCCAGAATCCGGATTCGAATCGAAATAAACGAAAAAGGGAACGGGATTACGATGAAGATAGTCTCTACAGTGATATATCATCCATTCTCGAAACGCATCTGGACCAACAGGGTCGATTCAAAAACAAAAATGTGTCCCACGAATCGAAGGCTCCGATAGGCAAACGCCTCGAAAAAGAGATATACACAGTTCGGTTGCAGGAGCCTGATAAGTCTGATCTGGAGTTTAGAGAAAATAGAAAGAACAATCTCTCAAACACCAGTCTTTCTTTGAAAATGTATCCAATTCCAACGACAGGTGTTGTTAATTCCAATTTACAATTAAAAAGTGCAATGAGTAATCTTCCGAAAACCCGACTTCCGATGGGGGATCCCAATAAGGTTTCGGCCAAACTTCACTTCATGGATCTCTATAAAGTTCGGCAAAAAATGACAGAGCCAAGCAAAAAACAAAAAAATACTACTGCCAAGGGTAAAAAACACAAAAAAAATACAGCTCGGAAACATGTTAAGAGAAGTACCACTTATGATTTGGCGGAAACGTTTCGTCCTACTCGAATGTCGCAGAGAGGTTCCTTTAAAAAATTCTCGCTGCAGGGATGCATGTCTGGGTATTTAAGCGCTAGACGATCGGATGCCTTTGTGGTGGACAATCGGCCGGCGTATATGGTTATATTGGACGACCATAATACACGTGATGAGGCTCCTCTACTTCGGTTAACAGCGGAAAGGAATCGTCGTCGTTTATCGAAAGTGAGTACGGCCTCTATGAGCCCGCTGGAGGACTTTTCCGAGCGGCTGGTGAAACTGCAGCGGCTTCTGAGCAGGGACAGTATAGACAGCTGGATACAAGAATCCTCGTCACTGGCAATTGACGGCATCGGCGATCGTGACCTATTACTCTTCCCGTATCCGGAAATCTTTAACAAGGAGGCGAGTTCGGAAATAAAACGGAGGGAGGAAGCCGCCAACCAGTACCCCGAGATCCCAACACCCATACGAGCGATGCGATTGGAGCAGAAGCCCCCGACCCCGGAGTTGGAGACAAAAAAGAAAAAAAAAGATTGCTGCTCCATTTGCAAGCTGATCCATCCGAAGGAGCCGGAAAAGGAGGCTCCCTTCATGCAGGAGATGAGAAAGGAGCAAACCCGCCAGGAGTTGCTCGCCTATGCGGCGAATGTATCAAAGAGCCTGAAGCCACAGCCCGTGGCGCAAAAAGCCACAGCACATAACCTGGACATACACGACATTGAATGCCAATCGTATTTCAAGCTGGAGGATAAGGATATTCACTTTGCCAAGGCCTATCCCCTTTGCAGGAAGCCTCTTCAAAGCAATTTGTTCAAAATAAGCAAGCCCAGGATTTGTTTTGGAGAAATTGATTTGAATAGTGCTTCGCGGCCAAGGGATACTAATTGTGACCAGAATATTTGACAAATAAACAAATACCAATTAACGAAAAACATTTAGTGTTTAACTATATATCTCATAGAAGTACTTTATTTGATTTCTTAACAGATACAGATCAGGGTGTCAAGAAGGCTATATTTTGGCGAAAACAAAATAATTATTAATTTCGACTATCATTTTGACTAGAACGTAAGCGCGTAAATAAAGATCACAATATTCCGAAATTCCAATTCTCCAACTCAGATCCAATGCCAAATCAAATCAAACCATAATCGAGTGCGGATTAATACTTAGACTACAGTGAACCTTAGCTAAGTTATGTACAGGACAACGTGAGATTAAACATTTTAGCCTTATAGTTTAGGACTTTGGGACTAGATACGAGCTTGCTCTACATTCTCTTTCTTTTTAAGTATACATTTTTTGGATTTAAACTTAGCTCTACTTGTGGAAAAAAACCAAAGAGTTCTCCAGGTGGTCTACGTTTCTTATGGTGCTGTCGACATACATATGTTTAGTATATTACCCGTATTTTACAAGATCATCCGAAAACTATATCTAGACATGTCAGCTTTTCGAGCTGCTTCTATTTACATACATAATTATTATTTTTTGATTCAAACAGACACCTCCCGTGACATGGTCTCGGTCCTGTTCAGGAGCTTTGTCCGGACATCGTCCTGGTTCGTGGAGGACTCTGTCTTGATGCTTTTTTTGAGGTTTACCGCCTCGTAGTCGCTGCCGCTTTCATCGGCAAACTGGATGTCATCCAGAGCCAGGAATTCCTGCAGATCCCCCGAGGACTTCTCCACGGCCGTCTCCTTTTCCACATACGAGCCTGTCATGGACTCGTTGGGCTCCTCCTCGGCCTCCAGTTTCTGATGCACTGCAGCCAGTTCGGCGGGTGTCCTAGAGCTTCTGCCGGAGCGCTGTTCGTGTTCCAGGGAGTTGGAGCTCAGGGACAGAGCGGATTGGATCTGCTGCTTGGACTGGCGTCGCTGCTTCCTGGACATCCTGTACGGAGTGGGCTGTTTGGGGGGCAGGGACTTGCCACCATCGCAGGGGGAGGTGGCCTTGGAAGGGCGGCCACTGTTCGGCGGGGATCGCTCCTCAGAGCTGGGCGTGTTATCCGCCGTGGTGGACTTGCTGGACTCCGTGTTGCTGGCCGGGCTCAGATAGTGGCCGTACTTGGGCAGCTTGATCTCCTCGTACAGAGGCTGGCGCTCATCCCTCTCCGGGTCTGCATCTGGTTCGGGCTCCGGTGTTTTGTCGTCTTCCTCCCGTTCTGCTACCTCCTCGAAGGGCGGGATCCAGACCAGATAGGCCGGATCCATGCCCAGATACGAGCCCGGAGCGGAGCCGGCGTTGATTACATTGTAATCGTAGTAGTCCATCTCCAGTTCCTCCTGATTTCCCAGCGAAAACTCTGAGCCCGGTCTGGCCAATAGCTTTTTGCGGTTCTGCTTCTCCTTGGACTCCTTGGGATTGCTGGTCGTCCTAATGGTGGCCGTGCTCACTACACTGGCAGCCGGAGAATAGCATCCCTGCATCCCCCAGAAAGGAAATTGTATTATTTGAAAAGGTAATGGATCTCTAAGGAGGATCAAGTCAGAAACCTCTTAACTCACATTCGTCAGGGAAGAGCTGACACTGCGCGATCCCAGGCGACCGCCCAACCGCAAGGACTCCGTCACCGAGTGCAGGGAACTGGCATCCTGCAGGCTCTCGTCCAACCGGGAGGATAACAGCTTCAGTGTCGCCGCATCGTAGCGATCCGAGTATTTGCTCAGGCGCTTGCTGTTCATCGGCGGACTATTGCAGAGGCTGCTCATGCCCGAGGATATGATGGACTCCGTGTCTCTGGCACTGTCCTTGCCGCTGGCGGGCTCCAGCGGAGACTCCTTGGACTCCTCTGCCGGGCTGTGAACCCCAGCCAGTTCAGCTTCGGCGGAAGACGGCGATCCAATCACACTGCCGTTGTCTATGGAGAGGCGATCCGGCGAGGAACGCTCATTGCGGAGCGTCAGCATAGACGCCGAGCTGCCCAGCTCCTTCATTTCATCGCTTTAATTTTAAAAAATTTGTATTTTTTACTCTTTTCTTATTAATTTTTTGAAATAGTCACCATTTCGCCAGCATGGCCTGCGGATCTGTATCCTTGAACTCCGTTTCACTCGTCAGGTTTTCGGCATCCACACTCTCCCGCAGGATTGAGTGCCGCAGGTGATGTTTGGGCCGCATCTTCACCAGATATATCACCTCTGACAGGAGAGTGGTTGTGGACATGGCTCGGGACGGAGGTCCTTGCAGAGAAGTCAATGAGGCCCTTGGGGTATGCAGGCGAGAGCCCTCATCCTGTCTCCTAGCCACTGCCAAGTGGTATTTCCGATATCGCACCACATACTGGGCACCTGTTTTGACGCAAAAGGACACTACTATAGTGTATTGTTATCCTTATGATTTTAATGAGATACATACCCAGGAGAGCACTAATTATTATGATAATACTGGCAAATATCATGGCGCTTAGATGCACCAAAGTAAACCGAAGTCGCGAAAATGCTTTTTGAGAATTGGTCCGACTCTTTCCAGAGATCCTCGTGGCGGCCACTAGGGTGGGGGTGGTGGTATTGCCGCCGATAGTAGCTGTAAGGATAAATAGTCCTTTCAATACATCAAATATCCATGGATAGGAGTTTCTAAAGCCCATTACATACCCAGCTGCTGATGAACGTTCGCCATAAAGCCGCCGGTACATTGGGCATCCTGAACCGCAGCGGAGGATGTGTTCCCCTCCTGACCGTCGCCCGCATAGAACTCGACCAGAAGCTGTCCCCCTGTTGACTCCACGGACACCGGGATGCCGCCCTCGCCAGTGGCTCCCTTGAGAACGAGGCCGCCGCCATTCAGCTCCACCAGGAGTGTGGATGAGAGGGACGGACCGTCGCGCACTTTTATGTATTGAGTGGCGCAGGGCAATCGAAGGAAACTAAGCGCCAGGGCGATACTCTCCTCGCCGTCCACCTGCAAGGAAATGAAAAGGATTCTTTATTTGCCTTGTGTGCCGTGTGTGTATGAACATGCGGAAACTTGTTTGGTTTTCGCATCCCAGCCCCCTCGCACCCAGGATGGCAAAGTGGGTCAGGCGCATTCATCACCATACAGTATCCATTTCCAATCAGCACATCCCCTCCTGCTTATCGAACGTGCCAATTGCCGGGACTAATCATTCCAATTGTGTCCAGTGGTAGGGGAATTGGTATACCCATTGATACAAGGATACCGACAACAGGATACCCAGTAATTAATGATTGAATTTATTTTTACTATCCTTTCTTTTAATTTTAAATGATATTTCTCTAGAGATTTCTTTGCATCTCTTTTCATAAATTCCTCCAAAATCAACATTTTTGAAGAAAGTTCAACCCATCCTTGGGGACTCTCGGCACGCATTGATAGTTTCGGGTCTGGCCAAAACGCCTACCAAGTGGGGCATTTATTATGCATGAATTGAGTTCAACCCCGCAAAGACCGAGCGAGCCACTCGCCTCGTCCTCCCCATCCTGGCACATTAAGTGGAGGTCCTTTGTCACTTTTTTTTTCTTTTTTTTTGGGGCTGCAGCCTCTGAGGCGTGCGGAATGTTATTCATGGACTTGTGAGTGTTTGGCATTGTTCGTTTTTATAGTTATGGCTCGGAAGGCAACTCGAAAGTTGTTCAAACTTGACCAAAGGCCATAGGGCAATTTCCAGCTTTTTCTCTATTTTCTCTCTTTTTTTCATCTGGAAATGGGACGTACCTGTATTAACCAGAAGGAGCGGCCAGGGCAGCTCTGCGTGGCTCCGGCAATGATTCGTTTGGGCTTCGAGGAGCCCAGGTGGACAATGCAGCCGCAACGACATCCGGGTCCGATCTCCTGGCTCACCTCCGTGCTGTTGGCTTTGGTCATGGATGTCCCGGAGGTCTCGTAGATGCAGTCCCACGTATCGGCGATGCTCTTGCCGCACTTTTCCGTCTCCACTGAGGGTCCCTAAAACGAAGAACCATAGAAGAATAGTTGGTACCTGGCTATGTAAGTTATTAAGTATCAAAACTCAAAAAATACTGTACATCCTCTCATTAATTTTTATTTAATAAATAACATCTGTGCAACAAAAAGATACTTCTAGTAGAAGAACTGAACATCGAAGTCCTCCTCTTCCTCGCCCTCCTCCTCCTCGGTCGCTGCGAACAGCTTGGAGGACGTGGGCATGGTGTCGGCCGAGGTGCTGGGCGCCACCTTCTTGACGTCCTGGATGGAGGGCGTGGCGGCCAACGGGACGGGTCCGGGCGGGGGTGCAGTGCCCTCGGAGCTCTCCTTTTTGACGGAGACACTGCTGCTGGAGCCCTCCGGCTCCTCGAGAGGCTCCTCCTCAATCTCGATGACATCCTCCTCGCGGGACGACGACACATACAGCGTAGTACCGAATTCCACGTCGATGATGGGATTCTCGATGCCGCGCTGCGAGGGCGTGGCCCGGTCCAGGAGTCGCTGCTTCTTGAGATGCTCCGGAACGCCCGTATCCGGCACCACGTCGATGACCTCGCTGCGGAACACATCGAAGGGCGTGGCCTTGGGCCGCTGGGGCATGAAGCCCATTTTGCCGGGCGCGTACAGCGAGGAGGTGGCGCTGCCAATGGAGCCAACCGACGGAGTCCTCGGCAGCTCCTCCGAGTGGGAGCTGACGATGTTCATCAGCTGGGCGAGCAGGTCGCCGCGCTTCAATTTGCTGAGAGCCACGGCCTCCTCACGCACCTCCTCAATCACATCGGGCCCATCCACAGCGGCGTCTTCGAGTCGCTCCGGGAACACCTTGACCGCATTTTCCGACACAATGGCGTCCCTGACGGTGCACTTGATTTGCTGGATCATGCCACGCAGCCGCATGATCTCGGTCTCGTGCTGCTCGTGGACGACCACCAGATTGCGATTCTCCAGCTCGGTGATCTCCATTCGCTTGGCCAGATTCCGGAGCTTGGCGGCCACATCCTTTTGCTTGACATTCGTGCAGCGCTCCTCCTGGATGTGGGCTTCGTACGCCTTGCGGAAGCGCAGCACCTCCACGTACTTGGCCTTGAGTTTCTCGTAGTTGCGGGTGAGGCCCTCGATGATCTTGATCTTGTTCACCGAGTTGCGGACCAGCTCGTTCTTGATCTGATCCAGGGCGCTGTACTGCTCCTCCATCTCCTTGTGCTTGTCCTTCTGGTTGGTGTAGGCCTGCTGGAGCTTAATCTGGGACATGACCAGCAGATCGATCTCCTTCTGTAGGGCGATGTTCTCGCGGATGAGGCGACGGGTGTAGCCGGCATTCCGGATTTCGCTGGAGCGGGTGAAGTCCTCAGAGACCTGTAGCAGCTTCTGCTCCACCTCCTTTTTGAGGGCGTCCTTCTCGACGACAGCCCGCTGCTCCATGTTGTACAGGGCCTCCTTGTGATCCTTCTCCCTCTCCTTGAGGTCGGCTTCCTGGTCATCGAACTTGGCCAGAAGGACATCTCGCTGAATGCGGAACTCATCCAGCGAATTGAGTTTGCCGTTGAGGAGCTTGATCTCGGAGGTTAGCTGGTCGTGCATGGCCTTGTATTTGGCCTCCAGGTCGCTGATCTTCTCCTGGGCGACTTGGTTCTCCTCGTCACGCACCTTGGTGATCTCCACCAGGCGCTCCTCCAGCTCCGTAATCGAGTTGTTCCGCTCCGCCAGTGTCCGTTCCAGGTGGGCGGCCACATCCACGCCATCGCTCTCCACCTCCTTGAGCTTCTCAGTCAACTGGACGTTGGACTCGTCTATGGTGGACAGATGGGACCTCAGGCGGGCCAACTTCTGGTTCAGATCTGTGATGGTCAGCTCGTAGAAGGTCCTGTCCACCTGGGTGACCTTGTTCGGGTCCTCCTTCTTCTTTTTCGCAGGCCCTTTTGGCGGCATCTTGTTGGACCAATCGCTTTCTTAACAGATTTAATAATTTTGGAAATGTATACTTTGTGCTAGTACTGTATTTTGCAGTGATTTTGACTGGAATTCCATTGGTGTCTGGGTCGGACCAAGGGAATGAATATAACAACTAGTTGAGGAAGCGTTGCCAAGGATATCAAAGCTTCGTCAAAGCTTGTCGCTAAAAAAGCTATGGATTTTGGTTTGAAAATTAAATACAATATCCGTATAATTCTCCCAAACACAAATCCCATGAAAGATTTTTCCGCTTTAAGTCACTTTAAGCCAAATACATGCCTAAGCCACTAATTTCAGGTTGTGGGGCCGTGGTCACAAAAGGTTATTCCCGATTCCCGTGTTTTCTAAAAGCAAATAGAGCCCGCCATGCCATGCCATCCCATGCCGAGCCGGAGCTTTGTTTGATTAATAGCCCGTGGTGCTATATTTGTATGTACACACATGGCAGCAACGCCTCCCAGCTATTCTTTAGGGGCCAAATGCAAATTGTTATGGAATGGCTTTCCGTAGAATAGAACTGTAGAGGGCGCCACCCACCTCCACCTCCATTGTCACAGCTCCATTGTCACATCCCGTGTAAGAACTACTCGCAATAAGTGCGAAGAACATTTAAAAACTTTGACTGTAATTGTTCCGAACAAGTTGGCAAAGTACGGGCGAGTAATGTGCCCCTATCGCTGGATGCTGATGCCGGAAGTTTTTGGATAATGAAATGCACGTTGGATGGAGGAGCTCACCGCTCTCCATCCCGACACTCCCCACTCCCCAGTCCCCACTCCACAGTCCATCCATTCCACGTTCAACAAAAGAAACAAGATAAAACGAAGCGTAGTAGGCCGACAATTGTCGGAAACGCCGTAAATTCCCCACGCAATCTAGAGCAAGTGTCGCAGTGTGGAAACATGTTCGCCGACATCCAAAACATTCCAGCACCCCAGCAGACCTTCCTGCCCAGACCATCTACCCAGACCATCTTCTGCTCTTTCACAACAAAAACAATGGAATAGTTCCACTTTGCCCTAGTCTCCCACTCCCATTAGAGTACTACATAGAAAGAAAAATATTATTAATTTTAATTTATTTCCTAAAGTATTTGTTGTAATTGAGAAGCCTCTCTATATTTTCCCCTGTGTAGTCTTCCCTTGTGAAATTTAATCCGAAACTTATCCCGAGGGTGGCAGACTCCGGCGTAGTTCACCCATCTCTGGATATAGTTGGGGAGCACTTATTGAAATGGGGCGTCTTGGAACCGCCCCCACGCGTTCCAAGATGTGCGCGTATTAATCATTTCACTGAGCACTCAATCAAACTTTCGCTATTAAGTTTATCAAATCAGGTGGCGTCAGAGGTCGTTCAGAGGTTAATCTACCGTATTGGGCCACCGTTACATACCTCGCAGAATTTGGCTCCGTATCGCGGGGGCGGGGAGTCGCAGAAACGATAGCGATTCCTGGTTCCCCCGAGGCAGTTCGTCGAACACGGAGTCCACTCGCTCCATGGACCCCAGCCGCCGGTGTCCGATTCTGTGGGAATGAGACCAGAATGTCACAAATTAATCCACATAATTCATTTAATGCGGAATGAGGAAAAAACTTTAAATCGAAAATTGTTAATTCAATTATTTATTTTTCGCATTGAAACGAAATGAAAAAAAGGATGTGGCTTTGCTTTAAATACCAATTTAATAATTGTTATTTTCTTCATTTGTGTTGTGGTCTTAATTGCTGATAATTAATTCGATTTTTAAGCTTTGCTTTGAATGGAAATAATTACTAAAAATTTTGTGAAAATATATAAATATAAAATTTAATATAAATCCCATCATTTTCACGCCATAAACTTACCGCTCACGGGCAGAGTGGGAACACAGTCCATCCGGACATCGGCCACCGCTCCGGAGATGGACTGGCTGACGTAGACGAAGCAGTACTCCACGTACTTCTCGAAGAAGAGGTCGCAGGAGAAGTGGAGCGAGTGCTGGCTCTTCACCACCCGCTGCTCGGAGATGTAATGTAGGGAGGTGGGTGGCTTCAGGGAGGCCACGTCCGCCCGCATCTTGGCATACAGCCGCACTCGGTCGCCCTGCTCCAGGATGCAGCCAGGGTACTCGTACAGCACCCCGATGCCAGTGTGCGGATCGCACGGAAAGATGCTGCGGGCGTACACGTTGAACACGAACTCATCGCTCCAGTCGACGCTGAGTAGCCGCCGTGTGGTCGGCACATTGTGGGCCGGAATCATGGGCCGCAGCTGGACGGCATAGTTCCCGGCGAGGCCGAACAATTGGCAGCCGAGGTGCAGGGTCTTGTTTTTGGGAAAACCACGAATCTGCTCAGCAAACAGGACATTGGACAGGCTAATGTTCCGGCTGCAACTCCGCTCCTTGCCGCAGTAAATCAGCTCCAGCCAGAACTCCGGCAGGGCCAGGCTGCCCGTCTGGTTGCAGTTCACTTCCGGAAACCGTAGCGTCACCACGACCGGACTCCGCGGATACGTCCTTAGTCGCACAGGACTCACAATCATCTCGGCACTGGGCCACCGCACGTCCAGGGTCTGCAGCAGTCGCTCATCCTGCGCCGGCACCAGAGTGGTGGTCCGGATTTGGGTCTGGTTTGTGCCCAGCGGATCGGGAGTTATGGTCTTCAGGTTACTGACCACCTGCATTTCGTAGCGTCCGCCCTTGAGGAATGTCTGACACGGCACCGTCACCTGGGTGACATTGAACCGGGGATCCGGAAACAGGGGGATATTCTGAACCACTTCCTTGCGACGCCGCTGCAGGACCACCTGGCTTCCGTTGGCGGCACTCTCCCCGATTAAGTCCTTTTCCGGTCCCTGTCCCGGAGTGGCCGGGACGTCATCAATGATTTTGCTAATGACTAAAGTGCTCATTATGGAGTTCTTGTGCCCCGTCGAGTCCTGGCTCAAGTGTTCGTCGGGCTGTGCGGTGGTTCTGTACGGCGTGTCGTCCTCATCCTTGCCATTGAACTGGATCTGCACATGCAGGTCTCCGCTGAGGGCGGTGAACGTACTGGGGGACATCAGGCGACCCTTTCGCACAGCCAGCACGTGACCTTTTGTCGAATTGGAATCACAGCAACACCATATGGATAGAGTAGAGTGGGAGAGATAAAAATAAAAATTATAAATCTTTGTAATTTATATGGTGGCCCCGTTTCAAGAGGCTCGGCTCTAGGACTATTGTTGTCGTCGCCCTCGGTGTCCTGGTCGTGTAAATTGAGTCGCACATCCCACAGCTCCCTCGGGTGCAAATTATGCAAGCAAAACAAAAACAAGGGACTCTTATCCTTGATCTGGATACTGAAGTTTTAATACTCTTTTCTACTTTTTGGTATAAAAGTAAACTTTTTGTTAACTAAAGGATACAAATATATAACTCTCCAACCAAGGATGCGAGTCCTTAATTCCCAGTAAACAGTCTACAAATATTAGAGCTTCCCTGAAACAAAATATCCTTACAGGAATAAACATTTAAGAAAAAAATATTAACAAGCAATTTTCCATGTTAGTTTGTAAGGCTTTTGTGCAAAATACAAGCTATGTAACCTGCTTCATAAAACACAATTTATTATCCTTACTAAAATGTTCCCCTCCTTTGCCCCCATAGAGGATATTGAAACATGAAACATCCCTCCTTTTGTTTGAATATCAGCAGCTATTGTACAAACTTTAAGTGAACACTATGCGTATACTTAATATACTGGTAACTTCCGTACCAGTTTTTGGCCAAAAACGCATTGACTTTTGTGTACATTTTACAGAGCAGAATTAGTCGGCATAAACGAACAAATAAATAGTTTGGTTTATTTTGACTAAAACCAATTTGTATTCACAAATATTACGTATACGCAGTGCGTTCCAATGGCACATGTGCAGATATTTATTTAATCAGTCCCAGTCCGAGTCCGAGTCCCGGAAATGTGTCAGAAGCAGTCAGGAGCACTGCTGTAAATGAGTTTCACTCACTTGTCCCACTTAATAAGAGCAACATTATGGATGATACAATAATTTTCCACTTGACTACTGATTTTAGGCCCGATGTCAGCATCCCGATGGTCTTCTTTCTGCGCCTCCGATTCGCCATCGTATTCTCCGATTCGCACGTCCTTTGTCTTCCTTGTCGTCCTTGTTGTTGCTGTTTTAGCCGTCGGTGCTTCTGTTACCAATTCAATCAGAGGTGTCTGTCTCCGGAATCTCCACCCGCCACTCAGGCTACCATTGAGCCCGATTCTGCAGGTTCCACGTCGCTGGCACACATCCTTCGCGAATGCTAGATGACTTCTGTCCCTTATAGAAGGCGTGCCATTTGTTTGGCTCTCATCGCCAAAAGCAAAGAAATCTCACTGGCTTGACGTTGGCCTTTCGTTTGCCGCAAAAAAATTCAGCCTGCCAGGCATATCCTGCAAACAAAATAAGAGGAAAAGTTTGACGTTACAAAAAGATACACAAATCAAAGGCAAGATAATTCTGCCTGTCTAGATTCTGATTTTATATACTGACATGCACACGAAATGGACAGATTTTAAATTTGAATTTTCAAGTTTCCAAGCAGAATTTTTGTTTGCCAAAAAATTGTGTAAATATTTGAGAGGCCAACGAATTTTTGTATTTGTCCCCGCAATCAAAAGAGGGACAGAGTTTCAAACTATATTTGATCCAGGCCCTTGAGCTGAATTGAATTGAATAAAATTGCACCACTTGAGCTGCAGAACTTTGCACTCTTCATTTACATTTCTATTTTTCATTTTCACTTAAAATCCTTTATGAAAAATAGCCAAAAATGTGTGTTTAAACCACAAAATGCCATTGTTTTTTTGCATGAATCAGCAGTCCATGGGTTGGAAGGCATCTATTCGCTCTCAATACAAAACAAATGTCATTTGAGCCAAAAGCTTGAAAGTGAAGTCCCAACAATAAAGAGTGTCAATGGCCCCTATCAGAGCATAAAACATCCCCAACCCCTAACCCAAAAAAAAGAAAAACCCCTCACATATGACCTGAGCAGGCCCAGTGCCGGCGTATCTTGAAAGGGGAGAACAAAAAAAGTATAAAGAAAAACACAATCAACCCTCATAAATTCTTAAACCAATTACAAGTCGTGCACGAAACATTTTTATGGCGATTATTTCCACAATTCAATGCAATTTCATCGAAAGTTATGGTCCAGGACAAAAGGAATAACACAAACATAAAAGAGGAAAAGTCAGGACCTGAACTGACTAGACGTTACCTCCTATAAGTTCTGACAATGGAAGGATTTCTAGATAATAGAATTATACGAATATAATGCGTATGTTTGTTAATAAAGAAATAAAGCTATTATTTCTATACAAACAATTAACTAAAAATATATTTAAACAGGTTATTGAAATAAATAATAATGTACCTCCAAGCCCTTTAAATCCCTCCATTAAATATTATTTATAATCCCAGTTTAATAGTTTTTAAGCACCTTTGTAGTAGTTTTTTTTTGAGTGCGTGGTCTATGGTTTGCCGATGTAATTAAATAATCTACCACAAATAAAATATTAACAACATTTTTGAACAAGCGACTAGGGGCGGCGATATATCACCGGCTGTCAGGATGCGGTGGGCGAGGAGGAGTTCAGTAATTTGCTGACTGACATGCACATCTAATTTCTGTAGTTTCAGTTTTTCGATTCATCACAAAAGTTCTGCAGTTGGTTCATGTTGTGTTGGCGCATGAAAGGAATCCTTTCCGCTGCCTACAGTCCGCACCCCTGACCCCTCGATCCCATATAGACATCGTCATTAGCGAAATCTGTCGCGTCACTGGGACACGGACCCTCCATCCACCGTGACTTTAATTGCGGACACGCACGGTTCGGAAAGGGCCGGTCCGGCCAGATGCTATGTTGGCCTACATACATACAATATGTATGTATGGATGTATGGGGAACATTGTTCGCCCTTCGCGCTAATGAGTTGGTCCTGCCAATTGCCACCCACACACACATGCCCAGACACCCCGACACACACACGTGTATCCTGGCACGCATTAAACCGTTTTGAAATGGGTCCCACAACAGTTGGTTGCTGGCTGTGGCGAAGGCCCTTTACTGCCAAAATCATCGGGCTAAATGACCGATTTCCCATAGATATTCTGTGCCGGATTTCAAACTACCCATTTCAATGAATGGGAAATCAATCTAGTCTCCATTTATATTGTTCTTCAAACTTGGAGTGACATTAATCGGTTTCCATTGGGAATTTAATATTTGTAGAGTTTTATTATCAATATCAAGGATTTATTGGTTTTTTAGATGTTTAAATATCTATAAAAAATTATATTACATCTATAAATTCTATCTATTAATTATTAATCGTTATTCAATTTATTCAGAATTATCTATTCATTTAGCAGCTGTTTAAAGCTAAGGATTTAAGACAAACTTTTTTCTTGCAAATATCATATTTTTATAAACGGATTTGTTGATGAAGCCATTATTTTTCATTAAACACAATCTTTAGCACCATTTATTGCTTTTGTTTAGAACATTTCACGAAATCTTCAACGACTGCACTTCAAGTAAGGTCATAAATTTAAAATTAGTATTCCCCAGAAGTTTAACCAAAATCGAAAACGAGGACAGCCGTATATGAATTGGGAAATTTGGTGCGGCCCATCGGATGGAAATCCAACAGAATGTGCAAATAGTCCGACTTACAGACAAATCCCATGGTCATCGTGGGAGAGTCCTGGGAAAGTGTGGGAAATGTAGTGGAAACAAAGCACAGGGCCCGAAAACAGAAACAGACATTTGCACCAAATTGAAAGCCGAGAGCCCACAGAATTGTTTTCTATTTTTTTTTTTTGTGTCTTCAGCCCCCATCCCTCTATTTGGAATTGCCCAAGTTTCGGGGGGCGGGCGACTGAATGGGAGGTGGGGCTTATAGGGTTTTGTCTAAAATCGAAATGTTCAATAGTGCAGGGCCAGGACTCATCAACATGATTATCCTTGTTGCTGTGGGCGATCGGAGGTCAGAGAGCAATGCGTGTGTGTGTGCCCCGGGGAGGCGAGGGGCATCAGAAAACTATTAACTGCACTATGCGGTCCTTTGAAAGCGGCGTTATCCTGCCAACCAGTTACCACCCGCCGGAGAGCGCTAATTCGTTAAAGTAACACTGAGAGAATATTTTGGAAGGATTTTAGTTTTTAATGAATTATAGATAAAATAAAAAAAAATAGGATTTTGGTAGATATAGAGAGTTTATCAATAAAACAGAATATATATAAATAAGATATAAGAATAATTTGTAAAGTTTCGAATAAATTTCCAAATAAATCTTAGGCCTCTGAGGTTTAGAAACCATTTTACCCAAAAATTCTTTCTATTCCCCTTTAAATATTTAATAAATAGTTTTAATTTTCAAATTCAATTAAACATTTAGTAATAGTTTCAAGTGTTTCCAGCCTAGGCATGCGAAATTGTCGCA
The DNA here is from genome assembly GCA_035045925.1 of Drosophila atripex. Lineage (NCBI taxonomy): Eukaryota > Metazoa > Arthropoda > Insecta > Diptera > Drosophilidae > Drosophila > Drosophila atripex. Next base: position 17,549,782 of record JAWNOP010000012.1, on the reverse strand, counting down.
GCGCGAAAAATCAAAGCGATGGCGGCTCGAGAATTATGGTGCATGCCTGTCCGGGAAATGGCCTATCCCGGAGTGCGGGAGTGCGGGAGTGCCGGAGTGCGAGGCCATTTCCATAGGAGTGGGAGCGGGGAGCAAGCTAGTCCTTTGCTTAGAGCTCTATACCCGATAGACAAAATGTCAATGCCCCGGGATGGGTGGCGTGTGGCCAGCTACGAGTATTCGTATTACCACCCCAGAACCCGCCCCCGTTATCGCTGCTGCCTCGACAGAGGAGTGCTGTTATTCATTATACTTTGTGGGCAGAAAGCAAATTCTGTTTTTGGGGTGACTCTATGGGCTCACACACCCTGCTTTAAAAACGTGCAAAATTTTTCGGTTTTTTTTTAGCACAAAGTGAAAGGCAAAAAAAAAACGCAAAGTTTGAATATCCAAACATTTACATGCTCTGTTTACTCTTAATCAATGGCCAAGGATCCGCAACGAGCTGAGTCTGCACTTAAAAGTCCATTTCGCCGCCCGCATGCTGCGGTGCTCACATCCTGACCGCCACCTGGTCCTGGGTACACCCCCACCTGGTGACCACCAGATGGGTAAATGGGTTAAAAAACTAAAAATAAACCCCCCTTCACAATATTGTACAGGTATGTATGGTGTGTACGTGTAGTAGTACTCCCTGTTGTATGTAATTACCAGAAACGGACCTCATTCGCATACAAAGTGAGGAGCTGGTCGGTGTCCAGAGCCATTTGCTCATTTGGCCAAATAATAAAGATAAGTAAATACGAAAATTGCGGAAGTCAACTCAACAAGGAGCCCAGGAAACCCCATGTCCTGCCACACAAAAGGTAAACAAAGAATGAAAAGGAAAATCTGATTTTACATTTCCTTCATCCTTTTCATTCCGACCGAGAACCGACCAAGCTGGTCTTTGTGAGAAACCAAAAACACCCGCAAATTGGTTTAGTTAATGAATGAGAAAATTATCTAATGGGCATCAGGGTTTCTTTGTATTACTTAGTACACTTGACTTAGTATTTTGTTTCTCGTTTAAAATTTAAAATGTTTCCCTATCTTTTCGGTTGCTATTTAAGCAACACCCACTTGGCAAGCTCCTTGTGCGAAGCCACAATTGGATCAACTACCGAAACAACTACTTGAAAGCACAACACCCGAAACTAAAGGGACAAAAATAAATGCTCTACAGCTGGGAGGGTTAAAAAGCCGCACAACAATGTGATGAGGGGCGGGGCAGTACTTATACTTGACACCAAAACCACAAAAAGTATATATAAAAAAGTAAAAACTTTAATGACTGCGACATCAACCGCAGAATCGTTCGAGTGAGTCCAGTAAACAGACCGCCTTTTAACGCGGTTGCGAACAAAAAATACAAAAGAGTTTAAAATTGTAATTTACTTGGGACATTAAAAGCGCAGCACTTATGTTTATTACAAGCTGCTCTACTTATAAAGCGCAATAAATATATTTAAAGGATATGCGTACAGTTAAGTTTATTTTCAACAAGAAACCATACCTTTGGAAGAGACGCAAAGAAAAATTGACGAAAAATCTAAAAAATATTTTGTTTCCAGATTTTGATGCAGATTCATGGGGAATCGATCCACAAATCGTTTAAGGTATTCCGCTTAACAACCGGATGATATTCGGCAAATATATAGCCTTCGTTGTGACTCATATGCCGACTTCGATACATTTTCGAGTTTTGAAGGGGATCCTTCAGAAAATTTGACGAAAAATCTAAAAAACATTTTGTTTCCAGATTTTAATGCAGATTTATGGGGAATCGATCTACAAATCGTTTAAGATATTCCGCTTAAGAATCGGATGATTTTCGACAAAGATATAGCCTTTGTTGTGGCTCATTTGGCGACTTCCATACATTTTCAAAATTTTGAAGGGGATCCTCCAGAAAATTTGACGAAAAATCTAAAAAATATTATGTTTCCAGATTTTGATGCAGATTCATGGGGAATCGATCCACAAATCGTTTAAGATATTCCGCTTAAGAATCGGATGATTTTCGGCAAAGATATAGCCTTCGTTGTGGCGCATATGGCGACTTCCATACATTTTTAAAATTTTGAAGGGGATCCTCCAGAAAATTTGACGAAAAATCTAAAAAATATTTTGTTTCCAGATTTTAATGCAGATTTATGGGGAATCGATCTACAAATCGTTTAAGATATTCCGCTTAAGAATCGGATGATTTTCGACAAAGATATAGCCTTTGTTGTGGCTCATTTGGCGACTTCCATACATTTTCAAAATTTTGAAGGGGATCCTCCAGAAAATTTGACGACAAATCTAAAAAATATTATGTTTCCAGATTTTGATGCAGATTCATGGGGAATCGATCCACAAATCGTTTAAGGTATTCCACTTAACAATCGGATGATTTTCGGCAAAGATATAGCCTTCGTTGTGACTCATATGGCGACTTCCATACATTTTGAAAATTTTGAAGGGGATCCTCCAGAAAATTTGACGAAAAATCTAAAAAATATTATGTTTCCAGATTTTGATGCAGATTCATGGGGAATCGATCCACAAATCGTTTAAGGTATTCCGCTTAACAATCGGATGATTTTCGGCAAAGATATAGCCTTCGTTGTGGCTCATATGGCAACTTCCATACATTTTCCAGAAAATTTGACGAAAAATCTGAAAAATATTTTGATTCCAGATTTTGATGCAGATTCATGGGGAATCGATCCACAAATCGTTTAGGACATTCCGCTTAAGAATCGGATGATTTTCGACAAAGATATAGCCTTCGTTGTGGCTCATATGGCGACTTCCATACATTTTCGAAATTTTGATGCATATTGATGGAGGATCGATCCAGAAACGGGTGATTTGTTACAAAAATATAGCCCTCCTTGGACGATCAATAGTATCTCCATCAAAACTTTTTATAAAAGGACATTAAATATTAAAGTGACGCATTTCTATGGATTGAAAAAGCTGTACAAGCTTTTTCCTGTTGCCATTAGCTCGTGAATGTTTTTATAGAAGCCATTTTATTTGAAGAGTCTTGGGAATATTTTCATTGCGTGAGGCCATTTATGATTTTCGAACAATGGTCGACCAACACACTCGACGAAGCCTTTGGACGACGGGCTGTCCCCCGACATGGGACTGGCAATTGAGCTCATCAAAGTGGAGGAGCAGTCTGGAAACCTGGCGAGGCGAAAATTATTCCAGACTGCATCCTTATCGTGTGGCAATTTCCACAGGACTAACCCAACACATTTCGCGTGCACGGTGCAATTGACATTGACGGTGGCGCCGGGCCACCGAGTGGGAAAATGTGGTGCCAACCTCCTCACCCACCCACTCGCATCTACCCTGCGCCCTACCCTGCGCCCCGAAAGCGCCGCCACAAACTTGCAACTCTTTCATCAGAAGCTAGGTGGGATCCTCGACAAGCCGCAAGGTAAATAATATGTATATTACAGTCGCCGCCCCATGACGAATGGACCTCCCCAGGACCCCGACTGCTGGGCGAGCATTTAGAAAAGTTAATGGGCAGTGCCTAGCCGAGGTGGAAAAAGCATGTCGGAATGCAATCCGGTGTTAGAATAACTTTAATCCTTTAGGAGAGAATATGTTGGACGAAATTTAATTAATGGTTTGCACTAATTTCTGCTGGTCCCACTTCTAACCTTATAGTCCCTCACTCAAAGAGAGGATTATTAAAAGAAGAAGTTTGCTAGTGATTCTAATCCAGGATTTAATAAAGCTTTCTTTCAGTGCATGGTTCAGTCAGTGGTGCATGAACACGAAGGTACTCCATAGGGCGCCCCGGGGCCAATGGCTGGATTGCATGCAGGTGGACATTAAAGGGAGTCCTGCATCCATCTCTTGACTTCCCGTTCCCGTTCCGTTCGTCCTTTTGCCACGTCTCTGCCGTGGCAACACTGTAAGTGCTACTTAATAATTGAAGGCCCAACGTTGGCACCACCACAGAAACTGTCGGACCCGAAGCCAGACCCGGACCCGGCGCTGAACTGACTTCATTTTAATAAACGTAAACGTCTGCGACGTCTGCACAGGAAAACTTAGTGACTAGACCGCAATCTAAGACAGTCACAGTGGACTGGACCTGGCCAAATGCGGGCTTATTCCGGCCTTAAAATATAAAAGTCATGGAAGGTGTTTAACATTTTACTGCAAACCTTCATTAGTCATAAAAGTAAGGCCTAATATTTAATGATAGTTTCGTCTTCCTCTTGAATAGCAAACTACTTTCTACTGCAACTACTTCCAAAGTTCTCCCAAGCTCTCCGCCAAATATGTATATACAAAATAAGACTACATATTCTTGACAATTTCGACCAGTGTCTAGGGAAGCTACAGATGCAAGCCATGTCAGGATGGCTGCGAGTGGGGCGGGATTCTGCCACTAAATGTGCACTTAAATCAGTCAGCCACATTGTCGGTGTCCGCCTCCTGTTGTCTGTGCCACGAGTAGCTCTCTGTGCTTTGCTTCTGGAACGCCCCCGGGTGTCATGAGTCTTGGTCTAGAGTCTTGTGGCTGTCGTCTTTGTTTCGTGCCATAAAGTTGGCTCCAAACACCAGCTCAGCGCCCCGAATCCGCATCCGTGAGATACACACGTATCTGCATATACTGGGTGGGAACGAAGACAGCAGACATGGGGCTTATTAATTGCCACTCTGGAGTCAAATGAGGCTTTATCAATGGGCTTAGGATTTTCACGGTATTAGTCGCTGTCTTTAAGTTGCAGGAACTACTCATTAAAGAAAAATATAGTCAAAGAACATAACTCACAGATACTTCAAGAAGCTGGGAAATCTAATTCAATTATCGCAAACGAAGTCATCTTATAAATCTCAACACCCACAAGTTCTCCCTCTTTTCTGTGCGACTGAAAAAAAGCGATAATTTTTATTAGAAATTGAAATTGCTTTACATCTTCGCAGATAAGAAAACCGCACAGACAGCGCCCTGCCCGCATAATCTTAAATAATGCTCCTCTAATGTCTTTATATGGGGAAGAATGAATTACAAGCAATTTGCTGCTGACCCAGATTTATAATTTTCCATCCGGACCAAACCCACACGTCCGAATAGATCGGATAAACAACATACCATATCGCCGATTCAGCAAAAAAAAAAAAAAAAGAAAAAGCGAAAGGGCGGATTATTAGGGTCGCAAAAGTGGAAACTCTCTCTGCGTTGATTTTCGATTGTTGAATTCCAGGACTATTGCAGGCTGAAGTTGGTCCTTTCCCTTATCGACTGGCAGACACCACAAAAAAGAAACGAAAATATATATATTCATATTTGCATAACTCTGCCATTGAGTCCTGTGGAGCAATGTCGTCTCTGGAGTATATCTTCCCCCCTGAGTTGTACATATTCCGTAGTGTCCTTTTTTGCTGCGCACTTCCACAAGTGTATGGGTGTGGGTGGGTGCTGGTGTGTGTATTTGTGGTCGTTGACGCTGAAACAGCTGGATGTTGATTTGTCAGTTTTTATGGCAGTCTTTCAGGCGCCGGAGCCTTCAAGCGAAGGAAATCCATTAATCGATGGCAGCGACAGTCCCAAGTCCCACGGAGTTCATCAAGCAAATCGAACGAAGTGGCGCCAACTCTTTTTGGTCAGCAATATGTTGTTGGCCCCAAAAATAGCCAGTCAGCCTTAATTAATTTAAGAAACCCAAAGCCAAAGCATCAAAAATAATAAATCAAAATCATTTAGAGAAGGACTGTGGCTTTTATTTTCTTGGTTTTCATTCACTCTAATCCACTAGAATCCAAAGCCACCAAGGATTTAACCATTTGCATAATGTTTATTTCATTTTTGCTTATTTTTATAGCAATTATCTAGTCTGGCAGTGGAATTTATATTGAAATCATTCAACAGAATTGCTGGGACACGATTTAAAAGGACACCATATTGCGTGACCAAAATGTATTATTTCAAAAGGAAAATAAAGCCCAAAAAGCGAGGCACATAATTACTGCACTTTTGTGGCTTTCGCCATCGGCTCCCCAAATATTGACTTGCCAAGGGGATGTAGTCCCTGTAATTAGTTTTCAACTGCAACTGCGCCACTTTAAATACCCTTTTTCGGAGAGTTATTATCGGAAATCATGAAATAAATATATATATTTTTCAATTATTTACTGCAAATAGTTGCAATATGGCAAAAAAAACTAGAATTCAGTGACTGGACTATCTGTACATACATAAATCCAGTCGCCTAGTCGCTCAGTATCTCAGCAAAACCATTAAGAGGATTTTGAAAATTAATTTCCGATAACGGCTTTGGGCTGGAATGAATAATGCCGAGGCATTGAAATTTTAAGCGGCATTATTTGCGCATTTGCTTTCGCATGATTTGTTGTTGTTGATTCTGCGGTTGTGTTTCACGGCCCTGGGTGCTGTATTCTCGGCATGATTAATGGAATGTAGTCCCACCGACCCACCACCCACCCATCATCCTTCGGGGCAACACCCTGCCCAACACGTCCATTACGATAATGAGCAGGGCCCAAAGCAGGCCTTCATTTCAAGAATATGGCTTAAACTGGAGTGCCAAAAAATATAGCTATAGAAATGAAAGAAAATGAAGCCCAGGAATTACACAAATTTCGAAATTGTATTATACGGATGGAAGATCTTGAAACTTCTCTAAATATAATTTAAAAAAAAGAAACATTCAAAATAGCGAAAGTTTTCCAGTGTAAACCAAAACACATATTGCAAAATATTCCAATTTCATGACAGCACGTTGAAAAGTAATCAGCCAAAAGCAGGTCATTTAGTTTATTTTATGAGCGAGTATCTGTATCTGTTGGATCATTCCGCAGATGACCAACTGAAGGACTCCGGACAGACTCCAGCTGCCCGGCTGCCCATCCATAATTGTGCCAAGTGTCCGGTGGCGGTGGATCTAATTTAAATAAAAATTGTTCTCATTATATTCACCATCACGTGCCTTGTAGGCATCAGATGTAGTTGGAAATATGGCGCCTCAGCCACCTCAACCATCACCACATGCTGCACAGCCTATACCCAACACCCACAAAAAACCGTCTTCCATCCAATCTCCCTACCCCATAAAATGCTTGTGGACCGGGAAAATTGTTTTTTGGGGAGGTGGTGGAGGCTTATGACACGCCATATACAACTCCTGCTTCCGTGTCCTAAAACAGGGAGCATAATGAGAGGAGGAAGCGACAGGAACAGGATACACGCTTCGAAAAATAATCAGCAGGAAATATAAGCTATAACCATAAGCTATAAACTATAAATACTCCATCTTAAGACATTTTAATTTCATGATACAAATCTGTACTTCTACTTTGTCTAATATACTTTAATATTAATTATAGAACTCTATATTTTTTTCTCAGTGTTTTGGGGTTAGCTAGGAAGCAAGGATCCAAGGTAGAGGTGTTGCCCGTATTGGGCCACCTCGTTGACTTCGATTTATGCTTGCTGCGAGCCGACAGCCACTGAGAGTAAATTAAATTTGCGTTTTTTTATTAGGAAGTATTTTATTTAATCGCACAGCCTTGTTTTCCTTGCCACGTGGAAGAGGCCCCAAGTTGCTGGCAAAGTACCTTGAGTGTTATTGTACCTGCTCCTTGATTATTTGCCTTTCTTCAAAGACACACGCACTCACACGAGCGTAGATTTTTTGTTATTTTTTTTTAATAATATTCTCCTTGGAACGCACATACACAGGCACACTGACTCACACCGGAAAAGGGAGTTTATTCTGTTTCCGTCGCGACAGAGGAATTCCATTGTCGCATAAATTGCAAATTAAACCTCGAGAACGGTGGGAGAGTAATTGCGTATGTGGGTTTTTTTTTTTGCTTATTTTCCAACGTTTAGCGGAAAATTAAAATGGGAGTCCTTTCTGGTTCTGATAAAGTGTCTTTGTCAGAGTGAGTGATTATTATATTGCGTGTTTGGTTATTGTTGGAAACGGAGTCTTTAAAACACACTTCACACTTTCCACAACCAAAACCAAAACTATTTAATATCGTCCAATGGGTGCTTTCATTTACTGACCTAATAACACAAATGTTGAATTAATTCAATTATATTATAATTATGTTCAAGCTGCAATTACGAGTCGCTCGTTATGTGCTTTGAACATTGCGTATACGCCGTGTCTGCACTCAATTCGATGTGGCGCGGCAAGTGCAGACATACAGACATACGATGACAAGAAGTGGCCACAATTGCATTTGGCCAAAAACTTGAAACGTTTACGACTGGCAAATATGCCGTGACAGGACGAGCTGGAAAGGATACACCGCAGCGGAGCAGACAAGTCGCTCCAGATGGCACATAACAGGCACTTAAATGGCAAAAGTTAAAATTACAATTAAATACAATGCTGTGGGATGAGGTAGTGATAGTGGAGGGCAGAACGAAGCCCATGGATGGCATTCTGCACGGTCATCGGATATCCTTGGAGTAGCAGCCGGAGTAGAAATGCAGAAAAAGGGCAGCATTCCACTGGCAAAGTGCAAACAACTCGCCAAAGTGAAGCCCCACAGAGCTGAGTAAATTGTTGGCTTAACAAATTGCTAATCCACTTTCACTTGGTCTTGGAAGGGGGGCAGGGTGGGTGCTGGAGAATGGGGCACTGGCTGGTTCAACGAATGCATTTGAATAATTCCCTCAATACTCGAGAGTTGTTCATCAAAGTTGCAGGTCCTCCATTCAAGGTTGCAGACCCGGAAAATCTCCTCTTTAGCAAGTTTTTCGCTTACATCAAAGGCAATGGCATTCCTCTGATATGATTATGTTGCACTTTCATAACAGTTTGCGATTTAATCTCTATTATATGGTCTTAAGGTGACTCTAACGATTTTCTCGCAATTTCATTTTCCCAAACCAAAGTCTGAGTGGAAATATTTAAATTAAATTGCTCGACGAGTATGTGTGGAAGGCTTTCATCTTCTTGAGCTGTGCATGAGTTCCCTCTGAAAGGTCATTTCACTTGGCTTTCAAGGAAATTAGTTTTAAATTAATTAAAAGATTTTCCCATAACTATGCGCTGTGGCTGTGGCTGTGGCTGCGGCTGTGGCTCTGGCTGTTGATGGTCTTGCAGAAGTGAGACCGTCAGTCAGGGAAAGAATGGTAAAACTTGGATAATCATCCGAACCGCACACCACCCACCCACCACACAGGACCGCCTTCTTTCCGAGCGGTTTTCTCGGTCGGTGGCCTGCGTCCTCTGTGCTCCACTCTCCTCCAACCTCCCCCAAAAGAATTCTGCTCACTTTTTAATAGTTCACAAAAAACCAGCCCCCACCACGAAGGAGTGGAGCCTGAACAGTGTTTAATGCTACAAATACTTTGCCGAAGGCGGAATGGGGCGCCTCTGAAATTACGCAGCAGGCGTAATCCGGAAAAGTTCTCCGGCCTCGGTAGTCAAGTTCTTTCCGACTTTTAAATAGTCCGTGAGTATTTGTTTGCCTTTCAACTTTGTGCGGCAAAAGTGTCGTTCCTGCCCCATCAACAGCAATTGCTTCTGCCTCATTTATGATTTCATATCATAAACGTAAATCATTTAAAATGGATATATATGGTATAGTATTTCATAATGAAAATATCCAAAATATACAAATATTCAAAATCCATTTAAAGTTAATAAACAAATCTTCTTGGGAAGCAGAAGTCAGCTCGAGGGATTCAAGTTACTAAATAAACATTTTCGCCAGCATTTGTATGTTTGCCAGCCAGCCAGGACTGCAAAAGGATAAGGAAACTAACGCGTGAGAATGGAGTTGACTTTACATGGACATGGCCATCAGCTGTTATACTTTCATCCCCAATTTCCACAGTTTTGTTGCAAAATATACAAAAAGAAAGGGAAAAGTTAACAAAACATTGTAAAATGCTGCCTGACTTTTCCATCTAAAATGTTTCCTTAGTAAGACAGCAGCTCGCGTCCCGTTTCCTGTTCTTCCTATTTTCTCATTTATTAGAAAAGTTTACGTTCGTAATTTTGGCATCAAAAATACATACTTTAAGCTGTTGCTGATGTGCTGTATGTGTTAATGATTAGGACCACAGGTTATTCATAATAAAGGTAATTAAAAAAGTTTCCTGACATTCGATTGGCTGTAGTGGTAATTTTTGCAACACTACTATAGGTCAAAGGTTTGTTTTTAAAAATTCAAAAACTCCTTTATTTGGTATGTATGAATAAATGTGGAATGTCCGTGAGCTAGGAAGATAGTCCCATATGGGGTTGTTTTTACCAATTCACAGTGCTGCTACCAGGTTGGATGCCAACCCCCTTCGGCACTCCGGCAATCTGCTGCGCTCTCCAATCGTTACCTGGCCCCTGATTAATTTAGTCTGGGTCTCACTTTGTTCTGTTTTCTTTTCAGCCAGGCGTACCCATAGGGTATGCCATGACATGTGTTCTGGTTCTGGAGTTGGGAGGCCAGTGGGTGGAAGTCAGTGGGGTGCTGGGGTGCATTTCTAAGCGAGTCAAATTGAATGCAACCAAGACCTGTGACATCACAGGTCCAAGGCACGAGTATACCCATGTGTATGCATATACATAATTAGAAATATGTTGTTGTGTGTATATTTTTGAACCAGGAAGTCTGGTAAAATAGAAGCAAATATAGTTGCTGTTTATTGCTTGAGTTGAGCTGAGGAAATGGGTAAACACATATTCATTTTTAATCAAATTCAAGATGAATCTGAGGTAGAACTATGAACATATGTTCCAAGCCCTCCCCGTAACTTCATTTAACACCAATATGGCTGAAACAAATCTAATGCCAAATGGCAGAGCGAGGCATGCCAAAGGATTCTGGGGAAATTAAGGATATCTGACGGATTTCCATTGTCAGTCTCTTCCGAGACCCTTTCAGCTCGGCAATTGACCGCCTTTGTACTTGACAGAACCAAGAGAGATGGGCCAACAAAGGGAAAATCGTCCTCAAAGGAAATTCAATTTAATGGATTTTAAATGTTCTGTGGGCTCGACCCATTGAGTATACCCTGTAACTCCAAATGGCAACATTAACATTAAAATGTACTTATAAGTGTGGATTGAAAAAAAACCCATAGAAATACACAACCAAACAGGATGAGTAAGGATTATATATCGATCCATTTATATTCTTGACTCCTGCTATGTTTACATACATTATGTATGGGTTCCTTGCACGCAATTTGGAAAAATAATGATTCATTTTCGACTTCAAAATATTGATATTCGAAAGTAAGATATGAGATTATAATTTATTTTTTGAGTTCCTTTCGGAGTCTAGTTTTCCTTCGAATTGATTATCCCATACCTGTCGTCGCCGTTTGGAAAAAACACCCCGAATTGTATGCAATTTTGGAAACACCACCAAAAACGAAAACGAATCAGACCGCCGCCAGACACTCGTAAAGGATTCTTATGAATGAAGCAGCCGGCGGAATTACGTTGGGATCACTTACCCGGCACACAGATATGTACGTTTATTGTTGGCAGTTCACTAGTTTCTGCATTTCCCCCACATAAGTATCTCTAGATAACTATCCAGCTTAATCCGGAAATCACTTCAATTTGAGTTCAAATATTGAAGCCAGACAAAGGACGAAGCACTCGTTATGGCCATTTGGAGGGCCTTTGTTCACTTTAGGCCATGGCCATGTTCACTGGCCCGGCTAGCAAAATTCAATTTTGACAATTTTCAAGTGACACTCCACTCGGCGGCACAGAACAACGGAACAACTTCATTCGGATCCACTTGAACCACAACGAGCTTTACAATTGCATCCGGATAGGACGACTCCTATCGTGTGAAGTTGTGTACAAATCGGAGCGGAACGGAGCACACTTTCACCCACGTACAGCGACGACAGCAAACTGGTAAGCACGCGACTTTGAGCCACCGGCCAGACCCAAAACAAGCCACGAGCGCACGGCCGAGCCCGAGGTGCAAGGATGGGATAACGGACATCGAGTCCTCGTGAAAAAAGCGACAGGCGCACGCTGCTGCTGGAGTGAGGAGTGCGCAGAGAGCGAGTGAAATGCTGAGAGAAAAGTGATGGTGGTGGGTTGGTTGTTGTTCGCCTGGTCGCCTGCCAGGGGGGTGGCTCCGGCCACCGACCGACTGGAGTGGCTGGGTGGCGGCGGGTGGTTGGGCTTGTGCCATGTTGTGACGCCGTCTGTTGCTAGTTCCAGCTTGCCGGCTGAAGGCTTCCTTCTAACGGCCAAAGCAGGGGTGGAAAGTCTGCTGGACAGTTACCCGAACTGTCTCTCAAATCCGAAACAAATTAATCCCAAATCTGCATGCTTAATTCTGTGTGCAACCCGTATTGATATTGCATTTGGGATGTGTAACTTGTAACTTCGATATTAAATTGGCTATTTGTGAGGATTGTAAGACAATAAGACTGTATAACAATAAATAAATAAAAGGAAACTAGTGTTGATGTTGGTAATGAAAAGAAAATATTGAAATGTAAATCTCATGTTTGATTAATGAATATTTAAATGCTCGTTTAAAAGCATTTCCCAAATGAATATGTATAAAACAAACATACATTTTTTCATTCATTTTTATAATAGAACAATCTTTAAAGTGACATGCAATTCATAAAATTTCCAACTTCTATAATGCAATTTTCTATTTGAAAAAGATTACACAAAATGACATATTTTTAGGGCAGTTGTACCGATCTATTTGCAATACCGATCTGCCTTCATTTTGCTTCTTCTGTCTAAAAGAGCTTCATGCAGAGAGCCTTGTGATTTGGCGTCTTCAAGTTCCTTGATGCTGTTTTGGTTGATTCGCATCTTTTTATCCTGGAATTTCTGGAACTTTTTCCTGTGGGATAAATTAAATTTAATGAATAAATGATTACAAAGCAATAGCAATGTTTAAGCAAACATACACATAATTCCTTTCCACTTCGCCTAAGTCGCCCTTTTCCTCTTTCGGCTCCGTGTCCACGACAACATCTCTAGAAGCATTACTCCGCACTTTGCACACTTCATGTTGGCCAACCTTCTTCCGTAGCGCCACACAAGCATCGTCTTCGGGGTCAATAGACATAAAGTGTCCCGTTTCCGCCAACAAAGCCGTTCGGTTATCCTATAAAAAGATTCTAGCTTATCAAAAGAATTATAACAAGAAATTACTGCTACAAGTACTTCAAACACTGGCTCCCATTGTTCCATGCTTCCAACCGCTTCAGATCGTCCCGTGACCATGCCGTCTTTTTCAATCTTTAGATATTTTCCGTAACCTGATTTGAAGGATACCTTTCGGTCGTTAACGGGGAAGGCTGTAAATATCTCTTCAGGATCAGGGCCATCTCCAGCATTGTGTGGCGCTCCCAGAGTAAAAAGTCTGAAATTAAACAATGTTTTTAAGCTTAAAGCATTAAAAATCGAATAAAGTCTATACCCATTATCCAACGCTTTTAGATAGCAACGATCTCCAAATTCGATGGAAACAGTGCCAGTGATGTCTGCAGCAGTCTTGGCCGCCCACCAGCCGCCATGCTCCACTGCGTCCTCATCCACCACGACCTTGGGCTTCTTCGAAGATCCTGGTTCATCCTTGTCCTTCTTACGTTTCTTGCTTTTCCTAAAAACCCACATGTTTAGTTCGAAGGTATTTACAGAAATATATAATATACTTACTTGTGTTTTTCTCCCTTTAAAACAAGTTTCTTGATGCGTATATTGTCATAATCAGACATAGTAACTTGTATATTTATTAATAAAGAAATAAACAAATGTTTTCTGTTTGTGCGGAAGAATATAAACAATACACCTACGCTAGGGATGAGAAATATATTGTAAATATCGATAACTTTTTTTTTTTAACTACCGATATTCCGATAAGTATAAGACTTAAAATTTGAAATAAGGATTACCTTTATTTTCAGAAAACTTATATTTCGTTTTTTACATTAATACTTTTAATATTGGTTTACAATTTGATTCAATAAATAATCGCGAATGTTTGTTAAGCTTAACACATTGTTTCATAATTTAACTTAAAAATATAGAAATCTTTGTATAAATAATATATACCAGTTCTTAAAATAATAAATACATCTTAAATATTAAATGTAATAAGTCTATATTGGAATTATTTGACTTCAAATACTTTGGAAAGGCATTGTCGATAATGGTAAAAAGCAATTAGTACACATAAATAGAATGTTTGTAAATAGGATTTCGTGGTACATAGAAATCAGGTCCTTTACATATATCCTTCCACCGACACATTTTGCCACTGGCCCTGAAAATGATTGAAAAAAGAAGTATTATAAGTTGAAAAATTGTAAAAATTTACCAAAATACTTACTGCTATGCCAAGGTTCCAACCCACACCGGCTGGATTCTCTTTGGTGATCCCGCAGCGCTTGCAAATGATGCCATTGAGAGATATGGCCCATACCTCGGAACCCACCGACACAGATCGGAAGCCACAATGCTGTTCCGTGTGCGGTGGTACGTTGGCTGCATTGGGCAGGAACTGCCAGTGTGATCCTTCGGGAAAGGTCCTAGAGATCTCTTTCCTTACAGCCAGGCGCTGTTGGTTGTCCAGAGCCCAAATCCCCGCGCGTCCAATACTTATTGCCTTGAAGGTGACTCCGGCCGGAGCCTCTATCTGCTGCCAGGCATCACCACACGGATTCTGTTGACTGATTCCGTACCGGAAAAATACCATACCGTTCCGAGCCACTGTCCAGACCTGGCCAGTTGGCCCAACGCTAATCCCTACGAGGGGCTGGTCGCTGGCAATATGCTCCCAGGCATCACCTCGCGGATTCTGACTGCAAACTCCATGTCGGATGAGCACATCGCCGTTGGAGGCGATGGCCCAAGCCGCCACTACCTGGTTTCGGTCGCCCTGGTCACTGTCCACATCATCATCCAACACCTAAAAGGATTTCCAAATATTTGGGACTTGATTTTGGAAAATAGTGTAGTGTTTTACCTGCAGAGCAGCATCAAGTATCTTGGACTGGCTGAGCTCCTGCCAAGGGCCGCTACTGGTAAGCCGGCACCGCTTCATCCACCTCCGGCGCCGCACACAGTCGGTGAGCTTTTTGTGGGCATGGTAGTTGGCAGGAAAGTCAATGGCATACTGCCAACCCTCCTTGTCGGCACCACCCGGAATGTTGTAGTCGATGGCCCAGTCGGAGATCCACTCGCAGTGCGTGGACAGCAGCTTGGTGTGCTCCTTGCTGCGCTTCTGTCGCCCACTGGCATCGCTCCACATGTGCCGGTCGGTGGGCAAGCTCTTTGCCGTAAACCCACTGATGGGATTCCATCGCTGATTCTCATACACGTAGTAGGTGTGCGTGTCTATCATGGCATTGATTTTGCCAGAGCCCTCCAAGCCCTTGAGGAACATACCGCCCCAACCGCCGTTGTAGACCCAGGCGGTGTTGTCACACGAGATGCCCCAGACCACATCTGCGCCACTATTGAAGATCCGTTTGACGTGGCCGCCCATTTGGCGCCATTGCATCCGCTCCATGGAGATGATAGGCGAGGGACAGCGGTACAGCACACTAAAGAGCTTAATACGCCCACTCACGTAAAGCCGGGTCACGCTCTCCGGATCAATGCGGTACTTGTAGTCCGTGTACACCGCATTATTAACAATGATTAGGTAATGATCCGGCAGGGCCCTATAAGGAATAGTCTATAGTTTTCTTTGGTTAGGGATGCGACTAGTTATCTTACTTAATTTTCAAGGAAAATGTTGCTCCTGGCGCAAAGACCATCTTGTCATTACGAATCTCGTCCAGCCACTCGGATTCCTTCATGGAATTGAGGACAGTAGTTCGCTCATTGAAGCGCGGATTCAAATGGAAAGCTATGACACGTTGCTTCTCCACGCGATGTGGTTGCACTTTGATCGTGTAGTGCGATTGCAGGTCGAAACGAATTTGATCCGCGTCATCATAGACGCAGCCGGAAATCTCCAGTTCAGTACCACATGGCATTCTATTTGGAGAAGGATGTAACTTTTACTATAAATATAACTTAGAGATCATCCACCCACTCACCCATTGTAGAGAGTGTTGTAGTAGGGGGTCTCACAAGTAGAGACGTCCATCTTTTCCATGAATCCCTCGCCAGGTTCGGAAGTTTGCTGAGCCTTCATGTTGGCCGCGTCGAACACGAACACATCACCCAGCTCGTTGGTCAACCAAATGGCATTGCTAGACGGCTTCCCGATCAGCGAATTCATTTGACTGCATACGGAGGAGAGATGGGAGAGCCAATCCTCCATCTCCGAGTCGCTGGAAAACTGCAGCTTCACCGGAGAGCAGTTGACGGGCAGGTGGGGTGCGTGAATAGCAATCCTTGGGGATCCGGCTTCACTGCAGCACTGCACGCATGTGATGTCCGAGAGGGGGAACTGAATCTTGGTGGCAGCCCCATCCGGACTAAGGACAGTAAAAGTTCCCGAATCACCCGTCTGCGAGGTGTTTCCGCTCCCACTAACCCACTCCAGTTCTATGACCCAGTCCTCGAACTCTCCCCCAGGACGCTGGTACCGAGCATCGGCCGATTTAACCCACGAAGACAGCTCCACCGCCTTTTCGAACTTGGCCACTGTCTGCAGCTTAACAAGCCTCTCCTGCCTCCGCTGCAGCTTGCTGAGAATGTCCTTCCGCCAGTTGGCATTCACGTCCACTTTACTATCACTGGCCGACTGCTCGTTGAACCAATTGGGCATGTTGCTGGCATCCACAGTCACTGCACCCGGAGCCACACAGCTCCAAAGAATGCCACACTCGGTCCAGAATTGTGAGCCCGTGTGGTCGTCGTCCTCTCCCAAGAACACATCCGAGCCGTGGTGGGTCGAGTCTGATTCGAATACTGCTGAGTCCGATTCGGGATGTGCTTCCATTCCCACAACGGACCCAACACTACGCACTGGCGACCAGGCACGTGGATTTCTTAGCTGTGTTTCGAATTTGCCAGTGATCTCTACCACGTCTGCTGCCGGGGCGCTGGAGGCGTGTGACGTTTCCCGCAGAGCAGCTGTGCGCTGCTTGTGCCGATCGTTTAGATTCAAGCTCCCTATTGTGGGAGGAGAGTCTGCGCTGAGTTTCCAGCGCTCATTTTTGAGTAGACTAGGAGCACCGTTGCTGGCACAAGATCCTGTGGAACTGTGCAGTACGGTTTCGATAACTGCACAGGTCTCCACGACGCCTTTTTCCTTCTCCTTCGAATACAGATTCGAAAAACTCTGGTGCTTGGAGCCAGGAGTGGAACTGCTGCCGCCACTCTTACGGGAGACAATCGAAAGAGAGCTGGAAGTGCGACTAATTTGCATGGGGCACTGAATGAGGCGCCACTTTTTGCCCGTAGGATCGGCAGAAGTAACTCCCGAGCGATGGTACAAGCATCGGTCCGCGGCACCAACGGCAAACACCTGAAAGAAAGTATTGTCCATTATATTAAATAGTGGGATTTTACGGACCAGGACCCACCTGATCGTTGGCTGCCACGGATATCATGGAGATGTTGCCCACCATTTCCACCCAGCCCTTGCCTATCGCCGAGTCTTCGCTTATCCCAGCTGCCTCTCCTTTGATGCCCC
This sequence comes from Drosophila atripex, assembly GCA_035045925.1. Classification (NCBI taxonomy): domain Eukaryota; kingdom Metazoa; phylum Arthropoda; class Insecta; order Diptera; family Drosophilidae; genus Drosophila; species Drosophila atripex. Next base: position 17,532,163 of record JAWNOP010000012.1, on the reverse strand, counting down.
TCCTAAACCAGGCATGGTGGTCGTTCGTCACACACCAAACTGCATCAGTGCCGACGGAAACGTGAACTATCCGGAGAGTTGTTGCTGCCACCGGAGTCTTTACATCCAGCCACGCCTCACCCATCAGATTATCCCGGGTCACCCCGGTCCGAACTATAACACGCCCATTGTACAAAACCGCCCAGACTAAGCCGGTTGGCCCCACGCTTATTTGGGAGAGCTCACTCCCAGTCGGTGTGGGCACAGCAGTCCAACGTAGTCCTTCGGGCGCGGTCTTGGACACACCAGTGCGGAACATGGCCCTACCGTGAGCAGTGATTGCCCAAACACACAAAGTGCCAGCTGGGGCATTGGGAACATGGGTTCCTCCTATTGCCACGTCGATGAATGGCTCCTGGGTGGGATCCTTGTGCAGGGGAGCAACAGCACACCAGCTGTTTAGAGCAGCATAGCGACGAAAGCGAATCCACTTCCTGCGACGCACATACGAGTTCCAGGATTTCTTAGCCGAGTAGGTGGCAGGAAAATCGAGGGCGTACATCCAGCCATCTTCCGGCAGCTGCTGGCCGTCGAGTTCGAGGTCCAGATGCCAGTCACCATCCCATTGCCAAGCCATCGAGGGCAGGCGAATTTTGTCGACACTCCGCTCCACGCTGCCATCCGCCGAGGAGTACTTGTAGCGATCCGTGGGGAGAAGGGTTTTCGAGAATCCTTCGATGGGCAGCCATCGCTCGTTCTCGTAGGACTCTTCCCTTATCCTAATGGGCACATCCAATCCGTGAACATGCACGTACACTTGTCGGTCACCGCCAATGGCCCATAGGAAATTGGGAACAGCGCAGATCTTCTTGAACTCCAGTCCCAGATAAGGAAGTTCCCGCCAGGCTGCTGAGCTGGTGGACAGCGTATAGACACGTCCCTCGCTGCTGGCGGCAAACAAATACGAGCTGGGCATGGTGGCGTATTTAAAAAGCGTTTTATCCCTTCTTTGTCTCACATTCTGTTTACAATTGGGTAAAAAATTGATTTTTCATATCACGCACCCAGGTCTACATCAACAACCCATTTCTTATCAGTATATCGATAACGCCATAACGATAATTTGATAACGGTATGTTTTCACTTTTATTAGACAAATTTAATAAAATAAAATTCAACTCATTGGCTGATTACCTAAATATCTGATCAAATGAAATGTAATATTATTAATATAATGAATAGAAAGAAATTAAAATTACCAAAATCGATGGACAAATTCTTTTTTAATGTGACCAACCAAGAGCAGCGTTTTAGGGTTTAAGTACTTTGGTCACGCTACAAACTAGACACCGAACGCCAGCTAAATTATACATTGATTTTGAAAATTATGGTAAAATTCTAAATAATTCCCCCTTTTAAAAGTAGTGGAACGCACAATTGGAAGAAGATTTGTATTAGATTAAAAGTACGCCAGCTGGGTGAAGCGGAACTACATATTATTGGTGTGGCGACGTTCGACGCATAAAAGCAAAAACCGAGCAAAAGCACGCGCAGGCCGACGTCTGTCACATCAGCTGCTGCTGCTGCCGCTGCCAGGATCTCCCCGAACCGACATCTCCGGCCGTAAGGAGGACCACCGTAGTGTCCGTGTCCGAGTCCAGAGCCGAGTTCTCTCCACCAGCCGGTGTTTCTTCGTGCCGAGTGGCGAGTTGTAAAACTCACATACATACTGGGTACAAACGTTCATAAACGCGACTATTCACATATCTACGCACGTATTGTTATGTAGGCTGTGCGTATATATGCGCTATATGTATCCCCCGATGTCCTGTGCATCCCGTGAAACTGTCAAGTCGCAAGGTTGGGCGAAAAATCACAGCCTGTGCTATCAAAAAAAAATAAATAAATAACTCCCCTGGAATAGCAATAGCAGGAATAGTCTTAATTTAATGTAACCCCCACCGCGCTGATACTGTGTGTCCTATAAAGTTTTGGTTATTTCTCACCCCCGAAATAGTTCACCGCCTTGACGCTATAGTAAACTGGTCTCCGTTAAAACTCTGCGGTAAGTGCATCCTGATACACACACTTCACCCACCCAGATATACAAATTTCTTTTGTTTCATCGTGTACCCACAGATCTTAAACGAATCATAAGACTCGCTGGCCTGCTGGGGAGGACACAGGCGGAATAAATCTGGAAATAACATCACAATAAGTCATGCCACGGGGTAAACGCCGAGCTGCAGATATCGGTGACAACATGGATGGTCAATCGAAGAGAGCCCGGACTAGCTACACCAGCATACCAACACAACAGAGCAGCAGGTGAGCCGAACGAACTGCATTTTGGGAATAAGGAATATGGTATAGGGAATAAGGATAGTAGGGATAGGGGCGGGGATGTCGCACACACACACAGAAAAGGGAAAATAACAATAAGCAGGTCGTATCATCTGTTCAGAAAATCATCTGATTTCCGGTGTAGAGATTTTCGGCCACTATTCAATGCCAAAAAAAAGGGGATTTTCTTTAGTTATCTGGAAATTACTAAACGTGAGAAAAGTATATGGAGACAGATAAAGATTTAAGATAAAAATGTATCTAGTTACTGCCAGAAATTATAGTCAAATATAAGTCCACTCCCATGGTCTTCCAATTTGATAGAATTTTTTGAATTATTCAAATGATATAAATAAATTATACAATCTTTAATTTTATATAGATTGTATTGATTAGTCAAAGAGAACTTGGTCTTATCGAAAAGATAACGAATAACTAATCAATAAAATTCTAAAAATATTTTAAATAATAACTGAACGGTTAATAGGTTTTGCTTAATTGAAAATAAAACAAAATCAAGACCTTCCCATGTCCCATCTTCAAACTCAATATTATTCAGCAGGCATCAGATTTTATTTTCATTTTTTTTATGTCAACTCTTTTAATATTAGTTATATAAACAAAAGCCCTTCCAAACTCACTTCTTCAGTATTTCAATTGGCAAAGAGACAAACTTGTAATGTAATGAATGTTTTTGTTTTTAGAGGAGGTGCAGGAGATTTCATTTTAAAATGTGTTCAAAGGTGTTTCTCTATAAAATTTATGAAACAGGAGAGTATAAGATTCGCCGTCCACTGTGCCAACATTGGTCTTTTTCGCTAATTATTATTTTGCCTTTTAAATAATAATTTTGTTTTCGGTTAATCATGATGTATATTCATATATATATATATATATTAACATTTAATAATCATATACGGTGCGCTATTATTTTATACTTTAACAATATGGAAGACATTTGCATTTCTCATATATGTATCTTTAGTTAACTGCCCCAGACAATTCGCCAATTTTGACTCTTAAGGTATTAAATTATAGGACTACGGGACTGCAATAGATCCAACAAACGTGGGGGATATGTGTAGACAACGATATGATCCAAATAGTTGAACGAAAACGAACGCTTCACTTCTTCGTATTCCTCCCTCACTCGCCTCACTCCATTGATCCGTACTGGACCTTCTTGATTTTGAAGTACCTGCGAAGGTGCATTCATTAGCATATTTATTCAATTCGGAATGATATAGGAGTAGGAGTCTTACCTCCAGCCGCCGTAGCCCGATATGGTTAGCAGTACGGCGATGGCCAGAGCTGTTCCCACGGCCAGGGGCGCCGTCTCGTCACGATAAGATCCGGTGGCGCTGCAATGGAACGACGGACCCCATTTGCCGCTATCCTTGAACATGAAGCTCTGCATGTGCATGTCGCGTAGATAGAGACGGGCTATATGACCGGACTGGTCGCCGGAATCGTGGGGGGCGTACATAATCACAGTCTGCTCCTTGTCGCAAACGTAGGACTTGCCGACCGGTGTCGGGAAGTACATGGGTGTCTGGGCGGGCGAGGTTAGCTTCACGTCCAGACCTGGGCGATCGGGGTGCTCGAAAAGTGTGTTCGATGAGGAATAGGTTAGCTCGAACAGGTTAATGTACCAGCCCTCACCGCCAGATGACTGTTTTTCAAAAAAAAAATAAAAAAATCAAACTTAATTTATAATTTAAACCACTTTTCAAAGTAATTTTGAGGGAAATGATTGAAAAATGATGATTGGACACTTCCATTGAAAAATTCATCACCGGGGTCAGTTGTCGATGCCAACCTTTGACCTTAAGGCTGGCATTTCCGCCGCAACCTACAACCCACTCACCTTTTTGAATGTCATGGACAAGCGGAAACCTTTAAAGTCCATGGTCAGAATCTCCAGATTCGACTCGACGCACTCCCCACTCAACTGGGGGTCGTCCGGCATATACAGATCCGCCTCCACGTCCTCGTTCAGCTTGTTCCGATACTTGATGCTGATCAGGCCGTCCACTTGCATCAAGATGCAGGTGATGCCGTTGGTGGCATTGAAGCGGTACAGCGAGGCAGTAGCATCGTGATTCATCGACGAGGCCTACCAGAGAAATGAAACTTAATTTAAGGCGGAGGAGGAGGACTCAGGACTTAGTTGGCTTACCGATGGCGATTTTGTTGTGTACTTGCTGACCCTTGGCGTTTTGGTTGAGAAGACGGGCAGCTGTAGCCCGTGGGCGGCAGTTGCTGAACCAAAAAAAAGGAAAAAAAAACTTCAAAGGTTGCCCACAATTCACAGGTTGTTCGTCATCCAGTTTAATTCATTTTTCAGTCAGTGTGTCAGAACCCGTCCTCGACAGTATCGATTTTTGGTGCTCCCCCAAAAGGCCCCCTACCATCCATCTATGAACCGAATCTCTCGTATTCCTTGGCCGCCCCCCCAAGTATCTAATGCTTACCAAATAGTGCCAGGAGCGATGAGATAACAAGGGCTATGTTGACGCCTTTCCCCAATCCTTGGAGCCGGGACAGAGACCCTCCGCTGTTGATTAGTTTCATCTTAATTTGGGGAATCCTTCAACACTCTACTCTGGGCAATTCCAATGACAATTTTAGGCTGCAGTCTCGGCACAACGCAACTACGACGTGTTTCCTGTTTCGGCTCCTGCGCACAACTGGCCCAAATAAATTCCGACAGCTCTGGAGCAGCAGTTTTGTGAAATCCACCCACTGTCAGGACTGAAATAAGCCCCCCTCCCAGCCCACTTCACTCTCGCTTTTGGCCTGCGCAGTCGCCGGCGATGAGGCACTGAAGCAGATGTGGACACAGACATGTAGCAGTACACTGGAAGTAATTTTGGGGGCTGGAAAAATAATAAAATATCCAAACTAATACATATAAACAATCTACAATGCAAATAGAATCTTCTTGTTGGGTTTAATACTCAAAATTGTCCTTGAAATCCCTAGAAACCATCGAAATATATTAGTTCGATGGTAGTACTATGTTGCACTTTCTTCTCAATTCTATTTGTCATATCGTGGCTGGCGTTATTTTATTTTTGTTTGTTTCCCAGAGCGCCACTGCTCTTGACAATGGCCTCGTCTCTGCTCTGCTCGGCCGTGTTTACTATCGGGACTATTTTTAGGGACCAACATTCGGAAAGAAACCCCCGAGAAATGAGACAAATAGAGGCCAAATCAGTAGCCAGCGATAGATTCGATTAAAACTCTGGTCTATAAGTGTGTTGTGTTTTTTCTAAAATCTGTACGAAATTCTTAACAAGTTAGATGATTCTAACCAATGGCAGAGTGGGTTAATATAGATAAATACTATATAGATCATTAATATTATATCTTGTGACTCCAGACGCCACATCAGAGCAGAAGATGGTTTCAGCCAAAAGCGATGTCTGACATGGTTCCAAGAGTACACTACTCCCGACGATCCCGAGACACTGGGTAGGTGTATTTATTTTAAAAAATATTCTAAAAGTGCCCAAGTTTACATAATTAATTGTATTTGATCAGGTCCCGACGGTATGGAGAAGTTCTGCGAGGATATTGGCGTGGAGCCCGAGAACATTGTGATGCTGGTACTGGCCTACAAAATGGGTGCCACCCAGATGGGCTTCTTTAGTCAGCAAGAGTGGCTGAAGGGTCTCACAGATCTCGAGTGCGACTCGGCAGCGAAACTGGTTGTGAAACTGGACTATCTGCGCAGCATACTCAACGATCCCAACTCCTTCAAAAGCATCTACAGATACGCCTACGACTTTGCCAAGGTGACTAGGGAGTTGGCTCCTTACAAGGATTCAAATAAAAGTTATCCTCTTTCTATATTTTTTTAGGACTCTGATCAACGAAGTATGGACATACTAACAGCCAAGGCCATGCTGCAGCTGTTACTTGGCAAGCACTGGCCACTATATCCACAGTTCGCACAGTTTCTAGAGCAATCAAAGTACAAGGTGATCAACAAGGATCAGTGGTGTAATATTCTAGAGTTTTCGCGCACCATCTGCATTGATTTGTCCAACTACGATATAGATGGGGCATGTAAGTACATCATAATGGGATCCTGAACTCGCCATTAAGTAATAATATCATCCTTAGGGCCTGTCATGCTGGATGAGTTTGTGGAGTGGCTGCGGTTGCAGCGGAGTTTGGCAAACTCGAGTCCCGGGTCCAGCTGAGAGATGCTGTATCAAGTCGCCTATTTCTAGTTCAACTTTGGGAGCGAGATCAGTGCGGAGGAGTAGGAGCAAATGGAAGGAGTTGGGGTACGAAGCGTAGGCGGATTAAATGTGTTGAGACCAGGTAAACTATAGGACACCCTCACGGCGGAACTCGCACCACACAATGGGCCAAATGATACCCAATAACAAAAAGCCACACCCACTCAACCACACGGAGAAATATAAGGCATTTGGAGAGACTGGCATTAACACTGGCAAAGCAACCAACTATGAAACTAAACTATTGATAATATATTTAATGTAATAATTTATGTATTAACGACAACTAAAAGCTAAAACCACAATTCTCTAATTTTAAGGAAATCCATTGAAGAATTGAAAGAAAGAAAAAAAAAGAAATCAGAAACAGCAACAAGAGCCAAAATGGGGGCAGCTTGTAAAAAGTAAACCCAGAAGAATGTAACGATGGCAATAACCAAGAGACCCCCAATAGATCTTAAAACATAGAACAAGCAATTAAGCAATTCAAGAGAATCCGCAAAATATCAGCAACAAAGTCAAAATCTAAAAAGTGAAAGATCAACACCAATAATGGGGAAGTCATAGTCGTTATTAAATCAATGTAGAAAAACAATATTTGGGGATTATTTAATAAAATTATTAAGTGAACAAATTTATCCAGTCTTTATTTTTATATTATCAATATTAAAGTTAGATTTAAATGAAAACTGAAATTTTAAAAATCTAACGGATACACTTAAAGTTTTACAACCCTAATCGATAACGATTACCGTAAAAAAAATACCAAATAATATCGATACAAATTTGAGAAAAGGTTGCAGTCATATAAGAAAAAATAATATTTTCCATTTTCATCATTTTATCCTACTGAAAAACATCAATAACAGGGAACAATTTTCTATATTTTTTACACGAAATTCCGGTAACAATTTAAATTAGTAACGGCCAAAATTCACGTTGCTCAACACTAGGGACCAACTCTATTGGCGACATCGGCATTTACCACCTCTACATTCACAGCATTTTCAAAAAAATCGAACGGTTCCGCGCGTTCTCCGCTTTGCGTCTGTTTTCTGAGCCATATCGCTGTTGTCGGGCCAAGGGCCTAACTTGAAACTGATTGCTGCTTTTCCTGTCAATTGTGTGGATCTCGCAATTCGTCCCCATTTCCAGCGGCATTCGGTGTGGATCAAAATTGGCATCAATCGACGCGAAAAGGAATTTTCGCGACCACCTCGAGAACGCCAGTGCAAAAAGGAGCCCCAAAAAAGAACTCTGCAAGATGGCCGCAAAGCCCGACGATAAGAGCTCGGATATTCCGGATCGCCTATATGACGCCAACCAGCGAAAGACCTACAAACGCATGCGGTTCTTTGGAAAGGTGAGTGCGGCTGCGGGATCAGCGAAAAAGAAGTTCCTGTGGCGTCCACGCATGCGTCTGTGTGGCCTCAACGAACGAACATTTTTTGTCTCCTTTGTGCCCTTTCGTCCTTTTGTTGTTGTTGTTGCTCGAGGAACATGTGTGTGTCTGTGTGCGTGAGAATGAAGGAACACAAGAGAATGCAGACAGTTGTTTTTTTCTTTTGTTAAGTTTTGGCGCGACTTGTTAAATATAGATTCAAAAAATTAAAATTAATTTAGTTAATTTATTCCCACAAGATACAGAACATGGTTGCCATTGAAAGGTTAGGTCTCTCTGTAAAGGACTCTCACAAACTATCAATTCATTTCAGGGTGGTTTCGCCAAATGCTACGAAATTATCGATGTGGACACCGACGATGTGTTCGCCGGCAAGATCGTTTCCAAGAAGCTGATGATCAAGCACAATCAAAAGGAGAAGACAGCGCAGGAGATCACCATCCACCGCAGCCTAAACCATCCGAACATAGTTAAGTTCCACAGCTATTTCGAGGATCCCCAAAATATATACATTGTGCTGGAGCTATGCAAGAAACGGGTAAGAAACATCATCCCTCCAACAGACCAATTTAATTAATCCCTTATCTACAACGATTAGTCCATGATGGAGCTGCACAAGCGGAGAAAAAGCATCACGGAGTTCGAGTGCCGGTACTACATCTATCAGATCATTCAGGGCGTCAAGTATCTGCACGACAACCGGATCATCCATCGTGACTTGAAGCTGGGAAATCTCTTCTTGAACGATATGTTGCATGTGAAAATCGGTGACTTCGGTCTGGCCACACGCATTGAATATGAGGGCGAGCGGAAAAAGACTTTGTGCGGCACACCCAACTACATTGCCCCGGAGATCCTCACTAAGAAGGGGCACTCGTTTGAGGTAGACATTTGGTCGATCGGCTGTGTCATGTACACGCTTCTGGTGGGTCAACCGCCGTTTGAGACAAAGACCCTTAAGGACACTTACTCGAAGATCAAGAAGTGCGAGTACCGGGTACCCAGTTACTTAAGGAAACCGGCTGCCGATATGGTTATTGCCATGCTGCAGCCGAATCCAGAAAGCCGACCTGCCATCGGCCAGCTGCTGAACTTTGAGTTCCTCAAGGGCTCGAAGGTGCCCATGTTCTTGCCCAGCTCTTGCCTGACGATGGCTCCGCGTCTGGGCAACAACGATATCATCGAGGACTCGATCCACCGCAAACCGCTTTCAGAGATGAACGGCATCAGGGACGACACCCGGTTGGAGTCTACATTCCTCAAAGCCAATCTTCATGATGCCATCACAGCCTCAGCCCAGGTGTGCCGTCACAGCGAGGATTATCGCAGCGATATCGAGAGCCTGTACCAGCAGCTCACTAATCTCATCAATGGAAAGGTTCATATCTTTTTATATTTCTTATCTAGCAAGTCTTAACTGCGTTCATTTTTAGCCGCGCATTCTGCAAGGAAACCTGGGCGACGAGAACACCGACCCAGCAGCTCAGCCTCTCTTCTGGATTTCCAAATGGGTGGACTACAGTGACAAATATGGCTTCGGGTACCAGCTGTGCGACGAGGGCATTGGCGTGATGTTTAACGACACTACAAAGCTTATTCTGCTGCCCAACCAGATCAACGTGCACTTCATCGACAAAGATGGCAAAGAGAGCTACATGACCACCACCGATTACTGCAAGACGCTCGATAAGAAGATGAAGCTGCTGTCGTACTTCAAGCGCTACATGATCGAGCATCTGGTGAAGGCGGGCGCCAACAACGTGAACATCGAAAGCGATCAGATCTCGCGTATGCCGCATTTACACTCCTGGTTCCGAACAACCTGTGCCGTGGTGATGCACCTCACCAACGGATCCGTGCAGGTAAAGTATACCAGACTATGAAATATTAATTATTTAATCAACCATTTGTTTTTCCAGCTCAACTTCTCAGATCACATGAAGCTTATTCTGTGCCCGCGCATGAGTGCCATAACTTATATGGATCACGAAAAGAATTTCCGCACCTACCGCTTCTCTACCATCGTAGAGAACGGAGTGTCTAAAGATCTGTACCAGAAGATCCGCTATGCCCAGGAGAAACTTAGGAAAATGCTGGAGAAGATGTTCATTTGAGTGTAGCCAGCTAACTATCATTGTAAGGTCAAATGTTAGTTTAAGTTAAGTCCCCATAGCTTTGGCCGACTTCGTCTATAGCTGCCACCCACCAACCACCAATTCGCGAATCCTTTAAATTATAGTTTCTGTTTAAATTTTTACGCCTGTTCTATGTTTATATAAAGTTTTATTGTTTTCGCCCTTGCGCCATTTGCACCGTTCAATTCATACATTTTATACAATGTTGGGCCGACCTTCAAAAATATATCTGTTTTATGGTTTTCGAACAATTTTAATAAAATTATAAGAAAATTTTTCCGAATTAATTAAATCATGGCTGAAGAAAATTATATATTGCTATTTGCCTCAGCTGACCATTTTATATGCTGGAAACACTGAAACATCAATTATCATTTTAATTTGCAGTGCAGATTGAATGAAATTTGAAACAAATGGATATTGTTGAAATATTTCGCAATTTCTCTCATAGATACATGATAGAATTAAGTTTGTAACACTTACGAATCCGAAAGTGAATAATAAACGATTTAATAAAATATTAAGAAGCAAAAGAAACTTTCTGGTTTAAAAAATATAAATATATTAACTACTGTGGAGGGACAATTGGTTCGTAACAGTTTTCTGATTGGAATGTGTAACGAGTATCAAGTATCGATAAACGCTGTGCGATAGGCACTAGAAGCATCGACCCAATCGATATGCAACTTGCGCATATTGATTTTATTTTCCTGCAGAATTAAAGATTCCAATACGTACACACTCGCAAAATCTGCGGAAATCCAGACAAAGCCGAGAAAAATCTTCACTTTTAGATGCGATAAGTGGCGAGGAGAGTGCTAGTCCTCGAGATACATATACAACATGGGTGACAACGAGCAAAAGGCGCTCCAGCTGATGGCCGAGGCCGAGAAGAAGTTGACCCAACAAAAGGGCTTTCTTGGATCACTATTCGGGTTCGTTTTTCGTATACATTGCCATGGGAGTGGGTTAAAAAATACGTTTACATCAATTTATTAGTTTTCAAGGTATTATTTCATATAAAAACTAACTTTTCACATCAACATCTACACCTGTATTTCTGTATAGTTGTTTCACACACCCTCTCTGGGAAACAACGCAAAATGTTGATTTTACATTATCATCGTCTATATCAGGTTATGCTGCAATATATTCAAATATAGATAAGCCATAAAACTTTCTGACAAAGGTTAAATGATATACACAAAGACTATGTTTGTTTGTTGGCGATAACTTTCGAATGCGTGCGGTGATTCATAGTTTTCAAAAGTTTTAACTACCCACTTACCTGTAATTTATTATTTATGTGAAATTTGATATTTTGATTTCCTAGTGTCTTATATTTAATGGAAATAGTTTAATATCCTGGAAAAAATAGTAATTTATTCAACAAAAAATATTTTATATACAATCCTCTCCTTTTTTAGCGGTTCTAACAAGGTGGAAGATGCCATTGAGTGCTACCAGCGGGCTGGCAACATGTTCAAGATGTCCAAGAACTGGACAAAGGCTGGCGAATGCTTCTGCGAGGCAGCCACTCTGCACGCCCGGGCCGGAAGTCGCCACGATGCTGGAACCTGCTATGTGGATGCCTCGAACTGCTACAAGAAGGTGGATGTGGAGAGCGCCGTCAATTGCCTGATGAAGTCCATCGATATTTACACGGATATGGGCCGATTCACGATGGCTGCCAAGCATCACCAGAGCATTGCCGAGATGTACGAGGCTGATCCACAAACTCTGGTACATAAACTTTAAAATTTCATGTTATTTAAAGCTAATTATTGTTGTCTATATCACAGGCAAAGTCAATTCAGCACTATGAGCAGGCTGCTGATTTCTTCAAGGGCGAGGAGTCTGTCAGTTCGGCCAACAAGTGCATGCTAAAGGTGGCCCAGTATGCCGCTCAGTTGGAGGACTACGAGAAAGCAATATCCATCTACGAGCAGGTGGCTGCCTCCTCATTGGAGAGCTCTCTGCTCAAGTACAGTGCCAAGGAGTACTTCTTCCGGGCTGCCCTCTGCCACCTGAGTGTGGATTTGCTCAACGCCCAACACGCCATCGAAAAGTATGCGCAGCAATACCCAGCATTCCAGGACTCTCGGGAGTTCAAGCTTATTAAGGTATAACAAAAGATATTATTTTTCTTAAGTTAACCCATTTAACTCTAATATTCTCGCTATAGGTGCTGTGCGAGCATCTAGAGGAGCAGAACATTGAGGGATTCACAGAAGCAGTCAAGGATTACGATAGCATCTCCCGGCTGGATCAATGGTACACCACAATTTTGCTTAGAATCAAGAAGGCTGCGGACGAGGATCCAGACTTGCGATAAAATAATCAATTACACTCTCTGATAAAGTCACATAAACATTTATTAAATGCTTTATTCGGTTCGGATATTAATCTACCTATATATAACTAAAAGAAAATTATTAAACGTGTTGCATTGCTAAACCTGAAGGCACCCAATGAAAAAACAAAAAAACAAAAAATTAAAATAGCCTGCTTAACCGCGTGAGGATAACTTACTGAATAGTCCATAAACCCATACTCTAGAGGTAACATCTAGCTCATGCAACGAATGAAATCAGAGCAAAAGCCACGGTTCATCTTGCTATTTGGTTACGTTTTCATTTCCTATATTGTGCGAGTTAAGGAATTGGATGTGACACTGTTATTTTTGTCTGTTTTCGATTTGTGTTACTCTTGTTATTTGTGAAACTAGCCAAATATTGAATTAGCTGCTGTTTTATTTGAATGCGTTAAAGGCCCTTTAGAGAACCTTGCCACCAAACTTAATACTACCTAATACTTTATATATGTGTGTTAGATTATTTACGTAATGTCCTTGGTAGTGAACGAGAAAGAGGTTAAAATTATATTTCCATTACTGCACTCAGAAAAGTAAATAACAATACGTTTAGATTGTACGCAATACACTATCTATGAATAAAATTGATGTCCATATAAGCATTAAAGATTACCCCTATAAATATCGAAAATCAAAGGAAAAGGAATTCTTATAAATACTTGAGGGTCACATTTATAGAAATTCCATCTCGAAAAAATTTTAAAAAATGTTTAGTAGATCAAATTCCTATAAACATGTACGAAAAAAAGTTATAATCCAATAAATAAACTTACGAAGGAGCTAACAAGTTGTGTGGCCATCGAGGGGCCGGAACAAACAATATCAATATATTTATTAAACAATTAATCCATAAACTAAAACCACTATACACCACAATCCAACTAAAACACCCAAAGCAAATGAAAAAGATCTAGGTAATGCCAGTAAGCTCGCATTACTCTAGGTGATTCAAGTTTAAAATACATTAATAAAGTTACATGCTTGGATTAATCTTGTCTTCGCATCAAACGATTTTATCAATATACGCACAACCGATCCTGCCATATCCATTTGTCTTTTGTATTGAAACTGTGAATACACTTTCCATATTATATTTTAGTTTATTCCAAATAGCTTTCTAGACCAAATAGCGTTTTTAAGTTTGGGCACCCAATGGACAAGTCTACCTAGACATATATGTCAAGATATTTTATCATTATGTACTCCTCAAAGTATGCAACGCCAGACAGGGTATTCTTGCTTAATTTGGTTTTTATTTTATTTTTATAACTATTTCTGTAAAATTCATGTCTAGGAAGTATGTGGAGATTATTGTCACATTAAAACAATAAGCCAATCGTTGTTTAACCAACCGTAACTCCTTTCAGCCAACATTAAGCTAAGATTTCGGAAATTTTCCCAAGCCTAGCAATTCGTACGATCGAAGCTTGAACACTTAATTTTAACACGGATAACTAGGATTAACTGGCAAAGTGGAGACACGACGCGTTCGCAAAGCAAATCGCCATTAATTTATGTAAAGTCGAAACGTAACGCTGGCAGATATAAATTTTATAATGCCATTAGACAGCTGCAGCGAAGCGTTGACGACGACTTTTACTTGCCGCCTGAATGCGGCGCCTGAAACCAAAAGTTGGGCATACTGAATGGCCAAATCTGGAGGAGGAGTATCGTTGATAAAAAAAATAAAAACAAACAAGAGAGAAAAGCTGACTTCAGGTGGGAACGAAGCTTATATACCCTTGCAGTTTAATTTCGGTTTAACGGTTACTAAACACTAAGAAAGTGTTGGGCATTTGGAGACGAAATAATCAGCAACGTTGTTCCCATTTTTCAGTTTTCGTTATAGAAAAATGTGTATAACTCGTCTAATACTTGGTAGATCATTTAATTACCTTCTCGTATATACTTTCTTGGTCTTAACCTTTTGAGTAGCATTATTTTCAAATTTTTCAAAGGGGTAACATCATGATTTTTACCAAAAATTGGATCAAATTTTTTTGTTTGATATTTCATATGTTTTCATGTTGATCGATGCGGAATACAATTCTGATTCATAAATGGTACTCCGTTTTCTGATCGGTAAGGAAGTAGTCAAGATATACATTAAAAAGCGATTAGAAAGTTTTGATTTTAGGCAAATTTTAAAGAATCAGCATCGTAACCAATTTTGAATTTTCATTATGGAAAAATGAGCATAACTCGGGTAATTCTTGACAGATCCTGAAATGTTATACCTTCCCGATCTTAGAACTTTGAGTAGAATCATTTTAAATAAAAACATGGCAACAACATTTTTGAACCATTTTTTGAAAATTTTCAAAGGGGTAACATCATAATTTTGGCAAAAATTGGACCAAATTTTATTTTGTTTGAATTTTCCAATCTGTTAATGTACTTTGAAGCGGATTACAGTTCTGATTAATAAATGGTGTTCCATTTTTGGATCGGCTTAGTAATATTAAAGATATACCATAGTAAGTGATTGGAAAGTTTACATTGAGGCTGATTTTAAAAGTATTAGAAACATTGTCACAATTTTTCAATTTTCTTAATGGCATTTCTTAATGCATAAATCGGCTCATAATTGAAAGATCCAGACATGTTATGCCTTCCCGATCTTATAACGCCGAGTAGCATAATTTTCAATGAAAACCTGGCAACAAAATTTTGGACCCATTTTCCGAAGGATTTTGATGACAAATAGACTATATTTTTCAAACTCATTTTTTCACGAAATTTTTCAAAAATTTGCATTCTGGCCAAAAGACATCAACATGGACATTAATTTTAAATATAAGGTTTTAAGCTCTTTTTGTGAAAAATGATAGAATCCTCTGGGTTAGGGTATGAGAAACATCAGCTGAACGGGTTTCCGAGCGGAGATCTCCACAAGCCAGGTATAATTGTCAATTAGACCGAGCTTAGGAAGCGACAAAGCAACCCACACCACATCCAATTCACAAAACAACACACCAACGGAGTTTTCCAGCTGCGATCCGCAATCTGCAATCTGCCATCGGTGGCGCATCGTCTGGCGAGTTGGAAGTGGATTTGAACCGGTGAAGCCGGAAAATCTTGTCGCCGGGAAAACGACAACGAAGCGAAAAGCTCAGCTCAGTGCCGGTCCCGTCTTCGTCTTCATCTATAAATACTTTGGCAATGCCGCGCCAACGCTTTAATTACGTTTTTGTCCTTGACATTGGACCACGGCAGCGGAAAGTGAAAAAAGCGAGTCGAGAAATCTGAAACAGGAGGATCACTCGCAGCAGGCGAGCGACTGCAGCGCGTTTTCCCAGCGCTTTAAATCGCCAAGTGACCGTGTTCAGTGCTTTTTCTAGAATAATTTAACAAATTTGTATACTACCATGCGGTTGTATGTAAGTGTTGTGGGTATAAGATGAAATTAAAGAATTTATTCATTAGTTACACACATATTTTTGGCAAATCGAAATCGAGAGCGAAAGTTAAGAAAACAAAACTTTCACTTTGAGTGAAAGTCGTGCATATTTCCACGAATGCAAATGTCTCTTAAACATTTGGCAATAATAAAGGATTTAATATTACCATTAATGTTAATATTTTTTTATTAATTGATACATTATTGTGGAAAATTATAGTGTTTGGTATTTTACAGATTTTTTCCAATAATTATTTGGCTTAATCCTTATTCTAATTATTAATTGGCTGTTGCAGATATAGTTTTTTTTTAAGATTTGGTTTTCAAATTTTCACTGAGAAAGGAATAATCATAAATTGAGATGGATAAGTATCCATACATATATTCTGAAATATTTCTCTCTCACCTTATTAGTTTCTCAGAATCCTATCTAATTTTGTTTTCTTATAAAAACTTACGAGGTATAACCTTCATACCTCACATATCCGATAATGTAATGGTAATTAATTAGACTAAATATAGAGCCAATTAAGCCAGGACTATAGACCATTCTTTTCAGAACCTCTGCCCATGATGGCCGGGCCAAAAAGAGCAACTCGACTCTATTTGTTCAGAGGCATTGCAATCGGCATGCCTGGCATGCCATTCTTGACCAATCTGGTTGGCAGTTGGCAGAGATATTGAATGGCAGTCGTCGCTGTGCTAATTAAACCAAGTTGGGCCCCAAAATCAAAATCAAACCGAAACTGAAATCGAAACCCTCCCAAAGCAGCTAAACAGCACAGACACATGCCAATCGGGGTTGGGCTGAACTGAACTGAACTGAACTGAGTTGAGCTGAGATCTCGTAATTCGTAGCCGAAAATCGAAAAATCGAAATATTTTGCAATTTGCAAAGAAACAAATGCAAGGCAATCGCAATTGGGAAAATTGAATTGTATAGAGTTGCTAGTGGATGGATAGATGGATAGTGGCTAGTGGCCACCATCCTGCCAGACCCGTTTCCATCTCGAAATCTCGGGCAGGGGCTCGGACTCGGGCTGGCCAACTACTGCAGCTACTGGTCTTAAGCAAAGCCATCAATCTCCAAAAAGTTTTCGCTGCCCGTTGGCAGCCCGCTCCGCTGCCCGGACGGACAGGCATTTGCTGTCATATATGCTCGATACAAATGTGCCCCTGCGTCTATCTGTCTGCCTAATTTTGGACAGGACAGCAAGGTGTATTTTGCTATTACCATTTGACAACTGTCACAACGCTGTATGACATGGTCTGGGATCGAGATCGCAGCCAATCTCCAAACACGCTTCTCCATGCGTTGTCCAATTAATTTTTGTGTCTCCTATATATTTTTTTTCTATTTTTTGGTTTATAAAAATTTTCAATCTTTGATTTCCTTTTTTGGGGCCGGGGCGAGGCATGCTCGCGTAATAATTTTTGTGGGCAATTTATTAACTGTTTGCTATGTTTGCTTAACTTGTTTTATCGCTTCGTTTATTAAGCGCTCGATTGATAAAAACGCATTCATATTCCGCTTAAATGCCTTTTTACAGATAACGACCCATTCGCCGTCGCTGGCCATCCTGCTCGCCCTGGTCTGTCTCCTGCCACGCCTCCCCGCCATCGATGCTGTTCGGGGCGGGGCCGCTGTTGTGGTTGCCGACGACGATGATGATGAAACCATGGAGTATGCCCCACAATATGTAAGTGAGCCAAACTGAAGCACCTGTAAAAATAGGCGATTCTATTGACTGGGAAACTATTGAATTGATTTAAAGGTGGATTACAGTGGGATTAATACAGCTTTTTCTATATTTCTTCATAAAAAAAAAAAATAGAGAATATCTTGAATCATGCCATATTAATCATCATAATACTAAATCTCATAATCCCACACTGACAGCTCCCCAAGAAAAAAAACGAATAAAACTGATCGTTAGTCGACTTTTGAATCAAATAAATCATGACGTCTCACAATTAATTATTTATTTGATCGATCTATCAGAAAGTAGAGCGGAACCGACCACCGATTAATACATCAAAGTAGTTTAAGTCAAAATTCTCTGGTAAACGCATAAATATGTACCCAAAGCTAATCTCTTGGATCGTGGAAAACGCATTTTCCGCCATTGAAAGTGAATGTTGTCTCAGTGCGAGTGCGAGTGCCGAATGTTCAATATCTTTCGATGGCTATGACCGCCTCCAACTTGCCGCCCACATAAATCAACTTGTTGGCCTGCCCAGGCCTGACTTGCACTCCATTGTTATTTCTTTTTTGTTTTTTTTTCTCAAGTGGATTTTTGGTAAGAGAGGGGGAGGCTAGCTGGAAGACTGGCAGGTAGCCGAATATGTGAAAATGCGTTTTGCGTGCAGACACGATCGGGCCACAATCGAGAATTCGACAGCCTGGGGGCGCCATATACGGCATAAAACGCAGCTTGTGGCAGGCATTATGTGGCTGCACCTACGATCCAAGTCAAGTCAAGTCAAGTCAAGCGAAAGGTGGCCCGAAGGCGAGATTGAATTCTTTTCTTTTGTAACTGTTTCGGCGACAAGGTGCGTTTTTTTCGGTGAAAAAAAAAATAAAAAACAAAAAAAAGTTAAAATGTTTTTCATGCTGTTCGATCGGTTTGGCCTGACTCTTTTAGAGCTGTCAGAAATATTTTGATTTGGCCCCGGACTGTGAGCTCTGAGCTCTGGAGCTCCCACGATCTGTCGGGCGATTTGTTGTCAAAACGTTGACAACGTTGCGTATGCGTAATTTGCATGTAATTGTGGAGTGATTGCGCGCATACGCCCTGTTAGCCAGTAACCCAGTCAGCCAGCTAGCCAAATCATAAATTGCTCACCCATAAATTTATGAGTTAAAGTTCACACACACCCACAAAATCGGCCACCAACCGCGCCCGATGCCGCTGGTGCTGTTGCTCTCTTACCGATCTCCTGGGTGGCCACTGGAATAAGTTTACTTATGCAACTCTTATTAAAACCTCCATATATCCCATAGTAAAAAGCTAATATATATATTACAGTACTAACTAAAATTAACTATATTAATAAAACGATTACTTTAATGTTTCATATTTTCAAATTGATCTAGAGTTGTAGTGTTGGAAAATGCACTTTTTAAAAGTATGGTGATATAATGAAGAATAATGGGATTTCCCCCCAAGTTTTGAGTTTCCTTTTAAGTATGTTTTACTGTACCGATGGCTGCTGCTCAGGTTACACTCGCTTGTAATCATTTGTTTCGTCCGGACAGCGACAGCAGAGCAGGGAGTTAAAATTGATAGGCAGCGAACAACTGCAGCAGCACCAACAGTTACTACCAAAAGTATCCAATACTACTGCTAGGCAGCCATGCACAAAATGTACAAAAAAATGTATATAAAATAAAATGAAATACAAAAAAAGCGGGCATTTGTAAGCGAGTGTGCGTGGCCATTTATGGACGTCTGCGCTTAATTGAAGCCAGCGCCAAAGCATGCGAAAAACTTTTGCAATTTGCCTTAGAAATACTGAAGGTGCCAAAAAAGAAGGGGAAAACGCATAAGCTAACGTGTCCAAATGACACCGAACGCTCTACATTTTATATTAATTGAATTTATGTAAATTTTTTCGGTTTCTCTAGTGAGAAACCGTCTATATGGGGTTAATGTGTGCTGCAGAGGCTATAAATAACAATCTAGAATGTCATTTAAGTTTAAACTAAAGTCGTTAGCTCTTAACACTATCATTATAAAAGGATAAGGCAACGTTTACATCAATTAAGAATAAATATTTTGAAGTAAGTAATTCAAAGAACTATTTAAACTATTATTTTCATAAAAATTAGAAGCTAGGATATATATATATACTTCTAGGGTTAAATCGTTTTAATTAATAATTAAATTGGTTTGACTTCAGTGCCGGCTGTAGATCAAACGAAAACTCAATCCCCCAAAGAACCAATAACCCAACCCAAAGGCCTCCTCCAGTGGCTCTCAAACTGTGCACAGCGCGCGTTCTTGCCTTGACACAAAAAGGTTGAATTTGTTTCATTTTTTTCTACTTCTTTTTCGGCTTTTATTCAATTTTTTGTATATTTTTTTGTCGCCATGAAAACACATAAAATTGTACAGACGTTGACATAGCCATTGGGGCTTTTGGAAAAATGTGCGTACGAATTTTAGGTGCGGTTTGAAGTCACTGGAGCTTGGAGTGTTTAATGGTCTAAGATTTTGTATTTTTTTGCATATTTCTTTTAAGGAACATCCCGGCTATGCCTTTAGCTACGGCGTCAAGGATCTGCATACTGGCGATGTCAAGTCCCAGTGGGAGTCCCGCGACGGCGATGGCGTCAAAGGACACTATAGTATCCTCGAACCCGACGGCTCCATTCGCACCGTTCACTATACGGCGGATGCCAAGAAGGGATTCAATGCCATTGTCAAGACGGTGGGCGCCAATTCGCATCCGATCACCGAGACCCCGGAGGGCAGCAATCAGCTCAACGACGACACCTCGCAATCGAAAATCAATCACTACAGCAAGGATCAGGAGCACATTGTCCTGAGCTCCGACATCAAGCCTCTGAAGAAACCCATTGAGGACTTGACGCACTCGCACCCGAAGATTCCCAGCCTGATTGAGATCAAGCCGCACGCCAGGATCAAGCAGGTGCCCATGGACATGGATCCGGGAATCAGAGACCGACTACAGCAGGCCCGGGAAACGTACTACAAGCAGATCGCTGCCGCCCACAGGGAGAGGGAACTGGAGAGGGAGCGGGAACGGGACCGGGAACGAGATGACTATTCCCAGAAACTGCAACCGGCTTTCGCTGTACAGGAGGGCGATTGGAAGGCGGTGATCGTGAACGAGCCCAAGGAGTACCGTCCATATTATAACCCAGGATCCGTCCACTCGCAGCATCCGTACTACGAGCACTACAAGCCGAAGGAGCTGCCCCAGAACTACATCCACAAGCCGTCGGTGCCGCAGCAGTCCCTGCACACCAGCTACTCCCCCTCCAAGCCGCGGGTCAGCATCTCCGACAACCACATCCACCAGAAGAAGGTGGTGCACACCACGCCCGGCCTGAAGCACTACAAGTACAAGGGTGTGTCCAAGAGCTATGCCCGTCCCGACTACTCCAGCTACTTCCACCGCAAGCCCAAGAAGCTGCGTCCCCTGCATCCCAAGCAGAAGCCTCGCGTCCAGAGGCCCGAAAAACAAGGACCTGTGCTCTTCCCCGACATCCTGGAGGACGATTTCGATGACTTCGAGGAGGACGAGCAGGGAGCAGCCTCGGCCAGCCTGGTGGAGAGCATGGTGCGCCAGGATAAGAAGCACATGGTCCCCATGTACGCCGGAGGGCACAGTTTCAAGTCGAACAACTATCGCACTTTGGAAGGAGTGTAGATTTTAGGGTATACAGCTGTCGTCTAAGTGCTTCCTTAATTTATTTCTTCCGTTGTATGCGTAATTTATTTGTTCAGTATTTAAGCATTTAGTTGTTGTTTTATAAATAAATGAATTGTGTCTTAAAAGTTTATTTTTATTGTGAATGGGATTTGGATTCGGGTATGGATTGGTTGATCTTGTAGATTCTAGTATTACTTTCCAGAACTTTTTTATTATTATAAACTCTTCTTAGCTCAAAGAAAATGCTCAAAGCAAAACTCCAAATGCTACCTCTGGAAACCCAAATCTTGAATTTCTTGGAGGCAGCTAACACTTGCCCAGGATTTTGCATCATAAATCATAGAAAATCTCGGGCCAAGCCAAAACAATAAGCCTCGTGGGCTGACAGGAAATTGCTAACAAGATACCCAAAGATCCCCGACTTGTGATCTCGCGGATCTCGTACAATGCCCAACCTCCAATTGAGTTTTGTGATTTTGGGTTGCAAGTTGCTGGGAGTTGCAACAGCAACGCCATCCGACAACGAAAGCGACAACCATAAATTAACACCAGCTCGCATTAATTATTTCAAGCCGACAACGCAGCTCCGAAAACGCCCCAAAAATGTTTATATTTTGAGGAAAAGTTATAGATACTCTATCATTTTGAGAGGCTTAAAAAAATTGATAACAAAAATATTTAATTTTAATATTATATGAGAAAAGCTTGGGGATATATTTTGATTTTTAAAATTCTATTTCACAGCTTAACTTAAAATCGAATCACCCCTCCTTATAGAGTATATCTTGGTCTGAAAAAACGCGTGCTATTTGACAGCAAATTATGCGAATGCTATGCATTCTGGGAATTGTCTCTCACATTTGTTTAGACCGCTAATTGCTTTCGGTCCGCCGGAGTTCTCTGGGCACGGATCAGATCCTTAAAAGGTGTGCGTGTCAGCGGGGCAACTTTTCCAGCAAACCGGATCTAAGTCTCAAGAGTCTCTGGCCAGATATGTGACTCATAGGCCTCCGTCTACGTTCAATGTCGTTCGACGGAGGCGGCGCCTAATCTAGAAGATTGTAAATTATTTAATTGGGAGCGCTGGCAAACGCCTCTGCACTTCGGCGAAGTCACTCTCCCAAAAAGCAATTCCAATTGCAGTCTGCAATCCGAGAGTCTGAGAATCTGTTGCACTCGATCGATTTTTAGAGTAATCAGATTTCTCACGCGACTTAAAACGCGCTAAGTGGTTCTTAAATGCTCTCTATTTAAGAGGATCTACTTTATTGGTACTACACTGCCACAAAAAAGAGACTAAAATTTTGAATTATTTTTACAAAATATAAATATATTATGGTATTTTTTTTCTGTCAGTATGATCATCAATTTAACCATCAGCTTGGATTCAATTTTGTACTGCTTGGGAAACTGGTTCGCCTAGAAAAGCGACATCGGCAATGTGGGAGCAATTTGCATATTAGCGATCAATTTTTTATTTCTGATTCGCCCTCTTCACTTCGATCTGCCATTTGACACTTTGGTGCCTGGATCTCGATTTCAATATCAGTTTATGCAATAAAAATCAAAAGAATATATCCAAGTCAATGCCATACGCAAAATGCTATGTGTTGCGTTGACAAAAAGTATTCGCAATCGCACCCGTAATTAGAATACTTGATCAGTAATCGAACTAGTTATGCATGAGATTAACTAAATTGGATTAGCCGAGGGGTTGCAGGCTGGTGGGAGATCAAGTGCAGCAGAGCGTTTATTCAGAATGCCGAATGCCTAATCTGTGTTAATTATGACAAATATTTACGACGACCGCAGAACTGCAGAGAGGGTTGATTCAGAAGCAGTGTAACCTTGTGGGCTTGGCCGATTGGAGGCTAATTAGATCAGTCATTTGTATGATTTTATAGAATTATAATTCTACATAGCACTGTCTCTCACACAGTTGACAATAACATCCGGCTAATGGATCAAATACACAACTAAGAAAAACTATTACTAGGAGAGTATGTTGTATAATATTTCTACACCTTATACCCCTCAATGTATAAGGCTTTAGACGCACCTTATGACCGGACTTAATTAGCTGTCTGCAGTGCCTGATGTCTGTGGCAGTTGGAGCTCCAAATGGAGCAGTTTATTCGGAGCAGTGGCAGCCATCAAGTTGCCATCGCAGCCACATTGTCCCTGACTTGCAGCTGACACCGCGTGCCGGCCAAATCAATTAAAAACACCCAGTGCCAGGAGTCTGGCCCGCCGATTATTGCCGAAATAAAACCCAACCATAAATGGCTGGCTGGAAAATTGATTGAGCAGCATACGCGTTGACATTTCAATTAGAAGCCCAGACCAAGCCAAAAAAAAATAAAAATTGCCAACAAAAAATCCATAAGACACGCAATCGCAACCGCGTCCGAATGGCAATTGGAAAAGAATGCCGATCCAGATCGAGAGGCTAGTGCCGAAATGATAAACCCAATTGTGGACCAATTAAGACCTGGTGATTTGGGTGTTGCATGGTATAATATTATGATTTTTATCATAGCTCTCTGTCTGGAGAGTCAGTCCCAGAGAAGAGTTCAAGCTGACAATTTTCTTGAGATTTTCCTGGAAACTTCAGGACTGCAACGGCAATGGCTGTTAATTGAACATGAAACATGTTTCGGTCTGTCGGGGTGATTTTGTTTTTCTCTTTAGGTTTCTCCCCAATGGTTTTCGCAATTTGATTGAATTTTAATTTTTCAACATTTGCAAACGCAAAGCGAAAAGTCAGCTGCGCTGGCTGAATTTTAACCTACTTCAGGCTGATCGCCGGACGAGTTTAGTTCGCCTCGCCGCCACGCATTTGTCACACACACGCACAGCTCTTGGGTTGCGTAAGTTTTGGTCGAGGAGTTTATAGATCTGGTATATGCTATATACATATATATATTTGTAGCCTAAGCTATGGCTACAGCTGGCCGTGGCTGCCTCACGACCATGCCTACTTAGCATCATGACGAAATCAGAGCCCAAACCTCCTTCGATTTTAATTGAAAAATCTTGATTTTTCGCCCCAGTCAGCCATCGAGTTAGCCGAGCAGCCGGATCATTTACATGTAACTTTGTATCGCGGCGAATCCTATATCTAGATGGTTTGTCTCTCATTCAATATCGGGTCGCTGCGTAAACATTTCAAAATCTATGATTTTATGTTTTCTGCAATCTGTTGATCTCCACCAAAAATTCTACAAGCCGAGAAAATATTTCGCGAACCAGTTTTAGTTTAGTTAGTGTTATAGTGCAACTAGTGCGTGTAAAAAATATATACACACATATTATATATTTATTTTTTTTTTGTTTTTTTGAGAAAGGCCGACGGGCTTGGCTTGGCGCACAACATGGCGTATGCGTGATGCCAGCGGGGCAGTCGCATTGCAGGCAAAAAAAAAAAAATCAACAACAAAAACCTGCAGGATTAGCTCTGATCTGAAATTATGACTTTAGGTAGCTCAATGGATTGTGTTTATGAGCGGCAATGCATTTTCCGCACCTTGTGCGAAACTGATGCCGCTAAATTGCTGCCAAACGGCTGTCTGCGGTGGAAATTCGTGGGCGATGTCTGGACTTGGCCAAAAGGCAATATGGGTTTAGTAATTTCCATTATATAAGTTAGCGGAGATGGAAAAAATAATTGTTTCAAATCGTGTAGAGGCAATTTTGTGTGGAAGTTAACATACCATGAGAAAGTTGGATTTAATTGATATATTGGATGTTTGAAAAAGATATTTATTATCACATTTTAGAGCAAGCTACAATAAATTCTCAAGCCATCATGTCTCTTCAAATTGCACTGTCAACCGGGCCATTTATCGGACATGTTAAGCCATTACTTTGGCCATTTTCTGGCCGACATCTACGATCTACACTCCCTCGCACAGTGACCTTAATTGCCCGCAAATCAACACTCCGGCGATATCTCCCGGCTATTCTATTAGTTACACATTGTATCGGATTATGATGTGGCAATGCGCCTTTTAGCCAACTAATGCACCATCAAGGCCCGAGCCACGCACACCATCACGTATCTCTTGCTACAAAAAAATAGAAGAAAAATCAAGCACGCATGATTGCACACTCATACAGGTAAAATAAAATTTATTGATAGCGACATTAATACCACAATTCTTGTTTTATTTTCTACATAGCTTGCTCTCTATATTTCATGATAGCATTTTTTTTTTTCGATTTTTTTGGGCGGCCTAGCAAATTGCGTATGCATTTATTTTTTCCAGAGCTACACGCAATGGCCGCGATTAAAATCTAAATCAAATTAAGTCGCTTTAAAAGCATACGAGTATGCCAGGAAAAAATACAAAAAACGATCGCAAAAAAAGGCCAACAATGCACCACGCAAATTTTCCGATCGGTTTAATTTTTTGTTGAGCCGAGCCGAGGCGTTTGCGAGAGTATGATCTAATAAAACGTTAACAGCGAAGGTGGGGCCCAACAATTGGCCAGGTTGCAGGTTGTACTGCCGTTTTCAGTTGCCAGTTTTTTTTTTTCAGATTCAGTTTTCAGTTTCAGTTTTCAGCTTTTAGAGAGAACAAAGCTGGCTCGCATCGAGAGTTCTTCATCTGCACGCGCCACAAAAAATATCAGCTCTTTGGCTCTTTATTTTTTCCTTTTAGCCAGATTTGATTCGATTTTCGTTGTTTTTGCACCATATGCTATATACACAATATAGGCTATAGACTTTTTTGTCGATTTGTCGCCAAACTGGTGCGTGGCGGCTGCTGCGCATGCGTGCGAGCTTTTCGCGTTTCGTTTTTCGCGACTCTTGTTGGCCTGGCCAACTGACCGAACGTATATAAGCGATTATAGGGCCGGGCTGGCCAACAGTCCAGTCCAGTCTGCTCTACATCTCCCATCGATCCGATCCGATCCGTTTCGATCCGTGGCGTTACGTTGTAGAATCATATCCGATCCGGAGTCGCGGTCGATCCATAATCGGTTTGTGCAAAAGAAAACACCATCAGCCAAAGGATATACAATTCTGATTATACTTCCCGCCAACCAGAAGGATTGCAATC
Organism: Drosophila atripex; assembly: GCA_035045925.1. Lineage (NCBI taxonomy): Eukaryota > Metazoa > Arthropoda > Insecta > Diptera > Drosophilidae > Drosophila > Drosophila atripex. The sequence continues at coordinate 17,505,808 of JAWNOP010000012.1, read as the reverse complement.
TTGTGAATTCTTTTTTGAATAGTGCAAATGTGGTGCTAGTGATCAAAAAGGATACATTAAGCTCTCAGGCGAATCCTCAGCTAACGAATTTCAATCGACTTTGGTGGTTTCAGTTTGTGGAAATATGAAGGTTGGTCCTGCGAGATATTCATTAAAAGACATGGACATTTTTATAAAGGATAATGAAAGTGTTAAATGATCCATCGTGAATTTTGTCTCAAAAGTGTAAAATAAATTGTTAATTTAAAGGGTTTGAACTGAACTTATTTAGTCGAATTACTTAAAGTAATTTATGGAAAAGGACATACACGTTTTGAAATTCTATGGTTTAGAAAACTTGTACTCTTTTAGATAAAAGTGTCTGTATATAAGAGAATTTATAAAATTAAAAGTAAAACATTGATTTAAAGTCCAAGGATTTATTTTGATTTGGAATATCTTTCTAATTATATACTTCTTCTAATGAGTTTATATAATTCGTAGCTTTATTCTTAAGAATAAAAACGCATAGCTTTGTTTTTTCTAATTTTTGAAAGGAAAAAAAAGTTTAGGTAATAAAATTAAGATTAGAACCAACAGATTCTATTTTTATGAACCTTTAATCCTTTGACTGCGAACCTTTTTTGTGGAAAATAACCTTCGAAATAAAGAAAAATTAATTGAATCCAAATTGTATCTCAATTGTAAAATATTAAATTCTTGAAAGTTTTTAATTTTCTTATATTCCAAACCTAAAGTACGGAACTTCGTAAAGTACTTCTGGTATAGACATCCATTTTCTGAATAATATCTAGCAAGAGCCTTCATTATCCTTCGAATACATTATCCTTCTTAAGTTTTCTTTACATTTCGTCTCTCTCTAACTTTAAAAACGTTTTAATTTACAGTTCCATTTGATAGCCCTTTTGGGCTGGCTGGGCGCAGTCCTGGCAGATCCTTCGCCTACCTTGGCACCACCGATTCTCCCCTGCGTCCACGCGGCCACCGCTGGCTACTCATACCCTCCACCGGCGGAGGTGAAGTTCTCCATCACGCCCGGAGTGACCAAGTACAGCCAGACTCCGGCGATCTCCACGTACTCGGAGAACGGCAACCTGTTGCATACATCTGTGGGCACTGGCGGAGCCTCGTACGAGTCCACCGCCGGAATCGCGGGTCTGTCCCACGGAGGCATCACCCAGATCGACAAGTACATAGCTCCGGTGCAGAAATCACTGTTTTCGCCGTCGGCAGAGTACGGAGCGGGCATAACCTATGCGGAAAAATCTCCGGCGGCCAAGTACGCGACGGTGGTGCCATCCGGAATCGAGATCAAGAACCTGGTCTCCCCGGCCCTGACCAAGACTGTACTGACTGCTCCCAAGCTGGATAACGCCTATTTGCCACCAGCTCCGGGTCTCACCAAGGTGGCCACATACACCTCCCCCGGATACAGCTACAGCTCCGCCACTCCGGGCATTTCCAAGGTGGCCACCTACACATCTCCGGCTCCCTCGAGCATTCCCTACTATGCCCCACCAGTGACCACAAAGGTGGAGACGTACAGCTCACCCGGATACACATACTCCAAGGCCACGCCAGGCTACTCCAAGGTGGAGACTTACTCCTCGCCGGGCTACAGTTACGGTCAGATCTCGCCCGGAATCTCCAAGATATCCACGTACTCGCCATCGGTCTCCTACTCTGCACCAGCCATTGCCAAGGTGTCCACCTACTCGGCTCCAGCCCTTAAGTTGGCCACCACTTCCTCCCTGCTCAGCTCCCACGGAACTGGCTACTCCGCCAGCTACGCTCCTTCGATCACCAAGTACAGTCAGGCGGCGGACGTCTCCCACCAGTACTTCTCCAAGCCCATAGTGGCCACCTATCCGGCAGCGGCTCCAGCTTTGGTGGCCCCAGCGGTCACCAAGATCGCCGCCGGCTACGGAGGCACTGCCTCTGGTGCCATTTCCCATCAGTATGTGTCCAAGCCGGCAGTGGCAATTGCTGCTCCTGCTATTGCCAAGGTGGCTACGTATGCTGCTCCAGCCGTGTCCACATACGCCACTGCTCCGGCCATTTCCAAGGTGGCCACCTACGCTGCTCCCTCCATTTCCACATATTCCTCCGCTCCTGCGGTGACCAAAGTGGCTACTTCCTATGGAGGCAGTGGGTTGGGCTACAGTTCCGGAGCTGTTTCCCATCAATATGTATCCAAGCCGACTGTGGCCATTGCCGCTGCTCCTGCTGTTGCTAAGGTGGCCACCTATGCGGCTCCAGCTATTTCCACCTATTCCAGTGCTCCGGCCATCTCAAAAATAGCCACCATTGCTGCACCCACTGTGTCCACATACTCGTCCGGACCACTGCTCTCTAAAGTAGCCACTGGCTATGGTGGCAGCGGATCTGGCGCGGTATCGCACCAGTATGTGTCCAAGCCCGCTGTGGCCACCATTTCTGCTGCTCCAGCCATTGCCAAGGTGGCCACCTATGCTGCTCCAGCAGTGTCCACCTACGCAACTGCTCCGGCCATTTCCAAAGTGGCTTCATATGCTGCTCCGGCAATTTCCACATACTCCGCGGCGCCAGTCGTGACGAAGGTGGCCACATCCTATGGTGGAAGTGGAGCTGGATACAGTTCGGGAGCTGTTTCCCACCAATATGTATCCAAGCCGGCAGTGGCCACCATCTCGGCAGCACCTGCCATCGCCAAAGTGGCCACATATGCTGCTCCGGCCATTTCCACTTACTCCTCAGCTCCCGTGGTGACCAAACTGGCCACCGGCTATGGAGCGTCTGGCCATGGCGCTGTGTCCCATCAGTATGTGTCCAAGCCAGCTGTGGCCACCATCTCTGCCGCTCCCGCCATTGCCAAGGTGGCCGCCTATGCTGCTCCTGCAGTTTCCACCTACGCTACTGCTCCGGCCGTCTCCAAAATAGCCACCTATGCCGCTCCAGCCGTGGCCACCAAGATTGCCTACAGCCAGGCGGCGGATGTGTCCCACCAGTACATCTCCAAGCCGATTGTGGCCGCCTATCCGGCCGTGGCTCCTGCTGTGGTGGCCCCGGCAGTGACCAAGATTGCAGCCACCTATGAAGGATCGGGCCATGGTGCCATTTCCCATCAGTATGTGTCCAAGCCGGCAGTGGCCACAATTGCCACCGCTCCTGCCATTGCTAAAGTGGCCACCTATGCTGCTCCGGCCATTTCCACCTATTCCTCCGCTCCTTCGGTAACCAAAGTGGCCACTTCCTATGGAGGAAGTGGTTTGGGTTACAGCTCGGGAGCAGTGTCCCATCAGTATGTGTCCAAGCCAGCTGTGGCCACCATCTCGGCAGCTCCTGCCATTGCCAAGGTGGCGACCTACGCTGCTCCGGCCATCTCTACATACTCCGCTGCCCCCACTCTCACCAAGATCGCCACCAGCTACGGAGGATCGGGCCATGGCGCCGTCTCCCATCAGTATGTGTCCAAGCCGGCCATTGCTGTGGCTCCAGTTGGTACTGTAGCACCTTTAATCTCAAAGACATACCTACCGGCTGCTCCTGCCCTGACTCTGCAGCCCGCGAAGCTGGCCACAGGATACGGAGTAAGTGGCTCTGGAGCTGTGTCGCATCAGTATGTGTCCAAGCCAGCAGTAACCACCATCTCTGCTGCTCCTGCCATCGCCAAGGTTGCTAGCTATGCTGCTCCAGCCATCTCCACCTACTCCACTGCCCCTGCCATTTCGAAAATTGCCACCTATGGTGCTCCGGCAGTTTCCACCATCTCGGCTGGTCCCGGTTATGGAATCAGTGGCTCTGGAGCAGTATCCCATCAGTATGTATCCAAGCCAGCAGTTGCCACCATTGCAGCTGCTCCGGCCATTGCCAAAGTGGCCACCTATGCAGCTCCTGCCGTGAGTCACATATCGACAGGACACGCCATCTCCTCAGGACCTCTTGTGTCCACCTACTCTGCTGCTCCCGCCATTGCCAAAGTGGCCACTGGCTATGGAGTAAGTGGCTCCGGAGCTGTCTCCCATCAGTATGTGTCCAAGCCGGCTCCTGCTATCGCCAAGGTGGCTACCACCTACTCTGCTCCTGCCGTGAGCCACATCACTACAGGACCTGCCATCGCAAAGGTGGCCTCCCCCATTGGCTTGGGCGTTGGCTATGGCGTTAGTGGCCATGGACATGGAGCTGCCGTGCTGGGAGCTCCTCTGACCAAGTTGACCTCTGCTCCAGCCTATTCCCTGGGAGGAAAGTTGACGAGCAGCACAGCCTATGGAATTCATGCGGGTGAGTTAGTTACTCCAGACATTGTTCCATATTTTATGAATCCATTTTAGGTAAACTGGGTCTTGGTGGAGGTCACGATGGTGGCTACTATGGCGCCATTTCCCTGGGACATGCTGCCGTTTCCCCAGCCCTTAACTATCAGGGTCTGTTGTCCCACGGATCTGGGTTGGCTCCAGCCACCGCCTCGCTGGGACACCTGGACTCCTCGCTGAGCGGTTATTCACATGGAGTGGGTGGCATTGGACCCTTGGGTGCGGGCTTCTATCGTTATGCTCCCAGTGCATCGGCTCTGAGCAGCCACGCCCCGCTGGCGGCCACCGCCTACCTGAAATCAGCTCCTGTGGCCCAACCAGCTCTCTTGAAGGTGGTGCCAGAGAAGCACCTGGAGCACTTTGTAAGTTCTTAGACTTCAAAAAGGATGTGGTTCCATTTAATGTTAACCCTTCTCCCTCCCAGGATGCTCATCCTCGCTATGCCTTCGAGTATGCCGTAAACGATCCACACACCGGGGACAACAAGCACCAGAAGGAGGAGCGGGACGGGGACGTGGTCAAGGGAGAGTACTCCCTGGTGGAGCCCGACGGAAATGTACGCACCGTGAAGTACTACGCCGACTGGGAGACGGGCTTCCATGCCGAGGTCATTAACAGTCGCGATCAGGGCAAGATTGTGGCCAAGCGTGAAACGGAAGCCAAGTCGTGAGGTAACTAAGAATAACTCGAATATTTTATAATTAATCATTAATAATATTTTTGTTAATTTGGAAAAAGCTTTTCAGAGGTCGCTAATTGTTTGGTTCGTTCAGCAACTGTAAATAGCCTCAAATCCAATCTTATTCTCATTAAACATTAAACGTATTTATGTAAATCCCACAACAACAATCAACAACAACAACGACATCACTCGGCCGGCATCTTGCCATGATCTATATATCTCTATATGGTATATCCCTATTCCCCCCTGACTCCTGGACTACCCCGATTTTGTGCTCATGTGATAAGTGTTTCGTTTTTAATTGAACTGCTTGCGCTGCTCTTCCTCTCATCTCGAAACTGCGCGTCTCTCTTATTTCCCGATAAATAAAACTATATACATACTGTACATAACGGCATTGCGAATTGTATATGATATTTTGTAACGAGTTAATTTCAAAATAAACGACATTTAGGATCGCCACCGTCGATAGAGATCGGCATTGAGATTAATTTCATTTGTGTTCTCAGTGGGAATATCGTCCTGAATTTCAAGCCACGAAATTAATAGAAAATAAATCCAACAATTTTTAAGGTATTCCACTTTTTAGGAGCCCCTTCTAATAATTTGAGTAAAAATCTAAAAAATATTTTGTTTTCAGATTTTGATGCAGATTGGTGGCAAATCGATCCACAAATCGTTTAAGGTATTCCGCTCAAGAATCGGATGCATATTGGCAAAGATATAGCTTTCGCGGGGTGCCATATAGTGGCTCCATGCGTTTTTGTGGATTTTCGAAGGGGATCCGGAAAATTTCACAAAAAATCTAAAAAATATTTTGTTTTCTGATTTTGATGCAGATTGATGGCAAATCGATCCACAAATCGATTAAGGTATTCCGCTCAAGAATCGGATGCATATTGGCAAAGATATAGCTATCGCGGGGCGCCATATATTGGCTCCATGCGTTTTTGTGGATTTTCGAAGGGGATCCTCCAGAAAATTTTACAAAAAATATAAAAAATATTTTGTTTTCAGATTTTGATGCAGATTGATGGCAAATCGATCCACAAATCGATTAAGGTATTCCGCTCAAGAATCGGATGCATATTGGCAAAGATATAGCTATCGCGGGGTGCCATATATTGGCTCCATGCGTTTTTGTGGATTTTCGAAGGGGATCCTCGAGAAAATTTCACAAAAAATCTAAAAAATATTTTGTTTTCAGATTTTGATGCAGATTGATGGCAAATTGATCCACAAATCGTTTAAGGTATTCCGCTCAAGAATCGGATGCATATTGGCAAAGATATAGCTATCGCGGGGCGCCATATATTGGCTCCATGCGTTTTTGTGGATTTTCGAAGGGGATCCTCCAGAAAATTTTACAAAAAATATAAAAAATATTTTGTTTTCAGATTTTGATGCAGATTGATGGCAAATCGATCCACAAATCGTTTAAGGTATTCCGCTCAAGAATCGGATGCATATTGGCAAAGATATAGCTATCGCGGGGTGCCATATATTGGCTCCATGCCGTTTTGTGGATTTTCGAAGGGGATGCTCCAGAAAATTTTACAAAAAATCTAAAAAATATTTTGTTTTCAGATTTTGATGCAGATTGATGGCAAATCAATCCACAAATCGATTAAGGTATTCCGCTCAAGAATCGGATGATTATTGGCAAAGATATAGCTATCGCGGAGTGCCATATATTGGCCCCATGCCGTTTTGTGGATTTTCGAAGGGGATGCTCCAGAAAATTTTACAAAAAATCTAAAAAATATTTTGTTTTCAGATTTTGATGCAGATTGATGGCAAATCAATCCACAAATCGATTAAGGTATTCCGCTCAAGAATCGGATGATTATTGGCAAAGATATAGCTATCGCGGAGTGCCATATATTGGCCCCATGCGTTTTTGTGGATTTTCGAAGGGGATCCTCCGGAAAATTTCACAAAAAATCTAAATTATATTTTGTTTTCAGATTTTGATGCAGATTGATGGCAAATCGATCCACAAATCGATTAAGGTATTCCGCTCAAGAATCGGATGAATATTGGCAAAGATATAGCTATCGCGGGGCGCCATTTAGTGGATCCACGCGTTTTTGTGGATTTTCGAAGGGGATCCTCCGGAAAATTTCACAAAAAATCTACAAAATATTTTGTTTTCAGATTTTGATGCAGATTGATGGCAAATTGATCCACAAATCGTTTAAGGTATTCCGCTCAAGAATCGGATGCATATTGGCAAAGATATAGCTATCGCGGGGCTCCATATAGTGGCTCCATGCGTTTTTGTGGATTTTCGAAGGGGATCCTCCAGAAAATTTTACAAAAAATATAAAAAATATTTTGTTTTCAGATTTTGATGCAGATTGATGGCAAATCGATCCACAAATCGATTAAGGTATTCCGCTCAAGAATCGGATGAATATTGGCAAAGATATAGCTATCGCGGGGCGCCATTTAGTGGATCCACGCGTTTTTGTGGATTTTCGAAGGGGATCCTCCGGAAAATTTCACAAAAAATCTAAAAAATATTTTGTTTTCAGATTTTGATGCAGATTGATGGCAAATTGATCCACAAATCGTTTAAGGTATTCCGCTCAAGAATCGGATGCATATTGGCAAAGATATAGCTATCGCGGGGCGCCATATAGTGGCTCCATGCGTTTTTGTGGATTTTCGAAGGGGATCCTCCAGAAAATTTTACAAAAAATATAAAAAATATTTTGTTTTCAGATTTTGATGCAGATTGATGGCAAATCGATCCACAAATCGTTTAAGGTATTCCGCTCAAGAATCGGATGATTATTGGCAAAGATATAGCTATCGCGGAGTGCCATATATTGGCTCCATGCCGTTTTGTGGATTTTCGAAGGGGATCCTCCGGAAAATTTCACAAAAAATCTAAAAAATATTTTGTTTTCAGATTTTGATGCAGATTGATGGGAAATCGATCCACAAATCGTTTAAGGTATTCCGCTCAAGAATCGGATGCATATTGGCAAAGATATAGCTATCGCGGGGTGCCATATATTGGCTCCATGCGTTTTTGTGGATTTTCGAAGGGGATCCTCCGGAAAATTTCACAAAAAATCTAAAAAATATTTTGTTTTCAGATTTTAATGCAGATTGGTGGAGAATCAATCTACAAATCCTTGAAGATATTCCGCCTAGGAATTGGATACAAATTGGCCAATCTATCTCGCTGGGGACAATATAGTGACTTATAGCTTACTCTCTACTGAATGTCAATATATATTTTTAATCCCCAAATTTAATAACAAACAAGCCAAATTTTAATTCGTCTAAATAGTAATGTAAATTTGTTTATTTTCCGATAAACTCAAACATATTCATATGTGTATATAATTGTACAGTTTTGTTCGAATACAAGTAGATGTCTAATGTCGTACAAGTAGTCATGGATTAACTAGTTCCTCTTTATAGATAGTGTTTATAGATAAGCAGCAATCACATAAGCCTTTGTTCTGACCGAAAATACTATTGGAATACCTCCTCTTATTGTACCACTTAACCCACAAAACCCTAGAAGTTTGGCCCGAATGCTTGCCGCAGATCCTCTGTGATGAAGAGCCCGAAGTCGGTGCTCTTGGCCCGGTACGGATGCTGGGTGCAATATGTCTGGAAGATATGTCGCAGGACGCGGCTACCCTGCAGCTCCACATCCGATCGCCGTTGACTGCCAGCCGCTCCCATTTCCAGGTGGGCCAGAAGCCACTGGTTCTTCAGTGTACGCAGCTCCTGCTCGAGCTTGGTCAGCTCCAGGCTGTCGGATTGTGGGACATGCAGCGGTTCCAAGGATGCTAAGCTCTTACGCAACTCACTGCCCTGCATTTTGACGCGCAGAGTACGCTCCTGGCGAAGGGCCTGGTGGAGAAGGTTCATCTCTCGGTTGGAGCTGATCGTGGTGCTTGTGACACAGGCACTGTCCGCCTGCTGCTGTTCCTGCCAGTGCTGCTGTGCCTGCTCCAAACTGGATACCTTTTCGGCCACGATATTCAAAGCGTGTCCCAGAGCGGCTTCCTTGACAAGGATCGACTGCTCCAGGTGCTCCACAGCCTCGGCAAAACCGACCAGGACATGACACTGTTTGCTCAACTGCTTCTCGGCCATCTCCTTGCGGATCTGCATCTCTGAGAAGTCCTGCTGCTTCATCTTGGCCAAGTACTTCAATGACTTGATCTCCTTATCGCGCTCGGCAACGGTCAGCTCCAGGGTCTTCACGTCCTCGTAGTGCCGCTTCACCTGGGCGGCCCGTTCTTGCAGCGTATTTGTGGCCGGGTGACGCACATACTCCGTGTTCACGTCCGTGGACTCCAGAAGGGTGAAGAGCTCATCCAGCTGCTCCTCCAGAAGCTGCATGCATCGCTGGCTGTAGGCATCCACTTCCCTGGGCTCCGGGGTCTCCTGACTGGGAGCGAACTTATTGTAGTTCAGCACCAGCATCCTCCACAGCTTCTCGTGGGCAATCCCACCATTGGACTCCCTGCTGGCCTCCCGGGCAGTGGCGTCCAGCAGACGTATTAGAGCGCCCAGTGCTTCGTTCGCCTCCAGGATACGCTGATACCGAGCACACTGCATTCCCGTCCAGGCGGCCGTCTTGCCGCCACTCTGTAGCTTCTTCTGGAGCTTCTTTAGCTTCTGTTTGTGGGCGCAGCTCTGCTCCATCAGCAGCTGCATGCACTGGAAGGAGGCGGTCTGCTCGTGCCCCAACTGGATGATGGTGTGCATCAGCCCCGCATTGGCATTGACTGCATCCAAGCCGGCCTCGTAGACCTCAACCAGCGCTCCGTAGAGCTGCTGCTCATCCAGGAGCTCTACCAGAGTCTGCGGTGGCATCAGATTCTGATGCAACCCGTTGATGTAGTGCAGCACCCGCTGGATGGGCTCACAGTTGGTGTGCTCGTCCAGCTGCCCAGTCTTCAGCAGGCGGACAAACTCGTCCAGCTGCTGCTCCTGCAGCTCCAGATCACTCCGGTAAATGGCCGCATGGGTGCACAGCTCGTAGTCGCAGTGGTTGAGTCCGTGCCGGAATTGCTGGAGCACCAGCTGGAGGCTCTTGAGGAGATACAGGCACTGCGACCGGAAGATGTAACGCTGCACGGAGTAACCCTCGAAAATGGCATCACGACCTGGGAACAAGCATAAGGACTTTAGATCACATCGCCCTTTTAAAATAAATCCCGTAAGGTAACTCACCGAACTCACAAGCCGTGGGAAACTTTTCGTTAATCGCCTGGCAGACGATGGTCAGTTTCTCGTTCATCCGCTCCAGGAGTAGGATGACCAGGACAACGTCGTGCTCCCCGCCTCGCAGCAGGAACTGTTCCGGCACAAAGGCCAATACATGCTCCAAGTGCTGGCGCTGCAGGCGCATCTCCACCGACTTGATCTGCTGCTCCAGGGCCCGTCCGTAGGCCTTGCTCACGCTGAAAATGTGCTGGTAGTCTGTCTGGCTCTGGTTGGAGGTCTCCTCCTGCTGGGACTCGTTGGCGCTGCTAAAGTCCTCTATGGACAGAGTGCCGTCGACCCGAAGCTGGAGCTGCTCCTGCAGTTGACGGACCAGGTCCCGAAACTTCATGATGGTCACATCCCGATCGTAGAGGCTCTCCAGGGCGGCGTTCTTCTGCTGCTCCAGGATTTTCACCTGCGCACTCAACTTGTCGATCTCCTCGCGCAGATCCGTCTCCAGCTCCTGGTTGCTTTCGATGAGCTGCTCCTGTATTTGCTCCAGAGCCTCCAATTCGTTGACCTCCTCTTCGAGGAGCTTGACACGATCTTCCAGCTCCAGCTTCAGAGCAGCCAGTTGAGTGACCATCGACTCGGCACCGAGTGACGCATCCACTTGCTCCTTCAGGTCCATCAGCTGCGCCTCCATGTGATCCACTCTCCGGCTGAGTAATTCCTTGATGCTCTTCAGTTCGTTGATCTCCGAGTGCTTGGTCTCCAGTTCCTTGTTTGTGCGCTGACCCATCTGCTTCTCCACCGCGAGGGTGTCTCGTAGGCGGATCACAGTTTCCCGGAGACGTTGATTGTACTGCTCCAGACGGAGATACTCTCCGGCGGACTGAGGAGTAACTCCTAACGTCGACTGCTTTTCGTTCTTCTCGAAGCACTGGTCTTGCTGTTGCTCCTCCTGCTCCGCTTTCAGAATCTCCACATCCAGGGTGAGTTCATCGTTGCGCTCCTGGGCCATTTCCAGTTCGATTTGCAACGTCTCCATGCGCTCCTCCGCCATCTCCTTGTCCAGGGTAAGCAACTCGATGCTCTCGGCTATTTCATCCAGTTCCCGCTTGAATTTCGCCGAAGCATCCTGGGCTTCTCTCAGCTCGTGACGGGATCTCTGGAGCTCCCGCTGAAGCAGCACCTGCTGGGTCATTATCTGCGACTTGAACTCCAGCAACTGTTCGTTGTGGATCCGCATGCGTTCCAGCTCCAGAAGCTTCAGCTTGTCCTCGCTCTTCTGGACTCTCAAAAGCTGAAGTTCCTCCTTCAGCTGACGGAGTTCCGGGCTATCCAACGGAGGAGCCACTGTGCTGGGTGTGCGAAGCGAAGGTCCCGGAGTGAATTGCGGTTTAAGGATCTCCAGGAAGCGTGGTTCCACAAAGGCAGCCGGCGGAGCTCTCTTCACAGAACCTGTAGGACTCATGCTCGTTTTGCTCCTCTTCGGAGCCAGCGCCAGAGGCACCGGCATGGCCAGAGTTAACTGGGCCGTGGAGCTCTGGGCCTGGGCCGTTGTCGGCTTGGGCTGGCTAATCCTGGTGGGCCGCAACTGGGTGTAGGATGTGGACCGCCGTTGGTTGCATGTCATTGCCGGAGGCTTCAGTTGAGCTGGCAAATCGCCCAGAGTGCTTGTCTGGAGAGGATTAGGAGGACTCGGCTTGACATCTTCCCTGCTCCGTTTTTCATTTTGATCTTTCAGTGATTCTTCAGCCTTGATCACGGGCTCTGGAGGAACTTTTTCCTCCTGTGGTGGAGTCTCCGTGGTTGCCTTACTTGGAATGGTTTTAGTTTTCTCATTCTTCTCCGCATCCAGACTACTTGATGGCCCATCTGAGATATTTGGGTTCTGGGGGAGCAGTAGATATATTTTTAAGAGATAATATTAATTATAAAAATAAATATTTTGGATTTATGAAAGCAGTTCCACCCTTTCCAAACAATACTTTCCTTTTAATAGCAATACTTGACCTAAAAAAGTGTCCTGAAAACTCACCCTTGGAAGCTGTAGGGGCTGCATGGGTTGATTGACCAAAAACTTGCCCGAAGTCTTGGCCACAGATGCCTGATCCCTCGAAGCCTGCGGATTCCTTAGCTGTTTTTGCGGTGAGCCTGGATTGGCAGAAGATGCCTTCGTTTTTCCAGAGGAACTGGCCATCTGCTCCCTCTGATTATCCTACGCAAGGTAAAAATTTTCATACATGTCTATGTATATCCGCCGAGTGGCCCACTTCTACTACTCACTGGCTCATCCACGGACTTGCCACTTCCACCACCACTAGCGAGCCGCCTCGTGAGTTTAGTTCGTGCACCGTCGCGCTGCATTTCTAGGGATTTTTGATTATCCGCTTCGCCAACTCCGCCCTCGCCAATCCTCACCAGCTGCTGGGCCCGCACAAACAGGCCGCAATTGGTCGGGCACTTGAAGTAGGTGCTGCCATGGATGGTGCCATTGTTCTTGCCCAGCGGCTCGTCCAGAATCACGCCGATCCAGTGGCCGGCGGCAAAGTTTGTGCGTCCCACATAGGCAACCGTTCCGTGCAAATTTTTACCCGTTACCTCAACACGCTGTCCAAGTTTCGGCTTCGGTTCCCGGGGGCTCATCGTCTAAACGCGTCGCTTACGTCATTTTGCGGACCTGGTAGTCCAGACTGGTGTCAGCAAGTGGATGAACCCCGATGGCAATAGCGTGTGTAATCCCAGTTAACAGCTTGCAAAAGTGCACTGCTGAGCAAAAACCGATTCGTCATGTGTTGTGTGGGCCCCACCCCAAGAAAGGAAATGGGTTCCTCCGGGCGCAGGCGCAATCGGAGCTACAAGAAAGGGTGGATACTAGAGTGGGCGGATGGGTGGCCCAAGGGAAAGGTCAGCACGTGGGCTTCAGTGACAACAAATGCTTTGGTTTTGAATGCTCATAGTAACGAAAAAACAGAAACAATAATTTATTTTTTAGCTTTGCGCTTAGCCGCCTGGGAACGAATTTTGTCTACAATGCGCTCCTCCTCGGCCAACATGGTCATGATGACCTCAGCATTGGCACTGGAAACCTCCGACGATTCCTCATCCTGTGCCGGTGAGCGAAGAAACTCTTCCCTGACCAATCTCATGATAGTTCCGGTGATTTTCTTCAAAGGATTCTCGTACACCTCAGCCTTCTCTTCGACAGACACTTGCTTTTCGCCTTGAGTACCGCTGCATCCCGGTTCCTCGTCCATTCCCACATCACCATTTTCAGACACTGGGTTAGATACCAGTGCGGCCTCCATGTTAGCGACAGCCTCCTTGCGCATCTGGGCGAAGCTACGGGCGACGGAAACGTCCACGTCGTTCACCGGACGCATATCAATAGCAACAAGCCGGTGGCAAAACTGGCATTGTCCGATGATTCCCACACGGGTCGTTATCACAGACATCAAGAACTGTTCTCAAAAAATGTCAAGATTAAATCGAAAATTGACTAAAAATTAGAGCGCTTCTCGTATTTGAATATTTTCGGTGCAAGATTTTGGATAGACTGACGAAACCGGTGAGAAATCTCAAACAAGTCCGACAAATAATGTTTTGAAATAAATTTGGAAATAATTTTATTATTCCGTTTTTCGAAAGCACTATCCACAAAAATCCAATTCGAAAAAATACTAAATATTTGAGAGCGCCTATTATTTGTATATCTTTCGGGCAAGATTTAGGATAGACTGACGAAACCAGATGGGGAGCACAACCAAGTCTGACACACGAGCAGAGTGGCTGCTTTGTTTTCAAATAAATATCTATGTTGTTTTATTATTAGGTATTTAAGGTTTTAGTTTTCTATGTTATATACAATCTGTTCTGATCAATATAATCCCTGGACTTAACACACTCGATGAACACTCAAACATTTGACGAATTTATTAATATTGCTGATTTATAATTTGAGGGGAGACCATTATTTGTAGCCTAAGCGAATGGATTTGGTGTTGTGCCTTTTGCTTAATACGTGCTGCCAACGTGGCATCAAGAGATACACACATGTATCTAAAAGACATTGCGGCAGATGGGGCAGGTGGATTTGCTGCTGGTGGTAAACCATTTGTACTAAAACAGAAAAAAATAAAAAAATTAAAACAAACTCTATTGAAGGCTAAGTAAGAAACTAACCAAGCAAGGTCCATGGAATTTCTTTTTGCAGGTTTTGCACGTGAGCTTTGGCAGCTGGCAAGTGTCCTGGTGGATGACTGTGTAGCACACATAGCACTCCTCCACTCCCTCGAACTTCTTGTCCAGGTTGTTCTTCCACATGGTGAGGCCATCGTAAATGGTGCCGTTCTGTAAGGTTGCAACTGGTTAGTCGGTCGAATAGATGCAAATTATTTTACATTACCTGATGGGTGAGGAAGATGGTTAACTGCATGCCCACATTGCGAGAGGAGGCTCGTCCTCCAATCTGCTTGCCGCACTCCACTTTCACGGCACCCAAAGGATAATTGGGGGCCAGCGTAATCACCAGCTCCATGCGCGCCTCATCGATGGCATAAACGGCCAGGACTTCGCGGGTAGAGGCGTGAACTGTGACCTGAAAAGTATAGTTTTGAGACAATTGTTCAACAATCTCAGTAATCTGTGCGTTTTTGGGCGATTCATCGCATTCTCCAAAAGGACTTGAATCTGCAAAAGGACAGCTCTTAATGGCCTAAAATGTTGGCCCTTGAGGTTTTTCGTCTAACCACTATTGTCGTTCTTTTGATCTGCATTATCGTCGCATTTGGTCTACGGACGTACATGGAGGTTGAAGTAATCCAGGTCTGACGAGACACCAAGTTCCCCCGAATCCAATCCAACCTTTAAACCCACCTGCATATTTTCGTGCTTCTCCTTCCGATTGGCGATTGCCTTAAGTTCCTCGGTGCAGATGAGAGAGCTGACATAGTTGGTGGTGAGGTTATCCACGAAATTCTTTTGCCTGGACTGGGTGGCGTTCCACCATCGACGTACGACGGCCGGCAGTTTCCGCAACACCTCCGTATACAGATGGCATACATATCTATCCAGCGGCAACTTTTGATCTGCAAATTTAATGGAAATACACTTTTCGATCAGATCATGCTGTGCTATGAATTGGCTTTCACATCATCACTTTTCAAATAATATTAATATACGGTAGAGTTCGTATCGTTCGATCTCGTCTTCACCCATTAAATCGTTTTGTTTCATTTTTGGTTTTTGTGTCTAAAACATGGCGATGACTACCTCCGGCAAGCCAATTAACTTCAAGGAGGTGCCCTCCGAAATGCCACCCCCGAAGCGCATTCACCTCGAAAGCGAACCAAAGACGGTGGCCGAGGCCATCAACTTTCTAAAGGCGCAGTGCGACACACGTCCGGAACCGAAAAAGAAGCAGGATGATCCTGCCCTGGATGGACCCACTGTGGCCGACGAGCTAAACGCCCGCCTCGCCATGGTCCATGTCCGTGAGCCACGCAGTAAACGCATCAAGCGCCTGGTCAAGTATCCCATCCACGACACCCAAGGACTGTACAGGTTCGAACGACCTAAGGGCCTTGAAATAATTCAAATTAAACACAAAAAACTATGACTTTTTTTTTTAATGATACCAACAAATAACGTAGACATTGACCTGCAGGTTCATCTGCGTCTGCCCGCGCTACCATCCCTGCTATGTTCCCTGCCAGCACACCGGCCAGATTATCATCGACAGAGATGTGCTGTCGCGCGAGGAGCACATCTGCTTCCTGGCCACGCCCAAAAAGGACTTCTCCTCGCCCCAGCTGGGCAAGCAGGCGCGCTACTACACCAAGAAGATCTTCGTCAACCAGTGCACTGCTCGAATCGAGCGTCTCGCCGATCCGCATCCGTTGCGAGTTGTCGACACATTTAATCTGTTCAGAGAGGTTCTCGAGCCACGACAACTGGCCGCCCTGGAGAACCAGATGAAGCCGAAGCCCCCAGTGGAGGCTATGAACATGGAAAAGGCAGTGGAGTACATGGAAGAGGAAATGCGCCAGCGACGGGCTGCCAAGCGTGTGCTCCAGCGGCGCTGCAAGGGTCTCAAGAAGCGCATCCTGCAGCGCCAGCGCAAACAAATGCAAAAGATGATCTGTGTCCTGTTTGAGGAAATGAAGGACTTCCTGTTGAACGATCAGTTTATAGTGGACGAGAATTCGCCACTTTGTTGTGTCATCCTAGAACGGCTGCGCGAGTTTACAGGTAATATCCTTAT
The DNA here is from genome assembly GCA_035045925.1 of Drosophila atripex. Classification (NCBI taxonomy): domain Eukaryota; kingdom Metazoa; phylum Arthropoda; class Insecta; order Diptera; family Drosophilidae; genus Drosophila; species Drosophila atripex. The sequence continues at coordinate 17,489,382 of JAWNOP010000012.1, read as the reverse complement.
CTTCATCCAACTAGGATCAGTCTCATCTAGGAATCTATCTCCCCCAGATCAAGAGTTCTATACCACCAGTAACTTACGGGAATATCAACGGATATTGGCCAATAACTTAACCGTTTGGATCAACAAGTTTATCTCGAACTTGAACATCTACTTGGCGCCACAACAGATACCCGTCCAGCGACCCATGTTGGCAGAGAACGATCCCGAACAGTTTGTCCCCTTGTCGGATTACATTTCAGTGTCGGATATACCAGAGGAGGAGGAGATGATGGGCGATATGGAGGGCGGATATGGCGAGTACGACGACTATGGCTATGGCGAGGACTACTTGCCAGACGTTTTAAATGACGACACCGGCTCAGAGGAGACACTTATTGGTTAAAGCCACTTACCCTTCAACTGGGACCAATTAAGCTCCTTGTAGACTCCGTTGCTGTGCACCTTAGCACCGTGATTTTTAAGAATATCCACCGGCATGGCGCGGAATAGAAAGTGTAGGAAATTCTGTAATGTATTAACGAAATTTTAGAGTGCATTCCCAAATCAATAGTAATTTCAAAGAATCAGATTTTTCGCACCTCTTCGTATTTGTTGTCATTCAGCCAGTTGGTGTAGACAGCTCGCAGGGCAACTGGGGACTTGGCGCACGCATTGATGATGCAGTCCCACAAGAATAGGTAGCTCAGGGCGTCGTGCCGATCAATGGGCTCGAGATCCTCCAACTCTGACAGCTTGAAGGAGAACTCGTCCAGATATTTTCTGATCAGGGCATCGTACCGAGTCAAGTAGTCTTCGAATCGGTTGAGGAAATGCCATCTGGAGATCGTGGCAGTGGCGTCCAGGCTTTCGCTTTGTTTCTCATTCAACTCGATGTCATCAGCCACAAAGTGCGGGGTTAATTGTTTCAAGGCGAACACAGCACTAATTCGAACCGAGTGCTGGCGACTGTAGAGCTGCTTGAACAGGAAGTTGCAAAGATGATCCAGACTGATTTTACTATTGGACTTGCAGAACTGAAACGAAGAATGATTTTCATTAGAAGCTTTAAAGTAAGAGGTTAAAAAGCTTAAAACATTACCGCATAAACAAAGCTGTAGTCTAGTAATTCAAGAGTGGGAGTCAGATGCTCCAGTACGGCCTCGTAGCAAGCTTGGAATCCTGGCTCTATACTCGCCTCGTGGGTCAACTGGTAGTATGATTTGAACAGAACCACATTGACTTCCTTGGCGAACAGAGATTCCCATTCATCAATCATATTTTTGAGCAATTCCGTGGAGCTCTTCTGCTTCTCGGAGCGTATGAACTCAATCAGGGCGGCGAACAATTGATAAACAGCAACCACAAAAAAGCAAGTCTGCAAACAGGAATTGAAAAGAGTATTACTTTGAGGATGTTTTCCGCTTTAAAAAGAACCCACCTTAGGATCATCATTTTGAGCTATGGATTTGGAGACAGTCAGCACCCAAGAACTGAGGCCAATCCGAATGGCATCCCAGTTCTTGATGCTGAGTTCGTAGGGAAACCGTTTAAGGACCTCAGTGAGTAGTTTAATATACTCCACGGTGTTCAGGACTGACTCGTAGGGTTGTTGCTTAAGTTCGCTAAACAAAAAAGAGTAATAGAGTTAGAATAGGAATAATAGATATGGTTACTTAATAAGCTTACACATTGTAATGAAGCAGATCCTTTTGTACGCTCTGTTTCTCTCCAATGCTGGTCATGAACTGCACCGCCGAGACAATGATATTGCGATCCGATTGCTCATTCACATCCGACTCGAAATTGTTGAGAAGCAGAGCCCGGAAAACGGCAGATTTGATCCAAATCTCCGGTGGATCCGTTCGCATGATGGCCGAACTAAGCCCAATGGATTTTTGCGAGAGCTCTGGAAGGAGGTACTGCAGAGCCATGGCATAGACCTTCAGAGCGCCCTGGGTCACCAGTGAGTCGGACAAATCCTCGTGCAGCAGAATGGGTGCGCTCTCCTCAAAATCGGCATACTGATGAATGAGGTAACCCAGCAGACGGCAGCCAATAACAGTGGGTTGCGCCACTGCATCTTTCCTGAGACGCTGCTGAACTATGCCGACCAGCTCGCTGGTGTTGCCCATAAAGTCCTCCACTTTGTCCACCAAAATGATTACTTGTTCCTCGGTGGCGGACGGCAAATCGGCGACTTTCTGCCAGTTCCCGGCAGCACCTGCCACACGAATACACTGTAGCACTTCTGCGATGAGAGGCTCGCTCCACTTCTTCAGAACATCAGCATTCGGATCGCAATAGTCCTCGGTTAGCTCATCCTCGGGGTCGTTGGGAGGTTTGGAGGATGGGAACTTAAAGACCAGCTTGTTGAGTGTGGCCAGGTTGATGGTGGAGCGCTGGATTAAAGGATAAATCTCGCTTGCTTCCATAGCTCCGCTGTCGAAAGCAACTCCTGCGCTCACGGTGCCCGCCAAGGCCTCCAAGAGAACCACATGGTTTTCAAACTGCTGTACCTTTTCGGCTGTTTTTAGGGGAGATTCCAGCAGAGCCGCTATAGTCTCATCTATGCGATCCATCCGCTTCTCCTCATCTTCGATATTCTCCGTGGAGCAGATGACAAACTTGGCCATCGCCTCCGCCATACTATCCAAGTTCTCAGCATTCACTTCTAGGCTTCTGGCCAAGTCCTCAACAATGCTCGCACAAGTCCTTAGCATCTCATCGTCGATTTCAATGTCCTTACTGGAGAGTGCGTCCTGCCAGCACGTGGTGATCTCCCAGAGTGTGTCCTCGGAGAGATAGTCCTCCGGCTGGTGTTCCAAACTGAACTTGTAGAGCCTCAGAAATACCTTCTGGCGCACCTCCAGCGACGAGTTGTCGTTGGTACAAATCACAGGCATTATTTGAGCAATAAAGCTACCGCACACTTCCACCGTATTGTCTATAACCGGCTGCTCCAGGGGCCCGCTCATGGCCACCAGTATTTTGTCCACCGTTCCAGCATTAATGAGTATATCTCCTGTGTCAGTTTGGAAGAAGCACTTGTGCAGCAGGTTCAACTTTTCCCTATCGCCGTCCACCACAACTTCCTCGGCGATCCGGGCGATTACGGCGCAGGTGTCCGGACTACTTAGCATCTTCCTCACAGCAGGCTCCGTACAGAGTGGGTACGATAAGAGTCGGTGAAGAAGGAGGTTTTGAACTCGATTCTGAGGGAGCTATAAGGGAAATATTATTTATAATTAAGCGAAATATAAACTTTTTCAAACAGCTTACCTTCAGAAGCTTCTTTTCAATATAATCGAAGCGCTGATCCGCTTCCAGCAGCGGCAGAATCTCGAAGACGATCTCCACAACGGATTCGGACGCATCTTCGTTCACTTGACTCAGTAGGTTGACGAATCTGTCCAAAGAGCTGCTCAACTCGCCGAGATCCGTTAAGCTCTTGTAGAAGTTTACATCGCTAAACATTTTTGTGAGGGTATGGACTTGCTCGACGTATCGGTTGGCAGAGCTCCCCTTCTCACTTCCGCTGGCTTTGTCCAGGCAGATCCTCACCAGCTTCACAACCAACTGTTTCAGCTCCTTCTGTATAAACGCGGCCGCCTCTTGGGCCTTTTTAACTGGCGTTGTGGGTTCACTCTTTTCAACCTTCTCGCCCTGCTCCTCCACAAACTTGACACTCGGTGATTCCAGACTGGGATTGGCCACATGCAGATCCTGCACCAATAGCAGGACGTGGGAAAGAAGCTGTTCATCCACCTCCTCGGCTGCCAGGTCATTGGTAACCAGCTCAAAGATCTTAGTCCAAAATAGATTCAGAAGCTTAGCGTAGAGGCCGCCGTTGTCCAGCTTATTGTGGATCTGGCGATCCCAGAAGGCAACCAATGCAGAGCTGTGCTGGAAGAAGTTTTTCACATGGGCGCTGTCGCTCTTCAGCAGCCAGCTGATGGGCTCCAAGATATTCGTTTCTAGCAACTTAATGGCAAACTCCTCCCCCTTCGATTCTTTCTCTTTTTTGTTATTGATTTGTTGGAACAGAAAGCGCAGACACTCGAAGTAAGCATTGTGGATAACAGTGCAATCCGACTTGGACAGCGGAGGATCAAACTTCTCCGTGATGGCCAGTTTCATGTCGTCGAAGAAGCGCTGGTAAAACTCGTAAATGTCCAGATCCTGCAGGCAAGCAGGCGTAATCTTGGAAAGAAAAGGTAGGAGGTTAGGGCAGATGGCCTGGGCATTGCGGTTAAAGCCATTGCGGAGGAGGGAAGACAGTTTCGGTAGCAGGGCCTTGCGTATGTTGAGTGAGGCATACCAGTCGTCGTAATTGTTTTGCAGCAATAACACACAGCCCCATATTTGGGGAGCCACAACCGGATCAGAGTCGTCTATGAATTGAAAGCAGAGTGTTGTAAGCTGAGACTTTTGAGGTAGGATCACTTCCAAGAGGGGGACCGATTGCAGGATATGGTAGATGCACTCGAACCAGGCGGCCCTAGAAGCAAAAAACAATTTTGTAATATAATCTGCTCAATTTACACAATTTGTACGCTTACTTTATGGGAGGCACTTTGTGTTTGGCGAAGCTCCAAAACTTCTGATGCGCCACTAGCGTTTCAAATCCCTCTTTGACCTGGCTCAGCTCTTCTGTTTGTGACGTTTTCTCCAAGAAGAACGATAAAAGCTTCAGACTGCTTATCACAACCCGTTGGTATTTTTGTTCCGCCTCCTCTGGTGTTAGACTTTTCCCAATCGACAGAGTGGCAGCTGTGTGAAAGGTCAGATTGCGGGTGGCGTACTCCAAAATCTCCACCTGACAGTGCAGGCATACCTCTCGCGTACGGTTCGCATTGCCCGCAAAGGTGTCCTTAAAGGACTGCCCGGCTATGCTGGCCGCTGGTGCGTAGGTATCGAAGCGACTGCCCAGCCAAACGGGAACGAGCAGCTTCAGGTACGGAGCCATCGCCTTCTTGCACTTGGCCATGAGCAACTGCAGCACTGTTTGCGTAAGTTCGCGCACATTGTGCTCGGGGTCGCTAGCGAGGTTCAGGTAGTACTTCGGCCACAGGGGTAGAATGTTTTTCAGCGAATCCACGTCAGACTGTTCTATGAGCTCATGCAGTTCCTGGAGTGCCTTCTTTTTGGTCATGGGATCCTTTTTGGACAGCTTTCGCAGAATGATCTGGGTCTGGGGATCGATCGCCGCATCGAAACTATCCGGCATCTGTTCGGCGCTGGCGAATCCCGGAGCAAATGGCACCAGTCCACCGCCATCCGCTTGCGCTGAAAATCCCACAAAAATGGGCGTGGAGCTGCCCAGCAGCTCTGCTGTCCGGCTGCTGCTCGACGGCTAAAGGGTAGCATAGCATTGTATTACTGCTAGATTGTATAAATAATGGTTATTACGCCTTACCTTTGCATTATTTTTGGTGCGCGGTGCTTGTTTTGTCTTTCCACCCATTTCTTCTTCTTCTAAATACAGTCTATCGATAGCACGTGGCAGACCAGGGTTGAAAATCAGCTGGTCTGCGATAACAAAATTGCAGGTGTTCATTTAAATTTCAAATAAAGTTTATTTATTAAATAAAAAACTAAAGTTTTTAGTATTTAAAGACTTTGGGTATTCTTAAAACTCTCATTTTCTTATTAAACCTAAAAAGCGGCCTACGAATCGAACAAACTGATAAGAGAGCCAGTGTGTACACACCATTAGTTGGTTTTATTGGATTTCTTTGGCGCTAAATTCAAATTATATATAAATACTTTACTTTAATTCTTACTTTAAATATTTCTATTTTATTTGAGGTGTCAAGTTTAAATCACGCACACACAAAGCCGTGCGCGACCACTGACAACTTTTGGTTGATATATCAAAGAAATAATAAAACGGGCAACGCTGTAAACTTGCATGGCCCTTGACACAGTATATAAAGAATTCGCAGCGCTGCATGTGCGGATACAGATGCTGCCCGTAAGGCGGACAGTGGATGAGATCACTCGAAAGTGTTCCACTTGGGCCAAAAGTAGAACTCCCACTCGACGGCCGCTCCACCTCCTGGGCGCCCAACGTGCACTGTGCTCGCTCCGGAACATCACATTTTCCGGTCATCGCATTCCAGTGCAATTGAGAACTGCACTCTTGCAAAATAGCCTGGCCATAGTAACATATGTAGTATTTGCTGCAGCTGCTGGAGCTTCCAACATAAACAATGCGATCACTGCTCTGCTGTTGTGCTAACGTGGCGCAATAGGTGTCTACATCCGTGACCATGTTGTTAAGATCGTTGGCATCGGTTCCGGGAGGATTACTTTCCCCGGATGAGGAGTCTGTGGCATTCCTGCAACGCACATTGGATGCCGCATCGCAGAGTCGGCTCTCCGAGTTGAAGAGCATTGTGGGTGGGCAGGAGGCAAGGACGGCATCACCATTATCGACGCACAAATAGAACATATGGCAGTCCTCCGCATGCTCCACAAATTCACCCACCAAGTGATTCGAACAGATGCGTCCTCCGCTCTGGCGAATGGTCACCGAATTCGTGGGCTTCGATAGCTTCCAGTGCCTTTGGCCAGAAACTAGGAGAAGGCTCCCCATCAAACAAATGAATACTGTAAAGGAAACTCTTAGATTTCAAGCTCTTTTCAAAGTTCAACTACTAGCCTGATATCGTATTAGGCATCATCTTGTGTGTCAGTCTCCAGTAAAGCGCAGTTTTATTCTAATTTCGTAATGCCCGGAGAACTAGGCATATATGCCATAGAAACGGCGTCGAAAAAACAACCTCAATATCAGAAAATTAACATTTCGAATGGCGTGTAAGAAGAGTTGATAACGTCTCTTGGAAACAACAACATCCAAACTGAAGAATTCTCTATTTTGATTTGCCAAAAATGTGCGATCGATAAAATATTCCAGATATCTCTTGGCATAATACTTGGCTGAAGGTTTCAATTTCAAGCCCCCTCGGGAAAGGGAACTGAAGAGATTAGCAAATAAATGGAGATAGTTAAAAAAAAACCAATTTGCCATGTTTCATTAAAGTTTGTCCTTGTAACCTTAGTCCAATCGGTCATTCCCCATCAAACTACCAAATTGGCCTATTTTCGTCAAATATTTTGGCAGATGTTTCAAAACAAGGTCAATATTTTGCAAAGATATAGAGGGTTCTGACGTGATTCACCGGATGGTTCTGGTAAATTGGAGAACCATTCAAGGTTGTTTCTGAGATAAAATGGGTTTCCTTATCATTCCCTAATACTATTTTCGCAAAGTTCCCCAATTTCATTTTTGGTTGGAGGGAAGGGTAAAGATACAAACCTTGACGTGACTAAGAAAGCTATATAGTTTTGAAGATTTTAACTTTATTTATTAATGGAAAACCCCATTTTATATATATTTCCCGCCATCATTCAAGTTTGCCAAATTTCATTTAATCTTTTTTCAATAATCTATTATTTTATTTCTATACCCTTAGTTGCACTTTATTATAACATTTAGCTTGACTTAGAGATACGCAGGATCGCTTCTCGTAGTCCCATCCGTAGAAGAAAGGACATTGCTGGACTATCAGGAAACCCAGACGACATTGGTAGAAATAATTGCAATTATCCGGATGAGGATAGACATCGATGGTATGGCGTTTGCACTGCTCTCGTGGATTGGAATTCATTGTCTAAAAGATTTGAGTAAATTTCTATTATAAATTTCTATTATATTACATAGATGATCAACATTACCAAGCACTTGACGTTCTCGGGATGATCGCATTTGCCGGATCGGGAATTAAAGTGCAGACTAGCCGCACAGCTCATGGGAAGAGGCTCCCCCCGATAGCAAATAAAATAGTCCGAGCAGGAGCTTCCGTTTGGCAGCAATACGATCCGGCTCTGATTGTCCTGCCTGGGGCACAGGGAGGTCACGGCCACCTCTATGCTGGGGAAGAGTCCGGTGGAGACTGTGGCTCCACTTTCGTTGGCCGGCGGGCGGGATGTAACAGTTACCGATGGACCCGGGGGCGCCACTGTTGTGCTTAAAGTAGTGGATACGGTGGAGCTAACCACCTCTGATTCTGGCCCGGAATCATTATCCGACGGAGCAGGGGCGCTCTCCGAGTTTGGTGCATTATTGGTGGAGTCTGCCGGTATGGGCAAGCCCGAGCGGCAATCTATATCGCCCATGGGCTCGCACAATTGCAATTCAGCACTGAAGTACTCGCCGTCTTCGCATTCCCCATCGTACGAGTCATCCCCATCGCAATAGATGTAATGGGCACAACTCTTGGGCGACTCAACGAAGCTGAATCTATCGGCTCCATTGCACTCGTCAAAGACATCCGCCTGGCTCTGGCCAAGGACCAGGATAAGTATCGGGTAGTAGAGCCTAAGTTTCAGCATCTTCTCGACTTGGTTTCGGAAAATCAACTGATCTAGTGAGTAATCAGACTGTTGGAACTTACCTCGCATCTCAAATCGATGTCTAGCCTATCTGAAATTAATTTGCCTAAAACACGGTTCCATATCTACTTTATTACACACATTACGATACGGATACAGATACAGATACAGATGAATCTTATAGCTGCAAGACCGATGAACGATAGCGCTTTTTTGAAATACACAGTCCTTGGGCCGCTTCGAAGTAAAAGTTCTGCGGGCACTGCTGGAGGAGAAGGAAACCAGCGATACACTGATAGTAGTAGTTGCTATTTGCCGGATACGGATATACCCCGTTTACGCCACTGATCCTGCAGAGCACTCGGGCATCGGTGATGGGATTGGAAGTTGTGGGTGGGAGAGTGGTTTCTGGCGGAGCAGCTGTAGTGGTGGTAGTGACGACTGTGGTAGACTCTTCCGAAGATGTCTCCTGGACTTGGTGAGCTGTAGTAGTGGGTGATGGTGGTGGTTCTGTGGTTATTTCCTCATCTTCCTGATAGCACTGTACCGGCTCATCGCAGTCCCCATTGCAGTAATAGGAGTTATCTCCATCGCAATGAACAAACTGGCTGCAATCCTTGTTTTCGTTTGGTATCTTGGGAATGATGACCCCTTTGCAATCCTCCAGGAAGGCTGCCCGCACCTGAAGGCCTGGGAGCAGGCAGGCCAGAAGTATCAACTGCCACATATATAGGCTTTCGACTGTTTCCATCTCTCGGATCAGTGGCAGTCTTTATAGGCTCTATAGACTATGACTCGTCTTGCTTGTTCACTGATAAGACTCTAAATTCAGTTTATTTTCTAGCTTTAATGAAATTAATCTGACATGACAATAGAGCCCTAATTAAAAGTGATTCTAGTTTTTATATATATTTTTTTTCACTTCAGCGTACAGTCAACGAAATTTTGAAGACGTCCCCCACATGCTCCGGTGTCGCCATTGAAGGCATATCCAATGGGACACTGCTCCACCAGCAGAAAGCCGTCCACGCAGTAATAGAAGTAGTTGCAATTTTGCGGGTAACTGAACCTCTTCGTTACACCCTGCCGGCACTGACGTCTCACATCGGCCGGTGACTGGGTGGGTGAAGGTGGGTCGCTAGTTGCTAGGGTTGGTGCTTCCGGCTCCGAAGGCGTCACCACACTGGTATCGTTGCAAGTGAAACTGGCACTACAGTTTGTGGTTGAGGAGCAGAACAATGAATCCGCTCCGGAACAGTTCAGGTAGGAATAGCTGCAGTTGGAGAGCAGGGTATTGTTGACGATTCCACTCCGTCCATTACATTCTGTAATATTTAATCCGTGGATGGCGCAGAAAAGGACTAGGAGGCCATAGGCGATCAGCAGAATGTCAAAGCGCGAAGATTTCTGCATTCTCGATCTTTGTGATGGGTTCGGGGCTGTGCGCTAAGCTTTTTATAGCTCGGGCTCTGACAAGTCAACTTCTTCCGAAAATAAGTTATATATTTAATTAAAGGTCTCATGTTCTACAATCGTGTAACTTATCATTAAAGACGGATCTTATCAGACTAAACTAGACAACTTCCCCCGGAGTTGAAATGAGTTTTTCCCAATTCTTCTGGGAGTTCTGCGAGTTTCCGGTTCTAAGAACGCTTGGAGTTTCCGTAACATTTCGCCACATTTATCTGCACACAGCTCCGGCGTTCGATGTCCCAGCCGTAGTAGAAGGGGCACTGCTGCAGCGTCAGGAAGCCCTTGATGCAGTAATAGAAGTAGTTGCACTTATCCGGATGCGGAAAGAACTCTGTCATGTGGGGCAGGCATTTATGGTCTCTCGGATCGTCCATCTGGAAAAATAATCATGTCATTCCCAGACTAATGCGCAGATCAATATCAAAAAATTTGAAAAACTCACCGCACACTGGACGTTCTCTCGGAGATCACACTGCCCGGTGATTGAATTAAAGTATAATTGATTGGTGCAGTGCATTTCCATGGCATGCCCGTGGTAGCACAGATAGTAGTTGCTGCATGACTCATTGCTGGCCATTAGAATCACCTGGCTGGGATCGTCGCTGAAGGGGCAGTTCGGCTTCACCACCGGAGCAATGTCCAGGAAATCAACTTCGCTGGGGGGCTCCTGTATCGGTGGCGATGGGGCTTCTGTCGGCGGCGTTGAGTCGTTGCCGTCTGCGGGCTCTTCCGGTTCGGGTGCTGGTTCCGGTTCTGCCGGCTCATCGACTTCGTCCAGAAAGCACTGCACATTTTCCGCCGCGTCGCAGCCCCCCGTCTCGCCGTCGAAGTACTCACCGTCGTCGCAATCGCCTTTCACGGAGTCCTCGCCCTGGCAATAGATGTACGACTGACAACTCTCCCAGCTCTGGACAAATGTCTCGTCTTCGACACCATCGCACTCATCGAAGTGATCTGCACTCGATCGGTGGCTCCTCCACGCCAGCACCAGGCAGAGATAGATCAAGTATTTGGACATTTTGTGGGTTTCGGGTTGGATCCTCTACTGAGAGCAGTCTGTGACTTTACCATTTTATTTATGGGCATATTTGGGAGATTCTTACCCGGCGACATGCATTTCTTTTTAGTCTAATTAAATATCATTTTATCAAAAGAGAGACCTTCAAGATAACATATGTACATGAGTTTCTCGCCATCGAAGGTTCAATGTATTACAAAATATTCCAGAATCTAGACTTTGTGATTCACATCCCCCAGCATTCCTTGCTGCTGTTGTGGACTGCCTTCCAATTATGTCATCAGTTGCTTGCAGAATCGACATTACAGCGTTGGATGGTTCCACTCATTTCGCTGAATATGTTTACATAAGCCGCAAAACTTCAAAATTAATATTCAATATACCCGAACCACGAACCCCAAAGCGCACAAACACACACACATGCCATGCCATGCCATATGGCACAAACAACACACAAAAAGCGTCAAAAGCGTGAAAAAGACAACGCAACAGAAATCATTGACCTCAACAACCGCCGCATTGGCCGTATTTTGTTTATGGATAGCCAAAGTGGAAGAAGACGTCGACCAGGAAAAGATTTCGGATAATATGACACGGCTAAAAGCTACTCTATCCATCCATCTAACCAAATACCTCTACTATCGTCCATCACTTGAGCGGAGGTTGAGGTTCGTTTGTCGTCAAAATCGTAGACGACATTATCAATGAAGCCCGTTCATAATCATGCCAAGTACTTTATATAACTGATATGTCTGGTAAATAATAAATATTACATTCTTTTCTACATCAACAATAACTTAATAAAATTCAAGGTTTCAATAATGTAATAAATACTAATAAGATATATAAAATATGATTTTTTTTATAAAATTTACCAATGCATATATTAAAAGAATGATAAGATTGTTTATGTTTTCTAACATCTAACCTCTTAAATCCAACACTATGGTAGATGATCTCATCTTCTTTGGTTTTCTTTATTCTTATAGAGTATCCACAATTCGCAATACCCTTTCTTTCTTTTCTACACCTTTTGTTATGATATAAATCACACAAAGTTGCGAGTTGCCCGAGGTATATTTCTTCAGTATTTCTTTCAATTATTTGCAATATCATGGCGGACACTATTAAGTGGATCGATCGGACGAGAGAATTTGCACAAAATCTAATTTATTGTCAAGCATTTCCAAAGACGATAAGACAGAAATACTCGCAGCCGCTACTGGACTATGCTGGTTAACTTTATCGTGCACCTGTAAGAGGGGGGAAAAAAGAAAGAAAAATTAACAAAATTAATAAGAAAAAATAAAATACAACAACAAAAATTGTATATATTGTATGTATATAAAAATAAAATCAACAAGGGGACAGGTAGTGAGTGGAAGTTTATATGAAATTGTTTAAACAAGTGCAAACGTAACCAATCTTTTGTTGTTGGACGGGCGGGCGATACTTTATTATAGCCCATTTCTTATAAGCGATATTTGCTTTTAATGCAATTGACAGATGGACAGATGGACAGTTGGACGGATGGGTGGATGGATGACTGGAAACATCGATCGAGCTAGAACAAAAGATGGCTCAATGCACATGACGCTGACGGGTATGTGGATTCAGTTGTAACGACAACGACGGCGAAATGTCTGCGACGTTGCGTATGTTGACACAACCACACAACACCATACAATACTTACACACTCAACCCAATACTCCGATATAAAAAAATGCTTAATTTACAATCCACATGCACGTACATTTATTGACAATTTCGGTGTTAATATCGTTGCTCGTCACCGTTTAAAGATACTTTTTCACGATCCCAAGTCACCCCAAACAAGTGTCCAGAAATATGACGATGACACGATCGCTTCAGAACACATCCTGAGGGAGTAGAAGAGCGATGTAAACAACAATGAGATCATTTATTATATTTAGACAAAAAAGTAAATGCGTATTTGTATCTCGAAACGGCAGGTACGGCGGATACAGGCCTCGATCTTAAACGTTGCTTTTGACAGAGGTGATAATGACGAAACTAGGTCAGTCAGAAAGTGTTCTGAGATGTCGCTTTCAGCAAGAAAACAATACTCCGTAGTAGGTATATTTTGGTGGAAGAGTCTGTATCTGAATCTGAATCTGACAAGTGACTAAGTGTCGGATGTCTAATTCAATTAACAGCTCCTGGGCGAGATCAATGTCCTGCTGAATAAATTGTTTGTGGGAAAGCCATCGTTTTGAAAGCTATCTAAACATGTGGCCATATTTTTAGATGTCTTGCCATACATATGTATGTACATGTGTTCTTATGCATTTCTCAGTATTTTTCCGAGGAATATACAAAAGCCGCAGGCACAGCTGTTTTTTCATAAAGCTAATAATAGTATATCATTAAACAAGAGAAATTTTTGCTTAATGTAGGTATACAATAAATAGAACTTATCAACTTTTATCCGAAAACGAGACTCTGGCTAATTGAAGCCCCATGATTGTGACTAAGGAATGTATCTTTGGGCCCAGAAGGCATTAGCATAAGTATCTTTTTTCTATTTCTATTCACGCATGTCAAATTGCATTTTTATGCTCAAGAGAGTACACACAGGCATGTCGGACGTACAGGCATTTATGCTAAAAATAATTAACGATAAGAGTTGAGGACCAGCCCCTCTGGGAATCGAGGGCGACCCTAAAACCAGATATTCTGTAGGTCATTTAACCCCAGAGATAAGCCATCCAGTGTGTATCCTTTCAAAGTCAGAATCGACAAGAAAACAAGGAGAAATTGTAGAACTTGATAGTCAGCCTTTAATCATATTTTATGTTTTTACAAATACGAAGAATAAGGCAGCCTATATTTTTAGGGTTTTTTTTTTTCATTTGAGGCAATCTGAAATGATAAGAGAAGAATCCGCAATAACAAAAATTCATTCATAGGGGAAGTTATTAAATTATCAAGCCATATGCCATGACAGGTGGGGAATCTAATCACAAGTTTCTGCCGTAATGCTAAATTATATTTTAAAAGAAATCTCGAGTAGAGATTAAAAATGTTACTGCAGATAAACAAGCGGACCGGAGGAGGGGCCATGTCGGATGGAATGACGAAAAAGTCGAGACTAACAGCCACCTCCGGCGTTTAAGTATCTTCTAACCAAACTGAGATACAATTTATTTTTCCAGTGAGCCGACTCACACCCATCCCAACCACACACACACACACGCGCATACAGTCTCTGGCACTCACAAGCCCACAAATTTTTGATGTGATTCACAAATCAAATAATAAGAAATATATATAATAATAAAAGAGAAACAAAAATATACGAATAAGCGTCGTCGTCAGTGGCGAAAAATATTTGTGCCAGCCATAAGATACAAATGTATCTTTTTCTCTATATATACTATATAACTGTAAAAACCACTTGATACTGAGCACGATCGTCTGGCCCCCAAGAGAACCAAAGAGAAGCGTCGAGCGGAGCTAAGAGAATTCGAATGCCATTGCAAATTAGGGGCGGTGTTGGGGGTATTCCGAATCGGAATCGTAATGGGGAGTGGGAATGGCCCGCCGGTTTCGGCTCGGCTTTACCCGGCGACAGCAGCAGCAGCAGCAGCAGCAGCAGCAAAAACTGAGGCTGAGGAAGGAGCAGGCAGCCGGCAGCAGGCAGCAGGCAGCAGCAGCAGCAGCTATGCGGGTTCAAATGCGGCCAGCATGACGAATTATTACACACAGTCTCGAGTCTCGAGTCTCGGCTGGCAAATGAAATTTAATGTACAATATAAACACCAAGCCACTCACACAGCCAGCCCCGATCCAACGATCATTCCGCATATGCCTCTTTGTAAACCCACAATGCACATTGATGATGTTGTTGATGGGACTGTGTGTGATTCAAGTGTGTACCGCACAAAAAGTGTTGTGGCAAGAAGGGAAAGGCATGCTACCCTTGCCAATTTTTTACCGCAGAAACCCACCACAAGCAAGCAGCCACGAAATCGATCAATTTTGACAAGATCATCTTTAAGTTTTTGGTTTTTTTTTTCAGTCCCCCCACCCGCCAATTAGAAAGTGTAACGAATCTTTGTGTATCATGCCACAAAAAATACCAATCTCATTGAATGAAAGCTCTTGATGGCTCAAGCGGTGAAATTTCGAAAATTCTTTCATGGCCCTGACAAAATGGCCCGAAGAATCAGTGGACTCGTTCCGAAATAAGGGCATTCATACTGAGATCATAATACTGATCCGGAGGCCCCTTTTCGGGGCTCGGCTATCAGTGCTCATTGATCGGGGGGAGTCTGTCTGGGGATTTTCAATGCGATAATCAAGCGGGGCAACCCGTTTCGATTGTAAACTATGTAAGCCCCATATTGGGCATTTTAGACTTTTAAATACATGTATACCTACCCATAAATATATAATAACAAATAACAAAATTAGTGGCCTAAGCTCTTCGGGGAGAGCTGGTATCCCTCTCCATATTACACAAGCGTTTTGTGAAAACATCGCCGTCGACGTCGTTGTCATCGTCTGACGCTGTATCTGTTGTCCGGGGCAGCTTTAAACCGGATCTTTGGTTTGAAAGTACATTCACTTTAATGCCGTCGACGCCAACGGTGACGGTGGCGGTGACGGTGACGCTGCGGTGCAGCCAGCAGCAACAACACCAGCAACAAGCCGGGCCAAGAAAGTCCAGGCCCCAAACAGCCTTCAAATGACAAAGCAAAAGGCTTCGATCGGCTCTCGGTATGGTCTGCACATGTGCATAGTTCAAATAACTTGGTCAAGTTGACAAGATCAACAGAGCGCAAGACCACAGCCATAGTCATGCTACTACTACTACTACTGCCAACAGCAACAAAAGCGGCAACAGCGAGTGTGGTTGCCAAGCGGCAACCAAAGAGTCGGGTTTGGTTGCAGAGCCGGGGGAACCCCTTCGGCTGCTGAGCTCAGCAACCCCCCCACCCAAAATCAAATACTCGTACCAACTGAAAATCTATAATAAAAAACAGGTTAACAAATGTTGCCGCAACGGCAGCAGCGACGTCGCAGCCACCGTCTACGTCTCCGTCCGATCTCGACGCAGCTCAGCGCGTCGGAAGAAACTTGTTTTCCTTTCCTATGCCAGTCCGGGCCTCTGGGCTCCGGGTCGGGTCTCAATCTCTATCTCGAACCGAAGCCGACGTCCCAAAGCCGGCTTACATTCACTTTACACAGCTCCGAAGAGCGTGAAAGTTGTTGGAAGAGAACGAACACGCTGGCCAGAGAGAGAATGAGAGAGTGGCCAATAAAGCCGGCTACCCGCATATTACATAGGGTATCGAGGGTAGATTTGTGGCCAAGAACTGTGGGAACACTCGACCCATAGGGAGGAGGTGCTTGGGTTTATTTTTTTTGGTTATTTCCAATACTAATTTGAAAATTATGAGGAACGTCAATAACGTGTTGAGTAGAGGGGGTAATAATAAGAGAGGGATGTTTAATAACATGGATTTTCATTGGAAAAATTATTAATATTTCAAGGTTAGTATCTAAATACTTTTCAAGACTGATCTGAAGAGTTTCGAATAGGGATAAGCAAATAATAGAAATTTTTGTGTCCAATATATATATAGATATATATATACTTAGATATCATCCAAGATTCATGAAAAACATATGTAGTTCCTTCATCTAAAATCGAAATAGTATCCCGGGGATATCACGAGTAATTTCTCCCCAAAATATGTCATTGGAAAGTATCTGATAGTCGAGCTTTCCCTCCAAAGTTCTGGCGCTGTTGCCGGCATTGTGGCCCCCGAGAGATACATATATGTAGGAAGAGCGAACAAATCGAGACTGATAAACGTCATATTTTCTCTTAGCTGGTTCCTCACCCGATTTGGCTATATGTGGGAGAGATAGAAAGAGAGAGCCGGGCCGACAACGACAACGACGACGGCGACGTCGACGCTGATGCCGGCAGCGAGTC
Source organism: Drosophila atripex (assembly GCA_035045925.1). Classification (NCBI taxonomy): domain Eukaryota; kingdom Metazoa; phylum Arthropoda; class Insecta; order Diptera; family Drosophilidae; genus Drosophila; species Drosophila atripex. Next base: position 17,472,546 of record JAWNOP010000012.1, on the reverse strand, counting down.
GACGTTTTGATTCGTTCGTATCGGCATTCACAAGAATTTCACCGACATTTAGTTTAGTACCGTTTTTGGCTGCAGTCGCACTTCGGACAGTTTATTCTAATTGTGTGCTACCATCCCATACACATACAAATATATATATAATTGTTAAAGTTAACGTTATTAACCACACCATATTAAATGCTATTATACACGGGCCGAGCAAAGCCATTTTGAAAGCGGTCTACTCTTCCATACACACGAAACACACAACAATAAAAAATTCAATTAAATCAATTGTATCCGTAATAAAGTCCAAACACACAGCAAAAGAAAAAAGAAAAATCCAAATAAACTTAATGATATATGTTTATCGAGTTGAAATCTAAATGTAATAACTATTTTCTATGAAAATCGAGTGTTTCCGCATCGGGAAAAAGTTAATAATTCAATTAATGTTAACGCCAAATATAATTCGACAGAAGAAAAAGCGCATGCAACAAGTTAAATCCCAGCCAGCCACAAGTTGTAAACCAAGTTAGATCCGTCGTACTCACAGATACAATACAACAACACCCTATAAATACACGAAGTACTACCAATACGAATGAATTCCCGGTGTACACACACCAGCGCAAACGCACCAGCAAAAACATACACAAACACACACGCAGACTATAACAATGTCAAGTGAAAACATTCTCTGGAAGCAACAGGTTTCCCCTTAATAAGTGTTATAAAGAAGCAACCAACAGTCATCACCCAGAACTGTGTTCGTTCGAAAAGAGCGACCGAGGGAGCGGTATAAGAAGGAGAACGCGAGAAATAAAGATAATATATATGAAAAGTAAAAAAAACTATATATATTATATATAATATACAAGAAAACAAAACAAGAGAAAAAGGAGATCCAGTCCGAGGCAGGCAGAGCCTAACAAATATAAATAATAGAATAATAAGCGAAAAAGTAGACAGTTCATAAGTGGGTTAAATAAAAAAAACAACAAAAAATTAGTGTGACTGCAACGGAGTGGAACCAAAACCAAAACCAAAACCACCACAACCACCCCGAAATCCAGACTCAGACCCGATTTTGGCCCACAACTACACACAACCGAAGAGTTCTTAGAGCGCGTCCATAGAGAGAGCCAGAGCCAGAGCAGAGACAACCTCAAAGAACCGACCATGGAATTCTACGATGGCGACCTCAAAGATATATGGGACTCCGACTTAGATCCGGTAAGTCTTCAAGTTACCCTCGAGAATATGTACCCGCTGCTAGGGGTTGGCTACTATCGAACCGATCAACAGAACCACCCATTGATACTTGAGAGCTTTTATTACAGCAGGGCATGAGTGATATGAACCTCGCATAGTATTTGTGAAAGTTAAGAGCGACAACTTAAAGGAAACGATAAGAAAATGTTGGCTAACATTGGGCGATATACACACATACAGGTTGTACAGCTTAGCTGCGCGACTAACCGAACTAAAACCGAATGTCACCATAATCCGGACTAAGGTTAGACAATTTGACTAAAATCGGCGAACTCTCTGAACTGTGATCTTCGGCCCGAGGCTTAGGCTTTGCACCCAAGATTAAGTCATTTTTTCTGTATTTGTCTCATTTTTTTTCGACCCTTGGGAGACGACTTGAAATTGCATTTAAAAATTCAAAGAAAAACATTTTAATGACCCACATTAAGCTTATCAGTTGGGGAGAAAAACGTGAACTTATTCATGAGCTGAATTCTAAGTATAATGATCGATTTAAAACTTAAAGGAAAAAACAATTAAGCTGAGGGTCTTCATCCACCACCATCGACTTTGTCTAGTTTTCTTTTCTTTCTCTGCATATTAAGTAGCTCGAATTTATATGTACATGCGATCACCTGAGAGAGGTCCGATCACCAAAACTGGCCTACGATCAAACCTGTCCCAAGCAGCCTCATAAAAATGTCCGCTCACCAAATATATAAAAAAAACACACACAAAATAGTGAAGAAAAAAATAAAAAAAAACAAAATCTAATCGAATTGCCCAGCTACCAGACGTCAGAGACCCATAATATATAATACACACCCAAAATCAAAGTTTTAATTTCTTGTTTGTGGAGGACGTTCATTTTGTGTGACATACCCATGGGACCAAAACTTTTGCAAAATATTCTAGATATAAAGATACACCTTTATACAGGTCTAGACAGAGTACCGACGAACTTTTTGTTGCTTTTTTTAGGGAACGAAAAGTACATAGTTCTCAAGGCTTTTTTATCTCAATAGTTGCGTTCCCGTTTTGGGAGAAATAACATTTTTTTAGTGACTTTTTGTGTTCGAACTTCGAATATATCAATTTACATGGTTTTGATAAGGACGTTGCGACTATATTCGTAACTTCGAAGTTTCGCTGTCCTACAAAGTTGTTTTCTGTTTGGCGATAATGATAATTGGAGTTTTCCAAGAAATTAAAAGAAATTTATCATTAGTGAACGATTTTTGTAGCAGCACTCCTTCCTTCCCTTTCCATTTAGAAGTCATTGTTTGTATTTCTTTCTTTTTTTTTTTTTTTTTTTTCTATGGGTAGTATCACTCCCCCGATGAGGGGGTACACAAGGCAAGAAATGTTTCAATATAATGAAAATTGTGCGGCCTGGCTCAGCTTCGTTCGCGGAGTAGTCGGAGATGTTGTCGTCTAGTGCTTATCGCTGCGGAAACAGTAATGAATACATGTCGTCCGTACGTACTACGTACAAGCGTCCGTACGTCCGTACGTCCGTCTGTCCGCCTATCCGTCCGTCCTAAATGATTTTGGTATTGTGGAGGAAGCACTTCGGCTGGCCGAGCACAAAAGAAGAATCTATTACCGCATTGGAATGAAAATAGGAATGGGAGGAGGACACATGCGGAGTTGATAAGCGGCCCGAGACCGACTCGACGGTTGCTATCAGCTGGTCTAAATGCAAAGTAATGACTTTTTTTTCGCCTGGTGTTTGTGATGGTTGCTGCTGCTGCACTTTGCAGCAAATCAACAGCAAACAAATTGACTATGTATGTCCCGTCAGTGTCATTACTATTAGAGGAGATAATAATGCACGCCGGCGACTACTCGACAACTCTCGACTCTTGACTGCAACCGACTTGACAATGTAAAGAGTCAGAGGGACAGAAATAGGCCCATTGCCCGGGAAAATGCGCGTGCACTTTTTATATTTTTCGAATTTTGCTTTTGCAGCGTTTTTCCCGCCGGGGCGTGCGCTCAATTACATCATAAGTATCTCACAAATGCTTGTGTGTGCCCATAACAAGAAATTATCGGTTTCCTTTAGATAGTCGCCGCTCTAATACCCTCCCCCTCCATACCAATATTTATAAATAAGTGCCGGTAGATCAGAAAATGATATTTCATCCATTTGGGTATTCAAGGGCTAGATAACAAAGAATTCCATTGAATTATCCTAGTTTTTGTTTGCCAGACCAGCCCAGCCCAGCCTGGCCCGGCCCGGCCCGGCCCCACTTCTAATCAGTTTCCCATTTTAGCATTATTTTAATAATATAAACTATCATTCTAAAGTCTCTTCAGCCATATCAACAATCTTATCTTAAAGTATTTTGTAACCAAAAAAACAAAAGGAAAAAAAATAAGACCTGCGCCCAGATAAGGTCTGAAATGCCCAATTTTGATTAGGCCCGACGCACCGTTTTCCACTTGAAAGTATGACAAAAAAGAAATAAATAATATACATGGATGCCCTGGGATTTTTTTGTTCGAAATAAACCAAAACAATGAAAAAAAAAAATTAACTATAATGCCTTGACGTTTCGATAATCAATTTTAATAAAAAACAAAAAAAAAAAATGGGAATCAATATCGTACGCTGAGGGTATGGAATTGGCAAGACCCGAGAATAGGGTTAGCAGGTCTCTCTTCAGAGTCCACTGATAATGTCACGTGCCCCCACTCTTTCGAGATTCCGATCATTGCCATATTATGATGAAAAAAGCCCCCCTTCCGTTTCATTCAGAGATCTTCGAGTGCTTCCCCTATCAGTCCGTATAGAGCACCGGGGAGTTGACATAGCAGAATCATTATTGCCGGGTCGCACAATCTGTAAAGCTCTATATAAATACCTATACGTGTGTGTACATAGTGAGTGGGATCGGGGGAATTCTGTAGAATTTGTTTATATGGACGGGGAAAATCCAATAGCAACCTTAATCATGGGGTCTATCAATTAAACTATTAGGTACTTAACAAGAATAATAGTTTTGCAGAAATATTAAAACAATAATATATCAAAGTTTTAGATTTTGGTCCAGACCTGATAAGAAAATAATAATATATTTCGCTGTTGTATGCTAAAATTATAATTTAAATTTTCACTCGTGATGATAAGAGAGCACATGGAAACAAAATGGCCAATTAAGCAAATTTAGAACTTAGCTAATCTTTCTGTTTCCAGCTATATAGTCTTTTGAATATTATAGTCGAGAGCCGCCGGAAAGGGTTCAGCGAAATAGAAATGGAAATCGAGATCGTGAAACAGCTAAAATTGCGTTTTAAACAAAATATAGTTTTGAGCTAGAATTATTCAAGATCGTCGATCGTCTCAAAAATGATCACCTTGGAGGTAAAACAAAAAAAAAACCAACTGCATTCGCCTTCAAAAAAGAATGCTGATCCAAGCCGAAGACTGGCGACTTTCCTAAAACGACAAAATAAAAAAAACCGAAAACCTACAAGATGGCCAAAACCAAGAGCGAGAGGCTATAAGAGTTCAGGCTCAAGAAGGGGAAAATTGCAGCATTAACAACAAGTGGTTTTTGGTTCGGAAGCTAAGAAGTCAGCAAGTTTGGTTTTTTTGTTGTTTATTTTTCCCCTTTCATTGAGATACAAGCAATAAAACTCGAAAAAAAATCAACCTTTTTTTCCATATACAATTTTGACATTTCTAGAACTCTCTTTTATTTTTTATTTTTGAAAAGTTTTGTTGCTTTTGTGGGTTAACTTTCGCTTATATAAGCATAAAAATGGCAACAAAGTTGGCGGCGAGGGGAGGGGGGCGTGCATAATGGTATTAGCAATTTCTTTTGGTCAATTCGACACCCTATATGGTCGGGAGTACGGTGAATGCAAATGTGAATGCATTTCGTTTGAGGTTAGGTTGAAGTTTTCTAACGGCTTAATGCAAGGCCCGCTACTTAAAATGCACACGAGAATGCCAACAAGAAACGGAAAACAAAAAACGTGCTTGGCAACAGTCTCGAGAGTTGGCTCTCGAGAGTGGCTCAGCATATTTGAATAACTAGTTCGGGCCATGCACGATACTTTCAATATGGTCTATCAGACTCTGGGTCTACTATATATCTCTATATCTATATATATATGTATCTTGTGTAGATATATGTATGTATTTTTGTGTGTGCGTTTGGTGTATTGCTTAACTTTGACATTTCCAATAAGCCGGAGCCGGAGCCGGGGCCGGAGTCAGAGACAGAGACAGAGACAGAGCCCATAAGCTTTGAAGCCAAAGTCAGAGACGAAGACAGAGCGCATTGCAATCTGCAAAAACAGGTTAAAGCACAAAGCGAATGCAAAGAAACCGAAAGACTAGCAACTATTGCAAATTTAGCGCGCTCCAGCGACACAATTTCTATGCCAAAAGTCCAAACATATGGCAACAAGCAGCGGAAAAAAAGCGCGCATAATTAAATTTGTGCAAACACACACACACTCACTTACAGCAACCCCCCCATAGTATTGGCTTCCATGTGCGCCAGTCTCGATGGCTCCTCTCCACTTGTTTTTTTTGCCCCATTCATGTCCGGCTAGCCATTCATGCGGCCTTTACACGCGCTGCGCCGCACAGGATGCGCATAGTCCCCCCACCGGCGATGGCCTGCCTCTCTTTCGTGGCTCTCTTCGCCTGGGATGCCCTCTCTTAGCCACCCAGCTAAGGCCGTTCATGACGAGAGTGGGCGGGCGGCGACTAGGCCGACCACACGGACCAGCTGTTTCGGTTTTGTTTTTGACGTCAATGTCAGGACTTGTTGGAGGAGTTGTTGTGGCAAGCCAGAGAGTGTGAATTATTCATGGACTTGCATTGAATTTACAATATGTTACAGGCAGACCCCCTTGGGGGTGGTGTCCCCAACGTACATACAAACATATGTAGTATTACATACTAGAAGCCGAAGCAGAAGTGGGCGTGGGCGTGGGCATAGCAACATATTGCCAGAGCTAATGAAGTGTTATACGATAAGTGTACCAGCAGGCAACAAGGAAGCAACAGTTGAAGGCTTAAAGGAGACTCGTATTATGGCTTTAAGAATAAGTTAGTTCCAGTTGAGTTCCACTTATTGCAATTCTCATCTAATCTCCTCCGCAATACATCACAAAAACCAATTATTTATTATAGGTTAAGGCCTAGAATATCATAATTACCCCACTGACAGCAGCACATTTTTCAAGCATTATCTTTCCGAGAAACCTTGAAAGTGAATTCATAATGGGCTCTCCAATAAGGTCGCTCTTTAAAGCCCACTGACTCATCCGCGCATTGCCAAATTAGTTATGTCTTCTTTGCATATATGCAGATTTTCGTTTATATATTTTTTTTTTATTTTTTTATTTTTTGACGCTCTTCTTCAGGGTTTTTTTTTGTGAAAGGTAGCGTCAGACCATAGGAGATTGGATGAGAGACTTAAGCAATCTTGTAAGGCACCCACAGGCCCCCACGACAAAGGCATGATATCTGGCGGATTAGGATAACCGAAACACTGCGGGGGCCTCAATGGAGGAGTCTTTGGCCTCTTTGGATCTCACCATTTTGCATTTTTGTTTTCGGTTTTTGTGTTTTGTGCTTTTTTTTTGGTTACTTTCACAACGATTTCCGTTTGGCAAATTGTTGGTGTGGACGTCAGTCCGTCAGGCCGTAGCGTACTCTGCTTACGTACTTTCCTCATACCGCTGGAGCACACACAACCATATGTTGGCGATAAGCTAAGCCCGCATTGGATCCACACCCGCACCATCCACCACCCACCGCCCATCGCCTTTGCCTCCCACTCGCGTTAACCGTCTCCGTTTTGTGCTAGCTATTTTTATACATATTAGGTTATATTTATACAACACGAGTGCAAAAAAAAAGTACGTCATTGAATTCTGAGTCCCTGTTATTTTAGCATTTTGCTCTGCAACATGTCGTATACGTAATATTTCGGTGTTTTTCTTTCTTCTCCTCAATTAGCAGCATTTGCATTGCGATTCTTCTACACCCAGAAGAATCGCACTTTCTTTTCATGGCAATGGCATTTGACTTTTGATTGGGCCATTAAAATTATAGCGCCCATTTACCATTTACCACGCTCACGAAAAATCGAAAAAACGAAACCGTAGCAATTTTTCAAGTTAAAAGGCAGTTCGGTTCAGTTTGCTTTTCTGTTGTTTTTTTTCGGTGCTCTTTTTTTTTTTTTTGAATTGTGGGAGCACCTTTCACTTTACCAACACCAACGGCAAATGATGCAGCCAGCCAGGGCGCATAAAAATTGAAAAGAAATAAAGACACGGGGCTGTGTAAAAAATGCTGTGCACAACACAAAGAAAACGATACATACATAATGATCCGATCCACACGCTCGGGAGACCCGCACACAATTGCAACTTTATAAATGTGAAAGGTTTTCGCTTGCCGCTGCAACATTATTTAATCAATCCAAGTTGGGGAGCAGCGGGCGAAAAAATCGGGGGACGAGGGGAGTGGTAAAAAAAAAGGCAAAAATCGAACAAAATGTATAGACCAAAAAATGCCAAAGAAGGAAACCAAAAAAAAAAAATCAAAGCCGAGGTAGAAAGAAAGATGATGGAGAAGGAAAAAGAAAAGACTTTAAACCAGAAAAAAAATTAATTATTTTATGAAATTGTATGTTTCTTGCTCTTTTTCACCCTTTCTCGATTTTTGTTTTTTTTTTCGGGAAGAGAGAAATAGAGAGAGACACCTGAAGACTGAGAAATTTGAATAAAATTGTATAATGGACGATCCGGGAACCGGCAGACCCAGAGCCAGACCCTCTAGCGCCCCCCCTTCCTGAACATGTGTATGTTAATTTTAATGCCGTCAGATAAAGAAAAACCCCTTCGGCGGCTATTTTGATTTGTTTTTTTTTTTTGTATTTTATTTTTGTGTTTTTTTAATTTATCGCTTTCAAAGTAGTTTTGCTTGATTGGGTTCCAAAGTGACGTGCGACAGCGCGAATAATAATGAAAGAACAAAAATACTGAAACTGTAAAAAGATTCTCAGAGAATTCTCGGAGGAGAATTGAGAATCGAGAACGCCCTGCACGTGACAGGGGGAGCGCAACAGGTTTTTTTTTTTTGAATTGCCATCGAAATGGGGTCAATCGATTGCATTTCACAGGCTCCGATACGGATGTTAGGCAATCGATTTGCCGTCAAGCCGAGCTTAGCCGCTCAAGCGGTTTTTTGCGGCTTAAGAGGCGGCTTGAGCACTCCAAGTGCCTGAAGCACCACCGCACTGCTTTCCACTTGAGAAGGCGCCCTTAGCCATTTCACCGGTTCGAGCCGCGCTTTCATTGGAACATACACACATATACACCAGTGTGAAGAAGTGGCATGGAGAGAGAGAGAGGAAAAACCCACCTGAAACGTGCAACAAATGATGCTTCAGGTGCACGGCAAGAAATCGTTACATAAAATCCAAATAAATATCAAATTTAAATATTATATTTTTGGTATTTTTCCCTTCAAAGTGTTTACTTCATACAATCTGGTACTTCATTGATAAGTTAAAAGTTATTTTTGGGTTTCTGTTTCCACTCACTTCCACGGTATTAGATATGATAAATGAATGATTTTGCAGTTAATTGATAAAAAAAAAAAACAATGGATATGATAAAAGTTTTCGGTTTGATAATTTGATGCTTGTTTTCCTCGGTGTAGAGACCCCACCTCCTGAGCACGCTGCCCCCACCTGATCCGCAGCAGCAGCAGCAGCAGCTAACAAAAGAGGTAGCAAATGCCTGCGAGCATTTTTTGCTGCCTTTTCTTCTCTTGGCTTTCTTCTTTCTTTCATCATCATCATCATCATCATCATCGTGGTGGGGCCAGCAAAAGCAAAAGCAAAAGCAACAACGGCCAACATACATATTTTTGTATACAACTGAGTGTATATTTGTACGACTGCTTCAGTGAGTGCGGCTGTGTGTGTTGCCCGTTTTGGTAGCATTTTTCAAGAATTGCTAATTCTCGACAATTCCCCGAGGTTCGTTGAACTCATCATAAACACACTCATACTACACACACCATACCGGCACACGCACACATTTCATTTACGCTTCTCCGGTGCTCCGGCTTGCTGCCTTAACTGCTTTACTGCCTGCCTGCCTGCTTGCTGATTCTTGGCCCGATGTGTGGCTGACTGGCTGACTGAGACGGCTAAAATGCGGAGAAAGCACTTGTGTATTTGTATTTTAATGCACTGTCCGAAAGAATCGAATGCGAGGGCTGGCCCACAAGTATTAGCATAATGAGCGGTATCGTCTTGGCCATTTTCGTTGACTTGGTTAATTCATGAATTGCAATATAAATCGTGAGTTAGGCAGGTTTATGGCTGGAGAAACTTTTTTTTTTCTTCAAATCACACTTTCTTGCCAATAATGATCTGCAAAGAAACAATGGCATATAAAATAACCACTGCCTACGTTACGGGGTCAAAGAAACACCATATTACGTATACGACGTGTGCACAAAAATAAAAAAAAATAAATATTAGTTCCAGTTGCCAAACGACCGGCTTACAACTCTGAAATTGAGAAATAAAACTAAATAGAATGTGCATGTAAATTGTCAATATGTCTGCTAATCAGCACTTATCTTTGTCATTTAGTTTTTACTTTTATGTGGCATTAGTTATTTACTGAAACTATTACGGCAGCCTTAATTAAAAACTATTTATTTTATCTGTATACGTGACCCAGTGTGATTGCATTTCAACAAAATTGTGTCTTTTTTTAAACTAATTATTAAATTTTAAGGCCACATCTTTGAAAAGTGAAAATATTTAGCCATTTGAGTAACATATTATTATGATCTGTAAGAAAGCCTATAATTATATTCAGCCCGTAATCCATTATAATTAGGCCATTTAAGAATCCACCCTCGCCAGCACTCACTCACTTATACATACATATGTACATTTATGTAGCAATTTCTGGCGTTGCACCGACCGTGCAAACGGTAATCAATGTTTAAGTTTGTGTGCCGAGAGTAGAGAAGAATGGAGAAGACCCACCGAGGCACTGGAAGAATCGTACCTGCCGTCGCACATTCACATTCTTACACACACATACCCTCGAAAAACTAACATATGTACATATGTATATAGATAAATATATGGTACATACCGTCGGCGACGTTCCCTTTTTTTTATGGCCAAAACTGGATTCCATTCGGTTTGGCTTAGAATGTGAACTTTGGAGAGGTGGGGCGCGGCCAAGGCAGGCGATTTTCCATACAAATGTGTTTTTAAAGTGTAATTACATGCACTTCTTTATCGCAGAAAGAGTGGCAGACGACAGTCACTCACTCACGAAAACTTATCCATGTGCATATTGTGTGTGTTTTTGCCACAGAATGCCGCCTTTAAATGGGTCAGGCAATTTATAGCCGTAGATTGCCAGGCGACAATTAAGCGAATCCAGTCCAAAAATCTGGCACATTCGGGATTACATCATCAGCATTGGCTTTCGGCTTCATGGCTTCAAAGTTTTAAACAAATGCCAAGCAAATATATTCTGGATCTGTTTGTTTTTTCTTTTTTTTTTATTTCTGTCGTTCCATTTGCTTATTTTTTTCTTGTTTTTAGAGGTTTATTTTTGTTTTTGGTTTTTGGCGGCAAATAGAACACGCGGCCTGCGAACTTGTTCCCAGCGATTGTTATTTGAACTGCACTCTGAGTGATTTTCAAGGTTGGACTTAGATTCTGCGATGCTCATAGCAGCATCACAGTCAGCATCACAGCCTCGAAACACTTAACACTGGGATCTGTTCAAAATAATTAATTACACTTTTACACACTCCATCCGAGGTTTAATTGAAGTTTTTGTGGCAAATGGCGTTCGCGCGAAACTCGTCTAACAGCTTTAATGGGACCAGAGCCAGTGACCTGCAGATAGTTATCGATATATCCTTAAGGACATGTTAGCTTTTGATATCGTTGCTATGGAGCGGACTTTTTGAAATTTATTTTGGCATATTATTTTTGGGGAAATTTTCCCCCACCCATGTATGTTTAAATAGGAAGAAAAATTCGCACCTTCGATTGGCTGCAGGAGCCCCGAAAATAATGACTTAACAATTGATAAGTTCAATATTCTATACTGATTGCGAGTGCCCAACAAAAAAGATTTCAAGGGTACGGTGTGGACGGTAAAATGTCTTCTGATAAGATTGACAATAAGAATATATATTGCACAGCCCGTGGTGGAGGAGGCCACATGCATGGGGCAGTCGGATCTGGTCTATATATATACCATTTTCAAATTGAATCAATGTTATTTTTTATTTTTTATTTTCTAGTTCGAGCTATCTGCATGGCTCGAGTACTGTTGCGTTTTGGGTGTGCGATTCGCGATTTTCGTGATTTTGCCATAGGTTATATATATATTTCAATTCAATTGTACCTTTGTGTTTGTTTGCTTTTTTTTAGCACTCATTTTTTGTGAGGGTGTTTTTTTTTTTTTTTTTTTTTGTTTAATTATATAAGCGTGCTATCGCCATGCAACACGACTATGAATGACTTTTGAACATTTACTAATTGCCAACTAATAATTTGTGTTTGTTTCCCTTTTTTGTGCGCCATTACAGGAATCCTTGAAAATCAGCCCCGATCACGATATGCACGACTGGCTGTTCGATCGCGATGTCAAAGATCCCACCGTCATACTCAACGACAAGCTCATCTCGGATGCACTGCTCAATGGCACCCAGCCGATCAAGACGGAGCACTCCTACAGCCTCAACAGCGACGTTGATTCCCTGCCCGATTCACCAAAAAGCCTTCAGGCCAAAATCGAGGGTGAGTTAAAAAAAAACAAAAAAAAAAAGACTTGTTTTTTGAAAAGGGGTGAGACTTTGTAGGATCCTTTCTGTCAGAGAAGCAATACCAAATATTTGTCTGAATTTTTTTTGGGGGCTTATTGGTGGGCCTCGAAAATAGCTGAAAACCAAACACAGTTGGCAGTTGGTTATAATTTAGGCCAGGTATATAGTGAAAACAACGCTGACGACAAGAATAACAGTTGAAAAACAGTTTCAGCTCCGTTCTGTTCTGTTTTTTTAGTGTCGCGGTAGCATTTAGCAATTTAACGCAGTACTCGTGCATGAAGTTTTGTACTTTGACGCGATATCAGTTGTCTATATGTATGTGGGAGTAAACTGTGTATAATTGCCCGGGTCTGGGCTTATTCTATTTTTTTTTTTTTTTTGTCCATAATATATTTGTAATTTTATGGAAACTGTACGACCGACAACTGTGTAAATAAAATTAAAACGAAATATTTTGTGGTAGTGGGTGGTGGAAGGTGGAAGGTAGGGGGGTTCCAGTCCTCCACCCCACCCACACCCCCTTCTATATAGTAAGGTGAGCCAGAATCTGAAAAAAAAAAAACAAAATATATAAAAAACTGAAACAACAGAATATCAAATGCAAACACAGGTGCAACTCTGAGGACTGACGCGTGCGGTGGCAAAGGAAAGTGATCCGGTGTTTGCACAGTTACAGACTTTAACTCAAATTCTTGCATAATAATGTGGGTTAGACGCGATAATATTTGTCCAGCATATTTACGCACATATTGCTCCTAATTCCACTTGTTTTCGGCCAAAAAATAATATGAGTTGAGAACAAACATTATTTTACCGAACAATATAATGAGAAAGTTAAATAAAGTTAATGTTAAATTTTAAGATTATTCCACGCTATGACGTGTCGCTTCTTATAATACTATAAAATTGAAAAATTCTATTATTTTTAGACATGGACGACGAGTGCTATCCTGCCATTTCATTAAAGACGGCCACCAGCGGGCGCGCCACCATCGACCCCAAGTGCCTCACCCTCCATCCCCCGCCCACCACGCACATCCGAAGCCTGAGCAGCAATCCCGCCCTGAACACATCCGTCGTGGAGCTGAGCAGCCCCTCCCTGACCCTCACACGGTCCGGCCTGCAGGGCCTGCAGTCACAGCAGCCACATCACGAAGTCCACGGCACCAACTCTGGCCACGTGGTGGTCGCTGCCCTCGAGCACTTTCAACTACCTCAGCACCTGTACGACAATGACTGCAGCTCCTCGGTGTCATCGCTGCGGGATGGCAGCATGTCGCCGGATATTTGTTCCGACATCGAGATCGACGAATCGGCCATCAAGGATGAGCCGATGTCGCCGGACTCCAGCTGCCCCGCCAGTCCCAACTCGCAGGGGAGCAGCTCCCAGCACCAGCTTAGCCTCAACCTGGCCCACCTGCAAACGGAGATGTTATTCGAACAGAAGGTGAGTCTACAAATCGTAAATATTATAGATAAGGAACTTCCTGAGATAAAACTCTTTGGGACTAGGCATAAAATAGCCACAAATATTTTAAGCCTAAAGAGTTTCCTACAATTCTCAATAGTATTAGCGGGTAGTAGATAAAAAAAAAAATACATTTTGGGGAAATCCTTCGTTTCCGTAGGAGGATTATTTATAGTTAGTATCATACTGACCAGTATCGTTTATCTTGTCCAGCACGGTGGCCTCCTGTTGACCGCCAGCAGCAACTACAACAACAGCCTCATCAAGTCCCAGCAGCGACAGCAACAGCTCCTCGGTCAGGGTGATCTTCTAATGACCAAAATGGAGATCAAGAGCGAGAAGCAGACCGGCAGCCCCGGCAGCAGCACCAGCTCCAGCAATAGCAGCACCAGCAGCGGCAAATCACATGCCCATGGGTATGGAATACCGCTGACGCCACCATCCTCCCTGCCCAGCGATGACTCTGAAGGTAACTTGACACCGGAACATTTGTTTTCGCCACTGTCGCCCAACGCTTCCGTTTCTATATCCGTGGCCAATGCAGCCGGCGGCGAGTCATCCGTTATGGTACGCCGGAACGCTGCCGGCATTACCCGCTCATCCAGCGGCTCCGGTTCTAGCTCCAGCACAACAACATCAACAACAACGACCCGCCAGCCGATCCATACGCCGCTAATTAGCTCACAGCCGGTAAGCTTGTTAAAAAAAAAACAAATATTTCAAGCGTTATCATAAATGCTTAACTAGTTTCCTTATCACATATGGTTTATTAAAAATGAAAAATAAAACATATATTTGAAAATTTGCAGAAAGGATCCACCGGAACTCTACTGTTAACGGAGGAAGAGAAGCGAACTTTGCTGGCCGAAGGCTATCCGATACCCCAGAAACTCCCACTTACCAAAGCCGAGGAGAAATCTCTTAAGAAGATTCGACGTAAAATCAAAAATAAAGTAAGATTAAAACAAATAATCTACTAATTAAAAAAATATGTATATATTTATTTATTATTATTTTATTTTTCACAGATCTCTGCTCAGGAAAGTCGTCGCAAGAAGAAGGAGTACATGGATCAGCTGGAGAGACGCGTAGAGATTCTCGTGACCGAGAACCATGACTACAAGAAGCGTCTGGACGGGCTGGAGGAGACCAATGCCAATCTACTTAGTCAGCTGCACAAACTGCAGGCCCTAGTTAGCAAGCACAATGTTAAAAAGTCCTAAGCCCAGATCCAGAGCCTGTTGCCTCTGGGTCCGGATCCGTTTCTTGTTTCCCCGCCTTCCCGATATATGTAATTGTAGATTCTACACATATATTTATCCGTATGTTTTTTGTTTTTGATTTAAATTTAATTGGTCCCGGAGTTAAGCGTGAGAGTTTTGGTTTTTTTTTTTGTTTTTTAAGAATTTATGCGATGAATTTTTTATTCGGCTTTTGGTTAGCACAAAGCGGTAAACATTCCCCTCCCTCCTACTCCAACGCAACCAACTCTCACTCCACCGCACCGTACCGATCCATACCGATCCATACCATACCATAGCATATATGCATGCATATATGCTATAATATATATTCCACTGATTTATCAGCCTAACAGCCTAAAACATATTATTAATTTGTATCTATATCCTAGCTACTTGTAGGGCTTATATTATATAGAGCTATGTATATTAGTCATGCATTCCTGTTATATAAACTTGATCTAGACTCTAGAGCTTAGGCGAACGACCGACCAGCTGCACTACAATAGCAACAACAATTCAAACAAGAAGCTCAAAAGTTAAAAAAGAGTAAAAATTAGAGAAAAAAGAGAGAAGCTAAAATAATACATTGTATTGTAATAAAAAGAAATCAACAGACCAAAAACAAAAGCATAAAAAAAACAGCAAAGTTATGAAAAAGTTAACGAAAAATGGACAAAAAAAAAAAAAAAGAAATGATTCGCATATGACATGCTAAGATGTGGGCTCTAAACAAAAAATTATCAAATCTTTGATTGATCTAAGAGCAGCGACATGTACATTATGTTTTAATAATGATTGAATGATTGAACGAAAGACTCTCGGAGCCTAATCTGTGTGCTGTCTTTGGCATGACTCTTGTTCCTTTAAACGATATTTCTCAAAACAAACATGAAAGCTATTGAATGAGCTGAAATGAAGGATAATACCTAAACAATTCCATAATTTAGCTATGTAGAACGATTTACATATATAACAAAACTATGTCTGTATGCAGCATTTAAGTTTCTTTTTATTTGTTTACCAGCAACATTCGGGATGGAGATTTAAATGAACGAATTTAAGAAATAGAACTCACCGCCTACCCGATTCCGATTCCCGATTACCGATTCGTTCTCCATTTGTTGCGTTCCCTGGACGAATTAAACAATATCCGAGCCAATCAATTATGAAAAATGAATTATTGTTTGTTAAGTTTTATATTGTAAGACAGCGCTGCACTAACCAAAATGAAATTGACATTGAAAATGAATGAATGTAATGAGGAGCAATACCATTGGGTATCAAACTTTGCAAAATTGATTTCGATTTTTATGGTTATTCTTCAGTTTTAACGATCTAGTGCAATTTTTTTGGCATAAATAATTAGACACAAATTTTTTGTATTTCTTCACAGCGTTCTAAATGAGTCATTCTAGTTTAAATTAGTTGAATTTATATAAACAAAATTACTTAAACGAAATTTTAAGTTTAACGCATTGATTTCTTATCAAAAGGATTTCAAAAAAATATATAATAATTTAGATACTTTAATGTATGTATGTCCTGTGCATGTGTGTATAAATCAAGCGGACAAAGTTGTGCAATTGTTAGTAAAATTTAAAAAAAAATAAAAATAAATAAATAAAACACGAAATGTTTAGAAAATACCGGTAACACAAAATCGAAGTTGAAAATCAAAACGCTTGTGCAATGACAAACATTTTTATTATAAAATGCGTAAACGAAACAAATTAACAACATTATATATATTACATATACTATTTTTTGGCTATAGCATTTTTAACGCATATATTGTATGTTAAAAGTTAAAAAGAAAACAAACAAAACATGAAAATATAAACAAAAAAATTGTAAAACTATTATGATCGGTTGCTGTAATTTGGCAAAAGTAAAAGTGCAATTCCAAATAAAATTTATACAACCATAACGGCAGCAGCAAGATGCGAGTTTTATTTTAATTTTTAAACAAAACTTTCGAAATCGCCAAAAGATGTTTTTTTATCGTTTAATCGATAGTTTCGTTCGAAGTATCGATAATTCAAAATCGTATATGTAAAATGTATGTAGGAATTTCAACTGAGTATTATTTACATCACGACCTCGTGAGTCACGATTGGAAATACTCGGCAACTCGATACAAATAAAATACATATTTACGGCGGACCAGACGTGTTTAACAACTCCGGTCAATAAGTACTGTTTTTATATATAAGAAAAAACTTAAAAAATGGGAAAAAAGAACAGTAAGTTCCGAGTGTTTCGTAATTGGCTACTACTAATATTTCCTTTCAAATCACAGAATATAAGGATAACGAAAAACCACAACAACAGCAGCAACAGCAACAACCACAAGGCAAGTGCAATACGTTTTTTTTCTAGAATTATCTTTGAAGCTCTGCTTCATTGTATGGATGTACATTTTTTTTCACACACACGTACATACATGCAATTGCACTAGACTGCGACTCGGACTCTAAAGAATGACGTGTTTTTAAAGCAACATGTATTGATGGGATGCCCCTTTTTCAGTTTTATTTTTATCATTTGTGTTCAACTTACATATGTATGTGTATGTGTACCTCTTACACCTTTGAATCAGAAATAATGAAATGGCGATAATGCCTTCGAATTAATACATATGTATATGTACGTGTGTATTTCATTTGAATTCAATTTCGCAATGCGTTGTAGTAATGTGGTATTATTTAATAATTATATTATACATAATGTTATGTTAATTGTTCCCCTCCAGCTAGCTCCGGAGCACCTGTTGGCCAACCACAACGGCAGCAACAGCAGGCCGGCCAGCAACAAGGCCCTCAATCAGGTCAGGCTTGGGGTGGACAAAGGGTACCACAGAGAACCCCGCTCCATAATCTTGATCCCCAAAAAGCATCCGTTCCTTCTCAAGGACACCAGGGTCAAGGTGGATGGGCCCGAGGACCATCCACAAAGAATTATCAGGAAGGCTCAAGTGGTTTCCAAGGGGGGAACCAGCAGCGCCCACAACAAGGGCAACCGGGCCCTCAACAACGCCCACAACAAGGGCAACCGGGCCCTCAACAACGCCCACAACAAGGGCAACCGGGCCCTCAACAACGCCAACAGCAGGGCCCTGGACCAAGTCATGGAGGTAATAGGCAGCAGGGATCTCTCGGATCCCTGGGACAAGGGCAACCGGGCCCTCAACAACGCCCACAACAAGGGCAACCGGGCCCTCAACAACGCCAACAGCAGGGCCCTGGACCAAGTCATGGAGGTTATAGGCAGCAGGGATTCCATTCGCAACCGCAAAGATCGCAGGCAGGGGCTGTAGCTCCGTCTCTGCCCGCAGGTAGTATCAAGCGGGGAACTATTGGCCGACCCGGAGAAGTGGCCGTTAATTATCTGGACATTAATATGGAAAAAATGCCTGCCACGGCGTACCATTACGATGTTAAAATAATGCCTGAACGTCCCAAAAAGTTTTATCGCCAGGCATTCGAGCAGTACCGAGTGAACCAATTGGGAGGTGCCATTGCCGCGTACGATGGAAAGGCCAGCTGCTACTCAGCAGACAAGCTGAAGACAAACTCACAGAATACAGAAGTGACGGTAAGATAAAAACAATCGTTGTCTGGGCAGCGCACCTAAAGCTCTCATCCAGGTGACTGATCTTCACGGCCGCACTCTTCGGTACACAGTGGAAATAAAGGAGACTGCAGACTCGGAAGTCAATCTGAACTCGCTCAAGAGGTGGGAGGATGGGTTTCTGTTGGTTGAATAAATTAAAAATTTCATTTAATTCTGTTCATAGCTATATGAAGGAGCGAATCTTCGACAAACCCATGCGTGCCATGCAGTGCCTGGAGGTGGTATTGGCATCCCCATGCCACAACAAGGCCATTCGGGCTGGCCGCTCCTTTTTCAAAATGTCCGAACCAGGCAAGCGCCGCGAACTTGAGGATGGTTACGAAGCTTTGGTGGGACTCTATCAGGCCTTCATACTGGGCGATAAACCGTTCCTTAATGTCGACATATCTCACAAATCCTTCCCAATCGCCATGCCGGTTCTTGAGTATCTGGAGAAATTTGGTCTGAGGCAGAAAATAAACGCCAACACCAATCTAGACCAATCTCGTCGCTTCATTGAACCGTTTTTGAAGGGAATTAATGTTGTCTACACACCACCAACCTCTTTCGGTACCAATTCCCGAGCCTATAAAGTAAACGGACTTTCCGCTTACCCAGCTAGTAGGCAGACCTTCGTTCTGGAGGGTAAATCCCTTTCGGTTTCTGATTATTTCAAGTCGCGCAACTACGCCTTGAAGTACCCACAGCTTCAGTGCCTTCATGTGGGACCACCAGCTAAGAATATCTTTGTGCCCATTGAGCTCTGCCACATCGAGGGAGGTCAAGCCTTAAACGTACGTTTCCTCCTATTCCTGTCCTCATTAAACGATTTGAATAAAAAATGAATTTAATCGTTTCAGAGAAAAGATGGCGCCACTCAAGTAGCCAATATGATCAAGTTTGCGGCCACAACCACGAATGAACGTAAGAGTAAGATCATGCATCTACTGGAGTTCTTCCAGCACAACTTGGACCCCACCATTAGTCGCTTCGGTATTCGTATCGCCAACGATTTCATCGTGGTACACACCCGAACCCTCAATGCGCCCCAATTGGAGTATAAGGATAACAAATGGGCCTCGCCGAGAAACGGATCATGGCGCATGGATAACATGAAATTCCTCGAGCCAAAAATTAAGTCCCATAAATGGGCCATACTTTATTGCAACGGCGATCCTCGGCGTCAAATGCACTTTAACCAAATCTCCGAATTTGAGAGGCAGATGTTCAACCAAAGCAAGTCGGTCAACGTGGTCCTAGAACCTAAAGCTGATATACGACCATTTAAGGACGATCGTGACCTTGACAATTGTTTCGGGGATCTCAAGAAGAACCAATGCGATCTGGCTTTCGTTGTTATTCCCAATTACGGTGCATCGTACGACACCATTAAGCAGAAGGCCGAATTAAAACACGGCATTCTAACACAATGCATCAAACAATTCACGTTTGAACGGAAGCTCAATCCCCAAACGATTGGCAACATCTTATTGAAGGTCAACTCCAAATTGAACGGCATTAATCACAAGCTAAAGGAAGATGCTCGACTGGCAGGGCCCAAAAACACCATGTTCCTTGGTGCCGATGTGACCCACCCGTCGCCCGATCAACGTGAAATTCCCAGCGTAGTGGGCGTGGCCGCATCCCATGATCCTTACGGCGCTGCATACAATATGCAATATCGGTTGCAGCGTGCAACCCTTGAGGAGATTGAGGACATGGAGTCGATCACGTTGGAGCATTTGGGCGTTTATAAAAAATACATTGGAAAATATCCGGAGCATATTATCTATTATCGCGACGGTGTTAGCGATGGTCAGTTCCCTAAAATCAAAAATGAGGAACTTAGGGGCATAAGGGCGGCATGCGCTAAAGTCGGCATCACTCCGAAGATCTGTTGCGTGATTGTGGTAAAGCGGCACCACACCCGCTTCTTCCCAAAGGGTGAGCCATCCCAGTACAATAAGTTTAATAACGTAGACCCAGGAACCGTGGTCGATCGCACCATCGTACACCCCAACGAGGTCCAGTTCTTTATGGTCAGCCATCAGTCTATTCAGGGCACTGCCAAGCCGACCCGCTACAATGTCATCGAAAACACTGGAAACTTGGACATCGATGTGATCCAACAAATGACTTACAATCTATGCCACATGTTTCCACGCTGCAATCGCTCGGTCTCATACCCGGCTCCTGCCTACTTGGCTCATTTGGTGGCTGCTCGTGGTCGCGTCTATCTAACTGGGTTTGTTCTTTTTTTTTTTTTTTTAGTAATTTGGGCATTTTTTAAACTTAATATATTTTGCAGGTCTACCAGGTTCGAGCATAACTTGAAAAAGGAATACGAAAAACGTAAAATTGTGGAGGTGTTCTTGAAGACCAATCCCATGTACTTCGTTTAAACGCATTGACCATTAAATTCAATGTTTGGAAAAATTATGATATCCTGTAACACTTTTTTTTTATTTTGAACTAAAATCTTTGAAAAATAAAACTACATAAGCTATTATGAAGTAATCCATACTAAAACGTGTTTTCATGTACGAGTTGGGTTATTTTTTGACAAAAATTTTTACCTATTTAGCAAAAACAATAAGAAAAGTCAGGGTATGGGATGCAGGGTTCAAGGGGTTATCAATTTCCGTTTAAATAATATTCCCAAGCATACATTTTTGTGATGAAACTTCTAGCTTATCTGTATATGTGGGTTTGGAAACAATTATGTGTTTATGATTCTAAACACTTGGTCTTTTGAACCCAATGCATAATCATTTGAAATTGAAAGTAAGAAATAGATTTTTATAAAGAAACTCACATATAATGTTAGAACAAATGTACGTTATTATTATCACATTTTTTAAATCATATACATTTGTAAATATTAAAGTAAAGGATACTTCCTGCTGGTACCTTTATGGGAATGATTCTTCCGAAAAATAGCACTAGATATTTGTCTGGGCCAAAAAAATTATGATACCAACTTAGGAAAATCCTTAAATAATAATTTTATTACACAATGTTAAATGTTAAATTATTTTTGAACCACTTGAGGGCATCAAAAGAAATACCTATATATTATATTTATGATTTGCGACCCTACATTGCATCAAAATGGAACCTGTGAGACTCTTGCAACCGCTCCTGTTTATCCTCGCGCTTTTCTTTAATATACAAAACTAGGATAATGAAGACGATAACTAGGCAGGTGCCACCCAGGGCAACAACGCTCATTAGGATGAGCTTACTGGGCGTTACGAACAGCTGGGCCTTCCAGTGCGATGGCGAGTCCAAAGGTTTTGGCACAACGATAATCTGTGAGTTGGGTATAAGTTGGGTGAAATTCCGATACATGCTGCCCAGACCCACAGTCAGTTTGTCCACGAAATTGGGCGTTCGTCCCAGGCCAAAACACGTGTATGGCAGCTGTAGGGCGAAGTATGATGCCTGGGGCAACTGAACACTGCTACCACATTGCTGATCGCCATCTTGAGTCGTTGTGCTGTACGTGATCCGAGGTCCAGGCAAGTTAGTTCCATAGGTGCGCTGTTTCCTACCCAGTGCGGTTCGTCGTTCCGGGTTCTGTTTGTTGTCCAGTCCAGTTAGGACAATTACCTTAACAAAGTTGGCATCGTAATCTAGAGTGTTGAGAAAAGCTAGGGGCTGGTAGACGCCGGCTTGATTCTTTCGGATGAGTATTACATCCAGAACACCATCCTGGTAGAAGTCATAGAAAGCTCCGGCCACAGTATTGTTACCCATTGGGGATAGAGCGTTCCAACGGACCTCGAACGTACGCTTCAAGGGTTTGTGACACGAATCACACGGTACGTTTTCCAGCAGGAACGTCTGCATGATCGGTTTCCCGACATTCAACGGCTGGAGCGTGATCAACAGATCGGGATACCCGTCCAGATTGAAATCGCCACTACGCGCCGTAATTGTTCTCAAATAAATGTCGTCAGGATCGGGGGGCACAAATGTCCATGTTACGCCCTGTGGATCACGAAAGTCGACGTGCAGATTACGAAAATCCATGCCATCGTGCACCATTATCGACGAGTTTCTACAGTTGGCATAAATGCAAAACGGAACAACGATATTCTGCTCTCCTTTCAATTCAAAATCCATGAAAACAGCCTGACCGATATGGTAATCATTGCGTCCAATGGGCTGGAATCTAATTTCGTACTTGTAGCTAAAGTTTTCCTTTTTATCGCGTTCATTGATTCCATACCACACCTCATACGAATCTTTTGTCTGCAGGAACAGATCCGCTAAGAAATCACCGTTGAGATCAAGATAGGCATTGGCATTCGGAATGGCCAAGGTGCTAGAAGTTACCCCCGTTGGTTCCGCCTGGTGGCGTACTTCCGGCGCTTTTCTGCTGCTGTTGAATATCCAAAATGTCCGTTCATTATTTGAATCCAGTCCATAGAGATCGATAATCATGTCCCGGTTAAAGTCCATGGCCATTACTTCACCCTTGCTGGAAAATAAGGGCTCGTGTGCGCATTGGAGCTCTGTGGTGTTGCCCCAATTGATATATACATCATAAGCCGCCTGGCCGTCACTGCTATTGATATTGACCAGGACATCCATCTGGGCGTCTCCATCAAAGTCTCCGGGAATGACGCTTACAATGGTTTTCCCATCGTATGTGCAATAGGGGCCCTGCATCAGCAGTGGCTCCGTGTAGTGACCTAAATGAGGAAATATATTAACTATGGATCGTCTTTGTTTATCCAAACACCAACCGTAGAGGATTCGTAGCGTTGTCATCTTGTCACCAATGACGAAAACATCTGTGAATTCGTCCGAGTTGAAGTCCCCGAAGGCTGCCACGATTCCCTCACGGATATTCCCGAAGACCTTGTCTGTGATGTCGCTGGAACGGATCAAGCGGCAGGTTCCCAGCAAGAACAGGAGCAGGAGCCCCAGATGCAGAATGGATTTCGCCATTCCGGATCTCCAAGTTTTTCACTGCTGATTTGCGTTTTCTATCGTTTGTTTTTTGGAGCTTTGTTATTGTTGCAAAATCAATACTGAGTCAGAAGAGAGACTGTCCACTTGGTTAAAATGACGATTCGATAACAATGTTATCGGGTGGCAGTGCTACTTTAAAATCAGTAATAGCGCCAAATTTAAAAACAGTATTTTTTTTTAGAAATTTTGAAACTGACAAATTTCTATTTTATGTTTCTTTTCATTAAATATTAATTGATAAAATTACTTAAAAACTGGTAGATAATAAATATAGCTTTTAAAGATTTCCTAATTTAAAACTATATGCGTTTTTTAACATTTATTTTTGGTCAATGTAATACTTATATTTGTTTAAAACAAACAAAAATATATATGATTCTGATTCCAATGAGCTAAAAAAAATTTAATTATTATGTTTAACATAAGCTACTCATCACAGAGTAAAGGAACTTATATTGAACTCCTCACAATGGCGTCACATTGTAAAAAAAATACATATTAAAATTATATTTGGTTATCCCACACACTTATAGCAGCGAATTGTTTCGGTAAAGTGCATATTGTAGCCTTGCAGCTCAATCATTCTCTTTTGAATATCCGACTCTAAGTGGTTGTAAGCCATGTGCCACTGACATGAGTTGCTTCTTTTTGAGTTAATAAGACTGCAGAAAAATAAAAAACCATAGTATGTATAATAAAGAACAAAAAAATATACCATATACCGGCACAGGTACTTCATCACATCGTAGATTTGGCTCATTTTATCAGCTTTTACCAACTTGTAGATCTGTCCATGCATCAAATTCACGTCAGCTGGGGCGGGCACTTCCTCCTTGGTTACCCACTCGTTTAGCAGGTTCTTATAGTCTAACTGGAGCAAAAAATTTGGTTCCTCAATGCAGGGAACTTCGTCCACAGGCCTGGAAATGTAATCAAGAAGAGCTGGGTGAATATGCTTGGGAAGCTCCTCAATATAATCGGATACAATTTGATCGGACCGACAACCAAGTTCGTACTCCTTGCGAGTGGCTCTCTTCTCCAATCGTGCTATTGCTGCTTTTGAGGTAGATGGTTGAAGATCGCTTTCATTCAGTGGACTGCTGGACGAAGAGAAGGCCAGGGCGAGGGGTGGTGGCGACGGGGTCCGAGTGCATAGTTTCTTGCTGGGTGACCTGCCAGTTTCATCAGCTTCGGAAATGCGAAGGTACTCCTCCTTGAAGGTGAGAACCTCACGGCGAATGTCGTCCGGTAGCTGAGCTAGAATGTCGGGATCAAATTGACCCGCTGAACCAGTAGCCACCCCCGTCTTATCTGCCCCGAAAAATTCATAATTTCGCGAAGGCTCATTTCGCACTTTATCCTCATTCAAAGATTTCCGACCAGCGGCCGCTGTCAACATACTGAGTACGTTGGTCTTTTCCTTTGGCTTGACTTTAGTTTCCTCTGGAGGAGGTTTGCTATTCGTTGCTGGCACTTCTTGTGGTTCCACCACCGTAGTTTGATCTAGATTTTGTGTGAGAAGTGTTTTTTTTTTGAGTATGTTGTGTACGGTATGTGTACTATGATTGATTTAAATACCCTTCTTTTTCTCAGTTATTTTGACAAACATCTTTTTTAAAATGTTCTCCTTGCGCACCACATTGACGTCTTCCAGTTTACTCAAGTGTATCCCAATTCCGCGCAGCTCATTCGGAGGCAAATGGGCCTCCCTCATCAGATTAAGAACGTGCGAAGTTATCACGTTAACATCGTCGGTGGAATGCTTCAAAATGGATGACTTGTTGATCACATCGCAGACCCCGTGGCCCATAAACTTGGATGTTTCGACAGGAGCCTCGGCAGCGCGCACCATGACTTTGAGATTGATAGATTTCGTCCTACGTTTGGCGTCTATTAGACGGGTGGTTACCTCGGCGCCAAGTTGACGTAGAAAGTTTTCAACCTCGATAGGTTTGGAGAAACGGATGCCATAGTTTGCCTCGGCAGAAACTTGTTTCCGTTGCTTTACAAAGTGTTATTTAATTATTAGCTGGAAAATCGTATTTTGTAGAATTTTACTCAACCTGCTCATAGTTCAAGGGACGCGTATCTATTCCTTGGCAGTTCTGGTACAAGGTTTGGGCCTGTTTCTTCCCCAGCACAGATTCTAACTTTTCGAGTGTGATCTTTTGGACGTCGCCACAGCTGGCCAAGCCAACCTGACTCAGTTTGTAATTCATACTGCTGCCCACACCGGGTAGAGACTCCAAGGGAGTGGGTGCCATATAGGCCAGCAAATCCTGGTCGTGAGCCAACAAGTACTGGCCATTCGGTTTCGCCTCTTTTGTAGCCATGCGAGCCAAAAGCCTTAAATAATGCATAATTTTTTAATATATGAGTGTTTCAATTACGTTCTGTACCCACTTATTTGATCCCACACCCGCTGAGCAAGGACACCCAGTTTTGGCGTGCACTTCTTGCCGCAGATAGCCGACAAACGCCATAACATCTACCTTTAGATCATCCACTAGATCCGTAAGCTCCACGAACATTTCGTCACAGCTCACAGCCTCAATGTTCAAAGTGTATTGTGACACCGTGTTGTATAAAGTAAATGCCACCTCCTTGTATCCTTCAAAGTCATAGGGGATTGTCTTTAGCTCCGGGCACATTTTTAGGGCCTGCCCCACAAACATGCCGTTGCGGATGCCCTTCTTACGGGCCTCATAGCTGCACGAAGCTATCTCCGAGAGCGACATCTTCTTATCAAATCCCGAACGAACCTTATCCGCCTTAATGTTGTCATGAAGATGATGCTCAAAGCGTTGGGCAAAGAGTTCCAGTTCGGCCTCCCTATCCGCCTGGGGATGCACCGGAACATCAGTCGCGGCACTTCCACCTTTCGAATGTGTCACAGCTACCGGCAGACCGCGCAATTCCGGATGAGATCTCAAGCCCACCGAGACAAAGAAACAGTCCATATCTATGTGCATTACGTATCTAACGGAGCCAATCTGGGCACTTTTCGTTAGGGACTTTAGGTCCTGTCGTTTGGGGAACCCTTTGGAGCCTTGAGCCTGTCTTAGTTCACAGACATACTGCTTGAATCCAGCTCCCAGGGTGGCAATGTGATGCAGTCGCGAGTTTTTGTAAAACTCACTAAGAAATCCCGGGTCCACGGCGCTCATTGCGTTGTGCGAGGTGTTGCTCGTGGTGGACAAGTTAGTGATCTTTGTCTCCTTCTCTGGAGAAGCAGCCACGGCTTGTTGGAGCTCCTTGAGTATCCCATCTAAATTCGATTCGGACTTTTTCAAAGGCGGCTCTTCCAGCTTGCTCACATTGTTGCTATCGTTCTTTGATTTTCCGAAATTTAATCGGGGCTGCGAAGTCTTCTGATTGGTGTAGAGCAGGTATGGCTTATAATCCACAATTTTTTCATTTTCCAGACAATCAACTACCCACTGAGCGCTGATGAACTTGCTCAAATTCATATTCCGCACCTTGACGTCCGGCACATTGGTGGCAATCGTGAATGTGGTATGGGGACGCTCGTTGTGATGGTAGGTTCCACCGTGCACCATCATGATTCTTTTCAGTTCGTCGGCAGAAGGATTGGTACGGCCATTAACAAAAATTGAAATGCCGGCAAATAAGTTCGATTTGCGAAATGGATCGCTGGCGGCGGAGAACTGCTCCTCTAGCTTAGATTTCTTTGCTTCGAAGTAGCCGCCCTAGAGGCGTTGATATGTAATAAAAGTCTTATGCTCTTATATTTTGCAAATCTTACCCATTCGCCGAATCCATTGTTCTCGTCGCGAGCCATGGCTTAAATTACAAAAGTAATTCGTTTGGCTCCAACTTGATCAGGGTTAGAAAAGACAAAAGAGAATATCCAATTTTCGGTACTAAGAATAACAGTGCTGTAAAAGGCGTCACATTGTTCTGCAACCCTGCAAAATTCGCGTTCGATTGTAAATTTGTTTTGTTTTTAATTGTAAATTTGTTGCGAATTTTTTAGTTTATTATCTGAAAATATGTGGAAGTACGGTCAAAACCAGGGGAATCAAGGACCTGCCGGTACCGGCGCAGGAGGTGGCAATCCCAATATGATGCCAATGAGTGGCTTCGGCATGCAGGGCAATATGCAGCAGATGCACATGTCGCCCCAGCACCAACAACAGCAAATGGGCATGATGGGTGGACCGGGTGGAATGCAGATGAATCCGCAGGCAGGTGGACCCGGAGGACTGATGCCCGGGATGTCCCCGCAACACCAGATGCAGCAGCAACAAATGATGCAGCAGCAGATGATGGGCCAACAGCAAGGAGTCGCCGGCATGGGTGGTGGTGTTGTTGGTATGGGAGGTCCCGGCGGCATGGGTGGCGCCGGCGGTGGAGTTATGCCCCAACAACAGCAGCAGTCGCAGAACATTCCACAGCAGCAACAGCCCCCGCAACAGCTCACCCCAGGCACCCCAGCAGGAGTGGCACCCGGAGGCACTGGCGGCGGCAACAATATGCTAGCTATTTCCCAACAGAATCCACACAAGGAGATCAACATCGTTCAACTGTCGCGTCTGGGTCAGGAGACGGTCCAGGACATAGCTTCACGGTTTCAGGAGGTGTTTTCCGCCCTTAAGAACATACAGCCCACCTCGCATCGAGATAATAATACGGAGAAGAAGGTGCAAGAGTATTTCCGCACTATTCGTTTGCTCTTTAAACGAGTCCGCATCATCTACGAGAAGTGCAACGACGCCGGAATGGATTACATGAGTGCAGAGAACCTTATTCCATACCGCGATGAACCGGAGCCAAGGATCGAGCCTTCGCAGTGCGATGAATACCGGAAGGTGGTCCAAGAGAACCATGAACTCATAGAGACTGTAAAGCTAAAGAACCGACAGCTGAGGGAGATTATCGACAGGACGCGTATTATTATATGGGAGATAAATACTATGCTAGCCATGCGGCGGTCTTAGGTTTATGTCTTTAAATTTTAAAAGCAATAAAAATATTTAAAAGCGAAGGAATTTGTACTTCCTTAAGGGTGTCAAGCCATATTGAAGCCGTATAAGCCCTTGCTGATAGAATTATAATATTGATCAAAAGAGTTATATATATACATATTCTACATAAATTAAAGATACGATTTATCTTAGAACTCTAAATGGTACCCCTTGACTACGCCTCTGACTAACATTTTGCCGCAGATGTTTTGTATACACACATTTGAGTGTTTTCCAACACTGATACGCATTTACTCCAAGAGAAAGAAGAAGAGTTTGTTGTGGGCGACAAAACTGAAAATATATTTTTTATTGAATATTTTATACATCTTATATTTGCAATCATGGCAAAAATGGCATTTCAACACCAGGCCGGCACGGCCATGGAGTGTCTGAGCGTAAGAATGAATTAATTTCAGTCAGCACCCATTAAATCCGCTTACTCTCTCCGAATGGCGTGTGTGTATTGGTGAAATTGGGTCGCTGGAGCAATAATACAAGCTACTTTCATATTTTAACAATAGATTTATCTGTTTCCCGATTCTTAGATTCCAATAACGCTTCACAAGGAAAAAGACTACGACCAGGAGGGTCGGGAAATACTCAAGTGTGGCTTTAAAATTGGCGGTGGGATCGATCAGGACTATAAAAAGAGCCCCCAGGGCTACACGGACTATGTGAGACAATGATTTACAATCCAAATTATCAATAATGCTAACTAACAACTTCTTCTATTATTCATTTAGGGCATCTATGTGACGGAGGTGCACGAAGGCAGCCCAGCAGCTCGCGCAGGATTGCGAATCCATGACAAGATCCTACAGTGCAACGGCTACGACTTCACCATGGTCACCCACAAAAAGGCCGTAAGCTACATACGGAAAAACCCGATCCTCAACATGCTGGTAGCCCGCAAGGGCGTCACATCAACATAAGCGGGCCTTGGAGCCGAGTCTCCAGTGACTCTAGCAGTATTTAAGCGGCATATAAAAACTATTCACTCTACTGCCTCTCATTGCTAAGGATCTCTTTGCCCTTTGAAACCTATCAGATTACATAGATATACCATATATATTATATATATATATATATTCACAAAGTATGCATATCGCGCACATATATATACCCAGCTAAAAATGTAGCCCATAGTAGTGCTTCTCGTTGATTTCGATTTCTTTGCCTCATCAGTTGTTGAACAAATCGCCAAGCTCTAGTGCAAATAACAGATTGCCAAATACTAAGAACCGATATAAACAGACTCGAATATAAACAATTTTGTACTTTTTATACACAAATCCATTCCAAAAACCAAAACAGACACAAATGACGAACGCAAAGTTGTTGAAAAAGACATTTTACATTAATAGTACATACTTGTGATAAATGCCGTTTACTGTGCAGCGATTAAGTTTTAAATTTGAGTTTTTTAATGTTAAATTGCATTTAAATAAATGTTTGCTAAATAAATGTGGCTGAAAAATCTCTCTGGGATGCTAATATATATAGTACTCTAAAAATTTTCTAATAAAAAATAGTATTCGGGTATTCTAAATGAATTCCCCGTGTGATGACGAACTAGTCCACCTTGACTTCGACCTTAATTACGTGATTGCGCCCAATAGTCAATGTCAACTAATGATGCGCGCGGTCGTATTAGCCCTAGCATCCGAGTAAACAAGCAAAAAATTACATGACGACAGCGACAGGCCTTTTTTTTAATTACAAAGTACTTTGGATTTACATATACACACTTAAAAACATCAAAAGTAATGGCTACTACATGGAATTTGGAAAGAAATATACACAACTAGACACGAGGAAGAATTTGTTGGTACCTGAATTAGCAACTAGATGTGGCAATTCAAGCCGGAATCTGCGAGCAGGCGAGGAACTTGCGAGCAGCAGGAACATAGGCAAGATACAACGAAAAATGGAAAGAAGCTACTTGTTGGCATAACCGTTGGGATTCTGACTCTGCCAGCGCCACGTGTCCTCGCACATTTTGTCAATACCACGGGTTGCCTTCCATCCCAGCTTCTGCTCAGCCAACTTGGCGTCCGCGTAGCAGGTGGCTACGTCTCCGGATCGTCTATCAACTAGCGCGTAGGTGACCTTCTTTCCGGAAGCCTTCTCGAATGCCTTCACCATGTCCAGCACGGAATATCCAACACCAGTGCCCAGATTATAGGCGAAGAAACCCGTCTCCGCAATGTTTCGCAGCTTGTCCAAAGCCTTTACATGGCCCTCGGCCAAATCTACGATGTGGATGTAATCACGGACACCAGTGCCGTCCTTCGTTGGGAAGTCGCTGCCGTAAACGCTCAGGCTGGGACGGCGACCCACGGCCACTTGTGCAATGTAAGGCATCAGATTGTTGGGTTCGCCGTTAGGATCCTCTCCAATCCGTCCGCTTATGTGGGCGCCCACCGGATTGAAATAACGCAAAGAAACCACGGCCCAGCGCTATAATGGAAATTAATATTCATTAGCCTGAATAGCAGCATGCAAAGTGATGGACTTACCTTATCTGACTTGCAAAGATCCTTAAGGATTTCTTCGGTAAAGTACTTTGTCTTGCCGTAGGGCGATGTGCAGTTGCCTGTAGGATGTTCCTCGGTCACAGGCAGGAATTTGGGCTCACCGTAGACAGTGGCACTGGAGCTGTACACGAACTTGAACACGTTATTATCAGCCATCGCCTCCAACAGGACATTGGTGCCGGTCATGTTGTTGTGGTAGTACTGGAGTGGGATGCGACAGGATTCGCCCACAGCCTTTAAGGCAGCAAAGTGAGCCACCATGTCGATTTTGTGCTGTTAAAAGAATAAAAGATATAATTATAAAGTTTTAAGACTTTATTATTTGTTGTTTTTGCTAATTTGTTTTCGAAGGTCAAGAAAAAGGTTAATAAACGTATTACATTTGTTTTTAGACGCCCCATAGATGCATTTCGAACCTGATAAGATTATCAGTTCGAATAAACATATTTTAAAAATAAACACATTGTGTATGCACAAAAAAATATAAAAATAAAAATTCAAGGTTTTCAAGTTTAATAAATATGCTTGATTTAAATATTATTTTTAGTGAACATATTTGGTGAACTAAACTACTATTCACGGTTGATTTGGCTTTTAAAAAAGGCTGTTTAGCCAACAAAGTACTAGCGGCTCATCAAACAGAATTCCTTTTAAAACAATTTTCATAAAATCTCTTCGGAGAAAGATTCCTCCATAAAATTCCCCAGTGGCGATTAAAGCGAAAATCTCCTTGCATAATCAACAGTATACGTATGTAAACATGGTTATCTATCCCCGGTTCGAGTATAATGGCCTCAAATACATATTGATTGCTGCAGTACTGCATTACGTGCTATGGAGCATTCTGTGGATGCCAGCGCACCAAGCTAATTCCGACCTCGTTGCCAAGTAGGGCCGGAGGTGGGGCTGCGCGGTCGTAGTCAGGGTCGATCAGTCGACTACGTCGGAAGTGCCCAACCACTTGAGCAAACAAAACGAGAAAAAACAGCAGAAAAACATTGCTAACGACTGATAGCGCGCCAACCAGATAAGGGTGATGGAATGGTATCCAAGTTGGCGCTCTTGCCAGAGAACAGAAACACCCGAAAACTGCTGACGTGCCATTGCTGGCGAACTTACCTCCTGGAAAACGGAGCGCACTTGCTCCCGATCGGTGATGTCCACGCGATAGAAGTGAACCTTCTTGCCGGTGATGTCCTGGACGCGGCTCAGGGCCTCTGGCAGCTTGGCGGCTCCACTGCTGTAGGCATTGCACAGGTTATCCACGCAGATGACGTTGTAGCCCGCGTTGAGCATCTCCAGCACAGTGTGGGAACCAATGTAACCGGCTCCTCCGGTGACCAAAACCGTGGGTGGGGCCATTCTACGCGGACCGGGGGAGGGATAGAGAAAGGGAAAATTAGGCCACACGAGCTCCATTCTTACTGACGTCACGTCAGCAAAAACAAATATACGAGAATCTGTATATAGAACATAGCCGAAGTTATTATACTCTTGCAAATTGCATTCTACAGAAATCGAAAGATCATTTATTCAAGATTCGTACAATTTCTTCAAAAGGTGATTTTAAGTTAATTTTTTTTTGAGAAACTATCGAGGGAAACTGTGAAACCGCCTTTTGCAAGAGTATTAAATGTTTTTGGACAGAAGAACGAAGAGCAGAGGGCTTGCTAAATACCTGTCTGCTGCTCTTCTCTCGCATAACGGGGCTTTGCCAACGTGTTGGCACCTCTCTCACCTGTATACAGGTAAATATCTGCCTGGTGGTGACCCCCGTTTAGTGATTCAGCTAAACGGAAAAAAAATACTCTGCCCTTGAAACGCAGATTCCAATGCCCAAAAGTAAAGATGCGTACGTCGAGGTTGCAGATGAAAAGGTGCTGATGCTGATGCTGATCCAAAGCCAAAGATCGCTGACCGATCACCGTCGAGTGTGTGTTAAACGTATGTTACTTAACCCGTTTCTTGCACTTGTCCGTCTAGCAGAGCTTCTTCATTCATTTGTGTTATTGTGCTTCCTGCTCGGCTCGCCGATTTTTGCGTCTGTTTTGCTCCGCGTGTGTCTCACAACTGATGACTGTTTGCCTCTCTGCGGAGCGAAGCCTATTTAACTTGTTCTGCCGTCGCCAGCTGTAGTAGCTGCTCTTATCAGCCACCGACTGAGTGGTGCGGCTATTCGGCGCTTATCGTTAAAAAAACTATAATTTACCAGCCGGTATATGTGCTATCTGCCTCCCACCAAAGTGTCTGTGATCCAGGCCCACTTTTGTCATATAAGTTTATCAACTGGATGAGCTTCTCCATTCCGCATATTCCAATTTAACGTGGGCTTTTGTGTTATCATTAGTTTTGATATTACTGCATTGGCATTGTTATTGTTGTTGTAAAATCAATAAATCAGGTTCGGTTAGTGATGGTTGGGTTTCGATAACACTAGTGTTGGAAAACAACAGTGTTGGAAAGTACTAAGTGGATACTGTATTTTTCCTGCCCCTAGGGAGTGTAGGACTCTAGGTCTTATTAGGTTAGATTATTAGGTTCAGGTTAGACTTTAACCTTTGAGTACATAAATATCACATCATTTAAGCATTTATTGTCCGTGAAAAGATATATTTAATCTATAAGTCGGTATGAGGTTTTGGACCCATATTCATGATTCTAGAAATTCCTTGAAGTGGGATTTCAGAGGTTATGTTTGCTAGTCTTTCCTGGAAATGGAAATATGCCTAAAATTTTGTTTTGTAAAATTTTGTATTTTGATGTAACATGATTAAAAACGGGATTTGCATTATGGGAAGCAATCTCAAATATTCTTTGAATAAAGACGACCCAATTTATGTAATATTCGATGAGTTCCATTGGAAGGACCTCAAAGTTATTCACATTTGAATGAGTAACATATTACCTAATAAACCTTTTTAAGTATGCAAAGTGGAAGGTGTTTTGTGTGGGCGTGCCGTTAAAAATTGGATTGGATTATTGGATTAAAATTGGCATTGGATTTGCTTAAAAGTCAGGGTCTGCCGGTCCTATATGATCTGATAAAAAAAGGGTCACGTAGACATAATATTGCGACAGCTTCTAAATGAATCTGTAAGCCAATCAACATATTCGGCTACAATAAATTCATTTAGAAGCATTGTTGAAACGGCGGTGCCTGAATGTTTAAAAGCTAAAAGCTTTTGCCGAGGTATGCATTTTTTTTTAATAATATTCAATTTAGGCCACCTTGGGATCAGGCCGAAATCAGAATTATTATCGAAATCGTGCGAGGGCTGGCAACCGTTAAAATATAGAGATAGCAGTGCACCCTGTGTTCAAATCAAAATCTACAAAACTGAAATAATGTAAAAACAAAACACAGAATTGAAGTAGGGGTTTTAAAGGCCTCAAGGGGATGCTGCTCACGAGTTTTATTCTTCATAATTATTACTTTACAAAAATCGGCATTGGCAGAAAAGTGGAATGGTAGTGATAGTTGGGTTTCGGTAGCATTAGTGTTGTAAACCACTAAGTTGATCTCTGTAAGCTTACCGTTTTAACAGCTTAAAACTTAAATCTTATTTGTTGATCATTTTAATCTAGTAAAAATTTCAATTTTTAAAGCGCTTAGCTGCTGGGACTTAAATAAATTGCAATTATAAATTATTTAAAAAGTTTAGATGGCGCCACAAACGATACACATTTTTGGTTAGTTGGGTTCACAACCAATGGAGGCTGTACAAACTATTTTAGACCTTTCCAGATAAAATTAAAAAAAATGATTTAATGAGTTATTGCAGCCCTGATAACTGAAATTTAAAATGGGATTTAAAATTCTTATATATTTAAATAAATATTTATTCACTTATGTTTGCCAATTACAGATTCTATCTAAATATTTAATATTATTACTTATATTTTATAATACTTATGTAAACATTTTTATTTTTTCCGTAATCATTTCAACCTAATTAAAAATGTATTTGCGCAGCAATAACAATTCTCTCAATGAAATGCCCCTATTTCTGAATGAATGTCGAAATATGAATGGAAATGTCGACGGTTCCCCACTGATTACTTTAGTCAATAGCACTTTTATGGTTCTTATCTTATGAGGTTTTTCGATTACTAACTTTTGTTTAGTTTTTTTGTGTTGGCTTATCGGGAATTCAGGTATTTATCAAAAACTGTAAGTCAAATAAAAATTGTTTCATTAATTAAATTTAATATTGAATCTTTTTAGAAGAATCTATAAGTATTGAAATAATACGCCACAGAGCATATATACCGTACTTCTGGGTCGTCACATATTTCGCAGTTGGCGTATGTCTCTGCATGTATGTTTTTTTCAGATTCTCCGGCACATAGGCAGTCACATACACAAACAGACAATTGAGGATCCGGCCCCCGCCAAAGACGAAATCAAAATACACATAACCGGAAATGAGTTAGTTGAACTTCCGTCATCGGTCGCCTCTGGATGGCGCTGGCCTGCAATATATTTTATGTGAGCAACAATAATTTGCACAGTCACATAAAGACAGAAGTCTCGTAGAACCGAAGAGGCTCTGTCGCTGCCCAATCGTCGTGGAAGTCACATAATGTAGCGTCGTCTGGCTATATAGAAGCGTACTTGCTCTGCTCATGCTCTCGATCCCGATCCGGCCTGCGTATATATGAAATAATGTGACGAACATAAATTCCAAGTAAGCTAAAACTTGGATTGCGTCGGATAACTCAATTTTCCTAGTGGGTCAAAGAAATGACCTGCAAGAGGCAATATTCTTCCGATTCTCCATCAATCTGCATCAAAATCTATCAAAAAAATGTTATTAGATTTTT
The DNA here is from genome assembly GCA_035045925.1 of Drosophila atripex. NCBI lineage: Eukaryota > Metazoa > Arthropoda > Insecta > Diptera > Drosophilidae > Drosophila > Drosophila atripex. Next base: position 17,436,790 of record JAWNOP010000012.1, on the reverse strand, counting down.
TCTTAAATAAAACTTGAATTGAAGATCCTTCAAACATTGCGAAAAATTCATGAGAGACCAATATGACCCCTTCCAAAGGCTATATCTTTGCCAATATTCCTCCGATTCCCATGAGAGATACCTTAAACAATTTCTAGATGGATTCTCCACAAATCTTCATTAAAATCTAACAAAAAATTATTGGTAAATTTTTTCTCAAATTACCTTTAAAAATCTCGAAAATCACATTAGGGGCAATATGAACCCAAGGACTATATCTTATATGGCTCCCGATGGCCATATCTTTGGCAAAAATCATCCGATTCTTGAGCGGAATACCTTAAACGAATTCTAGATTCATTCTCCATAAATCTGCATCAAAATCTAAGAACATAATTTTTTTTGGATTTTTTGTAAAATTTTCTGGGGGTCCCCTTCGAAAATTGAGAAAACTGCACGGAGGCACTATATGTCTCCCAGCGATGGCCATATCTCTGGAAAAAATTATCCGATTCTTGAGCGGAATACCTCAAACGAATTCTAGATTAATTCTCCATAAATCTGCATCAAAATCTAAGAACATAATTTTTTTTAGATTTTTTGTACAATTTTCTGGGGGTCCCCTTCGAAAATTGAGAAAACTGCACGGAGGCACTATATGTCTCCCAGCGATGGCCATATCTTTGGCAAAAATTATCCGATTCTTGAGCGGAATACCTTAAACGAATTCTAGATTAATTCTCCATAAACCTGCATCAAAATCTAAGAACATAATTTTTTTTAGTTTTTTTGTAAAATTTTCTGGGGGTCCCCTTCGAAAATTGAGAAAACTGCACGGAGGCACTATATGTCTCCCAGCGATGGCCATATCTTTGGCAAAAATTATCCGATTCTTGAGCGGAATACCTTAAACGAATTTTGGATTCATTCTCCATAAATCTGCATCAAAATCTAAGAACATAATTTTTTTAGATTTTTTGTAAAATTTTCTGGGGGTCCCCTTCGAAAATTGAGAAAACTGCACGGAGGCACTATATGTCTCCCACCGATGGCCATATCTTTGGCAAAAATTATCCGATTCTTGAGCGGAATACCTTAAACGAATTCTAGATTCATTCTCCATAAATCTGCATCAAAATCTAAGAACATAATTTTTTTTAGATTTTTTGTAAAATTTTCTGGGGGTCCCCTTCGAAAATTGAGAAAACTGCACAGAGCCACTATATGTCTCCCAGCGATGGCCATATCTTTGGCAAAAATTATCCGATTCTTGAGCGGAATACCTTAAACGAATCCTAGATTCATTCTCCATAAATCTGCATCAAAATCTAAGAACATAATTTTTTTTAGATTTTTTGTAAAATTTTCTGGGGGTCCCCTTCGAAAATTGAGAAAACTGCACAGAGCCACTATATGTCTCCCAGCGATGGCCATATCTTTGGCAAAAATTATCCGATTCTTGAGCGGAATACCTTAAACGAATTTTGGATTTTGGATTCCATAAATCTGCATCAAAATCTAAGAACATAATTTATTTTAGATTTTTTGTAAAATTTTCTGGGGGTCCCCTTCGAAAATTGAGAAAACTGCACGGAGGCACTATATGTCTCCCAGCGATGGCCATATCTTTGGCAAAAATTATCCGATTCTTGAGCGGAATACCTTATTAAAATCTATAAACGAAATACTTTTTATTTTTTTCTGAAATTTCGTGGAAGATCCCCTGCAAAAATCGTGAAAAATGCATGAGAGGGCTATATGACCCCTTCCATTATAGCCTATATAGCCAATATTCATCCAATTTCTAAGAGGGATACCTTAAACGATTTTTAGATAAATTCTCCATAAATCTGCATAAAAAGATCACCACACAGTAGCTCTTTTAATGTTACCCAGTGAGAGTTTCCAAGTCCCCATATCTCCCAAACAGACTAGAAATTAATAGAATTGACTTCGTTAGATTCAATGTAAATTTTGGGTTATCCATCTTAATAAAACCAATTTTCCGCATTATTGTTTTCGCCTGATAACCATCTAGGCTCTGTGAGAAAAGCCCACCCCACATGGACCCAGGCGATAGTGTCGGAGCGGGGCACTTCAATTTGAAATGGTGAAAGTGCAGCACTTTTCACATGGCCCTGATCCGTTCGACTCGGAGACCGACTCCGCCGCCTGGGCCACCATAAATGTTTATCACAAATTAAGCAATTTACATTTCGTGGCATTTTTTTTTCGCCTGGCAGAACCCGCATATATGTAGTAGCTCCGGCCTTAGGGGCTGTCATTCCGAGAACGGGAAAGTTTTTCAATTCCTAAATTGAAGATATGGAAAATGAAAATGAAATTCATAAAGCACATGAAAATATAATTAGGCAATTATCTAAAACTCTGTTTGTTAGCCAACTACCAACCATAAATCGAGAAGAGCTATTTCAGACTTAAAAAAAAAGTGAATAATTTTTATTTTCTTGTCCGACGGATAATTGTTATTTTCAGAAAAAGTAAGAACCCATTCAGGAGATACAACATCTACAGATACTACAATAATCACAAAAAAAAAATCAACTACGCAAGTTCTCGACTTTCCAGTCCTCAGTGATCTCATTTCGTTTTTTTTTTTGTATTTTTGGTTGTCTTCTTACTTTCGAGTTTTGAATTTTTTTTGGCAAAACTACCACAAAAGCTTAGATGGCTGGGAGGGCAGGGGGAGGTTAATGGGGTGGGGATTCTTTGGCCTAGCAACAGGCAATCAGACAACAACAATAAGACCCAACTGCGGAGAGCCGGAATGATGAACACGTGTGCTGCTTCTTGCGAGGAAACTAACATAAATATACATATAGGACAGGGGAGGAATGAATGATATAGGAGTTCCGTAGGAACCGAAGGAGGATGAGTTTTTGGCCCCTGAGGGGTGGGACTGGTGCGGCTCCGGCTGCGGCTGCGACAGCCACAAGTAGAAATGAAGAAGACGAAGCTAAGGCAACCAACCACCCTGAACGGAATCAAGAATCGGGGATCTGGGATCATGGAATACATAGCTAGGGCACCCCTTCATTTTCACACACATTTTACGAGCTATTGATGGCGGTGGCAATGTGCTTATGAATATGAATAGATCGGGGATCGTAAGCGCCCTACTTCCTACCTGAAAACTTACCTACCTGGCTGGTTAACTGGCAATAGCAATAGCAATAGCGGTAGTGGTAGTGGTAGTGGTAGTGGTTGTCCTCTCCTACCTTTTAATGGCAACTTAATAAGACTTCTTGCCGCGCAACGGAATGGGGTTAATGCGACAAAAGCGCATTCATGCCACCATAGAAAATTTAATTAGTTGTCTGTAGGCCGCCTCGGGGCATGTTCCTACTTGTATTGTTGCCGAAAAAAAATAAAAAATAAAAATTGGGGAGAAATCCCTAAGGACAATGAATTGTATCTAGATACATCTGCATGTTGTGTGGAAAGAGGGGAAACACGATCGAACACGATGCGAAAACAAACTTCAAGTACTGTTGTTGATCTGAAATTTATGCTCTGGCGCTTTTGTTTCCATTGTATCTTATGGGGATTTTCACAGGGATCGGTATCCGGGGATCGAAAGAAAGATCAGGATTCTATCATTAACGAGGTACTTTTGTTTTCGTTTTTTTCGTTAAATCTCGTTTTTCGCCCTTTTGTTGCAGCACCCCTTTTTTTTAATTGCTCTTATTCAGTCAAAATTACAAATTTTGTTACCTACTTTGCGCATTTCATTTTGACAAATTTGATTGAAATTAGACATTTTGGTTGCAATTAATTTTATGGATCTGCTCATAAAAAACGGCTTTAGTTTCTTTTCAAATATTTTTCCCAAGCAATGTCATGAAAAAAATGTATCTTAAGGCTACTTCCTCTTAGTTGCCGGAACAAGTCGAATCCTATCGGATCTCGTTTCCTTTCCAGTGATATAATCGCCGTGGGAAAGTCGTTGGAAAGCATGAATCACCCGGAAAGTGTGAAGGCCGCCAAAATGAAAATTTCTGACGACATTTTGGCCAAGAAGGGAAAGTGCATTAGTGGTTGCCTCCGGTGATTTAGTATTTCTCTGTGGCAGTAATTGTGGGCCCACAGATACATTTGTATCTTTTTTTTCTATCTGTATCTGTGCGAGTGCATCTGTGTGAAGTGCAGAGCGAAGCTTTATGGCCCGTCGCCTCTCCAACTTTCCAGGTTAGTGCCACCGCATTCCAATGCGTATCCGGGATTTTGAAATGTTTTCATTTCAAGAAACGGAGACATTTACCACCGCCGTCTAGTAGCGTCTGCAAGCTGTCTGTTTTGTATCTGTATCTGTGTGTTTGTGCTTTCCAGTTGTTTCTCGATCTCTTTCTCTCTGTCTTTCTCTTTCTGTGGGCCACTCTCCTTTGGATACGTGCCGCATTTTACATTTACAATACTATTCGATCGGATTCTATTTATAAACATTTTATTGCAGAAAAGGCCAAGCGCGGCACACATTGAATTTATTAGAGGTATCAAGATCGTTAACTGCCGTTTTGATAAATTGCCAGCAATAAATATCAGAGGCAGCGGAGGTAGCTGAATGTTTTTATCAACAATTTATATTTTATTCATATATTCTGTGACTAAACATTTTTATTCAATTAATAATAAACGGCATTTTTTCATAAAATCAATTTACAACAATATTTAATTCCCTAATCACTAAAATAAACTCGAAATGTACGTTTTTTTTCGAAAATCTCTTTTATTCAAATTTCAATACAATTTTAAAACGCTTCAAAAATTTTCCAATGTTTGACAAGACATTAACGGGAAATATGTATGTATGTATGTATGTACATAGAAGTTTTCTTTCTTTCTCCGACTTTAGTATAATTTTGATCTCTTTTTGGTCTTTGATCTTTCAACTTAATGAGGTATAACTATGTAACTGCCCACTAAATTACCATGTAAAGTGGCACATCTTGGGCTAATAAAACGTTTAAATTTAGTTACACAATGCATTCCCCGCCCCCAAAAGGAGTGAGTGGGGGGAGGTGAAGTGTCTCCGTCTTCGTTCCAGTTTTTTTTTCTTTTTTTTTTTTGCAGTTGGAGAATAGAATTTCTTGGAAATCGGAACCGGGAACTGGGAAGAACTGGAAAGAATCAAGGAAGAGGAAGAGGAAACGGGGCAACCCGCAACAGCTGCAGCTGCCACGGGGCATTTAGAAAGTCACCCCAAATCCGAATGGGATTTCAAATCCAAATCCAAAGCATATGTATATTGTACATATGTACATACATACATACATATATTTAAGTATGTTTGCATGCATGTATGTATGTATGTATGTATGCTGATTAGCACCTTGGCGCGAGCTCTGCTCCCCAATCTCTCCCCAATGGCATGTGCTATGTGTATGCTGCTGTTACTTATGTAAGCCACCGAATGTGTGTGTTTGTGTTGGAAAATAATCAATTGGTAAATATGTTTATCACGACTTTATTTTTTTTTTTTTTTCGGCCACATAGTTGCTGCCCCACACCCCACACCACACACCCCATACCCTTTACCCCCTACTCCGTGCTCCACTTTGTAACGACGAGACGACGATCGTTTCATGAATGAAAAAAATAACTGATTTGAGTTTGGATTTCGGAGGTGGGAGGACTATAAAAAGGTGGGAGGCCAGGAAGCCGCCTCTCCAGAGGCCATTGCCACATGGCTCCTCCTCCAGTTGACACCGTTCGTTCAATGGCCAGGTACGTGTACGTAGATCACTCCCAGAGTCGCCCATAGAACCCCATCATATCGCTTATCTCCCGCGTAACGTTATCAGCGTTTCGTTTACGACTCAAAAAAAAGGGCTTTTGTAATGGACAAACAAAGCATAAAAATACCAACATCAAGTTGTTTAGATTCGGTCGTCGCTGGAATGCTTGGAATGCTGTTTGCCCAGGCGGAAGGGGGAGGGCGCCTCCAACTCCACCGTCTCTGGCTCCAACTCACCTTGGGATGACAGTCGAAAAAAATGAGAAATTGAGACAATATAGCAATAGCAACGGCAGCCCTTACACTGCAATAAAAAGTTGGGCAACATTTTTGGGAAATCTATAACATTCTTTTAAAATGAATCATAGTTTTTTTAGAAGAAACTATTTTTTTAAAGTTAATTGTAGTTCACTTTTATTTGTAGGTTTTTTTTTTATTTCAGGAAATAATATAATACTAGCTTAGTTATTATTTTAAGGGTAATTTTAATTTAAATTTTACAAAAACAAAAGGAAATTCATACGAAAAATTTATGTTTCATATTTCAAATGAATTTTTGTATTATAATGATTTTGAGAATGTTTATGAAATCAAATTAAAGAAATTATTAAATAAATGACTAATTTAACGAGAAATAGTATATAAGGCTATTAAAAAACAATTAATTTAATACAATTTTCTTAACCTACTTTGTATTTAAGAGACAATTAAGGTTTAAGGAAGTAAAATAAAGTTAAGGTAAGATTAAGGAGAAAACCAATTGAAAATTGGTAATTTTATTGTCGAATCTTTAACTTTTAGGTGTTTTAGTTTTATATTTTTATTATTTTAAATGAATTTTTATTATGAATTTATTTATTTAAAATTTTTGTATAATCTTTATTGCACACTTCTTTTGTGGACCAATTTTTCTTTTTTTGCAGTGCAATCTAAGCACCGTCTTGAGCGCCAGAGAATAGGCATTGTACTCACCTTCAGGGGCTCCACCATCTTTCGAGCAAACTCGGATCGGTTGGCGGCATTAGTTCAAAGCTTTGTTACACGATATCGCTCTAACGCTGTGTAGGCATACAAAAACAACAAATAAAAAAAAAAAAAAAAAAACCAAAAATGTACAAAACCAAAAAAAAATACATCGGAATGTGGTATTCATTGACAAAATCAGCTTTCAAAATGATCTCACTTGTATAAAAAACAGTCAAACCAAATCGAAAACCGGTTTCGTAGTCAAATCATTGGAGTTACAAACGTTTTTCGTTTGTTTTCCGTTTTTCCTTTCCTTTTTTTTTTTTTGTTTCAGTTTTCCGGTGAGGTTTCATCAACATTTTCACGCACGTGTCTGGTTCACATTTAATAACTATAATTACTATGTGTGTCAAGACGACCGAAATTATATGCTGCCAGTTAACACTTTAAACTAGAAACAAAAAACTAAAAAAGATCTACAAGAAGCGAGAAAAAAAGAGCAACATAAAAATACCTTGGGTAGCCTAAATATTTTCACACGCGCGTGCAAAAAAAAAAAAAAAAACCTAAATACGAGAATACGGTTTGGTTTTAAGTTTTTATTTTTTTTCCCCCCCAATTTTTTGGCTTAATAAAAATAGCACACAATTAGTGGCGCTGAGAGTTTTTAGGAGAGAGGGGGAAGAACTGTAAAATGTTTTCAAAAAGAGACAGAGGGAGGGAGGGAGGTATGGATGGATGGATATTACATACCTTTATAAATAGTTTGCGCAGGCGCGCCCGTATTGCCTGGCATTTGTATTGGTGTGTGGCATGGAATGCGTGGAGCAGGCAACTGAAACAGCAACAACACAATCTCCATTTAACAATCATTAATTTAGACGTCGTTCCAGCTGTTCGTCGGCGGAGAAAGACGAAATGGAGGAGCGTGCGAAGGGAGCAGCGCGATGATCACACGCTGCTGGGAATGGCCTGGAATCTGGAATGGGAATGGAAGCTGTGTGGGAAAGTATGCGCCGCTGTCGCCGCCACTGTCGGCGTCTCTGTCGCTGCCCACTGAATAAACAACAACAACAACTGGGGGGCTGAAAATTAGGTCAACATTTTTTCATTCACTCTTTTTTTTTTTTTATTTGTTGCTGCCGCCGCTGCTGCCATATTTCGACATATGTACATATTTTGTGTATTTAAGTTTTTAGGTATTTTTTTGTTGCTGTTTTTTTATTAACACAAACTTTCTATTGAGCGGGGAATAGTCTTTTTTTTTTTTGTTACTCTCCTCCTATGATTGTTGTTGCTTTTTACCAGCCACACACGAACTTCAGCAGACCGTAGCATTAACCGTTAGCTTTTTTACAGCACATTTTTATGGCCATCGCCCCCCGTCCGAATCCGATGGCTTAACTTGACAATACAAATATCATTTTTAATTGACATTTATGATGTGATATAAAAACGGTCTGTCGGTCGGTGGCTCTGCAACTCCTCTTTCGGGTTTCAAATGTAAATTGATTAATTATTGGTAGCAGGAAGATTTCGCAAGCACATCTAACTCCAACTGATCCACAGCAGTAACTGTTTTATTTCCATGGAAGGTTTATCGATATTCTCTCTTCTTATGTTCTCTCCCGATTTCTTTTTTTGCTGACATTACTGTTTCTGTCCAAGGAAGAACTGCAATGTAAACGGGATTATTTGGCTGTAAAAAGAAACCCAGTTTTATGAGGAAATATTTTAAATACAGAAAATTATAGAATCAAGTAATAGTATTATTTAAAGAATCCTTTTTTTTTATTTTTACCAACTTTTCTTCTAGTGCCTGTGTTCCCTTGTTCCCCTCGCCACGTTCTCTTTCCTGGTACTGCTCTGTGAAACGGTTCTTCTGGCGATCTTCCCTTCTCCCTCTTCTGTCTCTTTCTGCTGCTATGGCTGTCTCGCATGTCTGGCAGCCGCATTCTATGCTGGTGCTTGACTTTTGTTGTTTGTGTCTTCACTGCTTCCTCTGCGCTTCGTGCTTTCTGCTGAGTGATGCAACTTTTATGACTGTTCCCATTTCCATAACCATTCCCACATGAAGGTTAGGATCGATGAAGTAAAAAAAAAACAGAGAAAGACAAAAAAAAATAAACTGGTCTCCAACCCACGCTCCATCGCATTACTCACGCTTGAAAAATTTCAATTTGAATTTCTAAATAGACGCCACACACACACTCACACCCCAACACAGCATCCAATTTCAGCCAATAAATATTTTACTCACTTAAAAAACCGAGTCTCGATCTTGTAACTACGTCTGTGTGTGTTTGAAATTCCAACAAAAGTGGCTTACCCATGTGGACTTGGAGGTTAGAAAAAGCTCCTTGGATGTCAATGGAGGCACCAACAACCGACGACATACTGTCTTTGCCGTCTCTCGGTCTTTGGCAAAAGCAAACCAGTTTCGAAAATATTTTTCTACAGTCATACTCCTCTAACTTGAACTACTAATTGGCAAAAAAAAAATGGATTTTCCTTTTTATCAAAACTATGAACTATAAGGACCCCAGAACCCCATAGTTCTCAATTATTTCCAATACAAAAAATCGGAAGAATTGGCATTTAAAACTAACGGTTTTAAGCTAACACAGGATTCGAATTCCGATCGGGTTGGGAAGGGAAAAAAAAACTCCAGTTATAGAGTCCCCAAGGTATTGGATTTTTTGGCTCGAGTTAGAAGAGTTCGTTGTAATTCTGCTTCTTCTGCATTCCACAGAGACAAACACACATACACACACGAATATGTACACAGCACTGTGAGTTCGAGTTTGAATTCGAGTTTAGTTGTTCAACTTCAGTTTTTCCTTCACTTTCCCCCTCCTTCCACGATCGTTATATGAACTTTCTGGAATGCGGTCGCACAAGTTTCGTGTCTCATCCGCCTGACTCGGTCGGTCTCTTTCTGGCTGGCATGCTCCTCTTTTTAAAACTTTACTTTTTTTTTTTTATTTTTGTTTTTTTTTTTACTTCAGTGCTGTGCTTTCCCCTGGCTCGGCTCGGCTTCGAGTGTTTTTATTTTTTGGCCAATATTTGCTTTTCACACTGTTCAATTTATTTTGCTTCACATCCGTTCGCGAAGACGAGGAGAAGAGGATAAGCGAGAGCGCACATGCGACTGCAGCCGCGGAAATTTACTGAATGAATGAGTGAATGAATGAAAATTTTGATGAATGAAAAATAGTAGATGGAGCCAAGGTGTTGAGTTTAGAGGTGGAGAGACATATCGATGTCGACATCGATGTTATCGATATTTTATTTCTTGACGATAGTCGTAGCGCAGTGCATGTGAGCGAGAGGTACACAGATTATCTCTCGCTCTAACGCAACTTTAGCAATATTATTTTAACTTTTTTATGTTAGATCCAGCTGTTTTTACTAAAAAATTTGATTAATAAAATATAGTAGTTGCTATATACTGAAATCTGGCAGGGTATCGTTCCAACCGAGAGGTGGCAACACTGTTCGCCCTGTCGAGCGAGATAGCGAGAGGTGAATAGCTGAGAGCGAAGAAGATCTTCGTTGTCTTTGGCGTCGACGGCGACGTCAGCGCCGAACGTCAGCAGCGTGGCAGCGACTTGAAAGTCGCTTGCACGTTTGTGTGTGTGTATCTGGTGCTGCTCGTTTTGTATCTGTGAGCTAGAAAGTTTCGATTCCGAACTATGTACTCGTGCTCCGCGATGTTTGACTCGCATGCACAAGAAACTTACAAAACGGCATTCCAAACAGACACTGCCCCATTTCAGCCGACCAAGCCGGCGAGCAAAGTATCTGTATCTGTGCGTTAGACCCACAGTTCAGATATGTAGAAGTTTGCTTCATTTTAGTTTCGTAATACATATGTTTAATAACATAATTTTAAGATTGCATTGATCATTTTTTGTAGTTTTTGATTTTGTAATCTAAAAACATCCAAAAAATTTCAAAAGTTTCTATGGAATTTTTTGGTGTTTTTTTTTCGTAAAAAACACAAATACAAATACACATCGAACTCTGTAAAAAAAATTCGTCATTGAACGGTAAAACGGTTTGTTCTAGCTATCTCCCTCTGGCATAGCGCCATCCATCTCGCTTGTGTGTGGATTTTTTCAATTACAAGTTTGTAAATGGAATTCCTGAACTTTATGTGAACGAGGGTCATTTACAACGAAAAACACACACAAAACAACGCAACACAGCACACAGAAAGAGAAGGGGCGATGGGGCCAAGTGGGCGGGGGAGTGGAGGAGTGGCACAGGGCGCGAGGCTAAGGTTGGACAGGGGATTTTTGTTATATTCGTCATGAACTTATTTATAGGAAATTCCATAGGCTTTACATGTTATTTATGGCGTCAGATCGCAGGGGGGCTACATATCGTTGTAAAATTCAATCGGGGACAATCCCCAATGCGACATGGAAATCATATTAAAATAGATCTAGAGTAGTTCAAAGAATAAGGGAATTTTGTAACAAAAAATTAGTAACCGGGACATGAATTTATAAGAAAAATACCCCAATGCTATGTAATCTAAAAAAAAACTGCAAAATAATTATATAAATAAATATTGAAGCCCTTATGAAATCAAACAAATATTACTTAACTTCCTGGTACTGTAAACTGAGTCAATATTATTTGATTTTGAAAAAAAAAGGATCTATATTCAGCTTTTGCACCTTTCGTTCGGTTAGCATTTCCATGAATTCCAGTCCATTCCAGGCGCCAGGTGTGTTTATGAGCCATTTCAAATCAAGCCAATCAATCCACACACCGAGTGTCCAGTATCAATGCAATCCATTGACAAGCTCCCGCCTCTCGTACATCCCACTCCACAATACACTCCACTTCTACTGGGACGATCGTCTGAGTGATAAGGTTTTCGGGGCGGCGGCTACTTGACGCAAGAATTTCTGGAATTTCGAAAGTCCACATACAGTCCATACAGACACACCTGTCCATGGAGGCCCAGCACAAAGCACGCGCTCAATCTACGGCTTATCAAAAGGCCCACGATAGGCCCATTTAAAGGCCAAACTATAAATGACATGTGATGCCATACAAACATTTAAGCATTCCAACCTACCAACCTACCTACATACCAACCAACCAAAAAAAAAAACAAAAAAAAAACTACATAAAAAGTTTTTGAGTCACATGCTTAACACTTACCTGACCAAAAAGAGACAGAGCATTAGGCGGAAATTGTAATTTTCAGCGTCTTTCTGAAAATAAAAAATAAAAACAAAAGAAAATCAACAACGGGGCTACAAAACGAGGAGATTTCCTAATCAAAAGTTGGACTTTCGACTGTTTGTACTATTTACAACATCAACAGCAACGTCAAGACTATAAAAAATAATTAATACACCTTATCAGCAGGGCCGAAAAAAAAAAATAAATGAAATAAAAAAATATTAAACACTAGAAACCACCTATGACGTGGAAGATATTACTGGTTTTCTTGTTGTATTTTTTATATTTATTTGGTTCAGTGTGCGTTGCATGGTCAACGAGCTTACGGTACCGATCCGGTGAAGAATTCCCCCTTCGGTGTAATTACTTTTTGGTCGAAAGTCAGCCCAGACCTAATGATAATTCCCGCAATCTAATAGGGAGCACGTGATGCGCATACAACCCACCGATCATTAAGAACAAAATGCACTTGAACAAATTTTTTTGCCTCAAATTCTTAACTGGCTTAAAGCTTAGTCATATATGAACGTGTTGTGTTATTTTGAGTGGATTTCTTGGAGGCGGAATGAAATGGTATTGGAATCGACCAGACCCCTGGCTAGACAAATTGCACATAATTTCTAGTCGAGTGAGCGCGGTCAGCCGGCAAAAAGTGCACCGAACCTGGCCAAAACAAACGGCAAACCGATAGAGAAAGAGTCAGAAAGAGAGAGAGAGAGAGAGGGAGACTAAAGAAGGGCTATATGTACATATACCCCGGGGGCCTATGGCGGTTTATACCACTCAGGGGGTTTTTCAGACGACGCCGCAGCACCGAGAGGATCCCAGCCATTTCATGAAAAATTATGTCGTGTACAATTTTATGCATGAGAGACTTGCACAGCAGCAAAAACTGGGCAGCAAAAAAATGAGCAGCGAAAAAAACTTTGCAAAATTAACAGTGCCTCGTCAGTTGCAGTTGCATATATGCATGGGCACGGAGGGTAGGGTGAGGTGTGGGGCATCGCCGCCAGGTTAGATAAGCCGCTGAAGCTGACGCCGCCGCAGCAAATGGGCACACGCACACTTGAGAGCCATCAACTGCAACTGCAACACAGTGGGGCAAGTATAAATTGGCTTCCAAGTAAATGGTATTTTACTTGAAATACAAAAACTTGTTTAAATTTTAAACTTGATGGCAAATTTCTTATATATTTTCTAAATAATCTTTTTTCTATTAAAATTTTGTAACTTGCCCCACTGTATTTACTTTGGTTAGACAAAGGCTGGCCGCATGTTGGTTGCATTAGCATACAAGTGTTGGGCAGCGCCACAAAGTCGCACAATTGAAAAGCAACAGCAACAACAACGGCCGTGACAACAATTGGCCCGCTAACGAACCGCCCGACGGACGCCGCCCCATTTCCCCCACACCTCCCCCTCCCACCTGAATGGAGCCGTTGATGAGGCGACTGCCAAGGAGCAGGAGTGCCAGTGGAAATGGAAAATGGAAAATGGTAATGGAAATGGAAGAAAGCGCATTGGAGCGTCTTGCATCTTGTATCTTTTCACGCCACCCCGACCCACATTCCAGTTGGATGCACTGGGCAGAGTTTATCTTTGCAATTGTATCTGTATCTGTATCTGCATATTTGTATCTGTATCTTAGTTTTGCAACTTGAAGATTGCTTAATAGAAGCTTATTTTTATTAAATACCGAAAACTCTTTATAATATCACATTCTGTGGCCAACAATCCGGCTGCAATCGGATGTGACAAAAGTGGGAGTTGCAACAGCATTGAGGTTGCATCTAGTGGGCGTCCCCAGTCAACAAAAAAATGCACTTTTCTGTCCCCTCCTACAATGCCCCCGCTGTCTACGCATGATTTGCTTCCCGCGTTCATGTCCGGATCTGATGTATTAATGACATTTGGCCTAGATTTCGGTCGGAACTTCTCCATCTCTTCCACTAAACTGCAGCGTGGGGGCGACAACAGCAGCTGGGAAAAGGTGGGAGAGGGAGGTGCCTGGAAGGCGGGGCCGGTCTCATTCATATTCATAAATTTCAAGTCGTTTTTGCGTAAGCCTCGGAACGGAAGTTGTGCACTTCCCCCGCCACTCACACGATCGTCACACGATGGGGGTATACCCATTCACATTGTGGCCCTGCCACTCCGCCCCTGCTTTTTTTGTTTTGTAGCCTCACACTTTGTCTTCTCGCCCCCCTTTGCGCCCTTTTCGCCATAGCAGCCAGACAATGCGCCGCTCTATTTTTGATGCATTCCCAGCCAGAAAAAACCCAGACACACAGAAGGAAAAGATAGCCTTCCACAGAGAGAAACAAATTAGAGATACATTCCCATTTTATTCCTTTATAGAGTTTTAGATTTAGAAATATTTATAGAATTTTTTCCGGTGCATAGGGAAGAGGGAGAGGATGCGAGAGTGAGACCAAAAGTTCAAAGCACTATTGAACTCGACGCCCCAACAACAACAAACTCCGCCAAACACTTTCGCCATAAATAGCCAGAAAGTGGAAGGGAGAAGGCGAAAATAAGGCAGGCATGTACATATGTACATGTATGTACATGTATTTTATCAACGGAAACTAAAGTCCGGGGGCAGCCAAAGGCTGTGAAGGGGAAGGGTGAAGTGAAAACAAAAGTGACTAATGCGAGGGAGTGCGAGTGCGAGCATTTCCGCTCACTTCCGGTGCGTACAAATGAGGAAATGCTGCCAACTGAGTTTTTGGAGTGGCCAGCAAACAGAAAGCCGAGAGCATAAACAGCAGGAACAGAATGAGGGAAACAGAAAAAAACAACAACAAAATAAGAAAGAACGGAAGAAGTGTAAGAAGAAGCAGCTAAAGAGCCGAAGATGAAGATTTGGTTCGAATGCCCCCCTGCCCCCAGCTACGAAAAGAGCTATAAATAAAAACCCAAGCCAAAAGTCGCCAGGCCGGAAATAATGTGACCATAACAAAACGGGCAACCCAAACTCGAAGCTATCAGTGTGTACGTGGGTGTGAGTGAGTCTATGTTTCTGTGTTTGTGTGGTTTTATTCATTCATAACTGTTTACAATTACGTTCAGAATAATAGTGGCTTGCTTCATTTTCAAGTCCTCCTTATCTTCTCAATTCTAAGCAAAGAAATAAATAAAATTTTAAAAAAGAAATAATTGTTCTACTTCCGAAGTGGCTATAAAAAATTATAGATTGCCTCATTATGTATGTAAATTGTCAAATTAATATTGTCTTTTCCGGAAATCCGTTTAATTGCGTTTTTATTACTTGACGACTATTATTTTCAGCCCGATCGTATAAATACGAAACATAAACGAAAGCAGGGCGGACATGAGATAGGGATGGGGGGGCTGGATGATGATTCTCTGTTATGTTCGACCGATTGCGACAGTTTCCAACCCTGCTCCTGCCCCAGCCCCCCCTACAGTTCCGATCGTATTGAATGGCCTGACCCCATTTCCCCCCTCCCAACAAACAACGACAAACGATGGGAGATACGGATCCGTTCCGAACTTATCAGTTATTTCTGTTGTTTTTGGTGTTTGTGCTATTCAGGCTCAATGAAATTTCATTGAAATTTAGAACGAATCTATAAAATGCAACCAAGCAAGCAGCGGGGATACCGGGGAATTGGGGAAATGCTGGAAATTGTGGAAGTGGAGACTGGAAATGGAGACGGGAATAGGAACCACTGTGCGATGTCTGTCAGCGATAAACTAAAGCGTACACAATAATAAAAATAACTTTAATCCAAATGAAATTTTGAATAAAATAATTATTAATTCAATATTTCATTTAGATTAAAGTTAGATTTAGAGCTCATTTAGATTAAACAGGAAGCAACAAAAAAGTAGGCAACATAATTTTTCCATTTCCTAAAAATATGGCATGCATTTACCGTTAAGATTAATTTCGTTTTTTTTTCAGTGCAGTGAGAGTAGGCAGCCGCAGCAACATGAACGCATTGTGAGGTACATAATTTGTTGTTGTTGTTGCTGCTGCAGCTGTTGTTGGAGCGATGACACGAGAAGCCGACGCAAACAGAGGCAGAGACTAAAGCAGAGGCTGCAGTGTAGGAGGCGGGGAGATGGGGGCAGGAAAGTGGAGGCGGTGGCGGTGGCGGTGGTTGGCGTTGCTGCTGCATGAATTTATGAATGAATGAACATGTATTTGTGTATGTAGTGTGCGTGTGTGTGTATGTCGGTGGCTGTGTTGGTGGGCTGCGCTGCGCTCGCATTTAATGAATGAAAATCCGAGGCAGCGACAATAACAACATAATACACACATACTATATACAACACCCACACATTAAAACACCGCTTATAGTAGTAACGGAAGTAAACCGTACAACAACAAAAACAACAACAACAATAAACGCACTCATTCAAGTCTAGCTACGAGTGCCTAAATAAGTCGCTTGAATAGCCGCTTGATTTTTCACTACTTGTATGGATTATATAGGATTTTGTATGTCACATGACTAGATATAGTATGTATGAATAAATGAATATAGCCAGGTACTTAAGTCGCACTACTTAGTTGACTAAAGAAGGGCAATAGTTAGAAAGATACTCAAGAAATTCAATAGATGCAAGATTTTAATTCAAACATTCGAATGAAATAGTCAGCATTACTTTAGTTTTTTTTTTTTTTGTGAAAAGAAATGATTCATTTAACTTTTAAAATGCATAAATGTAATTTCGACCAATCACCCACAATTAGCTAGAATTCTTTTTATTTATAAAGCTTGCAGATTGCCTGGAGCTTTGATATTTCCCGGAACAGGAGATTAGTATTTCACATTTACAGATTGAGTCACAGCCGGACTATGAACCATATTCGAACTATATTCAAATGATTAGTCCAGAACTCGTAAAATCATTAGTGAGTAAAGAAGTTTCACAGGAAATGAGATGAGTGATTCTGAAAGATCGCTGCGATCAATGACCTTCCCTTCCAGATGAGAAAGGGATATACTATATTCCAGAAATAAATATGGAAATTCCAATGGCTGAGAGTCTGGTGCAAACATTCGTAAAAAATGTACCTTTTTTTACAGATCTTACAAAACAAATCAACAAAACTATGACGCACGTGCTGGATGTAAATATCGAATAGTATCTGTATCTGTGAGGTAGCTTGGCTGTGATATGTGAATTGGAAAATGCGGCAGCGATAAAATTGCAAAACAAATGCCCCTAAAGGGAAAGTGCCAAGGAAATTGTAGCTAAAAACAACATCAGAAACACACAACAACAACAAGAAAAAGTAGGAAAATATTAAAAACAAATGACGCACAAAACTTTACAAGGTTGTCTGCTGCGGCAATGTAACCTATGCAGATGGTTAGGGTTATTGGGGGCGGCAGTAAGGGGGGCATGAGGGACATGGGGGCATATGAAGCATGGGGGCATGGGAGGCCAATGTGTACGTCATCGAGAGCTGAATGAAAATGAAATTGGCTCGCGGCATTTTACGTCAGAGGCCGAAAAAGAAAAAAAGTAAACGATTTCCAGCCATCCTCTCCGTTCTTCGGTTCTTTTAGATCTTGTTAATATTTGTTTGCACGATTATTTACATTGCGATTATTTATGCTATAGACGATGACGTCGAAGCCGTTTCTCGATTGTAAAAGACTTTGGCCATCGACTTAATTGCGCCAACTGTGCACCTAATTATGGCAGACACTGTGGCAGAGAGCTGCAAATATCGTTGAGTCGAAAATGTCGGGGTATATTTATAAATAAATTGTTGTCTATACGAAAATAACTAAACGGATCATTATCGTCGGACATGTGCGACAGCGTCTGGTCAATTAAAAGCCATAAAATGTCATAAAGCATTCAAGATATATAGGGTGTTCCCAAGGATTCCATATTTCAGGAAATTTATTTAAACTTTTTTTTTTTTTTAAATACATATAGTAGTTCTATCATATATCAAACTTTTATAAAAATTCTTCTTTTAAGGGTTCATAGAACTCTCAACTTTGAGCATCTTTAAGTACTACATGGCGTATACTTAATATTTTTTTTCTATTAAGAAAGAGTTTAAAAACTCCATATTTTTGTATGAATAGTTTATGAAAATGGTACAAGAGAAAGTACCTGGAAACATGGTAACTTCATTAAACTAAAATTTGTGTCATTTTGTATTTTGTCTCTACAAATTAAATAAAGTTATTCGTGATCGAATCAATCAATCACGATTATGGAGCATGTGGTTAAGTTTTTAACTTAATTTTACCCCAACAAACTAAATTATTTAATCTCGAGTTGGAGATCTTTTGTTCGCGGATCTGGGTTATGCGATTTTCGATCAGATTCGGTCGACGAATGATAAATGCGTAACATTCAAACTGGTTCAATTTTGTGAATACTTTGGTCTTGTTACCGTTGTTGTTGTTGTTTCTGCCTTGCCACGGGCTATGCCAATCTTAATTGCGCATTTAAATATAATAGAAAGACAGAAACTACAAAAAAAAAAACTACTACTACTACTACTACTACTATTACTAAAATAACAACAATAACAGGCACTTATAAACGACGCCAAAACACACTCAGATACACTGTCGATCCGTTGGATACTCTGGGAAACGAAATTTTTCAACTTACTGCGAACTTGAGGCTCAAAAAAGGCGCCTCCAAGTACAATAAGGGGACTCAGTCCCCTCCCCATCAACAATCTCCCCCCCTCGCCACTCTATATCATCCTAAAAACTATTTTTTTTTTGTGTGCGCATCTGTATCTGTATCTTATGGCTCTGTATTGAAGCTGCGCATATTGCGCCTTGGTTATTTATTATGTACTATAGTATGGACAATACGGAACCGGTGGGAGGGTACAGAGGGTACGGTACGGTACGGTGGGGGTATGCCGGGGGAAAACTCTTTTTGCGCACTAGTTTTCCCGCAACACCAAATTACCGCAGCGTGTTGGCAACTCTAATGGGTTTCAAATTACCTTCAAAGCGCACAAAAAAAATATTAATAATCATAATCTAAAATTTAGATCAATTATCGAATTAAGTGAAATCATTTAAATTTAATTGTATACGAAGAGAAAAAACTATTTTCGAGGGCCCAATTAAACTCTATTTTTTGTCGATCCTTGCCAAAGGCTTTGGATTTTTTCGAATAACTTCTTATTGAATATGGACTGTAGCTGAACTCATTCAAATAACAGTAAATGGGGAGCAGGCACTCCTTGGCCAATCTGGCAACGCCGCGGGAGAGCAAGGGCTAACGGCGCCTAACCCTGGCGCTATGCGAGTAAGAGTGAGATGGCTGACCAACAACAACTTGTTGCGCATGTGGGTGCGCTTGTATAGGTGAGAGAGCTTCGCGGGCTCAATATACATGTGTGTGTTTGAGTGTGTGAGTGGTGGCGGGGGATTGGGGAGGCCTAGGGAGCACTGTCTGGCCTTGCTGTCTGGGCCGTACTCTTTTGCTCTCCCGCTCGCTCTTGTAGCTTTAGCTCTCCATCTGTGGTGTCGGTTGCGTATACTTGATATTTTTGGTGCGCAAAAAGTTCCACAGACGCTTTAAGGACACATGGCTGTGCTGTCGGCGTTTGGTGCCCCTGAAGGGGTTTCCTTTTTGTTGTTTTTTTTCGGATATTTGATTTTTTTTTGTATAGGACTCGCAATGCAGCCGAACAGCTGTTTTGTGTTGTGGGCGAACAGCTGTTTAGAGTTTCGTTGCATTTATTACGCACACGTAAAAATGCAGTGGATGATGATTTTTAATCAGGGTTTTTTTTAATAGGTTTAGAAAAATGGGATTAAAAATAGTTTATTTAATTGTTTTCAAGTTTCTTCAACATTTCTAATGACTTTTAAAGAGTTTCACTAACTATTTAAATCTATTTGTGGCCTTTTTTTCAATACAACTTAATGGTAATGGTAATAATGAAATAAAATTTAAACAAATTGCATTCAATACTTACAAACAAAGCCATTAGACGGTGATTATATAAGCTCACTAGGCCGCCAGCCCTGACAGATTGCTGATGTGTTGGTGTAGCTGCTGGTCTGAGTATGTGTGTGTGAGTGTGTGTGTGTTGGTTTTTTTTTTATTTGTTTGTTGGTGTTGGTGTGCGTGTGTGCCAGTTTAGTTAAATGCTGAGCACACGCACCGCAACAACAACAACAACAACAAATAGCAACAAAATAACAACAACAACGAGACAGATAGGCAAGTTTGCCTTTAGTTGTTTCTATAGTTTACTTTGTTGTTATTTGTCTGGCTAGCTCTGGTCTGGTCTAGCCCACCTCCCCCCCTTAACAGCCCCATCCCCCCTCACTGAATCCCTACCATTTGTGTCGTATCTAAAACATTTGCGCTTTAAATAAATACACACAGAGAGGGTATTATAAAAAAAAAAACAAAAAAAAAACCAAAGAAACGAGGAAAAACTACAATGACAATTTTAACAGAAACAACAACAACAACAAGACACAAATTAGTTCAATGCACGCCGACAAAGTATGTGTATAGGAAAGAGAGCTTATCACCTCTTTTATGGTATTTGTTTTGATTTCTTTGTCTATTTTATTTTCTCCATTTATGCTGTCTTTCCGTTTGATATGATAAGATGATGATATATGGGGGGGTTGGGGGGGTGGGCTGGCTCCATTGAGCTTAGCACACAACTTCATTGATGATCGTACATACATCATTGTACAGCTTTGGCTACAATTTCATTCATCATCATCGTCTCAATCACAATCATCATCATCATCATCATCATCATCGTCACTTGGTGTTGTCACTTGGTACAAAGTTCATTTGTTGTTCTTGTTCCATACATACTCGTACATGCAATCAAATACAAAAATTTTTGATTGTATAAGTTCACAGTTTCTTTGTGCGCCATTTTTTTTTTTTTTTCTAAAATACATATGTGTAGATGTACATATATATGTATGTATGTATGGTATGTACATACATATGTGTATGTAGATTTAGGCGTTTCGGGTTCTTTATTCGAAATTTATTTAGTGTTGTATTTACTTTTCCGCTTCTAATTTTAATTATTCAGTTGCGAAGCTCAAAAGTCGCGAGCGAGTTTGTTTTTTAATTCTTGTTGTTTCTGTTGTTGTTTTGTTTTCTGTTTCTCTGTCTCTCTTATATATTGTTTTTTTCCTTTTATTTTTTATATATGTATGTATACATATATATGTATATATATATATATATATATATATATATATATATATATATATTTTTTTTTTGGTTTGTTAAATACGTCGTTTAAGTTTCTCTTGCTAGCTCTGGCTTTGTTTCTTTCCAACTGCGACGCAAAAAATTTGCAAATAATTCGTGTGTCTCTCTGGTTTCTGTTGTTTCTTTTTTTTTTTTTTTTTGTTTGTCACTTATGGTGGCAAGAAGTGAGGATTTAAGCTAATTAATAATTAGGGACAAACACAAGCACACTGGCCCCGCACACACACACATTCGTCACAAAACACGAATTCGCGCACATTGATAACAAGGGGGGGAATTACTTTTAATTTAAAAGTTAAAAATTCTCTTTTTCTAAAGATATCACTATCAGGATGTTATCAGGATGCCGCACGAAATATATTTTGAAAAAAAGGGCCCTCTAACTAGCTAGTGTGACCAGAGATGCCCAGAGATAGTCGTCGGTAAGTGATGATGATGATGGTCCTCCCATTCCGTGTTACGATTCCCAAGTGCTGAGTCCGGCTCACCGCCTCCTCCTTCTTTTCGTTGGCGCTGTCGGTGACGTACTGAACACGAAACTCACGAAACTTTAGTTTGCGACGGCACAGCGGCATACAGTCACACACACCACTATCCAGCTCACACACAGATACAGATACTCGTACTCGTACAGCTACACAAACACACACAGATACAGATACAGCGCAACAAGTATGAATGAATGAGCAGCAGCGGCGGCGGCGGGCATCGATGCTGCCTCTGCTTCGGCTTTGGCCTCTGCCTCTGCCACTGCCTCTGCCGGCGTCCAGTGCCCTGTGCTGTAAGTGTGAGTTTGCATGTAATGGTTAACGCCACACGGCCCAGAAATCGGTTGAGGAATCCGGGCGAGTCCGGCAAGTTCGTGGGCTATACTTTTCAACTATTTTTTTTTTTCAACTTGCTCTGTGTGTTTTTTTGATTGTCGTTGTTGTTTTTGTTGCTGTTGTTGTTGTTGTTCTTGTTGCAGCGGCTGCTCCTCGCTGTTCTGAAAACAATAGCAAACAAATTTAAACACACACACACACTCGAATATCATGCACACAGATACTTTGTGGCTGTCTCTTTTTGGCGCACAGCAGAAGCTTAGCTGCTTTGGCATTTTGCATTAGTGTTGGTGAGCGGCGTCTAAGCACAGCGAGAAATTTTCATTAACGAAACGATAGGCGAGCAAAATGGCGGATTTTGCAAGGCAATTATAACGGTTGTTCGCATAAATTTCGATTGTGAGCGCTGTAGATATTTTGCAAAAAATAATTTTCAAATAAAAATATTTGAATAATTATAAGAATGATGTTAATAAAAATAAAAATCTATTCTTTTATTTATTTATAGTTTTAAATGACTTTTAATTTTATTGCAACATTTTCTAAGAAAATTAACTTTGTATTTCCTCATTAAGTTCAATTTGACAACACAACTTCAACTTCTGACGTCAGCGAATAAAGTCCCTTTTTCGCAAAGTGTAAAGATTCACACTCACACATACACCAGCAAACGATCAAAAGGCAACCCGAAAAAAACAACAAAAAAAGCTGAACGAAAATCAAGAAGAACGAATTTCTGTGGCATAGTATCGCATATGAAGAATAATAATATGGGGTGGCAGTGTCCTTAGAATAAGGAGCTAGTTAAGCATAGAATGGGCAAGAAAAGTCAGAGAAGAAGCAAAAGCAGACGTAGACAGAACCAGAACCAGTCAGTATGCCATATGAAATATGTAACATTAAGCTCACATATCAGAAGCGAGCGACAGCGACGTTGAAAACTCACTGACACAGACCAAAAGATACGTTTTACAGATACAGATACGGATATACTAGAAGTCTTTTTGGTATG
The DNA here is from genome assembly GCA_035045925.1 of Drosophila atripex. Taxonomy (NCBI): domain Eukaryota; kingdom Metazoa; phylum Arthropoda; class Insecta; order Diptera; family Drosophilidae; genus Drosophila; species Drosophila atripex. The sequence goes on along the minus strand of JAWNOP010000012.1, from coordinate 17,413,815 downwards.
CGTGCGGAGAGGGCTTCCACACACGGTTGTGTGTGTGTGTGTGTGTGTGTGTGAGGCCTGTGTGTGTTAGTGCCATAGGGGCAAAATTTTCTTCTAGTAGCAGGGCATAAAATTGAAAATTAATTTCCTATCCAAAATGATATAGTACATCACCCCACAACATCTTCAGTTCAACAAAGTAACTCAGAGCAAAAAAAAAGCAAAAGAAAATTATATTCTTTGAAAATGAATTGAAATTTAACCAGATAGCCCATTATTCTGTTACCCGCAACTTTCACTGCATCCTATGATTACCAGAACCATAACCATCCAATTATGAATTTGATCCTAAATGTTTCAAGTTAATTAAACGCTTTAATAATGCTCCACGTGCTATTGCTGACGTAAGGGTCGTTGTCGGCAACAGAAAAAACGACAACAACAACAACAACAACAACAACAACAATAATCATCATAATAATAATAAAAGCAACAACAACGAAAGTAGCTACGCATAGGGGCGTGCACAACATCCAATATCAATCCAAAAAATACGAAAAAAAAAACAAAAAAAATATGCCAACCACACACAGATACTTTGTTGTGCTGTTGTAGTATTTCATTTATTTTTTCGGAGCACTTCTCACCAACACACCAACGAAAGTCCAAAACTCTCACACACCCACACGCACAACCATCCAAAATTAAAAGATATTTCCAAAATTTCGCACTTTTTTCTTCAATTTATTGTAATTTGCAAAAGGAATCAAGTCCGGACAAGTCCTGGCAAGATATTTCTTGTAAAATTTTCAAATTTTTGCAATTTTTTTAGGTCTTTGTTGGCGAATTTTGATTAGGAGAGCGCATCACGTGGTCACCGACCCTTCTTCCCCCAAAAACCCCACATGCCACCCTCCCGTCCGACAAAAAAAAAATACAATCCTCTCACCCACACCACAACACACACACACAATCGTCCAAGAGAGGCACCCGAAATTAGCAATAATCTCACAGAGAGCGCAAAAAAAAAAAAAATGAAAGAAAAATAACAACAAAATAATCAACCACAAATAAAATAAACAAAAATTAAAAAAAAAATGAAAGAGACCGAAAAACAAAATGGTGGTCAAGGTGTGCTAAGAAAACTAAAAATCAGCCATTTTGTCTCCTATTTCAGGGCCTGTATTTAATGCATTTGCATAATCGTTAATTTCTCAAATTACACGCCATAAATATCAGCCACAAATCGGAAGTGTAAACAAATATGTGTGTGTGCGCATCGAACACGGCGACAAAATGGCGTCTTCCCACCGTCTAGAATGGCCGTTATTTTGTTTGTTTTTCAAGTTATTCTGCACTACAATAATATTTTTCCCATTTACGTTTGAAACTCGATCAGAATTGAACTTGAATGGTTTATAAAACAACATTCATAACAAAGATCTCGATTACAATCGAATGAAAAACAAATCCTATAACTGAAAACTCAAAACTCGAATGTTTACTCAATTTTAAACCTAAGTAGGAGCCATGAGTTCCCATTTCTTCACTTTATTAACTTCAATTGAGGGCCAAGACCCCCATAAAAATTGTAATATTTGATAATTCAATCCAAGTTGATTACAACTTTATGAAACTTTTTAATGTAATTACAAGCAATCTGAAGTTCTTCGTTCAAATCTAAAGAATTCATTTTTTATGAGTAAAATGTTTTATTTTTTACTTAAATTCCTCCATCAATTGCACTAATTAGCCTAAAAGTGGTTGTGATTGTTGCTGGTTAGTCACATCGATTAGACATTTAATCAAATTTGACCTCAATAATTGGAATTCTGCATGCCACCGGGCCAAGTTAAGATACACGCCACCTCGCTTCTACATAGAATTTGCATCCAAAAGATTCGACCGGCGACAGCCTCCATTAAAATGCCCCACTAACTGCATTCCAAGAATTTACAAGTCAGAGATCGAATGTGCGCCGCTCAAGCCCACAAACCCCCAAGCCCCCCATTCAGAATCTCATATATATATATTTGTATAGTAACATAGTTATATAGGTACATATATAGCCACAGCCAGATGCATTGTGTCCGAGCTCCAGGGCCACCGCCAGTGATCAGCAGACAACAAAGACTCAAATTGAATAAATAAAGCGCAAGATTTATGCATACGAAATTAATAAATTGAAATATATGTACAATAAGTATTAGGCGCCAACAAAGGGAGCCAGCAAGTGCATTGGGCATTTAATTTTTATAAACCATCCCAATGTATCTCCCTCGTTCCTAGCCCTCCCATTCCGGCAGGGCTAGAGTTTATCAGTGGGCCGAGGGACCCAAAAAAACACACCGAAAAAAGGAACAGGGGGAGATTAACACACGCACACCCAAGAAACTCCTCCGGCTCCAGAAGAATTACAGTGCGAGAAACCAGATATGAATTATGTGCGATAAGAGACCAGAGTGCATTGGTGTCAAAAAAACAAGAATGTAATGGATCCAATTCGGAGTTTCTATTGAGCACCGCACTCTCTACACCCTGGATGATGAATGTCTGACGAAGGTGATGAAGGGTTTATGGTTGAGGGGTTTCATTATTTTGGTTAAAAGTTTTAGGATTTCTAGGAGGATTTCTAGGGATTTTAAACTATTATTGAAGATCTAGCTTACAATTTTGGTATATTATTTAGTTTTTGCTTTAGACACATTTTTAAACATTTGTTAATCAAATTATTATAAATTAATGGAAGGATCTAAGGAACTAAAGTCTATAGAGGAATATTTCACTTTTCAAAAACGTTTTTTTGAGTATTTTATTTTGAGGTCTTAAGTTAAGTTTCTTAATATTATCAAGAAGGTTTATAGATTTTAAAATTATATTAGAAAACAAAGAAACAAAGAGAGAATTTTCATAGATCAGAAATTTGTATTATGAAAACCTACATTTTCAAAACAATAATTTTTTGAAATTGAATTCTTTAAAATGATTCTACAATCTTCATCTTCATAAATTTAGTAAAGTTTTTTTGTTGGATGGCCAAATAATAAACTAAAAACATATACTATAGAAGACCCCTTCAAAAACCCCAATCTTTAGATATCTTAAAGTTAAATTAAAGTCCCCCCTCTCTTAAAAACTAGAAAATTTCTAGTAACAATGTGGAATGCTTCTGAATGGGTGGCTTTTGAAGTGACGGAGTGGCGGGGTGATGAAATGTGCATCGGTGAAGTGCTATCCGCTAAGAGCCAGGCCAGATTCGACCCGGCCAGCACCAGCACCAGTACCAACGTCGACTCCGACGACGCTGCCGCCACCGCCACCGTCGTCGCGACGCTGCGACGCAAGCAGAGGCAGCAACTGCAACTGCAGGCAGCGGCAAGTTTTATGAATGAAACGAATGCAACTGCAACGGACGGTGGAAACGAGACGGAAAGATACAGCTTGTGAATGGCAACGCGAGATGGAAATATTGTAATTATTACGAGATAATGCAAAGTGCATGCAGTATATATATATATGCAATTAGTGGCATATACCCCACCACCACCCCTCCCCCGGCCAAACCATTTTGGGTGCCACTGGTCGGAGTCTGAGTCATGGGGCAACTGGTTTGACTTGACTGGCGGCCTGAGAAAAACTGCAAACAGAAAACACTGATCTCTGATCACTGATCACTGAAAAGCCAAGAACAAGTACAACAGAGAGTACGAGTATAAGTACTCGCACTCATACTCATACTCATACTCATACTCAAAGTCAACTCCGATATGAACTCATATGATTGGAATTTGTGTGCCGTTGTTGCCGATGACGAACTTACCAATCAACCAGAAGCTCTACAAGATTGTGCAATTGTGGCTCAACCTGTTTGACACTTTGTTGCAATTGCACTTAACAGTCAAAGAATGTGCATCTTCAAGATACATACATACATACATACATATATAGTATATGCAGATGCAACAATCCAATACATAGAACATGCAACATGCAACATGCACATTCCATTCTTTGAAACAGCGATCAATGCCAAGTCAATAATGAAGCGAAGTCGAGTTTTCGAAAACGAATAAAAATTTCTAGCCTATCGGCGGGAAATGAGGGGGACAGGGAAGAGGGAAACTGATAATAATGTCGCCTGTGAGAAATTCCTTTAGAGGCATTTAGGGCCACTTAATTATGACCCCCCCGCGTGCCCTCAAAGGAAATAAAAAACGAAACGAGAGAGAAGATCCCAATCCCAATACCAATCCCAAATTCCTGGAATTTGGACTGTGACTTTTCTTAAGTAAACCCAACCGGTGTATTTGTTCATGCAACATGCGAGGCACGAGGGGAAGAGTGAATGCATTTTTATTTTTTTTTTTAATTGATTTTATTTTTAAGGTTTAAGTACTAAATTATATCATATCATAGCCCTAAACTAGACTAGATCATATCCCTAAGAAGACATTCCATCTTAATTGTTCAATTTAAAATATTTATTATTTATGTTTTTTATTATAGAACTAGCCTATGATTGTCCACTAAATTGGCAAAAAAAAAAAAAAAAATAAGAGGGTGATTGGAACATCATAATCCTGGGATCCAAAGATTGCAGACTGCTGATTGAAGCACTTGGAGACTTGGTTCGATGAACCAATTAGATCAAACAACTTCAAGACACACACACACACACACACACATGCACCTTTACTGGGTGCAACAATACAACAGAAACAACAACAATAGCAACAGCATGAAGAAAACAAAGAAGGGGAAGAACAACAAAAAAGAATTCTTTACGAGCCTCGGCTCTCCAATGCACGGTCATCAAGTCAGCTCGTTCGACATTCAAGAGGCATCGATGATAATATTCATTCATTTGATCAAACCGCCGACGATGTAGACGGAGACTGGAGACTGGAAACTGGGAGATGGAGATGGAGATGGAGATGCAGACGACGACTTTCATTATGCCCACCTCCCTGCAGTTTCCCCTCCCATACGATCCAACCAACTCCTTCTTCTGGGCGGCCTCCCCAAACTACGGCGTCCAAAACTAAATTCAAGCACGGCAGGGAAAAATGCTCGTCGTACGAAAAAAAAATACATATTGCCAAAGTAGCAGCAACAGCAAAAGCAACTACGGCAACATCATCAGCCAACAACAGAAACATAAAGAATACCAATAGCACCATTATGCATCATTACACTGAAAGAAAGTTGGTAGTTTAAAGGGGGGAACTACAATTAAGGCATCATTTCTTTAAAGATTATAATTTCCAAGTCATATTAAAAAGGAATTTTTATATTTTTAATAAAATTAATTTTTAATAGTGCTGAAAATAATATAATATATTTATTATTAAATTAATTATTATTTATTATAAAAAAAATTTAATCTATATTATGGTATTTTTTATTTTAGGTCCTGTGTAACATGTTTCTTAAGATCTTAGGACTTTATCACACCATTATCATATCATAGGATATAAATCACATTTTTTTTATAATTTATATTGAATCGGTTTCAGAATAGAAGTATAAAATATTTTACATTCAAGTCTTCAAACTAATTTTCTTATTTTAGAAAAATTTGTTTAGATCTTAAATTAAATAAAAATTGAATTTATAAAAGTTTATTAAATATTGAATAATGTATATGTGTATCTAGTAAGTACGTTTCTCTCAGTGCACTCAATCGACACATTCACTTAAAGGTCTCAAAATCGATGAGAAAAAGGAATATGTTGAACGGGCGGTGGCGGTGGCGGCGTTCGCTTGTAGCACGGCTCAAAACTGCTGTCCGTTTGTCCGCTTGTCCGCCCAAGCCCGGGCCATACACACAGACACACACACACACACATGCATGGAAACGCACCGAAAGTGCATATGTATGCAGACGAAGCAAAGACCTCTTTTTAATGTATTGCAATTCCAAGAATTTAGGAAGAGGAACGTGAGAAACTTTGTTTTTGTTATTTTCTTTTCTTTGCATTTCATTTCAAGATACGATGCCGATCTCTGACTCCCCTCCCCTTCCCATCGCTCCTCTCATTCCAGTCGCCCCCATCACACACCTCAGCACACCTCTCGGATCCCAAAAACCCGGTGTTTACGTCTGAGAGTCCAGGTTTTCGTGAGGAGGCTCCAACGGTGCCGATAACCTGGCCGGATTCGCGTCCAACATTTTTGTAGGTGATAAACAGGATTAATTGAAATTTTTGTCTGGGTGTCTAATTTGACAGGACTCGGAGTTTTTAAAGCCTTTCAAAAATTCTGTTTCTTTTTTAAACATCTTGATTTAAGAGAGTTTAGGATTAAAAGGGAGTTTAAAAGTGAAATGGGTGCTTTTTCATTTTATCATTATTAAAAAATTATATTTTTATGAATACTATCAGTAAATAATATTTAATTTAAACTATAAAAAACAGTTATTCAAAAGGACAAACAACATAGCATTCGCGTTTTATGCAGAAAAGCTCAAAAGCATTGCCTACATCTAGGGGCTTAAGCATAAAAGGGCTTAAAAGATACTCGTATCTCTTTGTTCAAAAAAGTTGTTAAAACTATAAAAAATGGAAAAGTTATATATAATTGGAGGCACATATATTTTAACTTTAAATAAATTTTTATAAGGACATTGTCCTAGATTTTCATTTTATACAAAACCTTAAGCCAGAAAATGATCTTTAAAACATATTAAAAATACGAAAATATTTGTAACATTTTTATCCTTTATTTAATTTCTATGAATTATTAAGTTTCCATTTCTAATCTGGCTTTATTTTGGCTTTTCTAGGGCATCACTGCCTTTCAGGCTCAGGCTCCTTTCCGAAAGTCAACGTCTTGGTTTTCGTCGTCTGCGTCGACGTCGACGTCGTCGCCGGCGGTGACGGTGACGGTGACGGTGACGGTGGCGGTGGCGGCGGCGTTGGCTATTACTCTTGCATTGCTCCTGCATCAGGTTTTGGCCATGGAGCCGTTTCTCTGCCCCAAACTCTGCTCCGGCTGGTTGCAGTTTTCAAAAGTGCCCCAGACCCAGACATTCATATTGTATACACTTAAAATTCTTTGTGGAATTTCGGTGCAATCGCAACTCGGTCGGGGGAGGTGGGTGGTATTGTGGTTGTGCCACAAACGAGTGGCCCATGTGTATGTGCGTTTCTGCAGACTTGGCTAATAAAGCCGGCGACAGGAGAAAGCCAAACTCCGCGACCACAACATTGTAGCACTCTTGGGTGGTGCAGTGAGGTAAACAACACAGTCCCCAGCCACTGGCACGCGGTGGGGCAGGAGCGGGTGGATTCAGGTCTGCATTTAGTTATTCTGTTTGCTCCTGCTTGTTTGTTGTTGCCTGTTTTTGTTTTGGCCGTTTTTTTTTTTTTGGTTTTGTTTTTGTCTTTTGCATTTGCTGCGATTTTTGCCGAGTGTGCGTGTGCTGGGCACATTTCTTTTTGGGATGCCGCTGATCGGTCCATGGATGTGGTTGGGGCTGTGGATGCCTCTGGAATGTGCATAATTTTTTTCTTTTCTTTTTTTTTTTTTGCTTTTACGTTGCCGCATACCCATTAACATGTGGTGGCAAGGACATGATCAGCGTTAAGGTTATTTTTATATTTTTCTAAAGGTTCTATGCAGCACTAAATTATAGTGTTGTAAATGGAACTATTTTCAGATCCTTTTTCTAGATCATTTTCTAAGAAGAATAGATTCTGAAGTTTTAATTAAATATTTGTAATATTTTCAAATATAATTGGGAAATGAATCTCAGAGTTTAATATTTTGAATTAGTTTCCATAAGGAACTTAAGGTTTTAAGATTTGTAATAGTTTTTAAAAATTAGTGGTAAAGTATATACACAGACTTTAGTTTGAAGACCTTAAATAAAGTTCGATTTAAAACAGATTGCTTGAGAAAAGTTACTAGTTATACTAGTAATAGTAACTAGTTTTACCAAAAATTTAATAAAATAAAAGGATTCAATCTTAGTAACCCTGAATGGGCTTAGAAAATCCATCCTATGACTTATATTTCTTAGCCAAAAGCTTTGAAAGCCAGAGTAGAATCTGAAAAAAAACCTAAAATCAAAAACTGGACAGGATATTGATGATTTGGTATTGCTAATAATACCCTGGGTAAAGCCCATTCGATCCTTTTAGATCCTTAGCCACCAGCAGAATTCTTGGCTTGCGTTTCTCGACGGATTATTTTTTGCAGCTTTTTTGTTGTTGTTGTTTTTTTTTTTACCTTTTACTGTGTGGCGCAGGGCAGCAGCGACAAAATAGCAGAATCCTGTTGCCATGATCGTTAACAAGATGCCAAGACAAGGAGCGGGTTGGGGGAGATTTGGCGATTGCTGGAATTTCGGGAAGGGGAGTTTGGGGGGTGAGCAGCATAAGGAGAAGGGTGGTAAGGTGATCGGTGTTCGGTGTTCGAAGGAAAAGGAGGTGGAGGCTGGAGGATGGAGAATGAAGAATGGAGAGATGGTTGGACTGGAGAATCGGGAATCTGTGGGAGCTTCGAAAATGTTGGCGGCAGCCAAATTAAATAGGCGCAAGCGCTTTGAGTTAGCCACGAGTTGTCTGAATCCAGAATGGGATTTTTTTTGTTTTCGTTAGCTCTTGTTGTTGTTATTGTTTTTGCTGTTTGCGAGTTGATTGTCCTCTCACCTCAAGTTTTTGGCCTGGAAGTTGCCTGGAATGCTGCCTTACGGGTAGAGAGAGAGAAAATCTTCTCACCTTCTCAGGTGAGAGGGGTTCCTTTTCAGATTGGCACAGGGTAGGGCGGGGGGAGTGGCAGAACTCGCTGCAAGCCAAGGATCGAAATGCGGTTCGTTCTTGTTTTTCTTTTGAATTCAGCTTTGTGTTTGTTCTTTTCATTTTTTTTTTTGGCGGTGTCTGAGGCCAACTACTTGGATTTCTCACATGTATCTGTGAGTACCTCCCCATGATTATGCAGTTAGAAAAAAATAATTATCCTAGATGTTCCTTAAAGATGATACTAATTACTATTTTAATACATTCTTGAATCGATTTTACTCAAATTAAATATATTTTATTATTTTTTAAATATATTTTATAGGAAAAAAAATCTAACTAGTTTTACTATTTTAATCTTTGATAATTGTGATCTCTTTCTTTGATCATAAATATGTTTTATTTTTTCAACCTATAATCATTAATTTAATATTTTTTTAAATATCCTCTTTCTTTCAATTTATTTCAATTTATTTCAAAGAACTAATTTCTTTTCAATCATTTCAAACTAGTCAAAAAAATTCTCTCAGTACCCAGTATTCCGTTCATTATGATTATTTTGTTTGGCTGCCTTTGGACTGTGCAAAAATCCGCACATAATCTGGCAAAACCAGTAGAACAACAACACCAAAGGATGCGGACAGCTCGGCTCATTTATAATGTTTTTTTTGGTATGAGTGTGTGTGTGTGTGTGTGTGAGCCAAGGCGCAAAATCCCTTTCCTCACTTACATCGTCTCAGACGTCCGTCTGGCCTTTTTTTTATCTTATTTTTTGGGATTTCGCCTTTTGTCCTGCTCAACGCATTCGAGTTTTCCCAGAAATGTTAATTATAATACTCACAAACATACATAATTACTCGCATTTCGCATTTCGCCTGCTAGTTCCCATCTCCATCTCCCATATCCTGTTTACGTGGCTCTGGATCTTGTCCGATGTCGGTTGTCTTTTGTCCATTGTCGATTGTCCGTTCTCGTTTTCGCATTTCGCGGTGCGTTTATTAATGCGCCAAATAAATTTGCATGCTATGCACATTTTTTCCCTTCTGATGTTCATTAATGCTTCTTGTTTATTTATTTTGAATATTTTTCCCCTTTTTTTTAAAGATTTTTTTTTTATATTTTGGGTCTTTGGTTTAGTCAATGAAAAAGGGGTATGTGAATTGGTCAGATAAATAGGGGTAATATCAGCGATAAAGGGAGTGACAATTCAAGGACATTTGACCGTTGATGATAATGGAAAAGGAAATTTTTTTGGTTACAGAATGGAAAGGGCTTATGAAATTATTAAACATTTATGACTTTTCACTAAAATATATTATTATATAATTGTCTTTATATTTTTAAAACATTTTAAAACTTTCTTAAGAGATAATAAAAAAAAAAATGTATTTTTTCAGACTAAAAATCTACTTTAAATAATTTTATACTTTAAAGTTTTTTAATAAAAATGATTTCTATGGAAAATCAGAAATATATTTCTTTTTAAATTTCTAAACTTTTTTTGTAACTTATAGAATAAAACGAATAACTGGCGATAATCTACTTAAATTAAATCAATACTTAAAATTTAATTGCTTAATTGACATAGAAAAAAAATGATTTGAAAAACAAATGCAAGGCAAAAGTAATAAAGTTTTAACAATTTGTTACAACGCAGTTTTTAAGTTTTTCTATAAAAATTTTTATAAAAGCCGCCATTATGTTTTTGTGCCTCCATTCGCCCCCTCGATCACCCGCTACGTTCGCTCGCCCGCTCTCCACAAAACTGAAAGCAACAACAACTGGCAAGCGTGGAGAGCGCAAAATGCGAAGCCCTCCCACTTTCCCCCTCAACAACAACAACATCAAGAATGTCAAAAACTAACAAAACCTTAACGACGTCTCTCACTTACAAACACACAAGCAAACTAAATATGCCAATTGCTAGCGCTAGTCTCGCTCTCTCTCTCTCTCTATCTCTCTAAGGCCCCAATTTATCAACTACTCACACACATAGGCCCCCACCCAGCTTTATATGGTGTGCATGTGTAGGTGCTCTCTTTCGGGCACACATACGCAAATACTAATCGCTAAACTACAACAACAACAGCAAGAACGACGATCGTGTATTGCGCAGGTACGTGAGCGTGAGATTCGAATTTTGGTGGGAGAAACAGGGTGATGGGAGGTGGGAGGCAGATGAGGAGGAGGAGGAGGAGAAGGGGGAGGGGAAGGGGGAGCAAGGCAAGGCAGCATCTGGGGGGCAGCAGTACAAAGAGTGGGAAGGACGGAGCCGTAGAGGGGGGGGCGCAGTGAGTTGGGGGCCAACTAACGCCACCCTTGCCAGCAAAGCGACAATGATGAGAGGGAGACAGAGAGAGAGAAACCAGTTGCCGTGGCTCATCGACCGACCGACCGACCACATTCCAATCGAAAGAGGTTTAGACTCTCATTTCATTCACAATTTTTTTTAAAGTTGTTGCAAACCGCTGTGGCAGCGAGCTGGCTGCATGTTTGGGCCGCATTTTGGAGTTCCACAGTGATTGTGGTTTTTTTATTTTACTCTTTTCTTTTTAATTTTTTTCTTTTTTTTGCTGGGATGCTTGGCATGCGACACCCCAAAAGAAATAAGAAGAAGGGCTGGCGCCCAAGAACACAGAAAGAAATGCTTTAGATTGTTTTATAAAGTATATTTACGTAATTTTTACTATTATTTTTAGGAAAATTAATTACCAAAAATCACCAATAAGGTTTCCATTTTCAATTTTTTCTTCTATTATTTTAAAATAACCTTAATTTTTATTGTGCATTAACTTAATGCCGATCAATTGCTGTCGATATCGGCTCGCCTTGTATTGTTTATCTTTTGTCAGCGCCTTCAATTCATTCCATTGCCATGTTGCCACGCCGATAAGGAGAACCTGATAACGGGCACATAAAGCTGGAAAAGGATGGCAAATCAGGGCCAGGGAGGGAGGAAGGCAGGGGGGGGAAAAAAAAGAGACAGTCCTTGACGGCAATCCGTGGCGGCATTTCAAATGCCAACAATTTACAACCTGTTTGTCTTAATTTCTTAATCAAATGGCCAGCGAATTATAATAAATTCCTTAAGTAAGCATGTAATCGCGTTATCATCATTATTTACAATTAAAAGAGTGAACAAACACCTACGTACATATGTATGTATGTACATAGATATGTATGTATGCATGTATGTATAAATAGTGATGTATGATGAAGAAGTTGGTATTTTACACACTTGAAGATATTTTTAATTTGTAATATATTTTTATAAAACAAGATCTTGAAGAAATTTCTCTCAGTGTTGAACATAATTTATAGATATGCTTATGGTATCTCTTAGATAGTTTCTTTCGCTTGTCGCTGCGCTGACCGTGGCATATAGCGTACATTAATAATAATAACAGCGGCAACTTGCATACGAAGAAGGAGAACTTGAATAGAAGAAGTATGTAAGGTGTATGGGGTGTGTATGTATGTGTATGTTTGTACGTACATACCTTCACATACTTCAATGTTACCTAATTAAAGTTTACATCCAGCAAGTAGGAATGAAACTTGCTGTCGCAGCAGCAGCAGCAACAGCAACACTACCAACAACAACAACGTCAGCATGATTCATTGGAATGCAAAGAATTTTTATATTTTTCTATCCTACGTTGATGGCTGTTGGCTTTTTTACAATTTCAATATGTGTGTGCGATGAATGATTTTGTAACATGGCAGAAGCAGCAAACACCAAAAACATGAACAACACCAACGAGGCAGCCAGGCAGCCAGGCAGCCAGGCAGCCAGCAATAATAACAACAGAAACACCCTAAAAACATCAAGGCAATCACTATGCATGTGGAATGCAGTAATGGGCCAACCATAACACAACGCAGGAAACGGGGAGGGGGGTGGTGGGGCAGTAGCCGGACACAAAACGGGACAGAGCCAGAGAGTCCAACGGACTAGACAAACAGACCAACAGACAGACAGACAGACAGACAAACAATCCAATAGATAGACAAATAAGCTTGGCACTATTCGTATCTTTCAGATACCTAACCCATGCCACACATTGAGCAAATTATAAACGAATACGAATGGAAACAAAATGGGCATAGGGTACGGTACGGTAGGGTAGAGGGGGGGGAGGTGGATGAGGAATATCTTCCAATCGAACGGCCCTCACTAAGCAGATCAGATTAGAGATCTATCAATGGACCAGAAACCATTATGCGGATAAGGCCCGTGGAGTGGAAATACTACAAATGGAACTCTACTGACACTTCACATTGCCACAGATCCAATTAAATGTTGCATCATAAATTCGATTTGGTTGCAAGACAAACAAGGATAATCAAAGACATCATCATAATATATTTTTATTAAAAATTATTATATTTTAAATTTATTCTCCAGAGGGTTATCGAAATTCCAAGAAATAGTTATAGTAAAAAAATAATACACTTTTCTTTCGCTTTTTCCCAGGCAGGATATTTCCCAGGATCGTTCTCAAGGCCTGCACCGTTTGCCCAACAAATTGGTTCCGAAGGATAAGAAAATATTATGATCATGAATGGCATTTACAGCCATCGACACTGGACTCGAACTCCGATTCCCAGACTTTGGTTTTTTTTTTTGTGAGAAACAGGAAAATATCTCACGCTGCTTCCCTTTCGCTCACACAGATACACAACTACACACTCTAACATATCCCGAGTATCGATAAAAATTGATTGCATATTTACAGTAATCCCGAAAAGGTCTCCGGGCAATTCCAGGAAGCATCTTTGAGTTGCCGCACCGACACCCAGACTGATATTGTTTTGGGATCGAATCGGATCGGATCGAGTCGGGTCGGGTCGGTTCGGTTCGGTCAGGGCTCTCTGAATGTGTCGCCGGGGTAGTCGTACTTGTTTGTAATCAACACATCACTTCACTTCCCACACTTGACGACGCATCGGCCCAGGACAGCGGCAGTTGATCCTTTGATATTGGCACACCCACGTCCACACAGGCGAGAGTCGGGGGCAGTCGGTTGTCCCTACACAGTGAAAATTCAAAAGAGGTTATCAGGAAATATTAGAAGAAAATGGTTAACCAGTTTTTATTGGTTTTTTGGGCAGATAGGTCGTCATTAATCTAGAAATCTTTCAAGGCAGAACTCTTAAGAATCGAGTGACAATTGACGAAGATATAGACATATTAATGGGGCATGTTTGAGAATCAAGGGTTTCGCAAGGGACCTCTTCAGGAAAAAATTACGAAAAAATCAATAAAAAATTTTGTTTTTCAATTTTGTATTAAATGGATGGAGAATCAATCTAGAAATCGTTTAAGGTATCCCTCTATAGAATCGGATGAATATTGGCGAAGATATAGACGTCGCTGGGGGCCATATAGTGGCTCCATTAATTTCTATGGATTTTCGAAGGAGACCTCCACGAAATTGGAGAAAAAATCTAAAAAATATTTTGTTTTTAGATTTCAATGCAGATTGGTGGAGAATTGATCTACGAATCGTTTAAGGTAACCCTCTCATGAATCGGATGAGTATTGTCGAAGATATAGCCTTTGAAAGACGTCATATTCCTCCTCATGTGATTTTCGAGATTTTTTAAGGGAATCCTCCATGAAATGTGACAAAAAATCTAAAAAATATTTTGTTTTTAGATTTTAATGCAGATTTGTGGAGAATTGATCTACGAATCGTTTAAGGTATCCCTTTTAAGAATCGGATGAGTATTGGAAAAGATATAGTCTTTGGTAGGGGTCATATAGTCCTCTCATGCATTTTTCACGATTGTTAAAGGGAATCCTCCAGGAAATCTGACAAAAAATCTAAAAAATATTTTGTTTTTAGTTTTTAATGCAGATTTGTGAGGAATTGATCTACGAATCGTTTAAGGTAACCCTCTCATGAATCGGTAGGAGTATTGTCGAAGATATAGCCTTTGAAAGACGTCAAATTCCTCCTCATGTGATTTTCGAGATTTTTGAAGGGAATCCTCCAGGAAATTTGACAAAAAATCTAAAAAATATTTTGTTTTTAGTTTTTAATGCAGATTGGTGGAGAATTAATCCCCGAATCTTTTAAGATATATTTCTTAAAAATCGGATGAAAATTATCTAAGATATGGCTATGAGACTAACTGTAACAGTAACACCGAATGAAAGTCAAATGCTAACAAACAAAGTCACTTGTTTCTCACAGTGCACCCATAACTCCGCCTAATCACTTCGCATTTGTATTCAGTGTGTTATCTGTGGCACAGGAAGTTATTGTCAGCAAAAATGATTACACGCTGGACAAAATCACAAGTGTCCATGGTGGTCTCCTCCCCTGCGGAGCCCTCTTCTCGGGGCCTCGCTTTCAGATGCTTCCTGGAAAATCAATAGGAAAATATTGAAAGTAAGTGACCAGCTCGATGGACAGAAGGTGCCGCTGCCCAAGACCCGTTCTTCGGAACGTCCGATCCGATCCTATTTCAAATGACTGCTCGTCTCAATGAGTTCTACGAATTTTGCGAGCCATCGATGCGGCACTCGATCACCCACCCGATCACCACCATGCAACACCAATGAAGCACCAGTGGTGCCTGGCACCACTTTGGATGTCGGATGTCGCACGCAGCGATCCCAGCGGGTTGGCCAGACTCCGGTTCCAGGGCCCCGTACCCGGACCCGGGTCCAGATCGGGTCCAGGCATTATGCCCAATTTGTTTGTTGTTCAATCTTTTATTTTTATATTTTTTGAAATCGCCGCCACCTACAATGCAATCATATTATTTTATTGTGTCCGGAGTCCGGACACTTGAGAGTTTTCGATCGTTTTGGTTCCTAAAGTCTGGCCAGTGTCTGCCTTTATCTACTTCGATCTATTTGTGTGGGTGTGAGTGTGTCTCTGGAAGGGAGTTTCCACTTTTACGATTTCATAAATTCAATTCATAATTGAAAAGTCCCACAGAGAAGATGGAAAATGTTTCATTGAGTTGGGAACTGGAATTTTTATAGAATTTTACATAAAAACTTGAAGGATTACATCTACAGATCTTATTTATATTATATTAATTTTTTATTGGAAGAATACTTCAGTAACCATATAGTTCCATAAATGAATTCCTTTCAGATTCGAACCATGAAGCTGCATTCTAGATTCTGGAGGTGTCAAGACTTTAATTTTCAATAATCCCCTATTGGGATTGGGAATGGGATGGGGGGGGGGATCCGCCTTCGCTACCCTCCCCCTCTGGCCACCTCGGCCAGACGCTGTAAATTGGTTTCGCACCCACGGACAGCGCCGGGCCACAAGTGGCAAGTGGCAGGCAAGTCGTCTTTTGGACCAGCCCGAGACCCAACTCTTTCTCACATTCCCCGCCAGGTTGCGGCTCTCTCCCCCGTGTTTGCTCAGCTTTTGATGTTGCAGCGACAACATCATCTCCATCACCATCGTCGGAGACGGAGACGGCGACGGCGACGGAGCCGGAGTTGGAGATGCAGTCGGAGATGGAGTCGGAGTGTATTGTGTATTGTTGTTATGTTAAGTGCGGCTCAGCCATGGATCTCTGGGTTCCTTTTGGTTGAATGCAGTGAGAAAAAAAAAACCTGAATTCTCAAGTTTTCAGATCAATCAGATGCTTCAAAAATAAAAATAATAAAAAATCTACTTTGCATAGAATTATATTTCCAGAAATCTAGTATCTGTTACTCATATTTTAATATTTTTTTTATTCATAGCCTTCAAGGATTTTGTTTCAGTGTATACCTTTGGTTTTCTGTTTGAGTCTCTGTCTGAGTCCCAGTTTTGAGTTTTAGTTTGAATTTGAGTCTGGTCTGCATTTGAATATGAAAACCCTGTGTTGCATTGTTGTTGCTGATGCTGGGCTGTCGCCGCCGTCGCTCATCATTGGAATGCATGGAATGCAGTTGTCCCACCTCCACCTCCTCCTCCACCCCGCCCTGCCCTGCCCTGCCCCAACTCCAACCCCTTTCCAGGCCTTTGTTATCAGTTGCAGTGCTCTCATCAGCTTCTAATGCCATCTATGTATGTATGTATTTATGTATGTTTGTAGATGCCTTTGGACCGCCCTAGCACTGGAAAATGTGAATGCATCTGAAGGGAAAGGTTACCGATTATTTTACTGATTAGTATTATAAGTAAAATACATTAAAAAATGAGTATTGTATGTTTTGGGAATACTTCCAATAATGTCTTATTTTTTCACTAAATCTTTTTTAATTTTATGATTTATTTTTGCCAAATACTGTGTTGCTAAGGCACCATCATCATAATCATCATCATCTGGTAATGTTGCAAGTTGCAACTGCCCCTTGGCACTTGCCCCATTCTTGCCCCCATCCTTCTGGAAAATCCCAGACCCAGTCCATTGGCCATTTTCATGCAAGAACGCGGAAGAATGACTCAAGAACTGTGCACAATAATTCGAAAATAAATGCAGAGAAAAAACAACAAAAAACATTAAGAAATTATAAAAGAATTTCTATACGAAGTAACTAGTACTCTAAATTTCTATAAATAAATAATTTCTTATAAATAATATGATTATAAAGTGGAAAGAAGATTAAGGTGAGCAAAAAATGTAAATACTTCCCAGAAAAATAATGCCTTATAGAGATAGCATATCATTATAATAAGATAGCTAATAAACATAATTTGAAAAAGTTTCTTCTAGCATGAACTGTTTTTTTCATTTTATTATATGTTTTTTAATTTTATTTTATATCTAATTTAAATTTTATTACATCTTATTATATGGCATTTCATGTTGAAGAACCCTCTTCAGTGAGACAGGGCATCTAAAGAGGCTTAACTTTTGCATCTCCGGACTCCGCACATGCAATGCCAACTTAGACGGATGTGGATATATCTTTTTTTGCTGTTGTTGTTGTTGTTGTTACTGTTGCAATTGCAGTTATTGCAATTTGTATTGTTGTTGTTGTTTGGTCTAGACCTGTTCAACCACTGTAGATGTGGAAGGTTGTCTGCTGTTGCCAGGTTGCAGGTTTGGTTGCAACTTGGCCGGCCAGCTTGCCACATTGCCACTTTGCCAGGAGCCGAGCTAGCCACTTTGAATGGAAGGATGATAGTGGGGGGGGGGGGCGCAGGGGAGGATCAGCTGAGGCGGCGACGACTATCAATCAAAACATCAACAGCACCAGATCGGATGAATATACCGGAGGGGCGGCGGAAAACAAAAGGTGGATGGAATCGCTGGCGACACGGATGGGGCATGGTTGGGTTAGAGGCGGGGGGAATGTCAGGCTGGTCTAAGTTTAGACCGTCTTTCTTCATGATGCTAAGATACTAAGATACAAAGATACTCAGATACTCGGATACTCAGATACGAAGATGTATCCACAGACGCCCCGACGCACACACATCTGTGATGCTGATCTAACTGTCTGTGACAAATTTTATTTCTGTAGCGGATCTGTCTCTGTCCCCCAAATGCCCACCGCCCCTCCCCCCACTCCCTCAAAACGTTTTTCCAACCACCGCCCCCCGTTTCCCGCCTCCCCTCTCCCGTCTGGCCGCGCCAAAAATCTAATGTCACTTCGCAGCATATTTAAAAGCACATAAAGATGTTTTAGACAAAAATAAAAATCGAAACTTCTCTGCCGCCGTCTGCTGTTGCGTCTTTGGCTCGCCCTTCCCCCCTGCCCTCCCTGGCCGGAGCCCCCTTGTCCCGGCTCCTGCCCCTGCCAACTGACCGCCGAAAAAAGCAATGATTACACTGAGCATGTGATTTGATTCGATATCGATAAGAGATTCGATAGGTTTTTATTAAATAAATCGATTTCCGTTCTTAATTCTAATAATTCCCAGTTAATATACATTATTATGTTTAATTTTGATTTATAATGATTTTAAAAATATAATTGAATATTTCCCTCAGTGTATAGGCTTCCTGCAGACCAAAACACGATCGAAAATAGCTCGCAGGCTGGCCAGACGACAACGCAATGGTGGCGCTTCGCCAGCCAGGGCTTCCTTGCGACCAGGGCTGCACTTCCGGTGCTCGAAGCCTCTCACTCGAGTCAACCGAAAACCATTGCCTATCACCAGGCGCAACCGGAAATGATGTGAAAATGGGACATTTTCGCATGGGACATGACTGATGAGTCATCAGTGATGGTGCAGCCCTGGAACAACGCTAAGATTCGCACACAAATTAAACATTGTCTGGCCGCCTCTGACCGACATCGACATCAACGTCTCACTGGCAATTCTTTCGCGACGCTTTCTTTGAGTAATGGACGAGTCGCTTGAAGACAAGCATACGCATATAGGGACAGACCGGGGCAAGATTCTAGTATTTATAACAAATATTTACTTTCCTTCATATCTAATTAAAAGTAGAGATTTTCTAAAATATTAAATGATTCTAAACAGTTATTATAATTATTCCTCAAGTCTCTATAATATTCGCCATTTCTGTGACGTCAATTGTGTGATAAGGTGTGGGGGGAGGACTAAGGCGCCTCGTACCGCACTGCGACGGGAAATTGGAGATGGGAGGAGAGACGGGGACACGGCTATATGCGCATACATACATACCAGATCATTCCTAAATTCAAATTCAGATTCACTTGCCCAAAAATTAGAAATTTAAACGCGAAACAGCCGAGAGCAAATGGCACAGCAACAGCAACAATACAAAATCGCAACATTTTTTCTGAATCTAAAAGTAGCCAACAAAAAAGTGACCAAAAAAAGGGAAATTCTATAAATAACAAAACAGACAGTCAAGTTTCAAGTTAGAACTTCAAGAACTTACGATTTCTTATAGATACTCTATTAAATAGATAGATAAATAAATGAAATTTTATAGATATCTTATAGACGTTCTTTATTTCCTTCTCCCTCGATCCCCTAGCTCCTTGTATCGCCCCCTCTCACTCTCACCCCCGTAAACATGGTTGCAAAAGTTTGTATTTTAAAGTTCTACCGGGGCGCTTGATCATTACAAGAAATGCTTTCTTTTCTTTTTTATTTTCTTTTCTTTTTTTTTTTGCTTACGAAGAGCATTGTCTGGGAATGCCCATCGTTTGGCGCAGGAATGCAGCGACTGCAGCGCCAACGCTGGCATCTCCGTCGACGGCAACTGCGGCGCTGGCAGCCCCCCAATTTTGACTGCTGATGCAAAAAAAAAAAAGCAGAAAAAAAATATAACATGAAACAAAATATTCAAAATTTTCCTAATAAGGAAATGTGAGGAATGGTATTTCGAATTCAACTGCAAAAAAAAATATATAAGAGTATTTAGGGGAAAAAAGATATTTATTTCAAAAGTTTGGCCATCAAGACTATATACAGACATGCATAGATCCATTTCCTGCTTCTTTTTCCGGATTCAGGGGGTCTAGCTGACAGACGAAAAATTCTGTTGTGGCACATATACATTCCATTCCATTCCATCCCATCCATATGGAGGGGATGCAGAAATACAAGAAATACAACTATGGCCCAATCATTACAACTCAATCATCGGTCGAAAATAGCAAATCTCTTTTTCTTTCTCTTGAGATTCCATCCATTTCCGTTATTTTGGGAAGCGATCGAGGGGTCCAAACTCCCGGAAGAAGTGCTAGAGCAAGCGAGAGGGGGCTACTGAGGGTGGTGGGTTATTGGGGGCCGCCCCCCCTCTTCCCAGTTACACCCATTTCACCCACCACCACCCTCCCACCTATCTCACATCCCGCCGTGCGCCAGATTTAGATGCTCCACAAAGATCTCTCGGTGATTTAGGAACACCATATCCGAACCGACCAGAGGGAAAGCAAATACGCACAAAGGTGAAAATCCAGAAGGAATTTTTCTATTTTAAGCATACCGGAACTGAGAGACTCCTCCTATCCAATCCATCCAAACATGGGTGTTGGAGTGGGCTGGGAAGACTCCCAGCATCTTCTTCAAGATTCTTCCAATTGATGTACATTTTTTGGATCAAAGTGTAATGGAATAAATAAGAAACCGTATTGGGTATCATATATTTCATTTTATTTTAGATTCTTCATTAGTAATACTATATATAGAGATGGTGAGATGGCAATAACTAACAATATCTAATTTAATTATAAACCAAAAGGACGAAAACCCCCATTTCGTATAACACCACCCAAAAGTATTATATTACAATCCGCAATCAGTTCCCATCAGAGTCAAAGGCATTTACTTTTTGGTAACAAAATGGAGGCAAAAAAAAAAGGGTTCGTCCTCCGGTCCGGTTGATCTTTACCGATTTCCTGCCGATCGCACGTAATTGGGTGTCCCGCTAAAAAAGTCATAATCACCTGTCCATCCTTTATCACGGCAAACCCGTACAGACACCTTGGGAAACCGAAAACTCAAAACTCCGTAAAGCGATTTTTATGCACCAATGACACATGCGTCGCCGCCTCTGCTACAGTCGCTGTCGCTGTCGACGTCGCTGCCTGGTCTGGTCTGGTCTGGTCTCTGGTCTGGTCTCTGGTCTGGTCCAAGTGCATCCCAGACCCCTTAGAGCAGAGAGAGAAAAACAGAACTGAAAGACCAAAGACAAATTCCTGCGTTTTTCCAGGAATTTACTCAATAAACTCAAACAAAACCCAAACATTTAACAAACGAGCCACAGCCTCATAGCCATATCCACATTCACATCCACATCGAACCAAAAACCAAAGCCAACAGACGACGACGAAGATGCTGACCAAGACGGAAGACCATCATGGAGCAGCCAGAGTTGAGGGACGTTTGGGCGGTGGAATGGGGGAATGGGGATGCGAAGCGCTGAGCAAAACACAAAATAAAACAAAAAGCAGGCGAGGAATTTCAAACAAGAACACCAATCCATACCCGTAACGATGTTGTTGTTGCTGGTGCTGCTCTTGTTGCACCCACTGGAAGTTGCAAGTTGCAGCTTTGAAGGCGATTGTGGAAAGCGATCATAGTCCAAATACCAAGACAGTCTATTAGATACCCTAACCAGGATGGTTCTTACCAGGAGATAATACTTCGCTTCGCTTTCGTCACCTACCAAGACAGTCGTCCATAAATAATTTTTGAATTAAAGAAACAAACTAGAAGAAAAGCCACAAAATTTTAAATTTAAATTATTATCTATTAACTGTGATTTTAGTTCTAGTGTCGAAAAAGGAGACCGAGTGGCACAGGTAATGTGCCATCCAAAAAGAGGGCGTCCATGTCAGGAATGGGGAGTGGCACTGGTTAGTGGGCGAGTAGACGCAGGATGGAAAATGCCTAGTGGTGCCGGATCTGGAGGGGAGTGGTGCCATGGGGATGGCTGTCTGGCTGCATTCCAAGTCGCACAGAACCACGAACAGAACCGAAACCGAACTCCGAAAGAAGTGGAAGCTGTAGAAGATTCAGACTCTACACTGCAAACTAAGACATGGATATTAAATTTATAGATATTTTTATTTCGAAAGTGCTAAATAATATGGTATATTTAATAAATTAATTATTTGAAAAGCTTAAGAACTATTTTAGTAATATTTTTCAGTGTAGTGGCGCTGGCGCTGCTGATGCGGTACTTTTGCTGCTTCTGCTTCTGATGCTGCTGCTGCTGCTGCGGCTGCAGCCACCGCTCTTGCCTCTAAAAACTCCTCTAAAAATTATTTATTAACATGGTAGAAATTCGCAAACAGGTTAAAACGACCAATCAAAACAACAACAACAGTAACAACAACAAAAGCGGCGGCAGCCAAAGACCCAAAGTGCAGATAATATTAAAAGGCAGTCAGGCAGCCGAAGTTGCATGAAGACAGTAACTCGGTGATCGGTGGGATAAAAAAGGGGGGAGGGAGAGTAAGGGGGTCATGGGGCCAGGCAGCAGGCAGCAGGCGGCAGGCGACAGAGAGGGGGTGGGTGGAGGAGCTTTTGGCCCCGACTACCAGCCAGCCAGACACATTTCGAAAAGGGCCAACATGAAATTCCATGGGAGTCGTTGACTCGCCATCGCTTCGGTTACATTTCTTGGGAAAGTTTTTTGTTGAAAGTTGGACAGTAACTGAATTTTGCCGTTTTATTTTCTTTCTTATTTTTGTTTTACGTTTTGTTACCCATTTTTCTCTAAGTGTGTAAGTCTGCTTCTGCAACCTATTATATAAGTAATACTATTATTTTTTCTATTTTAATTTTAATGATTAGTTGTGGCAGCTTTTCAGGCGCCTCTCCTCCGAGGGACTGACGGATCTCATTGAGATGCAGCTGCTGGCCATGAAGCCTTACCTCATCTCTCATAAAAAAGCATAAGGCTCTCCAGGATCTCGACGACACAGCCTCTACATTGGATTGCCTCTTTAAAGTATTTTTCAAAATCATTATATATTTATTTATTTATTTTTATTTCTGAAATTTGGACTTTCATCCGCTGAATATTTTGAAAATTATTAAGATTAAATTAGAAAATTATTTCTTAATCATAAACCTTAATTATAATTTCTTTATTATTAAAGAATTTTCATGTTTTTAAAAGCCTTTTTTGTTGACTTTTTGAATTTTTGCGTAAAATTAAACTTAACTTCTTTCAAGATCCACAGGACAGATTCTTTCAGGATGGACCCATTCCCTATAAATAAAATGCACAATTCAACCCAAAAAACAGGATCATAAAATGAAAACAAAAGCCCCAAGGGAACAAACAAAACTTGACAACAGGAATTTGAGGAATTTTGGGACCTTCCATAGAAATTCGAGCTTAAGCCTGGCCAGCGCCAAATTGGTGAAATATTTATAGCGAATAAAAAAAGGATTGTCAAAAGGGATATCCATGCACTCAGTTTGATTTATTGGAATACTTAAGATATTATATTATTCAAAAAAATATATACATATGTTTATATTTAAATTTAACACTCTCTGCCATAGACTTTTAAGAACTCTTAAAAAAGATCTTTGCCATTTCTAAATACTTTAAATCATCATTAATTAAAAACCTTAAACTTATTTGTTTACTGAACTGTTTACAAATTCCAAAAAACACTAATAAAAACAAAAATTTTTAAATTTATAGACGTTTCTTTAAATTTTAGCGCCCTCTTGTGGGTTTATATATTACTATTAGGTTCAATCACACGCCGATAGAGGCCGACAGTTATCGATAAGCCGATAGCACCGAAAGAGCGCGAAATTTAAATCTACCACAGAAATCCCAACTAGATATTTGGCCTTATCTTATCATCAGGGACCGCCTGGAATATTTTATAATAGTGTTTGCTTAGCTTCGTAATCAGTGCAAATCGATACTAATATGACAACCTGGAATTTGAGATAACCGCAACGTCAGCCCCATTTGAATTAAACTAAGATATAGATAGAGAACCATATTAATCCGGGACACACGCAAACATATGTCCGATGCTCCGATGTCCGAGCACACAGAAGCATTTCAAATCTGCTGGTGCGGCTGCTGCTAATGCTGATAACACCCGATCGGAATGGAACGAAGCGGATCGGCTTTCATCACATACAAAACAATAACAGAATGCCGTCAGCTCACGTAGTACGCCGGCAGATTTCAGTGGCTAAGGTTCGTCGCCCAGAGTCGAGTAGTCAAGAATTTTAAACGACGAATCAGAGATATCTGCTGAACCCGGAGATGCGCAGCCTCAGTCAATTCCGCTTGATCACCTTCGACGTGACCAACACATTACTCCAGTTTCGCACTACCCCCGGCAAGCAGTATGGCGAGATTGGAGCTCTCTTTGGAGCAAGATGCGACAACAATGAGCTGGCCAAAAACTTCAAGGCCAACTGGTGGGGGATGGAGAGCTATAGAATAGCTAAACGATCTGTATCAAATTAACGCCTTATTCCAGGTACAAGATGAACCGGGACTATCCTAATTTTGGGCGAGACACCACCCCCCAAATAGAGTGGCAGCAGTGGTGGAGAAAGCTGATAGCAGGTGAGTGTTTAGTCGAGTGTTTGTCTTCACCTCTGGGGCGGTGATAAACAATCCGTCCTATTCCAAAGTGCATTTCGCACAATCGTAACTCTACCCCAAAATAGTGGCAACAAAATATTATTCGATCATAATGATTTTACGGGTATAGTAAATTATTTTGTGTGGCTTTGATATGAAAACGGCGTATTTATCATTCTATGTTCACGCTCTATCTGCAGGCACCTTTTCCGAAAGTGGTGCGGCCATTCCCGACGAGAAGCTCAACAACTTCGCCAACCATCTCATTGAGCTTTACAAGACCACCATTTGCTGGCAACCGTGCAACGGCAGTGTGGAGCTCCTCCAGCATCTCCGAAAAGACATAAAGTCGGACAAACGCAAAGTGGGAGTGATAGCGAACTTTGATCCGCGGCTACCGGCTCTGCTGCAGAACACCAAGTTGGACCAGTACCTGGACTTTGCCCTAAACTCCTATGAGGTAAAGGCTGAAAAACCGGCACCTGAAATCTTCCAAAGGGCAATGGAGGTATCGGGACTGCCGAATCTCAAGCCAGAGGAGTGCTTGCATGTGGGCGATGGCCCCACCACGGATTATCTTGCCGCTAAGGAGATGGGCTGGCACTCGGCTTTGGTTCATGAGAAGAGCTATCCTTATCTGGTCAGAAAGTACGGTGAGGTTATCGATCGGGATCACGTCTTCCCTAGCCTCTATGACTTCCACAAAAAGGTATCTGATGGCACAGTGGTCTGGTGATCAATTGTATATATTAAACTAGTAAAGCCAAACAATTTCACGTCTCCTTATTGATGGGTTCCACTAACTGAGGTGTTTGGGCCATGAATATGTCGCCGTAGGGATTGTGCGGCTTCTGACTCTCCCTGTCGAACTGGGAACCAATAGCCCACAAGGATTCCAAGTCGTATTCTTCCCGTGCTTGCGGAGAAAATATGTGCAAGGCAATGTTTCCTAAAAAAAAAAAAGGTTTCTTAAATTGCTCAATACTCTCTAGCAGATTGTCAAACCTACCCAAGTCCATAGCCATCCAATCCCGGCTCTTTCCACCCTCAATGCGAGGTAGGATGTCTCCTTTAACCCGCTTGATTTTAAACATCCTTCGTACGAATTCTGCGGTGCTGAGCATGTGGCGGTAGCTACGCCCACTACAGATTACCATGTGGTCCACGTACTTCAGGTCCTCGGGAACCGAGCACACAAATATGTCATCCACGTTCTCCTTCCGCAAAAGCTCCACCAAGTCCTCAACGTCGAAGACACCATGGACGCCCCCTAAAAACGAAATAAACATTGAATTCGAGTTGGGATCGCCGGTTGGTTTCAACTCTTCATACTCTTTAAATTCAAGCCATAGTATTTATCCTCCTCCAAATCTGGCTCTTCCGTAAGCTGGTGCTCCTGGTGCCGGGCCTCCTCCACATCGAAAATCTCGGGGGAGTTCTCATCCCGGAATATTTTATATTTGCTCTGAACGCCTCCAACTAAATTAGGGCCGGATTTTTCCTCCTTCTCTTTGGCCTTCGTCGCTGGTGATTCCGGTTTGGAGAACTCGTGATGAAAGCAGCGCAAAATGGGGACGCTGAGTCGCTTGTCATGAACCAATCGGAACACGCGTGTTGCCAGCATTTCAATTAATTAAATTTAATTTCATTAAGTAACAATTGGGAAACTTGTGCTGTAAATAATAACGTTGGCCAGCACTGATCTTCGACTTTCAACACTATGAGAAATGAGGCTGCCAGATTGAGGAACTCAAAAATGTTTAAAACATTTGTTTTTGTGATTTTTTCTACGGCCGAAACCATTACACGGATCTCAACACAATTTTACTTACGATTTTAATCTTGGCTTGGACGTTTTCTCCAACAAGCTGCAAAGTAAATATAAATATCGATAGGCAATATTTAAAAAACAGTGTTGCAAAGCTTAAAAAATAGTGCTGCAAAGGCTGTAAACATGTTTTTGGTAAACATCGATACTACGATTGTATATTTCCGTCATCCCTCGTTCTGTCAACGCCGCCGCCTGATTACTCCAAATTAAAAGTTATTAAATTGCAACAAAACGCAGGAAAGTGCGCAATGAGTGAGCAGAAAACTAGTGGGTCGCCGCCAGAGGCGATCAAAAAGGATTTAAGGGCCCGGCAGATGCTCGAGGCGGAATACAACACAAAAAAGGCTTCATGGCAGCTTTTCTTCCAGGTAAATGGACAACAACACCAACTACAGTTGCAATTGCACACAAAAAATTGCAAGGTGAAAATTGCGGTTAGCTAAAAAAAAAATGCGTGATGACTGGCCCCGAGGCGAGGATATCGACGGGTACACACTACGACGGGTTTTTTCCTTGCGGGCCCTGCCGCCTCCTTTAGCGGTTCAATTTCCACGAAAATGTGATGAGTGCGCAAAAGGCTTCTGCAGATGCCTCCACCACCAATACACCGACCGATTCTCTCTCCCCTTTTCATAGGTGTGCGTGTCGGTGTGTGTTTTTTTAGATTGCCAATGTGTGTGTGTGGAGCCCCACTGTGCCAAGTGTTTTTGTTGTTTTTAAGTGGTCACCTCCAGCCAGGCTTTAACCAAAAAAAATATATACAAGGAAAATAGAAATGAGGAAAAAGAATGTACAAACAGATTCGCACTAACACATTTGCACAGTGGCATGCTCACCTGCTGCACTTACTTTGCATTCTCACCCATACACACACACACACACGTCTGCACCGATTCCTGTGTATTTGGCATATTTATGCTGCTGCTACCTTTCCCCAAAACCGATTTCTATGTAGAGCCTACCTTCCACGAATCTGTTTGGCAAAAAATAAAAAGAAATTGAAGTGATTTCTGGGAATACAGTTTGTTGTGATTGTCGCGCCCCCCCCAAAAAAAAAAATAACAAAATAAATTGCGTTTTTGGGGTGACAGACTGCTGGCCCCTTAAGAACCCAAATACAATACACGTTTATGCTGTCGTATATTGTCATGAAAATAATATATAATCATATTGTTTGTTTAATATTGTACAAGTTATATGATGATGATAAAATAAACACTATCTTCGAGGCATTATTATCCTTAAAAGATGATCTTCAAAAGTATTCCCCGCATAAACCCACAAACAGAGAAGCTCACGCACACAGTAGCACAAGAGGGCATGCGTCTGGTTTTTCGGTTCTTTGGAGTCTCGCTTTGGATTTCTGGTTACTGCCGGAATCCTCTTTGCACCGCTGCTTCCTCTCTTCATCGGAGCTGGCAAGCAGTTTCTGCTTTATAGCCAGTTCCGGCGAACTGTCCTAGCCTTCGTCTCGTCGCACTTTATTCTTTCCTCCGTCTACCATCGCCACTCACTTGAATTGGGATTTCACGGAATTTCACATTTTGTTTTTGTTGTTGTTGTTGTTGTTGTTGTTGTTGTTGTTATTGTGTATCTTGCTTTTGGCATCCTTTGTCCTCGAGGTCGAGGAGGATAATCTAATTTTCCAACTAACTGAAAGGAGTCGTTTCACAATTAAATGCCGCAACAAGCTGGAAAAATTTCTGTTGTGCGTTTGCTGCCTCCCAGGGATTTCTATTGAATTACAGTCGAATGTGGATATGATGGACATGAACCTACTAGCTCTACTGCTGCTATAGCATATACTGTGTATTCACTGTAGTCCCAAATACACAAGTGACGCATTCAAATTGTGTTATTTGTTTTTTCCCCGCAACATATACTCATAATCATTTCCATTGAACGCAGTGTTACTGGGACAGGGTCTTCCGTCTCCATGGCATCGCATCCCCAGACTTATCAGCTTACACCTCGCGCCTTCTCGATCTCAATCCTGTCCCCCCATCCTATAGTATAGTATACTGTTGCATTACGACAACCGCCGTCCGTCAACTGTGACGGACGTAGCTTGCGTTTTTTTTTCTTTTTCTTCCACAATTATGCTCCGCATGCATGCAATTGTTTCTTGGAGAGCTGAAGCTGTTGGCACGACACGCTTTAGAAATCCAAGCCCCCTTCAGGAGAGTGGGGGAACAATTACAATGCTTGAAAGGGTCACCTGAATATCCGCGAAGCATAAAATTATAATATCAAACAGTAGCTCATAGGCCTAGTCGAACCGAGTCTGAAAAAATAAATATCTTTAAATTACTTATCTCTGGAAATATTTGAATCAAATACCTTAAGGCTTACTTTCATTTTCTGTAGAATTATCAATTGTACCGATAGTACTCTATATTCTCACAGTAAAATTAAAAGTATATTTGTAATATTTTTCACTTTATCGGACATTGCCCCTCAACAGATTTGAAGATTGCGTAAGAATCCACTTGCTCCATGATTTCATAACCGCAGAGAGTGAGAGAGAGAGACACCTGTTTGTCTGATTCACATTTGAAATCGTGACGATTTGATAATAAACAGATGTTCGTATTTAAATCCGCAATCAGCCCGCAAACTGCAACAGAAACACACAAAAAATTGAACTCGCATTCGGGCGAGATTACTCATCGACGTGATTCGGAGCATATGCATGTGATGGAGTGTCCAATGTAGGAACCTGAGCAGCTCTGGGCCAAGTTTAAGGCGCCATTGACCCGATTCGGATGTTTCGATTCGGTTCTAGTGGTTAGTTTACAGCTATGCTCTGCTGTCTGATTATTATTTCTACATATTGTATGTACATTGGAACATTCGACTGATAAAGCCGGCAGCGGCAACGGTCATGCCCAAGATAATGCCATTAACAACAGACAGTCTACGGTGCTTGGCTAATTAGTCACGCCCGGTTTGTCAGCTGGGTGGGTTCTACATCTATACCGCAATCCCCAAGCCTGTCTATTATTGGTGCAGCAGGGTTTGGCAAGACCCCCGCCGATCCACCGACCCCCCCAACCCTCGTGGAAGGAATGGCAAAGAAAAGAAGCCCGTGTGATTGGGCCAGGTGGGGTGACTCAGGGTCATGTTGTGGGGCA
The DNA here is from genome assembly GCA_035045925.1 of Drosophila atripex. NCBI lineage: Eukaryota > Metazoa > Arthropoda > Insecta > Diptera > Drosophilidae > Drosophila > Drosophila atripex. Next base: position 17,384,194 of record JAWNOP010000012.1, on the reverse strand, counting down.
ACCCCTCAGTGACATTTCATTTTAAGGAAATTGCAAAAAAATTAAACTTTAATGTTTCTTTCAACCAGAATATCACATTTGGGGAAAACATTTATTTATTTTTTTTGCAGAATTTTATCAAGTATTTTCCACATTGTTGAAACTTTTTCGTGAGTCACACGGATATGTTTTGAATAAATTGTTTTTTTGTTTTTTTGAAGAGCTCATTATCAAGAGCTGTCAAAGTTTTAATTCGTTCCTGGAATCAAAACTATTAAATGTTTATAGTAATAACAAATAAGCTCTCTATGGAATTAAAATGGAATTAAAAAATATATATACGTTTTTGTTGACACTTTAATCTTGTTTTTAAAAAATTATTTCCAGGAACTCTGCGAAATGTCCGATAGGTCGGCTAAAGAGCAACAGTTCACCACCTCAGAGTCGAAGCGGCAACAGAACCGTGGCCTGAATCGCTACGGGGATGTGAATCCCTACGATCATTCCCGAATCGTTCTCAAGCGAGGCACTGTGGACTACATCAATGCCAATCTGGTCAAGGTGAGTCCCGTGAACGAGAGCTATTGCCTAATATTCTAATCCAATCTCTGAAAATCAGCTGGAGCGCGCCAATCGCCAGTATATCCTGACCCAGGGACCCCTGGAAGACACAGTCGGCCACTTTTGGCTGATGATTTGGGAACAACAATCCGCCGCTATTCTTATGCTAAACAAGCTAATGGAGAAGAAACACGTCAAGTGCCACCTGTACTGGCCCACTGAGATGGGGGCTGAGAAAGCCCTCAAACTGCCAAATGTCAAGCTCACAGTGGAGTTGGTGCGCTGCGAGACGTACCAGAACTTTGTGCGACGGTGGTTCAAGTGAGAGATAATCTATTCCGGCATATTAACTTACAAATTATTAAAATAATATTATTTTTAGATTAACCGATCTCGAGTCAAAGACAAGCCGCGAAGTGATTCAGTTCCACTACACAACATGGCCTGACTTTGGGATTCCCAGCTCGCCGAATGCATTCCTCAAGTTCTTGCAACAAGTCCGTGACTCCGGCTGCCTAAACAGCGAAGTGGGCCCAGCCGTGGTGCACTGCAGTGCAGGAATCGGGCGATCGGGCACCTTCTGTCTGGTGGACTGCTGCCTGGTGCTGATAGACAAGTTCGGCCAGTGCGATATACCCAAAGTATTATGCGAGCTGCGCAGCTACCGAATGGGACTGATCCAGACCTCCGATCAGCTGGACTTCTCATACCAGGCCATCATCGAGGGCGTCAAGAAGTTCCATGATCCCGTATGTATGCGAGACCAGCGGGCGGCGTTTGGGAGTCGATTTTTGGAATTTGTGTCTGCCAAGCGCCGTCGCTTATAGTGGAATGTTTTTTTTTTTTATTATTATTTTATCAGAGAAACCTCATGAGACTTCAACAATCAGTCGTTTCGCGAAAATCATTTCTCGGAAAATGATTTCCTTTTAAGTCATGGCCTTCGGCAATTTATTGTTTTATTGTTTTTTAATTACGAATGGCAATTATTGTTCTCTGGGACTTCCGTTGATGATTGTATGATTGTATTGTTTAATGTGCACTAAAAATAACATTAAAGACCAAAGAAACTAAAATTTATTTTTGATTTTGAACATAATCATCACATCGCTCTAAATCGTACATACATTTCTTTTTGCAGGCCTTTCTCGACTCTGAGGAACCCATTCTCAACAACGACACCGAATCACACGCACTGGATGAGCCACCGCCTTTGCCTCCACGCATTCAGTCTCTCAACCTGCCACTGGCCCCCAAAACCGACGGCAACTTGTCCCTAAATGTGCGAGCCGCCCACGCCAACGGGGCTGAGGAAATGGACGATCGAATCGGCGACAAGCTGAGCAGCAAGGACGCCCTCAACAATTTCATAAATCAACACGATATGATTCGAGACGCTGAGGTGGCTGATAGCCTGGGTTCGTTGCCGCCGTTGCCCTCAAGACCAGCTCTGGATGAGTCGGACAGTGACGACGACTATCTGCAAGATGACGATGACGATGAGGACGACGACGACGACAACGACGACGATGATGACGATATAGACGAGGAGTACGAGACCATCAACGAGCACGATGCAGAGCCTATTGATACCCATGTGCCCACGACGGCGACAACGACACAGCAGCCACATGCCGACGATTTGAATGCCAACAACGAGCCAGCCTCTCCAGCCGGCGAACAACACAAAATCAATGGTGTTGATGTGGGACAGCTCTCAGCCAGGTAGCTAATGATTATACGAGTATTGTGTGAGGAAATTTTAATAATAAATTTGCCATTTTAGTCCCGAGAACGAGCTAAAGCGGAGAAAACGCACCGAATACCAGGCCAGTCTGGAGCAGAAGGTGAACGACATCAAAAGGAAGCAGCGGGAAAACGAGGACAACCAGCTGGCGGCAAAGAAACGAAGGTCATTACTCACATATATTGCCGCTGGTGTTGTTGTGGGCGTGATCTGCGCCTACGCATACACGAAGCTAGGTTAAGTGCCCCCCCCCCCCCCCCCCCCCCCCCCCCTTATCCAATAAGTAGTCGTAGACCAGTAGCAATAGCTGTATGACGTATGTAGTTGCCGTAGCAAATCAATTCCCCAATCTCCGTTCTCAACTGTTGGGCCACCAATCCGATTCCCATCAGTGGCGGGGCTGGCATTTAATGTGGCCACGATTTCACAGGCGAAGTACGGATCGGGTTGGATGTTGAGATCGGATGATTTCGCAATATAGATTGCGGATTGAGCTAAAAAGAACGATACAAGAAGATGCATAAATATTAGGGAATTTTTTATAAACAAAACAAACAAAAAAGAAAAAAAAAGAAAAATGAAAAACACAAGCAAACGAAATAAGCAACTAAATTAAACGATAACCGGGTAGAAAGAAAATCACGTCAAAAGTAGATTTTGCGCAATAGACTGACTTTTAGAACAAATTTATTTTCTACTCCCTATAAATGGATTAATAACTGACCGAAACCGAGACCGAGACCGAAGACACTAGACAGAGATCTATATCCCAGAAACGAAATCAACATCGTTGTCCCACACACCAAAACATAAATTCAACTTATTCGCTCGCTATGCAATAAATTTTATTATAAATTGTATCTAATGATTCAAATCCCCCATCCCCACACCCCTTACGCTTCACTCGTTGTTGTACAGCAATTTCTTATAGCATACGATCTATGTTTATTTATTTATGAAGAATTATGAGAATCCAACACTTGTTGTAGAAGCATGGCAGAAAAATATAAAGTGCAGCAATGTGCCAAAAAAAATTAACTTTCATGGCTCTTAATTTAACTTGCCCCGACCTTGCTATCTTTAAATTGTTATTTTTTTTATAACATTTTTATTAAAAAACAAAAAAAAAGAAGGAAATTCTGCGCCATTGAAGCAATAAAAAGAATAATAAATACCACAAAATACACCTATACCTCGTTTAAATTTTAAAACGAGTTTAAAAATCAAAACCCCCAATGTGAAATCAAAATAAAGTGATTGTTTTCAAAATTGATCCCTTTTTAATTGTATTTATTTTGAAATTAAATATTTATCCTTTTAAGATTTATTATGAATATCATCGCTAAGCGAGGTACAGGTGTATAAAATGATTGTAAAAAATAAAGTTGCATTCATGTTGCGTTCTACAATAAAAACTACAAACGACGATGATAATGAGAAGGTGGAAAACTATACAATGGTTTTTCGAGTAGAGTAAGTGTGTATCCCATAGAAATAATTCCCAAAACAAAAAAAACACATATTTATATAAACATGTAGCGTAAGAAAACGCGAGAATAACAAGAATTATTTTTTATATGGGTAATCCACAATTTAAAATAAAAAAATAAATTTTCAAGCAACCACCCACAAAACGAGGCCAGCAACATGAGTCCGAAAACGAAAATTGAAATCGAAAAAGTAAACGAGGATCACTATTAAATAAATACATATTTATATAAATTATATTTAACAGTAATACCATGAACAATACCTATAGTAATGCCTAGTTAACTGAACTTCGGCTAAGTACACCCACAAACACCATCCCTACACGGAAACAAATCGAACACAACACAAACCAATACACGTACTATATTAAAATATATAATGCCTATGAGAGAACGAAAAAGAGAAGTGAGAAAGTATTCAAATAAAGCTATATATTTAAGTCACAAGAATTCCGAATCGCTTGGACTACTATTTTCTACGGTCATTTATAACGTTTTCATCTTTTGTTTTCAGACGCGTAAATCGACACAAAAAGTCCAAGACAAAGTCAAAGTAACAGCCATCCAAAGCACAGCCCATCCAGTCCAGCACCATCAAATATAAACAAAATTACATATCACGTTGCATAATGTACTTTAATTAGAAAAATAAAATAGTTTTCAAATAACGAAACAATTTGGAAATCTAACGGTCGATAATTATCGAACTCATCAAATGTTATAAAGTTTAAAGAGTGTGACCAAAAATGATTATTAATTAATATAATATGCAATATTTTAGTGCATTTATTGAAGAAAACGAATTTTTTCAACTAAAATTTCTTTTTGAAATTTGTTTTCGATAACATCATTCGATATTCATTCATGTTAACTAACAGACTCTGTTAGTTTCGATAACTTTAGGAAAGCGTCCGTCTCTAGGAGCTCTGGTAAAAATAAAACGTGCTGCAGCCGCTTTCATTTTCCTGCATTTTTGTTAAGTTGAAAAATAAGTGAAAAAATGGCAACTAAGCCGAAAAAAGAAGTGCTTTGTGATTATTGCGGCAGCAATAACGAAGCCAAGCACATTTACTCGGCCCAAAAGTCGTTCGTCAGCCGGAAAGTATTGGAATTGCTTGAGGTCATAACTCACAAAAACGTGAGTACTTCATGTCCCCAAAAAGGCGCCAATCTTATCTCTAATAAGATTTTAATTTCTCTTTCTGTCATAGCTGCCCAGTAATGTGGGCTTCAAGGCATGCTTCCTCTGCGCGTCCACCCTAATGTCCACCGTTGGCGTCATTGAGAAGACGCAGAAACTGGTGGACGCCTGCCTTGTGACTTTGGCCAACAAAAAGAAGAAGACCGTGGCGAAGGGCAAAGAGGCAGAAGAAGAAGTCGGGAAGGAGATAGTAAATGTGGTGGACGAGTCTCACAGCGATTCGGAAGAGGAAGGAAATTCACCGGAGCTGGAGGAAGACGAAGACGTGGTTGATATTACCGAAGAGAGGGGAAAGCCAGAGCCAAAAATAACTACGCCAAAAATCACAACTCCAAAAATTAGTTCTCCCAAGAAGATAAATACAACCATTAGGCAGCGAAGCAAGTCAATGGCTGCTCTTTCGGTGAATCAAATAAACAACATAATCCAGAGTCCCATTGGAGTTGGGTCGCCCAAAAAACAGCTCAAGGAGACTACTCTCCTCGACACTTCAGAACCAAAGCAAACGCCGAAAAAACAGGACTCCCGGCAAGAGGACAACCTCATTGATTCCGTCAAGATAACGCCCTCCAAGGAGATAGCACCCAAAAAGAAGGTCTTCCTGCAGCTATTCGGCTCCAGCAATGGTGAGCACCTGGAGACTGAGAGCGACACTGAGGAGAGTGACGGCGAACAGAATAAGAAATTGGTTCAGATTTCACCTCAGGAATTCGAGTGCAGGCTGTGCGACTTTAAATCAAAGTTTCCCAAATACTTTAAGGAGCATCTGTCGAAGGAGCACGGCCAGCAGCGGCCGCGAATCTATTTCTGTGATGCCTGTCCCAAGAGCTTTGGTGTCCTGAAGTCCCTGAAGGATCACTTGTCCACCGCCCATGGAGTGACATTGGAGAGCGCTTCCAACGCTGCAGCCAAAAAACCGAAGGATGAGAAGCAGCCAAAGGATACTAAACAAAAGAAGGGGAAATCAACGGAAACTAAGTCCAAGCCGGAAAATGGAAAGGAAACAAAGGAGAAGACCCAGAAAGAGGATTCGAATCTGCCTATTGATTTGCTAAATGACTCTGAAGTCAAGAATAAGATTGTAGAAAAAGTAATAAACAACGATTATACTTTCGCTGTGAATGGATCCAGTGCATCCACACCCATGGCTGGGTCGGATACCCCACAATTCGCTGAATTCAAGTGCGACATTTGCGACAGCGAGTTCACCACCGCGAAATTAATGCAGGAGCATGTTAAGAAGGCCCACGGCATCGAGAAGCCCAAGATCTTCAAGTGCCACATCTGCGAGAAGTCCTTGGCCACTAAGCAGACCCTAGCCCATCACATTAAGTTGCATCAGGAGGGCGCCGGCGACACCAAGCGAAAGATTTTGCAGGAAGATGCAAAGGATGCTGATAATCTGGACAGTTCCAAGAAGGGGGCTGCAGTTCCTGAGGCCAAAACGGCTGCCAAGAAAGACACTACCAAGGAAGGTAAAAAGGTGAAGGCACACAAGCAGGTTAAGGAGGTAAATCCTAAAAATGAAGAGGCACCGTTACCGGAAACTCCAAAGAAAATAAAGGAAACTACCCAGACGGAACGACCTGTATCTTCCATCAAAGCCTTGAATGAGTCGGCAGTCAAGAAGAAGCGTTCAGAGAAGTTGGCAACGACCAATGATGATCCAATCGCTGCTAACATATCCAGTGCATTGTCGCCCGTGGTTGGTGGCGAGTCGCCGAAATTCACAGAATTCAAGTGCGATGTCTGCGACAGCGTGTTTACCGGCGCCAAGCTGATGCAGAACCACATTAAGAAGGCCCACGGCATCGAGAAGCCCAAGATCTTCAAGTGCCATATTTGCCAGAAGTCCCTGGCCTCCAAACGGAACCTAATGTACCACATCCAGACTCACCTAGAGGACGATGGGAAGGAAAACGGAGATGAGGAGGATCTGGCTGATGTGAGCAGTCCAGGGATGGCAGAGCCGAAGAGGAAGAAGGCTGCCAAGAAGAGTCTTCCCAAGGAAGCCGAGACCACCACTTCCGCTGAAGCCAAGCCTCAAGCGGCTGAAACTTTAATGGCTGCTCCCAAGTCTCCCGTCAAGAAGGTCAAAAAGGACAAGAAGCAAGTGAACAACTCCCAAGGTGACTCACCTTCCGTCTCTTTGGTTGGGGACAAGCTCAATAAATCCGGAAAACGCAAGCTTAAGGTCAACCAATCGGTAGACCAAGATGGCCCAGCTAGCTCCAACAATGAGTCCACAATGGAGGAATCTGCTTCCTCGCAGCAGCTGCTGAACGAAGTCAACACGAACGTCAGGCCACACAAGAAGGCCAGACTGGATTCCATTGTGTCGATTGGGGACGAGAGCACCCTAGACAGCACCGCCGATGAGACGACGGACTTTAACTGCGACCAGTGCGGCAAGACCGTAACCTCGCGCCGCCGCTTGGAGACCCATATTCAGAAGAACCACGGCGTGAAGCTCCAGTGTCCTGTGTGCAAGGTCAGCCACCGACTGCAGTTGGACTATGTGGCGCACTTTGCCGACTGCAGTGCTCTGGATGGCCTGCCCTGCGGCGTTCCGATGTGCAAGAAGGTCTTCGCCGACGCCAACTACTTGAGCACCCACCTCCGGAAGCGCCACCAGTGGTCGTAGAATTGTTACGTTTATATTGTGTTTTTTTTATCTTATAAACTTTTCATCACCTTTTTACCATCTTCGTAAGTTAGGCTATTGACCATATCATAATTTTATGTATCATCCGGTACATTGCTTTAAATTTTTAAATATTTCTTTTTAACAAATAAGAGATGGATAGAAGGGGCACTCCACGAAAGTAAAAAATGTACGCAGAAGTTACATTAATTTAATACCTCACTAGGAGTTGTGCAAACAAGAGAGTGTTTTACTTTAAACGAATACAAAATAGTACCTTAAGAGTTGTAACTGATAATAAAGACTGTCAACTGACTCGAAAATAAACAGAATAGACTCCAATTCTTTCAAATATATTTATTTCTTTATATTTATATTTATTTCCCCCAAAAACAAACTAAAATAACGTACATACGCGATAACCAACGATATGCAAGCGCCATACGCCTAGCGGAGCACAAGAATTTCAATAAAATATATATAGGAAGATGTATGAGCCAGGGAGGGATCCACTGATCCTCCCCAGGAGTCTAACAACTTGGGTGGGGATGCGAAAGATGGGGAAACAGTATTGTCTAGTTACACTTTTCTACTTAAATGTAAACAATGATTTTGATGTCATGTGATGGGAGGTAGGACTGTGTGCGTTTGGGGCGGGGGTGGGGGCGGGACGACTATAGGCCACATCCTCAGGAACTTGCCACCTTGCCGTGTATTTCCGCCTGGGCTACCTTCATCACATCTAGGGCTCCTCGCTTAATCAGCTCCTCGGCCAGGGTCTTGCCAAGTTCGTTGGCCTTCTCGTAGATCCCGCGACTGTAGCAGGCGTGCTGGTAGAGACCGCAGAACAGATTCTCCACATCCTCAATGAGCACCGATTTCTGTGGCTGGGGCTGCTCCTCATCAGCGTAGTCGAACATCTGGACCGTCTTCTGCAGGAAGGGGCACTTGGCCTGGCTGGTATTCCCATTGTTTTTGGCCACCGGCGCCTCCAAGCCGCTGCCCTGATGCATCGCCGCGAACGGACATTTCGAGGAAGTGGCCACATTGTCCACATCATCGCCAGCACTGCTGGCATTACTGGCCCTGCTGCTCGGCGGAGTGGGCAGAATCGAAGTTTGTGCCGCTCCCGTTATCGGACACTTGCCAGCGTGGGCATAGGATATCTTGGTCTCCTTGTTCACGTACGGACACTCGCCCATAAAGTCCTGGCCCACGGGCATCTGCAGGGGGCAGCTGGCAGCAGTGTTGGCGTTTCCGTCACTTGCGACTGAGGAATCTCCGGAAGCGGCATGTGCCACCGGACATTTTCCAGCAGGCTTAGCTGCAGTGTGCGCTACAGGGCACTGCCCCATGACTTCCTGCCCGCCCACCAGCCGTAATGGGCACTGGCGTGGTGTGCCGTTGGCATTGCTGGTATCGGCATCACCGCCTCCGATTCCGGGAGATGGTAATACGGTACCGGGATTCCCCAGTACGGGGCACTGGCTGGCCAATTCCGAGAGCTGCTCAACACTGTAGCCGGATAGAGCCTCGCAAGCGGCCACATCCTCGCAGATGATCGGAGGGGTGCCCTGTTGACGCGGACTACTGGAATTCGAGTCCGAGCCAGAGCTGGAGGTGTTACCATTCTTGGCACGCTTCGATGCGGGCGGCGAGTCGCAGCTGTTGCTGTTCTCCTCCAGCAGCTGGCTGGTACTCTCCTGGGCTCCTCTCTTTCTTTGTTCCGTCTCCGATTTCCCCTCGTTTAAGGCACATGCCAGGTGGTTTCTTATCTCAATGGCTCCATCAAGACTCCAAACTGCGCCCGTAAGCGACAGGCCCACCTCTTGGGTGTTTCCGTTGAGGGGTTCACCCTTCAGGTTACTCCAAACCGCCACCGGAGCCGAGCATCCTCCTCCCAGGGTCTTCAAGAAGCTCCTCTCCGCTAGAATCCGGCACGTAGTGTTTAAGCACATCAGTTTCTGCAGCATGGCCAGGACAGGTTCGTCGTTGGCACGACACTCCACAGCCAGGGCACCCTGACCCACGGCATAGAGGAGGTCTGTGGGCTCCAGCACCTGGCTGATGCGACTCATCCAGCCCATTCGCACCAAGCCCGCCTGGGCGAGAATAATGCCAGCAAACTTCGAGTCGGCTGCGTCCAGTTTGGCCAACCGAGTGTTTAGATTGCCGCGAATATCGCAAACAATCAGGTGCGGATACTGCCTCCGGATCTGGGCTGTGCGACGAAGCGAGGAAGTTCCTGAAAAGGACATAATCCATTCAACTAAATCCCATTAGATGGACTACTCTCCACTCACCAATCACGCTGCCATTGGGCAGTGAGGCTATCGTGTGGCCCTTGAAGTTCTCGCGGAGTACCAGTGCATCGCGGGCATCTTCTCGCTCCAGAACAGCTCCGATGGCCATTCCAGTCGGCAGTGCCGTGGGCAGATCCTTTAGAGAATGCACAACAAAGTCCACGCCGCCATTGCGAAGAGCATCCTCCAGATCCCGAGTGAATAGACTCTTCTCCCCGATCTTGGGCAGTGATACGTTGAGAACTCGGTCTCCAAAGGTGGACATGGTGTCTGTAGAATGGAATTTGAATGAAAATATATCATTATTTGTTCAATCATTGATTGATCAACCGGGGGCAGGGTGTTCTTTTAATTGCAGTCTGTTATGTCACCGCCTGATAAGGATTCCCGCCCAGTAGCACCCCCAAGTAGCTCATTTTTATGACACCAATCAGCGGAGACATGCAAACAGCCGTATCTCTCCGACATCCCCTGGTTCTCCGCTTGGAGACACGCAACGATAATGTCTTTCCCCAAATGTTTTGCTTATCAGGCCGGGAATACAATTTGAATATAGCCAGAAGTAAAAGAGGACGTTGCGTGTCGATTCTGTATAGAGTGGAGCTTAAATTCATTTTTAATGGAATGCCGATAAACCCAGCTGAGCAGATTACGTTTTTTCGTGTTTTTCGGTGGTCAGCTAGCCCCCTCTTCACTCTTGGGTGAGTCATTGTGATGAGTGCTTCTAAATATATTATCATAATCCAAGCAATCTTATCGTTGGACTTCTACTACCAATAGTACTTGCTATGTTTGATAAAATACAATTTCAATAGTTTCCTCTGTTATGTCAACAGTCGGCGAATATCTAATCAAAATATTTACTTTATCAGGAAATCGTCAGCATTCAGATAAACCAATCCGATCTTATCTGATGATTCTCGACACCAAGTCCTCACGTAATTGGAGAAAGTGCCAACAGTAGTGGTCGTATAAGTAGTACCGTAATATGATTATTTTTTATGAAAAAAAAATAGCTAGATAGGATTAATTTTAATTTTAAATCATTTCTTAGACTAGATTTATTTATGATTTAAAATCTGTGTACAAAAGATCTTTGTATGTTTATGTGACATAACATTTTTCGGCGTTCCCATTATCCGCCCTAGACTCGCCAACAACAGACATTGACATTGAAGATACTTTGCCAATCCGGCACGTGAGCGGGAGAGAGCTGACGCAATTTCTAAAGAGAGTGTGGAATAAAATAAACTCATAAATGAAATAAAAAAAAAATAAAACCGGCATTCGATCGGGTGTGTGAAATCGTTATATTTGTGTTTACCGCCATTTAAATCTAAGATAAGACTATAGACCTCCACTAGAATTTCCACAAGTCATGCTTGGAATACAGTTTCTATAAATCAGCACGCAGCATGACTTTGTAGAGTTTCCAGTTCCAGTTCCGTTTCCCATTCCAGTTCCCCTCCATAATTCCAATATCTGCCACATTACTTTCACTTACGGATCTCGAATTTCTGCTTGGGATACAGCTTCTGCAGTCGGCCGATGACATGTTTGGTTTGAATCAGAGCCAGCTGGAAGAGGGTGGAGAGAGTAATTAGCTTATTAAGTGTGCTATTTAAATGTTAAATGCAAATGAACTCCGAGTGGAGAGAGTGGGGTAGCGCAGCCGGGCCAATTAAATTTCAAATAAGTCGAGTAATTTTAAAATTGAAATGCCAGCAGTGAGCTCGGCCTTCGTTTCAAGCACGATCAAAGGTGGCACTTGGCCATAAAGCCAAAAAATAAAAATATGAAAAAGCAAAGCCACAAAACTTGATGGAGATTGTTGACGTTGTGTGCCCCAAAAAAAGTGCAGAGACAAAAATTTAGGATATTTTTATTTGTTTTATTTTAAAGATTTTAAATTCAAGGTGTAATAAACAGGTGTGTTTTTAAAAAAATACAATTTTATGATAAATTTAATTATTCCATAAAAAAAAACTTAAAATACAGCTATTTTTTTTGCCAAATTACCAGATATTAGTCAACTCCAAAGTATTTGTACATGCTGGGCTCCACCGATTCCCCCCCTTTTTTAGAGTGCGTGGATCTTGTTGTTGTTGCGAATTGTGTAACAGTAAAAAAAATCGGAGCAAAGAGCATTAGCAACTACAACAACTACACCAGGCAAAGAGCAACAAGTCTCTCTCCCAAAGTAAACCTCTTGCATAAATGCGGGTGCCTGGTGCCAGGTGAAATACAACGAGGAGTCAGAGGGGATGGGGCAAGGGACCCAATGTGATTGAAATTCAAATGCCCAGCTCTAGCAACGCTATTTTAATTCAAAGCGGATGTACGTATGCACATATTTTGTCTAGAATCTAAATAGATTCTCTAAGAGGACCACTTACCTCGCTCTTTCGCGAACCAACGCGTATAACCTTCTCCTGTGCGGACATATTTCTGAATTAAAGTTTCGCTAATCACTATTGCACAATAATTTTGTTTATGCTAGGGTTTTGTTCGTTGTTGCTTTTGTTGTAGTGGCTGGGCCAAAGTGAAAGTGCGGAGGACAGCTTTCGGGGTCACGTTGGCAGTGTGAAGAGAGCGCACGAGGGGGAGTGGAAGAGAGCGCGAAGAGCCTTGATGCGGAGATGAATGAAAACGTAAATGCACTATTCCAGACACATAGCTGGGCTTATTGTCACTTGGCTTTGTACTATACGGGTGAAATCCGAAGGGTTTTATTAAACGGATTTTCCGCTGGCCGATACTACGTCCGAGCGCTAAGTTAAGAGTGGTGGTCAGATGAAGTTAGCGATGTCATAATATATGAAAAAATCAATATATCGATAGTTATTGTATAAAATGATATATTTTTATCGTTGTATGGATATCTAATATCAGATATTTTTATATTTTTTATATTAAATAATTAATCATGTTATACTTTAGTTTAAGTCCGTTTGTTTTAAAGATACATACACTACCTGTATAATACTCGGCTACATTTAAAAGGCTAAAACGTAAGGCAGTAATCGACGTAAGGAAAAGAACAGCATCACTGCTGGGTAGCCCGGTCAGCTGTTCAAAAGCAAAATATATACAAAGACGATGCCAAGATAGATTTAAAATGTTTCTGGTGAGAATTATTTCCAATCGAATATCGAGTTAGTGTCATTGATTAATGTCATTATCCAAACAGTTTATCAGCCGCCCCACTCAGACGCTGGGCAACCGCATGCAGGAGGTTCGCGAGCGTCTGGGTGCTGATTTTGCTGCAAAACTGGATGCACTGCACCGTAATGCCCTCCGCACTGGGCTAGTTTCCATCGAGGAGCTGCAGGAGGCCTTCCGCAAGACGCGCGACATCGGCCACAATCCCAACCGGTTGAATCTTCTATGGCTACTGGGGATTATGTTCTTTATTATGGTGGCCACGCCAGTCTTTTATGAGACCATTTCATTCTTGTTGGGCGTTCGCTGTTTCCTGCCTAACAACTATTTGGTCTGGGAAGCCACTCGTCCGATTAGCGACTGCGAATTCTGCAAGGGAGTGAAAGCCCCACTGATCTTGGCCAATCTCACCATGGAAGAGTTTGCGCCTCACGCCTATTCTTCACTGCCGATTATAGTGAAAAAAGCGGTAGCTCATTGGCCAGCTCAGAAAAATTTAAATTATAGCTACATCAAAGATCTCTACGAGAGCTTTCCGGACTCCCTGGAATCCGATTGCCAGTTCCAGCATTTTAATTCTGATCTCAAATCGTTAAAGGATGTGTGGGCCATGTCGGAGGAAAGGTCAAATTTGAGCCATGGAGCTCCATGGTTTGTGGGTTGGAGTGTGTGCCATCCAGGAGTTCTGGCGGAGCTTCGAAAGCTTTATCCTCGGCCACATTTTCTGCCTGTGGACGCAGAGATGCCGCACGCTGATTTTATTCTAATGGGCTACGAGCAGGGAGCTGTCATGCATGTAGGCTATCAAGCTTACTTATTGTAATATTGTCTTTATAATTCATTTTATTTTACTTTAAGCTGGACTACATTCCTCGCCTGATGTGGCAGGCACAGCTGAAGGGCAACAAAAGTTGGTTTCTAGCGCCTGCCCCCGAATGCGATCATCAGTGCCAGCCTTTATCCTTTTACGTGGAGCCGGGGGACGCAGTTTTGGTGGATACACGCATATGGTACCATGCCAACACGATTCCCAAGGGTCAATTCTCGCTTACCGTTCAATCTGAATACGGATGAAATACTTGTTGATTTTAAGTTTATTTATTAAACGATTAATTTTAACCGCCGAATTTTTAAATTTTAACGGTCGATTTTGTTATCGATTTCCGATATTCCGAAATGCAGCATTCTTTCAAAGTAACTGAACAAAACAACAGTGAGTACTAATCAGTAAAAATAAATTAAAAAGGAAATGGAAACCAAATTAGACTTTGGCAAGATATCGTCCCGGCTTTATGGAAACTACTCCCACTTGTCCAAAACCCTTAAGGAACGCTGTGTGGTCAAGTCTGTAATGAAACCGCCCGCGTTCTATGACAGCCTTCAACGTATGATGGACGAGGAGGCGAAGGTCGTAACGCCATCCAAGGACCTCGGCTCTGTACCAGATTACGTAGAGCTCTTCAAGATCCTCGACGACTATCCAGCCAATTTGCAGAAGATACAACCGAAAAAGCGTGAATTGCAGCGGGCCAACTCCACGCTCCTGAGGAGTGTGGATACTCTTGCTGATCAGTCGGCGGCTCTGAACTCGTCCAACATTTCATTGAGCATGACCCGCTTGGAGGAACAGCGCACTGCTGTCGAAGTCTACAGCGATTTCAAGGCATTTCAGAGAAAACTAGCCAAGATCTACGACGAGGCCGCCGCTCTGGACAAAACGGAAAGCATATACAAGGATAAGCTGGCACAGCTTCATGGGTTTGCTCAGCAACTGGAGAAACTATTGCCGACTAACGCTGAGTCTCTTCCTGACGCTTTTAGTTCAGCCGACCAGGAAAAGCTCTTGGCCATCGCTGAGAATATGGAGCAATTGAACTACATGCGATCCCATTCCCTACAGCTGCCCAATGCTAGCGAGATCGCAGCCACTGGAAGTTTGGCCGCTCGCCTGGAGATGTTTGTCGAAGTGCTAACTTACACCCTGTTGCAGATCAGCAGCTACAACTTGGTTTGATTTGATATCCTTTAAAAATACTCGTTTATAGCCCATTTACGTATCTCGTGTAGTAAAACCTTTTCTTTAAATATTTAAAATAAAAATATATATATGTATGTACTACGATGAATCTTCGGCTATATCCTGTTCCTCCTGAAAGGCTTTCATCTGGGCCACAGTGTCGCACAGGGCCACCAGCTTTCGAACCGAGCTCCCAAGATGTTCCACTCGATGCCTGTGGGCGAGACACCCATCGAGAGCGCTGTAGGTCTCCTCCTTGTGGTCGCTATTCTGCACAAGTTGCTTAAAGTTTTCAAGGATCTTGACCAGCGCCAGCTCGCACTCCGGTTGGACGTTAAAAACCATCTGGGACTCTAGAGGGGAGGCATTTTGAGCCAGAGCCTTGTTGTTGGACTCGATGTGAAGAAGCGTATTGTTGGAGCGCTCCATTATCTCATCTATCTTGGCAACCTGTCTGGACATCGTCTGGTGTCTTGCGGCTTTAAAATTAAATGGTTCAGATGGAGTTTTATAATAATATTTACTATTTACCAAGTCCCGCCAACATTTCGTCTACAGCGTCGGACATTTCGAATTCGTTTGAGTTTCTTATTTGTCAAAAATCAGCTGCTTTGGTTATCGAATACAATATATCGATAAAACCGTTAATTTAAAAGAGAGCCTTCAATAACTTTGTATTTAATATAAAAAAAATTAACTTAAATTAGTCAAATTATTTTGATATTACATTCTGAATGAACTTTATTTTATTAAGCCTATTTCCAACGAAAGTTTATGTAAGGTTTGGTTTATTCAGTTGTTCAAATTGTATTTGACTTGTTTTCTATTTAAAGTTAAGTGTAATCCGTTTCATGGCTTGCATTACAATTACAATTTACTCGTACACATCCTCCTTATCGGCGACGTACTTAATAATGTCGGCAGGTTTAAGCAGCTTCTCGGCATCAGAGTCGGGGATCTCGAATCCAAACTCATCCTCCATGGCCATGATGACCTCAACGTGATCCAAAGAGTCCAGTCCCAGGTCGTTGATGAAGTGCGATTCAACGTTGAGCTGCGATGAGAAATAACAACAAATATTATGAGTTTCTTTTCAATTTAGTATGCTTTGTTCAGTTCCTTATTTTGACATTGGTACTGGCAAAGGCAATTTGCGGCGTTTACCTTGCTGGGATCAATCTTGTCGTACAGCTTGAGCACAAGCAAGACGCGCTCATTGATGAGCTTCAGCGAGAGCGGCGGTTTCGCCGAGTATCTGCGCACCGATTGCGTTTGCCAGCGACCTCTGCACTCCTGGGCGAGCCAAATGAAAAGAACAAAACAAACAAAGCGAGTTAGTAGTGTCTCGAATATGATAGTTTACCTTGTCGGCTGTGACTTTGTCGTAGGCCGAAACCACTTTTAGGACACGGAACTTAATGTCCTCAATGGTGCTTTTGGCCGAGTAGTTGCGAGAGACGAAGTTCTATGGGGAGTAATAGAATCTTGACAATAATTGGTGAAATAATTACTTTCTATAATAAACTAGAGCTAGAGCCGTAGAGGAGGTTCAAACCCAGCCCCTAATATCCATGTTACCTCATAGCCAATTGCCACTGTTGTACTATCAGACAAACACATGCAACACCGGTGTTGCGGGTGTATGTGTGCCTCGTATGACAGCAACAATCATGTTTTTCATGCAAAACAATGTGATGCAATCGGCTTGGTCGCTACGAGGACCACATGTTATGTTTTCAGGTGCAAGAATCCAGCTTTTGGAATAGTTAAAAGTTTCCGGGAACCCATAACACTATCCAATAGTTATTTTGCAATGAGGTTAGGTCTTCAAAAGGGGTAGCTTTCGATAGACTACCCTGGACGGATGATGCACCAACCCGAAATCACTTACTTGGCTCAACTGGCTGGCAATAGCCGGCATGGTGATCCTGTGCATCATCCTGGCATGTGTCTGGACAATCGCGGCGGAGGCGATCCTTTTTGTGGCCAAAGTCGACGCCAGCCGACTGCAGCTGCGGGCGATCTGTGTAAACGACATCTTGGTTCTTCTGCAAGGGGAATGCAGCCGGATTAGTAAGGCGCGTCGTCAGTAGAGTACACAACGGCGGTGTACGAATATTGAGCAATATTTACACTGAGTTTTCAAGATTATGTAAAAGTTCTAGTAAAAGACAGCAAGGGTAGATGTGACCAGGTGATTGAAACTATTGCGGATATCAAATCGATTTTTATATCGATGCATCGATCTCTTCTAACGATATTTTTATTTGAAAAGATTTTATAGTTCACAAAACTTTATCAAAAATGCTCCGAAGAAGAAAAATTTGGGTTTATTTAAGATTTAGACAATAGTTTTAGTAATCATTTGTAAGAATTTTTTTGTAATTCAATAAAAACAAAAAGAAAATATGCATCATGTTTTTTACGCAAAGTTTTTCACAAAGGCAGGTAATAAATATACAGAAATTAATCAAATAACTATATTTACAAACGTATATGTTCATTAAGGAATAACGATAATAAATAGTTTTAATGTAGTATCCCTAGAAAACAGAGTTCCCAATTTTTCGGAAATATAATCGATAACGATTTCCAGAAGTCGAAAGATCGACAGCGCGCCAAGATTTCAAATTAAACTTTTAAGATTTTAAAGATAAGAAAGATTAGAACAAATAGCCACGTTAGCAATAAGCAATAGCACGTCACGTGAATGATTGTTTTTTGTTGTTTCTTGGGGAAATTGAATAAAACCAGTTATAATACAAATTCTCGTATATTTATAAATATTTTTGTAAACAATATACATTTAATGGGAACATAGTTGTATAAAATTCATATTACACATTTCGCTTGGGCGGCAGTAACAAAAATACATAAGTACAATATAAATTACATGAATATAACAAAACAAAAGTTTTTCTTTTAAAGCCACTTGATAGAAACTCGTTGCAAAATTCCTTATTGTCCAGCAATCTATGGAAATAATTAAAAAACATTAGATAGGAGTTTATTTTGAAATTATAATTATGACGAGACTTACAACAACAAGATGGCCGCTCTTATCACGCACCACTCCCGGCTCGGCTCCCGTTTGGATGTCAATGACACCGCCCTTGCCCTTGACCACGTTGTGCTCCAGCCTGCAAAAATTCGAAAAGATAAGTAAAATCCACATTAAAATGCAAAAAAAAAAAAAACGTACGAATCTCTGTCCACGATGGAGACGATCTGGGCCGTGCCCACGGTGTCGATGATGTAGGTGCTGAACTCGATGATGCGTGGAATGATGAGGATCAGGTCACCCTTGTCCTTCTTCAGCTCCAGTGGAATGCGGATGACCATCAGGTCGTCGTTGTGGTTCGTCAGCGTAAAGTCAATCTTATCCAGCGGCAGGCGATGTTTCTGCTTGTAGGTCTTTCCGTCCAGGACATAGATGGCCTTGTTGCTCAGCAGGATGAAGCGATCGCGGGACTTGTAGCCATGTCGATCGAACTTGGTGCAGAAGGTCTGGTACTTGAGTTGTTCGCTGCCGAAGGTGCTGGCCACAAAATCGTTGACCTTCTGGATGTGCTCTTTGGGAATGCGATCCTCCTGGAACCAGGTGGACACACTCGAAGCATAGTTGTTCTTCTTGCCCTTGAATACCTTTTCGGCAAGCACCTTCAGTTCGAACTGGCGCTTTTGCTGCGGCGTCAAGGCCAAGCGGTAGATCCTGGCCAGGTGCAGTCGATGTAGGCGGTGCAGGTATGCGGAGGCCTCCTCGCAGTGGCCCGGAGCATGGGGCCAGCTCTTGTCGAGGACCTTCTTGGGCAATTCCTTGGCCAACCGGAGCAACCACATGCGCTTGGAATTGGCAATGAATTCCTCATTGAAGCCGTTGGGGGCATCGTTCCTGGTGATGAAGCCCTTGATGAAGCCTCGAATCTTGTCCGCCGCCTCCCGGCGCTGCTTGGCTGCCTGTTGGGCCAACCTGCGTCGGCAGTAGCTCTGCAGGACGATCACCTGAGCCCGCAGCTTTAGGTACTTCCTCCTCTGCACCAGTCCCTTCCAGTGGGCTTGGATGATGGCGGCAATTTCATGCTTCTTGGCCTGGTAGGCGTCCTCCGTGTCGAACAGAGTCCTGGGCCAGCGGATGAAGAGCTTCGTCTCGCCCACACGGTACTTCTCGTCGTCCCAGCCCAAATCCTTGACCAGCTGCTGGACTCCGGCCTTGGGACCGCCCGGTCCCTTGTAGTTCGGCCAGGTGGACTTGCTCAGGCACTTGTAGCGCTCCAGGAAGAGCTCGTAAGCGCGTCGGTAGGCGAAGCCGGCTCTCCTCACCCGCAGGTTCTCCATCAGACCCAGATACTTGACCTGGTGCAGTACCAGTTCATCGTTGAACACCGATGGTGTTTGGAGGTCGTTTGGCTTGATGCAGCGGATGTAGCTGGGCTCCTTGCACATCAGGATTTCCATGAGGTTGTTGAGCGAGGCACGGAACTGGGTGATGGCCGTGTCCGGACGCTTCTTGCTGCGCAGCTCCTGCTCGGGGAAACAGCTTCTGACAATGGCATTGCCAGCCTTGCTGAGCGTCTCCTTCAGATCCCGGAAGAGCAGATCGTTGTTCTTGTCCAGGAACCCGTTAACGCTGTAGGTCACCTCACCGGCGTAGTGGACCAGCCGGAACTCATCACGCAGCATGATCTTCTTGATGTGGGTGGGCGCCTTCTCGTGGCAAACGTAGTGGTGGTGCTCGGACAGCTTGTGGGTGAGCTTCTGCAGGAAGGTTTTATCGGTGGGATCACCCGGTCGCAGGCACTCCTCATCCAAAATGGAAATAATACCCTTGTGCTTCTCCTCGATCAGATTGCAGATGACCTTGTTGTCGAAGTACTCCACCGGTATCCACTCGATACCCTCCCGACGGTACTCGTCCTGCTCCGACTTCAGGGTCAGCTCGATAAACAGCTGCTGCAGCTTCTCGTTGCAGAAGTTGATGCAGAACTGCTCGAAGCTGTTCTTCTGGAAGATCTCAAAGCCATAGATATCCAGGATACCCATCACGTTGTTGCGAGCACCACGGGTCGTGTCCTTGGCCTGCAGAGAGATGTTCAGACGCTTCACCAGCCAGGAGAACAGCCTGTCGTAGACAGCCTTGGCCAGGGCATCTCGGGCGTAGATGGCCAGCTCCTGGTTGAGGGGCGAGGTCACCACATCTCCGCGAGCATCGATGGTGCGGTGGGTCAGTGCCGCCTCCAACTCGCCGGCATTTACGCCCAGCAGTCGCGAGGCAGTCACCACCAGGTCACGGCTGTTGACCTTGGCATTGCCCTCCACCTCATTGAATCCAACGTTGCCCAAATGGAGGATACTGGCCACAATGTTAAAGATCTCGCGCTGCTCCTCGGGACTGAAGTCGATGACTCCCAGAGCCTGCTGGACTTGCTTGAAGTTTTCCAAGTCGTTGATGGTGGACACATTGCCCTTTTTCTGTGGATTCATAGAAGATAACGATTCCAATTGGTTAGACAACTTTATGAGTAGATTCTTCAAATCTTAACTTACTCCATCGCTGAGGTAGCTGTAGCTGTCCAGAGCCCGCTCCAGACGCAGCTCCTGCAACAAAGTATCATCGGCTCCCGCCAGCAGTTGGTAGAAGATGTGGAAGTTACGCTCCCCGTTCATTTGGGCCACCACACGCGACTTCTCCAGCAGATAGTTCAGGATATTGCCGCCAATGGGAGCACCCTTGAAATCGAACTGGATGTCCATGTACTTTCCAAAACGAGACGAGTTGTCGTTGCGGTTCGTCTTGGCATTGCCGAAGGCCTCCAGCACGGGATTGCTCTTCAGCAGCTTGTCCTTGACACCCTCGACGGTGGTCTGGTTGCCGGAGCAGGCGGCAATGAACTGTAGGACCTTCTTGGAGGCCTCCGTCTTGCCGGAACCACTCTCGCCAGAGATGAGCACACACTGGCCACGGTTCTCTTCGATCAGGGAACGGAAGGCATTGTCCGTAACGGCAAAGCTGGAGAGGATTAGGAAAGGTTTATAACCATAGGTTTTTGATTTTTTTGTCTTAAAAAACTCACATGTGTGGAGGCATCTCGTAGAAGTGCTTGTTCTTGTACTCCTTGATGTGGGCATCGGAGTAGATGGGCAGCTGCTTGTAGGGATTCACAGAGATCAGCACCTGGCCAATGTAGGTCTATATAGGAGTTGGAAAAAATACAGTTTAGGAAGATTTGAGATGTTTTGGGTTAAGAGAAAACTCACATAGATGAGGTTCTCCTGGAAGCGCTTCTTCAAGTTCTCAATGAAGGCCTCCTCGCTCTTGTAGTTCTCGAGCAGAACAAAGTCCTGGACGCCAGCACGATCCCGTTCGTGCAAACCCGTCTCCATGTTGGGTAAAGTAGTAAAGCTATAAATAAAAAATAAGTTTTTAATGAAAGATGTCTTGGAAAGATTTGTTTTTCATCCAAAAGCCCTCAATACTCGGTGATTTTCCTGCACTTCCTGTGAAAAACCCTCTAACTTAAATCTTATCACTCAAATACCTAATCTTACAGCCAATAAGTACGAAGGGTTGCCATGTTCTGGCCTCGATTAGGAGCAACCTCTTCAGAACCTCAAAGCCTCAAATGCCGATCGATAAGGTTTACGTAAATACCCGGGGGAACATTCTTACAAAGTCCTCCGGAAATGGAGCGTTCCTTGAATGAAATTGATGAGCACATCGACCGAATGCCATTACTTTTTATTTATAACCAGGCGGCAATGAGACATATCCAATAATATTTTATCTAGGTCTCAGTGCAATCTTTGGTATTTATAGAAATCTATATGAACGTTCAGGACCAGGTGCAATTCACCTTATCGATGCCATATTTCAGCGGGAGAGGGCAAGAGTGCGGGCTTTATTGGGGATGACTGCTTCAGTTTCGCTGATACGGCTGCGAGGAGGGTTAATCCATAAAAAGTCGATTGCGCAATCGAATATATAAGGAGTTGGCGCCTTCTTTTATATTTGATTTGTAACAGTTTCCTTGTGGTTATGTATTTATTCTTCACGTTATCACTACCTTGCCATGGTCGATTATCCTTTCGCAACAAGTCTAACTAATCCACTATATTTGTTGTGTCTGGATCGGGGGGGGGGGTCACTCTCTCGAATCTCCGGCAGAGATGTCAGATTTGGCGCATATTCCGCCCGTTGACGGCTCCGTTGGCAAACTAAACCGATCCGATGCCAGTTCAGGGGTTTTAACCATCAATACTCCTCTGCTCTACATATCGATTGGCCTCGTCGTGGCTGTCGCTGTTTTTGTGTTCCATTTGTTATTGTTGTCGGCAACATTTATCAACGATAATATAACACTGGCTATGCGGAGGAGCAATCAGTACCCGATTAGATAGTGGGACCACCAGTTCGCGAATCAACTCGCGACTGGGTACTCCAACTTGGTAAACCGTGAAAAAATCGCAGTCAAAGAATTCGTCAATCCAATATCTGAGATCACAACTGGTCTTAGTCATCTGCCTCTCCTGACGAAGGCGTCTTTAACTTGAGATTCATTCAAGCATTCAATTAAGTATAATTCGAGTACTACCACTCATTATACCCATAAATATGACAAATAATCTGCACATTTCTCAATTGAGAATAAACATATTTTTATCACAAATGTCCAAAAACATTTACAGGATGTTGTTCATATTTGAAGCCGAGCATCACAACCCCTTGAACATTTATACGAGACTGACTCATTCAGAGCTCAGACTTTGAGTCGCGAATGGGTGCATTGGTGATCGCTTAAATTAGCACATTTGCGTTATCAGTAATCAGTGTGCTAAATAAGTCATTGTCGAGAAGGCAAACATTGTAAGTACACCCACAGTTTCCATTGATGTTGCCATTGTTTTGTTGCTCAATTTGGAAATGAGTATATGATCGAATACCATGGAAAATTAAAAAAATGTTTGCCGACAATACCAGAGGGGAATTCGTTCAAGGAATTCTTTGAGAGACCGTCAGAAACACGTCCCGAGACTTGGCCGGAGCTCAGGTGGAGTCACTGTTTGGCACATAATGGGTTAATTGGCACGTAGGACAGATTGTTGTGGATAGCACATCACGTCTCAGAAGCAAACATTAAGTATGATCCAATGGGAATAGCCATAAATGTTGCTTAGGTTCTCATGTAATTTCCGCTCTTCAAAGAAATTGCCAGGCGCCTGAGAATATGCTACATAATTTTGTTACTTTTTTTTTACTAATGTTATCAACATTTGAAAAGGGTTATCAGATATTCATTCTATTGAAGATGACAGTTTTGGGTATAATTTTTAGTTAAAGGAAAAAAGCGTCCAACGAAGTTAATAATAAAAAAATCCATAAGTTTGTTTTCAACCTTAAATTAAAATTGACTGTTTGAGGTTTTGATTTAATATTCTTAATCGAAATTATGTACCAAAAGTCATTGACTCTATGGCAGTTTTTTTCCTCATCCCTGAGAGATTTGGGCCGGCCGGCTTTTTGTTCCACGCATTCTTTTATCGACTTCGTAATTGAGTGGAGAACTGGTTTCTCCGCTCCACCAATGCCCCGCCATGTGATGTAACTCTGAGAACTCCACTGAGGCCCTTGGTGGTATCAACCAACTCGTAAACATGTCTACGACACTCGACCTGTAACGGAAACCTAATTGTGGGTCCCACCCAAAATGGACAAGCTGTTAAAGTTTAAACCCAACACGGAAAAAAAAACAGTCTCAATTGTACCTTTTCTTAAAGGTTTTGAAACTAATCTTCATATACTCTCCAGTTGTATGCAATAATCTTATTTATAAAATATAAGTAAATTGTTTTTTGCATCTAATATATTGATGACTAATCGAAAGGGAAACTTTTTCTCTCAGTCAAATACATCGAAAGACTTGATATGCATACAAATGATGTCATATATCAAGTGGCAATATCGGATGGATTATTGAAATCGTGGAATACAATGCTGGCGGAGCATTTAGGGAACTGAAGAATCAAGAATAGACTAGCCGGAGAACCGGGGATGATAATACAGAATCCGCCTCATCATATGCAAATTAATGAGCGTAGTTATTAGAACGGTGCTTGATCGATCCGAAAGATCGAGTTCGAGCTCCAGATCGGCATGAAGAAAAGAAAGGCAGCCCAAATTTGGGCCACCGGCAATCAATGGGTGCATCGGAATATTCTAATGAGAAAACCGGGAACCAGATGTCAGAATCTATCGGTCAGTTTCCTATAAAAACCGTGGCCAGATGCACTTTTCAAGTTATTCCCGCAAAGATCATGGATCGAAGTGTGACTGCAATTTGTTTGGGTAAGTTTCGGACAACAAATTTCCATTCAGAGATCTGAAAACTAACTGATTTGCATCCTTGCAGTGCTGCTGCAGCTGGTGGGCAGTGGATTCGGATTCCAGGAGAAGGCTCCGGTGCAGACCAGCCTGGTGACTGGACAGGCCAGGACTGACAAGCAGCAACAGGTGCTGGATGATCCGCTGGGATCGGGACGTGGCATCGACGAGCATTTACTGAAGACCATTGGTAAGGGCGGCATCAAGCTGGTGATGGCCTCCGGCGCTCCGTCAACCACCCCGAAACCATCAGTACAACATCATTACTATTATCCACCAGAGGACCAGCAGCATCCGCGTCAGTATGGCTACGGTCCCTTCTATCCGCCACCACCACCGCCCCCGCAGCGTCCCTGGGGACCCCAACCTCCACCACCACCACCGCCGCAAGGACCACCTCCACCACCGTTGCCATACTACAATCCCTACTACAATGGCTACAACTACTATGGCGGGTATGGCTATGGGGGCTATGGCTATCCAGGCTATGGCGGATATCCCTATCCCTACTATCCCTTCTACCGCAACTCGGCTGGTGGAGCGGAGGTGGATAACCAGTTGCCAGGTGCCGATGGTCTGACTCCCCTTCCCGTTCCCGGTGTCTTCCAAGGCCGTGCCGTGCTCTCCGATGGTCTGACCCCTCTTCCCGTGCCCGGTGTCTTCCAAGGCCGTACCGTATTGCCCCAGAACTTCCTCGAGGGCCGGAACAATGCCAACATTGTGCCACTCTTTCACCTTCTCCAAATGGCCAGGTCTTGAAATATCATCAAATGCAGAAAATGAATAAAAGCCATCCGAAATCCATTAGAAACCATCACTTTCACTAAAAGTCACCGTTGAATTCAATTAGAAATCTGGAGCCCGAATTTGCAAATTGATTTTAAACGCCACAAGAAATGTGATAAATTAGTTTTTCAACCTTAAAAAGGTTTTGAGCTGGGTAGAACTTTAGCTAATTTCAGGAGATCCCCTTTAACAAATTTCAAAAAATGTGCGAGATTGGGTAAATACTTCTCACTGTACAGACTGTATCCTTGACTTTATTAATTTTATTTCTAAGCAGATTACCTTACTGGATTTGTACATCGATTCTCAATGAATCTGCATTAAAATTTAAAAAGAAAATATTTTTTAGATTTTTCATCAAATTTTCACTCGAAAACCCATAAAAAGGCATGAAGCCACTATCTGGTCCCCGGCGAAGGCTATATCTTGGCCATTTTCGATCCGATTCTTGTGCGGAATGCCTTAAACGATTCGTATAACGATTCTCCACCAATCTGCTTTTAAATCTAGAAACAAAATATTTTTTAGATTTTTTGTTAAATTTTGTGGAGTGTCCCCTTCGAAATTCCAAAAAAAGCATGGAGCCACTTTTTGGCACTTGGCGAAGGCTATATCTTTTTCAGTTTTTAGCCGATTCTGGAGCAGAATACTTTAATCGATTTGTGGTTTGATTCTCCGTCAATCTGCATTAAAATCTAGAAACAAAATATTTTTTAGATTTTTCATCAAATTTTCAGGAGGGTCCCCTTCTAAAATCCCTAAAAAGGCATGGAGCCACTATACGCTCCACGGGGATAGCTATATCTTTGGCAATATATATCCGATTCTTGAGCGGAATGTCTTAATCGATTTGTGGTTTGATTCTCCGTCAATCTGCATTAAAATCTAGAAACAAAATATTTTTTAGATTTTTCATCAAATTTTCTGGAGGGTCCCCTTCGAAAATCCATAAAAAGGCATGGAGCCACTATATGCTCCACGGGGATAGCTATATCTTTGGCAATATATATCCGATTCTTGAGCGGAATGTCTTAATCGATTTGTGGTTCGATTCTCCGTCAATCTGCATAAAAATCTAGAAACAAAATATTTTTTAGATTTTTCATCAAATTTTCTGGAGGGTCCCCTTCGAAATGCATTTTTTAGGCATGGAGCCACTTTTTGGCACC
This sequence comes from Drosophila atripex, assembly GCA_035045925.1. Lineage (NCBI taxonomy): Eukaryota > Metazoa > Arthropoda > Insecta > Diptera > Drosophilidae > Drosophila > Drosophila atripex. The sequence goes on along the minus strand of JAWNOP010000012.1, from coordinate 17,357,759 downwards.
TAGCGAAGTCTATATCTTTTTCATTTTTTAACCGATTTTTAAGCGGAATACCTTAAACTATTTTTAGATCCATTCTCCATCGATCATCAAAATCTGGGAACAAAATATTTTTCAGATTTTTCGTCAAATTTTGTTCGAAAATCCATAAAAAGGCATGAAGGCACTATGTGCCCCGCGGGGATGGCAATATCTTTGGCCGTATCCATCCGATTCTTGATAGGAATACTTTAAACGATTTTTAGACCATCTCTATTGCTTCTATTCATTGGGATACATAGCTAGATCATTAGACGAGAAGAAAAGAGTTCGTTTCCTAAAGAAAAAGGCCGCTGACCCAAAGAAGCGATGATCGAATTTGTTCAAACGACCGAATTTTTTTTCTTTTTCTCACCCTGCCAGTTTTTTTATGTTATTTTTTTTTTTTTATTTGTTTGGTAAATTTAAATTCAAACTTCGCATTCCGCTTGAGTTCTGTGGCCGTTGTGATCGGCACACGAAAATCTGGACTCTTGTTGAGTCACCCGCATATGGGGGACGAGGTCCCGGACCCGGTTCGAGAAGTCAAGATCTTGCCGGTATAGTGACGCATCGAGGCCCAGACTTGCCTCGGATAACCATTAAATATTAAACAATCAACCGAATGCTGTTTTCTTAGCTCATTGCTTGCCATAAAAAGCGTCGACAGCGGCTGGTCTTGAACGCGATTTACTGGCCAGTTGCAAAAAAATAAAAAAAAAAAAATCATATATGCATGAAAATCTGCTGAGAGCAATGGGACACGAAAAAAGGTTTCATTTTTTTACCTTTTGAATAGTTATTGGTGGGGCGAAGAAACCAGACGATTTTGTTCGTTCACTCACGTTGAATAAGATTGTTCACTTTGGGCTTCCACGAAAAGCCCTTAGTTGACACTTTACCGAAGACCGACAAACAAACTGAACTGAAACAGCACCGTGGTCCGATGTAATTGTGATCCCAAGACGAGCCCTGCCCTACCCTGCCCTGCCTGACACTCACTCCTCCGTTGATTTCTTGGCAATGTGAAAGAATTGGAATGGAATCGCTCGCATCGGGTTGTTGGGGCTCGTCGATGGAAGTTTTATGACAAGTGGGGATTTTTTTTTATTATTTTTATTTTTATTGTTTTTGTTTGGCGTTTAGGTACATTCGATTGCATGGGGCATATGGTTATGATCGCAGTGGTATTTATCTGTTTATGGGGGTGGATCAGGGAATAATCTCAAAGAGAAACGTTGAGAGTTTCCCAAAGAAATAATGAAGAAAATGTATTCTTCAATATATCAATATTTTAATCAAAAAAGAGAGTATAAAATCGGTCAATATGTCCCCATCCATGTCTTGTGCAAATCTTTCATGGAAAACCTTGTTTCTGGTGGGTTATATAGACAAGTATATCAACCATTTGGCATTTCCCCTTAACCACATTATCTTATCACAGTAACTGGTGGGTGAAAGGAAATAAATTAAAGCCATAATGCATTTGCCGAAAGCCAGAACCCAGGTGATATGACTAAGGCCTGAGACCTCTTAGATAGAACACCCTGTATGGGTTGTTGTAGGCTCCCCCCCTAATTTGTCATATCAGTAAAATTTTGGTTGAACCCAACGAAGAGATAACACTACCCGATACCGCAATATGGGTAAGTTCAAGTTTGTCATCAAACAAAATATAATATTATTTTTCGGGTGGGGGCCATGTAACTTATGTATTTCGCTCAAGACTTCCCTTATATACATAAGTATGTAGGATATGGCAAAGACAAATCATCACATGACTGGGCGATAATAAATATCGCAACAATTACCTGAATCAAAAGGCGTGCAATTTTATATACTTCTTGGGCTGGCTATTCAGTTCTATTGTTTGGCAAAATCTTTAGCATTACATCATTACCAAAATAGTCTTCTTTTGTGAGTAAAGTCTCGTTTTTTTTTTTGGTGCCGCTTTGTTTTCCAACTCGTTTAATTTGGGTGCCAAGTGTGAGGCAATGACATTGGGGGCATTGTTTCTTCATGCACTCAGAGAAAAGGGTTTTTGGGGTGTTATTTACTGAAAAACTTGTAGGAGAAATTCCGGCTGATGATTAAATGTATAAATAGAAGAACAAAAACTTTAACTGAAGTTCTCCTTGAGATCTGATTCACAAAGTTAATGACTGTTTGGGCATTAATTTTTCCAAGTGTTCAGTTTATTATTGTTATTTATTTGTATTTAAACAGCTGGCAGATTTGGCAAATAATTTGGTTTGTCGAACGATTGCAGTTGGATTCATTTTAAGCCGCTTATTGCCACGCTTAAAAATTGGGTCAAATTAATGGAGGGCCGCAACAGTTTGGAAATAAAATTGAAATTTGATACAATTTCAATTGGACAAACACTGGCTGGAGTGACTGGGCAAGTTGCTGGACTGCCAGAGGGATGTCTGACAGAGTCTAGTCCCCTCCTATATGCATGGCTATATACTGATTACTCATAGCCTGCACGCACACTCATACGCCGTGTTGACCCTCTTTGTTTGTTTCTATTTGTTCCTGCTATAAAACCTGGACAAACAAGCTTAACACCAGCGACTGGAGCGACTGGCCCATTCAGGTGAACTCCAACCACCGAGCCAACCTCCAAGCTGCTCCTAGGAAATGTGAAATGTGTGTGAGGGGCCGCCAAGGAAGAAGCCCCAGGAAGCGAATGGGAGAGAGGCAGAGCGAAATTGAGGTGCCTAAACGTTCGCTTTATTAGAGAAGCATCCACATAAACCAGATCTCCTCCGTGCTTGTGGTTGATCGCACACTGAGCAAAAATTATAATCTTTACCCTTGTTTTCTTAACCATTTAATATCTAAACAATAGTATTGTTTTATTTGTCGTCAAAGTTTTCGTCTATAATTTATAAGATCTCTAATATTATCCCTCTTAGACTAAAATAAACCCATTTTTCAAACGTCTAATTTTAGCCAAAAGTTTTCTTTTGTGCAGCATTGGATTTTTTGTTAAACTCTTTCATCTGTTATGTTGCTTTTGTGGTGTTTGGTGTCCAAGTTCAAATCGTGCAAAGGAAAGAAATCAACGGAAGACGCTGCAGATCACGACCACAGGCAAACCGGCAGAACCACTTTTTTCGTATTTATTTCTTCAGTTTTTTTTTTTTAAACTTCATCTCATGTGCGCGGCATCTCATATCGTTTAATTTTTGGTGTCTTCTCGCATGCCTCGAACATTTGTTAGCTGTCAGGATATGCAAAAATTACCAGTCGTAATTGATTTTATGGGCCATCGTGCATGCCATCTTCGGATTAAGAAGTCTGTGCTGTCACACATTTGAATAATGAAAGCATATTTGTAAGCGGGTCTAAGTACCAATAATTTCACTCGTGACAGTCGTTACTTTTTTGTGGTTGGTGCTCTACCTGTTTGAATTTCTTTTTCGATGCGGGTACCGTTAGCTTGACCCGGCACACAGGTGACAGCAGCGACGTCGTCGTCGTCGTCGGCAGCAGCAGCAACAGGGCAAACTTGTTAAAAACTTTTTAAAATATTTCAAAATCGGGGACAACAACAACACTTGCACTGTATACTTGAATTTTCGTATCTGCCCGATAATGTTAAGCACCACACGCCCTACGCATGCAAATTAGTTTCCAAAATAGTTCTCGTCGATAAAAACGTCCGACGTCAAGTATTCCGCACGCGAACGCGCACCTTGCAAAAGTTCAAGCTCAACTGATTTCTGCGGCTTTGAATTGCCGCCACAATTCGCACTAGAGCTGGCCAAAACTTCGATAGATCTATCGATCACAGTGCCATGCGGATCATCGATGTTTCGATTATCGATCCTTTTGTCGTTTTAAATAACATTTTTTTGAAACTTAACATTAACTAGCTTTAGTCTGTTATATTACGCTTAAGTTCAGTTATTCAATAACGCAAACTGCCAACACATTTAAGAAAATATTCTGTCCCAAAGATACCATAAAATAATTAAATGCCAGTGTTATTGAAACTCATTCATAAATGATTTTTTAATCTTAGATTTTATTATAACAAAGTGATATTGATAACTAGTTTAGGGGTTAAACATTAAAGCCATAACACATCATTGTTCTATTTGATTTGATCGTTGATAAATGTGTGTTTCATGTGTTTTTTTTTTATTTTTATTAAAGACGTAACAATCCCGAAATGCTAAAACCTGTTGGGAAAACTGTGAAAAATACCTGCACTTTAAAGTCAATTTTTTTTAGGTACTACTCTCTCTTAGATCTCTAGACCAGACTAAAACCCTGAGTTTGCTGTATGGCCTGGTGGAGCTTAAACTTGAGACGTTCCTTCGTCTTATACCTCGGCAAATCCAGTAGATTAAAACAGGTGTGGGCCACAGGGAGGAATCGTTCGTCGGGCGTAGGTTGAATAGTCAACTGGAAGTTTTCAAAACATTTAATTAATTTGGCTTTTTAAATATTTTTCTTTCTCACCTTAAGCGCCTTCATGCCCTGGATTGGTATACGATCACTGCCGGTTAAATAAAGGAGGAAACTCTTCTTTTCGGCCTCAGACATATCATGGATGACCTCCCAGAACCATTTGATCTGAAATAAAGTAAAATATTATTAGTTTGATGTCATTTTAAAGATTATCCGGATTTACAGTATCATCGCCCGACGTATAGCCCTCACGGTATTCGCAGTTGTCCTGGAGCGCTTGCCAGTCATAGTCTTCATTTCCCACCACCACAGCCATTAGCTCCTCCGGCTGGAATATGTGAATCACACGACCGGAGCATACTTTCATGAAGCCCTTGTGGAAGGCATTATAGTGAGCTTCCACGGATTTATTGAACACAAAGTCCACATACAGGTTGACAAACTCTTCTCTAAAAAGTGACAAAGTTTAATTAAATTACTCTGAGGCAAAGAGCCTCTCTATCTACTCACCTATTTTCAAGCGTTACGGCTATTTCATTGCCGTTGGGCTTAAGGCACTTCGTCTCCGACTCTCCAAATACATCCCGCGATATTTCGAATGTCAAGTCGAATACATCCTTGAAGTCCGCGCCATCGTAGTCGAGTAGTGACTGCATAGAATTGGCTTCCGCTGGGGACAGCTGGCGAAGATCACTGAGATCCACTGGTTTGGCCAACAGCTTCTTAAACAGGGCCAAAGGAAAGGGAAGGTTAATGATGGTGAAGTTGTAAATGGCCAGGCCACAGAGTACTCCGATCAGGAAATACATGTTTTCCGTTTCAAAGCTGAGATCTGCAAACCAGAGCAGTCGCGACTCCTCGTATTCCTTGAACATCCCGTACTTGGGATCGAGAAGGTCCTTCAGTAGTAGCATAAAGAATTCCTTCCGAACACCGCCAGCATCCTCCGCCTCTTCTCCTTGGAACTTTATCTTTAGTGGCTTTTTGAGATCAGTCTGCGAGTAGCGCTGCAGCTCTCGCAAAGAATCCTGAACAAGGTTCTCCCTCGTCACGTTTAGTACAATAAAATGTGAAACCGGCAGTCCATAATTAAGGAGGTTATAAAATGCCTATACGGATGGATAATAATTTGTAAAAAGAATTTCAGTTTTCTTTTAATTTTTGGCTTACATTTGAAGCTGCATTGGCCATGGCAGAGTGCATCTGCAGCGCCTGATCAGCTTGGAGTAGGGCCGTCTTCGCAGACGGATCGAAGAGGAATGAAAAGTTGCAAATATTGAATTCGCTGGCAGTGTCGGCCATGATCCACTTGACATACTCCTGCTGCACGTCAGCGTAATCAGAAAGATCTGGCCAATAAAAGAGTTGGTAGTTGAGCCGAACATCCCTTAAGTTGTTTATCAGACAAAGGGTCTGCATCATTTTCAGGATTGTCTCTAGTTCAGAGTTATATGGTAGCAGCTAAAGGTGTGAAATTATATTAATTATAACTATTTTAAGTGTAGCTTGAAAAATCCTACCCTTTGATGTCTCTCGGCAGCGGGATTTACGGCAGCCAATCCCATTTTGAAACTTATAATATGAATTACTACGTGCAAGAAATTCTGGACAATATGCTCGAAGTAGTCCGCTGGCGTTTGCGCCAACCACCTCATGAGAACTTTTCGTGGATTCTCGGTTAGCTTAAATATGGCATTGGCGAAGGGCACCTGGAGTGACTTGTAGTGCTTTGAGTTGACGAACTCGTGGTAGAGCGGCAGCAGAAGATAAAGACGCATACTTTCGACATCCGCAGGCGAGGCTACCAATGAACCTATCAGATCTTTCGTTATATTCTCCCATATCTGAATAAATATTTTCAGTTAATGAAAAGTATATTATTGTTGAAATTCAGGGCATACCACTTGTTTGATGCTCTCGTTTTCCACATTGCGTAGATGATCGAATGCCAATTGCGCAGCCTTTAGGTCCAATCCATAGTTGCGTACCGAGCATCCAAAGTGCCGGTCGTTGTCCAGAAGGAAAGATGCATTCAGGCAGGCCTGACTTTTGAAGATCAACTCAATGGAATTAAGGAGATCCAAATCGCTTTGATCGTTTTGCTTGAAACGGGTGCACTGCTTGGTGACGTCTTCTGTTAAGGCAAGGATCTGGGACTTGGGTCTGCAATGGAAGGAATTTAAATAAATGACAATAACATTAAAAATCCAATTCCCAATTACTTGTAGTTTCTTAAATCCTCGGGGGGCACTTTATCCACAAACAAAGTGGTGCTCACGAAGGACTGATCGCCGCCAGAGAATATTTGATGGATCACCACAGAGACCTTGGCATCACTGGACTGTAGAAGGGCTGACCCACTTGGGGATACCCAGGGACCAATGACCACTTGGGGTAGCGTTAAGCTCTTTGTACTCCTGGTGCCCAGTTGTCCGGAACTGCCCAATCCGAATCCATAAACTCTGCCACGCGACGGCACCAATGCCAATGTGTGACGATTTCCGCACGCCACTTGGGTAATTGTGCTGCCCATTAGTTCCATCACCATCCTAGGCAGCATTTCATTGGCCCCAAAACCGTGTCCCAATTGGCCGTAGGCACCTGCTCCGCACGTGAAGACTCCACCCTCGTTGGTCAAGAAGACGGAAAACTCATCTCCGCAGGCCACAAATCGGACGCCTAGGGTGCGCAGCGTCTTAAGCTGGGTGGGGTAGGATCGACTAGTTTCATCGTTCAATCCCAGCTGCCCACAGTTGTTGCGGCCCCATCCGAAGACCGCACTGGATTTGGAGATAATGAACGAGTGATTGCCGCCGCAAGCAATTGCAGCGACAGGAATCCCCAACAGCGTGGTCAGCCGCACGGGATGGTTGCTGTGCGTCACTTCCTTCGGAGTATTTACGCCAAGTTGGCCATATATGTTGGAGCCCCAGGAATACAACTCGCCACCTGGTAAGAGTAGGATATGAAAAAGCTTAATGTCCAAAGAATCCTGTGCTCTTACAACTTGTCAGCGCTAGGCTGTGATTGTTGCCGCAGGCTATTTGCACTACAGTCTTAGATACGAGCTGGCGCACAATCTTGGGCAACTGCACGATGTCCTGGTCGGTGGCTTGGCCCAGCTGTCCGCAGTCATTGTCGCCCCAACTCAAGACCTGACCCCACTCCGAAAGGGCCATCGAATGTCGACTGCCGCACGCAATCTGAATAACCACATAGTCCTGCAGCTCAGGAATAAGCACTGTAAATACGCGGCAAAAGGATGAGTCTGGAATGTAGGCTTAGTTATTACAGCGGTGATCCATGAGGAAGAGGTGGTGATGAAAAAGAGGGTGGAGAGGAGAAAAAAAAAAGAAAAGACAAGACGATATATGAAGAGACCACATACGAAATGGCGACATACGTGGCCTTTTGGTGGGAAGATCGTGTCCCAGCTGAGAGTGATCGTTGCTTCCGCAGGCATATACTTTGCCACTGGAGGTCAGGAACAGTGTGTGTCGGTGTCCACAGGCCACCTGTTTTATGGCAGAGTCCGGCGTCCATGGGACTTGACTAGGGGTGAGAATCTTTTACCAAGAAAAAAAGACAATTAAGTAGAATTACATTGTCGAGTTTTTTTTTAATCCATCAGACCACACCTGCTCGTCCTCGATTCCGCCAAGACCAAGTTGTCCGTGGGATGTGCTCCCCCAACAGTACAGTTCTGTGCCGGCTGTCATTCTTTTGCAGATCCCCACTTATCTTGTTCAAATGAACAACTTATCTTGTTTAGTTTTGTTTACGGGAGAATTTTCGAGAAGTCTCCTAATTATAAGCTACATTCTATGACCACTTCTCTGCTTTTGATTAAAGGTTATCGCTTTGGTTCTTTCACCGTCTTTCTTGGCTTTTTGATCTTGATTCCTTAGCATGCCTTATCCAATATTGTCCTGAGTCGTGTTGTCCTGGGTTCCTTGCCGTGTAAAATACGCTTAGACAGAAATTTACGTTTGCATTTTTTGTTCTAGAAAAAATAAATTATAATAAAACTCAAAAGCGCAACAACAAAAAACCAACAAATAAGTGTAATGGCGCTGCCAACTTATTTTTAAAGAGCTTTTGTTTGAAGAAATTGTTTACACCGTTAATGCATTTTATTACTTAAATTGGTTTACATTTTTTGTAAGTCCTACTATATTTAAGCTACTAAGATTAACAAGGTTATGGAATATATACAATTAACATTTGAGTTTATAATAAAAAATATGTCTGTATTATATCTCTAAAAGTATAAATTCTCAAATTAACAAGTTTAATTTAAAAAAATAAATAGTTACTAATTTAGAAGAAAACAGTTAAAAATATTTTAATGCACAATAAACTTTTAAGCGAGTTGGCAGTTCTTGCACTGTTTTCGTATCAGGTGTTGTGCGAAATTGTTGTTGTCGCGGAACCGCTGAACTTGCGACCTTTGTTCAACTTGGCTCGAAAGTAAAACCGAAGGCATAACAGTTTTTTTTATCAGAACTATCAACACTGGATATTGCGCGCAATCCCAGCGGATTTAAAAATTCCCCAAGGCATCGGGACACCATATTAAACAAAGGAAAAAAACCGGTTGCCAGGGAAATTGGACAACTCATCGCGTGTGGAAGGCACAGAAAGAGTCATTTGGGGCTGATTGATTTTTGAAACCGCCAACGAAACTGTGCCACGCCAACATGCAAGAGGCATACGTCAACATCAACTCCATACCCACCCACATCTTTACCTGGGGCAGGTGGATTGAAGAGACGATAACAGAGAAGGAGATTGTCATTTGCATAACCGGTAATCCCGGATTACCCGGTTTCTATACGGAGTTTGCAGGCACTCTCCAAAAGGAGCTGGGTGATTTGCCCGTTTGGGTGATAGGTATGTAGCGGATAGATAGCTCAGGAGGCTCATTTCAAGCCAATCCTATTTAAAGGTCACGCTGGTCATGATGATCCTCCGGAGGCCAGTATTCGGGAGGTGCCCCAGCTCAGCGGGAATGAAGAGCTCTTCAACCTGGATGGCCAGATCCGACACAAAATTGCCTTCATCGAGAAGTATGTGCCAAGCGATGTTAAGATCCACTTGATTGGCCACTCCATTGGTGCCTGGATGATCCTGCAGCTTCTGGAGAATGAGAAGATACGGAATCGCATCCAAAAGTGCTACCTGCTCTTCCCCACTATTGAACGGATGATGGAGTCCCCCAATGGATGGGTGTTCACAAAGATCGCCATGCCCTTATATTCCGTCTTTGGATACATTTTCTTCACTTTCTTCAGCGCCCTGCCCGTCTGGCTACGCCTGCTCTTCATACAGATGTATTTTCTGATTTTCTCCATTCCTCGGCATTTTCTGGGAACGGGCTTGAAGTACTCCAAGCCCTCGGTGGCAGAAAAGGTCGTCTTCCTGGCCGACGATGAAATGGCCAGGGTTCGCGGCGTACAAAGGGAGATTGTGGAACAGAACTTGGATATCCTTAAGTTCTACTACGGCACCACCGACGGCTGGGTTCCGGTCTCCTACTACGAACAACTGAAAAAGGATTATCCCAAGATAGACGCGACCTTGGATGATCAGAAGATCGACCACGCCTTCGTCCTACGGCACTCCCAGCCCATGGCGATAATTGTCAGAGACATGATCCAAAAGTATAGGCGCGGATAAGCCCATGATTCCATCCTAGCCAAATTGTTTCTTGAGTGAGGCGTAGACTATCAAATCCTTCCCATTTCCAGACTCTTATAAATTCCTATTTTCTTAAAGGCTCTCGATTTGAAATATTCATAGATCTGGGTTTCCTGTTTGGGATTGGGAATCGATCTTTATAAAACACTCGTAGCACATCTCTTATTGTCTTTATGTGGCAAATCGTTTTTATTATTATTCTTTTGCATTTCGCGAAGAAACTATAAATATAGTCAAAAGTAATTTAATTTTCGTGCATTGTTTATTCATTTTCCGGCGATCCAGATCGACTTCGGCTGCCAGATCGGGATCGGGAACGGGAACGAGACGGCGACTTTGATTTCGAACGGGAACCTGACTTGGAGCGAGAACTGGAACGAGATCGAGAGCCGGATTTCGATCGGCTGCGGCTGCGGCTACGACTACGGCTCCTACTCTTACTGCGTTTGCCATCTGACTCCGACTCGCCACCAGATTCAATACGGTTCTTGGCACGCTTACGTTTTGTCGCAGTATCGCTACCACTTCCCGATCCAGATCTGGAGGCACTCCTGCTCCTGCTCCGTTTGCGGCTGGCGGCTCGGTCACTGCCGCTGCCCGATCCGCTTCCACTTCTGCTGCCGCTCCTGCTACGGCTACGGCTGCCGCTGCGGCTTCTACTCCTGCTGCCCTTGCGGCTTCCGCCACGGTCGCTACCGCTACCCGAGCCACTGCCGCTTCGGCTACGACTTCTACTCCGGCTGCGCTTTCCATCCGACTCCGATTCACTGGTGGAGATGACTGCTTTGGAGACAATCTTGAGGCGCTGCTTGGCGGACAGCTTTTCCTTGGACTCCTTGGCCGCCTTGGCCTTCGTGCCCTTCTTTTTGCCTGATTTGGCACTGGAGCGCGGCTCCTCGTCGCTGTCGCTTTCGTACTTTTCAGTCTTCCGCTTACGCCCGCTTCCCTTCTTGCGTTCGGCTTTGCTTTTTTTCTTCGCCGGACGCTCGCCATCACGGGGTGCTTCATTGTCGCTGTCCGTGCCGGAGATGTAGTCGTCCTTTCGCGGCCGGCCGCCTCCCTTTTTGCGCTCTTTCTCCGCAGGAGCATCGGCGATTATGAGAAGATTCTTGGTCTTCTCCACATATTCCTGGCGTTTAGCAAGCAGCTGGTCTCTGGAGGTTTTGGCTTCCTCTTCCCGACGCTTGCGCTGCTCAGCCACCTTGAGCTTAAAGGCTTCGCGCTCTTCCTCCTGCTTACGACGCAGAGAACGCTCCTCCTCGTCAATGCGACGGGCACGACCCACGTGGTATTGAGCCTGCGAGAGGAGATCCTGACAGGTGTTTGCCTCGATTCCGGCCACCTCGATGTTGAAGCGATTTTTGTCACCATGCACTGAGAGGTATTGGAAGTATCTGAAGAATAATTTAAATAATAATTTATAAACTTGCACTTTAATATTCAGTTTCAACTCACTTTTGAGCCAATTCGAGTTCGTGGACCGCCTGCAGAACAACTTCAAGAGTGGACTTCTCGTCCTTTAGAATGGCCATCGCCAAACGAGATAGAACCACTGCGATATTGAAGAGTAATACGGTATCCTGTGGTGCTACACGACGTGCTTTGAGCAGCACGGCCTTGGCCTCCACCAACTTATTAGCCCGGAGATAGGCCCTGGCCAGGTACTGCATTACTTCCACGTTGTTGTGCTTGTAGAACTTCTTCATGCAGTTCTCGTACATTTGAATGGCACTGATGTACTGCTTCTGCTCCACATAGACGTGGGCAATGTTCAACCAGACGTCGCAGAAATCTGCGGTGGCTTCACGCACCTGGGCGAAAATATCTCGCGCCTCGATCACACATCCCTTGTGGGCCAACACAGCTCCAATACCGTTCGTAGCCCAAATGTTACGGGGATCGTTGCGGAGAACCTTAAAAATAAATTTAAGAAGTGAGTTTGTAAATGGAACAAGCATATAATTACGATGCCCACCTGTTTGAAGATGGCCAAAGCCTTTTCCTGGTGCTTTCTTTCCTTTTCCTTGTCCCTACTCGGCTGATGCAGTGTTTGCAGCGAGAAATTTCCCAAAGCAATCAGCGAATAAGCATCAGTGGACGTGGCCGGATTCTTGAGAATCGTTTCAAAGTTTTTCTGTCCCAGAGCAAACTGCATTTTCGCCAAATGAAGGTTGCCCAGCAAAGATCTCGCATCCGGATTGTCGTTATTTATGTTCAGTGCATCCTTGAAGAAATCCGAAGCCACAAAAATTAAACCCTTGTCCCTGGCCATGCAGCCCAATCTCAAATAGCAGTCGATATAGTTGGGATGCTCCTTGAGAATCTCCTTATATAGCTTGTCAGCCACGTCGTAGCTGCTCATGGCCTCGTTCAGACGGGCTAGATTGTATTTCATGGTGACCTGAATGGACTCGTAGTATTTCACGTCCTTGTCCATCTCTGAAGTAGCATGCTTTAGTGCCGATTCCAACGTTTCCTTCGCCATCTTCAGGTTGCCCAAACGGTAATGAAGAGAAGCCACATTGTTCTGAATCTCAGCGGGGATCTCGTACTTGGCCTTCTCCCTAAGAATGCTCGAGGCAGTGCCGTAGGCATTCAAAGATGCCTGTAGGTCGTTTTGCTCAAGAATCTGGGCCAGTTCTATCCAGGCCTCGATGTCTTCAGGAAACTGCTCGGTGACCTTTTTGAGGTGTGTCTTGGCCATGTCGCGCTTGGTTTGCGAGTTGGAGTGGGCGTACAACGAGCCGAGAATCTTCATAGTTTCGTAATTTCCCGGTTGGATCTTCAGCACCTTTTCGAAGCACTGAGCCGCCTGAAATACAAATAATTTGTTACTCGATGCCATCTCCATAATATTTTCGATCACTTACGTTTTCGGTGTCACCTCGGTAGATGTACATCTGTCCCAGTCCGTAGTGGGGCAGCACGAAGTTGGCTGGCGCGATTTGTGTGGACTGGTAGTAGTATTGGAAGGCTTGGTCGTAGTCACTTTGGGCATGGAAGCTCCTGGCCAACTGGTAGCAGCTCTCGGCTCTCATCGCCTCGTTTTCAGTGTTGTGGAAAGCGTGCAGCGCCAAATGGTGCACCTTCTGGTAGTCCTTCTTGAAGAAAAAGTGATTGGCCAGATGGTTGAGGACCATGGGATTGGCATTGTCGATGGTGTACGCCTTGGAGAGCATCTGCACGCCAAGTTTGTTGGATTCTGGCTCCAGTTGGTTAAGTTTAAGAACGGCCAGGCCGATTAATGCGCCCACACATTGCTGATCCAGCTGAAGGGCCCGCTCAAAGGCCAGTTTGGCCTTCTCCGGATTTCCCATTTTCAAGAAACAATGCGCCATTCCAATCCTAACGTTAGCCGGGCAATTCGGATTGGTTCTTAGGGCTTTCTTGTAAAAAGCCATTGCTCCGCGGTAGTCCTTGCGATTGAAGGCGATGCAAGCTTTTCCCAGCAGCGACGGAATATTGGAGGGCGACTGATTCAGGACAAAATTAAACTGGGCATCCGCCTGGTCCATCTTGTCTCCTTCGAGCAAGCAAAAGTAGGCTCTGCCCAGCAGATGGCTTTGGTCGTACATTATGATTTTGTCGGCACTGGTGTAGAGATTCGTGGCCTTCATGAACAGCTCACGCTTCTTATCCTTCGACTTTTCGCGATACGCCTCCTGGACATAGTGGGCGGCCAGCATGTCCAAGGCGCGCATGAGGTCCTTGTCGGAGTCTCGGTATTCCTTGTTGGCCTCATCGCTGCGTGACTCTTCCAGCAAGGTGACAAAATCCTCAGTCTTCTTCTGCTTGTAGTACGCGAGCTGCAAATATAACACATGTGAGTTACCGACTGTGAAAACAGCTCAATTACAATATAAATAGTCTTACCGCAACATTCACCCACACATGCAGTGGAGCTCGCTCCTGCTTGAGAATACTCAGTACCTCCGGACAGTCTGGAAGCTGCTCTGGATCAACTTCGATCACCTGAAAAAAGAAGCATAAGACAACCATTCCGATCATGAAAGTTAAAAAATCTTACCTCATCGGTGTCCTGCAAGGGAATTTCTATGCAATTGGACATGGTTGGAGCGTGTGTGGCCTAAGAGCCACCAAACTATACAACGAAACACAACTTTTTGGCCTTGAAATGCAAAAATTTGCAAAATGTGGAAAAGTAAAACACTTTTTCTTCCGGCACGCTAGAGAAGGCACAAAAAGTGGTATAAATTATCGGTTATCGGTCTTTTTTTTCTTTTCTATCGAGATGGCAACGCCACAATTTTGCAAGACGGTCATACTTACAACAAATTTGTTAGGAAAAAAATGGTCTTGACAAAAAGATAATAAAATTCGGTTTAATTTTAAATTTAGAACAGATTTTGTTATAGGTGAGATGTGCTAGATGATAAGATAAAATGCTGGCCCTGGGCAAAAAGGCGTCCGTGTGCCATCTCGGCTCCTGCTGCTCCGTCCCCTTCAAGACAGTGCCTCTCCCTCGGTTCGCCACATCGACGAAAACAAAAACAAACGTATACAAACAAGGGCGATCAGATGTTTGGTTCCTGTTACGTAACATTTGTAAATTGGCGCAAAATTCAACGCGGTGGGAGCTCAGAGCAGCGCCGGCAGCAGCATCAACAGCAAAGTTTCACGAGGCACGGAGGTATTTCCACAAATCGTCCGTCAGAAATTCAAGGTACTCCGCCAGCACCATCATGACCACCTATCACAAGGAGCTCCTCCTGGGGCACTACGACATCGTCGGATTCGATCTGGATGGCACCTTGCTCCGCTACAATCTCCGCGAGATGTCCGCTTTGATATACAATGTGCTGAAACAGTTCCTTGTCGAAGAGAAGGGCTACAAAAAGGACCTATTGGCACAACCCTTGGATGTCGACTTCCTGCAGAAAGGCTTATTCCTGGACGGACCCCGAGGCAACGTCTTGAAACTGAGCAACGAGGCAGAGATCATGCGCGCCACCCATGGCACTCGGCTCCTCACCGACGACGAAATCGTGGCCATCTATGGACGCGATCGGAAGTGGGACATCACCACGGCGTTCTACAAGGATCCTCTGTCCACTTGGAATGGCGTTGCCTCCACACAAATGCGCTCCCTGCTGGATTACTTTGACATGCCAAGTGCTTTGGTTTTTGCCCAAGCTGTGGATCAAGTCGACAGGGAAAGAAAGACCTGTCAGGTGGGGGAGTACCAAGTATGGCAGGATGTACAGGCAGGCCTGATGCATATTTTTAGTCGGGAGCACTTCTCCAACGGCAAGAGTCTCTACTTCAAGAACATGCGAGCCGAGCCCCAGAGATATGTTCTGCCCACTGACAAAAGAGTGCTCCAGTGGCTGAGCGAGTTGCGAAAATCGGGAAAGAAGCTCTTCCTCCTAACTGGATCGAACGTGGACTTTGCTAATCTCACGGCTACCCAAGCGCTGGGTAAGGACTGGCGGAGTCACTTTGATTTTGTGGTGACGTACGCCAAGAAGCCAGGCTTCTTCACCAGCCAAAGGCCGTTTATGAAGGTGGACGTGGAGATGCTTAAGGAGATGCCCTGGGAAGCAGAGGTGATAAAGCCGGGCGAGGTCTATTCGCAAGGAAACTGGCATGGGTTGCATGCGGCCATGGCTAGTATGCTGGAGAAGGAACCATGCAAGGCCAAGGCACTCTACTTTGGAGACAACATCGTTCAGGATGTCTATACGCCTGTCAAGCATCGGGATTTCGATGCTGTGGCCATCGCCGAGGAGCTGCTTCTTGAGGACGGTAAGTATCCTTTTATTGCCGAACTGGACTCAAAATTTTGGGGTTCGTACTTCGCCCTGGAATGTACGCCCACCCTCTGGTCAAGCTTCATCAGCAGTTACGCCCAGTTGTGCGTTCCCTCGGTGGAGCAGGTGGCCCAGAATTCCCCGCAAAAGCGAATCATTTGCAGCAATCCATATGGATTCAGTCCGCGGTTGCCCAAGGAGCTGGAAACATTGCACTTGAAAAACTGCAATCGAGGATGATAAGGTGAATCTGGTGTACTATAAGCTATCTTTCATCTTCCTGGAGACAATAAACGACCTGCGACCTGTGGCGCAGTTGATCCGATAACGCTTCTCTCAGCCTATATGGAACCTATTCAAAAATTTAACGTACAAACAATTATATTTAATAATAGCAATAAACAAAACGAAATTCTGGATTGTTCAATTAGCGAGTTGACTGGCAACAGCATATACAGGGAGTGTCTTAGTTTAAAGTCAATTGCACACTTTCCTCCAATTTGATATTAAATAGCTAATGAAATAAATAAATTGAACTACTCTGAGCATATTGGTACGCACTCTAATTTATACAATTATTTTAACCAAGTATTATAAAATCAAGTTAGTATTTTCTTATCACAATTATGTCCAAAGTTTACTGACACCATACCAATTTTAGTGAAAACTATGATTCACGAGCTGTTTCGATAATTTATTTCTGTTATACAACTCTTTAGATAATTTTTTAGCAAAGCTAGGAAAATTTATAAGCAAAATAACCCCAATTTTACTAAAGTCTACTATACAGTCAAGTATAGCCCCAATTTGTTAATAGTTAATATGTTTTAACTAACCACATACCGAAGAACACATTTGAAGTACCTATATGCCTTAGATTGTATAAAGAGTCCATGTTCAAAGTAATTTTAAACACACTGTTGATGCAGTAATGCGCTAATTTAATTCACAGTGTAAAAAAATATATGTAAAGCACAACAAAATATAATTTGAAAAGTTTGTGCATCGCAACAGGAATAGATGTATGGCGTCATTCTGGAAATATTGTACTTCCCCAATAAAAATAAACTATGAATTTTAACATCAACAAAAATCAAAAATGTTTCATTTTAACTTAAAATTTTGAAGGCTTGCAAAATAATATTTTATTGTGTAGACTTTGTGACTTGGATTTCTGCCTATAAGTACTTGGAATACAAAATTGCAACTTTAGACTTAAGTGAGAAACAGGAAAAGGCAATAAATAGACTGAATGACAATGTGAGGTAATTAGACGATGCGCTCTACAGCCAGGGCGATTCCCATGCCGCCGCCAATGCACAGGGAGGCGATCCCACGACGACCACCGGTTCGTTCCAAGGCGTAGAGCAGAGTCACCAGGACTCGAGCACCGGACGCTCCAATAGGATGGCCAAGGGCAATGGCGCCACCATTTACGTTTACTTTGCTGGCGTCTAGTTTCAGATCTTGGAGGACAGCCAGAGATTGGGCGGCGAAGGCTTCATTGAGCTCGTATAAATCCACTTCCTCCCGCTTC
Source organism: Drosophila atripex (assembly GCA_035045925.1). NCBI lineage: Eukaryota > Metazoa > Arthropoda > Insecta > Diptera > Drosophilidae > Drosophila > Drosophila atripex. The sequence continues at coordinate 17,340,311 of JAWNOP010000012.1, read as the reverse complement.
CAGCCGATTTTAGTTAGCTTCAAAATAGGTAACATTAAATATTTTAATACTCTTAAGAGTAATGATTAAATACCAATGCCTCCACAGCTGTAACTGGTCCAAGACCCATAACCTTGGGTTCAATGCCACTCTGCGTCCAGCCCACAATCTTAGCCAGTGGTTTCAAACCATTCTTAGCCACCTCCTCGGCCGAAGCGAGCAGCACAGCAGCGGCTGAATCGTTGACACCAGACGCATTGGCGGCGGTAATCGAGCCTCCCTAAATAAACAAAAGAAAGTGGGTTAATGGGCTTCACTATTTCGAGGAATTAAATAAAACACACCTCTTTAAAAGCCGCTCTCAGCTTCTGGATACCCTCGACGGTGCTCCCAGGCTTGATATACTCATCCTTGTTGAATATTTGAGTGCCCTTGCGGTCCTTAATTTCAACAGGAACAATCTCCTTGTCGAAGAAACCATTTTTCTGCGCCTCTTCGGCTCGGTTTTGTGACTTTACAGCATAAGCATCCTGCTCCTCCCGACTGATCTTGTATTGCTCCGCCAGGTTCTCTGCAGTGATGCCCATGTGAATGTTCTCCATGGCATCGGTGAGACCGTCGTGGATCATGGAGTCCACAAGCGTACCAGGACCCATTTTTACGCCCTGTCTGAGGAGCATGACATGGGGAGCAAGTGACATACTTTCCTGTCCACCCGCCACTACAATCGAGGCATCTCCGGATCTAATGGCCTGGTAGCCCAAGGCAACAGTTCTAAAAAGAATAATGAAGCAATTAATCAGTGTTCCTTGAGCATCTACTGTAAACCCACTTTAAGCCGGAACCACAGAGCATATTGATTCCATAAGCTGGAACCTGGATGGGGAGACCCGCCTTGAGCGACGCTTGCCGAGCGGGATTCTGACCCTGACCCGCACTGAGCGCCTGCAAAGATTTACATAACAAATAAAGATTGGTAAGTAATTTAAAGTTCTCCCAATTGTTATGAAAATGAAGATCCCACCTGGCCTAGGATGACCTCGCTGACCTGCTGGCCAGTCACATTGGCCCTGCGCAGCACCTCCTGTATCACCACACTGCCAAGATCGGAGGCTTTTAATTTAGAAAGCGATCCATTGAAGCTACCTGTTGATTGGGAGCAAACAGAAAGAGAAAGTTACCAATGGAATTTTTGAATATCTTTTATGCAGAACTAGGTGATAAAAAGTTTACCTATGGGCGTTCGGGCGGCGGACACGATATACACGTCAGACATGATGGCTGGTCAATGGTCAGATGTGCGCAGTGTTTATGACTTTTTTAATGGTCAGCTAAATTCTAATTTTCGAAATTGTTATTGGTCGCCAGCAGTGTGACCAGGTCTGGTGGGACCTGATTATCAATATTAATCGATGAATTCCTAAATATTGATAATTTCTTTCCTTTCCTTTAAAAAGTATTTAACGTATTTTATTTTTATCTTAATTATTTGTAATAATATAACGCGAATAATTGTATTTATTTTTAATGAATTTCAAATAATAACCGTAGATATCGATATTCTCTAAAGGTGGTAAAGAGTAAGATAGGCGCGACCCTTGGCCACACTAAAAAGTCAATCAACAACCCTAGAGCAAAGTCAGTACACAGAAAATTGACATTTTTGCTGAAAAAATCGTGGAATTTAACGCACAAAACGGGAATAAAAGTGGCCGGAGCGTGAGGCGCGATCTGCAGGCGTCGCGAAGACATTAAGGCACTTGGATATCGTTCGGGTTTCGACAGGGATAACAAGAGGACACCGCTCCGCCCAAAAAGTACCGACTACTGCCAACCAGCCAGCCAGCAAAGGCAGCACCCGCACCACCCCCCGCACCGTCGCTACCACCGCACAATCACCAATCTCACACACAAAGCACTCTACTCTATCACTAAAAACTAGGCAAACACCATGCAGGCGATCAAGTGCGTCGTTGTGGGTGACGGAGCCGTGGGAAAGACGTGCCTGCTGATCAGCTACACGACCAATGCCTTTCCGGGAGAGTATATACCCACCGTCTTTGACAACTACTCTGCCAACGTGATGGTCGACGCTAAGCCCATCAATCTGGGCCTCTGGGATACAGCCGGTCAGGAGGATTACGATCGATTGCGGCCCCTGTCGTATCCCCAAACGGATGTCTTCCTTATCTGCTTCTCGCTGGTCAACCCGGCATCGTTTGAAAACGTACGCGCCAAGTGGTATCCGGAGGTGCGTCACCACTGCCCCAGCACACCGATCATCCTGGTGGGCACCAAATTGGATTTGCGCGACGACAAGAACACGATCGAAAAGCTGAGGGACAAGAAGCTGGCACCCATCACTTATCCCCAGGGCCTGGCCATGGCCAAGGAGATTGGGGCGGTGAAGTATTTGGAGTGCTCGGCGCTGACGCAGAAGGGCCTGAAGACGGTATTCGACGAGGCCATTCGGTCCGTTTTGTGCCCCGTTCTACAGCCCAAGTCCAAGCGCAAGTGCGTCCTGCTCTAAAAGAGATAAAAAGCATGATCCTCCCGCTGGATTCTATTTAAACGTAATATTATTAACGATAAACAATTATGTAACCTAAGCGTTGGCCAGATAGAGATCAGATCCATGTCGATCCGATCCGATCTGGCTGATTCGTAGTTTCTTTGTTACATTTTGCCACTAATTTCCGGTGGGTCTTTACCATCCATCCATTTAAAAACTCCTTGCTTTCGTTATCCTTTCGTTTCCGAGTTCGTTTCATGTGTTCTATATAATTCATAATCCGATTTTGTTTCCATGTGCATTAATTTGAACTAAAAGTTATCGCGCGATTTTTCTAGGTAAAAAAAAAAAAAATGGACAGCCCAATGGGAGATCTATAACTGTAAACTCTAACTGTATTTTGTATTATTTAATAACATTTTGTAATTAAAATTAATGTTGTAAAACTGAGGTAAAACCAAAAAAAAAAAAAACAAAAAAAAAATAGAAGCAGAAAAAAAATTAAAAACTAAACAAATATAGAAGGAAAGTTAAGAGAGAATAGCCGCATAAAGAGCATAAAGCATAGATGTCGCCTGTTGATTGTAGATCCTCTGGCGGGGATCAGGATATTGAGAGTCAGTAAAGTAAACGTTCCATTGCAATTACACTTACATTATTACATAATTGTATTTAGATGTTGTTGGATGTAGGAGCTTGATCGAGCGGATATCGTAAAGACGAGCAGGCGAGCAGGTACGACTTTTTAAACTTTTGCTAGATCCAGGAACTATCAATATATATATATATATATACACGTATGTATAAGATGAAAAGTCCTTCGTATACTATGTACTGAAATTAAAGGCATCAAACTGAGCAACTTTGAATACTTTGTATTTTAAAACTTTGTATTCAAGAAAACCAACAGCAACAAAAATAAGAACGAAACCAAGATAATTATATAAATGTGTCTATTTCAATGGAAATTAATAAAGCATACTGAAAAAATTATATGTATTTGTTTATTTTGTAGTATAAAGAGTAATAGAAATTTAAAGTCTAACTAATAGCGTTGACCTTTCGTTTCATGCCTCTGGACAAAATGATTAATTAATGGCATAACATTCTCGCGTAAAATATTCATTTGTAAACATAAATGGAAAAGAAGCTAAAACTTGTTTTTGGCCCATCCGTCCAGCCATGGTTTATCTGAATCTCTATAGGCAGTATTTGTTTTTCCGTTCCACATATGGGCCCGTGGATTCTGTAAATAGTTTATCTGCTCCGAGAAATGTCAATGGCTGAAATCATTGGCGAGGGTTCACTGTAGCCCATACAGAGGTATGGAATTATCAACGCCCAAGAACGTATTATTTGCTTATCTCGGCGAAAGTCGAGAACCGAAAATAATCAAATCAGCTTGACAAAAAAGTAACCGATTCCCTCGGCCTCTCATTTCCTATTCCACACTGAACGAAAAATTATTTCCGTTTGAACTATAGTACTTTCGGCTATAAATCTAAAAGTAAACTAAATTTCTTTCACTTCAGTTGCTCTCATTTTCGGGTCTGCCTGCTGCTGAGTGGATCTCGGAATGTTCTCGCAGCTGGAAATGAATCGGACTACAGCGAAAATCATTTATGTTTATATGTTACACAGGCATATGCCCCGTATCTGGGAAGTCGGGGGAAAAGGCAAGGGGTCAAGTGTCGGCATGTGTGTGTACATGTGGGTATGCATGTCTACTCCAGTGACGTGGCCATTGATGTTCAAAGAGCTGACGTGGACGCCTTTCAATTAAACAAATCATATCAAATCAATTAGTCGAGGGTGTCACAGAATGACCATAAAAGCCCTGCGTTTAAGTCCGTTTATAATGCACTTTTGAATAATCTTACGATCTAAGGAAATTTTACAAATTATTTGGCATTCGAAGTAGGAGATTCATAGGATCAATCTTAATCTCAGGATAGGGGACTCCGTCCAGGCGCAATTAGAACTCGTCGTGGCGGGCAAGGGCTTCGCCAAAATCGGTGGCCTGGGATCCAACGAATACATCGTACTTGTCCAGGATTTCATCCTTGGTCAACTGCTCATCATGATCCACATCGGCCTCGAAGATCAGGTGCTTCGCCTCGCTTTCGGCATGATCGAAGTCTGCAGGTGAAATCCACTGTTTGACCTCCTCATCGTTGAGATATCCATCGTTGTCCAGATCGCGGTGCTTGGTGAAGGCCTCGCGCTCATTGGCCACCCACTCAGGCTCCTCCTCATCCTCTTCCGCCGGGCGGTACATGTCACCGATATACTCGTCGACGGAAATCTGGCCATCCTTGTCCTTGTCCAGGTCCTCAAAAGTCTCTTTGAGAACCACATTCTTCATTGTGGGATGGTCTTCGGGGTGCAAAAAGGCAGTGAACTCTTCCCGGGTCAGATTGTCGTCCAAGTCCTGGTCGGCCACGGCCCAGCGATTACGATCGCGCTTCAACAGGCTCTTGTAGCTAACACCTGAAAATTTTAAAATATATTTAGATTGTTAGATCTCCGTAAGAAATGGTATCAACTTACCTTGCTCCTCCTCTTCTTGCTCATTCGGGTCCAGGTCATCCATAAAACCATAAACCGTCTGCCGGTAGGTCTCCCAACTGATGGTGGCATTGTTATCCGGGTTGTGCTGCCTCCATACCCGGCCAACATCCTCATCGATGTACCGCTTTTGGCTGTAGGATATCCAGTTCTTCAGCTCCGACTGGGTGATGAAACCATCTTTGTCCTCATCAATACGATCCACTATGACTCCCAAGCGGCGTTTGCTCTCCTCCGGCGTTAGGTTGTCAAACTTTTTGGATTCATCCGGGCCCAGGAAGGCCTCGTGATCGAACTGGGCGTTGTGCTCCCCACCATCAAAGTGTTTGGCGTGGAGGGAATCGTGCTCGAACGGATGGGGCTCATCGGAGCCAGGAATGCTGGAGGCAATCGCCCCATTTATCGCGGCCACAACAAGTAGCAGCACAGCTGCGGTCTTCATTCCGGTTTTAGACATTCCGCTGGGGGCGTCCGTTCAGTTCGAGTGGCAGACTGAGAATAAACTGATGGACTCTCTCATCCACCATCCACTCGGGTGGGCGAATTAATTCTCGGGTGACTGAAGCAGGGCTGGAAACAATAAACTGACAGGAGGTTCAAACTTTGAACTTCAAATCGGGCGGGATGTTTAAAAACTATCGAGTGAACCGATATATTTAATTGTTGGTTTTTTATTTTTAACTACTTTTAATTTTAAAATTTATGCCAATTTCAATATAATTTTTTTTATCTACAAGATATTTTTGCACTTATATTTGTATCCGAAAGATACTTTTCATTTAAAGATTCTGTATATTTATTGTTGTTTCGATTTAGGAAAGTTTTTATTTGTTCTTTTATTATTTTGTTGTTTTACCAAATCTAATTTCCAAATAAGCAGATTATTATAATCCAAATTATCTATTTCCTAGATTATTTTTGAATCATTTGTTGGTTCTAAAAGATAAGGCTTCTACGAAATACGAAAGATGGTATAGAAAGTGAACTATTTTCTTTACGAAATATAATTTTTAAATTCACAGATTACAATAATAATAATAATAATCCTCTTCCACAATTTTATTGATAATTTATTTAAAAATTATCTTAAAAATGTCCTAACCGGGGTAATCCCAATAGACAAAACAGTTTCTCTGCCCAATCTATGTATTTTTAGTTTTACTCTCTAAGCTGAGTTAGTAATTTCGAATTTTGAAACAAATGCTTCTATTTTGATTTGCATTTATTAAACGTCCTTTCTTTAAAGCTATATAAATATCATACAAATAAATATGTGCAATGTATTGGACTGAAGCGTCGGGCTAACTACAATATATATTTTATCGCTATTTACATTCTTGTACGTGCAGGGAGGCATCAGGCGGAGGTTTTGGAACTCTCCCAATCTCAATTACTTTGGTGGCGGGACGCCATCCTGGCCCAGGGAACTGAAATCCCCCGTATTGCAGGAGATGCTGGGAATATCGAAGTTCGAAAAGCCCCGATAATTGGCCACCTCGGGCTTCAATGGCGATGGAAGGAGTACTGAAGTGCCAGGAACCTCGCTGTCTATTAAACTGTCCATGGTGCTGTCCAGCAGGCTTGTATCTGGAAGAGCAGCTGGTGGTTTCCTGGGTGCGCTCTTTTGCACTAATGGATCGAATTCATCGAGATTCAGCTTTGCTTCATCCGCTGTGCTGTTTTCGCCACTTTGATCCGACAAATCGAAATCGTAATTTATGTTAGTCAGCCCTCCCTGAAAATCAGTTCCGAGCATCACCACATCGGCGTTTCCCTCAGATGAACGCTCCTCCAGCATCGAAACGGCATCAAAAGCACCATAATTGAAAATGGGTGAAGCGAAGAGGTTGTCCGGAGGCTGAACAATCTGATGCAATGGAGACAAACGACCCACAGACCCAATACTGGTGTCCTTAAGCGATAGCCCGGAATCTTCGGTGACTATTGTAGATTTTAAAGCGTCATTCTCAGCAATTATGGATTGGGACGTCAAGGTACACTCGCTAAAAACATTCTCCAGGTAATGACCTGTATCGGGGTCGCTTTGAAGCTGGGCCCTTGCCTGTCCAATAAGGAAAGCCGGTGTCTTGATAGGTAGCAGTGTGAGAGGTGCCTTTGCAATTACTGTGTCCACTCTTTCGGTCACTTCTCTTTGGAACTCAATGAGCTCCTTTTCAAAAGCAGTCAATCCAGATCTAATCAAGGTGTTTTTCTTCTGCAGCTCCTCCATGCGCTTCATGTTTTCGGAAATCAAATGCAAGCTTTCGCAGGCCAACAGAGCGCTTTCCCAAGGAGTACTATACGACTGTTGACCTGACATCAGAGCCTCGAACTCCTCGCTGCTAATTCCCAGACTCTCTCCGTTCAAGTTTTCGATGAAGGCAATGGCAGAGCAAAGATTCGTGAAATAGTAACCTCCCTCGCCACTCATCACCCGTGATGCATTCGTAAAGCGAGTCACAAAATTGATGTTGCTATGCAGCCGAACGGGATTGGCTTTCAGCACCACAAAAATCAAGGCGGGCAGGAAGTCATCCGCACTGGCTGGACCACCAGTGGCTCTCTTGAGGAGCTCAAAGATGTGCCTGCAACAGCGTACCGTGCACTGGAGTTTCTCCTGAGGGGAATAGAACGAATCGATGCCAACAAGTTCCGAAATGGCATTGTAAACCAGATCCCTGGCCTCCGAGTTGACTTCGTCAATGCTGCAGTCCAAATGCTTGGCTGTTATCCAGCTTAACTGCCGTATTCTCTTCTGAACCTTTACGTCGCTATCCTCGTCTGAAGTGAAGTACGGACTAAAGAGAAATCTGCAAAAAGAGTTTCCCGCCTTAGAGATAAATGCTGTTGACATTAGCGCTTTGCAAGCTAGATGACTCACTTATGGTTCTGCGTCATGACAACCTTTTCAAAGAAGTCTATGGCACTATCGCGGTCTTCGTTGGTGGCAATTTCGAAGCTCGGATCGTTGTGGACGATATCAGAGACCTTCGTGTAGGCATTCTGCACTGCATCCGAAAGTTCATCGATGTTTTTGCTGCCATGTCCATTCATATATTTTCGAATATCCCCGTCCAATCGCTGGATTTCGAGCTTCAGCTTTCGTTTACCATCGTCAGGAATACGTAGCTGCCGTAACTGAAGCAAAAACTGATTTTCTGTGGGATCGGGCACATAGCCACGCTGTTGAGTAACTAAAAAATGCCAAATTTGTTAAAAAAAATGGTTTAATTTGGCCAGCAGTAGTGACAGTTTTACTTTTTTGAGCTCCTGCCTGAAGGGTTTTCTGCAATACGGCTGTGAACTTTTTCTTATGCAACGTTCCAGAATTCTCTGAATCTTTGTCCGGCTGTTGTTTTTTTGGTGGCTCCACTCGTCCATGCCCATGTTGTGGCGATCTCCGCTCCACGGATCCGCTCGCAGCGCCCGAAGATGAAGCTCCGGGTGTAAGTCCTGCTTCACGCTCCTTCACTGCAAAATACCATTTCATGACTGAGGCTCCAACCAAGGGTTTGAACTGAAAGGGGACTTACGCTTCAACTTCCGCTGCTTATCATTGAATTTCTCGCGGAAGCACATCGAGCAGAGGCCATCATTCTGGGGAGTTCCGTAGAATCCGCACCCAGTTCGACATTTCAGGTCCTGCTGCCCCAGTCGCAGGGATGGAGGTCGCGCTGCCGTTGCCATTGCGTTGAGTATTTGGATCTGTCTGCGGGCACTTATCTGTTGTCTGCCTTTGTGCCTTTTGTTAGTAGAATTTTGTCGGGTGATAATTTGGGCGAAAAACAATTCGCAGATAAGTTTAGAGTGACCAGGCCATGCAATTAATAAAAACGTTACTTTTGGCCAAACGGCATAGAACCAGTAATGCGAAGTATTTAAATTTGAAATTATTTGTAACGGTTACTTCTATTTGAATTTTTATCAGAAACATCACTTATATAAAATTTATCCCTTAAATAATCCCTCAATAATAACTTAATAGTTTTAAGAACATCACATTCTTTCTTAATTGAAATCACATACATTGATAGCTTGAAATTAGATCATTTTTCAATAATCATGCATATTTAAACACAAAAATAGTCAAATAAACAGACATCGTGATCTAAAACGTCAATTATCAATGAGCTATGTTCAATCAACCGTTTCCTATTTCAGCTATTTATAAATGGGGCTGCATCCTATCATTCGATTCAAAATTGGTTTCAAACAACCATGGCAAGAATTCTAAATTGTCTGCTCTTTTTAATTTTGTTTGTTGATGTCGACTGCAAGTTCAAGAGTCTTTACTGTACCATGTTTGACAAGGACTATGGGGAATTTACGATTTGCAAGTTAAAAGCCATAAGTAGAACAGTAAATTCAATCACGCTTCACTATAAGCAGATATCTGTTGTGGACAGAGTAGTGGTATGTTAAATAATATAAAAAAACTAACTTTCTTACGTAATAAGTTTATTTTCAATAGATGAGAGTGGAAATATTGAAAAGAGCAAATGGATGGCGTCCATTTTTGTATGATATTTCGGTAGATATGTGTGATTTCTTGGTGAAACGTAACAACCCAATTATAAACATAGCTTTTTCTTTATTAAAACCATACTTAAACTCCAATTATTCATGCCCCCTTAAGGTACTCTCATATTTTTATAACCTTTCTCACAAAATAATTTGTAAGATGTTACTTTTATTTTTAGCCAAATGAATCACTGTTCTGTGACAATTTAACATGGGATTTGGAAAAGTTCCGTATACGTTTTCCCTTCGAAACTGGCGAATATGCCTTGCGAATAAGTTTATTCTACCATAAAGTTCTTAAATTGACCATTAATGGCTCTGCTGAGTACTCCAATTATAAAGAGCATTAGCTTTAATCAAAATATGCGGTTCTGGTTTCTATTATGTGTATATTGAAAAAAAGTTTTTAAAAATAAATGAATATGAGCATTAAATGGCTATTCTTCTTATAAAATAATTTAAAATCAAATAAATCATCTAATAGAAGATAAAAATCTAACATATTACCAAATTTCGATACAAAGTACACCTGAGTAAATTTACAAAGTATTATTTAGAAAGCACTTTGCATGGGTGTAACCGCTACCAGCTTTTTGAAAGCTTAAATTAATAATCCAAGGTTTCAATGTTTGATTTCAATATTTATTGGGGTTAATTCCGTATTTCAATATTTATTAGCGGTCGGTCAAGGTCAACCCAAAAATACAAATGCATAACTACGTTATACTAAATTATGTTATTATAACTAATCTGGGAGAATCAAAGAAGATGGAACTACGGCTAGTTACGCTGAGAGGGCTAATTATGGATAGTTACAATAATCAATGCTGGCACAAGTACTAACAAAGGGTGAGATCAAAATGAAAAATTTAATGAACCATTAAATTTAAATCTATTTAAAAAAAAGAAACATTTTAAATTTAGTCTGGTAACCAACAATCATGAAGGCAGTCATAGCCTTTGTAATATTAGTGGTATTTTTAGGACGAATTGAATGCAAGTTCAAAAATGTTTACTGTACAGCACATGACAAGGATTTCGGAACGTTTCCCATTTGTAAATTAAAAGCTATAAATCGAAACAGAAACGCAATTACTGTGCATTTCAGGCAGATAATGTATGCGGAAAAAGTAATGGTAAATATACTGAAGTAGAACAATGAATTTTTTGTGAACCTTCTCTATAAAACGTTTATATTCAACAGTTTAGATTGGAAATATTAAAAAAAGGAAATGGATGGCGACCATTTTTATATGACATAACTGGAGATCTGTGCGATTTCTTACGCAAAAGAAATCACTTGGTTTTGAATATTGCTTTTCAATATTTGAGCCCATATCTTACCTTAAACAACACTTGCCCCTTTCAGGTAATGAAATATAAACAAATTTGTAAAATGATCATATTTACAAATTTTTTAAAATATTATTTAGGTAAATGCGACAATTTTTTGTGACAAATTGGAATGGGACTTGGATCAGTTTCGTGTCCGTTTTCCTATCGAGACTGGGGAATATGGATTGCGAATGAGTTTTTACTACCAGAAAGTTTTAAGACTTTCTATTAATGGTTCGGCTGAGTATTCGAACTATAAGGAGCACTAGCTCCATTTATATTTCACCTATACATAAGTAATAATTTCAATACTTACTTTAAAATTTGAAAGTGTTCTTTGAAGTTAATAAATTGCGAAATAAAACAAATTGGTTGTAATTAATGTTCCACTAAAATTGAATTTTAGCATATTTTATTGAAAAGAAAACATTTAAACTGAAACTCATGGGAGTTTTGCACAATTTTGATGGAATACATTTAGTAGTAAAATCGTAGTGCCCTAGGAAATATTTTAATACACATCCAAACTTTTAATGCACATAAACATTTTTAAAACCAGTTACACATTTTGCTATATCTCAAGTATAGCAAGTTTATAAAGTCGTTACATATAGGACGGTTATACACATACATAGAATTCAATTTCTGGTAGGGTTACAAACATTAGTAGTTCACAACAGTAATTTGAAAAAGCTCGGAAAACACAGAGTACATAGCTAAGACTAGACTACGAATTTGCAAAGTTGGCCTAACTGCTCCACTACATCATCATTTTGATCCCAATGAAAAATCTAAATCTGCCAAAAAAATCTCTCTCGATCCGATTTCTTAACTTAATTGACGCCCCCAAAAAATGCACTCAGCTACCAACAACTCGCCTAATTCAATCGCTACCTCTACTCTATTTCTAGTTCTTCTAAATTTGTTCACTTTCCTAGCAGTAAAAAGATTTGGAAAAACCATTTTGTCGCCTCTGCGTATTTGTGTTTTTTTTTGATTAGTCTTAAAAATTGCTAATACTATTCCGCTAATTTCATCAAAATGCAACCTTGCCATTTCCGTGCTCAACTACTATCGATAGTTACGTATACTCAACATGATCGTTCTTGTTATCGTTCACTTCCATTTTTTCAATTCAACGTGTTTCGAAATAGTCTCGTGTATAGTTTTGAACTTGAATTTAACACTACTTATGTATGATGTCTTTGGCTGCTGTTTTTCATTATTATTATTTTTAGGTTTGTATGTGATTCAAATCTTAGAGCTAAAAATGTAAGTATCGATAACACGTTTTAAACAGTTATGCCGCTTTTTTGGTTATATTTTTTGATTAAACATTCATTTGTTTTTGATTTTTTTTGTTGTTTTATGTGTGTATCTGTGAGTATCAATTCGCTACAAAAGAGTTGCATTGGTAAAAAATTCAAGTCTAACGATTTTCTTCAATAAATTCCTTGTTCCAATTGCAAATCAATTGAAATCAGTTGGCTCATCTGATGTTCCTAGTTTTATTCTGACTGTGATGATTACCCTGTTTAGATAACTTTTATTAAAAATGTCAGTACACAGTTTTAAAGAAAGAAAGTATCTTAATTTAAATGTATTACCAGTTCAAAGGGATTGATCGTTAAAAAAATCATTTTTCAAGTTTAAAGAATATTTCGAAATTAATTGTAATTTCAATAGGAACTTTTTAGAATAATCTGTTTAATCAAATTGGAAACAATATGTTAAATTATTAAATTGAAAAAAATATTAATAAGTATGCACTGTACTATATTACTTTTAAAAATGTCAAGTTGGTTCTTAAGGACTCTCAGCTTTCTAGTTAACTGAAGTACTTTAGTCCAGCGATCAGCATAAACTTTTCTATGAATAATTCCGAATCCAGGACAGCAATATGGGCAGCTCTTCCAATCAAAGTATTCGCCGTATGCGGCAGAGCATGATGAACATCGAAACGGGCCAGGGTCAGTTCCGGTCTGGCCAAAATCGGAGCAATTACGTTTTGTACCATTTCCCTAAAAAATTAACAATATTTATGATAGGATCAATGGGTATATAAATTCCTAGGATGAATACCTGTAAATAGTCCCCAAGGTAGAGCTATCTCTCATGGCCGCCTTGCAGAGCTCCAATCGTGCGGAATGAGCTGGAACATACCGATCCTGGCTGGAGCCACAGAGCAGGATATTCTTGAAGTGGTGCAGGGTGCTCCTTTGACTCAGTCTGTAGAGGAAACTATTCCGCATGTCGGTGGTGTCGCGCATGCAAAGTTGCAGCAAGGATCCTGATTTTTTCCACTTTTGCATGAACCACATACCTTGGGAAGAGAGGATTTCTTGAATAGAGGATCTATAATCTTTCAGAGACTGAATCTTACCCATATTCACTAAGCCGCTGGTGTTGTAAAGGGTGCCCAGGTGTGGTCCCGACAGGGAGAGAAAGGTATGGAGCCGGGGCAGCAGCGGACGCATCTGGGGCCTGGCCAATGCACTCCGGACTATGATGGTGCCCAGGGAATGGGCCACAAATGAGATGCGAGCTGGATTTAGAGCGCAGCTATCGATATGGTAGAGTATCTCGGTTACCAGCCTGGGGGAAACAATAAAGGATTTTCTTATATTTTGTGTCCATAACAGGCAGTCGTCGAACTCACCGATCAGTCATGGTGTCAAAGTCCGAGAAGGTGTCTCCCTGATTCCTCTCCGACATGAGGAACTCCAGATTGACGCCAGGCAAGCCCAGTTCCAGGTAGGTCCTGACCAGTCTGAGATCCGCTGAATTCCCATCCAATCCATGGACACAAATCACCAAATGCATCCCGTTTGGCGAAAAGGCTCGATACTCATCGCTGATGTAGAAATACGGCAGCTCAGAGGCCAACTGGACGTAATCCGAGTAGATGCTACCCCGGTATTTGATTTGCTTCCGGAACTCCTCACGGTATTTCTCAAACTCCAAGAGTGAGATGCTGGGCGGTGCCTCCTGGACGGAAGAGGAGCCTCCGTTTACCTGACCCTTTCGTTTGTGCTTCGAGTTGGTATTAGTTGCCGCATTCTGTTTGCTGTTTCTCACTTGGCCGTTGGAGTTCTCCTTGTTTTCATCTGGTTCCGGATCCAAGCCGTTTTCTAAACCATTGCCATTAACAGCATGGGACTTGCACTGATGGCTCTGAGGATTCTGCTGGTTCTGTTGGTTCTGGAGGTTCTGCAGGTTCTGGGGCCTCTTCAGTTCCGCCAAGCTGTGAGATTTGAGAACGGGCTTGTTGCTGAATATGGCTGGCGTGGAGATGGGACGCAGTGACTCGTAGATGTGGTACACGGGATTGTCAATGGCACCCACTGGCTGGCGCTCCTTCAAAGGTGGTGGCAAATGACAGGCGATTACTTTGGCTTTTCCGGAGGGCGGTAGTGATACTGGAACAGCAACTGGCAGCGGAGCTGGAGTAACTATTGGAGCTGCGGGTGCTGGTTCTGGTGGCGGATCTCGGAATTCATCCGGTGGTGGTGGAGCCAGGATCATTGGCACTTCCTGGTCTTGGTCCTGAAACTGTTGAGGAGGCGGCAGGCACACCGCATCCAGCGGCTGCATATCCTTCATGCTTGTAATATCAAAATCTGACTTGGATTTCTCGCACCTGCCAGCCGAGGCAGTCTTGTGTCGGTTTCTACGTGGCGGCGGCTCCATTTCCTCCACCTCCGTGGATTCCCCATTGGGCAGGTGACGCAGTCTATCCAGTTGGAAGCGAGAGCGCTCCCTCTTCACATTCACCGTCACCGAGGAGGTCTTCTTATGGACCTCCGGCTGTGCCACCTGCTGCCGGGCAGGAGTACGGCTCTGACTTGAGGATCCAGCTGCCTGCCGCTTACGGGTCTTGTGGGGGTGCTGTTGTTGGAGCTGTTGCTGCTCAAGCACCTTCTGGAGGCGCAATCTCAACTGTTCCCCATTCAGTCGCGTCTCCATGGCCATGCCCATGCCCAGATTGAGTTGGGTGTGCCTCTGGCGGTTGCTCAAGCCCGTACTGGTGATGGTGTCCGGACTGGAGATGGCCAACGAGCTCCGCCGGCTGCTCACCCAGCCACTCTCCTCGCTCAACGAGGAAGTGGAGTTACTTCGCTGCCGTCTCAGCTGCGAGTCAGAATCGAATTCCGGCGGAGGAGCCAGATTGGGCAGGGATTCGCTGAAACCGCTGGTGTTGGGATCACTGCTAGTGGTGTTGTTGTTGCTGGTCCCGTTCCCGGCCCCCTCCAAGCGAAAGGGCACACTGTTGGAGCTGAGCATCTGGAGTTTCTGCATCATGTCGCTCTCGGAGCTGCTGGACTCCTTTCTCAGCTGACCTTGGCGCAGCATCTCCTTGATGTCCGACACCCGTACTCTGGCTATTTCCACGGCTCGAGGGATTTGCGAGGAGCTGCTCCGCGGCATGGTGGTGTGCTGACTTGGAGGCGGCGGGGGATACGAGTTCCTCGGCGGCACCATCGACTTGGGCAGGGAGTTGTAGCCATTGGAGCACGGTTGCGACTGATGTTGCTGCTGTGGCGGTTGCTGCTGCTGCTGCTTGGGAGGATTGAGCAGCTTGATCTCGTGCAGGTAATCGAACTTTCCATAACGCTGCCGGAATTCGCAGATATTCCTCATCAAGTCATCGGCCTGGAGCCGGGGCAGCGTGTGGTTACTGGTCGGAGGCTGTTGAGTCGAGGGTAATCCCTCACAGCCATCCAACTGGTCCAGGGACTTGCTGTGCCTGGCCGGGAGGCTGGTGTCCAGGCCGAGATCCTCCAGCAGTCCGGTCACCGAGTGTCTGGACAGATTGTGACGCAGTGCCGCAGAGATGGGGGGTGTTGTCACAGCGGGTGGAGGTACCTCCTTGTTGGGTGCTATGGTGAGGCTTGCCTGGAGTACTTCCCCGCCCAGAGCGAATCGCGGGGTGACCACACACTTGGCATGCGGATGAGCCGGCCCGGAGCCATTAGTCTGCGGATAATCGTAGTCGAAGTGACACGCCAGGCAGTCCTTGATCCCATTCAAGCTGCTGCTGGAGTGGGTCTTGTCCACCTTCTGCTTCTGGCACCCACCCACCGAAATCGTCTCATCCAGCTGCGTGTCACTGCCGGATCTTCGCCGGTTGTAGCCACTTCCGGACGTCACATACCGATCCTCGAAAATCAGTGGCAGCGACGAGGCATCTCCGTCGATGGGGGTACAGTGAACGGGCAGGGGTGGCAGGGACTGAAGGTAGCGACTCCTCCTGGCCAACTCAGCAATGGCCACATAGCCCTGGCAATGTCCTGGAGAGGGTGAACCATTCGCCTGCTCCTGGCAGCCCGCGGCGGCGGCATGACGCGGCTGTTCCAGAACAAAGAAACCTTCCGCAAAACGTCGCACCCTCAGGATGTGATGCTTCCGGGCCAGGAGCGTGTGCACGGCTGTAGAGGATCTGGAGGCCAAGAGGACGCGCCGCCACCAGAATATACTCTCCGCACATAGCTGGGCTATGTCGGAGTTGGCTCGAATCGCGAAGTCCTCCTCGGCCTCTAGTTGCTTGGCCTGATCCAGCAGAAGCTGCAATCTCTCGGCCGTATCGTTTTCCCTCAACGGCGGCGACCCAATCTGCGAGTTGATACTCGGAGGTAACACTGTACTGAACTCATTCAAAGTGGCTTTCAGCTGTTCGATGGCTCCCAGCAGCAGGCAGCAGATCTCCCGGTGAATGGCTCTGGATTGGAGCAGCCTTCCGGCGGGACCACCACTGCATTTGGTGGTGCCACCTATTTGGGGTCCAAAGAACACCGCTTCCAAAGGTCCCGGTGAGGTATTTCCACGACAACTTAACTTTCCGGCACTCCAAGGCTTTGAACTCCGGGGGGCACTAAAAATAAACAAAGAAAAAATAGATGGAAACAGGAAAATATTATACATTTTTGAAAATTAATTATCATTTTATTTTTCTACACACATAAGAAGATTCTTTAGAGAAGATATACACTACCATATAGATTGAAATAAAAATCAAAGAAAAGTATAAGAGTCATCTAGAAACGCGGACAGATACATTTAGAAAGCTTCCTGGCGACAAAAACTACGTCAACTACGTGTACCGAGCGGTGTGGATTTTACGGAATTTACACAATTACGGAGATTTATGGAGGTATGATGGGTTCTTACCAGAATTTCATGTACGAGAACATGCTTTTCCTGCAATCGCAACCAGTTTTCAGGGATCCATTAATTAGTGATATCATATTATGTGTATAATATTTGGTTTAAATATCATTGGAGCGCAAAAAAATGGGATAAATGAATCGGAGATTATAGAAAATGAAAAATGATTGAATCATGAAACTATACAGAAAAACTTATCCATGAGAATGTGTTAAAAATAAGCTCTTTGTTAAGACTTAACTTTCAAAATTAATATTAAAATGTTAATAATAGGATTAATATCCAAGATTTAATAACTAAAATGTTGGCTGTTTTTGGGAACTTATTCTCAATGAATTTAATCCCAAAAAAAAAAACACTTTAAAGTTTCTCTTCCCCATCTGAGAAATCAGACTCCGGCGGATGATTGGTCCGTGAGCCCGCCGAGATAATCAGGCAATTTACGGCATCGCCCACGAGAACGGCGGGATGCGGAATTTCAGGATTGGAGCGATGCCGGCGATGTGTAATCAGCTTGAATATCCCACATAGGGCAAAGGCCAAGGTCAGCAAGGAATTCCAGAGGCCAATGAGATGATATTTTATTCATATGAAAGAGATAGAGTCACACACCAAGGCAGATTGAATGGGCGGTAGGGATAACGCGGTAGGGGGGCGCCAATTTCAAATTCCGTTTCATATTTTATTTGCCAAAGGATGCTGCACGAGCTCCACAAATTGGTACTCCAAGCGGCGGCTGGAACGGAGGATTTGCACTCGAAAATTGCCGAGAACTTTCGGCAATACAAAACAGATTAAAGAATTACTGGGGGACCAAAAAATAAACTAAAAAATGAGAAGAAAATGAAAATGGAAGGAAAACTTTCCAGAAAGATGCGAGCAAAATACTTGCAGAAGGATACAAACTTTTGTTGAATCAAACGGCGTAAAAATTGACTCTGCACCAGGAACTTGGAGGATCTCTGGCAAAGATGCCACGCCCCCACATCCCACAGTACCGCCCATGCGTCTTGTTAACGTTGCAAGTTTTTTGTGTCGCACTGCTTCCCCGTTGCAGCCAAAGGACAATTGCAATGCGAGAGTCATTAAAATTTATGCCATCATATTTTTTGTATTCCTTCCTTTTTGTATGCACAGTGGGCAGTGGAGTGGGCGTGCTCCGGTGGGGCAGCATCGGGACAGGGGGACGGAGAGTGGGATGGGGCAAGGATGCCTGTGTGCAATTTTAATGAGTTGGAAATGATTTGTGCGGGTAACTGGCCGCCGGTTGACTACATAAACCCCCTAGTCAGTGGGGGCGTTGATGCTGCAGTCCCCACGCAACAGGACACGATAACAGGACACGGCAGAAGGAGTGGGCTGCCACGCCCACTACCCGTTGCTATCAGCGCCCACAGGCGGTGTTGGGTTCAATTTACTGTAAAAAATATGACTATATCAACGTTGACATTAGAGATCATGTTGTCATCTTCACTTTGCATCCTCTGCATCCTAGCTCCTGACACTTGAACTCGCAGCTACACTTGTAGAAATTGAACAGTAACTCTTAATGACTATTTTGTTTAAATGAAACTAAATCCAAATCAAAGCATATATGGGAAACACACATAAATAAACGTCAGAATGATGGCTTCCTCTATCATAATTTACTAAGAAATTTGTTCCCATCTTTACCAAAAGTTGACCAAATATTTTACAGTGTATCTCCCCTCTACTCACTTGATATAGGGCTGGTGGAGAGCCACGAGACTGGCGTGAATGCCCACACTGATGGCTGCCAAGTGGAAATAGTCGAACAGCACCGGCAGATGATAGTGAAGGCCACGTCCTGGATGGAAGTTAAGCTGCAGGTTCCTCGTCGAGGCCAGTGTCAGAGTGGAGGAGCCGATGCTCGAGTAGCTGCCACCCATTCCGTTGCTGCCATTGCTCACGCCGTTCTGCTCCCCAAACCAGAGCTCCAGTTGCAGCGAAAACTCGGCCCGTTCAATGGACTCCTTTAGGTGACGACTGTCAACTGCAAAGTACGAAAAAAACGAAAAATCAGGAATCAGGATATGGTAGGTCTCTGTCTTAGGGTTGAGTGAACTCCAAATCTCCGGGATAAATGCGGCAGAAAATCCAACCGGCAAACACTCAGCATATTCCCACACCACTCGCCCCAAAGTCCATTTCAATTCAGTCTTCAGGTTATTTGTTTTTTGTATTGATTTTCGTTTAGGCCCTGCGATAGAAAAGTGGGTGGCTGGCCCAAAACCTCAAACAAAATGGGTTAATGTCCATGTAGTTGTGCATGCGACAAAGCCAAATCAAACTTCATCCAAGACCGCAAACTATTGGCCGGAAACCGATGACTCAGGCACATTTCTCCTAGTTGGGCTGGAAACTCAATCAATTAAGTTTTCATTGTGGATTCAAGCCAGTAGGCTAATGTGGTTTTTAAGTTGATTTCATGAAGGGTTGGAAAAGGTCAACAATTACCTAAAATTCTAGATTTCTTCAAGGACTTCTCTCCAAGCAACAGGTATCTAAACCTAACCGTATCCCTTATACCATTTCGTATTCATCAATATCAACGATTATTCCACCTGCCACTCCATAATCATAACCATCAGACCCCCTTCCAACCCCTAAGCGATACCTTTCCATCCTGTAGCTCCATAATTCCCGCCCATCTCCTTCCCAAGCTGAAAATGTTAATCAAATTCAATTTGCTTCACTTGTCGATGGAGGTTCATGGGGCAGCTACTTAGGATTCTTTTAGCCGTCAGCCAAGGATGCGGGTATGAGTGTGTGTGTGTGGCCATAAAATTCATTTGTTTTCATAAAATAAGGATTTATCCATCGCAAAAAGGCAATAAAAGAACAGAGCCGGGAAGGCATGACTTCATCTCCTCTACGTTTCAGATTTTCTCGGGTCTCCCGCATCACTCATCCGCCATGTGGTCCAGCATCCGTGGTGACAATTGCTTTTTGGCTCAAATCATTTAAATGCTGAGGATTTTACAAGTGGAGACCACTGTTCTACATAGTTTATTTTATTGTTAGTTTGGCAGATTTTTTATAAACAGAAACAAATATTAATAAGGTTAAAAAATGTATTTTTAATTTAAAAAGATTTCCTAAAGAAGTTTGTATAGATTATGTTTTTGAACTAATAAACATATCGGGAATAGAAAAATGGAAATCCCTTTCAAATGAACAGAGAATTCCTTTCAGTGTTCACTTGGCATCTCTTTCAGAGAGTATCCTGCGTGTGCGAAAGATAAATTGCACAGTTTGGAGAAGCGGAAAAAGGGAAAACCAAAACAATCACACCACCGCACATGCGAAACATCAACAGCAGACAGAGGGCTGTCAAGTAAAAAGTTACTCTTGCTCTTGTTGTTTCTGTTGTTGGTGGAAAACTGTTGGTTTTTTTTCGTATTCCTGCGGCTTTCTTTTCTAGATTTCCTTCACACATGCTTGGAAAACTTGTCCAAATGAATTAATCACTTTATTCAGCAGCCAAGTGGATGATGTTTCTATTGTTTTTGTTGTTCTTCGCTGACAGCCAAAGGATATGAGTGTAAGGATAAAAAAAAAAATCAAAAATAAAGGGAAAACAATAAAGAAACCAAATAAAGGACGTGTGGAAGACCAGGGAAATTCATAAAGACAGGCAGTCTGTCAAGTGCTCATCATTCTCACACTTTTTTGCTGAGTGAGAGCGTGCTTTCCTTTTGTTTTCATTTCTTTACACCATTCCCATAAATATTCAAATAAAAATATCTTTATATATATCTTTTTATATGCGATACTGTGTATTCTTTGTGTATATTATATTTTCTTTGGGCTTCCACATTACTTTCAATTTTGTTTTTTTATGAGGCTTCATGCCATGCTATTTTTAATATTAAAAATATAGTCTTAATTGTTTACTTCTTTGGATATGTTCTTGGCCTTTTGCCCTCTCTTTTCTGGGTCTTCGTTTTGTTAATAAGAAAACTTGGCCAACACATTGACCTAGTTTTCTGCTCTGCCGGACTAAAAATAAGAAAGTCCACAAGAAAAGAGCTGCGATGGTGAATTTCCTAAAAGGAGTTTCCCAACTTGTCGTAATTGCATTGCAGCCAGGGCAGCAGAAATCCTTTTAGCTGCAGCCAGCAATAAATGCAATTAGGTGGAAATTTCCAAACCGAAACTTGTCCTGCCATGCGTCTCCGCCATCGACATCGGCTTCGACAGCGCCATCGCCATCGCCATCGCCATCTGTCCCGTGTGGTCATCAAGTTCATCCCCCTGGAATTCCCAGAGCTCAAAAGTTCTTCCACCCGAAAAACTTTGCCCGGGCTTTGACAATTTGATTTATATTTCCAATCCAACAATAAACTCATTTCGGCTCTCAAAGTTTTGTTCTCCGCGCTGAGTGAGCGAGTGATTTGGTGTCTGGTTACCCACTTTGGGTTTAGACACTTTTTTTTAGACATATCTTAGATATATCTTCAAAATATCACCGATGCGCCAAAGGGGAATTCTCAGCATTCTTGGCACTCGAAAAAGGTCGCTTGAATTTTTTGCATACCGTACCTGACATGTACTTATGGTACATTTTCAAAGGCGATGGAAAGTATGCACCTAAAAGGATAATTATATCATTGCCAATAATCACTCGTACATCGATTCTTCGTAAATTTGCATCAAAATCTAGAAACAAAATATGTGTTATATTTTTCGCACGAAGCCACTATATGCTCCACCGGGATAGTTATATCTTTGGAAATATTTAACCTATTCTTGAGCGGAATACCTTTATCGATTTGTAATTCGATTCTCCGTCAATCTGCATTAAAATCCAGAAACAACATATTTTTTAGATTTTTCATCAAATTTTCTGGAGGGTCCTCTTCGAAAATCCATAAAAAGGCATCCAGCCACTATATGCTCCACCGGGATAGCTATATCTTTGGAAATATTTATCCGATTCTTGAGCGGAATAACTTTATCGATTTGTAATTCGATTCTCCGTCAATCTGCATTAAAATCTAGAAACAAAATAATTTTTAAATTTTTCATCAAATTTTCTGGAGGGTCCTCTTTGAAAATCCATAAAAGGCCATCCAGCCACTATATGCTCCACCGGGATAGCTATATCTTTGGAAATATTTATCCGATTCTTGAGCGGAATACCTTTATCGATTTGTAATTCGATTCTCCGTCAATCTGCATTAAAATCCAGAAACAACATATTTTTTAGATTTTTCATCAAATTTTCTGGAGGGTCCTCTTCGAAAATCCATAAAAAGGCATCCAGCCACTATATGCTCCACCGGGATAGCTATATCTTTGGAAATATTTATCCGATTCTTGAGCGGAATACCTTTATCGATTTGTAATTCGATTCTCCGTCAATCTGCATTAAAATCTAGAAACAAAATAATTTTTAAATTTTTCATCAAATTTTCTGGAGGGTCCTCTTCGAAAATCCATAAAAGGCCATCCAGCCACTATATGCTCCACCGGGATAGCTATATCTTTGGAAATATTTATCCGATTCTTGAGCGGAATACCTTTATCGATTTGTAATTCGATTCTCCGTCAATCTGCATTAAAATCCAGAAACAACATATTTTTTAGATTTTTCATCAAATTTTCTGGAGGGTCCTCTTCGAAAATCCATAAAAAGGCATACAGCCACTATATGCTCCACCGGGATAGCTATATCTTTGGAAATATTTATCCGATTCTTGAGCGGAATACCTTTATCGATTTGTAATTCGATTCTCCGTCAATCTGCATTAAAATCCAGAAACAACATATTTTTTAGATTTTTCATCAAATTTTCTGGAGGGTCCTCTTCGAAAATCCATAAAAAGGCATCCAGCCACTATATGCTCCACCGGGATAGCTATATCTTTGGAAATATTTATCCGATTCTTGAGCGGAATACCTTTATCGATTTGTAATTCGATTCTCCGTCAATCTGCATTAAAATCTAGAAACAAAATAATTTTTAAATTTTTCATCAAATTTTCTGGAGGGTCCTCTTCGAAAATCCATAAAAGGCCATCCAGCCACTATATGCTCCACCGGGATAGCTATATCTTTGGAAATATTTATCCGATTCTTGAGCGGAATACCTTTATCGATTTTTAATTCGATTCTCCGTCAATCTGCATTAAAATCTCGAAACAAAATAATTTTTAAATTTTTCATCAAATTTTCTGGAGGGTCCTCTTCGAAAATCCATAAAAAGGCATCCAGCCACTATATGCTCCACCGGGATAGCTATATCTTTGGAAATATTTATCCGATTCTTGAGCGGAATACCTTTATCGATTTGTAATTCGATTCTCCGTCAATCTGCATTAAAATCTAGAAACAAAATAATTTTTAAATTTTTCATCAAATTTTCTGGAGGGTCCTCTTCGAAAATCCATAAAAGGCCATGCAGCCACTATATGCTCCACCGGGATAGCTATATCTTTGGAAATATTTATCCGATTCTTGAGCGGAATACCTTTATCGATTTTTAATTCGATTCTCCGTCAATCTGCATTAAAATCTCGAAACAAAATAATTTTTAAATTTTTCATCAAATTTTCTGGAGGGTCCTCTTCGAAAATCCATAAAAAGGCATCCAGCCACTATATGCTCCACCGGGATAGCTATATCTTTGGAAATATTTATCCGATTCTTGAGCGGAATACCTTTATCGATTTGTAATTCGATTCTCCGTCAATCTGCATTAAAATCTAGAAACAAAATAATTTTTAAATTTTTCATCAAATTTTCTGGAGGGTCCTCTTCGAAAATCCATAAAAGGCCATGCAGCCACTATATGCTCCACCGGGATAGCTATATCTTTGGAAATATTTATCCGATTCTTGAGCGGAATACCTTTATCGATTTTTAATTCGATTCTCCGTCAATCTGCATTAAAATCTCGAAACAAAATAATTTTTAAATTTTTCATCAAATTTTCTGGAGGGTCCTCTTCGAAAATCCATAAAAAGGCATCCAGCCACTATATGCTCCACCGGGATAGCTATATCTTTGGAAATATTTATCCGATTCTTGAGCGGAATACCTTTATCGATTTTTAATTCGATTCTCCGTCAATCTGCATTAAAATCTCGAAACAAAATAATTTTTAAATTTTTCATCAAATTTTCTGGAGGGTCCTCTTCGAAAATCCATAAAAAGGCATCCAGCCACTATATGCTCCACCGGGATAGCTATATCTTTGGAAATATTTATCCGATTCTTGAGCGGAATACCTTTATCGATTTGTAATTCGATTCTCCGTCAATCTGCATTAAAATCTCGAAACAAAATAATTTTTAAATTTTTCATCAAATTTTCTGGAGGGTCCTCTTCGAAATCCATAAAAAGGCATCCAGCCACTATATGCTCCGCCGGGATAGCTATATCTTTGGAAATATTTATCCGACTCTTGAGCGGAATACCTTTATCGATATGTAATTCGATTCTCCGTCAATCTGCATTAAAATCCAGAAACAAGATATTTTTTAGATTTTTCATCAAATTTTCTGGAGGGTCCTCTTCGAAAATCCATAAAAAGGCATGAAGCTACTATATACTTCACGGGGATAGCTATTTGTTTGGCAATATTAAAGTGATTATTGAGCGGAATACCTCAAACGTAGATTGATTCTCCATCAATCTGCATTAAGTTTTAGAAACAAAATATTTTCTTGGTTTGTTGTTTTCGATCAAAAAAAGTATGGAGCTACTATGGCCCGAGCAAAGGCAGGGTATTATGAAGATAATTTCTTTTAATATTGATATCGTGTTTTTATAAATGATAAATGAATATTTATGAAAGCAAAAATAAATTTTAATTGTGTAAGTTCCAGCCAGAACTTGTTTTCGTAGATACGCATGTTTTGGCCTACAACCGACTAGGAGGATGCCAGCAATGCGGCAGTGTTGCATTTTCGCATTCTTGGCACTCGGCCGGGCGAAAATTTATTCGGCAGCCTAGTTAGGTCACTCACCCAGCAAGTGGCTGCGAAAGTGGATGATGTCGCGCAGCGGAACCTCCTCGTTGCGGTAGAGTATCTGAAAGATGCGCGAGGCGCCGCTCCCGTTGATTACCGAGGCGGACGAGCAGCTGCCCGGCAGGGAGGACCCACCCAAGGGCGGTGGCACCTCTCCCGGCGACAACTGCTCACCCCGGTCGCTGCTGTCGCTCCCATGGTCGGTGGCGGATCCAGGTCCGTTGGCGTGTCCGTTCGCTTTACCGGGGCCGTTGGTTTCCGGTATGCTGGTCTCCACCTGGACGGGCAGACGGGGCGAGACCCGAAGGCCACAACGCACCTGGTAGAGCCTGGCGGGTAAACGATAATGGAAAAATAAATTTCAGCATTTCAATATAGTTAATCAATTGCGAAAATAAATTCGGTTTAAATATGCGCATTAATATGCTTCATATCATAAATCAGAACTGAACAGAATAATATAATTTATGCCAATTTGGCTCTCATTTTTGTTTCATTTTCATAATTAAAAATAAAGGATTTTATGAAAGGCATTGTTTCAATTATTGTCGACATAGTTTTAAACTGATTATCTCACTTAAAATCATTTTCTTTGGGGCCTTGTGTGATTTTCTGAAAAACAAGTAGAATATTCAAACCAAATACAGGCAACATGGCGTATACGTATTATATAAATTACGTATACGTATTTTAATTGTAAGGTTTTCTGTTTTTTGTTTATTTCCTTCCTCATCTAATATCTTTTTAATCCGCTGCTGTCAAAATATTTAAAGATCAGAAAGCCTCAATTCCCAGGAGCTGTGTCGAACACTGACACCTCGACTGTCGCCAGCGTCATGTTCAGTGACAGCCAAAAACAAAAGAAAATCAAAGAAAAAATACACATAAAAATCGGCCCAGAACAATTGTATTTGCGCACATGTGTATATGCTGCGTTGCTTTCATTTTGTTATATATTTTTAAAACACGAGCTACTGGCCACTTCCCCTTCGCCCCTATGGGGGCATTGCGTTTTTCTTCAAGGGCCGAAGCAACGTCAAGAGCAGCAGCAACAAATTGAAATCCCATAAACACTTGGCAGACAATTAGTGAGTGCTGCGGTCACTACAAGTTGCATGCACCACGCTACCCAGGCTTTTAATAAACAGAAAAAAAATTCGAGACAAGAATAGAAAATTAAATATTAAATTTCAGCTGTATATCCATCTATTTTTTAAGTGTATGGGTTATACCTGTGCCACTATTTTTCTGATTGGTAGTAGACTCTTTTATTTGCTTATTGCACTGCAATCGTTTTTGTTTGATCAACACCTGTCTGTGCCAGTGGAGGCGATATGTGAGTGTACTCAACAAATTGGAGCCAAAAAATTAACAATTTTATTTGAGATTTTCTGTACCAATGGCAATAAAAGGCAGGCTGTGTGAGGAGAGGAGTGGGTAATGTCCCAATCGACCCGGATTACTTGAATATTTGCAACATGTACACATAGTATCTACAAAGTGCAAATCATCGACATTAATATGCAGACAGAAAATTACTAATTGGAGGAACTATTTTTAGCATAAGATTTCAAGAGGTTTGTTTTAAGTATTTTTTTTTACTAACCAGAAGTCAAATATTTAAGCTAATTAAATGGGAGTTCATGACCTTCTTAATTCGATGAATAATGAACTGGAAAATTTGTAGCTATTATATGGGATGAATAATGAACTGGATCTGGAAAAAAAGCATTTGTCCTGAATTTGTTTCATGGCGTTTTATTTGAGAAACCTTTTTGCCAGCTTATCGATCAATTTCCTCTGACATTGTAATAAAAGTTTATTCGTGTTTATTTTTTTACTTTACGGGCTTTGGAATGAATACATCATTCTGGCCAGAAGTGCTTTTAAAACGTGGCTACAAACTCACCCGCGCTGAAACAAATCCACATTGAAGAACTTGTGCAGCTCGACGGAGAACTCGATGGTGGCCTGTAAGTCGCCCATGATTCCCTGACCCTGGCCCTGCTCCTCCTCCGGCTCCGGCTCCGGCTACTCCTCCTTCTACTCCTCCTTCTTGTGGTTAGTTCAAGTTTTTAGCAAGTTCATTGGCTCTTGCCTGAAAAAAAGAAAGTACATAAAAATGTGCGATAAGTTTTTACTTTTATTTTGTTTATTTTTCTTTTTTTTTTCCCCATGCTGGCTGCAGAGCCTGTGGCTAAAATGGCGTTGCAGCCAAGTTCGATTGCCGTGCTCTCAATAAATTTATTGGCAACAACTATTGACAGCTTGGGCAATTGATTGGCCCGTAATTGTGCGAGGAAACTGTGCCAAGTGGACGATATTTGCCGAGTTCGCGTTATTGCCACAAATGTGGGTGGTTTATGGGCCACACCAAGAGGAAATATACATATGTCTTCAAACAAATGAAATGGGGACTTGCAGAGATTAAGATTAAAATTTATTTGTATTGGTTTAGTTTAAAGTTAAAAGTTCACAAATAAATTGGATATTTTTCTTTGGAAAATAATAAATAATATTATGCAATTATATGTACATAATATTTTATATACAAATATTTTATTGAAATACATTAAGTTTAAAAAAAAATATTTAACTAAAAATCCAATTAGAAAAGAAATGTGTTCCAAGCTTATCCTGGAACAGAAAGTTAAGTTTACAGAACCAGGATTACTTTTTTCCTTGTGCACAAGTTACACTCTGTGTGTGTGTGTGTGTTTTGTTTTGTGTGTTCTCTTCTGAGGTTAGCGGGTCAGCCACAACAACAACAACAACAATAACAGAAGGAACAACAATAGAGGGAGAACAAAATAGGGGAAGCCCCGTCACGATGTCATACGAATGAGGGCAAAAGCGAAAGGAAGACTACAACAAAAACATCAACAACAACAACAACAATAGCAACAACAGCGACAACTTTTAATCGCCAAACAACAAAAGCTCCTTTCAGCGAAAGCGAAAACGAAAAAGTCTGTCAGTCAGTCAGTCGCCTGCGAAACCCACGCCTACAATAACATTAATGTGCTGCAGTTAATGTCCCCCACTCCCACTCCCATTCCCACTCCCACATCCACCCACGACCCACCACCACCCACTTTTGGGGTGACCTCGCTTGTTGACACAATGGAAGCAAGGCAAGAAAATGCTGCTGTTGCTCTGCTGCTGCTTCATGAGCTTCTTGTGCCACATGATGAAAGAGTTATGTTCGCCGCGCGGATTTTTAAGGATATTCCACCAATCTCACTCCCCCACTGGATTGTCTGTCTCCCTGCATGGCTCTGTCAATGTAGGTTAACCTAAGTAAGCCAAGTAAGGTGGCTGTGGATGGGGATGTGGGTGCAATTACATTATCAGACAAGACTATAGCTTATAATTCATTAAAGACGACACAAAAATGTCAATCAGAAGTTGTTTATTAATTAATAATTAATGCAATTGTCTATGAAGTAAGCTTTATACTTAGTAACTGTCATTTTTTTAGTTAAATAATTTAGTAACTCTCTCTTTAATTAAATCTCCTCTTAACTTTTCTAATTCTTCAGATATCGATGATGTGTAATAGATATATATTTAAATAATCTGCAGATAGATAGACCTCTTTATACACTATGATGTCTAACATATATCCACCCATACCATAACACATCTAGTAGACTCCGACTTATAGTCATCAAACGCAATGTATGTATAAGCTGCAACAGTGGTTAAGTGAAAGTGATGATGCCATTTGTTAGCAAAGTCCTTAAACCGCTCGCTTTGCTATCCTCCGCGTGCTATTCCTGCTCCCTTCCCCCAACCACCCCCTGTTTTTATCCCATGATGTATGAGCAAATGTTGTCGCTACATTTTGACTTACTTTGTCATTAAGTATACGTCTCGAAACCCCAAAAACCGAACCCTCCACCCACACAGCTCGACAAATGTTTGTGTTCATGAATTTGAAATGTTTTATAAAGACGGCGGATTTTCGGCTTTGGCTTTTCGAAATTAAAAGCAAATTTGCTTGTTAGTTTTACGCCTACACACAAGCCGGTTCTCCATAGGGAGCTGGAAAAGTTTCCCAAAACAGTTTCAAATGTTTCTTTAACTTTTCCCCATTACGCATACGCCGCGTTGTCTGTTGGATTTCCTTCTTTTTTTTTTTGCAATAACTTTTTCGTTTCGATGTTGATTGGGATAGGTGGAGATCGGGGATTGGGGATAAAGGGGAAACTGGGTCATCGCAAAAGTTCACGCAAAAAACTGTATTGTGAATAAAGTGCCAACAATGCGAGTACAAAGAAAATATAGAAAACGGGAAGCGGAAACTTTTTAAAAGTTCAACCAAAAAACACATTTGAGCGGAAAGTGTAGGGGGAGGCAGTGGAATTTTAAAACCATAATGGAGTATTTTACTTTTTTTTTTTTTTTGGGGAATACTTAGAGGTTTGGGCACAAAAGCTCTGGCAAGTTGAAACGCATTCATCAACTTTCTAATTGAAAAGTGCACAAAGGCCAAACTAGACTAATAATAAAAATAAAAGAGCTGTCAAAGGATAAAGTTTCTAATTGAAAACTATTCGGTGGCTACCTAAAATAATAATAAACGAAATGAGCTGCCAAGTAGCGTTTACCGACCACTGAGAGTACCATAAAAATAAAGCTGCCAAAGCCACTTCAGTCACTTATCGATACAAAAGCAAAGCCAAACAAACAAAAATATATAAAGACCCCAGAACATAAGCCCGGAATTTCCGATCGGCCCATGTTTCAATGGGCTATCCTATACAAACTGTCGATGACAACGGTCTCATAAACGGGAGGAATCAAATCGTTCGTGCTTATCATCGTAATGATTATCCCTAATGCCCCTGCCTGGGAATGAAAGAGAAAGGGAGGAGGCAGGAGAAGAGCAAGGGGAAAAAGGACTTCCGCGGAAAGGAAATGAGAAAGGGACCCTAGCTATCTCTTAAAGTATCCCGAGGAGGAGCCCTCTTCTGGCCGACTTCTTTTTACGTTCTGCGTGTGTTCTAAATTATTGCCGCCTCGTTTCGATGTCTGGCCCCAGTCCAAATGGTAAAGAAGGAGGCAGCTAAGGAAAAAAGAAGGACAAAAAGGAGCAGCAGCAGGACTAGGAACAGCAGGAGCTGGCCATACACGGCCTGTCAATGGCAGACAAACGAGGGACGGGATGTGGTCTTTCCCACTGGCCCAGATGAAGATAAGTTGGTGACCCCGACACGTTCTGTTTCTTTTTTCTTCAATCGGCCGCTTCTTCTACTTGTTTTTGATAAATAATACTACACTATCCACATAGAAGAGGTGCGGGGGAGGACGCACATATTGTGTGCGAATGTGTTAATGTCTAAGGTCGATGGGCTCTGTTGATGAATGAAATGCTTTCATGTTCATATTTCAATTTAATGCCATGGGTTGTTAGCATTTCCTTTTAGGGCTGCTTTATTTAGGGCTTGATTTCAATTTCAAGGCCGTAAATTCAATTAATTTCCTCTTCAAGCCCAACTTTATGACTGTAAAAAATTAATTAAAATATTTTGTTTAGCTTCCAGCAGCAGCCTCCAGCTTGTCCAGATCAAAAAGATTGCGTTGCCGTGCCAACCGAAAAAAGGTCCTTGAAACTGAATAGGCCTTTCACTCCCTGGGAGCTCGATTTCATTTGATTTAAATCATTAACCACTCGTATAGTGCTCGCCTTTAAAGCACCAACTTGTTCCCAAAACGTTGCATAACTAAGCAAATTAAGTTTATCCAAGTTGAAGGGAAATCTTTGGTCCTTCCTCGATGTTTATCTCGGGCAACTTGAAACCAGGCAGAAGGCAGAAAAGTTTACTTTTTGTTGGTTGTTATCTTTGTGTGTTGCAGGAAACCGAGAGAAGAAAGCTCATTCAATCTGGTTGTCCGGTAACTTTTGGTTGCCATCCTTCGGCCCATCTCCATGCCGACTTCCTCCGCCAGCCAGACAGATCCGGAAATAGGCAATTTCATATCAGACGTTTCAACGACCGATTTGTTTAGCGTCCTGCCTGCTGATTCCTGAATACAGAAACATGTGTTCTGTTTCGTCCTTTAAATTATTCATCAACTCCGGAAAGTTAAACATCCTGAGTTCTAAACCTGGTCCTCACATTTTCCCGAGCATTTCGTAAAAAAATATGCCCTCGAGTCTCGACATCGTCGCCGTCCGTGAGCATGAAAATTATTTTTCTCGGCCCTTCCCCCTTCCCGTTTTCATTCTTTTGATTTTGTGAACAATAAAGCAAGTATGAAGGTTGTACTTAAGGGGTTAAGACTTTGGGATACCTGGTAGTATCCATAATATAAAATATATTATGTCTGAAGTTGGGGGTTTTTTGTCTTATAGTTTTCTGGAATACTTAGAATAGGAAGTCCTTATATTATATAATATTATATACAAGTATTAAAGGAATTCCTTCTTATAAATAATTCCATTATTCCTTTGTATATTCTCAAGAGTATCGTTTATAAAAATTGCCAACAGTTGCAGCTGACGGGTTGCTAAAAGGGGCTAAAAAAAGGGCTTTGAGAGCTGAGGTATCTTGGCCAAGTGCATCGCGTGCCTTGGGCCGTGCCAGGGGCGTTCGGGCGGGCCACTTGCTCACGTTGCACGTGTCGAGCAACTCAAGGGGCCGCAAGTCGAAGGGTGAAACAATAAAGGGCGAGCGGAACAACTCGAGTGCAACGCCAACAATAACAGTAACAATAGCTACTGCAAAATAGCAACAACAACAAAAGGGAAAAGTTAAGAAAAATGCAAGCGTCTAACTGGTCTAGGGGAACCGAGCTTTGTGGCAAGTTCAGGCAAGTGCAAGGAATTGGTCAACGTTTACGGCCAGTCTGTGTGGCTTTCTCGTATTACACGTGGCCGGGAAAAAATGGCAAAAATGGGTGAGAAGAAAAGCGTAGGAGGGAAACCGATTGAAGCGTCTGGGCTTGATGGGAAAAATAGTCGGGTGGAAAATCTTGGGGCGCATCAAATGGAATTGGTAAAGGAAAGAGCACGAACTGATGAAAGATTGGGCTGGGAGCTCAAAGGAGCTTTGCGAAATGAAATGGAAATGAAAAGTGGAAATGGCAAAGATCATGAAATATGAAGAAGATCTGCCAATAGGCTTACCATAGGTAAAATAAATCCTTAAAATAAGTCATTTCTGTAAGGTTCCAGACCATCTAAGCTACAATATTTAAATCACAAGAGATAATTAAATGAAATGAATTATGTATCGGGACTGGCCTCCTCCTCTAACTTCTCTCCTCGAACTAGTGGGCTACATCCATAATTTGCTCAACTCTGTGCAGCATATCCAAGCATGTATGCAACATGGCATCATACCAGAACCGGATGACTTAATTATATGCACCAAGTACCCACTTCCTCGCCAGGACCTGCCCCTCTCTACCCTTTGAAGGACCCTTCCCACTTGGTTGACTCCAACAAAGCTCAACGAGTTGAGGCGCATTGTGTGGAGCGAGCGGTATGTGAGCACCTGAAGGACCTCTAGGGTTTGGACTCGACTCTCTAATGAAAATGGAAACTTGAATTGGCAGCAGACCGAAACGTTGGAACGAATCCGGGATGGATCCGGGTGGCCGGGAACGAGTCTGCGGCGTGACGTGGCGTGGGGTATGGAAAAATTGAATTGAGCCTTTTTATGCGACCAGACCGACGATGAATGACAGGGAGGAGGGCCAGGAGCCGGAACAGGATATTTCATTACATTTAAGCATGCATGGCTGAATGATGGAGGAATATGAGCTGGGAGGCGGGGACTGGAGGGGGCTTAGATAGGGTTACGCCCACGTGGAAAAAATGGCAACATTGTTGAAATGTGCAAATATTGGCTCAAGTGACGGCAATAAAAAAGTCAACCCCGGCAAGTTGCTTGTTCTCTCCAAACAGCCCTCAGGTGCTTGAGGGTTATCCTTTTTATATATGTATGACTGCTACCTGGTGGTTGATTAAATATAGGGTATATTTGGCTATATTCGAGTAATAGTATACAAGTTTTCCTCCTCCCAAGAAGAGAAACTATTAAGGTTCAAGCATTAATGGGTGTTTGGTAGTCGTTACTTTTCTCGCATTTTTTTTTTCGGAAAAATCCCAAATTGCTGGCTACTTCACCTGGCATTTCATCAATTGATGTCCCTTTAGTGTTATCCCAAATTTAACCTTAAAAGCTCACGATTGTCGACAGCAATTTCAATTTCCCTTTGATTGACGGCCCGAACCCGAAAAGCCCAAACCGAAGGATACGCCCCCCTTTTTGCATAATTGCATACCTGTCTGGGCTATATTTTCGTATATTCGTATATCCGAATGCAAATAAATATGTGGGTGTCTGGTCAGGTCGTATATCTCGTTGGCAATGGTATTAGGAAGAAGCTCTTAACCCCTGTCTGCCAGTGTGGATCGTTGTGTGACAGTCGGAAGGGAATTCAGATGCCTGCCTCTGTCGGCTCTCTCCGGCTGTGGTTTCAGTTCCATTTGGGTTGAGTTGAGTTGAGTTGCGTTATGTTATGCTGATGCTACTGGTCCTGGTGCTGGTATTTTTTTTGCTGCTTTGCGTTATGCGGCAGTTAACTGTGTCGTGACATGTGGCAAGCATAAAAGAACCGTAAAATGTCATGTTTGTTGGGGGCCGAAACATGACGTGAAGTGGCCGAGATGTTGGGAACAGGACGGAACGTAGCCGGACCGACAGAACGATGACGACTCTCACAGTTGGCTGACATGTGACTCACGCATTTGCCAAAAGGTCGGATCTAAGTGTGGGGTGGCGGTGGCGGTGGCAGTGGCAGGGGTGGGTTAATAGGCGGTCGTGTCAACATATAGCCAAATTACACTAGGCACGCAGCCTGCGAAACCGGAGAACCGCAAGCAATTTCCCGCCAAAGGTAAGGTCTTTATTTTAATAAACTCCACAATTCCAACTGTGTTGAGTTAGTCATGCGAAAGTAAAGGAGTTGTTTTCCATAATTAATCGATTTTTTATGCGGATCTAGAATTTCAGATCGATAAGATGGTGGCAAGAGCCATAAATCATGTCCTAAATATAGTTGGGGGGGCGGATGGGAGAGGTTTTTATTTTTATTAGTTTGGTTTTGGGAATACCTTCTTCTTCTAAGAATCATGCATTTCCAGCACTAGGTCCCTAGACCCATAGTATTCAAAATTGAAATTTTTGTAGCATAGTGCTCGGCGCAGTTGGCACTCTAGGATTGTAAAGGAGTCCCTATTTAGTCCCTTTTTTTGTGCCGACCATCAAATTTGCGAGTAAATGTCCCATAGCCGTCCCGGACCCATCCGAAATCCGTTTTAATTAAATGCATCATAAATTCTCGCACATTTCGGCGCCGAGGAGGGTTTTTGGCAACAAAAAAATACTGTGTCGGCCGCACTTGTCACTCAGTTTCAAATACTTTTCATACCATTTTTGATTCACTTTCCTCTCTGGTGGCATTTATTTTTTATATATTTTTTGTCGAGCAGGTTTTTGCCCTGCAAACCATTTTTATTTGTCGCTCATTTTTCGTGTGGCATGTTTGGCCATGAAAAACGGGAAATTTATTTATAAATTTTTGCGTTTGCTCTGCGGGTTTGCGTATGAAATGTTTTTGCAATTTAAAAATAATTAACCCAAAACAGTCCCATGTAAAGGCCCGTCTCCCAGGAGGGCGACTGATAATATAATATGTATGCGTGAGGGAATAAAAATATCAATGGGAATTGAAAAAGTTTCGTGTGTTGGTCATGTTTTTTGTCGAAATTTAAAAATATGGCTGCTCTTTACTGGGGAGGATATGGAGAACGAGGAGGCGGCCATTGAATTAATTAGGCTGTGACAAGGAGTGACACTTTAAGCAAGGGCGGTCAAGTGGTGGGAGTGGCTGGCAGGACAGCACAGTAAGGCACACGCTCCCGAGCGTTCCCATTTTGCCCTAATTTTACTTTCTGCGATGTTATCAGGACACACACATAGCAGGAGCAACCGAAGAGACATCCCCGACACACACTCTCTCTTCTCGCCATCCCTTTGATTTTTATTTTTTAACCGAAACTGCCCCTCCCCCTCCCTCCCCCATTGGGGACGATGTCATAATTTACGCACTTCTTTATTTGGCCATTTTCGGGTAACTATTTGCACGGCTGCTCGACGGCTGACATTTCCTCGCGCTCTTTCCGGGGGCTAATGAAATTAAGTTGCGAACCGAAAACCGCAACAACCGAACGGAATTATTGTGATTCTCTGCTGATTCTTTTTTTTTTATCTGCCAGCCCCGTGTTCGCAACGTGTTTGAGAATTTCCGCCGTACAACGCACGTCCGTACCGGGAAAATGTCTACAACCAACTGCGCCGGAAAATGAGAACCCAGAACCGAGAACCATGAACTCAGCACTGAGAACTGAGAACGTTCCACGGAATGCGTCGTCGGGTGAACTTTTCTTCGTACTCTTGGCCGTGTTGTTTTTTTTTTAGCCAAAAACTTAATTCAGTTTACAATAAGGGGACTTTGGCTAAAAGAGAAATTTCTCTTTGGAATTATTAGGGCGATAGGTGCAAGTGAACGAGTCTGGATTGATGAGACTTTCAATGCTGTGCCTCTGACGGGTGATAAGTGATTGATTAATTGATTATAATTATGCCTTTCACTTTCAATTTCACTGGAAATCTTTGCGCCAAAGGAGGCTAATAATTCAGTTTCTTGGAATACAGCCATATGAAATTTAAAGGAGCTTCATAAATGTCCAAATATTCATCACCATAATTTATACAAAAGGGGTATTCCTCAAAGCCTGTATAGGATACCAGTATATTTTTACATTTCTGTATAATTTTATTTTAAAAGTATGGTTTTATTCTTTTTATTCTAATTTATTGGAAATGTAGAAAAATATGACTCGTTTTTGCTTAAATTATAAGTGACTTTTATTTAAAAGTATTTGTTTTAAAACTCTATTTTTAAACTCTAAAAATAATGCAACAAATTTTAAAAATTTTATTAATTTCATTCTTGATAACTTTTTCAAAAACATCTAGAAATGGATATGGACAATGATTATTAAAGAATATTTAAAAGTTATTACCTAGCCCTACTTAGCTAAGTTCTCTTGAAAGGCGAAAGCCCTGCACATGCGTGTGAGTCCTGTTTCTCTTTATCCTGTCGCTCAAATAACGAACACGTTGTTCGTCCTGTCTGTTCCCCCGGGGACTTGGAGACTAGCCCTTGCCGGCGGCATCTCAACCAGGTGGCGGGTCGGGCAGGACGAGGTGCTTGGCAAACAGCTGGACAGCCAAACAGGACAGACTGCAAGGAGGCAGGATAAGGCCATAGCGACAGACAGTCAGACAAAGTCGCGAATCTGCAACAACAATGTCGGCCGAAAGCTCTTCTCTCATCGTTGGACCAGAATAAAATAAATCATGAGTGGAAATCTCGTCGCGAAGTCCTTTTCTCCGGGCAGCTGATTATTTTATCAGCATTAGTTTTGTTTAGTTGCCACACAGACAGGTGGCTGCATCCCCAGAGACAAATAAAACGAGAAAAGAGAGCAAAGAGAGAGGGTGTGTGTTGGGAGAAAGGACGAAGGCGCCTGCCGACAGGCACTTTCAATTTTATTTGCGCGCATTATGGCGAAACATGATTGCTGAGCAGGTGCGGCAAGGACGGAACGAGTCCTGTTCAAAATGGATTGCTCATACGCCCCGTTGCACCCCATGGGAATAGCTAATGATATGATGAGCTTATTTCCTTAAAGCGCCAAATGAATGAATATAATTTTATGGTTTCAAATAGGAGATGGAGCGATAATACTTTGAGAGTGGATATTTCATTGTTTACGATACACTTTATTCATATTTTTAATGAGAAAATACAAACGATCCTAGGTATAATTTAATTAGGTTCACTAGCTAGCTAATTATCAATAAGATTTTTTTTTACACTTACGTCTAGTAATCTTAAAATACGCGAATTTTGATCGTGCAAACTTTTCTATTTTCCACATTCACTTTTCCACTTTCACTTTGGCGATAAACCGCTCTTAACCTTGGTTTTCCAACCGCCCCAAACTAGTTAATTACTATTGTGCCCACTCCGAAATATAGCTGGATGAAATCTGGCATATATATCTGGTGAATATATAGATTCCTCGACCCACTAATTGGGCTGAACCTCGCAGACAAAGTAGGTCTCGAAGCTGCATGGCGAATCGTTCCACTTGAGGCCCTTGCCGTCGCGATTCCACAGCTCCAGGCAGTTCTCCTCCTCCCCGTTCTCGTAGCGGAAGTTGTTCGGCTCGCCGGCGTTCCAGTTGGTGAAGGTTATTGGCCGGCCGGTGGCCATCCAGAAGAAGGTGCCCTCGTCGGCCAGGTCGGTGCCGGAAATCCAGAAATGCTCGTGGCCCAGGCCTGGAAATTAAATTATAGTAGTTAGTTAAGGGCTTAATGGTTTGTATTTAAAGGAAAGAAACATCTGGGTACTAAATTATTTATTAAAATGGAATTACTATTTACTCCCACTCCCTGTTCAAAGCCCTCTTAGTTGCTGCCCCCTTTGGGGAATGTTTGTGTGGGGGCGTGGTCTCTGCCCATGGCCCTGCGGCGGTCACCTTTCAACAGAAATGTGCAACATTCACTTTTTTCCCTGTGTCTGCCGCCTATTGCCCCATTTCGTGCGAGTGTCTGTTACTATGGGGATTTATGCAATGGAAAGTGCAGCGCCCACTCTCGACCCCCAACCTCCGACGGCCCCCTCTCCAGGGGATATTAAACCCCCTCTGTTAGCCTTTGTTGGGTTTTTGGTTACCAACTTCCGTGTATTATGGCACTGCCTAGAAAGTCCAACAGAGTCCACTGACCAGAGCCAGCCGGCATGGCATTGGGAATTGTTTTTGTTTGCTGGCCGGGTTTATTGTCATGTTGATCGGCTTTACAACTGATTTGAGTCGTTGCATGTGGCAGGGATTTTAGTTGTGGCAGATGATGCTTTGATTGGCTCTTTTGGACAGTTGCTCAGCATATAATTCAATTTACTTTCAGTCTAAACCACAATCAGTTTTGGCCCAGGTCTAATAGACACTATTATGTGCCTGATTATAACTATTTTTGTTTTAGATTTCTTTCCATTAAGAACCCAAGGCAACACTTACCAAAGTCACGTATGTGCTTCTCCAGTCTATCGTTCTCTTCCTGTGATGAAATGCTGGCCAAATGCATGCCATGGTATCTGCAATATTGTGTCGCTTTGAACCAGTTTGCCTGTGATGGAATAAATAGAAAAAATACACATTGAATCGAATTGAATTGAATTGAATTTAAGATGCATGCCAAGTTAAAGATTATATAATTGTGTTTGCACAATCGGTTGACCCAGTTCGGTTGAGAGTCCCCCTCGAATCTCGATCCTTCGACAGTCACTGAAAGTTTTTTCATTCAGACTCTGTTTTTTTTTTTTTTTTCATTCTCTACCCCCCACCACCTGACACTTGTCAATAAAAAATCAACAAGATTTGTTTGCATGAAGTATTTGATTTTTTTTTTATCCCGCAATCCCGCATGTGTTGCAATGTGCCACAGGAGGCGACACAGGAGGGCGTGGCATTGGTCACGCATTCGCAACGAAATTGAGTTTATCCGACGTGGGCTGAAGTTGCCAATTAGTGTTTGTATCTGAATCTGTATCTATTGCGGTTTGGCCATCTAAATGTTATCAGAATCGAAATTGGCATCGAAATCTGTATTGCGCTTAGGCCATATAGCCATACAGCCATATAGCCATATAGCCTGACCGCCGAACAACATATTCAATTAAGTCTAATGGACTTGGCCGGGTCATTAGACGAATGGGCAAAAAATGGCATGGATTTGGGGAGGGCGGGAGCTGATGTGCACATAAATCGATTACGCAACTACACATCCTGTTTCCCCCGCCTTTCAGAGCCTGTCCTTTCTCTCGCTCTTAACTTGGTTTTAATTGTATTAGCCGTAATTGTGCGCGAAGCAAGCGAGACGCGGGAGCTGCCTGCCGCAAGGACCCGTAACTGACATGCCGCACATGTGGCAGGACTAAGGTGTTTAATGCCTTCACTTGTCTCCTCCGTCGCTGAAAGTGTTTATTGGGTTGTAAAAGGTTCATCTCGCCTCGCCGAGAAGTCAATTAGTGTGTGTGGCAAGGTGAGTCGGAGGAGAAGAGGGTTCCTGGCCACAACAAGAAAGCCGGGCTCTTTTAATGGCCCGGAGATGGCCTCCTGCAGGTCCGGTGAACTTGGCGAAGGTTAATGTCTTTGTCTGTCTTGTACTTTGATTTTTGGAGCAAGAGTGCAAGCATTGTTCTTTGGGTTTTTAAGGCATTAAGTATTTTTTATAGTAGTTTTCCTAAAAGTTTAAATGTTATAATTCTTTTTGGGTTAATTGAATTGTAACACATGAAATTCAGTTAAATCAGACTGCCGACTGACGTTAACACCAAACTCAATGGAGTGGCAACAAAATATTGGCCATGTTGTTAATGTCATTAGCACAGCTCTACCGTTACATGTGCCACCACCTGGTTACCTGCCACACCCCTCCTCTCTCCACCTCCTGCCCCACCGCCCAGTCATCGTTCAATTAGCTTTGATTTGATTTGTGCCTGCGTGAAGTCTTAAATGCTGCTGTGCGTCTGTCAAGTCTTATTTTGTCCCAAAAAAAAAATCCAAAATAATAACATATACAGAAAAAACAACAAAATTTAATTGCTTCATTTGCATATTGCACACGAAATGAATTTGCATTAAATTGCCCATAAGTATTGCATAATATCTTGCCACCGTCTGTGGAGGCTCGAAAAACAAAAAACCGAATGACTTTCGAGATATTTTTAGAAATGTTGGTAGAGAATTCTTAATTAGGATTCCCATAAATAATCGGAAAACACTTTGTTATTGATATGCGTGGTTAATTAACTCACCAATTAACAAAAATAAAGAACGAAAACCTTAAAGATTAAATAACTTTAAATTTTTAAGCTGTTCAACGAACCCAAGAATGCTCTTAAAGGTTCAAAAATTCGAATTCCAGATGTTTGTTTCTTAATTATCATGGATTGGAGAAATGGAACTGGAGAAAATATTATATTAGCTAATCATAGCTTATCAAATGTTTTGATTATGTTAATATTTAAGATCGTAAAAATAATCAAAACAACAATGAATATTCATTGGGAAAAAAATGGTTTTTGAAAAATTGATAAATAGGATTTTCAAGTAAGTATATTGGAGTATGGTTTTAATAACCCCGATTAGGTAAGGGTAACAATCAAATAAAACGAATCAAAAATTAAATTCAAATTAAAATGCCAACGTTCTGGGCATTTGAAATGCTTAAAATTTTAATCGCTTTGACAATTGGCTGGGCAATCGGGGGTGTGAATGAGATGGCGAACGGAAAGAGACAGAAATACGCGTTAAGAAAGAGAAAGAGAGATTGAATAAGATGTGTGGTACCGTTAGAAAGCAAATTTGGGGATTATTTATGGATTTCTTTTCGATTTAGTCTGGTCCCCAGGTGGCTTTCGATATCTGCCGCTTAATCAGCCAACAGGTTGGGAGGTGGAAGATGCCATTAATTAACGAGCTAATAATTAATTTAATTCGTTGTTTATATGGCGGCTTATTTAAAATAGAATTGTCTTATTTACACGCTCGCTCAGAGAACGTTCATAAACCAAAATATGTGCAACATTGAATTGATTAAATATTTATTTGTTTGGCCGGCGTCATTGTTGTGCCTGGTTTTGCAATTAAAGCGCCTAAATGTCGAATTAAAAGTGTGGCGATTTATTTGTCAACGCATGAACATTAAAAATTGAAACGAAAACATTTTTATTATGCCAAGGTATTTGGAGATTGTGTCGGGGATTAAATGGTATGTGTAGAATGGGAAAAAAGGAATTTTAGATTTAATTATAAATGGTTATACAACCCAAAAGTCAATTAACCTGACTCGCATTCGCCAAGAGATTTATAGTTTTGCGAATTTGCGAAGAGAACAAGGTTCCGTTACTAATCCGAGATCCAAAAAGATAAATCCATCAATGGCCCTCTTCCTGATTAACCTTAACCATTGATGGCCATTATCCGTCAATGAATATGTATTTCATTATTATTTTTACAAAGGTAAAGCAGTTTCAGTTTATGGCTTTGCTTTTAAAGTTCAAGGAGAGTGCGCGTTTTTATGAATATGAAAATATAATTCAGTTTGCATGTGGAACCAGTAACGTAGACCACACCTTCTGTCTCTTTTCCTTCTCTACTGGCTAGCGGTTTCTTGGGCGCCTCTTTGATACATTGACTAATTTGATTTTAATATGAATAGATTCGGATATTGTTTTTAAACTACTTTACATTTTACTATAACTGGCGATGCTTGGCCGAGCACGCGTCTGATTTTGATACCCTACTTTTGCGATTTCATGGTCAAAATCGCTGTTTTATTTCTAGTTTTATCTGCTTTGGATTTAAGATGTTAGCATTGGAGGAGGTATGTATTTCAGTTCTATAAATAGCATCTATTGAAAACTATAAGAATACTCATTAGAGCTATTATTTTATTAATAAAATCACCCACTACTAATTATGATAATGAGTTTTATTTTCAGTCTCTGCATAGTTTGATTTTTCAAATAATAATTCGTTTTGCTCATTTTTAGTCATCACGAAATGTCATTTAACAATAGACTGTCGACAACCAAATTAAATTAATAAATTGCCTGACAAATCGCTACACTTTTGACTTTGTTTTAATGAAACTGAAACCTGTAGTTTAGTGCAAGTTGAAGCTGCTGTAATATTCCATACTGCAATCTTCTCGCAATCTTCTTTTTCTTGGCGGCAGCTGAGAAACCCGAGAGCCATCAAACCGGACTTGGGGAACCGTTGGCCGGGTCAGTTGCATTTGGCCGGTTAGTTTATGGATCGTTTTGTGGGGCGTGGAATGCGACTCACCTTGAAGAAGATGCCGAGGTAGTAGCGCTTCTCCCCGAGCTTCAGCAACGGCATCGTCCATTTGTTCGGCGTGTACTGTGACTCGTCCACACAGTTGGGGCAGTCTAAAAATAGGTATTCAAAAACAGAAAAGAAATAAGGATATGTGGCATACAAAAGAGGCTAAGTTAATGCGAAAAACGAGCAAGGTAAGACCAAGTTCTTAAGCCAAAATTATATGCCTTAACTCATCACCTTAAATCGTTGTCATGAAATGATCTATAAAATCATCATAAATGTTTCCCCTTTCGGTTGACTCATCCCACTAATTAACTATCTCTTCATTGGCCATAAAACCCACCTTAATCTCCGATTCTAAATGGCGTACCCACCTTAAATGGCCATTTCTCGGCGACGGCTTAGACAAAAGACTTTGAGACTAATTGCGAACGATGTGCGACATGTTTGTTATACAAATTGAATTATGAACCCAGTGCCAGTGGGAAAGAACAAAAAATTCTGGACCTGCATACGGATAACTGGTTCTACTGAGAAGTATTCATCGAACTCGTTGGACTTGTCTATATTCTGTCAGCATAATCCCCTATGACGTGAACTAGAACTCATTTTTGGAGAGAATGTTCGGCAAGGTCGAGCCAAGCTATTCTTTGATCTCAAGTATGTGAAGGTCATCTATAACGTATTCTTTCAACGAAACCCATTCCGAGCTAACGGTTTCCCTTTCTTGTTTCGCAACAGACTCTCCGCTAATGTTTGTTAATTAATCATCCGCCCTGTGCGCCCATCTACAAACATTCTGCGAAGGCCTCGCCAAAATGTTGATGATGATGGTGATGGCGATGATAATGCGGACTGTCGAATGCGGTTGATATATGACTGAAGGGGGCGGAGTGAAGTGGGCGTTACTATGACATGCGGCGTACTCCAAAAAGAAATAAATTTACAGTGAACAAGAGGCCAAGTCCCAAGTCCGTGTGAAATCGCGACCAAAAAGCAGTTAACATTTCGACTTCCACCATAAACAATGGATTCAAGACAAGGTCCGAACAATGTGAACATTTGCCAAGAGTTTTGGGTGTCTGGGAGTTTGCTAATTACTTGACACTGAGAGGATTATTAAAAATATAACTCCCCAAGCTAGGCAATAATTCTCCTTTCACTTACTGCCAAGGGGATTCACTTTCCTTCGGGTGCAATCTATTTTATAACCAATTGTCTTCACACGTTGCATCATGAAATTAATGCTGCCCTGTTAATTAATACCCCTGCCATAACTATAAGTCGATACCGGTTCGGTGCCTCCCTAGCAGTGCTCTTCCTTTTCCTCAGAAAGTATTGTATTAACTTTTTCAATAACCAACAGACATGAAACAAATTAAAGGTGCCAACTTGATTAAGATCTGAAGAAACATTCAAGCATATAATTTGCATGCAGCTCATTTCTGGTCTTTTCGTTGTCGGTTCATTTTTAAAAATAACTGTAAATTGAATTTTATATTTATTAATCTATGATTTTATTTATTTATAGTTTAGCGAAGCCCAACATTCGTGTGCGAGAGGGCCATTTATCATCGGAATTATAAACCAGTTTAAATTAAGAGGCGATTAACTTAAACATTTTTTTTCGAAAAGTCAATGGCAATTTTCTTTAACTGCAAGTCCTTCCTAGCCTTTCTTTACTACTCTTTTATTCTTTCCATTTTTTATTATTTTATAATAAAGGGAAAACCAGCTTGGAAGCTAAAATACAACAAACACCTTTATTTCTTGAAATTATTATCTTGTCGAAACAGCATCAATCTGAGTCGCTTCCTGTCTGAAATATATGTATTTTTTTATAGAAGAATATTTTTGTGTTTTATGCAAATTTGCTTTCAGACGTAAGACAAACAAAAGAATTTTTAATATTTAAATTGCTTTTTCTGTTATTCCTGAGTTTATGATTATGTTCTGGCTTTAATAAATGATTGAAATCATTTTCTTTCCAGGCAGTTGCCAATTGTTATAGCTTCGAAAGAGATAAGATTAAGTATTGGATGGAAAAGATTTATGGGAATTCGGTAGGTGATTTCGTACACTTTTGATTTTTCATTGTTTCAGGAATTTATTTTGGTTTTTTATTTGTTTAAAAGCCACCTCACCCTGACCTTCAGTTCAGAAAAATTCGCTTTTAACCCAAATTGGGCCTGAACTCCTTTTTCAAAGATTTATGCCCGATAGCGTATAAATTTATTTATTCCCCTGATGAGTTGCTCGTGTCAACGAAATGGTTTATTTTATTACAAACATTTCAACATCGAAACAGTAAGAGCAATAAAATGCAGACAGGTGCACAAACAAACGCGAGAAATATTTGATAAATTTCGAATCGAATGCCCGGGACCTGAAAAGGGCAAAACAAATCGAATTGGGCCAAAAGCCAGCAGAAGAGAGCGGGTGATAAATCAGTGTGGAGACAAAACAGTAGCTGTCCGAATATATAGTTTATGTATTTCATCCGCTTTGGCCTCAAACTGCACTCAATTAAGCCTCCAAACTTCACACATCCCCCATCCAGATGTTACAGCTGCCAACCCAATTCGAGAAAGTGAAAGTGAATTTTTGTATTTTTTACCCACGAGTCTTTTTGTTTTTTTTCCCCCCCCCCCCCCCCCCCCCCGAGCTTGAAGCAAGGATTCCGTTATCGTTACGCTTATGCAATGATTTTTATTTCAACATACCCGCTACAGGACCTTTGCTGGGCGATGCCATCGTCCTGTCC
This sequence comes from Drosophila atripex, assembly GCA_035045925.1. Taxonomy (NCBI): domain Eukaryota; kingdom Metazoa; phylum Arthropoda; class Insecta; order Diptera; family Drosophilidae; genus Drosophila; species Drosophila atripex. Next base: position 17,295,468 of record JAWNOP010000012.1, on the reverse strand, counting down.
AGACTGCACAGCAGCTGGAGGGAGATTATCACAGACAAAACGAGATACTTTTGCATGTTTGCGATTGTTATTTATATAGGTATTGAATATATTTATCTATTCAAACACTTCCGTACACTTTTACCCTGAAAATTCCGTAAAATATTTATTTGAAATATATGTATGTAAACGTTAAAAATTTCGCTTTTGTCGATTCAACGCATATTTTTGTCGGTCGTGGTCGGTTATTTGTTCGATTTATGAATTATTTTGAATTTAAATGGGATGCTTATCGCTCTCGAATCGGAATCGAAATCGAATGAAATCGAAAGTTGGCAAAATGCCGAGACGAAAACTCCGAATTGAATTACTAAAAAAATAGTATGCGCAGGCGTGCGCCCAAACTGACCGTCGACTGTCGAAGAACTAACTCTTTTGGCTCCATTCGGTTCAAACCAAGGCAGAATCCCCCCGAGATTTGGCCAGAAAGAGAGACAGAGGCTGGGAGAAGCCCAAAGAGAAGCTAAGCTCTGAGAGTGGTCGAACTGGTTCGAGAGCGGCCAAAACCGAAGACGAACTTGTTTGCCGCGAAAAAAAGGCGAAACGAAACCCGAAAGATTATCATCAAACTGAGATCCATGTATGGCAAAGCGGACAACGGGCAGCGGACACTAGCGGCTGTTTGTCAAACACTTGACCACCAGTCTCAGCTGGAGATCTCGATACCGAAGTGGAGCTAGAGCTGAGATGCCTCTCAAGGTAACCACTGACGTGCCTTTGGTCGAGTGCCCAACTTTAAAGAACGCTCTAGATCGGGGCCTCGACTTCGAGATACCCGAGTCCCCAAATAGATCTTAAACTTAACTTTCAGAAAATAATGAAAATCAAATAATTTTTTAATCAAAGGATTAAATTTTTAAATCTTTTATCTATAACTTATAACTCAATTTAGTTATTTACCTATAACTCCATATTTAAACTACCCATAATAAACCGGAAGACTTTTAAAATATTTATTACCCATGACTCATGCGTTTAAAATTAATTAAATACACCAAATGAAATAAATGTTCGCACAAATCTGCAACAGTTTAGAATGCTCTCAGAAACTACCGGGTATACCACTCGGGCCCCAAAGGTAGAATCATTTCACAATTCTGGTTTCACTTTTGCGGTTTTAGATTTCTGCGACCATTCTCTTCTCAATTCTTGAATTACGCAATTTCCCCCCCCTAGAATGGGGAATATGGGTGCATTTTAAGCGTGGGCTTTGAATTTGGATGAAAAAAAAAAAAATTTAAAAAACTGGGCCGAACCAGAAAATCTGAATTTTACGTTGTTGCTGACCGAATTTCTTGACCTTGAGATGATGCAGATGCTGAACTAGTTTTTGCTCTTTAATTCTTCGATATCGGCTTGCTGACGTTTCTGCCTTCTCATTCATTTGATTTCGTGGTCATACGCTGCGTATGCGCGATGTTTGAGATCCGTGAGGTGCTTGGAAGACAAATGGTGGGAGTATTTTGAAGATTTATTTTAAAATGTTAGAGGTGGCTTATTGGACTAAAATTTATATAACAAAAGTCTCGATAGAATTTGGTAATCAAAGTCGAATGATTCACAAAAAAGCTACCATGCCAGAAATTAAGCTTTGCCATCAAATTTGATTATCCCAAGAGGGGAGGCAAAAACTATTGACAACTTTTTGCGGAAAATGTCAACTGATGCTGAAAAAGACTCGAAAAAAGGCAAAGTTGCATAGCGACGAGGAACTCATCTGCAATGGCCGCAATTTGTGAAGAAATCCCAAAACCAAAACGAAAACCAAAAAACCAACATGAAGCGAGCCAAAACAAGTGCCTGCCACTTGTTGCACTTGGCGGTGTGATGTGTTACTGCCGCCGCTTTAAATATTTTTTTTTTCGCTATTTTTTTTTTGCATGAAAAACAACTTAAAGTTGCTGCCTGGTTGGTCTGCTTTTTGCGGCGTATTGCTTACGTGATTTAAATTACATATTTTTTGTCTTCTGGTATCTTGTAAGCGACATCGCTTCGCTAAGGTCTCAGTGACTGAACTAATTAATTAATTGGAAACAACAGATCGGCGAATCCCAAAGGAACGCAGAGCTTCAGCGTTTATTCCGATTATGTGTAGTTTTATTAGCATTATCCGACCGAAACCAGATTAGAGAGACAGACATAAAAAGTTATATAGGCGACGAGTTCATTGATATCCGACGAATTTCAAGGCCAAGCGTGATAATTTTAGAGAATTTCTGTGAGTCGGGCTTCATCGGAAGTGATTTAAATACTAACTAAAATAGTAATTAAAATGGTAATGACTGTATAGGTTTTACAGAAATTATAGAGGCATTAATTGTCATGAATTGGCTGTTAATTTGTGGCAGCTCCATAATAATCCATAATTATATAAAAGCCTGTAGCTAATGGTTAACGAAGATTTGCATAAATTTTCTGAAAATAGATTTTGAAAGACCATTCTTGGAATCGAGAGATTCCCCCGATTCGACCCTGAAACGTGTGATTCGACTTGGGTGAATCCCCCGAAACCAAGTTCAGAAAACTACGTATAACCTGACCTTTGATGGATCTTCAGGCCACAGATTTTGTAATTTGTTTGACGCTAATCGAGTTGAAATTCAAATTTCGATTCGAATGCTAATTTTAAGTTTGTGTTTGCTGAACTAGAAAACTCGTTTCATTTTTGGGCTTGTTTGAAAATAATGCTTTCAAAAAAATATGATTAAAGTACGTAAAGTCGTGAGATCCACTTTAAATTTGTTTGATACTCCGATAGAGATTCATAATTTATTCCCCTTTTTTTCGAAATCATTTATTCTCTTATCTCAAGCGTCTGTCGCATTGAATTTAAAAGTATTGCTAACAAAGTCACGATGACGTTCGAAAAAAGTCCTCAACAAGTTCTCAACTAATGGCCGTGGGTGCAATGCCTCCTCAATTTCAGTTTTATGGCACCTCTTTTGTTTCACAGTCCTCTTCGATTCGTTTGTGGCTAATAAATTTTAATGGCTTGACGTTTAAGTTAAACTTTAGGAAAATAAAATCCCGTCATCGAACTACTTCTAGACAGACTCGACTTGATTCGATGCGATTCCGACTCGTGGTCGTAAATTTTTCGCACAAATCCGCGCCACTTTCCGAAGATTTTGTTCAGGGTTAAGGTAAAGGGGAGGAAGGGGGAGAAGGGCAACCAGTTTCGACCCTGGATCAAGTGAAATAAAAACTATATAAATTTGCCAGTTTTTTCGCCTTTAAGTTGTGTGCAAATAGCCTGACAAAACGAGCCTCGCCTGATGTATTATGTAAACACATGCAGCCCGAGGCCATTCATCATACGCACTGTGGGCCCCCGAAGGCGTCAAACCGATCAGGGCAAACAAAAAGCTGCGAAATGCAAATAAACAATGGCGGAGAGTACTGCCTGAAAGGCAAGGGTAATTAAATAGTTCCATCATTAATTTTGTTAAATATATCGTAGAATTGGGGGGGAATGTGTTAACTGGAAGATCAAGATTGTTTGGAAGGAGGGTAACTAAGAAATTAAAATCTTCAAGAACTTCGAAATATAAAGAAACTAAATAAACAATTTTTTAAAAATTCAAAACCTTCCGAAAAAAGAGACAAAAAGAAAATACGAGAATACAAAATAAGAAATAAAGTTAAATTCCAGATTGCAATTAAATGCCCTCATATGGAATGTTCATGAACAAAATGGAATGTAAATAAAATAAGCAACGAATTGAATGCGACAGTGGCTCGAGGCAAGGGATCTTTTAAACTCGAAACTCAAAAATAATTTTATGGTATGAGATAATGATGATTGTAATAATTGTGGCAGGCGTAGGAAGCCGAACCACATCGCGTGGAACTAAACAAATTAAAATAGATTGATGGATGATCAGCGTGGCCAATGGCATAACCTCTAAGTAATTCGTGTAAGGTGAAGCTTAACATCGTTTCATGCTTGATTGCTCTATCAGTGGAATCGGTAAAGGGGCTATGATTGATGATAGTTATAGTTCCACTACCAACTCACCTGCATCTATTTCATTTTCGCTGGGATCCCGATGGAATATATTACCATAGTACTGATCATGCTGCTCCGACTCCACGCTCTGCAAGGACTCCTGGACGTCGTAGTCGAAGTCCTCCTGGTTGGCCTGTGACTGCTGATCCCGCTCCACATCGTCCACATCCACATCCCCATCCAGATCCTCCTCCTCCTCCTCCTCCTCCTCGATCTTCTTGCGACTGGGAGTAGTTGGCCGTTTTGCAGCTGCCGCGGCTGCCAGTCTATTCCTTTGAGCTCCACCACCGCTCCTTTTGAAGTTTCCGGCACTACTGGCCGCAAATCCTCGCGGTCTGGGACGGGGCGATGGCTTTGGCTTTGGCTTTGGCAGGATATCGGCAATGGTGGGAATCTTTTGGTTCCCAGTGCGATTGGGAAACAGTCGGCGCTCCAAATAGTTGGCAAATATCTGTTGCGTTATCTGATTCTGGCGGGCAATCTCGCTCTGATCCAGTTGGAAATTCGGACTCGGATTCGCGTTGGAGTTGGCGCCTGAAACGATTCCACAATTAATCAACGAACAGGTAGTAACATGTGGGTCACTGCGAATTGTGCAACAATCTTCTGCTAAAGGTAATTACATAAAGTGCGGGCCGGGCAGCCCACGTCGAGGTGTTGAAAAGTAATTAAAAAATAAATCCATAAACTGTTTCCCTTAAAATGGCAAGACCACCCAACGAAGTCTGGTTACCCTTGTGCCTTAAAACGAAAAGCTAATAGCGGCCTAATGGCGTCCGTTGGGCAATAAAGCTATGAGGCTATGAGGCTGTCTATATCATCGTAAGGGCATCTTCTGATGATGAATTTTTGATTATATCGTCGGGGCCTGAAGTGACACGCATCCATCACTCGAAACTCTGGGAACCGGGGGAAGGCCCATTGAGATGAGTGTTTGATCGTGGGCTTTGAAGTTCATTCATCAGGTACCTTCTTTGGAACGAAAGTGAGAAGTTATCTCAATGAACCCCCAAGTTTAACATTTTGTGAGGAGTCTTGTCGTTTCGCGTCCAAAAAGTGAAAAGTGTGTCAAGGCCAGGCAACACTTTTACTGCCGGGCAGTTAAGCGGATTGCCGTATTTTTATTTCCATTTCCAGTTCCCCTGAGCTCCAGAGATGCGCTCGAAATTGCCAAATAATTGATATAAATTTTGTGGCTTTAATGCTGGCTCCCAGATTGTGCCATGATGCATTAGCCCAGCCCCTCATCCACGTTTTTAATTTTTATGTTTCAGCCACGCCCAGCCCTCAGCTCCTAATTTCGCGTGAAATTTATCTCCGGTTTGCCTTCATTATAAAAGTTAACAGAAAAAGTTATTACTTATTATGTAATTATCCGTAATGTTTTTAATATTTTTTTAAATATTTCATTTCGGTTTATTTCTGCTGTTTATTGTGGCACAATTACCGCCAAAAGAGTTCAAAATTCCGCCCTGACATTTGTGCGCGATGGAGTGGGGCCTGAAGTGTCTGCTGCCAGATGTCAGGTGAAACATTAATGGCAGATTACCGAAAACAAGGCCTCTACCTCTGCAGGCTGCACTCTTGACTTTGTATCGGATAAATCGGGGCTTATCTGATTACCTTCGGTGGATGGACTTGGACTCCCTGAATGGGCGAAACACTTGGCCGGAAATCATCACTGAAGATCTTCATTAAAGATCTGAACAGTGTAGTGGAAAGTAGGTGGTTTCAGAAATTGATCGAAAATTTTAAGACTATTAAATAGAAAGTAAAATGCCTTGAAAATTATAGAGAAGAGTACTCCTAAAAACCCACTCAAACAACCAAATCTGTCATAATAATTGCCTAATCCGGCTCAGAATCCCAAGTGCTTTGATTTTCCCGTGGAATGGCAAGTCATTGGACAAGACTTCAATTTTGGCATCAATTACCAATCGAACTGGAATTAGACTTTGCCTTTGAGGCCACCATAGAGTTGAGAACAAAGGCGGATCAACGCACTCGCAAATGGACTTCATTGTTCAGTGATTGTTCTCAAAAAAGTTAAAATCCTTGGCTTGTTAACACAGCATTATGTGAGATAATTTACGTGCCATTGTTGAATGGCCAATTGAAAGTGGCCAAGAAAATATGACAATGTCCGAAACGTGATGGCCTAAATGTTATTGAAGTAATGCTGCCAAAAGGTGGAACTCCGATCTATGATTGTCGATTGTCAAAGATTTTTATCTAGAAGGAAAATAATTATACTTAGCTATGATAAAACAGGAAACAGATGATTTTTAAAATAAAATTAATTATCTTAGCCAGCTTATCAGATAGCATATATCGAGTTTGATACATTTTTTTCCTGTGCATTTGTCGATCGATCTGGGCATTCAATAACTTCACGACTAACTGACCCAGTTCTGTCTGTGCAACAGCGATGTATATCTATATCGGGCAACAACTATATAGCCGACAACTCGGACCGGCTAATTGTCGTTTCCACGGGCCGCATAAATCATGACAACTCGCTGAGGATGTTGGATGTTGGCTGGTTGGGTCTGCCTTGAGTGAAAAACGAAGCGAAGCGAAGCTGAACCTATCAAGGCAGTAAATCATTTCGCATCTAGCATCTGCGACTAAGAACCGTCTCGAAATGTATCTCTGTCTGCAGCATGCAACTGAAATTGCCACAGCTATTTGAGGGCCGTGCAATTGCCGCTTGGCTGGAAAATGGGGTCGATTAGCTGTGAGGAGTTGCCCTGAGACAAAGGATTTTGCAATTTCGTTGTATAAACGTTTGTTTCTCTATTTTTTGTGTGGACCAGCTTCCACATTCCATAAAGATACTTTTTCAAACAATCTGCTTGCGCAATCTGCTTGTATCTCTAGTTTCGGGTAATTACATGAGCAGCCAATGCGGCGTATACGTAACGCAGACCAAACCAGTGGCTTAGACTTCTTTGATTGACGCACCCAAGGTGCCTTAGACTTATATACAAATTCAATACATTATATCATAATTAAGTTAAGTTGTCAGCCATGGTTCAATGTCAAGCTACAAGTTGAAGTTGATTAATTCTGAAATATGTAATTATATTCAAAGAAATACATGAATACTCTTACTCCGCTGGCAATACAAGCTACTAAATAAAGCATATTCATAAATCAATTTTTATTTTAATGAATTGTTTAATCATATGGAAAATATACCAAACGAAACATTAGTATGTTAAATAAGAAGCCTCTGAAAATAGAGTATCTCCTATTTGTTGAACAAATCCCAAAACATTTACATTATCTTGACAAATTACCCTTTTAAGTGGTAGGCCTAAGACTGTGTGAGTCTTTTTTTATAAATTTTATTTGCATAATATGCTGTTTTGTTATTTTCGTACAACTTTCAGAATAAAATATTCAATTTCCAATGCAAATCAAAATTCTCTAGTAATGTCTATGGCTCATAGAGAGGTGTTTGAACTCTTCTATTTCGGCTTTTGGCTGCCAGTTTTTAGCTTGGTTTCTTGACCATAGTAGACCCATTAATCTTGTTGGCCATTTTTGGTAAAAGGCTGTGGGCACGTGCTTGACTTGTGCGGCTTTTGTTCTCAACAAAATGTCACGAGGTGAAAGACTAAAACTTTATCGACAAATTCCCATATTTCTTTCATCATTAATTTGGGTTTGCATATTATATTGGATATTTTCTGGCTTATGATTGTGTTTTCTTCTATCGAGTATAACATTTAATATTCTGAGGTCACCAGCATTCCGAAAAAAAAAGAAAAATCAAAATGCAGCCAAAAACCAAGCAGAGCCTCAGAATAATAAACTCTAACAACGCAGCCAAAATAGAGAAGAAATATTATTCAAACTCGATTTCTCGTTTTAGTTTATTATTGAATATTTATGCAACTAGAAGATGGGCAATGAACGCACCTATACCAATCTGTCTGTTGATATCTGTAGGAATGTATATCAGGGCGGGGGTATAAAGACGCCAATTCGAAAGTGAGTCTTTGAATTGATGCTCTTCGATTAGCTGCGAATGTGGTTGAGATTGCTGACGTAGAACTCATATGTTTATGAAATCTTAGCGAAATCTTAAATGTCAGACGGTGCATGGGAAACACAATTAGCATTTTAATAATAAGCTGTACAGATGCTCAGTTCTATTCTGTGCTTATCCAGTTGGCTTTGTTGTAAAATTTTTTTAAAATCATATCACATGAGGCGAGTCTAAAATGATATGCAGATGTTTTTTTTTCGAAATGTTTATATATGCTAATTTGATATTATTTTTAGTTTTAGTTTGGCTCTCTTTTGATAACATTTTTTACTGAGCCTTTCTCTATAAATGTACCTCTTCCTACCCACATAATCTTACTAACTCGCAAACAATTTCCACTTACACCTACAAGTATTCGAGAGCACATCCCATCCTCTTTATGGTACAAAGGCGGCCAACCGCCCGATTCAAAGCAATCTGGCCGAAAGGCAATTGTTAATATTTGCGAATCAATTGACACAGCCTCTCGATGCTCGATGTCCGTTACAGGCACACTCGGACAGACCCTGGAGAAGACTCAGTGACCCTGACACGGATTGGAGGCACTTGGAAAAATGCCTCAAAAGGGGCACAAGTACTTACCTCTCTTATCACGGCCATTGGAGACACTTCCTCTGCCAATGTGGCTGGTGTTGTGATTGTGATTGTAATGGTGATTTTGTGGGAATTGTTGTGGCGTGTTGCTGATGTCTACGGTGGTGGCAGGTGGGTGGTGGGATATGGTGGGTGGGGTATTTGGACCGGAATCGACACTGACCAACGAAATGAGCACTATAAGGACCGTGTGTCGTATCATTATCACTGTTTTTTTGTTTTCCAACTGTTAGGCACCCGTTAAAGTTGCAAGTGCACTTTTGTTAACAAATTCGTGGCGTGGAGAGGAGAAAGCACAATTTGAGACTTTAGGGTGTAACCTCCGATCTTGGACTGTAACTGAACACCAAGCTGACCCAACTCGACGGCGGAGAGTGGTGTCGCCTCTCCGGATCTAGCTTATTTGGTATGCAGCTGGCTTTCTAAATTATCAATTTATATTTTGATGCTTTGTATCTTTCGGATCTCTGGGCTAGATCGGTAGTCTGGTTGTTATTTGAAATTCCAATACTTTTCATCGGTTTCTTCGATTTTCTCCGCCCAACTGTCATCGCTTTGGGGGTTGGAGCGGGGAGGGCCGGACTTTTAAGTTAGCGCCATTAATTTGCGCCTCCGAATCTATTTGGCCAGGGTTCGTTGCCTGCTGGTCGTGAAGGCGAATGCGGATTAAATAATCGCCGTGATCTCCACTCGTTTCTTCACTTTCTTTCCGCTTTCTCAGCAGAAGCTGAGACTGGGCTTCGAAGCTGGAGAACTGGAGCAGCTCTCTGTCCGGGGCACTCTCACTTTTGAGCTCGTTGTGGCCGAAACCAAAAAGTTGCTCGCATTTGCCGCCAATCCGCCGAAGAGTCAACAGCTTGGCCAGAGCTCCGCCTGGTATTTTGCCGATTTTCGAATTTGTTCCTGCGATCGCACTCGCTGGGTTAACTTAAAGACTAAAGCGTTTGGACGCAACTAAAACGAGTTCCTCGCTCGACTCCTCTCCGAACCGATTGGTCGGCCAGCCGGCTGTCTGTGTACAGACTCTCTTGCTCCGACTCTTCGTACCAGTACCTGTGCATACCTGTCTCAAACTTGTTTGAACTGACCACCGGACCCCCGGCCAGCCGAAACAGAAACCACAACCCGCTGCACATCCAACACCTAGCCCTCCTCCGTCACCTGGGGCATGGGTCTTGTATGAATTTTAATTACAGGTGTGCAATAGATGAAGACGATCGGGATGGACAGTTGCACGCTTCTCGGCTGTCAGTTATTTTTAGATGCGAGCGACTTGCAGATGCAACTTGCAGATGTCCTTGAAAACGGTTTTATGCCCTCTAGACCCTAAAAAGTGAAATCTTTTCACGATGCCTTGCCACTATTACATTATCTTATAATCCAGAAGAGTATTTAAAAAATGCATCTTTATAAAAATAATTTTCAGAGCAAAGTAATTCAATATTTCCACTGACAGATGTACAAATCTTTACCTGCGGTTTTCACACATTCAATTAAAACAATCGGGATGTAACATTTCAGAATTTATATATTAAATTGTATCAGTGTTTCGGTAATTCCAAATTTCCAAACATTTACGAAACTTTCAGTCGAAATATTCATTTTGATGCGTTAACTATAGGGGAGTGTTGTGTTGAAAAGGGTTATTTAGTTGAAGTGCTGCGGTCTATTAACTGCGATTCAAATTTGGTCCAGAGGTGATCCGTTGTGAAAGTGGTTCGGTTGGGTGCTATTATCAAATCCGGTGGTAGAGTCGTTCAATATCAAATGTCATGGTGTTGTTAAGGATCTGCCATTACTTTCTACTTTTTCTTGCCTTTCTTGCCCTTCTTGCCCTTTTTCTTGCCCTTCTTGCCCTTTTTCTTTTTTCCGGCGCCACCGAGCATTTCCTCAGAGACGTAGGTCTCGGTGGTCACCTTGCTGATCGGCAGGGTGACAGGCTGCTTCGGAGTCCTTAACTCAATCTCGATGGTGTTCTTCTTGTTCTGTGACTTTGACTTGCTGCCGAGCTTCACCAGGAAAACATCGCTGTCCGTCTCCTCGCAGGTTTTGTAGCACACCTGAAACGTATAGGAGGGAAAGCAAAAAATTGTAAAAAGCGACTAAACTATTATATGGAGTTTACAAAATTAGTAGATACTAAAAAGTGGCACTTTATGCCACCTGTTACATAAGGATCTGCACTGCGATTACCATTCATAAAACAAAACCTCCATAAACCTGGAACACAGATTTTCAACCACAAACGGCCGACGAGGCGACTGCTCCACATTTGGAGCTGCCACGGGTTATGCAACTGCCCCACAATTGTGGCAATTGAAAGCCTACCATCGGGATCCCGCAGTTGCACCACTTGCATCGGCATTTAGAGGGGTCCAAGTCACGGCTCGAAAATGATCACACATTCCAACACGTAAGCCGCGATGCCAAAAAGGAATCCGGAGGTGATCGAAGATTAGTCCCACTGATCCCCAATTTAGCATTTTTTAAATACTTTATCTGCTCTATGTTACGAACGTCGACCCATATAGGATTGTGATTCCCCTAATTGCCTTATTTACACCCAGGAGTGTACATTTATTTTATCAGTCTTTCCCAAGGAACCCCCCACTGAATTTTGATGATTCACATGCATGAGTGTTTTATATTCATTGCCTAATCCATTATTAGTATGTCCTCCAATCTTTTTAAACTTTTCCGATGCAACCACTTCGAAAGTTTTTTAAAATGCATGGATAGACAATGCGACTCCCCGCAAAGTTTCTTCTCAGAATTTCATCGCATTCATGCCGATTCCCCATTATTCAACAATAAAATAGAGCAGTTAATTATCAATTTTTTGGAGGGTCTCCCCTACGGAAATTCATGGAAAGGCATGGAGCCACAAAATGCCTCTCGGCGATAGCTATATCTTTGGCAATATTTATCCGATTCTTGTGCGGAATACCTTTATCGATTTTTAATTCGATTCTCCTTCAATCTGCTTTAAAATCTAGAAACAAAATATTTTTTAGATTTTTCATCAATTTTTCTGGAGCGTCCCCTTCGAAAATCCATAAAAAGGCATTCAGCCACTATATGCTCCACGGGGATAGCTATATCTTTGGCAATATTTATCCAATTCTTGTGCGGAATACCTTGATCGATTTGTACTTCAATTCTCCTTCAATCTGCTTTAAAATCTAGAAACAAAATATTTTTAGATTTTTCATCAATTTTTCAGGAGCGTCCCCTTCGAAAATCCATAAAAAGGCATTCAGCCACTATATGCTCCACGGGGATAGCTATATCTTTGGCAATATTTATCCAATTCTTGTGCGGAATACCTTGATCGATTTGTACTTCAATTCTCCTTCAATCTGCTTTAAAATCTAGAAACAAAATATTTTTTAGATTTTTCATCAATTTTTCTGGAGGGTCCCCTTCGAAATGCATTTTTTAGGCATGGAGCCACTTTTTGGCACCTAGCGAAGTCTATATCTTTTTCATTTTTTAACCGATTTTTAAGCGGAATACCTTAAACTATTTTTAGATCCATTCTCCATCGATCATCAAAATCTGGGAACAAAATATTTTTCAGATTTTTAGTCGAAATTTCTGGAGGGTACCCTACAAAATCCACAAAAACGGGTGGAGCCACTATATGGTCGGCAGTGAAGGCTATATCTTCGGCAATATTTATCCGATTCTTGTGCGGAATACCTTGATCGATTTGTACTTCAATTCTCCTTCAATCTGCTTTAAAATCTAGAAACAAAATATTTTTTAGATTTTTCATCAATTTTTCTGGAGCGTCCCCTTCGAAAATCCATAAAAAGGCATTCAGCCACTATATGCTCCACGGGGATAGCTATATCTTTGGCAATATTTATCCAATTCTTGTGCGGAATACCTTTATCGATTTGTACTTCAATTCTCCTTCAATCTGCTTTAAAATCTAGAAACAAAATATTTTTTAGATTTTTCATCAAATTTTCTGGAGCGTCCCCTTCGAAAATCCATAAAAAGGCATTCAGCCACTATATGCTCCACGGGGATAGCTATATCTTTGGCAATATTTATCCGATTCTTGTGCGGAATACCTTGATCGATTTCTACTTCAATTCTCCGCTAATCTGCATTAAAATCTAGAAGCAAAATATTTTTTCGATTGTTCATCAAATTTTCGGGAGCGTCCCCTTCGAAAATCCATAAAAAGGCATTCAGCCACTATATGCTCCACGGGGATAGCTATATCTTTGGCAATATTTATCCGATTCTTGTGCGGAATACCTTGATCGATTTCTACTTCAATTCTCCGCTAATCTGCATTAAAATCTAGAAGCAAAATATTTTTTCGATTTTTCATCAAATTTTCTGGAGCGTCCCCTTCGAAAATCCATAAAAAGGCATTCAGCCACTATATGCTCCACGGGGATAGCTATATCTTTGGCAATATTTATCCGATTCTTGTGCGGAATACCTTGATCGATTTCTACTTCAATTCTCCGCTAATCTGTATTAAAATCTAGAAACAAAATATTTTTTAGATTTTTCATCAAATTTTCTGGAGCGTCCCCTTCGAAAATCCATAAAAATACATGGAGCCACTATATGGCTTCCAGCGATGGCTATATCTTTGGCAATATTTATCGGATTCTCAAACGGAATACATTGAACGATTCTCAATAAATATGCATTAAAATCTGAGAACAATGTTTTTTAGATCTTTTTTTATGTTATTTTCAGGAGGACATTCCCAGGCCCTCGTAAGCGAGGGCTATATCCTAGCCTATAGTCGACTGATTCTTTTGCGGAATACTTTTCCGATTCATGAACCGATTTCTAATCAAAGCTGCATGAAAGAACAAGAATTAAGACCAAATGTGTTTTTTTGTCAAAGTGAAGGCTCCCCGTGAAAATGTAGAGTAATACATGGAAGGAAAAAGAGGTCCCCTTTAGGAGGTTATTTTCCTATACCTTCTATTGACCTATTTTAAAATCGGAAACATCAGCTTACCTCTATTCCTTTACGACGGGTGTCCAGGTTGATTCCCTTCATGGTATTCAGAATGTCCTTTTTCTCGACTTGCATGCAGCAGTTGCGCTGGTTCTGTGCAGGATACCTGGGGGGTACAATGGGGTCGTTGCCGCCGCAGAGGCGTTGCCGATAGCAGTCGACTTTGGCCTCCTGCAGGTCGCAGGCCTCCTTGATCTTCGAGAAGGGAACGTAGTAGTTGTCCGTCTCGCAGGCATCATTTCCGGAATACTTGATATTGGCCCGCACTTTCGGGATGTTGGGATGATTGATAATCTTGCCGCCAGTCCTCCGCTTTATGTGATTCCGGGCAAACGAGCTCCGCTGCAGCATCTCGTGCAGGCAGGACTCCTGCTTCGGTTCACAGTCGTTGGGATCGTCCCGGTAGCAGGGATCATCGTCCGCTCCTAAATTGCTAACAGCACCATCATCGACGCTCTCCACCTTATGGGTGTTCTTTAGGACCCGAATTGTCAATCCGCTGCCATTGAGGCAGGCCTCGAACTCATCGTACGCCTCCGGACCTGGATCCGGCCGGGTGGGCTGGATAAAGCACGGCGCCAGTTCCGGACTGCAGTCACAGTCGCAGGCACACTGGCAACAGCCTTCGCAGCCATCATCTGCAAATGCGCTGGATACATAGGTCTTCTATTCCTCGGATGGGATCTAGTACTACTTACCATCGTTCAAAGGCTTTATCATCTCATCGGTGATCTTGAACTTGCAGTCGACCTTTGCCCTTTTTCCCTTTCGTCCCTTCTTGCCCTTCTTGGCCATGGTGATTAGTTAAAGTATCCTTTTTGGGTTGTCTTTCAGTCAGAATTCAAATAATAGCACTCCACAGGACACGGGTGCGCGATGCCCCTATTTCAAGTTGGACGGTCTCAATTCTCAATTTGGATATTGTACTTCACCAGTAAGTGGCGCAATTTCCGTATAGCCCGTCGACGCGCTAAAATATTGTGAAAGAAACGAAGGCGTTTTTTTTTTGTTTAAATCAAAATTAAATAAAAAGAAATGCACTTTTTACCGAATTTAACACTCGTGACTCTATTCTGTTTCGTTTAGATTTCAAAGTCCATCCAAAGCTCGCGTAATAATAACGAAAGAATTTATGTTTTTTGTATTGTATTGTAAGTCAGACAACATTTCCCATTTGAAAATGAAAAACAAGTTTATAAACTGAGCGATGATTGCCCCCCGGAATGTTTGATGTTACTGTAGAATTTCGAATGACTTGTCGAACAGTAAGCCCGAACCATAATTCAAAGCCTACTTCCTAGGGTTATTTTTGAAAAAATTCCAAACTATTTATATTTCAAAGCCTACTTCCTAGAAAGATTTGTTTAAACTTACTAACTAACTCACCATTGTCACAGGCTGCATCGTAGTTGGGATCTTTGGGATCCACATAGGATCGCTTACGGGTGGCCTCGAGTCTCCCCTCGCAGACGGGCGGATAGGTATCATCGTAAACTGCAGATGGGCAGATCTTGGGGTTGCCCACACAGTGAACAGCACCACCAGTCTGGCGCTTGCCTTTCTTGCCCTTGCCGTCCTTGGCGTTCTTGGCGTCCTTTCCGTCCTTTCCGTCCTTGTCCTTACCCTTTCCCTTGCCCTTGTCCTTTTCGTTTTCTAATGGGGGCGCCGGTACAGCCGCCAGGCGTTCTTGTATGTAGCGAGGATAGGCCGGCAGACCGCCACACGGTCCGCACTTCTGAAGCTTCTTGTCAATGGGCGTAGGCGGGCAGCGCTTGGAGGGCACGGTTGGGCACTCTGTGTGGAGAGAGGAGATATTTAAGAGATCCCTTTCATATGGAAACATAATCTCTAAACTTTTGAAATACATATATGTATGTAGATTTTATGAAACCATCCCAGTTCCAGTTTCTTAAGAAACTATCATGTAGGGAAGTAGTCTTATGGAGGTTTCATAATCTTCATGTTATATAAGCTGATAATTATATAATCACTTACCCCTGTCGAACTCATCCTCGCAATAATCGCCGGGACAGAGCTTGTCCAAGTTGCAGGCATAGTAGCGCAAGATTTTGTTTGGCTCCTGGACGCGCGGAGCACAAGGATCCACCATGGTGCAGCGGCGGAGCGGGGGCTGGCCGCACGGCCCCTTACAGCACTTGGTTGGGTTCATGGGTCCACCGGTGGCGGTGCCGCCACCCTGGCCGCAGCAGGGATCGCAGGGATCGCAAGGATCGCAGGGCGATGGGCAGGGCGATGGGCATGGTGGAGGACATGATGGACATGGCGGAGGACATGTCGATGGACATGGCGGTGGACATGGCTTCGGGCAACAAGACGACGGGCAGCAAGGATCAGGGCACTTGGGATTCCGGGAGCAGACCCGCATGAACGGGAAGGAGGAGACTATGGCGGGGCCATTGCAGACCAATCGGATGATCAGCACAATGTTTCCGGTCTGCATCTTGCAGAGATTGAAGAGGGGCAGCAGCCGTTTGGACAGCTCAGAGGTGGGACACCACTGCTCGTGGCGCTCATTGATCTTGCTGTAGCAGGAGCAGTTGTCCATGAGACCCTTGTTGTTGCCGCCCTTGAACTTTGGAATTAGGTTCACGTGACTCGCCATGGCGCCTTCCCAGTTGGGATTCTCCACGTCGAAGGACTCCCGCACACGGTCGAAAATCGGCTTCACCGCCAGCTCCGACAATCCGATGAGGAACTTGCAGCTCTCCGTCTTCTTTTTGTAGACGTGGACCAGCAGCTTGTCCTTGTCCGTGATGGGGGACTCCAGGGTGAACAGGCAGCACTTGCCGCACTTGGGCGAGCAGGGATTCACGCAGGTGCCGACCTCTCTGTCGCAGATGCACATGTACATGGAGGAGCGGAACGTTAGCTCCGTGCATGTGGGGTACTCCTCGGGAGCGCAAAGATTTTGCCGTGTAATTAGCAGATCGTCCACGACAACCTCGAACATGTAAAGAAAATTTCCCGGAAACTTCGTTTGCTTCTCTGGTTTCTCAGACTTATCTCCATTTTTGTCCGCCATTTTATTGGAAAATCAGTGACCGAAAATAAATTTAATGTTAATGCCGAAAATTAAATTGAAGTTTATTTTTTTTGTATTTCGAAAAACGAATTTAGAAACTTCCCTACTAAAAATGAAAGCGACAAAATTTTGTGAAAATAAAATAATAATTTGGATACTGATTTCAATGGCGTGCCGAAATGTGGAAACTGTTTTGTCCGAAATTGCCGATCGACTGAATACTCAGTGCCTACTACAGTCTAGAAGTAAATTTTTTTAGAATTTTTAGGTTATTTTTTTAAATGAACAAGTACTCCAAGCAGAGTTGCATCTGTTCATAAAATGATACTGAAATTTATACCGGCTTAGTTCCCAAATAAATAAAACCAATTTTGATTTAGGTTTTCTAGCAATGCGCTAAATACTTTATTTAATTTCATAAAATCTTTCTACAAAAGTGATTGATCTACTTTGCAATTCATCGCAGATATAAGCGGCGCTTGAAACCCCAATGGCAACCCCAAGTTTCCCGAAAACCCATCCGCTTTCAATTCCAACTGCCAGAAGCTCAAGTGTGGTTTGTGTTTCTAAATGTATTGTATATTAACTAACAAATAGCCAAAGGGAATGGATGCCAGTGGATATGGGAAGGAGTTTACCACTAAACACAAGTACACAAAAAAACAAACACATATCGGGAAGTAGGTTGGAGTTATTTAAATCATGTTTAAAATTGGTATACAGGATATTAATCTGATGCTGCTTCAGAGGTAGATCCCAGGGGAAAATTCGCTAAACAACACTAATGTCATTGGTCTCGAAAGGACAACGGCGGAAAAAGCCGCGGCCACTGCACAAACTCAATTCCGTAGTGCATGATTCCGGTGGCACTGACCGCTATCATAGCTCCCCAGAAGAGCATGAGCAGCAGATTCTCCGTATTGAACTCCGCCGGATAAACCATGGTGACCATAAACATGGTAACGGCCATTATCAGCACTGATGGGAATGCAAAGAAGCGCCAGCCCCGCTTTGATTCAAGCGGCGATGGCACTGCTCCACCTTCGTTGTCGTTGATCAGATACTTGCCGAGGAACAGATCGATGCCATCTTGTCGCTGGCCATCGGCAAAGTTGTTTAGATAGTAGCGCATCAGGGAGTTCTTTCCATCCTGCAGTGCTCCGGCTTTGGTTCTCTTTCCAGTTCTGGTGAAGTCCGTCTTCAGAGCACCCGTTCCGGAGTATTGCAAGGATACCAGATCCGCATTATCTGCCCACACTCCTTTAAACCGTGCCTCGAAGCTCTGGGAAGCCTGTTCCACTCGTTGACCCACATGAAGGACACCTAGCTTTTGCAGCACCGTTGTTAGAGATCTCCGGGCCAACATGCTCTGCACCACATTCGTTCGGTCCAGGCAATCGATGCAATTCGTGCGGAAGACACCCGTCTGCGTGGAAACTAGCTTGCCGTCGTCGAAGACATGGTAGTAACCGAAGTCATCCTGCTCGTGGGCCAGACGATCGATGAGAACGTTCAACCTATCCCAGCGCATCTTTCGGCACTCGTGGTGGAAGTCAAAAGACTCGTACCGGACTTTGGGATTCCCCATTTCTCGGATAAGTCTCGCAAAAGTCGACTCCAGTTCACCCTCAGCTCCCTTCTGATCCACCAGATTCACAGCCACTTGGCTGCCATATAGTCTAAGCTGCTCCGAGAAATGCAAACTGCAGGCACTGAGGTGATCTTTGCCGGGAATCAGACAGGGTCTAGGCTTGTACCGCAAGTTGGGAAGCTGGTGCCAATGGAAGGGCATGCTGCCACGCGTCTGGACGAAGCCCGTGAGCTGTCCGTTAAACTCCACAATCTGCTCAGTTTCCACGAAGTTTGCCACATGGCCGCGATCGTTGATTCCGCGAGTAAACAGCCTCGTTCCCGCTCTTTGAATCGATCTTCTGGTCACAATGCTCCAAAAGAAGGTCTGACCGTTTATCTGGACCTGGTTGATGGAAACGAAACCGAGCAGCAGCGGCAACTGAAATCTGTGCATCTTTTCGCAGCCGAACTGCTGCAAAACATAGCCATTCCACACAAATCTTTGATCAGCGCGCTGGAACAAGCCAGCTGAGTTCGATCCTCCGAATGGGCCCAGCTCCCGCTGCCTCTGCAGCGAGTGGGTCAAGTCGTAGCGGTAGGAGAAGTAAAAGTACTTGTTGTCCAGCGTCTGTCGCAACAGTCGCAGATACGTTTCGTTCTCCTTGCGTTGGATGGTATTCGGAATGTAGGGAATGATGTCGTAGCCGGCTAGGCGCCAGATTATGGCTCCGTTCAGAACGCCCACGAAGATCCGGTGGGTGGCCACCAGTAAGTAATCGCAGCTGAGCAAATGAATGGTTCCCAGGACACCGCAGATCCTTCTTGTCGGTCGCAGATTCGCCAGTTGACCTCCAGCGGGCTGCACCCTGGTGACCTTGTCCAGCCGGCCGATAATGAGAACCTCAGAACCTCCATTGGGCTCCACTATGAAACTTTCAGGTGTGATGTACAGGTTCATGTCATCGAACACATCGTTCTCGCCCCTGTTCTCCATGATGCCAGGGGGCGGTGGATTGCCCAATTCGTAGCCTACAGTGAAAGTAAAGAGGAAAACAAAAATTAGTACATAAATATATTTTGCACCTGTGCTGCTTCCCCCTCCTCGTTATCTGACTGGGACCTCACTTTCTGGATTCAGAGAGTTCTTCCTCTTGTCGCCGCTGTCACACACGCACAGCAACAGAATCAGCCACAGCCTCTGCAGTTTTGTCTGGCAAATATATTGATCACCTCACTCTCTGAATCATTTATTTTTTGGACAACTTTTTGCCAATACGTGGGTGCTGGAGATGTCGTATCGACCAAAACGCGAAGGCAGGGTTATCGCCCTCAACGAAATTTAACGGACTGGCATCACCGTTAATTTTATATCTTGGAAATTTTTGTAAAAATTATTTGAAACCCTAAATAGGTTTTATGAAAAGTTTAATTTGTTAATTACCTTTGCCATTTTTTGCATTCGGATCTTCGGTACGTTCGCACATACCTAACCAGCAGGACTTTCGACTATGGTAGCATAATATAATTTACATATAATTTTGAAATTTTTTCAAAATTCTTGGACTGTAAAGCAATTTTAGCAAAGCTGACTGCTTTGATAAATTATATTTTTTCCATTTCTGCATATTTTTAGGGCTTTTCAATAATAATTATATTTATAAAAATTTTGTTTTATGCCCAACCAGTGCTTTTAGCACTTTTTTTAGATTTTATTTTTATTTTTTTTAGATTTTAGGTATCAAGCTGAACGATTTTAGAATTGCTTAATTTAATTATAAATTAAGAAAAAATACACGAGCTTATGAATAAAGTAAAAGTTACATAGTACTAAAGATACATATTTTAAATAAATATTGAAACGTAAAAATATATCGATAGTGATATCGATACTTAACAAATAACTTCAGAAATATACCAAAATATGCTCTTGAAAATACCGCAAAAAAAACACCGAATTCAAAGTCAACGGACGAAGAAAGACGCGGCTTGCTTGATCTTCCTTGGAATTTGTGTTTGAATTAATATTTAAAGATTTTCTGTGTTTAAAAACGTTACTAGCGGATAGAGGATTTTAGAAAAGAGTGGAAAACGAGGACTTTGAGACGACACTCTACCAACACACATACACACACCAGTGCAGTTTCCAACTGGCGTCGCTTCTTGACTGTACGCGGTAAAAATTAAACAAATTGATTTCAAGGCATCGAAATGGACACTTCAAGTGGCAATACCACGCGCCAAGCGCCAAGGAAGTCAAATCAAAACATCCAGGTTTATGTGCGAGTCAGGTGGGTTTTTGTTTTTCAAGATCATGTGATGAAATGCGACTTCTAATATTGGGAGTTGTTTGTTTTGTAAAGGCCTCTGAACTCTCGGGAACGATGCATTCGCTCTGCCGAGGTGGTGGACGTAGTTCCGCCTCGGGAAATTGTGACCCGCCACACGCTGGACTCCAAGCTCACCAAGAAGTTCACCTTCGACAGAAGTTTTGGTCCCGAATCCAAGCAATGCGATGTCTACAGCGTGGTTGTGTCTCCCCTGATCGAGGAGGTTTTGAATGGCTACAATTGCACTGTCTTTGCCTATGGACAGACTGGAACGGGCAAAACCCATACAATGGTGGGCAACGAAACTGCTGAATTGAAATCCTCCTGGGAAGATGTGAGTAATTTTTTATTAAGATAAGGTATACATATAATTCTGTCGGAGTTGGTCAGAAAAAGGTTTGCAAGTTGTGAACCATATGGCCTTGAATCTTAATTTTACCTACTTGCGAGAAAACCAGTTTCTCTCCGTTCTTGGAAAAGGGAGTCTAACCTTTTTAAAAACTAATTTCCGCTTAGGACTCCGATATTGGGATCATACCTCGCGCTCTGAGTCACCTGTTCGATGAGCTGCGCATGATGGAAGTGGAGTATACGATGCGTATCTCCTACCTGGAGTTGTACAATGAGGAGCTGTGCGATCTGCTCTCCACAGACGACACCACAAAGATACGAATTTTCGATGACAGCACCAAAAAAGGCTCGGTTATTATTCAGGGTCTGGAGGAAATACCAGTGCACAGCAAGGACGACGTGTACAAGCTCTTGGAGAAAGGCAAGGAGCGCCGCAAGACAGCTACTACACTAATGAATGCCCAATCTTCGCGGTCGCACACAGTGTTTTCCATATTAGTGCACATTCGGGAGAACGGAATCGATGGAGAGGACATGCTGAAGATTGGAAAGCTCAATCTGGTGGATCTGGCTGGCAGCGAAAATGTCTCCAAGGCTGGAAACGAGAAGGGGATTCGGGTTAGGGAAACTGTGAATATCAACCAGAGTCTGCTTACCCTGGGAAGGGTGATAACTGCCTTGGTGGATCGTGCTCCCCATGTACCCTACCGCGAATCAAAGCTCACAAGGTTGCTGCAAGAATCTCTGGGTGGCAGGACCAAGACCTCCATCATAGCCACCATTTCACCGGGCCATAAGGACATTGAGGAGACTCTTAGCACCCTGGAGTATGCCCATCGAGCCAAGAACATCCAGAACAAGCCCGAAGTCAACCAGAAATTGACCAAGAAAACGGTGCTCAAGGAGTACACCGAGGAGATCGATAAGCTCAAAAGAGATCTCATGGCGGCCAGGGACAAGAACGGCATCTACTTGGCCGAGGAAACTTATGGCGAAATGACCATGAAGCTAGACTCGCAGAATCGTGAACTCAATGAGAAAATGCTTCTGCTGAAGGCACTGAAAGATGAGCTGCAAAACAAGGAGAAGATCTTCAGTGAGGTGAGCATGAGTCTTGTCCAGAAAACCCAAGAACTGAAGAAGACCGAGGAGAACCTGATTAACACCAAGGGCTCACTGCTCCTAACCAAGAAAGTCCTTACAAAAACCAAGCGTCGGTACAAAGAGAAGAAACAGATAGTGGCCTCACATGTGAAGACGGAGGAGGCCTTGACAACTCAGGCCCAGGAGATCCTGGCCGCTGCTGACTTGGCCACGAGTGACACTCAGCAGCTGCACGGCACTATAGAGCGAAGACGTCACGCGGACGAGAAGATTCGCACCGCTTGCGATCAGTTTAAGGATCGCATGCACGACAATCTGGAGATGATTGGGGGCAGTCTGAACCTTTATATTGAGCAGCAGGCAGCTACCAAGGAGCATTTGACCGAGGAGCTGGGTAAGTTTGGCGTTTAAGTGCCTCTTTGATCTTATTTGTTATATCTGCATCGCAATTTTACAGCCAACTCCAGTAACGTGAGCCAGCGACTCTCCACCAATGCCACTCAGAGCATCGAGGCTCTGAAGGGAATCTGCAGCCAGTCTCTTGAGGATCAGGCCAAGATTCATAAGCAACTGATAGCAGACATATCGCAGAGCTGCGAGCAGCACACCCAGAAATTGGTGGCCCAACTCTTGGAACAGATGCAGCAGCGGGAGCTGCAGATGAACAGGGACATCCAAGTGAATCTCCAGGAACTGGAGGAGAATAATCAGCGCCACAAGGCCATGCTGGACTCCATGCAGGAGAAGTTCTCACAGATTATCGACAACAACGCGCTGTCGCTGGAGAAGCACGTAGAGCAAGTCCAGAAGCAACTGGAGGAGCTGAGTCAAATGAGTGTGCCGGATGGAGAGCAACTGGAGCAGCTGCAGGCCGAAATATCTAACGAACGAGCTCTGGCCCAACAGGAGGCGTCCCTGCTCGAATCTCTGATGTTGCAAATGGAACAGATCAAGGAACTGAGGGAAAAGAACTCCCTTAGCATGTCCATCAGACTTAACAAAATAGAGGAAAGCCGAAAGGCTAGAAACCAGCGCATAGAGGAGACCCAAACTGGCATAAAAGACTACCAAGCGAAGGGTTCCGAAGCCACCAAATCTGCTCAAACCGAATTGGCAAGACAAATGGACACTGGTATGCTGTGTCTAGATCAGGGCATCTCCAAGTGCTCTATGCTGCAGGTACACATCAAGAATCTGGGCCAGGAGTTTGCCAAACAGACCGAGGACAATGTTCTGGCTAATCGACAGCAGCAGGAGCAGCTGCAAGGAATCTGCCAAACCAGCGATAAGCAGTTGGAGGAGCTGCAAGGCAAACAGAAGGTTCAGCTGGAGGAGACCGTGTGCGAAAGGCAGCAGCTGATAACCGAGGATAGGCAACGGTTCCGTGGACACTCCACTGTGGCCAGTGACTTGGTTCAGGAGCTGACGCGTCAGACCACTGAGCATGCAGCTCTGCAGCGCCAGCAGCTGCAGATTTGCGATCAGGAGCTAGTACGCTTCCAGCAGAACGAGCTAAAGACATATGCGCCCACAGGTACCACACCCTCGAAAAGGGACTTTGTTTATCCTCGCAGCTTGGCGTCCACATCGCCGCATCAGGATATTGTGAAGCGCTATCGGCAGGAGCAGGACTGGTCTGATTTGGACACCACCGCTACCATAGATGAGGTAATCCTCTTAGGTTAAAAGTTTTTCCAGATCCTCCTAACCAATTCTACTTACAGTGCAGCGAGGGTGAGAACGAGGACTCTCTGCACTCCGTTCAGGAGCTGTCTGACACCGAGACTATAATGAACTCGACGCCCATCGAGCCCGTGGATGGCATCAACATGAAGCGAGGCTGTGGCACCACCCGAAACTCAAACTCCAACGCCCTGAAGCCACCAGTGGCTGGCACGAAGCGCAGCAGCTCCCTGTCGCGCTCCCTGACGCCCAGAAAGGCATCTCCTCGCCACTCTCCGGCAATGATCAGGGTAAGTCCAGTGGTTGAGTGGCTAATAGCTGAATAAATAATATCTGTTTATGTTTTCAACTCTTGATAGCACAACAAAGAGAACGTGGCCTGATCGATGCAGTACTCCCTCCATTAGCCCCGCCGTACTCTGTTTGTCTGGCACTCCTGGATATTCTTTTTATCTGTGTATTTAAATTTGGAATTTCGTACAATTATTATTTAAATAAACTTAGTCTGCTATGTAAAGTTAAACAAACCTTGAAGCTGAGAGTACAGGTCAGCGATGAGCCTTGTACGAAGTATAGTATGAGTATATAAGATATTTTTTCGTTTCTGATTCAATAATGTAAATTTCTTAATTATTTCTCTTAAGCATAGTTTTGTTTTCAAACCTGTATCCGCCTAAGGATTAAATTCTAATTTAATATGTAATGACCGAAAAATAATAGATATTTGTGTTTCTAATCTTCATCCTGATCGTCGTCATCGTCCTTGAGGATTCCCAGACGGCGGGCTACTTCCTTGACATTGGCTATGAACTCCTCCTGGACGAGGTTGAAGCTCATGGCTAGCAAAGCGATACCGAAGAGCAGATACAGGGAACAGTAGGCAATGGACTGTTCCGATTCATCCTTGACGCCCTTAGCGGGGACAAAGTCGCCAAAGCCTAGGAAGGACAATTAAAATAAAGGATATACACTGGTTTTGATTACTCACCAATGGTGGTCAGGGTGATGAAGCAGAAGTAGGCAGAATCCAGGAAGGACCAGCTCTCCCAGTAGGCAAAGAGAGCTGCTCCTCCAAGGATGTAGCTAACGACCAGGAAGACGCACAACCAAATGGGCACAGGACGATCCTTGGGCAGGAGATCTCCGTAGTCGCCATACTCGTCTCCATACATAGAGTCGTCGTCATCGTAATCGTAGCTGGGACGTCGACGAATTTGTCGTTGGACTGGGAAGCCCATCGGCGACATGATCCGTGGGGAAGGAGGCAAGCGTTCAGATCGCTCCCTTCTGCGCTCTCTTCTCCGGGGCTCGCGGCTTCTCGAGCGACTGCGTTGCGGAGGATAGTCCTCGTAGTGCTCTCCGTAGAGAGATCCTTCGTCGAAGCTCTCTTCCACATAATCATCGTAGCGTCCTTGCGAGTGGCCACGGTGATCCCGCCCATGATCCCTGCCCCGCGGTGGAGCATCGTAGTCGGGAAGCTCCAAATGGTTGCCGTATCGCGAAGTTTGTCTTCCGAGGCTCCCGGCTCTCCGGCCGTTATTCTGGCGATGGGAGTTGTGCGGCGGTGGCTGAGGTGAACGCTCCCTTTCCCGGTCCCTTTGTCTCTGCCTTTGGTGAGCCGATCTCGGCATGGATTGGCTCCTAGGAGCCGACTGCCTTCGATGTCCGTTTCCTCCGAAGTCGTCCATGGCATACTTATTCGGAATAATGGGTGTTTTCCTCACCACATCCTCGTCCACGTCTTCGTAGTGCGAGGATACGTGCCTGGGATCCACGGACTTGGCCCTACTCCTGCCCGGCGCGGAGTGCAGGCGCTGCAGCTCCTTGCTGGCCCTCGAGGAGTCCTGGTTGTGCGGCGATCGCACTGATCGCACACTATGAGCTCTTTTCGTCGGCGGTGGTACGTCACTAAAGTCCTCGATGGAGCCCGCATCCAGGTGGGATCGCGGGTAGCGCTCCCTCTCCACGGTGTGCCTGTCCCTCATCCGGTCCCGCTGCCGCTGTCGGCTGCTGTAGCGATGGGAGCGGTTCAGCGTCTGTGTCTCGTACTCATCTCCGTAGATGGTGTGCCTCTGGCGGGGATCGTGGTAGGGGTTGTGGTGCTGGTGCTGCTGGCGACGATTACGGCCTCCACTGCTTCGGTGCCCGAACTCGCGATCATCGTACCCCCTGCCCATGGTTCGCAGTTCCGGATCGGAGTAGGCATGTCCCATGGAGGGACCCAAGCCAGAGTCATTACCCGATCGCTGGGTCATTTTCATGGAGCGCCGGAACGAGGGCGGTGGCTGGGAGCGGGCGTGGCGCTGGTAGCGCATCGATCGTTGCCGGGATCGGGCATTCCTGGGACGCTTTGCGGTGCGGGTGCACACATAGCAGCAGATTCTCCAGTAAAGGAAACTGGGATTAGAAAGAGAGGGTTTATTTTTTGAAAAATAATCATACTTAAAAGTGACCTCCAGGGGCTCATTCCCGTGTCAACTCACCGGAATGATGTGGCCATGACATCGCCAATGTTGGACAGACAGATGAGCATCAGTGGAATGCCCACGATGGCGTAGAAAATCGTTGTCACCTTGCCCCAATCCGTGCGCGGCGATATGTGGCCATAACCTGTCCAGAATTTACGAAAGCGATCGAGAATAATGAATTACTAGAGTGTCTTGTTGGCGAGTCATGGTTGAGGCTTCACCTTCAACCTTCTAACCCCAATGTTCTTCAAATGCTAATGAATCTTAGACCCGAAAAGTAAAGGCATAATCTTTCCATTTGTACTTCTTTTTGAAGAAGCCAAGCCCATTATCGCAAAATAACAGCAAACAATTGCGAACATTTCAAGTCCGCCGCCTTTGGCTTCCACGGAAGTGTGCAAGTTCGTATAAATTTGGCATTAGGTTCTATCTGATGGGACTACGGTCAGTAAACCCATTTGTGTCTCAGCCACAAATCCATATCGGGAAATTGTGGAGACAATAAAACTACAAATGACTAAATTTAAACTCTCATAATCTAAAATTTTGGATAGAAATGAGAGAGTATGATTTCGAATTTAAAATGCTCTTCTAAGTTTGAAGATTTATAGTTTATATTTAAGATATAGTATATAAAATATAACATTTTCAAGAGTTGAATTTTTTAAAGTGGAATTTATTCATCACTCTTCCCTTTAGAAAGAGTATTGTATAAAAAATCTAGAAATTCCCATCATTAAAAAAAATCTAAGTCTAAACCGTCAGAAGTTAATCACGATCGGTCAGTGGCGTTTGACCTTGTTTTTTGTTCCGACCAGTCATATATAGTATTTTGATGGAAGTGATTCCACATTCGGTTTCATCCAAAAAACACACGCCTGCCAAACCGAAATGAACCCATTTATTCTTTAGAGGTCATTATTCACGTGCTCCCAGCCCATCTAACTACTGTCCGAATCGGATCTATGACCTATGACTGTTGGGGATATGGATAGTATGATTTTGTGGAAATTTTCCCCAGTCATGGGTAAAGGGACATCGATTAATGATCAATTACCAAATGATCGAAACGCATCGGAGATTTATGCGATTGCGACGTGATCGCCAAAATCAACTGTCCGATTCATCCGCTTGCCCCATTGGTTCCTGGGCGGATCACGCTCCTCGGTGGTTGCGCTTCATGAGAATCAACGATACGTGGCCCGTGGTTCCAAGATCTCCGCCAGACACGATGCGTTTTGGGTTGAATCATTTGGGTTGACGAGAAGTCACCACATCGAATCCAATCCAATCCAATCCGAGACGATCCCCACCTGCGGCTGCCCTCGTCGCTTGACTGCCTTTGTGCGGCGTCATCGTTTTGTATTTTTCATTTTTTTTTTGTGGCTCTTTTTTTTTAGTTTTTTGTCTTTTTCGATTCTCGGCTGTGGTTATATAAGTAGCGTGTGCCGGTCGCAAATCCGAACTATTCTGTTGCGGGAGCTCGTCGCGACCAAGCGCAAAAAACGGGTCAGTGGTGTACGATCGAAGTCGTTCCCAAATATATAAAAAGTCGGACAAAGACAAAGTCGGACAATCATGCGAAACAGTTGCCTCATCGTTGTGGCATTGTGCCTCTTCGGGTTGGTGGCCGCCAAGTCTTCGGACGATCACTGGGCTTGGAGGTCAGACAATCGCCGCGAACGCTCCTTTCGGGACATCGATCGCCGGAGTTTCCCCATTCGGAATTCCTATGACAATAACCTGAGAAGAGAACCCACCACCCGAAGGCCACTGCCCGGTGAACCCGAGAACGACGAGATCGTGGACTATGCGGATGTGGAGCCCACCAGGTCGTCGGATAGCCCCAATGTGGGCACTCGGCAGTTTAATCCCTACGGAGGTCAGCCTAATGCCGGACAATTCGGCGGCGTTGGAGGCTATGGCGGCAATCCGGGAGTGTTAGTGGGACCTGGAGGACCAACTGGAATTATTGGAAGGCCTCAAATCTACCCGAATCCCTACCAGCCGGGCTATGGCGGGTTTACAGGAGCACAGAATGGCATTGGTGGCTACCCGGGAGTGGGCGGTTATGCTGGTTTCCCTGGAGCTAATGTGGGTACAGGCTACACTGGCTATCCAGGAAACGGACTGGGCCTAAGTCAGTTCCCCGGAAACGGGCAGTATCCCTACGGAACCTCCTATCCAGGAGGCGACTTTAATGGCAATCAGTTTGCAGCCGGAGGCCAGTTCCCCGGAGTCGGGCAGTATCCCGGAAGCCCACAGTTCGGAGGACCGCAGTACACTGAGGGCTATGGCCTGGCCGGAGGCTTGGGTCTGGGCCAACTGGGCCTGGGAACTGGAGGCCTAGGCTATGGGCCAGGCGGCGGATTTGGGTTTGACGAGAAATCTCCAGCGGTGGCCGAGGGCAAGAGTGCCAAGAGCGTG
Source organism: Drosophila atripex (assembly GCA_035045925.1). NCBI lineage: Eukaryota > Metazoa > Arthropoda > Insecta > Diptera > Drosophilidae > Drosophila > Drosophila atripex. The sequence continues at coordinate 17,266,795 of JAWNOP010000012.1, read as the reverse complement.
GCAGCGGCTCCTCGAAGCGTCAGCGACAAGCTCAGCAAGAAGATCTAAGAGAGAGGACTACCTTCCACCCAAATCTCATCCATCCCCCAAACCACCTTCAGATGTAAATAGTCGCCGTAGATTAGAGATTAGGATAGACTAAGCGAATAAACTTCAATGGTTACCCAGTTGCACGTACCTATGGTAGTTATCACTATGATGGAGTAGAATAGTGAGCCGGCAAAGGTCCACTGGGACTTCTTGAGGTCCTCGTTGCCGTCCCAGCCATGCGCTTTGATGGCCGTGAGGATTTGCTTCTCGAAGTTGGCCAAGTGCTTGCTCACATTGGCCATCCAATCGCTCTCCCGCAGGACCTCTGCATCGTCCGACAAAAGCCAAATGTTCTCCGTCAGATTGAAGCGTAGGTTCTCAATGCCACGCTTGATCTTTTAGGGATCTGGGAGTATGGTTACTGATTCCTTCCAGAATGGACTCTACTTACCTCTAGTTCGTGGGGTCGCTCGAGGTGCTGGAAGAGATACGCTCCACCCACGCAATAGGAAACGACGAGGAGCACCAGCAGCACATGGGACACGATGCAGGTGATCACTTTCCACGAGAAGCAGATGGCTGCCACACACTTTCCGCGCTCCGGCTTGGCCGGTTCCAACATGTGCGCCGGCAGAGATTGGGCCCTCCTCCCCGACATGGCTGCCTCGCCTTCGCCTCCTCCTCCGGTTGGCTAATTTACCGCTCGGCTGGTCATAAATTGCGAAATGGAAATGAAACTAAATAAAGGACTAGACTGGTGGGAAAACTGTTGGGGTGTCGAGACATGGAATACTTCTTGATAATGCCAATGAAATATTATGATTTCTTTTTTCGTATTTGATGGTGTTGCTTTTGTAATTTATTTAATTTATGAGACATTGGAATTCAAATATATATTTTTAAAAGATTGGGGTATTAATGTGAAACTATTTGGTATTGGTAGATATTTTTAAAAGACGGAGGAATAATCAAAAACAATATTTAAAGTTCTCAAATATTTTTTAAAGTAAAAACTATAATCCAATGTGATCATCAAATGACCAAATTTGTTTATGGTTTTCCAATCCATTCGGTAAACAATTTCTTCATCGAAACATTTAAGGAACACTGATTAAAATCATGAGTATTTCATTGCCATAAACCCCATCAATTTATAGACTCCGGATTGTTTCCTTTAGTGATCTACAAAGGAGCTGCAAAGATTACAGGTAAACCGAACACACAGGCCTGCCACACACATGTTTATTTGTCCAAATATTTATTTATTTGGGTTGCTGGGGCAAGGCCGAAGAGCCGAGGGGAAAGGGACTCGATTTGGGGAATGGTGAGGTAGACACGGAAAGACTCCATCCATGGAACTATTTCGGTACCCGGCTGCTGCACGACGGGGCATTCATCTCGTCGTCAATCGGACGCCGCAGACTCGTGCCACGCCTGTCGAGAACTCTTTTGGCTTATTTTTTTGGCGTATTTTTTTGTATTTTATTTTGCTTATAGACACCGACTACATAACATGTCCGAGCAATTATGAACTTCGATTTCACTTGGGCAATTAGTTTTGCTAATTTATGAGCCCCCATGGGGCAGGAGTGATGCTCCTAATGATGATAATTACCGATCTAAGATCGCTATCTGATTGGCACTGGGCGGAAAACAGTTTTCAGTTTTCCAATTTAAGATCCATGGCGGAACGTGCTCTTTATCCGATCGAATTTTTGGATCCGTACAATGAACCGACGCACCGATCCGTACGACCCACAAACGCTAACTGAGAAGAGCCAGTGGAATGGACTTCCCTCGGATCTCTCGGGAAATGGTTTTATTTTTGGTCAGACTCGAAGTTCTCTTGTTTTCCGAGTCGTCTAGTTTTTCCAAAACTTTTTCAAATCACTCTTGCCTTCTTTTGTTTTGTTCTCGTGTGTTTATGTTTTAATGCGATTCTCTTTAAATACATTTTCCCTCTAACTGGGTTAAAAATGTTTCCAAAAAGTACAAAAAATAATAATTTATTTAATTTTTTCTGTACATAAATTTGTGTTTCTAGTTTGCTAAATCCTTTGTTCTATCAATGCTTTTATCTCGGAGCTTATCAAATCTCAAATATCAAAACTCCCGGGTTCTTGAGTTCCTACACCTTTCTAGCCAAAGATAAGAGTTCCAGGTGAGACTATTTATAGTTCTCAGTGGCCTCAGTCAACATTCAGTTGCCGGAAAGAGCCCTGCAGTCCGAAAAGACTCTCAAAGTCGACAGGTTTGCCAATCCGAAGGCGTTCATCCGTCCCATAGTTCTTCTCCTCCTCCCAGTAGTTTCTGTAGGCCAGAATACGTTCTTCCCACTCCTTGATTAGTTCCGGAATCGAACCGTTCTCCCCGCCGTACTCAACAGGCAAATACTGTTTGGGGATTTGTTCATAAAGAGCTTCCCATTTACTGCCATGGACGTATAGCTAGGGGGTTCAAAAGGATGTACGTGAAATGCATTCCATTTCAAGGAATAAAGGACTCACCCTGCCCTGTTGCTTTTTGGACATCATGGGCTTGACCATGTTGAAGATAGTTTCGAATCCATTTGGCGTGTTTATAAAATGAATTCCCTGGGGTCGCAACGGCAGAGCCTCCTCTTGGAAAACCGTCATCTTCTTGGCAAAGGTGGGAGTCATCTGCAGGAAGTGTCCGGTGGTCACGTCGGACAGATCGAGGATGGAGATCATGCCGTTAACAATGGCCACATCATCCTCGTCGAGCATTATTTGCTGCATTAGCCCGCCAGCGACATTTACCTCCTGGAAGGTGTACTTATTGGGATCATAGGCCGCCATTCGGATGATAGCCAACCGGGGGCCATTATCGTTCAGTGGACGTGGCAACAGAACGATGGAACTGCATGGTAATAAATAAATAATGTGATTGGTTGTTGGCAAGCGATTATCCCACAGAACTCACCCTAATCGGAAAATCTCAAGCAGCTTGTCCACGTCGACATTGTGGCCCCCATAGAACTCTGGGTACTTTGTGCGCAGTGTGTAGAATCGATCGATCTTTGATTTCGTCCTCTCCAAGCTGAATTTGCAACCACGGAGGAAGTTCACCAGGAACTGGTCATCGGTACGAGCTTTGAGGTGGGGCTGCTGCTTAATCCATGTCCTCAGAGCCGCGATATCGTCGTCCAATCTCTCAGGCACTTCGTTTAGAATTTTAATCGCATTCTCCTGGAGCTCCGGGCTCAGTGGGCGGATGGATGGCATTTTGTTTGGGTTTCCTTGATGGTCACGGAACGAATGTTGCTTCTTGTGTCGCCGTTCCAAAGCAACTAAATCGATTAGATATCGTCTGAGGGCTGATAAAGCTAATGGCAAAACCATTCTTATCAAACGCATTTATGATGGCCTATTAGTTTGAAAATGGTTACACTTGCCATAAAACTGCACTAAGCTTTTAAAACTAACTTTAAAATTTTTCAAATAGGTCCTGCCAATACGGAATCTGTCTAAAAATACCACCCATAATGGTCATATCTCCGTCAACTGACTTCAGATTAAAGAATGCCATACCTTCCAGTTCTTGGCTCTTTGAATCCGGAATCAAAAATAATGGAGAAAAGTTTACGACCCATTTTTCGAAATTTTTTAAAGGGGTAACATCATGATTTTGATCAAAAATTGGTCCACATTTTTTTGGTTCGGTCTTTAAAAACCTTAAACGCAGACCGAAAAGTATTGGAACTCTTATTCATCAGTGGTACTAAGTTTTTGAATCGGTTTAAGAAATATGTGAAATATTCGCTAAAAACTAAATTAAAAGCTAAGATTTTATTGCAAATAAAAAATATCTATAACGGGTTCCCCTTTTTGACTTTTTTTTTAACTTTGAAAGTGTATAACTCGGCTCATACTTGACAGATTCTAAAATGTTATACCTTCTCGATCTTAGATCTTCGAGTAGAATCATTTTTGATCAAAATGTGACAATCAAAATTTTGAACCATTTTTCGATATTTTTCAAAGGGGTAACATCATGATTTCTGTCAAAAATTGATCAAATTTTTGCTCTCCATATTTTGATGCAGATCGAAGGGGCCTTGGGTTCTGATTCATAAATGGTATTCAGTTTTCAAATCGGTATATAAATGGTGGAGATATTCAATCGAATGTGTCTCAAAAGGACCAGTTTTGGGCAATTACTGAACTCTTAATCAGAAACCGATAACCATACATTAAAATAATCATAAAACGCTTATCGTAAAACATTTATTTTGACTTTTCAGTCTGGAAAAGTAACCAGTTTTCTGTTTCTAGATGTCAGTTATGGCTTCAGTCGATCACCAACTGGCGGAAAGAGCCATCCAGGCCAAAGTGACTCTCCTCATGCTTGAAGAGTTCGGGCTCCTCACGTAACTTCTCGTTAGTGCCAAAGTGCTGGCTCTCCTCAAAGTAATCCTTATAGCTGGTTATCTTGGCTTCCATTGAGGAGACGATGTCCTGCATAGTGCCCTTAGTGCCACCGTACTCCTTGGGAAGATAGTGCTTTGGAATCCGCTCAAAAATGGCCTCGGGATCAGAACTCACAGAAACCTAATGAAGAGTGGTTGAGAAAAGCGACGACTTGCAATATTTGTGGCTTACTCTCTCTTTAATTTTCCCTGGGAACCAGCTCATCAAAGACTTGAAACCCACGTCGAAGGCCTTGGGCACGTTGATGAAATGGAAGCCCTTTTGGCGGGTGGGCATCGCCTCATCGGCATAGGCGGAGAATTTGCTAAGGAGCTGCGGCTGCAGGGCGAATAGATTGGCTCCTGTCACTCCTGCCATGTCCATGATCTCCAAGTAACCACTGACCGTGGCATTGTCGTCCTCCATCATCATAATTTCTCCAAACATGGAGCCCACCCGTATGATGTCCTGGAACTTGAATTTGTTGAGATCGTAGGCTCCAGCGCGTATTATTGTGACAGCAGGTCCTGTGTCATCCTTGTCCAGTGGAACTCGTAGTATTACACTGCCAGAGACATAATGGGTTACCATCTTAACTGAATATTCATTCAGTTATTAATAAGCATTACACGTACCCCATTCGAATAATTTCCAGAACTTGAGGATCATCTGCCAGGCGATGTTCGTTGAAAACTTCAGGAATTGCCTTCTGCAAGCTGTAGAATCTGTCAATTTTTTGCTTGGCCTTTTCCAGACTATACTTGGAGCCTCGCAGGAAACTGAGCAGAAACTGATTGTCCTTACAGGAGCAGAGGTGCGGCTGTTTTCCGAGCCATTCTCTCAGAGCAGCTATATCGGAGTCTATGCGACTGGGAACCTCGTTCAGCTCCTCGATGGCCACCTTCTGCAGGCCCTCCGGCAAGGGGCGGATGGAACTCTGGGAATGGCTGCTGATCATGCTGGCTGGACAATCGGTTGCAGACTAACATGGATTACTTTATGCCGCCAATGCACTTCCCACTGGCCAAGTACTATAATTATATTCAAACCAAGCGGCGATAAGATCCGACTAATCTGGGTAGAGATTAGGAAAGTCTGGCCAAGTTTAAAAGTAAATTGGCCAAGAAAACATATGTTGAGGGGCCCACTTCCATTTAGAAAACCAAAACTATTAGGAGTCTCATATTTATAACTACTATCTACCCCAAGTTCGGAGACATTGCCCTATATGAGGGTTAACTTAAAGTCTTTATCTTTTCACGCTTATAGTCATTAATCTGATAAGGAAACTGCCAAATCGTATCATATATATATATATATAAACTTTATTCAAAAGAAAAATGATATTGAAACAAAAATACTTTAGAATCTTAAAACTTATCGGCTAAGATACCCGGTTGAAGCTGCCACCGTACCTAATCTAAGTTGAGATATTACATAAAACATATACTCGTATTATAAAATAAAGGTAATAACTTGATTAACTTGGAATGATTTCTTCTATAAATACGCTGATCTGATGGGCTAAACGATAACCTAAGGACTTGCTATTGCACAGGATTTGGAGTTGAAGAGATGCTGGAGTTCAGTAGAGGCCCGATGGCAGATCCGTCACCTTGGACATGGATCCTTGGGTGTAGGAGCGGGTGCGTGCCGTCGGTCCTTTGCCGGTATTGCCGCCCGGATATCCTGGGGAGTCGTGGTGCATGGTTCGCATGGCCGGGTTGCTGGTGAAGTAGATTTGCTGATTGCTGCGCGACTTCTCCCGCGGGGAATCATGGAGGGCTTCGGACGAGGCGAAGGCGGCCTCCAGGCGCTCCACATTCTTGGTCACCCGGCGGGCCTGCAGGGCAGCCGTGATGTCCGGCTTGGGATACTTCTGCGGAGTATTCATGCCCGTCATGAAGAACACGCCATTGAATTGCTGGGCGGGCGGCGTGGGTGGCGGCGGAGCCGGTGCCTTGACCTTCACCGGATGATGGTGGTGGGAAACGGAGACCTGAGGCGCAGCCTGGACCGGTTCCTGGGCACTCTTTCGCAGGGCCTGCATGGTGGGATCATGTTCGTCGTGCCTGGCATTCATGATCACGTCCAGGAGCTCCCGGTTGGTGCTGGCATTGTAGGCCGTCGCGGCGGCATTCGCCTCCGGCATGTCCGGCGTGGGGGACTCCATCTGGTAGGTGGATGGCTGGTCTGTCTCGGGGGCATCGTAGTCCACCTCGTCGAAGAAGGTCTGCATGGCGGCCAGGCGCTCGGCGGCATCGGGATCTCCTCGCTGATGCAGCGCCATACCGTATTCCGAGCCATCCTGCTCCGAGCAGTCAGTTCGCGGCATCAAATGGGCCAGCGATCGGGCCTTCCTCGGCGGTTGGGGCACTATGTTCACCGGGACAATGTCCTCCTCGGCGGCAGGCCTGTGCTGGCGTATCCTGATCCTGGAGCTACTGCCTGCCTGGCTGCTGATCTGCTTCTCCGCCTCGCTCACAATGTTGTCCAGCTCCTCGATCACGTCCTCAATGGTGGCCGCATCGTCGTCGTCATCGGCCGGGGCCACTTTTCTGGACTGCTTCTTGGCCTTGGAGGGCAGGACAAGTATGGGCACTGGACTGAGGGAGGCACCCGTTTCCGAACTGCTGATGCCCTCGTCCTCGTGCTCCGAGCTGTGTTTTCCCTTCTTGGTAGTCGGTGTGACTTGACGGGGCAGGGCCACTGGCTGGTGCGACGACTCCTTGAATTTGGAGTCCTGCTGGGCTCCCTGCAGGCGGAAGATCTCGCGCTGCAGCTCGGCACACCGCTCCTGTAGCCTCCGCTCCATGGAGGTGAGGACGGCCTTCTCCTCGTGCAGGATCTGGACTCTCCTCTCCAAGATCACCATTTGGCTGCGCACTCGATCCGCATCCCTGGCCTGGGCCATCATCTTGTCCACGTCGATGTGCAGTTCGTTGAAGCGCTTCACCTCCGCCTTCAGGGCGTCTAGCCAGGGCGAGGAGGAGGAGATGGTGCGCGCCAAGGTGCTGGGGTCCAGACCCGCCTGGAAGAGCTCCGCCTGGATGTACAGACGTTGCTGGATGCTGGCTGCGCTCTCAATGAAGGTATTGAGAAATCTGTATGGAAACAAATCGTTAAGTAGCTTCTCAGAGATTCAAGACAGAGTGGTACCCACTTGACACCCGCACACTGCAGCTCTCCGGATCCGCCACCGCTATTGAGGATGCCCACGAGCAGCCGGAATCGCACCGGTTCGCTGCATCTCAGTCGCAACGTGGACATGGCCTCCGAGACGGCTGTGTGGCCCGAGGTGGCCACCTGGTCGCCACCACCACTGCTGGCAAAGGGCTGGCGATCGCAGGCGGAGGCCAGCAGCTGGAGGGCCAGAATCCGACCCCTAATACCTTGGCCCGTGGCCGAGGAGGCCAGCGGCATGAGGCCCACGGGTGTGTTCCCCAAGCGGGCGATGGCATCCAGAGATCGGGAGCAGCAGATGCTCAGGCACTGCAGGCAGGAAAGCTCATCCAGCAGGGCTCGGCGCTGGTAGCTCTGGGGATTCCTGGTCATGGCCAAGGAGTTGCTGGTGCCCGACATGGGTCCAGGGGCATTGCTGGCCTGGGCCATTTGGATGGCTCGCAGGACCTCCAGAAGGTGGCTTATGCCATCCGAAGGTGTGGCCACAAACTCCTGGACAAAGCTATCAAGGAGATAAGGAAGGCTTGTAAAAATGTATGGTTATTGCGACTAAGTATCCTACCTGGGAAAAGCCGTTCGGAGATCGGCTCTTAGCTTGGTCAGTAAGTCCGTTATGGAGCCAAACTGCCGCAAGGACATTTCTCGATCACTCTCTGGCGGGGCAGGAATGGGAGATCTGTAAAGTAACCAGGCACATTGTAGGATATAGGATGTGTAAAGTAATCTTCCAAGTCCTCACTTGTACTCCGAGTGCTTGGCTGGCAAAGTGGCCGATCTGGCGGCCTCCTCCTTGGCACTTATACTGATGCCGACATCGTAGATGGACTGTTTTTTGGAGGAGCTGCTGCCCTTGGTGAACTTTTTCAGAGAGTACACATAATCCTCCGGATTGTAGACAGGTGGTCGTTGATTTTCCTAAAAAATTTAACTGTTTTTTAGTTTTTGTTTAGTTGGAGGCTTTTAAGACCCATACTAACCTTACTGTAGGGAGCGGCCTGGGGCCAACTCTGCTCAGATCCGCCTATCTTGTAGGAGGCCAGGGAGCCATTGACGCTACTGGCACCGCACTTGTTCGTTCCGGAGGTACTGGACGCTCCACCGGTTTTGATCGTCTGGGTAGCCGTGGCCGTTGCCGGCTTACTAGCCTGCTCGCAGACACTGGGCGCCATCTGGAGGTGGTTTGGATGTGGATGTGGATGTGGATGTGGATGCGGTCGAGGAGCAGGACGGTGGTGGGGCCGCTGCAGAGTCGAGCTGTCGCTGCGTTAATTGGAAATGGAGGAAAACCCAATCGGGTGGAGTCAATTAATGTACGTGCTTGACATGGGAGAACTCGAATTTGCATTCGTTCATAAATAAATGGCCTGCGAGTCGGGGCAGTTTGGTAACGCACCGGAAAAACAAGCCGTTGAGTTTATTGAACATTTTTCAAACGAATTTTGTGGCTTATCTGGCGGAGTGGTGTCTGGACAGGTGCGTTTACTTTTTATTATTTGGATTTCTTGGATATCCGCTGTCAACGACACTCCGATTGAGACAAGGTGTCACGGTGGCATGTGGGCTGTGGCCTGTGGGTTGTGGGCTGTGGCAGCGCGAATGCCATTTTGACAGTCTACGATCCCCGATTTGTTATTTAATTTCGACCAGTCGAGTGCGTAAACAGAAATGGAAATGGAAAATTTGCATTTTAATGTGCTACTAGAAATAAAGGCACTTTCACTCAAACGATCATCTCAACATCGGTTCCAGTTCAATCTCCATTTCATTTACATTTCTTCAAAGAGTATTCAGTCTTGGGACCAAAGACCCGTCAGTACCGTTAAGTTACAATGAGGGGGCTAACGGTTCATTTGGTATATACAACACATACATACATATCTCTACATACATATGTACATGTGTATGTGTATGCAAATGACACTTATGACGTTCCACATAAAAAGAAGTTGGCAGAGTCAGTGGAGTCCATGGCCCACCTCGTATCAATCGTCCAATCAGTCACGTACCGCCGATGCTCAGGCATTTTATTCTTTTTGTTTTTTATTTTACTTTTATGTTTTGATCAGGTGGTGTACCCCCATATATATATATACATATGAGAGAAATATGAATGGGGCAGAGCACTGGTTCCCACAGCAGCCAAAACACTTCGATCAATGTCAGTCAGGAGAAACTCAACACCATCGCCACTGCATCGAGCTGGTGTTGAAAGATCAGGAGGCGGGGTATCTGCATAAATCAATTTGTGAGACAGAAACTGAAAACACGGTGCATGGAGCATGGAGCATGGAGCAGTGTCTGCTCCAAAAACCAAAACTGGAATTGATAAGCCAACGAGTGGCTGTCCAAGAGTGCACTCCGATGGATGAAACGAGTGCCTTTTAAAGAAATGATATCACTAAGTGAAATTATTAACTCTGATTTGATTCCATGAGCAGTTTTTCTTTATTGATTCCAGGTCGAAGTGGTCGAGGCTTAGAAGCACTCATCGATGGACGGCAGCCATCCGCTGCAGTAGTGCCAAACGGACCAGGCGGACCAGCCCTGCTGGCTGAGGACCTTCTGGGCGCAGCGGACGGAGTTGGTGATGTCGTCGGTGAGGAGGGCGTTGCAGCTCAGGCCGCACTCATTGTAGGAGAAGCGTCCCTCAGGCTGGCACCAGTACAGATCGTTGATCTGGAAGATGCCGTAGTCGTTGGAGCCGTCAGAGTTGGCCGGGCCGACCACCCAGGTGCGGTAGTCGCTCTCGTGCTGGGCGATGCAGGTCCACTTGTCCAGCTGGTCACGGGGAACGCCCAGGTTGGACATCTCCCTGGCGAGGGAGCAGCGGTCGAGGGTGCGACCGGCGAAAGCCGGAGCGGCACAGGCCAGAGCCACCAAAACGATGAATGCCTTCATGTTGATTTCATAAACTGTTTGGTCAGCTGTGGTCAGAACCTGGCTATTTATTGGCGAGTCGAACACTCCACATTCCGCGGCTATCAGCCCTTGAGCTATCAGCCAAAAAGTGCTCAGAGATAGAAATCCAATTAAGAGACTACAGCCGGTGGATTTAAATATTTTATTCGAAGCAAAAGTACATGAAATGGAACGAAAACAACTTTATCAGCTCAACGGGTACATCTAAGGGTACCATCTCAAAAAGTAAAAAAAAGAACATTACCCAACTCGGGGGAACAGCATAGTTTTAGGCCAAAATATAAAAGCCAGAGCTTTTGGCCAAGATAAGCCGATGGCCAAATCGGCTTATCAACTACCTTGGCAATCGAGTGCTAAACAGAGATTTCGTCATTGTCCGGATTGTTATGGATTGTTTTGGCTCCGGAGCTGAAGTTCATTGAATTCGAGGAGAAAGGTGTGGAGACCTCGACGCGCCCTCCGCCTGATTAGCATAATTGCTGTTATATCAACAATGACGTTGCTTTGAATTGGCTTAGAAGGGGATCATTGTTCGGTTCGAGTAGCCTCTTATGGAGCTGGCATTTGGGGCCTACCCAAAACTGTACCACCTAGATGGAGCAGCGGAACCGCCCAAGTGGTAATCCAGATGATTAATCACACTGGCGGCCATAAAACGTAGAGACCACAACTGGGGGCTAATAGCTGCAGTCAAGTGGAGCTGTTTCGCCATTAAAGCCTCGGCTTCACTTCAAAGTCGGACATTAAACTTGGGCCTGTGCAAAAGATGGGAATTTGTCTGGGCCGATGAAAGAAAGAGCTCGGCTTGTATTGCAATTTCCAGACTCGAATACCTCGAATGCCGCACAATGAATAACTATGAATAATTTGAATCAACATGCAACCCCACCCGAGTTGCGTGAACAGTAGGCATTGTCTTTGTTTAAAAACAAAACAAAAAAAAACATATTTCGAATGTCTGCTGCTATTTGGAATGGAGACTGACTCCATCTGCTACAACTCCAGCTCCATATCTTACGCACCAATCTAATCGTATTGGATTATATCAATGGGTTTTTGAGTGCCGGCTGTTTTCTATATTTGGCCAAGACAAGATTCCTTATATTCGGGGGGTACTTCACTATCGTTTCCTATGGTTAGAGATCAAATAAAACACTTGGACAGAATACCTAAGATGACTAAGAAGCCTCTTATCCTATAGAGGCTCTGGAGATACTCTGGGGGAAGTTAAAAAAAGGGAAGAATTTGGAAAAATAAAGATGTTGCAGTTGGTTTTTGTTTCTCAATGTAATTAACAATATTTTAATAAACGCTTTGTGTGAAAAAACAATGGCCGACAATTGCAAACAAATCGAATCAAAAATGTAGACATATTGTAGTAGAATTCATCTTGTTTGCCAAACTAATTATGAGTAAATACGGATAACTTATTTATTGACTCAGATGTGCCTTGACACTGGACTGTCTTCGGAAACCTATAAATGTTTTGGAAAATTGGTTCCCACCATCAGATGATATTCTCGCATCATGAAGGCTGTTCTGCTGATTTGTGTGCTGTCGGTGATAGTGTCCTCCATTCAGGCCCGCACCATGGACCGCTGCACTCTGGCCCGGGAAATGTCCGCCCTGGGGGTGCCCCGGGATCAGCTGGACAAGTGGACGTGCATCGCTAAGCACGAGAGCTCCTTCCGCACCGGCGTGGTGGGGCCGGCCAACTCCAACGGATCCAATGACTACGGCATCTTCCAGATCAACAACAAGTACTGGTGCCAGCCGGCAGACGGTAGATTCTCCTACAACGAGTGCAAGCTGAGCTGCAACGACCTGCTGACGGACAACATCAGCAACTCGGTGAAGTGCGCCCGGAAGATTCAGCGCCAACAGGGCTGGACGGCCTGGTCCACATGGAAGTACTGCAGCGGATCCCTGCCCTCGATCAGTGATTGTTTCTAGAGTCCATGCCGAACAAAGTATTGACTGAATAAATGGCACAAAATGAGAGGATTGTGTCATAAGACCCGTCATAAGCTTTTCTCTTAGCCTTTTAGGCCGCTAAAAGTGAAATTTTATATAATGGCCGCCGCACATAACAGAGTCATTATGACAGTTGGCCTGGCCAAAGCAAATGAAATCTATTAGCCACTAAGTGGAGCTTCAATGGCTGGTGGCTGAAACAAGTTAATTTCATTTCCAAGCATAAAACAAATTACGTATGAAAGCCCGCCGTTATCATGGCTTTTATACATAAATCTCTCTGTTTGTCTCTGCTTGTTTGTTGCTATTTTGTGGCAAGTGGCAATAGGCAAGTGGCAACGGACTTTGTCGCGAGTTTGAAAACAATTTCGATTCAATTACATCTATGGCAGTCCACGGGGACATGATGTAGGTCTATGGGATTGCCATTTGCGGCTAATCGCCGGCGATCAACTTTGCCATTTGGAGTTCGCCAAATGGCGAAGACAACAACGAGTTGTTTCAATTTGTTCAGTCGCTCAGTTGTTGTGTTTTATTCTCAAGGGTGTCCATGCCCGTGCGGGTTGAATGATCCATCGATCATGCCATCTGATGGATGTACTAAATCGTTTCTAATTCCATTTGAAAAATTACCACAAATCTGGTCAACTTTCTCGCCTCCAAATCCTCATTTAAATCACAATCCCACAGATAGTTCTTCCCCAAAAAAAAAAAAAGGTAATTTCGGACAGCTCATAAAAGTGGCAAGATGGAAGATCAAAATGGGAAAAAGTTTCTTTTCGTGTTAAGACGACACCTTGCCAAATTATTTCTAGTTGGTGTTACACAAGCTCTACACTGCCAAAAAAAAAAGGTGGTAATAAAAAAACTTTCAGGTGGTCTACTTTTATTTTCAAGATTTATTAGGCTTTTAGTGGCCTTTGTTGATCTGTTATTGTGTACATTTTGTTTTTAAAATTAACCACACTCCTTTTTTTCGCATCTGTCTATGAAAATCCACCACAACAAGCTGGGATTCGGATGTGGCATTTGCATTTGTGTGGCATTTGCCGACGATGATGCCAGAGATTAAGTCACCGCCGACAGGCCGACATGGAAAAGTTCTCATGACAGTTCCATTTCTTCAGCCCATTTGCATTTGTATCGCCCGTTTGGCTGGGGCTCTACCTGGCCAGGTCGCCATTTGTCTTCGGAATACATAAATTTACCCACACTCCCCACTGGCTCGGAGATAAAACTATTAGGAGAATTTAGCAACCGACAAAGCCCCAGAGAAATGTGGCCACTTTTCAGAGCTGTCAGAGATCTTGGCTCAGAGATTCCTGCATTTTCCCAACGCTGTCAGCTCCCTTGAGATATCACCTATCCCCGACTTTTGTCATCTTTTCTCTATATACACTTTTTTTTGTTGTTTTATTTTGTGTTTTTGATTGTCGACTGACTGGGGCTGTCATGGTCTATGGCGTTGCGCTTGACTCCAAATTAAAATGGTTTTCTTTGGGGCCTTTTGGGGAAAGATTTTCCAGCGCTCATTAGAGTTTTCACTGGGATTTGTCGGCCAGAGATTGCAGGGCAGCAGCCCGCCCGAGGTTATACATCAGCAGACCCCCAGCTGTCAAATAATATAATTAGGGTTTATGTTGTTGAAACTATATCTTAGCGGGGCGTGTACCAAGTCACTCCGGGTCTCTCGAGCTTGCCTTTTGACACAGTTGTCTCGAAGACAAAAAGCAAAAGACGACTTTTGCAGAGAAATGTTTGTAATTTGTGAGCTGAATTTGAATTTGTGGCAGGTAATTGATGCCGAAAGTAGCACCAGTGTCACTTCGGAGTTTACCGTCGCAGTTCGCCTGCCATGGACAATGCCAGGCTGAAGATCATGTTAAGTTAACCGGGCGGAAAATGTCACTCCGTAATGCGATCATTTCCAGAATCCCAATTGTGCAAGATCACCGGGAAATGAGCATATTCGCATACACTCACCAGATCCATCTTTTCTTTATCTTTCTAGCCACTCGGGTAATTGGATCCTTGTATCTCAGTTATATAACCTGTCAGAACTTTCCAGACCAGGTCCCGTCGCCACACACCGTTGAATCCGCTAACTGGGGAAGCCAACTGCGACTGCCCAGAGATCTAGACTTTGTTCACTTGGTTTTTTAGTTTTAATTTTTGATTTAATTGTCTTGAAGAGTCTCTCGAGGAACTTGTGTGCCGATAAAACGGGGGGTTCACTCCACCGGAGATACCGGCTATCGGCCAAGGCAACTTGTACAAATTCGGAGGCATATTCCAAGTGGGGAATCGTCTACAGATATGTCCACTGAAGAGGCACCCCTGATAATTTAATTACTGGCTCTTATCCAAATGGAGATCAGTTTAATTTTTGAATTTTTGATTTCTGGTTAATAGACTTCTTGAAAGAAGTCAAATATTCTCTAATTCGGTTAGAGAATAGAGCTTGCATTCACACATAGGCACTTGGTAATTATTGTGCCTTTGCCACCAAACTTAATTCTCCAGTAACCTGTTTCCCAGTTCCTCCTAACCGTCAAGTACTCCGCCCCAGACCTCAGACCAATTAGATGGGCCACAACCGAAGTGTAAGACCCAAGTTGCGGCGGTATTGTTATCTCTGGACCATCATAACTTAACGCTAGAGTGACTGCCAGTTGTCTTAGTCGTGGCCTGACCCACGCAATGTCGCTCCAGAGGGCGCCGAACCCCAACCTCGGGGGCAATTACTTATGCATTTTCCTTCTCCCGTCCCCGTACTTGTGCTAATGTGTTCAGATTATAGGAAACACTCGGGCCACAGGCACTTTTAACCGCTCTCCTCTCGACGGCCACTCGGCGGACCCCTCTTTTCCTCTGGGAATGGTATAATTTTCCGGTCTTTGATTTCCTGCTTTGTTTTAGCCAGTTCCTCCGACGATCTATCTTGTACTTGGTTTCCACTTCCTTTAGCCTCAGAATCAGCTCCAGACCAAGGCTCGGAGTTCTCAGTTCCCGTTCCAAGATCGTTCGTTTATCACCAGCTAGTTGGATAATTTATTGCCCACTGAGTTACCCGCATTAAGAATTTATTGACCAGTCCAGCTCAGAGTCATTGGCCTGGGCCGACTGGTAGGGAAACTGTGCTCGTCGACTCTTCCCTGCCACTTCCCACTTGCCACTCGGCAGTCTTTCTTCAATTTTTCATTCTATTTCCATTTAGAAAGTGTGTGGAGAAAGACAATTACCACAGATTCTTCGGAACTGGCAGAGAACAAGAGAATTGTAATTGTTTGTTGTTCAAAGGGGAGACCTGAAAAGTTACTCATATTAGAAGACGAGGAGGCAGTAGCTTTATGAATATATTTTATTGGTAATGAAAGAACTTTCGACGATAGGGAAATTATCACGCACACGCCACAAGATATAAATCTCCTATTTGATTATTTGAATCCGAGGGGGAACCCCACGGAAGTCACCCCACCAGCCTGGGTCCAAAAATAAAATCAGAGTGTGCATATTTACTTTAATATAAATATGGCAAGATAATTATATTTTAAAGCCCAGAAAAGAGTAGAAAAGTCAATTATTTATCATAATTTTAAAGTAAATGACATAGTAATAGAAGGTAAACTATCTTTAATAACTCTCTGTCTAATAGTTTGATTACAGAACCAAAACCAGGAACATGATCATAACTCAATGATGAGGCAAAAATCCAAGCAAAACAAAGATTTACCAAAAAAAAAAACAAATGGTTTATGTTAAAGATATTGATAAGATAAATAAGAAGTACTTAAAAAAACCCTTAAGATCTATAATCAAAAATAGTCGAGGGGATTTTTCGCATAGGTATGCTACCAAATCGATTATGCGCTGGGACGTCTGATAGATATGATAAGGCTGTGATTTTTGGCTATAAAAGCAGAGGCTTCCCTCCACCCAACATCAGTTTCTGAAAATTACCAAACATGAAGACCTTCATCGTTCTGATTGCCCTGGCTCTGGCCGCTCCCGCCTTCGGTCGCACCTTCGACCGCTGCTCCCTGGCCAAGGAGATGTCCGCCCTGGGCGTCCCCCGCGACCAGCTGGCCCGTTGGACCTGCATTGCCCAGCACGAGAGTGGCTTCCGCACCAACGTGGTGGGCGCCACCAACTCGAACGGCTCCAACGACTACGGCATCTTCCAGATCAACAACTACTACTGGTGCGCTCCCCCCAGCGGTCGCTTCTCCTACAACGAGTGCGGCCTGAGCTGCAACGCCCTCCTCACCGACGACATCACCCACTCCGTCCGCTGCGCCCAGAAGGTCCTCAGCCAGCAGGGCTGGTCCGCCTGGTCCACCTGGCACTTCTGCAGCGGCTCCCTGCCCTCCATCGACAGCTGCTTCTAAATGGAATTCGAGCTTGAATAAAATAGATTTTATGAAATGAGTAATTACAGTCTTTACAGATTAGGATTGGCGAAGGTCTTGGACCAAACTGAAGTGGGGGAGCTTACGCTTAATTATACTATAGTTATAGTTAAGTATTAAGTATATTGTACCAAAAAATGGTACAATGGTCAAAAAAAAATGGTAAAAATGGAAAATGGGTCCGAAGATCTCCCATTAATTTCTGCTTAAGACCATATAATTATATCATTACTTTTATTTATGAAATTTTTGGACAAAACTTTGGAAAGCAATTCCAGTAATCTGAGATGTTATTTTAAATGATATATTTATTCTCAAATCTACCAAAAACACATCTGCAAGAAACTTTCATCTCGATGGACAAATTGAACTTTAATTAACCGCAGAATAAAGCCAGTTACTGTGTTTCAAATGAAACAAACCGTATTGAAACGCCTTACTGCCTAAAACATATTGACCGGCTTTCTCCCAATTTTGATCCAACGAAACCCCAAGGCGAGCCAATTCCGATTCCTACTAATTATCGCCTAACGTGCGCTCGATTCCAATACCGATGCGACCCTTAGGCTCGAATCAATTAGAGCTCGATGGTCAAAATTGGACATAATCGATATGACATTATTCAAGCCGATCCAAAGTTCTCTGCGCACGAAGACGGAAGTTTAAATTATTTTGGTTTGCGAGTCTTTTTTTCGCCATTGTCCACGTATTTAAATATTTAAATTAAGAGTCACTCAGGGGTCTTGCGCACAAGAGCTACCAGTTGGACTGGTTCGGAGCCCCAGTCGAAGCTGAATGGAATTATAATGAATTTGTTTGAATTTTGCTTATTTTTGGCTTTGACCCGTTGTCAATTTTTTAGCTGTCATTCAGCCGGGGCATTAAGTTTACTTTCTATTGGTGAAAAGCAACAACCCCCAGCCGAATATATTTTATGATTATTATAAAAAAAAGTTTCTAAATTCGCGCATCTATTTATGACTTTATCGGAGCGATAAGTGGGATGAGGACTAATATGGATATTCTATCCAGCAGATGGGAAAGTTTGCGCATAAATTGGAGTATCAATAAATCCACTAAAGATTAAAAGTGAAACTAGTTCAATGAAAAGACTCAAATTTTTCATGCAATCATTTTATTCAGGGTCGAAGTCAGGCTTAGAAGCAGTCGTCGATGGACGGCAGCCATCCGCTGCAGTAGTGCCAGGTGGACCAGGCGGACCAGCCCTGCTGGCTGAGGACCTTCTGGGCGCAGCGGACGGAGTTGGTGATGTCGTCGGTGAGGAGGGCGTTGCAGCTCAGGCCGCACTCGTTGTAGGAGAAGCGACCGCTGGGAGGAGAGCACCAGTAGTAGTCGTTGATCTGGAAGATGCCGTAGTCGTTGGAGCCGTTGTAGTTCTCGGGTCCGACCACGCCGGTGCGGTAGGAGCTCTCGTGCTCGGCAATGCAAGCCCAGCGGGCCAGCTGGTCGCGGGGCACGCCCAGGTTGGACATCTCGCGGGCCAGGGAGCAACGGTCCATGGTGCGGCCGAGGGCGGGGGCGGCCAGAGCCAGGGCAACCAGAACGATGAAGGCCTTCATGATTTCAATTCACAGAAAACTGATGTGGCAGTGGGGGATGGCCTGAGCTTTTATAGGGCTCGATTATCGTGATCTCCACAAAGTTGTTATCGCAAGTGGCCAAAGTTACACGTTTCTTATCAAAACTGCGCACGAGACTGAAGTTAATCAATCTTTGGCCATTATCTTTGGGGCTTAAAGTGGCTCGCAGACGGTCCTTCAAAGCCGATAGACTCTGTGGAGGCGAGGAGACAAAGCAGCCCATCTGAACACCAGCTTTGGGTCAGCATTCATTTCAGAGCTTGAACGTTTGGGTTTTTGTTATTTGTTTCAAGCCATTAACCTTGTTAGCATCTCCACTGGCTCTCGGCTGGGCAATTACGTGGCTGTTAGTGGGCAGATGGAGCGGACTCGGGGCTGCACTCGAGTGGGCCATATCTGGATTTTGAGCTCGGCCAGAACTCCACAGGGCCTGCGGCTTGTTTACCTTTTGTAACGGGCATGCGTTTGGCCGTAAAACCACTGGATTTTCACAGACCCCAAGGCTGCCACACATCATCAGCAGTCAACCTGCTGCACAATGCTTTCTTGGATCTCTCAGTTGGGTTTGAGGCAACTCCAGCTCGATCTGTGACTAACGACCCGACCGCAAGTATGCAAACCCGACGACGGAGTGCCGGCTGTTACATTAACCCCATTCGCATCCGGGGAGGAGGGGCACCTGCCGCGGAGCTTAGCGGTACTCCTGGGGTTGGCCACTCGCCGGGAGAGATGAGCGAAGATGCCATCTCCCCCAGATGCCAAGATTTCTGCGATGCCAAGAAAGTTGTTAACCTTTCGCGTGTATGTGCTCGGCTGGTTGTTAACAGAAAAGACAAATGACAAAAGGCTACTGTAAAGGCAGTCGAGTGGTGCTGGGAAGAGCGGTTGGACGAGGTGGTTTGCAGGCCCCAAGAGCCTCCGGACTCCAGAGACGTGACCCCCTTAGGTCCCCCCATGAATTATAGATGGATTCATAAATTAAAGTTAATTTGTGAATGAGTGGAGAGCTCGGCGTCGATGAGTCGCCTGTTCTTTTGTCGGAGAAGAATGCTTATCACTTTTACTTTTTGCTGATTTATCGACTAATGTCTTTTCTTCCCGCAAACTGTGTCACCTAACAGTTCTGGCCAGAAGAATTCTTCGGCCATCCGACCAGACCTCATTGCATATGCATGAGGTCGTGCCTTGGGAGGCCAATTAAAAGTCATTTCCAAGCGGGTCATCGCTAATTGTTAGTCGAACCTCTAGTCGAGGCACTACTGTTAGGATAATGGTGTAAGAGCTCCGAGAGATAAGACAAGAGCCCGCCCAGCCGTACTTCCCCGCCTAAACCTCTTCTATCTCATTACCACTGGGGCAGGTATTCAGAAAAGCGCAAACGTCACTGGAATTTGTAAACAAACGAGGGTGATAAGCCACAACTCCTGCCTATATCAACCCTTTGTGGCTCCACGATCGCCAAATGGGAAGCCCCTAAGCATATATCTCCTTATCGCCATCGAGTGGTCTCCTTTGGCTTCGCCAGATAGGGTTGGGTATAAAAGCTCGCTGGGCGAGGACTTAACCATCAGTTTGCTTCAGTATCCGAATCAACATGAAGGCCTTCATCGTTCTGGTTGCCCTGGCTCTGGCCGCCCCCGCCCTCGGCCGCACCATGGACCGTTGCTCCCTGGCCCGCGAGATGTCCAACCTGGGCGTGCCCCGCGACCAGCTGGCCCGCTGGGCTTGCATTGCCGAGCACGAGAGCTCCTACCGCACCGGCGTGGTCGGACCCGAGAACTACAACGGCTCCAACGACTACGGCATCTTCCAGATCAACGACTACTACTGGTGCTCTCCTCCCAGCGGTCGCTTCTCCTACAACGAGTGCGGCCTGAGCTGCAACGCCCTCCTCACCGACGACATCACCAACTCCGTCCGCTGCGCCCAGAAGATCCTCGGCCAGCAGGGCTGGTCCGCCTGGTCCACCTGGCACTACTGCAGCGGATGGCTGCCGTCCATCGACGACTGCTTCTAAGCCT
Organism: Drosophila atripex; assembly: GCA_035045925.1. Taxonomy (NCBI): domain Eukaryota; kingdom Metazoa; phylum Arthropoda; class Insecta; order Diptera; family Drosophilidae; genus Drosophila; species Drosophila atripex. Next base: position 17,246,228 of record JAWNOP010000012.1, on the reverse strand, counting down.
GACTTCGACCCTGAATAAAATGATTGCATGAAAAATTCGAGTCTTTTCATTGAACTAGTTTCACTTTTTATCTTTAGTGGATTTATAGATACTCCTATTTATGCGCAAACTTTCCCATCTGCTGGATAGAATATCCATATTTATCCCCATCCCACTTATCGCTCCGATAAAGTCATAAATAGATGCGCGAATTTAGAAACTTTTTTTTAAAATAATCATAAAATATATTCGGCTGGGATTTGTGGCTTTTCACCAATAGAAAGTAAACTTAATGCCCCGGCTGAATGACAGCTAAAAAATTGACAACGGGTCAAAGCCAAAAATAAGCAAAATTCAAACAAATTCATTATAATTCCATTCAGCTTCGACTGGGGCTCCGAACCAGTCCAACTGGTAGCTCTTGTGCGCAAGACCCCTGAGTGACTCTTAATTTAAATATTTAAATACGTGGACAATGGCGAAAAAAAGACTCGCACACCAAAATAATTTAAACTTCCGTCTTCGTGCGCAGAGAACTTTGGAACGGCTTGAATAATGTCATATCGATTATGTCCAATTTTGACCATCGAGCTCTAATTGATTCGAGCCTAAGGGTCGCATCGGTATTGGAATCGAGCGCACGTTAGGCGATTATTAGTAGGAATCGGAATTGGCTCGCCTTGGGGTTTCGTTGGATCAAAATTGGGAGAAAGCCGGTCAATATGTTTTAGGCAGTAAGGCGTTTCAATACGGTTTGTTTCATTTGAAACACAGTAACTGGCTTTATTCTGCGGTTAATTAAAGTTCAATTTGCCCATCGAGATGAAAGTTTCTTGCAGATGTGTTTTTGGTAGATTTGAGAATAAATATATCATTTAAAATAACATCTCAGATTACTGGAATTGCTTTCCAAGGTTTTGTCCAAAAATTTCATAAATAAAAAGTAATGATATAATTATATGGTCTTAAGCAGAAATTAATGGGAGATCTTCGGACCCATTTTCCATTTTTACCATTTTTTTTTAGCATTGTACCATTTTTTGGTACAATATACTTAAAACTTAATTATAACTATAGTATAATTAAGCGTAAGCTCCCCCACTTCAGTTTAGTCCAAGACCTTCGCTAATCCTAATCTGTAAAGACTGTAATTACTCATTTCATAAAATCTATTTTATTCAAGCTCGAATTCCATTTAGAAGCAGCTGTCGATGGAGGGCAGTGAGCCGCTGCAGAAGTGCCAGGTGGACCAGGCGGACCAGCCCTGCTGGCTGAGGACCTTCTGGGCGCAGCGGACGGAGTGGGTGATGTCGTCGGTGAGGAGGGCGTTGCAGCTCAGGCCGCACTCGTTGTAGGAGAAGCGACCGCTGGGGGGAGCGCACCAGTAGTAGTTGTTGATCTGGAAGATGCCGTAGTCGTTGGAGCCGTTCGAGTTGGTGGCGCCCACCACGTTGGTGCGGAAGCCACTCTCGTGCTGGGCAATGCAGGTCCAGCGGGCCAGCTGGTCGCGGGGCACGCCCAGGGCGGACATCTCCTTGGCCAGGGAGCAGCGGTCGAAGGTGCGACCGAAGGCGGGAGCGGCCAGAGCCAGGGCAAGCAGAACGATGAAGGCCTTCATTTCGATTTCTTCGATTCAACTTCGAAAAACTGATGGGGAAGGCTCCCATGATGGGGCGCTTTTATAGCCGGAAAATTATCTGGCCGCCTGTTATCTCTGAGTAGGCCATTATTGATGGCCGAATTGGGAGTTAATCTGGACGTGCCGAAAATTCGCGTGGCAGTCGGACCATATCGATAGCACCATTGATAACTCGACTGGAGTATATGTTGTGATGATATGAATGATGAATTACGGAAACTCGGAGGTGGTTCCCCTGCCAGCTGGCCCTCTATCCTCGTCCCAAGTCCACCTGCTCCAAATAGGAAGGCATCCGATGGATGCAAATTGGCGGCAGCCATTGTTTATTTGGCCAATTGGCCTCTGATCTCAATTATGGCCGTTGTGCTTCTCGCCTTGTGTCGGCCCATTGGCTTCAATTAGTGAGTCGTGGGCCCCGACAAAAGCCCAACCAACTCCAAGCCCTAAAACCCATACTATTCCAATTCCCGGGGCTTATTGCCCAAGTGCGGTTACTCAATAGACCAATTGCTTCATTTGTCAGGGCCCGTCAAGGTGTCCAACATCTGTTGATGGCCTCAAAACAGCTAATGTGGCTTTAATGCACTTTTCAATAGGAAGTCTTGGCCTGGCGGAGAATGTCTGGCTAGTTGTGACCGCAAAATCGCGTGAAGAGAGAAATTTCTTTTTGGCCAATACCGAAAGTAAGTTCGTTGCTTTGCGTGTAACACCCACTCCTCCAGGTGCTCACTCGCCTCCTAGCCCGCCTCCTAGACCATGGAAAATGCCTAAGCTACCCTAACAATTGTTAAATCAGACCGGAACAGATTTTGTTTTCTTCAGTTCGCCTCATGTGCCTACTTCTTACATGGATTTTGTATTTTAGTCTCCACCTCGCCACCTTTATTTATTTATTTATTTACAATCCAATCTCTTCCCCGCCGATGGTTTCTTTTGTTGTTGCCCCACTCTTTGTCTTTGTGGCTGGACAAAGTGGCTTTTGTTGGCCAGATTGGGGCTTTGGTGGTGTCTCGTGCCTCGGCCGATTCAATTTTCACTTCAATTTTCCATGAATTACAGTTAAATATAATTTGTTTTCATACTTTTCTAACGCACACGCAGTCTTAACGAATTTTTTGTGGCCCGTTTTCGGACCACGGTTCTTTTCCTTGGAATTTCTTGGCATGAGAGTTACTTTCTGGTACACACGGAAAAAGTCAATCATATAACTCATTCGAAAAATGAGGTGTTATATTTTTAAAAGATAAATTGGTGGGCATTTCTAGAGGGGTTTTCGGGAGTAGTTAAGGTTTTTAGTTTAAAGTTTCTCCATTAAAAAGTAATAAATAAAATACCTCTAGAGTAGGTCTTTGAAATACTCCTATTATGCAGAAATAAGTCAAATTTCTCTCAGTGTAATTCAAAACAGTAGTGTAGGCGTCACAGTTCAATGTCAGAGTGCCCGAGCTACCCACTCAGATAAGCAGTAAGGGATTTACATTCGTATCTAGATTTTCGGCTGGCCGTTAAAAGAAAGTCTTAGCCCATTAGCATATGGCCGCAGTCAGGTTGAATCTAAAACACCTGGATGCTATAGTGACCAAGTGGGTCTTCCGTTCGAGTGCCTACGATCGGACTAATGAGTGCCTTGGTCTCCATTTGACCCTCTGACTTAGTTTCGGGGCCCCACTCGGTTGGGAACTAGTTCTCCCAGCCCAGCCAGTCCACTCCAGATAACTTACCCACCTATTTAGCCTATCTGGCTCTTTGCTTTTTGCTCTCCTGGTTTCGGGATTCGGGTTGTGGGTCTTCCAAAGTATTCCCGAGTATTGACACGATTCCGAATTGGGACACTCCAGACCAACTCCAGTTAGCCTAGCGAATTTGTTTGGCTAACACACACACACCGCACTTATTTTCATATTTCCCGGCCAGATCGGGCAGATCGGGGTGGTTGGGGGTGTCTTGGGGGGGGGGGAAGAGCCGCTGGTGGTGCACTTTGCGTCGTCATAAATTGAGAAGATTAGCACGGAGCACTAGGAGACTACCACCACTACTAGTCGGCTTGTTATTATGTTGCGGACCGTGGATGCTGCAATAGGCCAGTTGGGGCCAGTTCTAGCCGGGCCAGTACTCGTTTTACCGTTAGAATGCAATCACTCCACTCGCGATGCTGTTACCCAAGTGGCAGTGGGAGAGGGGGATTATATGGGGAATGTGAAGTGCCAATACCGCACTTTTCTATCCAATCAAACGAGTTTATTTCTCCCGAGAATACACAATAAGAAAATTCACATCACATAGCTCTGCATCAGGAGTGTCATTGGAGCTTTCGGGAGGAGAATTCTGGATGCGAAGGATCCACTATATCCACTATTTTTGGTTTCTTGACGATTGAACTTGGCTAGATCTCGAGAATGTCTAGCAAAGCCATCGTTCGACTTAATTGGCCACCAAACTCGGAATCGCAACACGTCCGTTTTGAGCAAAAGTCACGCACCGACTGATCCGAAGCCGCTAACTTGGCCTGAACCCAAGTCAGAGCCAAGCCGAAAACCGGCTCTCCACCAGTAGCCACCACTCTTCGAATCTTGGAGCCACTCTCTCTGGGTATAAGACCCTCTTTACGAGTGGCACAGTGGCAATTGCACGGCTATGATTAGACGAAGACTGTCAAGCGCCGGAGGGCATCTCTGAGCCATGGCTTGTGATTAGTTAGAAGAATGTGGAAACATAGCCCGGGTCCAAACACAGATGAACCAATTTTATGTTTCTATTAGGAATGACTGGGAGGGGAATGAGTTTGGCCAAAAGGTTGGGGGCCATGAAAAGATTAACTATGGCTTTGTAGTTTAGCTATCAACTGAATCCAAGCCATTAAGGTGTTGATTGTTAATAGTTGATGGCAGATTCTTGTGATTCAACCAAATATTTGGTCCCTTCAAGTAAAAATTAAAGATCACAATGATTGACCATAAAATATAAATAAAGTAAGAAGAGTATATGCCATTGGTGCGATTCCATAGATAAGTTTATGACGTTGCATTGTGCAGTTTATCTCATTTTGGGAACCATTGAAAAGTTTCCGCAGATTATATTATTACTGATAGTAACTGATGGATCAGTGACAGGTTCTGATTGCCACCACCTTATCGGGCCATAGGGGCTTTCATTAATGTATTCGCCAATTACCCAGGTAGCCGCTCCGGGTGCCCCACTGATATGGCTCTGTTTACGTTAAGGTGCCGATAAGCCCTTTGGGCCACTTTTTGGCCAAGTTTTTATCAGGTCTAATTAAAAAATGGCGAGTTTTTTTGGCAACTGGTGCGCAAAAAACGGAGTTCTTATCACAACGCGTGCCATGTCAACTCCATTATCTGATGATACTGTGTGGTATATAAGCCAGGGCTCTTCGCCAATTGGGTTATTAGTTTCAATCGCTTGAAATCATGAAGGCCTTCATCGTTCTGGTTGCCCTGGCTCTGGCCGCCCCCGCCCTCGGTCGCACCATGGACCGTTGCTCCCTCGCCAAGGAGATGTCCGCCCTGGGCGTCCCCCGCGACCAGCTGGCCCGCTGGACCTGCATCGCCGAGCACGAGAGCTCCTACCGCACCGGAGTGGTCGGACCCGAGAACTCCAACGGCTCCAACGACTACGGCATCTTCCAGATCAACAACTACTACTGGTGCGCTCCCCCCAGCGGTCGCTTCTCCTACAACGAGTGCGGCCTGAGCTGCAACGCCCTCCTCACCGACGACATCACCAACTCCGTCCGCTGCGCCCAGAAGATCCTCAGCCAGCAGGGCTGGACTGCCTGGTCCACCTGGCACTACTGCAGCGGCTCCCTGCCCTCCATCGACAGCTGCTTCTAAGCGGTGGCCATCTTCTTGGCCAAATTTGACCAATAAATCACGAACATAAAAGTCTGCTTTGATATTTTTCAGTGTCTCTGATAATTTGCTAGCTAGGCCTAAAAGCATGCTATAGTTTTGTGGCTGACAAAAGCTGAGAGCTATGAGTGTTGGCTAGCAGTATATTTTCTCAACTTACCTTTCGTTTACTGACTTTGCTGCGTCGAACATGGAGTCCAGGGAGTACTCATCCCCAATGGAGCTGTAGACATTCGTGGGTGTGCCTGCTGTTCCCTCATCGCAGTAGCTGCAACTGCAGCAGGAGTACTGGGAACAGAAGGAGGAGGCGTCCATGTCGGTGATGCCTATGGAGCACTCCTCGTCGAGATTGCGCTCTTGGAGTTCCATTTCCACGGGCGTCTCTTTTTGGGGGCTAGAGCCACGGGGTGATCGACTGAAAGGGGCAATGGGAAGGGTATTTTTTATTACCATTAATTACTCATCTAGATTAATTATTTTAATTAAAACTTAAAGAAGATCTTGGAGGCTTACCTCTTGGTGCGTGAGTCCATGGTGTCCATGACCACGTTCCAGGTGCGGTGGATCAAGTAGAGCAGAAAGAGCACCCTCGACGTCTCTCCATTGTGCGGTGGTGTGGAGTTGTTGTTGTTGCTTGAGGTATTCTGGCCACCACCCAGGCAACTGCTGGATCCCAACCTGGTCTGTGGATGTGGCTGCTTCTGCGCCTGGAGGGGAGTTGGGCGGGCTGGCAGGGTCTTGGAGCGGTACTCGTTCTGGAGGCAGTACTCCCGCTTGTGCTGCTGATAGCGTCGTCGGGTATTGAAGCCGAAGTTGCCCCCCTCGCCGGCTGCACCTTCCTCGGCGCCCGTGGATCCTATCCGGTTGCCCATTACGACGTCGAGGATCGTCGCCTGTCGGGCATCGCCTAATGTGACAGGAACAAGCACAACACATGTTAGTTCGGTTGGGTCTCCGAATGCATCGTTCGATCCACTGGATTAGCACTGACACCATTCTAGCAACCAGTTCTGAGCGGCGAAAAAAGTGAAGTGGCCGGTGGCCCAAAGAATTGGGTCACCAGCCAGTTCTCGTTGGCCGGAACGAGGTCGGCCAGCACCGAGATGCCTGTAGATGGAGTCTGCAGCTCCTTCTTGGCTCGGCTGGTAATTATGATAAACTATCCGGCCATTGGCGAAATGATGGATTGCACTGACCAGTTTGGACATGATAGCGACCAGGTTCTAGAATCTAGATGGATGGAATGGATGGACATGAGGCGTTCGGCATGTCATTCAAATGGCAGATACATACATCTGCTGATAGACGTCCATTACATCCAAATGGATCCAGTTCAGGACCCACATTCAGGTTAGAATTTCTACACCTAATCAGGAGGCAATCCATCAAATTGGCGCCCTTGGACGATTTGTAGGCTCCGGCACTTGTGGCTCGACCCCCGATTGAACTTAATATATATAGTCTAGTGGTGGGGATTACTTCTATAGTCTTATCGGCTGTGGTGGTCGGCCACTGACGTAGCAAACGTGACCGCTAAATGACAAAACACGATCGCCGCCCAAACCCACGACCACTATCAGTGGACACCAGCCGAAAGTTCCAATGGAGGAGGGCTGGACTTATCAGTTCATATGGAAAATAAAAAACAGTGACTACAGTGAAAGGTGCTCTGCAGCGAAGCTTACTACCTGAGTTTACCGTATAATCAAAACAAAAAAGAACCTTTATCCGACACCAATTAATTTTAGTTCCAGATTTTTGATTAGGAATAAATTACAGAGCAAGTTTCTGGGGGGACACAACTTTCATGCTATTGTCACCAAAATAAAGAATATGGAAATGTAACCCATTAAAGTCGGGTTTTCTAGGGTCTGTGGGCTGTGGGCCCTTAAGAACCACTTCTCGAAGTGAAAGTGACGGAAAAAAGTGGAAAGTTTTACGGAAAACAAAAAGGGTTTTAAGGTAGGTTGGGCTGGGTAATAAAACGAAGGTGCCACCGCAAAGCCTTCATTCATAGATTTTTTAGATTAGAGGCAGGGGAAAATATTGTTATGCCTTTAAAGGGCTTGATGTTTATGATCAACTTATTGGTTGTTTACTGTACTATATAATATAATAAATCGTCGTAAATACGGCTCACTGACATGCGCACTGAGCGTGAGACCTGATGGCTTGTCCCCTTTTTGAAGAAGACCAGAAACCAGAATCTCGCCACTGAGCACTAATTAAACTAAATACGGCGCAAGAGTTTATCTTATCAAGCGATGCACGCCCCAAAGACACCCTGTACCGGCAGCAATGTTAACTCTAGGGCGAACCGGGAGCCGAGCACTCAACTTTAAAATGCGAGACCCCAGCTGGTTTTGGTCGACAGTCGTTTTTGCAACGATCGAGCGAGCGGTAGATCGTTAGAGCTACCTCCAGTTGTATTTCTGGGCCACAATCTGCAGAGCCTACATAGAGAAAGGAACCAGAATCGGGACAGCCAACAGCCATCAGGAGTAACTAGGACACACACATAACTCAAGACCATGAGCCAGCAGAGTCAACTGAAAACGGAGCAACTGCTCTTCGAGGAGAAGCCCCTGTATGTGCCCCCATTGTCGGAGCTGCAGAATGGTGAGTGTGAATTTCCGCGACAATTTCCCAGATTTCCCGGCCCGAGAGAGAGATAACATATAGCCATTAGCCAACTGAAAACGTGCCAGCTCCGGGGCTCCATCAGCGAATGACCTTCAGAACTGTGCCGAACTTTCCATAGCCGGTTCTGGTCCGAGGTTCTTACGATTCTGTTTGCTGGTCTGTGTTTTCGGTCGTTTCTGTTTTCATTGAGCAGTCCAAACACAAACATATGACTTCAGTGGGAGCTTTTGATTACTTAGCTTTGGCTACACAGAGAAATAAACAGAGAATTAAGTGAAATTAATGAGGGCACTAGACCTCCAAAACAAAAAAATATCAAATCAAAAAATTAGAGAGGTCTAGAGCTTCTTTGGCAGAATAGTATTGAGAGAGAACTATTTATTTTTATATTTTATATATTACTTTTATATATAATATTATTTATAGTGTACCCCTTGTCTAGATGGGGGCGCGATAAAGCTCTCGGTTTAAACAGCCTCTCTTCTCTCTCCCAGTCATACAGGGTGCTCTGAACGCCAACTTCGCCAATGTGTCCGTCAGTGTGGGTCCTTGCCCCGACCTCAAGGCCAAGCAGTTCGGCCTGGTGGAGAGCGGACTGGGCGGCAAGCCCACCCTGCTGGAGGCCGGCGGCCCGCCCTTCCTGCTGCCCCTCGTCCAGCGCGATAAGCTGTACAACATCACGGAGATCACCCGCAAGATCCAGGGCCCCGGCAAGATCTTTGCCGTTGGTGCCGGGGCAGGTCCTTGGCCGATCCGCGGCTCCAACTGCGAGGGCATCTTCAACCTGTCCGTCAGCGAGAAGAACGAGCTGACGAACGGCAGCTACACCGCCACTGTCCGGGGCGAGAAGGAGGAGTGCGTCCTGGAGAAGATCCCCCACTCGGAGCCCCGCTGCGCCCTGCTGCTGAACCTCTTCCTCAGCCAGGGTCAGCCTGGGGAGGTGCTCAAGATCACCGCCAAGCAGCGCACCGGGGAGCAGAACTTCATCGAGTGCATCCGCAAGGGTCTGGAGGAGCACTACGGCGACAAGGTGGTGGGTCTGGGCGGCATCTTCCTGATCAAGAAGGGAGCTGCCCACCAGCACGTGATGCGCGACTTCAGCAAGACGCCCATCAACTCCGACGAGGAGGTGAACGAGTGGCTCAAGTTCTACGAGATGCCCGCCCAGCTGAACGCCGTCGGCACTCTGGTGACGAAGGAGCACGACCTTGACCTTCGCCTGCAGCACTTCCACTCCTTCTCCTTCACCAACTGGGGAGGTCACTACCACTACGACACCACCCCGGACGTCGTCGAGTACGAGGCGTATCTGAATGTGGCCGAGCGGGTGGTGCGCGTAGATAAGCCCGTTTCCACTCACAAAGTGGGACGGGACTGAGATCTTATCTCGCCCATCTAGTTGTAGCCGACATTTCCATTGCCTCAGCCCTATTATAAATAATAGTACCTAAAACCTAAAAATAAACTAGTAAAAACCAAAAACAAAGTATCTATTTGGCGGGGGATTATGAAATTTCGCAATGACAGGGGCGTGTATACTTTTCAGTAGACCCTTCTGCTCTGGTCAGACGGCTATCCGCTTCAATAAAATCGGATCGATTCGGAAAACTGGCCAGAGTCACCTTCAAACGGATCAGCTTCTAATCGAGGAGAAGCCCCTTCACGTCCCGCCCCTCTCGGAGATTCGGAAAGGTGAGCAAGCTCCCTCGAAGAAGTGCTGATTAAAGTACACCTGGTGGCTTTGTTTCCCAAACAATTCTTTCTCCGATCTCCAGTGCTACAGGGTGCTTTGTGTGACAATTTCAAGATTGTAGATGTTAGAGTGTGTCCTTGTCCTGACTTGAAGGACAAGCCGTTCTGTCTGGTGGAGAGTGGACTGTGCGGAAAGCCCACACTCCTAGAAGTGGGTAGTCCCAGCTACCTACGTCCTCTGGTTCAAAGGGATAAGCTGTACAACATTCCCGAGATCATCCGGAGGGTTCAAGGACCCGGGCGGATCTTCGCAGTGGGCGCAGGAGCCGGTCCCTGGCCCATTCGGAACTCCAACTGCGAAGGAATCTTCAACTTGTCGGTGGACAAGGACGACAAGCTGACCAATGCCAGTTACACGGCGACAGTTCGAGGAGCAAGTGAGGAATGTGTCCTGGAGAAGCTGCCAGATACTGAGCCCCGTTGTGCCCTGCTCCTGAATCTATTTCTCAGTCAAGGACTACCAGGAGAGGTAATAGGAATCCAGGTCAGAAAGCGGATCTGCGAGAAAAACTTTGTGGAATGCATTCGGGTGGGTCTGGTGGAGCATTTTCGCGATAGAGTAGTGGCTCTGGGAGGGATCTTCGTCATCAAAAGGGGCCGTGTCAGCCAGCATGTGATGCGAGACTTTAGCAGATCCCCACTTGAATCCGACGAGGACGTCAACAAATGGCTCAAGTTCTACGAGATGCCGGCTCAGCTGAATTGCCTTGGAACTTTGGTCACCAGGGATCTCAATCTAGACCTGCGCTTAGAACACTTCCACTCCTTCTCCTTTTCGAACTGGGGTGGTCACTACCATTACGATACCACCCCAGATAGTGTGGAATACGAGGGATATCTGAGCGTGGCGGAGAGAGTTCTAAGAGTCGATAGGCCCGTGAAAGTGTGACACAACAAACACTTGGCCACTTGCCAGAACCAGAGACTACATTTTCATATCAGTGGAGACCCAGTATCGCCGCAAACTTATCACCAGAATGACAGGCCGTCCGCATTGTTGAAATATTTGGCACCCGATGGCCTCCCGGTTAGTCGCAATTGTGCCTCCAGCGAGGCAAGTCCCTGGTAACCATATCGACAAAGTACCGGAGATAACATGAGCCAGAGTCACCTTCAAACGGATCGGCTGGAGTTCGAGGAGAAGCCTCTTCATGTTCCGCCCCTCCAGGAGCTTCAAAGTGGTGAGCCAAAGAGGGCTGTTTTCAGAGCTTTTTGTTAGCAGGGGTAAGTGACAAAGCTCTTTGTTGTTCTCTTCAGTCATACAGGGTGCTCTGGCCAGCAATTTCGCCAATGTGGGTGTCAGTGTGGTCCCCTGTCCGGACCTGAAAGGATCGCAGTTCGGCCTGGTGGCAAGTGGCTTGGGCGGCAAGCCCACCCTCTTGGAAGCAGGCGGTCCTCCCTATTTGCGACCTCTGGTGCAGCGCGACAAGCTCTACAACCTCAAGGAGATCACCCGGAGGATTCAGGGGCCCGGAAAGATCTTTGCCGTGGGTGCAGGAGCAGGTCCTTGGCCCATTCGAGGCTCCAACTGCGAGGGCATCTTCAACTTGTCCGTCAGCGAAGAGGACAAGCTGACAAATGGCAGCTACACAGCCACTGTCAGGGGAGAGCAGGAGGAGTGTGTCCTGGAGAAGATTGCTGACTCCGAGCCCCGCTGTGCCCTTATCCTGAACCTCTTCCTCAGCCAGGGTCAGCCTGGCGAGGTGCTCAAGATCACCGCCAAGCAGCGCACCGGAGAGCAGAACTTCATCGAGTGCATCCGCAAGGGTCTGGAGCAGCACTACCAGGATAAGCCCGTGGGCTTGGGCGGCATCTTCCTCGTAAAGAAGGGCAGGGTGCACCAGCATGTGATGCGGGACTTTAGCAAGACGCCCATCTACACCACCGAGCAGATCCAGCAGTGGCTCAAGTTCTACGAGATGCCCGCCCAACTGAACGCTCTAGGCACCTTGGTGACAAAGGATCTGGGTCTGGACTTGCGGCTGCAGCACTTCCACTCCTTCTCCTTCAGCAACTGGGGCGGGCACTACCATTACGACACCACGCCGGACATTGTGGAGTACGAGGCGTACCTGAACGTGGCCGAGCGGGTGGTTCGGGTGGACAGGCCCGGGCTAACGGATCAGTTGGGAAGAGACTAAGTGGGTAGGTGATGTCTCCCCATCTGCCGAATCCATCAAGACCGATTCATAAGCGAGCCTAAAATAAATGCCTTCTCAGAAAATGGTTTCGGTTTCTGGCGGACTCGCAACGATGATTAGCTTTCGGCATCACATCATTTACGGTTGGGACTTATAGTGTGGAGCCCCGGGCTATAGACTTTATGTAATTGCCGAAAATTGGAGCCACGGCTTTCTTCGCCATGCAAATCGATGGCTAAATGATCTGGATTCTTTCGCTGGAGAAGTGGCCATGTGGAGTTCTGGTGCTGGAATGCCGATCTTCGGTTTCATGGTTTTTTAATGAGAGACACCACGACACGGCAGAAAAGCTAAGCAGGCCGTAAATAATGCCCCGAACATGCAGCAATCTGTGTTTTTCTTTTTGCACCGCTGGCCATTAATTATTTAATAACTTTGATTCATGCAGAGCCACTGCGAGTGCAATCTCAACGAAGTCAGCCATTAAAACGTTTCGTATACCAAAGCAATAGCAATAGCAATAGCAATCTATAAATAACGTAGCGAAATAAATACTCACAGCCCGCCTTATGAATATTGTGACAGTTTACAAATCGCAGTCGATTGGCGCATCGATCATGACAGATCGAGAGACTTACCCACTCCAATGAAGACTATCCCGAATCGCGGCTAGGGCTATTGTCTTTTAACGGGTCTCCAGTATTTGCATTTGGATGTTTATTATTCGAGATTCTGGCTATAACCTTCTCCGGTTAGTGGAGCCAAGAAAGTGGCACTGGAATTAGAACTGAACAACACAAAGCGCCCATCGATTGATCCAATTTAATCTTCCAGCCAGCCAGCCAGCCAGCCAGTCCGGCCAGGCAGACAACCTGCGCGGTGAAATGCAAATGCGATTTCTTCGTCCCACGAAAAAGAAAATCTCTTTTTGTTATTGTTACCGTTGTGGTTGGGGCCGTTTTTGTGGCTCAGCCAGACTCGGTTTATTCATATTTTAAACACACCATTAGCACTTTTTATTAGCTGCCTCGCTTTGATTGACTTCACTTCCATCCGACGTTACACCACTCCTCCCACTTCACTCCACTTCCACCGATCTCGCTCGGAATACGTCCATCTATATGTACATATATATACGAACGAATACGACTACTTGGCTAACTTCAAGACATCAAGACTCAAAGAGTTTTTTTTTAATTCGGGCCCAAGATTCAAGCGCGTCTGGTTGGCTTAAACGCGAGTTGCAGACTGAATGAAGTTGGCCATCCGATGGCTCGACTAGCTGGTTGGAGTGGCTTTTCACATGGTCTTCCAGCGAACTTGTTTGGGGAACTCTCTATCGCCGTATTTTGATAAATATTAATTCTAGCCATTAATGGGGAGCTTCTGCCAGTGTCTCAAGACTCTTGTCGAATACGAGATTGTGTTTGACAAGTTTATTTCTTAAGTGGGTCTTGGGGAGAATTTTTATAAAATATGGCGAGTACATGGGGCCGAATAGGGTTTTCCTAACTAGATTCCTTGGGAAATATGTAATAAAATAAAATCAGAGCATCCCACTATCTAGTTGAAAGTATAAGTTTAAGATTAGAGCTATGTATTCAACTCATATACTTAATATCCATAATTTAGGTCACATTTTTTTCTAGTGCATTACAAAGCAAGTTTGCAACTTTTTTGGTCGCTCTGCTTTACAAGCGTTTTTTAATTGAAAATGTCGCTTAATCTCTAATTGGCCACATTTGTTGATAGCGTTAAAGAGGCCGTGCCGGCCGTCAAGTGCATAAAGCAAGCGCCGCACCGATTTTCCCAAACCGGCAAACCAGTTCCGCCAAACCATGTCCACAATAGCTTCGGCTTCGGCTTCGGCTATGGCAAAGTCTCTGCCAAGGCTACCGCACATCTGGTCCCCATTTCCATTAGGAGCAACACGAATTCAGTTGGTGCTCCTGTTCCCGCCCAGAGCCAATTTTCGGACCTGGCCCACAACAACCCGTTCAATGAACCACCTCCGAAGAAAGTAAGTGCGGCTGTGGTTGTGGTTATGGCTGCTGGGGTGGGGTTTCTTTCTGTAAAAATTGCATAATGATTGATGCCCCGAGGCCGGTTGATGTATCGCCACTATAATAGCGTTCCAATTTGGAGCTCCAGGTCTTGGGCGTTTCCATAAATGTGAGATTGTTTTTTTTGTTGATATCTAGAACGGAAGATAGTCGGCATACTGTTTAAAGAAATGTTAAGAAATTAGAGGATTATTGTTTGTTAAAGTCAATTAAAATTTTGTTTAATTAAAACTAATTTTGGTTTAAATAATTATTAAATGTTAAGTTACTAATAACTTCCAAATATTTTAGAAATTATAGGACTGAAAAAATAAAAATAATAAATAATGTTCTAAAAATATTCAAACTTAAGAGAATTTTGATTATTTGATTTTGATTGTAAATGTTTTAAGGCCTAATATGATTTAATTTATAATTTTTTCTTTTAAATTTTTACATAATTTGTTGCCTAGTTTTAGGATGGTACTTACAGTTTGGAAGCCATAGGTGAGATAGGGCGCCACTAAGTGCCAGCTTATAAGGTTATGATTAAACTTAAATACTATTATTTGTTTTAAGTAATAACTCAACAGGTCTATTTTGTTTTGCATTATATATATATATTTCTTTTGTATACATATACAGTATATATTCGTCTGCTTGTATACAACTTTAAGGGGTTTACATCTTAGAACTGGGCTTTCAAAGGGTATACTTGAAAATGTAGCTGCTGGTGTGCTTTATTATTCGATTGCTGAGTCGGGTAACTAAACGACTTGACTTAACTAAAGTTACGATTCACGAAGGTGTCTTAATTACTTTGGCCTCACTCTATTTGTGCTTCGCCATGGTTAAGGAATTTGCAAACTGATATTTAAATTATTGGTTACAAGGTTAGGGCTTACAAAAAAACGACTTTCTAACCAACTGATCTATGGTTACAAATTTGAGGCATATCAGTGTGATCTATTGGTTGTGCATTGTTCTAAGCTATTTTTTGTTGTTGAGTGTAAAGTGTGTGTGAGTGTTCCTAGCTGGGAGAAATATTGCTGATTGCTTGAAGCGTCTGTCTAGGGGAGAGTTTTGAACCGAAATTAACTATTTACATGTCTAAGATCTTGCACACTTCGTAGGAACGGAGAAAACTATAATAAGTTACGAGTAACGTGGTCTTTATAGCTAGGGGTTCTATTGCGAGCTTATTGAATTTGTTTTTAAGATTCTCTTTGAAGAAGAGCAAATTTATACTTGAGATTTCTTGTTTTATTCGTAATAACCGCACAAAAAATATATATTATATTATTTGATGAGTTCATCATTTAGAAGCACAAAACCGCATTGCAACCTTACTCGATGTAGATGTCCTCGATGGGATAAGCGGTTTCAATGAATTTCTGATAGAATCGCTGGAAAGCGCGACTGCAATGGGATAGTTCATTAAATTGGTTTTCGTTTCATGTTTAAGGTCCTTGCCGACTTACCCAACTGCCTCGGCCACAGGTCTGGTCGACTCTGAGCCCTTGAATACGTGACAGGCGAACCGCTGAACGGTCGGGTGTTTGGTTATGAAGCCAATGAAGCGATGATCTCGAGGGTGGAATGCACAGAAGGACACGTTCTTCAGCGAATAGAAGTAGTCGATGCATGGCTTCTTTTCCTTTTTGTTTTGCTGTCGAGAGAAAATATTATAAGCTCGGTGTTTGCAATGATCCTGCACAGAAATTACATTCGGTCCTGATCGGTCCACCATGCGCAGTCCCTGGTCGGAGACCTCCAGGATGCAGGTCTGTCCGGTTGGAGAGTT
Organism: Drosophila atripex; assembly: GCA_035045925.1. Classification (NCBI taxonomy): domain Eukaryota; kingdom Metazoa; phylum Arthropoda; class Insecta; order Diptera; family Drosophilidae; genus Drosophila; species Drosophila atripex. The sequence goes on along the minus strand of JAWNOP010000012.1, from coordinate 17,230,359 downwards.
CCCGTATTCCCCGACGATCTTGCGCACCGCCTGGCACACCACCCCCGTACCCTTGTGCGCCAGGGTCTCCACGGAACCGAGGTAGCCCAGTAGGTAGCGCTCCTTCTTCACCAGCTGAACCGTGGGATCGAACTCGTTGTAGTCCAGGTCGACGGCGTAGGCCGAGGGGAAGATACCCTGCCGCCCGGTGCGGAGGTTCACCCCCTCGCACCACAGGTCCTCGGCCTCCTTCTGCACGTAGATGGCGTCGCCGATCTCCAGCTCGATCTCGTCATGGTGCCGGGGCACGAACTTGTGCAGGCCACGGTGGGTGGCCTCCAGCATCTCCAGCTGGCCGAAGGGCACGCCCCCGAACGGCGGCGGAAAAGGGGACTGGGAGACGGGCGATGTGATCTGGGGCGACATGCTCTTGAAATCGTTCGGCGAATGGGCCGTGCTGTGTCCACTGTCCACATCCCCGAGGCTCTGCAGTCGCTCCGAGTCCGGACTGGAGTCCTCGTCCATCAAGTAGCCGCATTTGAGGGACAAGAACGAGCGCTGCTGACTGTTCCGGCCATTGCCCGGAACTATTCCTCCTCCGTTGCGGAACTCATCTGCCAGAGAGCCAAAGTTGGGGCCACCTAGAAGATGCAGAATGGAAGCTGCAAAGAGCCATGAGTGGGTTAGATCGAAACTACGAAGGATGATGCAAAAGGTTTTAAGCACTCTTTGCTCAAAGGATCCAGGATAAAACCTTTTGTTCACATCATGCATGCAGGATAATGAGGGCTTCTACTAATTCAATCTTTCAACTTCCACTTACATTTTTTGTTTTTTGGTATTTCCGGTAACTTGCGACGCCGCCTGGTGGCAGCTGCGTTTGGATTCAACAAATCCGTGCTGGCACCAATGGTCACTGGAGCCGAGTTACAACCACCCCCGCCACCGCCCAAGCCACTGGTGTCCATGCTGTTGAGCCCCATGAAGCCACCAATCGCATCCTGGTGGTTCAGCGGGTGGTGGCGGTGCGAGTTGAACGAATCATTGGTGTCCAGGGAGCCGTCCGACGATAGAGTAACCTTCAGGCCATCGCCCAGCTCGTCGTCCTCGACTTGATGCATCTTGGCCTCCCTGCCGGCCAGGCCAATGCCTTCCTCCTGATCGGAGCCATCGCCATCGCTCTTCGAGGAGTGGGAGTCCTCCAGGTCATCGTTGGGAATCAGTCTGAAAAAGGAATACATATTTTTGAGACAAACGGAATTTGGATGAAATTTCAATGGAATTTGTCTCTTCGGACTCGTGTGTTTTTTTGCAAGGATGTGCGTAAATGTCAACGGGGTGCTCTCGGGGACACGTGCAGCTTTTCAACTTCGTCGCACTCCAGTGCACTTCACTCTCCATGGAAGGGCACATCCTTTTCTCCCTTTCCCATCAAGTCTGATATTGAAACTTTGAACTTACGAGTAAAATGCATGGGGATTGTTTTTCTTATTGGCCACTCCAGCTCCAAATGTGGCAATCGTATGGGGCTCGAAAATGGGTCTACGGAACTCCTCGAATTCACTGTCAGCCATCCCAGGACCTGGCCAGCTGCCACGCCCCCACTTACAGGATAGCCGGTTGACCTTTTTCGGAGTATTTATTCCTTCAGTTATTAAATTATTGAATTTTTGCCAGCGCACATAGAGTCGAGTCAGTTTTTTTCACTTCACATGCGAAAATCAATAATTTCCTTGACGTAGCTTGCGTACTTGAGCCCCCGTCCGAATTCCAGATGTAAGTGGTGGCACAAAACTGACATCGAGCCAGGGAAATTTTTGGGGATTTTTAGCTGTCAGGCTGTAAGCTCTCTCTTCCACTCTCTCTCTCGGCTCTCCAACTTGTTTTTGTTTACCGTTAGCTGGGCAGGGGGTGTGTGGGGCCAGCGGCACTCTCTCTCTTGGGGGTTGACAGGAAAGGCGCCTGCGCAGTGACTCACTTCCGCTCCTGGTGGCTTCTCAAGGGGTGGCTTGCGAATTGCAATGCTGTTGCGCTTTGCTCGACAAAAGACAGGAGCGGTTCAGGGGCCAAAGGGTATCTTTAACGTGGAATAAAAAAAATAATTTAAAACAAATCCTACTCAGCAAACCTTATATTAAATAGTGATTACTTTGTGGCAATTATTGTGGTAACTATTTATAGTATGAATAGATAGATGCTTGTAAATACTGATATGAAGCTTTTGTTGGAATTTCCAGTAAAATCTTAACCCCATAAAGAAATTAAATATGTGCAATGCTCTTATCAGGTGGGAAAAGCCCCATACAAACACTCACAGTTGATTCATCCTCCAGCTATAAAAACCCCGAGAAATCAGTCTCCAATAAATTGTTCACCTTAGCCAATCAACCCGTGCGTATCGCAATGCAGGCAGTCTTACTAATTTCTGTTCTGGCTCTGGCGGCCCCGGTGACTCTGGCTCGCACCATGGACCGATGCTCCTTGGCGCGGGAGATGTCCAACCGGGGTGTCCCCCGCGGCGAGCTGGCCAGGTGGGCATGCATCGCCCAGCACGAGAGCTCCTACCGCACCGGAGTGGTGGGACCCACGAACCCGGACGGATCCAACGACTACGGAATCTTCCAAATCAATGATCGCTACTGGTGCCAGCCGGCCAGCGGAAAGTTCTCCTCCAACGGTTGCAAAATAAACTGTAACGAATTGCTAACCGATGATATTTCCAATTCCGTAAGATGTGCTCAGGCAGTTCGGGGAGCCCAGGGATGGTCAGCCTGGTCCGTTTGGCGTTTCTGCAGTGGAAATCTGCCTCCAATCGACGACTGTTTCAAATAGAATCCGAATTTATTTTCTTCAATTGACAAATATTTACATATAAGGAGCATATATGCCTCTGTATCCATTAACATTAAAATAAAGAAATACAAACTTTTAATTCTTTAGCCATCTTTCTTTCAAAAATTGTACAAAAATTAAAACAAAACGCAGTACACCCTTAAGCGGAGCAGCTTAAACGATTTTACGATTGATTCTGTATCAATCTGCGTCAAAATCTACCAGCAAAATATTTTTTAGATTTTTTGTTCAATTTTCAAAAAGTCCCCTCACAATTCAGAAAATGCATGGAGGGGCAATATGGCCCCCAGCGATGGCTATATCTTGGCCAATTTTCACCCGATTCTTAAGCGGAATACCTTAAACGATTTCTAGATTGATTCTGTATTAATCTGCATCAAAATCTAGAAACAAAATATTTTTTGGATTTTTCGTCAAATTTTCTGGAGGATCCTCTTCAAAAATTAAGAAAACCGCATGGAATGGCAATATAGCCCCCAGCGATGGCTATATCTTGGCCAATTTTCACCCGATTCTTAAGCGGAATACCTTAAAAGATTTCTAGATTGATTCTGTATTAATCTGCATCAAAAAACAGAAAGAAAATATTTTTTAGATTTTTCGTCCAATTTTCTGGAGGATCCTCTTCAAAAATTAAGAAAACCGCATGAAATGGCAATATGGCCCCCAGCGATGGCTATATCGTGGCCAATTTTCATCCAATTCTTAAGCGGAATACCCTAAACGATTTCTAGATTGATTCTCTATTAATCTGCATCAAAATCTAGAAACAAAATATTTTTTGGATTTTTCGTCAAATTTTCTGGAGGATCCTCTTCAAAAATTAAGAAAACCGCATGAAATGGCAATATGGCCCCCAGCGATGGCTATATCTTGGCCAATTTTCACCCGATTCTTAAGCGGAATACCTTAAAAGATTTCTAGATTGATTCTGTATTAATCTGCATCAAAAAACAGAAAGAAAATATTTTTTAGATTTTTCGTCCAATTTTCTGGAGGATCCTCTTCAAAAATTAAGAAAACCGCATGGAATGGCAATATGGCCCCCAGCGATGGCTATATCTTGGCCAATTTTCACCCGATTCTTAAGCGGAATATCTTAAAAGATTTCTAGATCGATTCTCTATTAATCTGCATAAAAATCTAGAAACAAAATATTTTTTGGATTTTTCGTCAAATTTTCTGGAGGATCCTCTTCAAAAATTAAGAAAACCGCATGGAATGGCAATATAGCCCCCAGCGATGGCTATATCTTGCCAATTTTCACCCGATTCTTAAGCGGAATACCTTAAAAGATTTCTAGATTGATTCTGTATTAATCTGCATCAAAAAACAGAAACAAAATATTTTTTAGATTTTTCGTCCAATTTTCTGGAGGATCCTCTTCCAAAAATAAGAAAACCGCATGGAATGGCAATATGGCCCCCAGCGATGGCTATATCGTGGCCAATTTTCATCCAATTCTTAAGCGGAATACCCTAAACGATTTCTAGATTGATTCTCTATTAATCTGCATCAAAATCTAAAACAAAATATTTTTTAGATTTTTCGTCCAATTTTCTGGAGGATCCTCTTCAAAAATTAAGAAAACCGCATGGAATGGCAATATGGCCCCAAGCGATGGCTATATCTTGGCCAATTTTCACCCGATTCTTAAGCGGAATACCTTAAAAGATTTCTAGATCGATTCTCTATTAATCTGCATCAAAATCTAGAAACAAAATATTTTTTGGATTTTTCGTCAAATTTTCTGGAGGATCCTCTTCAAAAATTAAGAAAACCGCATGGAATGGCAATATGGCCCCCAGCGATGGCTATATCTTGGCCAATTTTCACCCGATTCTTAAGCGGAATACCTTAAAAGATTTCTAGATTGATTCTGTATTAATCTGCATCAAAAAACAGAAAGAAAATATTTTTTAGATTTTTCGTCCAATTTTCTGGAGGATCCTCTTCAAAAATTAAGAAAACCGCATGGAATGGCAATATGGCCCCCAGCGATGGCTATATCGTGGCCAATTTTCATCCAATTCTTAAGCGGAATACCCTAAACGATTTCTAGATTGATTCTCTATTAATCTGCATAAAAATCTAGAAACAAAATATTTTTTAGATTTTTCGTCCAATTTTCTGGAGGATCCTCTTCAAAAATTAAGAAAACCGCATGGAATGGCAATATGGCCCCCAGCGATGGCTATATCGTGGCCAATTTTCATCCAATTCTTAAGCGGAATACCTTAAACGATTTCTAGATTGATTCTCTATTAATCTGCATAAAAATCTAGAAACAAAATATTTTTTAGATTTTTCGTCAAATTTTCTGGAGGATCCTCTTTAAAAATTAAGAAAAACGCATGGAATGGCAATATAGCCCCCAGCGATGGCTATATCTTGGCCAATTTTCACCCGATTCTTAAGCGGAATACCTTAAAAGATTTCTAGATTGATTCTGTATTAATCTGCATCAAAAAACAGAAAGAAAATATTTTTTAGATTTTTCGTCCAATTTTCTGGAGGATCCTCTTCAAAAATTAAGAAAACCGCATGGAATGGCAATATGGCCCCCAGCGATGGCTATATCGTGGCCAATTTTCATCCAATTCTTAAGCGGAATACCCTAAACGATTTCTAGATTGATTCTCTATTAATCTGCATAAAAATCTAGAAACAAAATATTTTTTAGATTTTTCGTCCAATTTTCTGGAGGATCCTCTTCAAAAATTAAGAAAACCGCATGGAATGGCAATATGGCCCCCAGCGATGGCTATATCGTGGCCAATTTTCATCCAATTCTTAAGCGGAATACCCTAAACGATTTCTAGATTGATTCTCTATTAATCTGCATAAAAATCTAGAAACAAAATATTTTTTAGATTTTTCGTCCAATTTTCTGGAGGATCCTCTTCAAAAATTAAGAAAACCGCATGGAATGGCAATATGGCCCCCAGCGATGGCTATATCTTGGCCAATTTTCACCCGATTCTTAAGCGGAATACCTTAAACGATTTCTAGATTGATTCTCTATTAATCTGCGTAAAAATCTAGAAACAAAATATTTTTTAGATTTTTCGTCCAATTTTCTGGAGGATCCTCTTCAAAAATTAAGAAAACCGCATGGAATGGCAATATGGCCCCCAGCGATGGCTATATCTTGGCCAATTTTCACCCGATTCTTAAGCGGAATACCTTAAACGATTTCTAGATTGATTCTCTATTAATCTGCATAAAAATCTAGAAACAAAATATTTTTTAGATTTTTCGTCAAATTTTCTGGAGGATCCTCTTTAAAAATTAAGAAAAACGCATGGAATGGCAATATAGCCCCCAGCGATGGCTATATCTTGGCCAATTTTCACCCGATTCTTAAGCGGAATACCTTAAACGATTTCTAGATTGATTCTCTATTAATCTGCATAAAAATCTAGAAACAAAATATTTTTTAGATTTTTCGTCCAATTTTCTGGAGGATCCTCTTCAAAAATTAAGAAAACCGCATGGAATGGCAATATGGCCCCCAGCGATGGCTATATCTTGGCCAATTTTCACCCGATTCTTAAGCGGAATACCTTAAACGATTTCTAGATTGATTCTCTATTAATCTGCGTAAAAATCTAGAAACAAAATATTTTTTAGATTTTTCGTCCAATTTTCTGGAGGATCCTCTTCAAAAATTAAGAAAACCGCATGGAATGGCAATATGGCCCCCAGCGATGGCTATATCTTGGCCAATTTTCACCCGATTCTTAAGCGGAATACCTTAAACGATTTCTAGATTGATTCTCTATTAATCTGCATAAAAATCTAGAAACAAAATATTTTTTAGATTTTTCGTCAAATTTTCTGGAGGATCCTCTTTAAAAATTAAGAAAAACGCATGGAATGGCAATATAGCCCCCAGCGATGGCTATATCTTGGCCAATTTTCACCCGATTCTTAAGCGGAATACCTTAAAAGATTTCTAGATTGATTCTGTATTAATCTGCATCAAAAAACAGAAAGAAAATATTTTTTAGATTTTTCGTCCAATTTTCTGGAGGATCCTCTTCAAAAATTAAGAAAACCGCATGGAATGGCAATATGGCCCCCAGCGATGGCTATATCGTGGCCAATTTTCATCCAATTCTTAAGCGGAATACCCTAAACGATTTCTAGATTGATTCTCTATTAATCTGCATAAAAATCTAGAAACAAAATATTTTTTAGATTTTTCGTCCAATTTTCTGGAGGATCCTCTTCAAAAATTAAGAAAACCGCATGGAATGGCAATATGGCCCCCAGCGATGGCTATATCGTGGCCAATTTTCATCCAATTCTTAAGCGGAATACCCTAAACGATTTCTAGATTGATTCTCTATTAATCTGCATAAAAATCTAGAAACAAAATATTTTTTAGATTTTTCGTCCAATTTTCTGGAGGATCCTCTTCAAAAATTAAGAAAACCGCATGGAATGGCAATATGGCCCCCAGCGATGGCTATATCTTGGCCAATTTTCACCCGATTCTTAAGCGGAATACCTTAAACGATTTCTAGATTGATTCTCTATTAATCTGCATAAAAATCTAGAAACAAAATATTTTTTAGATTTTTCGTCAAATTTTCTGGAGGATCCTCTTTAAAAATTAAGAAAAACGCATGGAATGGCAATATAGCCCCCAGCGATGGCTATATCTTGGCCAATTTTCACCCGATTCTTAAGCGGAATACCTTAAACGATTTCTAGATTGATTCTCTATTAATCTGCATAAAAATCTAGAAACAAAATATTTTTTAGATTTTTCGTCCAATTTTCTGGAGGATCCTCTTCAAAAATTAAGAAAACCGCATGGAATGGCAATATGGCCCCCAGCGATGGCTATATCGTGGCCAATTTTCATCCAATTCTTAAGCGGAATACCCTAAACGATTTCTAGATTGATTCTCTATTAATCTGCATAAAAATCTAGAAACAAAATATTTTTTAGATTTTTCGTCCAATTTTCTGGAGGATCCTCTTCAAAAATTAAGAAAACCGCATGGAATGGCAATATGGCCCCCAGCGATGGCTATATCGTGGCCAATTTTCATCCAATTCTTAAGCGGAATACCCTAAACGATTTCTAGATTGATTCTCTATTAATCTGCATAAAAATCTAGAAACAAAATATTTTTTAGATTTTTCGTCCAATTTTCTGGAGGATCCTCTTCAAAAATTAAGAAAACCGCATGGAATGGCAATATGGCCCCCAGCGATGGCTATATCGTGGCCAATTTTCATCCAATTCTTAAGCGGAATACCTTAAACGATTTCTAGATTGATTCTCTATTAATCTGCATAAAAATCTAGAAACAAAATATTTTTTAGATTTTTCGTCAAATTTTCTGGAGGATCCTCTTTAAAAATTAAGAAAAACGCATGGAATGGCAATATAGCCCCCAGCGATGGCTATATCTTGGCCAATTTTCACCCGATTCTTAAGCGGAATACCTTAAAAGATTTCTAGATTGATTCTGTATTAATCTGCATCAAAAAACAGAAAGAAAATATTTTTTAGATTTTTCGTCCAATTTTCTGGAGGATCCTCTTCAAAAATTAAGAAAACCGCATGGAATGGCAATATGGCCCCCAGCGATGGCTATATCGTGGCCAATTTTCATCCAATTCTTAAGCGGAATACCCTAAACGATTTCTAGATTGATTCTCTATTAATCTGCATAAAAATCTAGAAACAAAATATTTTTTAGATTTTTCGTCCAATTTTCTGGAGGATCCTCTTCAAAAATTAAGAAAACCGCATGGAATGGCAATATGGCCCCCAGCGATGGCTATATCGTGGCCAATTTTCATCCAATTCTTAAGCGGAATACCCTAAACGATTTCTAGATTGATTCTCTATTAATCTGCATAAAAATCTAGAAACAAAATATTTTTTAGATTTTTCGTCCAATTTTCTGGAGGATCCTCTTCAAAAATTAAGAAAACCGCATGGAATGGCAATATGGCCCCCAGCGATGGCTATATCTTGGCCAATTTTCACCCGATTCTTAAGCGGAATACCTTAAACGATTTCTAGATTGATTCTCTATTAATCTGCGTAAAAATCTAGAAACAAAATATTTTTTAGATTTTTCGTCCAATTTTCTGGAGGATCCTCTTCAAAAATTAAGAAAACCGCATGGAATGGCAATATGGCCCCCAGCGATGGCTATATCTTGGCCAATTTTCACCCGATTCTTAAGCGGAATACCTTAAACGATTTCTAGATTGATTCTCTATTAATCTGCATAAAAATCTAGAAACAAAATATTTTTTAGATTTTTCGTCAAATTTTCTGGAGGATCCTCTTTAAAAATTAAGAAAAACGCATGGAATGGCAATATAGCCCCCAGCGATGGCTATATCTTGGCCAATTTTCACCCGATTCTTAAGCGGAATACCTTAAACGATTTCTAGATTGATTCTCTATTAATCTGCATAAAAATCTAGAAACAAAATATTTTTTAGATTTTTCGTCCAATTTTCTGGAGGATCCTCTTCAAAAATTAAGAAAACCGCATGGAATGGCAATATGGCCCCCAGCGATGGCTATATCTTGGCCAATTTTCACCCGATTCTTAAGCGGAATACCTTAAACGATTTCTAGATTGATTCTCTATTAATCTGCGTAAAAATCTAGAAACAAAATATTTTTTAGATTTTTCGTCCAATTTTCTGGAGGATCCTCTTCAAAAATTAAGAAAACCGCATGGAATGGCAATATGGCCCCCAGCGATGGCTATATCTTGGCCAATTTTCACCCGATTCTTAAGCGGAATACCTTAAACGATTTCTAGATTGATTCTCTATTAATCTGCATAAAAATCTAGAAACAAAATATTTTTTAGATTTTTCGTCAAATTTTCTGGAGGATCCTCTTTAAAAATTAAGAAAAACGCATGGAATGGCAATATAGCCCCCAGCGATGGCTATATCTTGGCCAATTTTCACCCGATTCTTAAGCGGAATACCTTAAAAGATTTCTAGATTGATTCTGTATTAATCTGCATCAAAAAACAGAAAGAAAATATTTTTTAGATTTTTCGTCCAATTTTCTGGAGGATCCTCTTCAAAAATTAAGAAAACCGCATGGAATGGCAATATGGCCCCCAGCGATGGCTATATCGTGGCCAATTTTCATCCAATTCTTAAGCGGAATACCCTAAACGATTTCTAGATTGATTCTCTATTAATCTGCATAAAAATCTAGAAACAAAATATTTTTTAGATTTTTCGTCCAATTTTCTGGAGGATCCTCTTCAAAAATTAAGAAAACCGCATGGAATGGCAATATGGCCCCCAGCGATGGCTATATCGTGGCCAATTTTCATCCAATTCTTAAGCGGAATACCCTAAACGATTTCTAGATTGATTCTCTATTAATCTGCATAAAAATCTAGAAACAAAATATTTTTTAGATTTTTCGTCCAATTTTCTGGAGGATCCTCTTCAAAAATTAAGAAAACCGCATGGAATGGCAATATGGCCCCCAGCGATGGCTATATCTTGGCCAATTTTCACCCGATTCTTAAGCGGAATACCTTAAACGATTTCTAGATTGATTCTCTATTAATCTGCATAAAAATCTAGAAACAAAATATTTTTTAGATTTTTCGTCAAATTTTCTGGAGGATCCTCTTTAAAAATTAAGAAAAACGCATGGAATGGCAATATAGCCCCCAGCGATGGCTATATCTTGGCCAATTTTCACCCGATTCTTAAGCGGAATACCTTAAACGATTTCTAGATTGATTCTCTATTAATCTGCATAAAAATCTAGAAACAAAATATTTTTTAGATTTTTCGTCCAATTTTCTGGAGGATCCTCTTCAAAAATTAAGAAAACCGCATGGAATGGCAATATGGCCCCCAGCGATGGCTATATCTTGGCCAATTTTCACCCGATTCTTAAGCGGAATACCTTAAACGATTTCTAGATTGATTCTCTATTAATCTGCGTAAAAATCTAGAAACAAAATATTTTTTAGATTTTTCGTCCAATTTTCTGGAGGATCCTCTTCAAAAATTAAGAAAACCGCATGGAATGGCAATATGGCCCCCAGCGATGGCTATATCTTGGCCAATTTTCACCCGATTCTTAAGCGGAATACCTTAAACGATTTCTAGATTGATTCTCTATTAATCTGCATAAAAATCTAGAAACAAAATATTTTTTAGATTTTTCGTCAAATTTTCTGGAGGATCCTCTTTAAAAATTAAGAAAAACGCATGGAATGGCAATATAGCCCCCAGCGATGGCTATATCTTGGCCAATTTTCACCCGATTCTTAAGCGGAATACCTTAAACGATTTCTAGATTGATTCTCTATTAATCTGCATAAAAATCTAGAAACAAAATATTTTTTAGATTTTTCGTCCAATTTTCTGGAGGATCCTCTTCAAAAATTAAGAAAACCGCATGGAATGGCAATATGGCCCCCAGCGATGGCTATATCTTGGCCAATTTTCACCCGATTCTTAAGCGGAATACCTTAAACGATTTCTAGATTGATTCTCTATTAATCTGCGTAAAAATCTAGAAACAAAATATTTTTTAGATTTTTCGTCCAATTTTCTGGAGGATCCTCTTCAAAAATTAAGAAAACCGCATGGAATGGCAATATGGCCCCCAGCGATGGCTATATCTTGGCCAATTTTCACCCGATTCTTAAGCGGAATACCTTAAACGATTTCTAGATTGATTCTCTATTAATCTGCATAAAAATCTAGAAACAAAATATTTTTTAGATTTTTCGTCCAATTTTCTGGAGGATCCTCTTCAAAAATTAAGAAAACCGCATGGAATGGCAATATGGCCCCCAGCGATGGCTATATCTTGGCCAATTTTCACCCGATTCTTAAGCGGAATACCTTAAACGATTTCTAGATTGATTCTCTATTAATCTGCGTAAAAATCTAGAAACAAAATATTTTTTAGATTTTTCGTCCAATTTTCTGGAGGATCCTCTTCAAAAATTAAGAAAACCGCATGGAATGGCAATATGGCCCCCAGCGATGGCTATATCGTGGCCAATTTTCATCCAATTCTTAAGCGGAATACCTTAAAAGATTTCTAGATTGATTCTGTATTAATCTGCATCAAAAAACAGAAACAAAATATTTTTTAGATTTTTCGTCCAATTTTCTGGAGGATCCTCTTCCAAAAATAAGAAAACCGCATGGAATGGCAATATGGCCCCCAGCGATGGCTATATCTTGGCCAATTTTCACCCGATTCTTAAGCGGAATACCTTAAAAGATTTCTAGATTGATTCTGTATTAATCTGCATCAAAAAACAGAAACAAAATATTTTTTAGATTTTTCGTCCAATTTTCTGGAGGATCCTCTTCAAAAATTAAGAAAACCGCATGGAATGGCAATATGGCCCCCAGCGATGGCTATATCGTGGCCAATTTTCATCCAATTCTTAAGCGGAATACCTTAAACGATTTCTAGATTAATTCTCTATTAATCTGCATCAAAATCTAGAAACAAAATATTTTTTGGATTTTTCATCATATTTTCTGGAGTCCTCTTCAAAAATTAAGAAAATCGCATGGAATGGCAATATGGCCCCCAGCGATGGCTATATCTTGGCCAATTTTCACCCGATTCTTAAGCGGAATACCTTAAAAGATTTCTAGATTGATTCTGTATTAATCTGCATCAAAAAACAGAAACAAAATATTTTTTAGATTTTTCGTCCAATTTTCTGGAGGATCCTCTTCCAAAAATAAGAAAACCGCATGGAATGGCAATATGGCCCCCAGCGATGGCTATATCTTGGCCAATTTTCACCCGATTCTTAAGCGGAATACCTTAAAAGATTTCTAGATTGATTCTGTATTAATCTGCATCAAAAAACAGAAACAAAATATTTTTTAGATTTTTCGTATATCTTGGCCAATTTTCACCCGATTCTTAAGCGGAATACCTTAAACGATTTCTAGATTGATTCTCTATTAATCTGCGTAAAAATCTAGAAACAAAATATTTTTTAGATTTTTCGTCCAATTTTCTGGAGGATCCTCTTCAAAAATTAAGAAAACAGCATGGAATGGCAATATGGCCCCCAGCGATGGCTATATCGTGGCCAATTTTCATCCAATTCTTAAGCGGAATACCTTAAACGATTTCTAGATTGATTCTCTATTAATCTGCATAAAAATCTAGAAACAAAATATTTTTTAGATTTTTCGTCCAATTTTCTGGAGGATCCTCTTCCAAAAATAAGAAAACCGCATGGAATGGCAATATGGCCCCCAGCGATGGCTATATCTTGGCCAATTTTCACCCGATTCTTAAGCGGAATACCTTAAAAGATTTCTAGATTGATTCTGTATTAATCTGCATCAAAAAACAGAAACAAAATATTTTTTAGATTTTTCGTATATCTTGGCCAATTTTCACCCGATTCTTAAGCGGAATACCTTAAACGATTTCTAGATTGATTCTCTATTAATCTGCGTAAAAATCTAGAAACAAAATATTTTTTAGATTTTTCGTCCAATTTTCTGGAGGATCCTCTTCAAAAATTAAGAAAACAGCATGGAATGGCAATATGGCCCCCAGCGATGGCTATATCGTGGCCAATTTTCATCCAATTCTTAAGCGGAATACCTTAAACGATTTCTAGATTGATTCTCTATTAATCTGCATCAAAATCTAGAAACAAAATATTTTTTGGATTTTTCATCATATTTTCTGGAGTCCTCTTCAAAAATTAAGAAAATCGCATGGAATGGCAATATGGCCCCCAGCGATGGCTATATCTTGGCCAATTTTCACCCGATTCTTAAGCGGAATACCTTAAAAGATTTCTAGATTGATTCTGTATTAATCTGCATCAAAAAACAGAAACAAAATATTTTTTAGATTTTTCGTCCAATTTTCTGGAGGATCCTCTTCCAAAAATAAGAAAACCGCATGGAATGGCAATATGGCCCCCAGCGATGGCTATATCTTGGCCAATTTTCACCCGATTCTTAAGCGGAATACCTTAAAAGATTTCTAGATTGATTCTGTATTAATCTGCATCAAAAAACAGAAACAAAATATTTTTGAGATTTTTCGTCCAATTTTCTGGAGGATCCTCTTCAAAAATTAAGAAAACCGCATGGAATGGCAATATGGCCCCCAGCGATGGCTATATCGTGGCCAATTTTCATCCAATTCTTAAGCGGAATACCTTAAACGATTTCTAGATTGATTCTCTATTAATCTGCATCAAAATCTAGAAACAAAATATTTTTTGGATTTTTCATCATATTTTCTGGAGTCCTCTTCAAAAATTAAGAAAATCGCATGGAATGGCAATATGGCCCCCAGCGATGGCTATATCTTGGCCAATTTTCACCCGATTCTTAAGCGGAATACCTTAAAAGATTTCTAGATTGATTCTGTATTAATCTGCATCAAAAAACAGAAACAAAATATTTTTTAGATTTTTCGTCCAATTTTCTGGAGGATCCTCTTCCAAAAATAAGAAAACCGCATGGAATGGCAATATGGCCCCCAGCGATGGCTATATCTTGGCCAATTTTCACCCGATTCTTAAGCGGAATACCTTAAAAGATTTCTAGATTGATTCTGTATTAATCTGCATCAAAAAACAGAAACAAAATATTTTTTAGATTTTTCGTCCAATTTTCTGGAGGATCCTCTTCAAAAATTAAGAAAACCGCATGGAATGGCAATATGGCCCCCAGCGATGGCTATATCGTGGCCAATTTTCATCCAATTCTTAAGCGGAATACCCTAAACGATTTCTAGATTGATTCTCTATTAATCTGCATCAAAATCTAAAACAAAATATTTTTTAGATTTTTCGTCCAATTTTCTGGAGGATCCTCTTCAAAAATTAAGAAAACCGCATGGAATGGCAATATGGCCCCCAGCGATGGCTATATCTTGGCCAATTTTCACCCGATTCTTAAGCGGAATACCTTAAAAGATTTCTAGATCGATTCTCTATTAATCTGCATCAAAATCTAGAAACAAAATATTTTTTGGATTTTTCGTCAAATTTTCTGGAGGGTCCTCTTCAAAAATTAAGAAAATCGCATGGAATGGCAATATGGCCCCCAGCGATGGCTATATCTTGGCCAATTTTCATCCGATTCTTAAGCGGAATACCTTAAAAGATTTCTAGATCGATTCTCTATTAATCTGCATCAAAATCTAGAAACAAAATATTTTTTGGATTTTTCGTCAAATTTTCTGGAGGATCCTCTTTAAAAATTAAGAAAACCGCATGGAATGGCAATATGGCCTCCAGCGATGGCTATATCTTGGCCAATTTTCACCCGATTCTTAAGCGGAATACCCTAAACGATTTCTAGATTGATTCTGTATTAATCTGCATCAAAATCTAGAAACAAAATATTTTTTAGATTTTTCGTCAAATTTTCTGGGGATCCTCTTTAAAAATTAAGAAAATCGCATGGAATGGCATTATGGCCCCCAGCGATGACTATATCTTGACCAATTTTCATCCAATTCTTAAGCGGAATACCTTAAAAGATTTCTAGATTGATTCTGTATGTATCTGCATCAAAATCTAGAAACAAAATATTTTTTAGATTTTTCGTCAAATTTTCTGGAGGATCCTCTTTAAAAATTAAGAAAAACGCATGGAATGGCATTATGGCCCCCAGAGATGACTATATCTTGACCAATTTTCATCCAATTCTTAAGCGGAATACCTTAAAAGATTTCTGGATTGATTCTGTATTAATCTGCATCAAAATCTAGAAACAAAATATTTTTTGGATTTTTCGTCAAATTTTCTGGAGGATCCTCTTTAAAAATTAAGAAAATCGCATGGAATGGCATTATGGCCCCCAGCGATGACTATATCTTGACCAATTTTCATCCAATTCTTAAGTGGAATACCTTAAAAGATTTCTAGATTGATTCTGTATTAATCTGCATCAAAATCTAGATACAAAATATTTTTTGGATTTTTCGTCAAATTTTCTGGAGGATCCTCTTTAAAAATTAAGAAAACCGCATGGAATGGCAATATGGCCCCCAGCGATGGCTATATCTTGGCCAATTTTCACCCGATTCTGAAACGGAATACCTTAAACGATTTCTAGATTGATTCTGTATTAATCTGCATGAAAATCTAGAAACAAAATATTTTTTAGATTTTTCGTCAAATTTTCTGGAGGATCCTCTTTAAAAATTAAGAAAACCGCATGGAATGGCAATATGGCCCCCAGCGATGGCTATATCTTGGCCAATTTTCACCCGATTCTTAAGCGGAATACCTTAATCGATTTCTAGATTGATTCTGTATTAATCTGCATCAAAATCTAGAAACAAAATATTTTTTAGATTTTTCGTCAAATTTTCTGGAGGATCCTCTTTAAAAATTAAGAAAACCGCATGGAATGGCAATATGGCCCCCAGCGATGGCTATATCTTGGCCAATTTTCACCCGATTCTTAAGCGGAATACCTTAATCGATTTCTAGATTGATTCTGTATTAATCTGCATGAAAATCTAGAAACAAAATATTTTTTAGATTTTTCGTCAAATTTTCTGGTCCTCTTTAAAAATTAAGAAAATCGCATGGAATGGCAATATGGCCCCCAGCGATGACTATATCTTGACCAATTTTCATCCAATTCTTAAGCGGAATACCTTAATCGATTTCTAGATTGATTCTCTACCAATCTGCATCAAATGTCTGAATATTTTTACAACTTTTGTCAAATTATTCCTTATGGACCTCTTGCGAAATCCTGCATGTTCGAGAATGGCGACAAATTGAAGGGTATGGGCCTTAAAAACTGTATCTAATTTGCAAATACATGTGCACATAGTCACCCTATCTGAAGCATCGTTGGCAATCTTTTCATTTAAACTGATTCACACTGCATAGCCTTCCCTTGCGAATTTGTTGGCCTAACTTAATTACTCGAAAATCAAGTGAATCAACAACTGCCATTCATCGTGACCTCGGCTCTTTTTCGTTCCGCCTCCGTCTGGAAGCATTCGTTTCTTCCAGGCTGCTGGTGGCGAAATCCTTGTATCCTTCGAGGCACTCGCCATAAATCCATCAGGGGGAACTGGAACTTTGGGCTCTTGGCCAAATGGAAAGTATCTCCCTGGGCGGGCTGTCTACCGGCTCGTTTGACGGTCAATCAGTTAGCCAGGACCATTAAGTTTATCGTCACAGCTGATGAGTGGAGTGGCGGTGGGGAAAAGGATGTGGCAGGACACCGTGCCCACGCATGTGTTTAGTGAGTCCCCATACCCCTTCGGTTTTTCGCATATTTTAATAGTCAAGTAGCTGCAGCGACTCTGGTTTCCTACTCACGGGATTCTTTCTATCTTTGTATCCTGCGTCTCCCCCGACGCTATTTGCTTTTCTCGAAGCGCAAACAAAAGCCAAAAGAAATTGCCATTTATCTACTATTGACTCTGTGGCTGCTGGAGCATCAAGTGGTTCTCCTTTAATGGCCGTTCGAGCTTGCCAACTACCTATTTATTTGACCGAGTCGGGCCGAGTCTTTTTCTTATCGATTTTCCTCCTAGTTTCTCTGGAGTTACAAAAGGGGTTCACTAGGTTTCGCTTACGGCACACTAGTTACTCTGTGACGCCCGCATAAATTAAGCGCCAGAATTTGAAAGTCAAGCACAGAAGTCAGTCTGTCTGTCCACCCGAATCCCCAACCTCTTATATCCCTTATTTTTTGCTGCCCCATTCAAGTTGTTGCTGCTGATTAGAAAGTGAATCAATCCGGCGACCCAACAATGAATCTCTATGCTCTACTTGACTTATCTCAGCCAGGATATGTTATGGAGCCGAAGGACCTTCTGGTTAGGGGACAGTGACGTCATGCATTAACGTTTCGGCCTGACTCCAGCATGATTTGGCCAATCAGAGTGGAAGGTGGGGCCTGTGAATCGAAAGACTCACTTGTAGCTTTTATATCCTTGAACGAATTTATCTCGCCACGCACACTTAATAAATACAATTGAATATGTATCCCTGTGTGAGTCCTGCGGGCTGGCTATAAAAGGGGCTGTCGCCACGGCAGGATCTTGCAGTTGGCGCTGAGTTGCGCATACGACGCGTGTGCCCCCAAAGAAGAGGACCTCCGAGTGCAGTGACAGTGCAGTGCAGTGATGAGTGCTTCGGGAAAAAGTCTGCTGGGCCTCTGGCTCTATCGCAGTGGCGAGCAGGAGTGGTCCGTCAAGCACGGCAGTCCCCTGCATCAGCTCAAAAAGGATGCAGCTGCAGGATCATCGGCGCCAGTCCCCCACCCGAACCTGTCCAGGCACTCATCCGCTCCTCTGGAGCCACCGCGTCTGTCCATCGGACCGAGCGCCGGCCAGGATCCGCCACGACAGCACTCTCCTGGCGAACGCATCTCCATCATCTTCACGCTGCGCAACCAGGTGGGAAATCTGGCCCGGGCCCTGCAGGTCTTCCAGGAGCTGGGCATCAATGTGCTCCACTTGGAGCTGTCGCCGCTGGAAAGTGCCACCAACCAGGCGGATGTCCTTGTGGATGTGGAGTGCGATCCTCGACGACTCGACCAGGTGGTTAAAATGCTCAATCGGGAGGTGGCCTCCGTGAACTACACTTCGGTGAACACCCAAGGACTGGCCAGAGCTCCTTCACTCTCGGCCTGCTCTAGTTTTGGTGAGTTTTCAAGCCGAAGGACTATTGATTCCCTCTCCTGGAAAGCAGGAGGATGTAAATATTTCCCCCCCATAATCTACCCTTAAGATTTTGGCGACATGGTTTGGTTTCCGCGGAAGATTTCCGATTTGGACAAGGCACAGAATGTCTTGATGTACGGCTCGGAATTGGATGCAGACCATCCGGGATTCAAGGATCCGGTGTACCGGAAACGGCGGGAACAGTTCTCGGCCATTGCCAACAACTTTAAGCAGTGAGTATGAAAAGAGGGATAGCCCGCAGAAAACCCAATTACATAGCCCCCAAAACCCCTCCATAGCGGCAATCCCATACCAAGAGTTCAGTACACACCCGAGGAGGTGAAAACTTGGTAAGTTTTTGTTATTCAATTAAATGCAGATTGTAGGAATATCGATTCACATGTGTGGTTTTGAAACTTTGTGCGAAAAATAAAGGGGCACCGTGCTCTTGGAGCTCCATCGACTCTATGTGCTGCATGCTGTGCCGGAGTACATGGAAAACTGGCCGGAGTTGGAGAAGTACTGCGGATATCGCGAAGACAATGTGCCCCAGTTGCAGGATGTCAGTGTTTATCTGAAGCGGAAGACGGGCTTCCAGTTGCGACCTGTGGCAGGATACCTTTCGCCAAGGGATTTCCTTTCAGGGCTGGCCTTTAGGGTTTTCCACTGCACTCAGTACATACGGCACTCCTCGGATCCCTTCTATACCCCGGAACCGTGAGTACAAAAATGGGAGTTAAGTTGAGGTTTTAAAACAAAATTCAATTGGATATTTTCGTAGGGATTGCTGTCATGAACTCTTGGGCCACATGCCCTTGCTGGCTAATTCCAGTTTCGCTCAGTTTTCCCAAGAGATTGGTTTGGCCTCTCTGGGGGCCAGCGATGCGGACATTGAAAAGTTGGCCACGGTAATTGGACATTAGGTTCTTGGGAGTCTAACCTTCAACCTTTCTCCTCTTAGCTCTACTTCTTCACTGTGGAGTTCGGGTTGTGCAAGCAGGCGGACAGTAGTTTCAAGGTCTACGGAGCCGGACTTTTGAGTTCTGTGGCGGAGTTACAGCATGCCATTACGGCGGAGCAGAAGATCAAGAAATTCGATCCGGAAGTAACATGCCAGGAGGAGTGCATCATCACTTCGTACCAGAACGCCTACTACTACACGGACTCCTTTGAAGAGGCCAAGGAGCAAATGAGGTGGGCTTCAAATTGCTACTAATAGAAATACTAACAATTAATGGTAATGTTTCAGGGCCTTTGCCGAGAGCATCCAGCGTCCGTTTGGAGTTCGCTATAATCCGTATACCATGAGTGTGGAAGTCCTGTCGAACGCCCAGAAAATCACGGCCGTGGTCAGCGAGCTCAAGGGCGATCTCAGCATCGTCTGCTCGGCTCTGCGCAAAATATCCGCAACTGATGAGAACCTGGACGTCGACAGTATTGCCAATATGTTGCACAACAGCCTCAATGTCCGGGGAGGGGCTGCCGGAGGCGGAGGCAGTCCCTGCAGTCCGGACAACTCGGATAACTCTACGGCGGATGGGGACTAGAAACGGAAACAGATTCAAATCAAAACTTGGGACCAAACAGCAGTATAATTCGCTTCGAAAGCCTTCCAATTTTTTATCTAATTTGGAAATGAAAGTTCAAAGAGTAGTGGCTTGATTAGCGAATTATACTGCCAATATTTTGCAAAACACACGCACTCTTGTCTATGTCTATGTCTAGATGTTTATTCAAATCTTAAAACTACCTTAAAACTAAACTAACAATAAATTTGCAACCTCTCGGTGTAGCTGCCCCTTAATTATGGTGGTATTCTTGGTATAAATGTGTTATCTACTTATAGATCATATCACAGTCGCTGTTGATGAGCAGTTTCTTGGTCATGTAGCTGGTGAGGCACTCCACGAAAAAGTTCGGGATGGTCCAGATGGTGAAGCTGAGGGCCAGGGCTCTCCACTGCTGGAGGATGAGCCGCAGATCGGAGAGCCAGCCGAGGCGGCGACCCATTCGCTTGGTCACCTGGCTGGTCACTCCCCGGACCACTCCACCGGCTATGCCCGAAACACTGACCCTCCGGCGCCTGGTGGGCTTCGGCGATCCGTCCTCCAGTCCGGATCCGAAGCCCGAACTGGAGCGGGAGTGGGTGCGGGATCGGGATCGGAAGCCGGGGCTGTTGCTTCTGGATCCGCCCGAGGATCGCTGGTCGTAGCCCGGCTTGAGGTCGACGCGTGGCGCTATTTGGATGCGATCCACCGTGTCACAAATCTCCGCATTGCTGATGAGAATCCCCGCCACGATATACATCATTTTGAAGACCCTGCCGGAAATGCAATTCAATTAATGTCCTTACAAGTATTATTTAGAACTAAACACGCACCTCACTGTATGTGATATCATCTTGGAAGTATTCTGTTCTGGCTCTTATACGTATATTTGTGTAGATTTTGTTTGCATATATTTTTTATTGCCTGGAATAGGGTCTTATCAGCCTTATCAGCCACGACGAATTTTATTTGATTCCAATTGACGCTGCCGCGGGATGATCTGCTGATGTATATATATTTGTTGTCCAGCCGGTTTCTAGGCTCGGCACGTGGGTATTTCTGTACCCAGTAGTTCCCGGTACTAGTCACGATCCGACTGCTCTGCTCCGATGCTCGAAACCAACTGAAATGACCGGACGATCGTCCGGTTCCGAGCGAGCGGAACTGATAAGTCCTCCACCTGGATAAGCCAGCATGTCCGATTCCAATGCTCGTCGGAGATTTCCATATATATATTTATTTTTATGTGTCTGCTCTCGTGTTGGAAATTGAGAGTGTTGATAAGGCCTGACATTCGGCTTATCGATCAATTTTATGGATCACTTTGCTGCCGGCGGCGTCAAAATAACTCTGAATCGCTTGGAAACTACGTAATGATCGGTGCCCGAGGTGGAACTTCGGACTCTGGTTAGGATGAGTAGGCGGCAATAGCGACGGCCTGGGCGATTGCCCAGAAAGTACGGGTCTGGGTTTCGCTTCATGAACCGGGTCCGTGCCCAGCCGATCGACCAGATAGTGCCGTCTTATCGGGGAGGTATATCAGGTCCACCTTAACACCGCCAACTCTTATAATTTATTACTTTAGGCTAAGAAGTATACTAATTTTTATTAATTCTTAGGTTTTTCTATCCTATTTTGTTAAATATCGGAGATATATATCCTATATATCAGAATATATATTCTTTTCTTGGCAAGCTTAGCAATCTGTTATAATTTTTGATAAGCTCCTACCATATTTTAGCTTTTCTATCTGTTATAACAAGTTTACCAGGTTTGAGTCTTGGCTTTTAAAAGGATAAGCTTACGGTTGCCTGTCGTTTTCCAATACTTGGAAAATATTGAAATATTATTTTAAATTTTAATTCAACTTTGTTAAATACTACTTTGTATACATTTTAGAGGCTAAAAAATAAATACGAATACTGCTGGAAAATAATTCGTGTTCCAGAAGATTTTTTTTTAGACAATTTTATATTGTTCTCTTATATAAAAACAAGAGTCTTAGTTAACATCAGTCTTTATTAAGCTAACTTTATAACTTTATTAAACTATTAAGAATTTCTCCTAATTTTTTTCACTAGACTATACTATACTCTATAATAGTTTAATATTCTAATTTTTCTCTAAAACATTTCTTTAAAATAAAGATAAAAATATTATATATGTTATTAAAAATATTTCAGAAGGTGGTAGGTATTCTTCTTATATATTTAACTTGTTGTTTATTAAAATATATTCAGTGTTTTATAGAATATAATTATAATAATTGAAAATTTTCCTACAAGGCTTATTCTTCAAGGTAGTGACATTAATTCTAAAGAAATAGAATCAGTAAAGGTAAGTGTATATTAATTTTTACTATATATGTTTACTATATGTATTTGAATACCTAACTACAAATAACAAATAAATTATTGGCCATTGAAAATCATCAACAAGTCCACTTTGCCAGAAACCAGAAACCAGAAGCCATTGACTTGTTCCATTAAATGAGAATCTATGGGATATTGACTTTGGCCAAATAATTTGGGTATTAACTTCAACTTGGAGAAGTAACAAACACCCGACAACAAGACACTCTGGCACTTGACCACAAAACCATTTAATTCGTTGCCCGAAAACCTGTAACAATAATTGACTTTGTTCCGCCCGGAGTCAGACACACACTCCGAAGGTGTCCTGGCAAAATTCTTAAGCAGGACTCTGGTCGAGCGACTTTCCCACATAAATTATGCAACAGCCGTTCGTTTTAGTCCTGACCACTGGATCCTGTCGACGGGTCCTGGTGGGTGGTAGGGGGAGTGCGAAACAAGATTATTTACAAAATGCACAAGCCACAGAATCTTAAACACTGAAAGGTCTTGTACTGAAAGGGGGGGGGGGGGGGGGGGGGGGGTCGGAAAGAAAACAATTTTCACACAAATTTCTGAAGCACTCAAATGAGAGCCGAGCCATGCCAAGCCAAGCCAAGCCGACAAACAAACAAACAAATAAACACACAGCTAGCAGACACACAAAAGTTGGCAGGAGGCAGACAAGTCTGAGCTGCCAAAAGGTATTCCCCAAGAATGCCAACCATAAGGATCCAGGACGTAAGAGAAGGAGCACCAGTAGGAGGAGAAGGAGCAGGAGCATGAGCCGGAGCAGTTGAAGCTCTGATTTGTCTCCCCAACAGCACAAAACACTTCCTCTTGTGCACACACACACACATAGCCAGACACTCACAGGATACAAAGGAGCCTGGCAGGACAACAGAGGCGGGCAAACACATTTGGCTTGGCAGTAAATGGAGACGTTATCGTCCTCATCATTTGGAATCGTCTTGGAGCAGGAAACACCATACAGCAAGGACCATCGGTCGACCTTGACACACAATTGTGTGTGTGTGTGTGTGTGGTGTGTCTGAAGGGGACAAGGATACGGCCAGGACTCTACCGCAAATGTTCATTCAAGTGTCCAGTCTGAAAAATGGCCACCATCACCCCAATCACTCCGGGTCTGAAGAGCCAGGGGCATTCAAGGAAGCAGCAAAAGTCACACAGAGCTGGTGTGCCGGTTAATTGTGAACCCTCTAACATCCTTTGCTGCTGCCATCCTCCTCCTTATTCTCCTCCTCATGCTCCTCCTGCATCCTTCGTCCTGGCGTTGTGGCACAAGCACTGCAATTGCACTTCTGAGTCCGAGATTTCACAGCCTCTGAGCCACTTGGTGCCACTTGTTGCCCGGCCAGAGTGAAATACGATCCGAAGGATAATTGAAGGATAAGGGTGTGCCGGCTGCCTTTAAGATGACCGGCAGCTTAAATGCAAATTGGGAAATGGTTAAGGGGAAAGGGCACCCAGTCAGTGTGGAATAACCAAATCGCTTAATAAATTGGTGAGCGAACAAAATGGAAATTGAAAATAATGAAAATGCAAAAAGTGGAAAATGGAAAATAGAAAATAGATTCTCGAGGAGCGGATAGGGTGCAGGCAGGTGCTTTCCCTGGACATGATATATGATGGGACCGCACCAGGAAATAATTCCCGATCCGCGGTGGAATGGGACATGCAAATATTGAAACGACCAAGCGGGGGACAAAGAAATCTAAACAACAACAGGAGCAGAAGGAGTCGGACCTGGAGCAGGGGCAGGAGCAGGAGCAGAAGCATCCAGCCACTCCAGCCGCTTCATCTGAGCATTTTTTGGCCAGCCACTAACAATAAACGATGATGGAGCCAGCCAAAGGAGTTGGAGAGCCCGATGGCTCAGAAAGGAGTGCAAGAGTCCTGCTCGAAACATCGCTGATTAAACGCGAGTGCCACGAATGCGTCGCGAGGTGACGACGACTACGACATGGACACGGCCATGGAAATCGAAATGGGAATGAAACTGGTGTTGGGTTATGGTTGGGTGTCCTTGAAATTCGGCGGATGGGGCTCTTGTCTACGTGTCCAGACGGGCAGACAGGCTGCAGTCGGGCAGCTTGCAGGCTGTAGATCCCAGAATCCAGATCCCAGACAGACGACAGGAGCACGGGCTTTGGGCAAAGCTGAAGCTCAATCCTCACACTCCTCATACTCCTCAACAAGTCCTCCTCGAACACACAACTCACCGTTTTTGAGTTCTAGTCGAATACGAGGATTCTGTGGCAACAATTTCGACAAAGGACCAGAAAAGTGCAGATTGCAAAAAATCAACTACGGGCCATATTTGTTGGACGTGTATGGTTATGTATAGATTTTGGGTTTTTGGTTTTCGGCTTTCGGTTTTTTTTGTTGGTTTTCGAGCAAACATTTCCGTATCCGGATTTTCTTCGTTTTTGTTGTATTTCTCTAATTTATTTCTTGATTTTATTTGTTTCAACGCCAGTCCAGCATGCAAATGATGTTGAATGCGATAAGTGTTTTGAAGGGTGGAAAAATTTAAAAAAAAAAAAACACTTGAAAACTGCAGACATGGGGATAGGTTTCTGGCGGGTGGAGACTCCCAAAAAAAAAAACATAAATGATTGGTTTGAGCATTCGGTTTGAAATATGAACTTAAAGGACGCGTATTGTCTGTCCTGATTCTGGGAGGGTGAGAAAATACACCACCCGATGGAAGGCCCATCCTCCCTCATTAGCTTCTGGATGATTTATGGGAATGTTTTTATTAGGACAGAGTCTAATTGCTGTGGATAATCTAATAAAGCAATGCGAAAAATTTATTGCAACTTTAAGCCAGGCCAGCATCCTTTCGATCGATTGAAGGGTCCTCGCGAAGCCCATTCATATTTGATGGCGAAAAATCAAGTATACGCCGGGTCGCCCCCGCCCCGCCATGGGCCGGGCAAGTGCATTACCATAAGCTCACATGTCCTTTGTGACACAAAATAGAAAACAAATACGACAAAAAAAAATATAAAATAGAAACCCCCTGCACTTTTCGCCACACCCCCAGCCCACACCCGAAAAATGTCCTTCATCTTCCGGTGCTTCGGTTTTTTTCGTCACTGCACATAAACCAAAACCAAATATGTATGTAATTTTTTGCTATTTTCTAACAAAATTTCGCATTTTTTCGTGTTGCCATTTGCTATTTATTTTGCATGGCTCGTTGGACGTGCCAAGGCTCGATGCTGTCCTGTTCCGGAGTGTCCTGAAATGTCCTTTTGGCCGGGAAGGCAAGAGGCCACTTGCCAGCCGGATCACGTTGGAATATTTTCAATGTCCTGGCAGGGATGTGTGGCGGGATATAATAATTTCATGTGACATGCAACGTACTGGGGCAGGATGCTAAAGGATGCCTGTATGGTCTCCGTTTGCTGTTTTCCTTCGTCCTGCGTCCTGCATCCTGCGTCCATCGTCCATCATCCTTCGGCTGCTTTGATATATAATTTTGCATTTTTTAATGCCTCACTTGCCCCGAGCTAGAACGGAGAATCGCTAAAGAGGTAAAGAGCGGAGGAGCTGTGGATACCATCGCCGAGTGTCCTGTGTGTGTCCTGCACTTTTGGCAGCACATAATCTCATTTAGTTGCTGGCAAAACGCTTTTTAAAATCAAATTTCCGCTAAAACATTTTCTATTTGACATTTTGTTGGCATTTGTGGCTCACAAATGGAAATGTTGTCTCCTCCCCCCACCTAGATATCTGTCGGAAAATAATTCAAAGGGTAAACATTTACCAAAGATGCTTCAAGACCCTCAATGATGACCAATTTCCTTCAGAAAGCGACCGTTTTTTTGCCCGTTGCTTGGATATTATTTTCAGGTCTTTGTGATTTGTAGTTTGATTGATCCTTCGGCTGTAGAAGATGCTGTAATTCTTCGCATGTCGATTATAATTAATGGCCGAGAATCCTTGCACCAAAAGTCGGGTCTTGCAGCAGGCCGGGCATCCGTCTGAGCCAGGGGGTGAGGCTGCCATTTTCAGGACCTCTTCGGCGGCCTTTCTCCACACTCCTCATGCCGGGCTCTGCTTTCTCCATTTCTCGATTCTCCCCGATTTGGCTCCGCCTCCCAATGCCGTTGGTGCGTTTCTGTGCGTCCGTTTGGCGCTTTATATACCAAAAAGTCCAACGATAAGGCGAAGTAGAAGCAGGAGGATATGCCAGAGACGAAGGAGGACCATCAGCAGCAGTAGTAAATGAAAATGAATGGCAGGCGCCTAAAAGTAGGCAAAAGAACCTCCTACCAAATACATAGAGCGACCAGGACCAGAACGAGGAAGCCATCGAACGAAAGGAGGGAGGCGATGGATAAAAGAGCTCTAAGAAAACTGTTTGCGTGCCCACGCGGCGTATGTGCAATGTCCTGTTTTTGTTTCTGTTTCAGTTGCCATTTCCATTTCCATTTCGATTCCCCCCACCTCCCCGGAATGCACACATCCCATTTCTACACATACAGGCACACACACACACACACACATACACACTTACACACACTCACAAATCAATCAGAGAAGAGCGGACATTCGCTAAACTTATTTGCGCTAAATTATTTTCCAAGGAGTGTGGGCTAACAGGACAAACAGGCAAAACGCTCAAGCACTTTAGTCAATTTAATTTCCTAATTAACTGCGGCAACAGACCGACATCATTGGCTCGGGCCGGCTTCCTCTCGTTACTGACCCCTTGGCCCCCACCCCCCCCTTATCCTGGCCCCGCTTGTCATTAATGTGCGTTTGCCCGAAAGCAAGGACCTGAAGTCAGAGCCCTGGCCCGAGTCCGAGTCCGAGTCACAGCCGCAGTCAGAGTCCTTGCTCTTTGGGTCTCCGTGTGTCGGTAATTAGCCGCACACTCTGGGTCCTTTAACACCAGCACTGATGATCCTTGGACGGGCATGCAAATTAAGTCAAAACAATTGTGCATACACCTAGAACACACACGCGCCCTGCCAGGACATCAGGTCCTGTCCCTTTTTTGTTGTTATTTCAATATAAATATATGTAAACTTTTTATGCTCGCCGCATAATAATGTGTCCGGTAAAGCAAGGATAACGTAATAAAATAAAAGCCACTTCACACATCCTCAATGGCCGGCAGTGGCCGGACCTTTTCTGTGTCCTGTGCGGTCGGTCCTCGCCGGACATTTTTTCTCGCTAATTTGTTTTACTTTGTTTATATTAAAAACATTGTTTGCCATCGCCGAGTGCCGGGTACTCGGGCAGGGCGAGCGAATGTGTTAACCGCAAAGGATAACATTTGCCCAAGGGATGGCCTGCCAGCGGATGTCCTGCCGCCCATGTTTGACATTATGTCAGCAATTAAATTGTCATGTGAGCGGACCGTGGATAAGTAAATTATGTGGCAAGGACAATGGCCAAAAGATGCTGAGCCCCAAGAACAGAAAGAGAGAGAGAGAGTTAAGGGAATCCTTTGCAAACACTTTAGAAAATGTCCTTTCTGTGTTTGCGGCACATTGCTGGTTTTCGGTTAAGTGACCGGAAAATTGGGATCCTTTACGGCACATTTAATTCACACATATGAGCGGCACAATTACCCAAGCACACCCAGGACATACCACCGTCCAGGAATGCCCCCACCGAGCCCACCCCCTCTGCCCTCTGCCCTCTGCCTGGTGTCCTTTGCCTTTTCTGGCAACCGTGTGGGTTGCCCCACGTAAGCGTAGACAAATAACACTTAAGCGCGAGATGCCACCACTGGATTCCTGCGGCTCTCCACTCCCAAAAGCCAGTGCCAAAGCCAACTCCAAAGGAATTGCCAGGCACTGAAAGAAATTGGGGATCAAGAATTTAAAGGCAAGCTATAAGGATTCAAATGCGGCTAGAGTATCTAGTCTCGGAAGTTTCCCCTGATATACTTTTTTTCGAATAACAATTTCCAGTGGAACATCTGCTTCCCGTGCCACACTGGCAACCCAAAAGGCGTGGCGCGTGCCACAGATTCAGAGACCCGGAGATCCAAAGACCCAAGGGGCACCCGCGGAGCCACTCAACTCTGCAACCTCGACAAACGACAGCGTCGACTTTTTTATATTTTCACGCATACAATTTATACATTTTTGTCTGTTCCCGACTGCGTGTGTGTGGATATATTTTGCAAGGAGCTCATTCTAAGGACAATGGCAGTAACGGGCTGGGAGAGGCTGAGCCAGTGGAGGAGAAAAAAAAACAGGAAATCTTTTTCTATATATATATTTAACAATGACGCCTGACTCGGAGTCTGGTCGGGGATGTCTGGGCGACAGGCTGACAGGCTTGGGTAGCCTTTTAGATCCTGTGTGTGTGTCTGTTTTTCAGGATGAGTGGCTGGCAGCGAAAAAAAGGACCAGCTAACGGAGCAGAAAAATGCGCAGGCTTTGTGGTAGTCATTTTTTTTTATACTCTTTCCAAAGGTAACTAGTTCATTAAGTGATGTTTAAATGATTTATTCTGGCTAAGGATATACTCCTTGATCTTTTAATTATGAGACGTGGACTAAAGGTTAATAATATATATTTACTTAGCTTTATATATATTAGCTTTTATATTATTTTCTTTTAAATTATTGCCACAGAAGAACATTTACAATTCTTCTTACAAACGGAAGGCAGACCTACACTTGATTTTTCTCCACACCTCTGAGAGATAAGCTCGGAGCTCTGAGATTTATTTGTGTTGGAACCATCGGATTATGATTTTAATAGCGGTGTGAACCAAAGTAACAATAAGCCAACCACTTGTTGTTTCCCGGTACTTTAGACCAATATTTTCATACCGTTCCCCCTGTATTTTTATTGGCCAAGAGTGTGTGGCAAGTGTGTTTTAACTGGCGAATTGGTGAAGACGATTTGCGATCATTTCGTATTTATCCTGCAGTTGAGTTAACTTGAAAATGGCCAAGACCACTGGTGGCTGGTTAAAGTAAAAATGCAAAACAGTTGGCAAACAGAATGCTGGTGATAAACTGGCCATTGGCCAAATGAGGAAAGCCAACGCATAATCAAACAACGAGAACCAAAAAGGCAGGTGAATTCTTACCAGACCCCTGCCCCTGGATAGCTCCACCATTCCATTAACATCACCCGATGACCCTTTGCTTCTCATTTACCTGTTTTGCTTGTGGTACGGAAAACAGGCTCGAATGTTCTTTGGCTCAAACAAAATTTTTGTTTGTTGTCTTTGGAGGCCTGGAAATTGCGTTTCCGCTTGAGGAGCGCCCCTTTCCCCATTCTGAGCCTGGTGGGATCTCGGTGCTCGATTTCTCGATTCTCGATGCTGGGAAAATTTTAACTGCAATTTCTGGCAAGGAAACCTTTTGGGAAGGTTGAGGTTCTTAAACCAGAGTTATAAAGCAGATCTTTCAAAAGACATTTTTGTTTTTAAGATCAATATCAATGCCAACGATTTCAGTTTGTTTTTGGTTATTTTTAAATATTAGCTTTCTAAGATGGAATTCCATTGATTGGAAAATAATTAATAAGAAATTCTAATAGAAATTTTAATTTTAACCCACTGAAAGATTTATTTTTCAAGATTTTGGAGTATCCCATTTTTGTTTCTCCGAGTGAACCATGTTTGTTTTTGTCTTTGGGTTTTTGGTGGAAATGTTGCGCTTGCAAATCGCACGGAAAATTCGAGAACGAGAAACAGACATAGGCTGCGGCTCTTCTGTGTTGGTTTTGGGCTTGAGCATGTGTCTCCCTCTTTTTCCCATTTCCCATTTCCCCCAGCCTCCAACCTTCCCATTCCTGGACCCCCTTTCACAGGGGATTTTCATTTCGCAGCTTAGAACTGAACTGGACGGTTCGGTGGGTATGTGTTCTGCTTTTCTAAATAATAGGATTCGCGAACGGCAACTTCGAGGAGGCACTGCACCCACCCACAGCTCCATCTACACATCTCCACCGCCACCTCCACCACCTCGACCTCCAAGCCCCGCAATAAACCAAACAATGCAGCAGACGCATGCATGGCCCAAAGGCTGGGGCAGATCTCCACCTGCCTTCTGCCTCGTGCCTCCTGCCTCGTGCCTCCTTCCTCCTGCCCCATATGCGGCAACTGGCAACTGGCATTGCCAACTTGGACCGGCTATCGATTGAATTTATTTGCATTCGCATGGGCGCCAAAAGAGAAGAACGAGGTGGAGACTTAGAGGCCTCGGCTACGGCCTGGTCAACAATTCTTTCGATTTTCATTTCCGTGTCCTCTCCAGGCACAAAACAACAATAAAGCCAACAACAGCAACCAAGAGGAAAACAACAACAAACATGGCGCAAAAATCATTAGAAACTCTTTTTGTTAGCTGGCTCACGTTAGCAGGCTCCCAAAGTCGGGGAAAATAAAACAGCAGCAGAGGAAGCTTCTCCGACGCAGGCTCCTCTTTTCCGCCGAGGATGAGAAGCTGACGGGCGACGACGTCGCGTATGCGCAATTTTCTAAAAAAGGGGAAACAGGGGCGCTAGATGCACACAAATTAATTTTTAAGATGATGTTTTACAAGTGATTAAAAATAAAGGTTGGCATTTAAAACAATAATAACAAAGTTGTATAATTAAAGCATCGATCAGTAATGATCAGATATCTAGAACTTTCATAAAATTCTAAAAATAATTATATGTTTCAATCTTGTTGGCAGCAATTCATAAACTTTTTTACTGTGTTTCGGAGTGGCTACCCAATTGACCGAGGCCGAGCAAGGACCTGCGGGCCATTAAATGGTGAGGTGGTGGCATTTGGTGGATGAGGTGGCAGTGGGTGCTGCTGCTGCTGCTGCTGCTGATGTGGCTACTTCTTTTGTTGCCGCCACCCACCAATGGTTCTAAGCTCGCCACCTTTCTCTCCGTTTCCGTGGCAGTCTCATTTACCTTTTTTTATGCGTCGGTCGTTGGTTTTGCGTGATCCACACTTTAAGCAGCCATAGCCGCACTGGTCGCCTGCAGAAATCCCTTTGAGTTCAAATCCAAAGAAAAGATAAATGCAAGCTGCAGGATTGCATTGCTAACTAAGCGATTAGTTCCAGTTTACATTGTCTGGAGTAGGTCTGGAGGGGAGGGGGATACTACAAGG
Organism: Drosophila atripex; assembly: GCA_035045925.1. Classification (NCBI taxonomy): domain Eukaryota; kingdom Metazoa; phylum Arthropoda; class Insecta; order Diptera; family Drosophilidae; genus Drosophila; species Drosophila atripex. The sequence goes on along the minus strand of JAWNOP010000012.1, from coordinate 17,198,812 downwards.
TATGAGTGTTTTTAAAGATCACCTTATGACAAATTTTATAGACATTAATATGCATATTATAAGTGACAGAAATTAATAAAAAATACTGTGCGAACTTTTATACCTAAAAGACTAAGAATTCTTTGGTAAGAAAAGCAAGAGAAGATGCTCGCGATCATTTCAATTTAGAAAGTCAAAGATCCTTTTAAAATTAATTAAATCTATTCATTATTTCATTATTAATTGTAGTTTGACCTTAAGCTAGCTCTTAACTATTTAGTTAATTAACAGTTGAATGGATTTAAATTTCAATGCTTTTTTTGTCAATAAATTATATTTAAGCTTGCAGCTCCAACTTAAATACAAAATTCATGAAAAATAAAGCAACGAAAAGTTCAATTCAATCACCGGCCTTTGGTGGCTTTGGTCATTTCCTGTCGCCATTTCTTTGGCCATCGCTTTCCCTTCTCTCTTCGACGTTAGTGTGTGTTGGCATTTTCTTTTTATATTTTTTTTGGTCCTTGTGACTACCGGCAATTTGAACTCTTTCGCTTTGGCAGCGGATGTCCTTTAACGTGGTTTCCAGACCACTGCCCTTGTCGCAGCCCACAAGCCTTCTTCACGCTGTTCCGATAATTTCACTTTGAATTTTTCTCATCGCTGCAGCACGGAAACTCTCTAGTTTCCTTTCCCAGGAGACTGGTTAGTTTCCCGTTTTTTTATTCGAACTGCCAAACCCTGGATGCCATCTTCTGAGCTGTCAGGGCGGAAGGGGCCTTCATTTCCGATTCGAAAGATTCGCGATTTTCCCGCCATCCTAATCCTTTTCAACTGCTTGACCAAGTATAAAGTGGAAACTAAAGGTACAATCAAGTGATCTTCAAAGAGAGCACGAATCCTTGAGTTGCAGTTGTAAAATTTGTAGCATAGTTTTTAGGGCTTCTTGGGTGTATGGGAAAAATGATCCTTTTCTTTAGTGAGGATCGTCTGTAGACCTTGTTTGGCCTTTAAATAGTGAAAAAGGCTTACATAAAGTGGTTATTTTTTTTTAAATTGATAAACATTAAAAAAATATTACAAAATTTTATTCTTGATCGTAATATTTGTTCAGGTATTTCTTATAACTAAACAAGAAAATTATAAAACTTGAAAATATGTATTAGGAGCTAATTTTTCATTTATTATTTTATAACAAATTGGGAAGATATATTAGAGAACATTCTCTTTCTTATTTAAATGTGAAATTGTCTATAAGCTTTTCAAATAGACCTTCTATTCTATTTTTTCCTTGGATATTAAGTTAAGATTAAAGAACGAAATATTAAATGGAAGCCTTTTAGTTCCTGAAATGAAAAGAACTGACAGGTGACATAATAAATCTCAGAGAATGTATGCCTACCTTAATGGACACGACAAAAAAACATCTCAAGACTTAAAATCCTTTCGCCAAAGGACACGCAGAGGAAACATAGGAGAAGAGTGGGAAGAAATAGAGCCTCGCGTCAGCGATTCGCCAACGAAGGCCTTTGAAAATAATTTGCGATGCGATACGCTTTTTTCCCCATGTACACCCAACACCAAACACCCAACAGCCAACAATTTATATATGCAGATATATATAAAAGTATTTCATATGCCCGCACATATATATATTATATATTGTAGATATATTTCGAGTGGTTGGGCCAATCGGCGTCGAGCACGAAGCTTTCGGAGGCTCGCCGATTCGCACGAGTGCCAAAAAGGTCGCAAAAAAGAGAGGGCAAGTGGAATAAAATATGCAAAATATACAAAATCGCACCACATACACGCACACACAGGGGAGAGCGATGGGGGATTTATTTTAGTTTTTGTTATTGGTTGCGCACACGTGTCAACTAGCAACAACAACAACAACCGTAACAACAACAGTAACAACAACAACAACAATTGCTATTGCTGCAGTTGTGCGTGTTGCAAACAACAACAACAATGGGAGAGAGACGAATATTAAAAATGCGTTCGTAGCGCCGCCTACCATGTGACGTCATCAAGAGAAACACGTCAGCAACAACAGCAACATGTGCAATCAAAATTGCACCTACAACAGCAACATTGCACTTGCCGCTAGTGTCTTTGCCGCCTGTGTCTTCACCCCTTTTCTGGATACACTTTTTTTTTTTTTTCAGCATTTTCTTCTCTCTTTGCTCTTTTCGTTGCCACCTCCAAGTTGGAGGCAGGAGAAGAATAGCCAGAAGAGAGCCGAAGCCGCATTCGTTCTTTCCCGGCTGTTCGTTGGCTCGTTCGTCTTTTGGCCTTTACTTTTTTTTTGTACTTTTCCCCCCAGATGGGGGGCCCCCACTACCGACTCGCTTTCTCTCTCACTCTCTCCTTTGCTGCCTCTTACTCTTACAGTCGCCTGCCGGCCGAGCACCTAGATTGCTGTCTTACTCACTCGTGTGAGCTTTGGGGGCGTGGCCAAGTGGCAGAGTGTTTCTGTTGCTTTTCGCCAGGTTTTTCTCTGCTCTTTTTGCCATAGTTTTGGCCCCCTCGCAAGCAGAAGAAGAAGGAGAAGCCGCCGCCAGAGGGTTGGCAACTATTGGCAACACTTTCTTACTGGACACTGGCCAGCATCTCTCTTTCTTGCCTGCCACAGTTGTTGCTGTTGGTGTTGCAAGTTGCTGCTCTTCAGGTTGCAGGTGCCAGCATTTGAGTAGGCTTAATTGCCATTTTTGTTGTTTTTTGGTATTTGCTATCTTGATTCGCGATTTTCTTCGATTTAGGCTTACTGGAGATTTCCCTTGGTAAGTTGGTTGCAATACAGGACATGTTTTGGCAATCGCTTTGCAAGGATATCAGGAACAGCTTTGGTACTGTGGTGTTTCTGACATTCTCTGATGTTTTTCCAAGTTATTGAAAAGTTAAGATTCTATAGGAAAATGCAAAAGAAAACCTGTTTCCCGTAAAAAAAAATATAATAAGATTTATTTTCATAAAGATTTCTATATTAAAAATTATAATAATAATAAAAAATATTTTATTTCTTTGAAAAATATTACAATTTTGATTTTCTAAGATCACTTTTGAGGAAAAACAAAGACCCGAAGAGAAATTCTTTTTGAATTTATTTTCCTTCTCTTAGCCAGAAATCAGACTCTTACCGAATTCGCCGCAAAAACCGGAAAATCGACGCCGACGCCGGGAATCCTCTCTGCTGCTGAGAGCGTTTAATGTTCGTGAGCAGCGCCGTCGGCGTCGACGGCGACGCTGGCTGAGCAGTCTCGAGTTCCATTCAGTGAAATCGCTCAGTTTCGAATTCGTATCTTTCAGTTCGTTCCGATACGAACTCTCTCCGCAGTCGGGTTTTCAGCTGAGAAGTGCGATACTACCCCAGTGCAGAGCGTATCTTTCAGTTCGTGTATCTTTCAGTCCGTATCTGACTTTCGTCGTGAGTGCAACATCGTTTGTGTACCGGCAACAAGAGCCACCACCACCACCACCAACAACAACAACAAAAATAATAGAGACAATAACAAGAACAGTCAGATGAACAGCAACAACAAGTGACGTGAAACAAGAGCGGTGACAAAAACAAAAACAAAGAATCAGTTGCAACAGCATGTGTTGCATGCCGCGAACATAAACAATATATAGTCTATTAATATAGTTGATGCCAAAAAACGAAAATCAAAAGTAAAAAGTAAAGAGAACTGCAGTCGCAAAGTGAAACAAATAAAAAGCAGACCAAGCCAAGTGTACGTACGGTGTACGGTGTACGGTGTATGGTGATTATTATAATAATTGTAGTGTATTATTATTTATGACAAATGACAGTGAGCTGGCCGAGCTGGCTGGTTGCAATGCATTTAATTGCTACTGCACGAAAATCGATTTTCCTCCTTATAGAAATTCACTATACACATATATACATATATAAATTATATCCAGTGGCCCCGCACATTTTCCGCGCATTTTCCTTTCCACCCAAAGAAATTGTAATTTATTAATTTATAACACAATCCAGTCCCTCCAACCTTCCCCCGAAGTCTCTCCCGAAAAAAAAACACCTCCTCATGGTCGTAAAAAGCGATGGTGTTGCTGCCGTGTCTGCTGATGTTGCTGCTAGTGCTGTTGCTGTTGCTCTTGTAGATTCGACGTCTTTTGGGCGCTCAGGAATTAAGAAGAAAACTTACGCGAAGGAGCAACTTTTCCGAGTTTCCCTCGAGTGGGAGGCACGCGCCAAAAACAGTTTGTAAACATTTTCCACGAGCCGAGAGCACTGGCACTGGCACTGCCACTGCCACAAGCACAGGCACAAGCCCAAGCACACCAGCAGCAGCAGCAGCAGCAACAACGAGCTCTGCCTGTGTAATTTATTACTTGCTGCATAAATAATAAATAAGCGTTAATAAATAAATACAATATACAATATATATATAAATGTGCTGCTCCTTGTTCTCTGTGTCTGTGTCTGTGTCCTGTGTCTGTGTGCGTGTTTGTGCTTGGCAACTTGGAAGGACTCGCAACCTCGAGACGAGAACGAAGCGAAAATAAATTAAATAAATATATACAAAAATAATAAATAAATAAAGTGCTTGGAGAAGTGGCTCGTATTCCGTCCGCTATTTACTTCCCATCTGTATTTCGTATTCTGTTAATTTTTTATTATTTTGTTTCTTTTTTTTTTTTTGTAAACAGCTGCGCTTGTTATAAATAATTAATCAAAAATAAAAAATGAAACGGCAGCGAGATGAGGAAATGGAGACAGGAAGTGATAAGGCATTTGGTGGCAACTATGGGAAAACAAGAAGGCGATTCTTTAGTTCACTTTTTGTTTTGAATTTTCAATTTTTCGCCCTGCATTTAGGCAATTTAGTTATTTATTTATTTGAGGCTGACTTTTTCCAAAGAAGCATCAAATTTAATGCGAACGGCGAACGAACAACGATAACAGCAACAACATGAATAAATAAAAGGAATAACAAAAGGCAGAGCGCGGCCATAACAATAAACCAAAAGTTGCCAAAACGGCGGAATGGTAGACGGGGGGGGGCTTGGGCGCTTAAGGGGTGGTGAAGACATTTTCTTCCTTTCGGAAGGGGGGCAAGGATGTATCAGGGGGCAGGGGGCAGGGGGCAAGGCTCCCTCGACGATGACTCTCCAGCAACAGCAATGGCAACAACAATGGCAATAAAATAAACAAAAATAATAACAGCCAGCGACGACGATGAGTCGCTACAGAGCCACAAGATTTAATTGGAATGAAATAATAATAAACATAAAAAGTAGCAAGAAGAAGAATTATAATAACAATAATAATAAATATAATTAAATTTTATGACAGCAGCAGCAGCGGCAGCGGCAGCAACTGTAAAAGCAGCAACGGCAGCAACTTTTCAACCCAAAACCCATTGTCCTCGTCCCTCCATTCAACCCACAGTCACCCCTCGTAGAAGTCCCCCGCGCACACACTCATAAATTAAAATTATACAAAATATTTAAATAAATATAATTACTTTTGGCTCTCTTTCTCTCTCGCTCTCAGCGCTGCCATAAATAATAATATTTAATTAAATATAAATCTATAGACGGGCGATATGCGCATGCAAGTAGGATCCAGAGACAACAATACAAAATAAGCAATAATCGCACACACACACACACACTTACACACCACACACTCTGTGTATCTGTTCAGATACAGATATATGGATATATAGATATCTAGATATATATATGTACATTTGTATAACAATTGGCAGAGCCGAGCGAAGCGTATAGGAGACTACAAATAATTGCAGCTCAGTAATATAAATTAAGCCAAATTAAACATAAATAAATGTGTGCTTAGCTTTTAGCTAATAAAGCACATTTCTGGGCTGGGCGGCGGCAAGTGGGTGGTGTGGGTGTACGTGGGTGTAAGTGGGTGGACGGGGATGGGGCGTGGCAGGGTGGTTGACTGCAGGGAAAATACTAAACATAAATTAATAGAAATTCATGGAAATATTCGGCAAGATTAATAGGCTTATTTAATAGAGTTATGGCTAAGAGTAAATGCGTTAGTTGTGATACAGCTCGGATGTGGATAAAATGCTTGCCAAGATATTAGATAATAAATCCGCACATATTCCATTAGTTAAGGATATGGACATATTTTGTACACAAGTCTCTCATTTACAAACATTTTTCAAAGACTTACTAATTTTTTGTTAAGCCAACAATTATTTTCAACAATGACTGTCTTGAATTTCCAAGAACTGAGTGCCTTGTATCCATTTGTTTATATGAGAGATAGTTTTATTTACCAATTAAATTCCCCTCAAATTATGAATAATCCGTTCTCCTGGAAATCATTTCCAGATGCTAGGGGGAAGATACATATTTCTTGTGAAAAATATCCATTTATTATTACTCAAGTTTATTTAGCTTATTTTTTAATTTGTTTCGATTGCAGCTTCTGAACTGTTCCCAGGAAAAGATCTGGAAACAAGGCCTTCGAAAATGTGTTAGGAATCCCCGGGCGAAGCCTACACTTGATTGACAAAGACGAAATACCATCCCAGCACCATGGACATGACCAAACAGATTGTCGACTTCGAGCTGAAGTCGGAGACCGAGATGGCCGGAATGGAGCAGTACGAGCCGAGTGACTACACAATGCCGGGCCTGCTGGAGCCCAAGGAAGTGGTGGAGCCCATCCTGGGGGAACCGGAGGAGAGTGAAGTCAAGTCCCCGCCGGAGAGCGGAATGGAAGCTAGTCTGGAAGAGTCCAAAGAAATCGCTTCGCACACAGACAAGGATGTGGCCGAGAAAGGTGCCACCGAACCAGACTCAGATGTCGTGGCGAAAGCCAAAGCCAGTCTGCTGAACGATCAGCCCCTGACGCCACCACCACGCCCACTGACCTCCAGCGAGGTGGTGGGCCTGCGCGATCCCGACGACCCCGAGCTGCGCCTGCGCCTGGAGGCCAAGAAGTCCCGATCTCTGCCCGTCTCCCCGCAGCCCCAGCAAAATCTCAAGATTGCCGCCTCGGCCCTTTTCGAGTTCGGCCGCGGATCAGCCCCGGTGGAGAGCAAAATCAAATCCAATCCGGACGTGAAGCCGCCCCGGCGGAGAGTGGCCCCGCCCTCGGGAGGCGGTGGGGACAACCAGCAGTTCTGCCTGCGCTGGAACAACTACCAGTCGAATCTGACCAACGTCTTTGACGAGCTCCTGCAGAGCGAGTCGTTCGTGGACGTGACTCTCGCCTGCGAAGGACACTCGATCAAGGCCCACAAGATGGTGCTGTCCGCCTGCTCGCCGTATTTCCAGGCCCTGTTCTACGACAATCCCTGCCAGCACCCGATCATCATCATGCGGGATGTGAACTGGTCGGACCTGAAGGCCCTGGTCGAGTTCATGTACAAGGGTGAGATTAATGTGTGCCAGGATCAGATCAATCCCTTGCTGAAAGTGGCCGAGACACTGAAGATCCGCGGCCTGGCGGAGGTCAGTGCCGGCCGGGGCGACGGCGGCGCTTCCGCTCATCCCATGTCCGTCTACGACGACGAGGACGACGAGGAGGAGTTGGCGGCGGCAGCTGCCATTCTCCGGCAGCACGAGGACGCCGATCCGGAGGACGAGCTGAAGGCCAAAAGACCCCGATTGCTGGCAGATGAAGCTCTGGACCTGAATCAGCGCCAGCGGAAGCGTTCCCGCGACGGCAGCTACGCCACGCCCAGCCCCTCGCTGCAGGGCGGGGAGTCCGAGACCTCGGAACGGGCCACTCCAGGAAACCAGAACCAGACCCAGCCCTTGGCCATGACCACCTCCACGATAGTCCGCAATCCCTTCGCCTCGCCCAACCCCCAAGGTCTGCAGGGCAGTGGCGCCTCGGCCAACGAAAGGGGCACCTCCCGGAGCTCCCCGCCACCGCCCTCGGCCCACAGCAACGGAAGCGGCAGCAGCGGAGCTGCTCTGCACTCCCCGCCCGGCTCCAGTGCCGCCCAGACTGCTCTGCCCCCGCACATGGCCGCTGCCGTGGCCGCTGCCGCCCACCATGCCGCCGTCGTGCCACCACCCCCACCCGCCTCGATGCACCACCATGCCGCCGCCGCTGCCGCCCAGCAACTGGCCGCCCAACACCAGCTGGCCCACTCCCACGCCATGGCCAGTGCCCTGGCAGCGGCCGCCGCAGGATCCGGAGCTGCCGCAGCTGGATCGGGAGCGGGAGCCGCCGCCCCCTCAGCGGGAGCAGGAGCCGGAGGCAGTGCATCCGCCTCCTCAGTGGGCTCCCATCACGACGACATGGAAATCAAGCCCGAAATTGCCGAAATGATTCGCGAGGAAGAGAGGGTAAGTGGCAGTCTCTACATTCAATATTAAAGTCTATTGTTTGGTATCGAAATTCCTAGCCAAGTGGAGGGGTTCTTGGGAATCCGCTTCCCCATATCGACCTCTGACCCTCCCCCCGTCCCCGCCAGACTGCTTAGCATATTGCGCATTCGCCGTGTGGGTCGCTTATTTGGTTTGGAAAGTGCAGGAGTGCATGCATATTAACGAAATCTTTTGCATTTACCCAGAGCGCTGTTATTTCTATTAGATCGCAAATTAATGCCGATTTACTATTTGTATAAGAAGCACTTTAAAACGGCAGTAGGATGATGATAGAGGGGGGTCAGAGCGGGGAGCGGGGAGCTGGGAGCGAGGTCGCGACATTAAGTGCGTCAGCGACTTGAAAAATAATTCAACAACATTTAATGCTAATGACGAAAATTGCACAATGCACGCATACAAATGCGCCAGAAGCGACAGAAACGACAGAAGACGGCTGCAATGCCGCAGAAAATAATAAAAAGCCAGCAAAGGAGACAAAGCGGGAGAGAAAATCAACAAAATTATAAACAATTGGCAAAAATTGATGGCACGGCAAACAAAAGTCGCACAAATATTTGATTTGTTCGTCTCGTGCATCTGATTCTCCATAATTGCAACTAATGCGCCGCCGATTTTCCCCGCATTCTTAACTTAACTTATTGCCCCACACACTTTTCATATATCATATTCAGACTTATATACATATAGTAAGTATGGCATTAGTATATCTGCGATAAACACTTAATATTTGCTTCGCCCCAACCGCTGACATTGAGCATTAATTCTTGAGCTGGCATATATTCCTAGACTGTAGACTCTAGAGCCGTGTTACTTTTGCACTCGATTTGTTTGGACATATCTCTGTGTAGATACTGGAACCTAGACACAGTTAAATAAATCTATACAATAAATGAGACAGACTCATGAATATGAATACTAGATGAACGCTCCAAGATACTGCTGCATATTTATGCGTGCACAAAAAATCATGGTTCCTCGGTTAATTTATTAAAATGAAATAAGACATAAAGTCAAGAAGAAATACACAGATGGCCGTAAAAATTTATAGAGGGGGGAGTCCCTACCCCCCTTTTAGCCAAACAAAAAAAAAGCAACAAAAAAACACGAGAAAGCTGAAACTGGGAGCCTGTTACTTAATAGAGTCCGTGCCACTTGGCCAAGTCAATTGTGAGAGTTTTCTTCTCTTTTGGGGGGCTTTCATTCATGGACTCGCACACAGCGGCAGGGTGAGAGCAACACTCACCCATACACACAGGGCAAGAGCGAGAGATACCGAGACACACACGCAGTTTTCCGGCGACCCAGCCGTCAGGAAAAGTCACAAGTTGAGGGCTTTTCCAGACACTCCCCCGACCACAGTGCCAACCATCCTGTTCCCATCGCACCAAATTTTTGTGCGAGTTCCTTGACTTTTCCTTGTATTTGCTTTGTCTTTTCTTTTGTGCGTTTGCCAATTGTTTTTGCAAGAAAATTACTGAAAATTGCCAAGTGCTGAAAGTTCTTTGACAGCCAAGGGCGGCGGGCCCTGCCACTCGTCTCCCACTGCCTCCCCAGCGTTAGTCATAATTACTCCACAGAGTCTATGTGTATCTCTGGTTTTATGCTAAGCAGGTTGCTTGAACTCCACCGATCTAAAGGAAGTGGCTAAAGAGGTTTTCTTTTCTTTATTTTATACTTTTCTTTCATGTTTTCTTTTTTTTAATATTTATTCTGACCGTGTGAATCTTTTCATTTCGGGCCTAGGGCCTAGCTAGTAAGCCAAATGTCAACGGGCTGTTTCCTGTGAGGTCTACAGTCCGGACTGGGATCATTAAAACACTTTGATTGATTCGAACCCAAGCCGGGAAATAAATCAAATTTATGTCCGCTGGTTTTTACATAAACGAGCCCGATCGCACCGCATAGAAGGTATTGTAGATGGGCCACCCCGGTAGCCCAATGGGAAAATCTATAGGGTTAGGCCCCTCTTATCGGGAATATAAAAAGGGGCTAGAGGCATTTTCCATTTGGAAGATTAAAGGATTTCGTAAGGCGGGCGGCACTTTGGAATTCAGTCGCATGAATTATATGTGAATTCTATAATTTACGAGGCAATTTCGATAATTTCTTTAGTTTGTCGTTTGGGCCATAAACGTTGCAGCAATTGTTCTTGTTATATAAAGAGGAACATTTTGGGTGCCCGGAGCGCGGACCGCACTCGAAATAAATAAGTAATTTATTTTATGACAGACCCGAACTGGCCATAAACCCACATAGATCTTATCGTCGTGCAAATAATACAACAATATAATCATAATAACAATTTGTAATCTTAAGTCGCGTCGATTCCAGCCAGCTCCAGCTCTTGGCTTTGGTAATTTCCCTGATAAGATTTCTCTTGATTCCTTTTTTTTTTTTCTTCTTCGCTTTATAGTATATTTTTTTGTTATTTTTGTTTTTGTTTTTTATATTTTATTTTTAATTTGTTCCTATTGGCGCTACGTGATCAGTGCTCTTGTAGTTCTATTAAGGCTGATAAAGCCAAGCAGTATGACTCGTGGAGAGTGACGCAGTGAGTCTAGAATCTAGAATCATTTTTGGCCAAATCATCTTTGTATTTACAGGCCGACGGTGATTGTTTAAATAAAGAAGAAAAAAAAGAGGAACGATTAGCGTATACGGGGGGACTATAGAATTTATATGGCCCTATACCATATATCTGGGTTTTTCAATGGCCATAGCCCAAGTCCGTGCACTTGGCTTGGAGGGTAATTATAGAAACATTTTTGACTAATTGGACTTAAGAGGTATAACTCTAGTATCAGAGTCGCTAATAACAAATACTTGGTCGCCCGCTATCTGATTTTTTTTTATCGTATTATTCTACTTTATATAACATGGAATATTTTTGCAATGTGATTTTATTTCTTTTGATAGTGTGAATTATTTTATTGGGACTAGTACTTTGTACGCAAAGCCTTTGTAATATTAGCCATGTGATTTTTTTTTTTTATGATATTAAAACTTTGGACCCTCTATCTGAGTAGGTTCTCCTGCCATTGCCGTTCATGTTCCATCATTTTGTTCCATGTTCCAGCTGCGTTCCTTCGTTTGTTTTCCTTGTATTAAGTTTTGTTATATTTCCATCTATTTGGCTGCCTTTTGTTACACTTTATTTATTTATTCCGCATTTATTGTGGTCTACGGCGTACTCCACACCGACATACCGACAGATACACTTCTCCATCGTTAGTGCAGTCGCGACTGTTGTCTTTATGACGACTACTACGATGCCGATGACGATGATGATGATTATTATTGCCATAGCCTGTTTCTGTTTCAGTTTCAGTTTCAGCTTGCGTTGCTGTTGTCGGTCGGTCGGTCGGTTGGCTGCCGCTGCCGCTGCTTCGGTGTGTTTTCATTGTAGGAAAGACATAAGAAAATTATAGGTATCTGCCCTTATGGCGCTGCGCAGCGGAGCGAAACAATAAAATATAAAATAAAATATGTACGAGTCTGTTTACGCAATTACAAACAGACAAACACAGAGCCAACACTGCCGAGAGATACAAAACCCTAGTTCGGGGGAGTGGATCCGAGACTCTGCCCCAGAGTCAGAGATACAAAATTTATAGCCGGCAGATACGGCAGAACGCGAACACAGTGCATCTTGCGGATGCGGATGCGGATGCGGACGCGGACGCACGACTCTTCTGCGGCGCAGTCCTAACACTCTGCTGCAGCCTGCCACAATTAGGGCCACTCACAAAAAAGGGAGCACAGATAACGGCTCAAATGAGAAACCGAAATTAAAGAAAATTGTCTTGTATCTTGTATCTGATAGTTTCACCGCAGCCGCAAATGGCATTATAATGTGTTATAATTTGACAGCAACTCCACCGAGCGAAAAGTTTCAATTGTTTTGAAATGAATAATGGCTTATTGCAAAATGAAAAGTAATTTTTTGAAATTTATCAAGTATCTTACAGGTAAAGAGAGGAATTAAATAGAAGATACATATTTTTGTCGCAATTTCTCTAGCCAGGATAATGGCAGGCAGGCAAGAAACACACTCAGTAAACGCCTCTAATTTGGCAATCAACTAAAAAAACTCTTTCCTCTCGTGGCTGCCTCTTAGGCATAATGATGCCGCTTTGCCACAATCCGCAGCCCACTTGCCGCCACCCGCCATCCACCACCCACTAGTCATCCACCCACTTGAGGCCTGAGTGCAACTGCAGTTTTCTCTCCTTTATGCGAATGCAATTTGCTGGAAAGGTTCGATTGCAGTCACTGCGGCACTGCACTTGTGTGGCTTTCCTTTTTCCAGCCGCTTGAGTCCTTTTGTGCATCCTGCGGCTGCCAGGCGAGAACGGCTGGATGATTCGGCGTGAAATTAGCCATCAAAGTGAGCGAAATGGAGTCTTTAGTGAGAGTTTGGGATTGTTGTGGAAGCTATGGACCTTATGGATGTATCTCCGACTCATCAGATCTGATGCTTTTCATTTTTTATTTGTTTATCGCCGCGGTTCGAGTCGCATCTGTAAACAGAACATTTCGATGAGCCTTTGAAGTTGGCTTTTCCTGCATTTGATTTGTTATTTTATTACTCTACGAATTTTAACACATCTGCTGGAAATGCATCTGTGAATTATTAAATGTATCTTGTATCTTGTATCTTGTATCTGCTGGCAGCAACGTACGAACACATGTAAACGGAATGTTCGGTCGTCTCTTTTTTTCTCTCTCCTTCCCTCCCCCGCACATCAATATTTATTACTTTGTGTACATTTGCCGTAGAACATATTCTTTTCCATTTTTTTTTCTTTTTGTTGTTCATTTATTTATTCTCCCCCACCCTCCCTTCGGTTGCACTCTGAACTGCATTTCTTAATTTAGCCATTCCTCTTCATCTGCTTCGTTTGTGTTTTATTCCCATTCCTTTGCCCTTTTCCCCCCTCCCCGTGCCTCCTGCAATTGTTCATTTATTTTTATTTATTTTTTTTGGCTCTCTTTCTTATACTTTGTGGCACCCCCGCTTGGTCCGCTCTGGTCCGAAGAAAGGCACAAAGAAATGGGAGAGATGCGCGGCGGAGAAAGGGAGGGAGGGATCGGGTCGGATCCCCCTCGGATCGAACCCTCTCCCGTTCTGGCGTGTAATTATTACGATTGGATATATAATTTGAAAAAAGCGAAACATATGTTTCCAGTTTAGTTTTCCATGGCGGCTGCTTGGCTATTTATGCATTTTATTAGTTGAAGTATTTTTTGTGCTTTTTAATGCTCAGGAGCCTGGATGAGTGAAGCCTGAGGGCCCGGAGTCAGTGGGATATGTTTGGAAAGCCATTGAGAGTTGATTTTTTAATGGCGACGTCATAAGAGCCGTTCTCCAGGCAGATGGCTTTCAGTTTTCTGTTTATATCTATTTGTTATTTTTATTTCCACATTATCTCCCCAAAGCCCTAGCATCTGGATAGTGGCAAGTAGGTCTTGCAGATAGCAGATACTAAATGCATCCGCCAGATACAAGATGCAATATGCAAGATACAAGATACAAGATACCAGATACCAGATACAAGCCACACAGCTCACCTGTGCTGCACAAAAATGCAAATGCAAGTGTGCTCGAAACTTCTTTCGCCGCCGTTGGCAGGTAAACAACAAAACCAACTACAACAACAGCAGAAACTATCTTATTTACAATATTTGCTCAACGAACACATTTTCCATTCAATATTTATTTAACGGTAAACACGAATGTCAACAGCATCAGCACCGACAGCAACGGTCGAAGGAAAATGTGCTTAAACAAAAGATAAACGCTAAGTTCGTGGTCTGGCTGGGGATGGCCTGGCCTGAACCACCGCCACCGCTGCCACGCCCAGCAGCTGCTGCTTGCATCTGATGGATGCGAGTATCTGTGGTCGTCCAATTGACACCGTTACTCCCCAGATTCTGCGGTAAATTCTGTCGCCTGTTGCTTCTGTTGTAGCTGCTGCTGCTGCTGCATCTGAGATGTTGCATGTTGGTGGTGCTGCTGCATGGCGTTGACAGGCCGCAAGCCACAGTTGCGCCCAGCGTCTCAGCCAGTTGTCAGCGAGCCACGCACTTTTTGGTGTCACTGTACGAGTCTATTTGTCTGTCAGCTACAGCAACAGATACAAGATACAGATGCAGATGCAGATACAGATGCATCAGCAGACCCGGCAGACGGCGCATTAATTCTTAAGCAATATTTATAGTTGTATTTTGTCAAATATTTGCACAGTTTGTTTTGTGCGCTGTCAAAGACATTTATCAAGACACTGTCTGCCACTGCAACAGCACCGCACATTTGCATTCGCATCTGTATCTGTATCTGTATCTGCATCTGCATATGCAACTGCAACTGCAACTTGCTGCTAATTGCACGCGCTGCCGTTTGTCATGCCTCTATTTTGCTGTTCTCATCGTTGGCGTTCATTCATTATATTGTCGCCTCGACTTGTCTTTGCATCTCTGTGAGGTCAAATTTACTTTATTAATTACAACAGCAGCAGCAGCAGCAGAAGCAGCAGCACCAGCTAAAGCAACCGGCAGCAATAAATTTAAATGAGTCGCAAATGTGTGCCGCTCATTTCGGAAACACACGACAAAAATTGGAAACTAAATGCTGCCTAATTTTTTAAATTGCCACGCTCGGGGAGCCAAAATGGCCAAATGGGAGCTCGATTTGGAAAGCCTAGCCCTATACTCATACCCCATACCGCATACACCATAATACCATCCCTATAGTATATCTATTTATTTATTTATTTGGCAAACAGTCCGTCTTATGAGCACATTTCCAGGAATACTATACTATACTATACGTTCCACCATAATTAATTAAATATTTTTATACTCTGGTGTGTGCTGGTGGGGTGTTTGCCTACTTTATAATGGGCTGAGCAAAACTAAATAAATTTCGCGCCGAGCTATAATTAAATTTATGTGGCTGAGTCATTTTCGTGTGCGATGAATGGACGCCAACTTGGTCAATGGTCTCTATAATGGTCTCTAATGTCTAATGCCTATTCGGAAAGTCGGTTCCCTCTGTGTCATCCAACTGTAGAATGCCAGTACCAATCCATTTATTTATATGTATCTATATTAATTTATTGAATTGTTGCACAATGCCAGCGGGAAAACGCTTTGTCAGCGCCTTGTAATTTACCAGTTTCCCACAGATCCAAATGCATAGATATATCATCTATGTATCTATGTGTTTCCCAATACCATTCCCCATCCAAATGCAACTCGAATTGTGTGCATTTCTGTGAGTGATTAATTGCTTGTATTTATTATTATTCATCTTTGTATTTCTCTGCTCTGAAATCTCGATCTCGGCTATTTTCCTGACATTTACTTAGCCCCGCCAAGCATTCGTAATTATTTTCTCCCCTCGCCTCTGGCCAAGTGGCAGTCTTGGCTTTTGTATTTTATTTTATTTTATAATATGGTATACCGTTTGGCTCTGCCGTCGAACAGGTCTTTGAACTGTTTTCGCATGTGCGCCAGATACAAGATACAAGATACTCGCTCACCCGCTTTGCCTTTTGTTTTGTTTGGCTTTGTTTGCTCTTAAGAACTTATGCAAACGAGCATAATTATTCGAAATTAAAATCTAAATTTATAGTTAGCATTAAGCCAAATGACTAACAGCCCAAGTAGTGGGTGCGACGCGTTGTAAGTATTTTCTCACTGCAAGATGCTGTGTTCTGGCTGATTCATGTCATCGGCTTATAATGAAATTGGTTTATTAGCGATAATTTGGGACGTTTGTCGCTTTCCGTTTCGGGGTGTGGCGAAGGCCCTCTCTGTGACTCAAGACCCTGAATTATGATATAATAAATTCTGCCGGAGCCGAGAGATAAAGTGCGAATGGAAAATGAGTTCGTGCAGGTTGAGGGGTGATATCGTAATTCGATCTGGTACGGATTAGTGCGCCACTCAGTTCTCTAGCTCTGACAGTGTTCCATTGATTATTGTTCCTCGAAAGGCTTCTAATTAGGCACCTGGCTACCGTCTTGCATGTAATTAGCCATAAATTGTAATTGATACGCTGGTGAATTATAAAAAAGTTCAATTGGATCCAACAATTAAGTGCGGCAACGGCAAACTAATAAATATATAAATTACACGGAGGGACAGGCGCTCATGTCAATCGAAAGCCAACGCCTGCAATGGTCATTAAAAGCGACTGCCACTCCCCCAGACCTCAGGCCACCCCCGCCCACTTTCCATACCATACCATACCATACAACAAAAAAAAGAATACAATATACTTAATCGCATATGCATAAAGCGAAGACAAAGGAACGACAATCCTCGCAGTAATTACACAGAAATTTAAATAATAATAAAAAGTGGGAAAACTTTTACGTTGATGACTCCCGCGCTGCCAGCAATTAAATATAAAATGTAAAAAAAAAAAAACAACGAAATAATAATCCACAGCGTGTATGGCTGTGTCTGTCAAGACACAATAAAATATGATCGTGTAATTTTTTATAGTTTTTAATTAATGGCTTTTCTTGGAGAGCCTGCCCCCCACCCGGGTCTGAAGTCTCAAGTTCCATCGCATGTATTTTCCATTTCCATTTCCCTCAAATGTATTTTGGTCGGTCAGTTGAGCCACATTCGTAATTATATAGTTTTATTGTAAGCCGCAATATGGGGGCATTTTTCACCTTTGTCATCGTGACGGAGTGGTTTTCCTTTTCCCCCCCTCCTAACCATTTCCATTTCCATTTCCACTTTGTTTTCGGGGTGAAACGGAAATGAATGAAAAGTCGTTTTTCTATATTATTTTTTGATCGGATCTGTTGGTTTATAACTTTCGGTCGCATTGGATATAATAATTGCCTGATCTCGAAAACCACACTCACAAATCTGAATCTCCGAAAAACAACAAAAAGCAAAAGGTTTTTTTTTAATTCCAAATCGGAATCCAGATTTATAAAGACAGTCGAACGTTGCCTCGGCGCTTATTTATAGCCACCGAAAGTGGCGTTATTAATAATATTTATTTAAATGGTTACTTTATTAATCAAAGCTCTGTTACACGTGCGTTCTGATTTTGTATCTTCTTTTGTGCGAAACCGTTGATGTTGCTGTTGTTTTGTATCTTTTTTAGCAGCTTGTTTTTTTAGTCGTGTCGCTTTGTGTGTTTATTTGCATTAATTATTAATTTGCTCGTTTGGCAGTTTGCGCATGCGCAAATGTTATAAAAACTGACAAAAAATAAAATACAAAAAAGCGAGACAAAAAAAATACAAAGAATCAAGAAACGGCGACGAAATGTTTGAATTTAATTTTAATACATTTCGCCTGTGGCCAGCTAACAAAAAAAAAAGAAAAATAATCTTGGACTTAATTTGTGGTGTTATTTCTTTGTTGTATCGCTATTTTTTTCACTTTTATTAGTGGCATCAGCTGTTAAAGCCGTTTATTTTTTGTTGGCTTATTTACTTGGCAGGCGGCGTGTGGCGGCTGTCGAGTGAAAAACCAAATAAAAAGTCGACTCGGCTTTAAAAATAGCACTCGTCTGATTGATTCCATCTCCAAACTATGCAAGCTTACGAAGGGAAGTGGTTTGGTTGGGCTAATTATACGACTCTGCGGGGGACGGTAGGTCGCCCTGAGCCCCAGAAAAATGGATAAAAAACAAGTTACACCAAGACAGCATCCCAAAGCGGTCATTTGAAAAGCCAAAATGAAAGCATTTCAATTGTCTTCATGAATGAAAACATATCTCCCCCTTCACTCTAACCCCCTAATACCAAACCAAAAATATTATGAAAAATATTTGAACAATAGCCAGACCATGAACCGGCTTAACCCCTCTTGGCCGAAAAAGTCTCTGGCGTGACGCGGCGCGTTTTCTGGGCGACAATAAACGCACCAAACTGCAGGCACACCACGCTATATCCCATTTATCCATCATAATAATAAAATAATAAAAGTGTATACAAAAAGTGTTTTGTACAAAATATCAAAGAACATCCCCGTCATAATAAAATGTATCTTGGCCAGCTGGCTACATCATAAACTCTTGGTGTATATACATCAGAAAGCGTTTATTAATCAAAACTATCTTGTTTGTGGATGAATTTGTTGGCTTTATTGTTGGTTGGGCATTGAGCGCGGCATATTTCTCGTCAATTTTAACTAATAAAATTTAATTTATTTAAATTCCAAACCGCTCATAGAGACATACATACATGGACGGACATAAAAATCAAATCACAAACATTGTCAAATAAAGCCAGAAAAAAAAATCAAATACTCGCACGAAAATAAAGAAAACAACCGAATATCTCAATATAAATGAAAAGAAAAACACAAATGCAAAATAATTTATGCTCAATGGCCAAAAAAGACATAATAAAATGGCTGTTTGTTGTGAAAGAAACGATTTAAGCATAATAAACCGGAATTCTCGACCTTATCTTACCCAGTAATCGCCCAGAATCATGGCCTAATCCCACTAATTTTTTGGTGGCTTTCAGGTGGCTCGAGATACCTCAATTCCCAGAGTTAGAGTAAGGGGTATGGAAAGCAAATTACACAAATTTAAAAATAATAAAACTAAAACGTGTCTGCATAAATTAATTAATAAGTCAATTCCGAATGTGAATGTGGTTGGCCGAGGAAGACAAAGACATGAAGATAAATTTAAATATATTACCGGAGGCTGCGAACTGCAGATAAGTCAGAGTTCCCATTCGTTTTTGTTCGAGCGTGATTCGGATGAAAATATTCTGGTGTACGGATGATGATAATCACGCCCCCCCCGAGACCAACTAAGGGTTAAGCTGGAGCTAAAATAAAGTGTATAAGCAACAACTTTTTATGCATTATTCTTTTTATTGCTCTTACAGCCAAGTTAACTGCCGGCCTCCTTTGACGCATTCATTGTCTGTCATTTGCCGGCCATAAAAAATACAACTTTTTAAAGAAAATAAACGTAAAAGCCTCTTAGCGAGTGAGAAATGGGAACAAGCTTAGGAAATGATTCTCCTCGAGAGATCAGATCCATTATAATCCATTTCTATACATAGTACTACACCGATACCCTTTACCGATGCCTGGCAGCATCCGAAATTTCCGCTCGGCGGGCGACTCATTAAAAGTAAATAAAAAATCAGATACTAGAAACAATCGGAAAGCGTTTCGGATGCTTGTTGAAAAAACGATGTTAAATAAATAAAAAATATATAAATACACATCAAAACGCAAATAAATCGGATATTCGAAGAGCAAATAGTGAAGGCGCGACCGCTAAAACGCTCGACCACGCACTCGGACAATGGGGGTCGTGTAAATTTCTAAAGCCAACTAACTATATTGAGGGGCCAACCACGCCCCCTTAGTTGAGCAGACCCCCCCTCCTTAAAACCATTTCAATTTAGTACGAGTCTTGGCCGTTCGGTTTCGCATTCAATTTGATTTATTTCTGTGAGCGAGGCCAAAAATAAATACCGCAAATAAATAAAAATCTAGTTTGGCATTTATTTATTTTATTAATTTGTGTTGCGCGTGTTGCTGGCTGATGGCTTCTTGAAATGCTTCTTCCATTGAATGTGATTCACTTTTTAAAAAGCCCCAGCCAGCGAGCGATTTAATATTTATTTCGAGCGTTTATGTAATACGCGTTTTATTATTTCATTTTTCATTTGGCCGGCCTTAGCGAGCAAATTCATTTCACAACAATGTGGGGCTGCCTTTTTGTTTATAATTAAACGCAGAAAGCGTATTTCTTAATTATTTATTTTATTGTTGTTTATTTTTAAATGGGCTACAGACAATTTCCTGCACTTCAAGCGAAACAAATAAAAGTGACGCAGCCTTTTTGCGATCTCCTCCTCCGTCGTGGGGCCCAACTACTTTGGATATATACTCGAGTACTTATAAATTCCATTCCCTCCCCCCAAGCAATTGAAAAACAAATCCAAGAAATTAAAGTTCAAAACCGGCAGCCAATTATATGAGCCATATATTTTCTTTAGAGCAGATTATGAGGAAATTCATTTGATGGCCGGCCGATGAGATGATTTTTGAGTTGGAGGAAGTGCTGTTGGCATTTGTCGGCTCATCCCGATGCAAAGGATGCGCCATATGTGGGTTTTTTGACTTAAGTCCAAGACACAGATACCATCTCCCAGGAAGCTAAGCCAAAGTCAAAGACAGTGAGAGCGAGTTTCCGATTCGGAAATTCCCGGCCTTTAGCTACCAGATCCGCTAATTGCCAGAGGTCCTAATGCAAATTTAATCCGTGTGTGTTTCGAATTATTTTCGCCATCCGCAGACTGCAAATCAATTGCAACTGCAATCTCAGCCGTGTCTGTGTCTGTATCTATTTACATATGTAATGGTTTTGTGTGTATACACACCAGTACACCCATACAGCCATACAGCCCACTGGCAGATGGGCCTGGACTATAATAATTATCTTGAGCAGACAGCGCTCGACTAAATCAATATTATGGCTGACTAATAAAGGTGTTACACACGGAGACACACACGCTAATACATTTTCTGCCGCCACACACGGATGCAGATACGGAATTGAATATAGAAACAATCGCCGTCGCAATGCCAGTTGCAGTTGCAGATACATTTACAGCTACAGCTACATCTACAGATACAGATACAAATGCATTTGCTGGGGACAGACATTTGACAGGTCGCTGGGAAAGGGCATTAGAAATAAGTTGGAAATAATATAAATGGAGACGAGACTACACTGCGATAAACAGACTAGTTCCCATCACTGTCTAAGGATAGGTAATTTTCAAATAATTGTATCCCTTTCGATCAGTGCATCCCCTTCCTATTCTCCGCTCATGAAAGATGCAGATAGCCTGGAGTCCTGTCCACTGCACTTTAATGAGACCCCTCTCTGATTGGTTTTTGTCCCCGATTTGTATTAATTACACATACTCCCGATTTGCTACATCTATAGGCTTAGCTCCACCGCTTTTGGTGGGCATCATAGAAAGAAAAAAAAAAAAAACAATAAAATATGCATTTTAAAAGTTGCCCGACTTTGGCTCTCAACTCTTCACTCACCTCGCCTCGTTTTGGGTTTTGGGTTTTAGTTTCGTTTTTGGACCGATCCGAGTAGACTCGACTCGACTCGACTCCCCCATGGCCTGCAACTCAAACAGCAGCCAAAGCCCAGACCAAACCATATTTGTCTAACCTGGGCCCACACACACACTCACACACATATGGCCCGGGCAGGACAGGGAAGGAGGGTAGCACACGGGCCTCTATTTACCCAGGATCTGGGACCGAGTGCATGCTGCGCTCTGTTTTAGACAGTGGGCGGCCGCTACTCCTCTCTATGCTATTCAAAAAATTTAATGGCATTTTAAATAAGAAATTACACAGGCCGTGCATATTTCATAAGACTTCGTATGGTGCCGGCGATGTTCGACGCGGCTCAGAGTTCGACTGAGAAGCGGTTAGAGAGCAGGTGGAAAAGAGATGGCGCTGGAGAATGAGATAGAGAAAGAGGTAGAGCGTCTCTGCTCGACTCCCCAAAGTATCAAATGGAAAAACTGTGGACCAAAAGCAAAGAAAAGCGTGCCACGGCTGCAAAATAGTTGCAGTTTTCGGCCTCAAAGCAAAATAGAAAAAGTCCCATTGATCGACAATAGAGTACTTATTAAAAAAGATTAAAAAATCTATATATAATATGAAATAAATTCAAACTCTTACTTAAAAAATCCTAAATGATTAACCTATCATAAAATCATATATTACTTGGCAATGTAAGACGTAGCCCGGACTACCCCTCTATTGCTTTGCAAAAATAATGGCGGAATGTTAGCTGTAATTCTAGCTTTATATGGCCCAGTGGACGCGGCACAGAAGGACGAAGGCGGGCGGGCGGGCGAAAGTTGTGCTACCTTTTTGCATAGCTTTGGACTCATTTAATATTTATGTCTCTCTAAATATTAAATATTATTTCAAGGCTTTGCAGTGCGTTGCAGTTCACTGCTCCCCGCCCCAGCCCTGGCTATTGCCGCTGCAGTTACAGTTGCAGTTGCAGGCCTTCGAGCGATTCGATTGGCAGAGGCGGTGTGGGATGTGAGTGAAAGAAAAAAAAAACGTAGCATACATTTGAGCGCTTGACCGGAGTCGGTACGGCGTTCGCTTCCTGCTATCCTTATGGCTTTTCTTTTTATTTAAACTTGCGAGATTTGCGCGCCCATGAATAATTAGTGCGGTGCCAGTTTTTCTTCTCCAGCTTTGAGCCGCTGATGATGGAGGCTTGGTGTGTTTTTTCCGCTCTAGTCTGCCAGCTTGTACAGGTTTAATATTTAATGACTGTGTGCAGCCGTTTTAACACTTTGTAGACTTTCTCCCTTCTTCGACTCTCGTCCTGCTCACCTTTCCCCTTCTCGCCCGGCATTGTGTATATCCTTTTCTCGCAGTGAAAGCGCGCTTTCAATCAGCCCGAAGAACACGCAAGGCCCCGGCCAGTCCCAAGTCATTACAATAACCAACAATGCGCAAGCTTCGGGCGGCTATACGAGGGACCAGGGCCAAAGCCGTATATCCTCATTATCCTCTATGCTAAAAACAATAAATTACTATTTGCAAGAGGTTCATTTTTACTTTGCAACTACACGAGCCAGCAGAAATTACATGAGCAACGACTGCAGAAGTTACAATTGCTCAACAACGCCGGCAAAAATAACAGCAGAGTGGCCAAAAGCCGGGGTCGGGCGCAGTACAAATTCCACCGAAACACAAAGGAGAGTTTCCTTTTTAGAGATGGCAGAGTGACTAGGATAATGGAAGGTCTTCAATTTACTTGTAACATTTTTTTTTTTAATGAGATAAGAAGTTTTAAACTTAAGCTTCTTCGATTAATTGGTTTTTATTCAGAATCCTTTCTTTTCATAAACCCATCACTATTATAAGCATTTTACAAAGTCCGAAATGCCAGTTCTGGCCAAATGCCGTCTGAGTTCGCAGGACAGCCGAGCAAGACAACTCTGGGCAGGGGTCCGGAACAAGAGCAGCCCACACAGGCTCGCCCCACGACAAGGGGTGCCTCGGATCGCGGTATTTTCGAGGGTCTGAAAGAAGTCGGCGGCCCATTTGAATGTTTTATGGCAATTTCTGTTGTCGGCTGCGGTTGATGTTGTCGTTGTTGTTACTAGTATAGTTGTTGTTGTTGTTGTTGTTGTTGTTGGTAGTGTTACTGTTGGCAGTTGGCAGTTGCTGGTTAGTCGGCAACTTGACACACCTCAATGCACGTTGCACTCAACACTTGGCGTATAATTATTTATTACATTTAAATTATTGTTGCCATTGTTGTGAGGTGAGCTGGTATCTTGTTGTTGTTCTTGTTCTTGTTGTTGTTGTTGGTGGAGTGGCAAACAAAACTTTCTGTGCACACTTTGAATGGTGTTGGGGATAAAGAGGGGATAAGGGGTAGGATAGAGAGTAAGCTTCATGCACTCGCACTTGGCTTTATGATTGCTACAATTATTGTTGCTGTTGCTTGCTGTTGGTTTCTTGGACAGCATTTCCACAAGTGCAATTGTTTATTGCTCTCTTGCATTTCATTATATTCCAATACATACTCGCATACATACATATGTATACGTACATGATATGAAACTAGATATCGTACGAGCTGAAGAAGTATCTATGTATATACAGTAGCTTTCCCTTCCACTACCCTCGCCACGGAAACCCAAGCTCGCGAAATGTGTTTTTCACATTATTCCCATGAATAATGCATTGGGCCAATATGCATATTTTATGTGAAATTCGTGCAATAAAATACTATTAAATATTTAGTTGCCGCCGACGTCGACGTTTTTGTCTTGCGGCAAAGAAAAAAGGGAGTAAAGGAGCACTGGGTGTCCTTCCTCCCACCTCCTTCTGGCTTTTGCCAAAGTCATTAGAAATTCTAGAGGGCCATGGGAATGGGAATGGGATTTATAAAAATGCAAATGGATTCGCGGCCATCTCCCGAAATAGTGTCAGTTTTCTTGGACACAGGACCTTAAAGGCGATTGTTCGAGGAACTATTTGTGGATGAGTCCTTGCAAGATTAATGAATGGCAGACAGAATGGGAGATATTTTTTCACTTATTTTGTAATAGAGTTTCTAAAATAAGATCTTATTTCACAACAACTAGATAATTAAGACAATTTCCCTCAGTGCAGAAGAGGAAGTTCGGAAGTGGAGAACGTGGCCAAGGTTGCCGGAAAAGAGGGGGACAGATGGATAGATGAGTGGGTGGCATGCGTAACACAAATAAATGAATGAACCAGAAGAGCTGAGAGGAGAGAACGTGGCCGGCCAGCTGCCGGAGCGAGAGAGACGAGTGTCGGAAGTGCGGCGGGGCTGGCCGGCAGGAGCTAGAGAGAGAAAACTAGTTGGCAGTAGTAATAGTGAAGGCTAAAAGGGACCAGGCGCCCAGGAAAACCAAAAGCAGGAGACTTTTCGCAAAAACGCAAAGGAAATCGCAAAGTTCCAGCTAGTTGTGACGCACAAGGTGGTTGTGATGGTTGGTTTGGGATGTGTATGTGTCTGTGTGTGTGTGTGTGTGTAGGAGAGAGAGTGTCAAGGGGGCTTGCGGTGAGCAAGTTGCAGACAAGAGAAATAACAAACTTGAGACGCCACCACGGTGGAACACGAATCGAAAATGAATAATAAATAAAGTGTTATATAATATAAGAAATATACACAGCAAAAGCGCCAGGAAGAAGGAAACTACAGCAAAAGTTCCAACCCATGGAGAGATGGGAAAGACGGGTTAAGGATAAAGGACATGCCGGCTAAGAGGGCAGGGGGATGGGAATGGGGATGGGGATGGGCCGGGAATGGTGTAGTTTTTAGTGCTTTTCCATGGGATGGGGTGGCGGGGAGGAGCAGAGTTTATGTGCGCGCTTGAAAAATAAAATTAAAATTGCATTAGAATCCGAGGGGTATTACAGTCGAGGAGGAGGGGTGGCGGGGCGGCTAAGCCCGCGATGTAGTGAAAACTTGAAGGCTGTTGAAAGGCGAAAGGGGGTGGGTGGCCAGGAGGCATGGCCGGGAGGGGGAGGGCGAGGGAGAGGGCTCTATGCATTTGGATTGATGGTAAATGCGAGTGTGAGGGCGTGTTATAAATTTATATTTTATTGCCAACAGACACACAAAGTTATAGAAATCTATATACGTATATATGGTTTCTGTATTTGCGGGTGTGTGTGTGTGTGTGTGTGTGTAGGAGGCGGGGGGCGCAAATAAAAAAGTATTGAAAAAGTCCAGGCCCCGGCTACGAAAAATATTTTCTTTGCCTTCGTTTCTCGCCTCAAATGCCAAGGAGGGGGCCGGCGTGGAGATAAACAAAAATCAATAAATTTTTATAGAAATTTGTAGCAGCGGAAAAGTTAATTAAATAAATTATTATGTGAATGGGGCGTGCACACGATGAGTAATTGGCAAGAAGAACAAGAACGAGAACAGCATTATGGGGCCGACTAAGAAGAGGAAGCAGCTAGTGACGATGATGAAGAAGAAGAAGAAGGCGAAGAAGCTCCACCAGCAGAGGCAGCGACGTCAGCGGCGAGGCGCCGCAAATTAAATTAAATGAGTTGAAAGAAAGTTGAATGCGCGCACACTTCAAATTTGTTTTTGTCGAACAGTGGGCTATGAGGGGAGGGTGGCAGGGGGATCACAAGGAAATGCCCGTTGTTGTTGTTGTTGTTGCCGAGCTAGCCAAGGGGGAGTGGAATTGAAAATTTAATTAATTAAACATTTTTCGAGCAGGGCTCGTAATATTTTATTATATGAATTGTACTATGCGAGAGAGTGTTTTCTAAAAGGCAGGGTCTTTTGATTAATATCCGACAATTGCTTGAGTTATACACAGAGAGAAATTTCGAACAGGACGATAAAAATATTTATGTTAATTATTAACAATTTAGTAACAAAGTTATAATAAAAATTCACTAGGTTCTAAGCCATAATTCAACATTTCCCTTCTTTACTTTTACGATTTAAAACCCACTTAAGTCGGAACAGTGCCTGTCATAAGTCAGCGCCACCCTCCACCAAGCGCCGCCATTATTAACAAAGTGTTTTACATAAAATAGCATTTTTAACGCCATTTTGTTTGCAGCTTGGCCGCATTTGTTACAGTTACAGTTACAGTTACAGGTATAGTTCCTGTAAAAATGTAAAAATGCTTCCGACTTTTCAATTTCAATTATTCATACGTTTTATGACCTTTTTCCTTGGCATGTCAGGCGGCAGCTCTGCTTTCTCCACTCTCCTTTCTCCACTCTCCACTCACCATTCTCCATTCTACGGCGCCTACTTCTCAAATATTTAAGCCTTGCATTATATGTTCTCTTTATGCGCTGCATTTTTCTTCCTTTTTTTTTTGTTTCTTCCATTTTTTTTGTGGCTCATGCTCGCTGCACATAATTTGTATTACGCCTCTGCATATAAAATGCATGGCTACGTGCGCGGGGTGGGCGTGGCCAGCTGAAACTGGCCAAAATGGCCAACTGGCCGAAGGAAGGCTTTATGGCCGGAGCCTCTGTTCCGACCATGGCACGAAACGTGCATCAATTTAACTTTTCCTATACCCCATGGAGTCGAAAACGAAAACAAAAAAAAGAACCAACTATAACTCTGCAGAGTTACATCAAAATGGTGATTCCACCACACAATCGTCTCCAGGTTTAGTTGGAGCTCTTAGAGTTTTAGTCTCGGGTAGCGCTTAACCCTTAAATGGACGGCTTTTTGCTGCTGCCGCGGCAACTGATTAATACCATCGGTGGGGTTAAAGGCGGTCTCAATTAAGCGGTACATGGCTTCCACCTGAATTCCTAATAATAGCAATAAATAAATGGCTTTTTGTATATTCAAACTGGGTGGAATGGCAATCTAAGGCTCAGCTGGGCCGTAAAAAGCCGCCAAGACAATGGAAGCCGGGATAGCCCCACTTTGTATACTAATTTGCTTTCGGTGGCTTCCCGTCTGTCTCTGTCTCAGCTCCGGGTCCCTTTGCATACGAAAATGCTTTGGCAACATTTATGGCTTTCATAAACTTTTACGGCCAGCCACAATTCGTGTGCAAATGTCACAGGCCCCAAACTAAGCCAAAGAACAACTAGTGACAACGATTGGGCGGGCGGAGGTTTTCATTCCATTTCTGGGGTGCCATAGTTTTTAATTCTTTGAAAAAGGTTACTGGAATGGGGCTATCTTAGGGTTTACTTACTACTAACTACTATTACTCACTAACCTTATGGTATTTTTCCATTTGCTTGCAGGCCAAGATGATCGAGAGCGGAGGACATGGCGGCTGGATGGGCGCCGCAGCTGCAGCCACTGGGGCAGCTTCCGTGGCGGGTAAGTTTCCGAATCTCGGCCCTTCGCTGGGCCACCTGCCTCCCGTTGCAGGCTATTCATTGTGTCCGGTATCTTGGGTTACTTCCAGCAGACAGTTACCAGTACCAGTTGCAGTCCATGTGGCAAAAGTGCTGGAACACCAATCAGCAGAACCTCGTGCAACAGTTGCGTTTCCGCGAGCGAGGACCCCTGAAGTCCTGGCGACCCGAGGCCATGGCCGAGGCCATCTTCAGTGTCCTCAAGGAGGGTCTGTCTCTCTCGCAAGCCGCCCGCAAATACGACATCCCGTATCCCACATTCGTCCTTTATGCCAACCGAGTGCACAACATGCTGGGACCCTCCCTGGATGGCGGGGCTGATCCTCGGCCCAAGGCCCGGGGTCGTCCCCAGAGGATCCTCCTCGGCATGTGGCCTGAGGAGCTCATCCGCAGTGTCATCAAGGCGGTGGTCTTCCGGGACTACCGTGAGATCAAGGAGGACATGGGAGCCCATCAGTACGCCAATGGACAGGCGCATGGTGTAAGTACTCTTGTTTTTTTTTTTATAAAAATCTTAAAAACTTTAAGACTTGATGGATAGTTTATTTATTTATTTAGTGAAAAATATATTCCATGGCAGCCTTTTAACAAATTTCCCCCTTTTTCCTTTTTCTTTAATCTTTTCCGACAATTCAGTCCCACTTTGGACCAGGATCTGCTTCGAATGGCTATCACAGCGCCGCCGCCGCCAAAATGGCAGCCCAGAATGCCGCCCTGGCTCCGCCGGACTCTGGTAGTCCGCTCAGCTCGATGACGGAGACGCTGCGCCGCCAGATCCTCTCGCAGCAGCAACAGCAGCAGCACCACCAGCAGCAGCAGTCGCACCACCAACAACAGCCGTCGCACCACCAACAGCAGTCGCCCCACGGCCAGTCCATGAACATGTACAAGTCGCCGGCCTATCTGCAGAGATCCGAGATCGAGGACCAGGTTTCCGCTGCAGCGGCAGTTGCTGCGGCGGCGGCCAAGCATCAGCAACAGCAGCAGGGCGACCGCCGGGGCTCCGAGAACCTCCCGGATCTGAGTGCCCTGGGTCTGATGGGTCTGCCCGGGCTGAATGTGATGCCCTCGCGTGGATCGGCGGGGGGAGCTGGAGGCGCCGCACCGAACAGTGCCGCCTCATATGCCCGGGAGCTGTCACGGGAGCGAGAGCGCGATAGGGAGCGCGAACGAGAGAGGGAGCGCGAACTGTCCCGGCAATACGGCAGCCAGTCGAGGGGCTCTAGTTCCGGGTCCGGCAGCGCCAAGTCCCTGTCGGCCAGTCAGCGGCCCGGAGCCGCCTCCCCCTATTCCGCCTATGCAAAGCACCAGGCCAGCGCCTACAACAAGCGCTTCCTGGAGAGCCTGCCCGCCGGCATCGACTTCGAGGCCATTGCCAACGGCCTGCTCCAGAAGTCGGTGAACAAGAGCCCGCGCTTCGAGGACTTCTTCCCGGGAGGACCCGGCCAGGATATGAGTGAACTGTTCGCCAATCCGGATGCGGCGGCAGCTGCCGCAGCGGCGGCCGCCTACGCCCCGGGTGCCGTCGGCGGGGCAGGCGGTGGTCCCGGTATCCGGGAGTCGCCCCTGATGAAGATCAAGCTGGAGCAGCAGCATGCCACCGAGCTGCCGCACGAGGATTGAATGCGGGGAGGTGGGGCAGTGCCCCAATCCCTGGGGTATGGTCATTTTTAGGGAATTCCGGTCGTGGGAGAACTGTAAGTTTTTAAGACTTTGAAAGTAACAAGCTGTTAAAATTATTATTTTTAAATTATTTTAATTGAAATAAAAACTATTATTCTAATATGTCTTAAAAGTAAAAGCTATTACTTTCAAAAGATAAACTACAGAATGTTCTCCAGGCTAACCCCAGGATTCTAGCCCAAAAAATAAAATAAAGAAAAATAACACGAAACCACCCCCTAATCCGCAATTAAAAATGAAAAAATACAACCCCACAAAAAACAATTTGGACTGCTGATGGAAACCCCAACGTTTTTAGAGTTTAGTGCTTAGTTGAAGAGTTGCTAACTGGTTTTTATGCCTAGGCTAGTTTTAGAGCGTAACGAGGAAGGTACATATAAAGTATTAAACTATTATTAAAGCACACCCAAAAACTTATATGAATCCAAAACCGGAAACGGAAAGCCCACACCACAAACACACACACACACACACACACACACACACACACACACACACACACAAACACACACAGATACGCATATTGACATACTTCGAAACTTTCCTGTAAGGATAGGATCTCGTACTTTTTCTTATTTATTTGGAGAGAATGCGTTGCGTTGATTGCCTTTTTTTGCCACGCGAAATATATAATATTGATATAAGAGTAAAGGTATAAACCATAAAGAGAAAACATTTAATATTACCATTAGAGACTTGTGCATTTCTTAAATGTAGCTTAACCCTAGACATACAATCTGAACACTGAATGTTGTCAAAAATCTGGTAATTACAATTACAATACATAAACATATATATATATATATATATACCAGCCTATGCATATACTTTTAGATATATAGAGAATAAAACAAATACCCCCCCCTTACACTTAGACACACTTACACACACGCCCAAAACATACATACATATATAATAATATTAATGGTATTTCCAAATGTAACTGTAAATAATGTACAAATTTCCATAGCTTTAGGCTTCGACTTAATCTTAGATATACCGCCTCCCAAAAGCCCCATCCCCATACCCATCCCCATCCCCATCCCCATCCCAGATACCCCACCATACAGACCCCTAAGCCCCTTTAGAAATGGCACTTATTCTATGATAATCGGATAGAGAAGCTCGTACTGTAACATTGTAAATGAATGAATGAGCAAACAACGCAGGCAGGCAGGCAGGCAGGCAGCATCACATTATAATTGTGCTAATTTTATATAAACAATTACCCATACACACACACACACACACACACACAAAACACACACATCGCACACAATACCCTCGACTGCATATGTATTGTCCGTACTCTGTGAGTGAACTATTATTATTATTATTATTACGACTATTATTATTATTATTATACATACTGTATGTCCCAGAAGATGCAGGAGGCATTCTTACGTTTAGTTGAACCGTAAATTATACAACAATAAACGGAAAAATAAAAACAAATTGAAAAACTAATTGTCAACCAATAGATGGAGGTGTTTTCTTGATGGGTTCGGGATCTTAACTTACTTTCAGATTTTAAAGGTCTAATAGCCAATCAATCGATTTCGGATAAGATAAGCAACATTCCAGAAACAGTCGGAAAAAAAACTATATATAATGGTCTTACCCCTTCTTGGGGCCTCTCTTCCAAAGACATAATTCACTTAATTCCCCCAACAAATGCAACTTCATCCAACGAACAGCTGCCCCCATCCCGGCCATGCCACACACCCGGGCGGCCACTTCTCAAGGTCAAGTGGCAAGTGAAAGCGACGTCAAGCTTTTCATGCTACCCCACCCCCGCTGCTCCTCTCGTATTGTTGTGTTGATGAAAGAAAACAATTACTTTGGCACTTAACAGCTTAACACATCACTTTGCACTTGGATGCAAAACTCGGTCGGTCTGCTCTTCTGCTCGGACTCGTCTCGGTCCTGTGCCTTGTACCCTGTGGTCCTTGGTCCTTGGTTGGCCGAAACATCCTCAACTGCAGGCTGCAGATAAATAGGAGAAACCGAAGTAAAGCCCGATATGTCCAGGGAGGGGTTGGACTCCCTTGGACAAAACACAGTCCGCTGCGGGGACAGCCGTACATTTGTAATGCTCAAGGTCATGCCGGAGCAGTTTGCTGGCCACCCAATCTACACTGAAAAAATTATAGCTACCAACTTAATAATAAGTATATCTTCCTTATATACATGGCTACTTGGGGAGTAAATGAACTTCTTAATAAAGTACATTATTTTTAAAAAGAATATCCCTTTTTTTGAACAGTGCATTAAAGCCAAAGAGCTTGGCAGCCACTCGACTGGTCATGAATAGCTTTCATCTTCCGAGACACCCACACCGTGACACCAACGTCAGGAGGAGGAGGGGAAGGGCGGCAAGCAGGATGCGGAGAAGCAACAGGAGCACCAAAAGGGTCCGAGTCTCATTCTCGTTCTCGTCCTCGTTCTCGTTCTCGTCCTCGTTCTCGGTCAGCCTTGAATTGCGACCCACAAAACAACTTCCTTCCAGCCACGGCAGCTGCCTTGTGCTCGTCGTCCTGCCTTTCGCTTCGTCCTTGCCGGCAATGCGCCTGCTGTGGTTGCCGCCTGCTGTCTGTCTTTCTTCTATGCCTCGTCCTTGCTCCCTGCTCCTTGCTCCTTGCTCCTTGCTGCCTGCACCCGGCTAGCTCCTCTTTTCGCCCTGAAACCCACCCCTTATCCCTGTCTCGATTTGTGTCTGAAGTTAAGCATTTGCGGCTGCTTGTAGCCAAAATCCTGGCTGGTTGGTTTGCCGGTTGTTTGGCTGCCTTGCCTTTTGGCCCCGTCTTGCCCCCTGCCTCGTGGCCCCGCAACAGTTAGCAGCCACTCTGCCGTTAGCCATCTTGACAAGTGGTTTGGCGCCGCCTTAACCCGTTGAGGTTCGGCACTTTCAAAGGGCTTATGGTTCGGAATATAAACTTCGGATTTGGTTTTCGGCTAGCCATTGAAAAGTATTGCTTTGGAAACTTCATCTTACTTTCGTTTTTGTTAATTATCTACCTTTTGTTAGTTAATCTTTAAGATTTAAGGCCTAAGGTTTACGACAAGAAGTTCCCAGTCTGTGTATACTTTTGAGCCATCATGGGTTAATTGAACCTGGCAATTGGCCTCTCGCTCTGCGGGAAGATGCACTCGAGCAGAGCCCCAAGTTGCTGCTGCCTGCTCTCGAGAAATTACAGATAATTTGTTAAATATGGCACAGTGGCTGCAGTGGCAGCATGTGCAATTTTGGCCAGGCCAAAAGCGAAAGTGCACGAGTTGGCTGGAATGGTAGTGGTAGTGGTTGCTGACTTCCTACCTTCCTTATCCTGCCACTGCCACTGCCACTGGCACTGGCACTGCTGCTCAGCAAGGACAACCTTGTCGTCGTTGCCGCTCAAAGCCTTGACTTCCACTGAGTCGGTCACAGGAACGGGAGCAGAAAAGCCACGGACCGGAGAGCCGGGGGGACCTGGAAGGAAATTCAGGAGTCGAGACATTTTGCCAGACACTTTTGCTTCTCAGTCTGCATCTCTGTCTGCCCGGCAAAGTGTGTGTGTGCTTGTGTGTTCTGTGAGTATCCTGAGAGTAAGTGAGTGTGTGCTTGCTACGGCATTCCTCAAGGTTGTTTCAATTTTACTTTAGTCTGCACAACCATTTTGTCCTGAATGTTTGTTTGTGTGTGTCAGCTATTAAAGAATTTCCCCAGCTTGTGAGTGGGCAACTTGCCCCGCCTACCTCCTTCGACTTCCTGCCCTGCTCCTTGAGAGCCTGCTTGTATGTATGTATGTGTGGGTGTCGAGAAAACAGGAAGCTGTTGATAGTGTAATGTGGCAACATTATTTGCTTGATTGCTTTATTTTACGCAAAAGGTGTTTGTGGCTTGACACCACTTATACACACACACACACACACATACACATGCCTACACCCAGCCACTACACTTGAAAAATGCATTAGGAAATTTAATTTATTCCCATATTCGATAGAAGATGACCTCTTCCCTAATCTATTGTTTGTTTTAGAAAGCTCTGAAATAAAAACTTGATAGTTTATGCATTTTATATCTCACCATCCGAAAGCTATTAAGATTTCTTAACCCAAAATGTATATACTTTTTATTGGCTCAGTGCACCGACACTTATTCATTTCCTCCTGCCGAACGTCTCAACTCTGAGTTCCGTCTCCTGGCCCTGGGTCTTCGATTGCCGTTTGCTTAAGTAAATGTTTGCTGTCGAAATTTTCTGTACATTTATTAGCTCACTTATGCTGGACATTGTCCACCTTTCACCCGGCTTGCGTGTGCGTCCCTCTGCGGCCTACGACGCCATTTTTGAGGCAAAATAAATGCAAAGAAAATATTTTCTGTAAACATGCATTTGCCTCGGACTCCGGCTCTCTAGTCTCCAGTCTCCGACTCGGACATGGACTTGGGGGACTGCATAAGAAAGCAATTGAGAGATTTATGCTGGTATAATGCACTTGTGGCTTTCTGGTCATCGAATTCCGGACAACGGACATCGGAAAACGGACAATCGGACATTGGAATACAATCCGAAAGACTGGAGATGGCACGCCTGGGATTGCCCGACTTGGCTTTGTGGCAATGTGTGAAAGTGTGAAAATTCCTTAAGGATGCTTGGCTTGCATAATTGCTTGTGATTTATTTGGATTAAGATGTGTGGGTATTGGGGACTGGGGAAAATTGAAAGTGAAAGGACTCGAATAAATCTCAAAATTCAGCTCCCTTTTAGATTTATGCATTTAATTGGACAATTTTTAGCCTCATATACATTTTAGTTTTCATCTAATCCGGTGATCAGCTTAAAATATGACAGCACTCAGGGATTTAAGAAAAATCAAACAAAAACTTGTGTGCAGAATCTCATATCATATATCCACAGACCAACACTCCATCCAACACCCTCCATCCTGCCCATCCTGCCCGTCCTGCTACAATATTTTAATTAAAAATTCAATTTTAATCAATGCATTAGCAAAATGTCTCGCTCTCAGCGAGAAATGGAAACTCTGCTGTAACGAGCAGCATCCGTTGGTGGACTGGAGAAGAAAAAAAAATGATGGAACGGGAACTATGTAGATCCTGCAGGAGCAGGAGCAGCAGCAGCAGCAAAAACACAAGTTTTATGCGACGTCGAGTTTTGAGCATTGAAAAATAATAAAAAAAAAAAAAATCGCAATGAAAAAACAACAACAGCAAAAAAATGGGAATAAAATGGGTAAAAAATAAAACCAAGTCTGTTGTATATACAACATGCAGAATGATAGAAAAAAAAAGAATATGTTGCGCCACTCGAAACCAATAACGAAGGAAAAAATCTATGGAAAGTAGCCAGCGCCAAAGCCCAGACCGGGAATTGTTGGGGGGCTGAAATACAAGGACGAGAGGACTCTTCCCCTCGTATGTGTATGTGTGTATGTTTGCATCCAGAAACACACACACACACACACACATACCAACACATGTGTATGTGTGTACATAGTGGCATGTCTGTAAAATGTGTTGCATTTTTATTATAACTTGAAAACGTTGATAACTCCGCCTATTCCTATTCCTAACGAATGTGCGACGTATACGTAACATTTGCTTTCGTTCGGTTCGGTTTCGTTCCGTTACGTATACGCCGAGTTGGCGAGTTTGTTCGAAAAAAGAACGCAGCCGACTGTGGACTCTGGAGTTGCGGAGGAAAAGTGGAGCTAGAGATGGAGTTGGCGATGGAGATGGAGCATCGAGAGGAGAGAATACATTCGATTGAATTTAATATGCATGCATACAATGGCAGCAGCAGCAGCCTCCTCGCTGGCGAAGGAGGAGAGTCCTGGGGGTTGGGGGTGGGGAGTGGTGCTGGAAAAACTCCATTTTTGATGGGTGGGCATTGGAGGGTTGGAGGGAGAGGCAGAACATCCTGGTCCTGATGCTAGTCCTTCATGTTGTTGTTTTTGTTGACGATGTCCTCCTCGTCCTAGTCGCTGTTGGGCCTGTTGTTCTTGTTCTTCTTGTTGTTCTTTAGGCCGTGATTCTATGTATTCGCATATGTGTGTGTGCTTGTGTGTGTGTGTGGGGGTGTGGGTGCCGCATCAAACAGCAGCGCTGGCTTAGCCAAAAGTGCGAGCAGAAGCAACAGCAGCAGGAACAGGAGCAGGATCAGAAGAAAGGCAAACGGAGAAAGGAGAAAGCAGAAGCGCCAACGACTACGACGACGACGACGACGACGACGATTGGCGACACTGGCGACTGCTTTTCAGATGCCTTTTGGTGCGTTCCACTGAGAGAAAATATTCAAAGGATAATTAAAAACTAGGGTTCAAATCTAGAGCTAGGTAAGGAAAAGTTGTGGGATAAAATAATTTCTAATTACATAATAAGCATTATTAAAACGTTATTTGGAATTAAAGATTAAACTATTAAACTATTTGTAGTTTGGAAAAATTTTAGAAATTTTTTTAAATAAATAAAATGCATAATATTTAAATTCTAAATAAATATTTAATGAAAATTCTATTTTAAGAAATCTTACTCAACCACAGAGACTCATTCGATTTAAATATATTTCAACATAAATATATAACCAAAAAATATAAATAATATAATTTTTAAAAATATAAATAAATAAATCATATTTTATGTGATTACCTTTTTCTCTCAGTGCCTTTTATCAATATACCACGCATAAATGGAATGACTGGGTGCTGCGGTTCCTCAATCGTTAGTGGATTGGCGGACAAGGCGAAGGGAAGGAGCGTGGTCCTGTGCCTCAGTTGCAGTCAAACACACACACACACACACACGTAAATGGCAAAGGGGGGCAATACCACACACATCCCTCCCGCACACACAAGCCCACATGAGCAGCCAAAGCCGTAGCGATGCCCACGACAAAAACAACAATAACACAGGGCTAGGGAAAAGGCCAGGGGGATTGGGGCTATGAGTGGGTGGGCCAGGGGGTGGACACCAATGGGTGGCTGGGCGGCTGGGCGACTGGGCTGCTGACGACGCTGGCCACGACAGAGAAATAGAAATGACGTTGGTCCCTGTTCCTATTTCTATGGCCGGACTACGGTCTACGGTCCATGGTCTACGGACTCCGGTTCTCTGGTTCTCCGGCTATGACGACGCCGAAATTTGAACTCGGATGCGTGTGCGTTACATCCCCCCACCCCGCTCTCCCCACGCTCTGGAGTGACTGGGGGGAGCGAAGTCCCCTACTGACCCAACCCTTTCGCAGAATGGGCACATAACTTTTTGCATGGCAAAAGGCAGACGGCAGGACGACAGGACGGCACGACGGCAGGACGGCAAAAAGGCAGGCGGGGGAAGGATACACGGGGGCATAGGCACACTCGCCCATTTGCAAAATTTCTAATATGTAAAATGTTCAATAGAGAAAACTATGTATGGGCGAGCGAGAGGAGCAAAGGAGCCAGGCGCCAGGAGCCTCGGACTCGAATCGAAGCCGATGGACGGAGAATCTAAAGGGGTAGTGGGTGGAGCGGTGGACGGCTGGGGGTTCTCCACAGAGGGAAGGGGCTGGGGAGAAAGACAAACTAAAAACGAACATGGCGTCGCTGATGATGCTGGCCAGTATCCCCATGTATCCAATCATCTGCACTTGTGTGAGTGTGGGTGCGAGTGTGAGTGCTGTGTGTGTTTGAGGGAAATCGAAATGTATTGCAAAAGAAATCGGGGAAAGGAAAATGTGGGAGTGGCTGCGGTCCTGCCGCCCTGGCCGACTCCGGGTGGGGGCCATCGCAGCGAAAACTGAGCCTAGAAACCGAGCATCGGAAACGCAGAGGAAAAAATCAATCATTCATTCGTCATATCACCTTAGACTCATTAAGGAAATGCCAGAAACCGCTGGTCCTGCTGCTCGCATAAGATTACAATGCTAACTACGGGGGCAGTCGTCCTTTGACTCCCAGATCTGACCCTCATCCACAGTTCAAATCAAGGGAATAGTAATCCTAAGTAAGTCTTGGCATTTAATTTTAATAATTGGATATATGATCCTTAAAAACAATAAAATAAATTATCATAAAATATTTCAATAAATATTCCTATAATGAAAGATAATCATCAACGATAGATTTATTTTCCTTATAAAGTAACTTCCAAAAAATTCCAATTTATTAGTATTATTCCCCATACATTCTATACACCATCAGGAAACCCCCAGGATTATCCCTATTATCCTACCCAGCATAGTGACTGAGTTTCCTGATCGATGACGGATAGCCATCAGATGCATCAGATTTGGCTGCGTTTCAATTAGCAGCAGAAACAGCAGGCAGGTCCTGCTGCCGAGTCCTGGTCCAGATTCAAAGCTTGGTGCAGCAGACTAACGTTACTTAAGCCAGGGCATTCCAGGATGTGGCAGGACTGGAGGAAAAATAGAGGCCGACTCGCATGTCCTACGCACTATGGGCAATAATTGAGTTTTCATCAAAGAGCAATCAGGCGAAATTTCGCACACCGAACGCGTTCTTAACTAAAGGGGCATGTCCTGTGGGTCTGTGTGTGTGTGTGTGTGTCGGTGTCCGAAAATTGAAGGCCCAAGCCCAACGACGACGACGACGATGGAGGTGCAGGACAACTCGGAGGATAAGCGCAGCCAAGTGCAGTGCTATAAATTTTCAGACGGGGGAAGGCGCCGAAATGGTGGCATAAAATAAAATTTAATTAGAAACGTAGCCAGGAACTGGGCCTAGTCGCAGCCTGCAACTGGAAGTGGAAACGGAAAACCGAAGTCTGGGATCTGCCGGGGGAGGTCCTTCGCAGGATAAACGAGCCCTGGCTTTGAAATATTCGCCTGCTGGAGCTGGAGGCTGCTGGCTGGAGCAAAATGCATTTTTGGCCAAAAAGAAAATTGCAGGAAAATGCAATGCGAAGGCAGGCCTATGCAGGGGGGGGCGGCATGGTTTTGAGTCCTTTTTTGGGGGGGATGAGGCGTGGGGGTTGGGTGAGGAAAATTGGTGAAAATGCGAAATGGACGATTTGGAATGGGGGGCTGGGGTAATGCATGTACGCGTTAGGCGTGGCTCTCGAAACTTTCGGCGAGGTGAAGGCGGCCCGCATTTGACAAGATGAAGGCTCCGAAAGGGGCAGCGGCACACTGGAGGTGGGCATTCGGTGGCAGGATGGAAAGGATGGGAAGGAAGGCCTATGTACTGCAAAGAAGAAGCAGAAGTTGACGGAAACCACGAAACTAAATTGCCGCCCAGTTTCGGACCAGAGAGCCAGAATCCTAGCTGGCCAGTCAACTGCGAGGACGTGCGAAAAAGACGGCGCACTTTTCTGCGCAGTCATCAGAAGGATCTGCCATCCGCCACACATCCTTGCAATCTATGGCACCCCGTTTCCTTGTCCTCCGAGAAGCATTGATGCATTACGCGACCCATACCCATTTCCGACCCAAAAGGATACATCACCCAATATCCACACCCACTCCTTTGATGGGGCGTTGTCTAATTAGAACTGCAGGATATCCACAGGAGCCGGGAGCGCTTTTTGTTATTGAAATTGATTTGGCTTTGCATAAATTTCATTGAGCACTGCAAGTAATTACAATATATCTTGCACCTGACCAGGTTCCGACTGTTTTTCTTTTTGGCTTTTCGTTTTGTTTTTGTCCACCATTTTTTATTATCCCTACCGCCCCGACCCGCCCCCTTCTCAGTTTTTTTTTTTTTTTTTTTGCATAAATAACTCTAAGTAAATTTAAGTACAGAAGGAGGAAAGCTGGCTATATACGAGCACATATATAAATTCCCAGCTTTAGTTTCCCTGGCTCTGCTTTTCCAATTGTTTTAGTTGCCAGTTCGTCACGTTCATTGGCTCGTCCTTTTTCCCTCCTCAGGCTCCATCCTGCCCCCCCCAAAAGAGGGGAGGATTTGCTTTCATTTAGTTTCTATGGTTGCCATATGTCTTGGTTCTTTCAATATTTCATGATTCCGATAAGCTGAAATATGTGGCAAGATGCTCGCAGGATGATCGAGTGTTCAATAAGGGATATATGATTTCCGAAAGATGGACATTTTTTGATGGGAAACTCAATTGCTATTTTCTAGTTCCTTAATGATTACTCCATTAACTTGCATCTTGTTAAGTTCCATAATTATTAACCAAAAATAACTTAATAAGGTGACTGATGGAAGCTCCAAACGAGTTTACGACGCAGATCGTTATGACTCAAAAAGAGTAAGAGCCTTTTGAGGCTCATTTTTCGGAGCTAAAGGCTAGAAACAATTTTTTTGAAAAAAACCAGACTCGTGTGAGTTGCAATTAAATGCGTTGCCCCCTCTTTTGGGGTAATATCATATTAGCAGCGCCTTTGGCCAGCACTTTACATGACATACCATGGCAGTGGCCCCTTTCCATTTTCAGGACCTCAATTAAGTAGGCTTTTACTCATCTTTGCTTACAGAAAGCACTGAGAGAAAATTTTTCAATTTTCAGCAACTGAGCAATAAGTATTTGAAGCTAAAATTTTAACTAATTTTTCATCACAAACTATTTATAAGTAAACTTTACAAGTAATATTTATAACCTGATAAAAGTCTCTTTATTGTCAGTGTCCTGTTGCATAAGATAGAAAACTGGGTGTGGAGACTTGGACTCCTGAAGTGCACCCAATTACCTTGGCCTCGTCCGATGTCAATCCATAAAAATCCATTTGCCTTAGCTGCCGTGGCAGCTCTCCTTTTTCCAGAGGTGTCACAAATGCGCTCGAGAAAAGTGCCGGGTGGGTGTGTGGGTGCCGGCCCCGGACCCGGACCCGGACCCGGTCTATGTTGGGCCACCAAATGGGCAATGGAAATGGTTGCAGGGAACCGTAAAGCATTTCACGGAACGCTGCAGCTTTCAATGGGAATTTGCCTTGATGCGCCAGAAAACAATTTTCTAGGCCTGCGTGTATTTCTTTGCCTTGCCATCGGTGTTTTGTTTTCGTATATTTTGTTTTTGTTTTTTTTTCAGCATAACTTACAACATGGCAGCTCAGACATTGATATAAAGCCGGGCTTGTGGAGCCAGAGAGAGAGAGAGGGGGTGATTTAGGAGGGGCAGGGGCGAGGTGAGGCGAGGTCCAGGCATGCGTCGGACCTCCTCCACGGTAGCGAATAAAACAAAAAACGTGAAACTAAAAAATGTATATAAAAAGGAAATGCAAGGACAAGGCAAGCCGAGGACCTGGAGAAGTAGCCAAGCAGGATGGGCTGGGTGAGGCTGAGGCTGAGTCCGAGGCCGAGGAGGTCGAGGCGGTGGTTCTGGCCAACATGGCGGCGTGCTTCGATTGGTGCAGTAGTGGCCGGGCCTTGGGGCGAGACTAGTGCGTGTCTGTCCACCCTTCGAGTGCCCGGCTCCCCGGCACTTGCGAGTCCAGCGAGTGGGAAAAGGAGAGCTGCAAAAAATAACACACGAGCTGCCAGCGTCCTTTTCTGCTGCTTCTGTTTTTTTTTATATTTTTTTGTTCGCCCCCCGCTTGCCATACATATATATATATATATTTTGTGGCAGCTGCTCTTTAGCATCAGGCTTTTAGCGAAAAGGCTAATACATTTATGCCAAGTCTTCATTTATAAAACCTAAACAGTATGTATTTTTTATAAGAAATTTGTATTCCATCTTTTGAGAAGTAATTTATAATTTTTCATCATAAAAAATATCATTATATTTTCAAGAATACCCTCCAATCCCCTATTATTTAACATATCCCTGTTTGTAATTTATTTTTTGTTAGCCGCACTTAATATCTTAAGCCTTCTTTATTCTCAAGTTCAGCTTCCACGTGATGGGTTCACAGACCTCCCTCCCTATATGCGCCTAACTAGCCAACAATTAGAACAACCGGGCTGGAAAAAACACGGCAGCCGTTAATAATAATATATTATAATAATTTCGATGCTGAAAATATCTTATGATTGCCGGGCCAGGCTTTTTTTGCAGCTTTTTCAGCTCTAACGAAAAAAAAACAAAAGGAAAGACGCCAGCAGCATCCATCGATCAGCGATCTGACAGAGGCGGCTTGGACGAGGGCAGAGTTGGAGTCCCAAGTCCCAAGTCCCAGGCCATCGGATGGAACGCCCCAACATCCCAGACTGGGCTACTGTTTGCGTTTGCACATTGCCGTTGAATGGAGGGGAGATCGAGGAGTTGGACGGGTATCTCGAGGAGCCCGAGGAGCCTGAGGAGCTGGAGGAACTCGAGGAACTCGAGGAGCGGCCCCTTGCCAGACGGCTTCTGGTATACGCAGTAATTTCGCTGGAAGACTCCGGTGCCGAGGAGGCCTTCGCCCGGCCCGGCCTGGCCTGCCAAACTGCTTATTACCATTAATTTTGAATTGTTTTTCGTGATCTTAACGATTGCCGCGATTTGCAGCTTAGCAAAAACGAAGACACAGCGGCCGGCCGAAGGAAATAAAACAAAAGGCCATAAAGCAGTTAAAGTCTCAGATGAATACCCTAGAACATAAATAAGTAATAAATTTAAATAATTGCCTAAATGCCAGCGGTAACTATTCGCAAGTAAAGGTTAAATTTAATGATTTTATGATTCATTTGAGGAAGGTTTACACTTTTAGAGGCTTACGCTTTTAGAACTTTTTTGGAAGGTTCTCCT
The DNA here is from genome assembly GCA_035045925.1 of Drosophila atripex. Classification (NCBI taxonomy): domain Eukaryota; kingdom Metazoa; phylum Arthropoda; class Insecta; order Diptera; family Drosophilidae; genus Drosophila; species Drosophila atripex. Next base: position 17,156,739 of record JAWNOP010000012.1, on the reverse strand, counting down.
TTATGGACTTTAATAAAATGTACCCCTTGATAGGGTATGAGGGAAAATAATTTTTATGAAAATATATATTTGTGCATGCAAGTTTCTGATTTGGAGTCTCCATCCCCATTTCCTGCAGCTCCGAGACTCGTGAGTTATCTTCAAAGTTGCTACTGTTTTGCATGTTGCATTAGCCGGCGTTGCATGGATCGAGTGTCTTATAGGAATAGTTGAAGTTGCAATTACAGAAACTTCGGGAAAATACGGCAATCAAAATTTCAGATTTTGAAGGTCTCATTAAATTATTTGAAAATACACAAATTATAAAACAATTATTTTTGCCGAGATTAAATTAATAATAATTTACAATTTGTGGAAACTGAGCCAACAGGGTTAAAGGTAATTGAAGGCTTTACGGACATCATGCATTTAAATAATCAAGTTGGCTGTGTTCCCTTTCGAGGGTATTATAAGTTTCTGAGGGTATACATAAGTCAGAAACCTTTAAGGCCCTCTATAAAATACCATATTCTAGGGTCATATTTGGCAGATCAGTGAATGTTAAACCTGCCCGATCTTATCTTATCTTGTGTACCATTACATTTCCAATCAAAATCTGTTCAACTAAAACATGAGCCTACATTTTTGAAAATCTTCATCAAGATTCAGACCACAAATGGGTTACAATTTGTATTGTTTCGTATTCCCTAACATTTGATGCAGGTTAAAATCGAATAAATCCCTGATTCATAAGTGGTATTCAGTTCTTGGTTCGCTCAAGAAATAATTAAAATATTTTATAAAATCTGCATCAACAGTCAAGATTTTGGCCAAGTAGAACAAATCGAAAATATTTTTCCCCTGGTAGCCATTATTAAAATGGAAAAATTTGTATTACTCGAATAATCCTTCACAGATCCTGAAATAATATACCTTTCCGATCTTATCTCTTCGATTAGATATCAATATAAATCTGTATAATAATATTTTTATATTTAATAATATTTTTGACCCATTTTGATCATGATTTTGAGCAAAAATGTTACCAAATTAGTTTCATGATATTCTCACACAGATTGAATGCAAATTTCGTTCTAAGTCTGATACGAAATGGCTTAGATATTCGCCTCAAAGTGTCTCAATAGTTTTACTTTGGCCAAGAAGGGTTTAAGCCTCGTTCAGTTTAAGGAATCTATCCAAAAATGTTCAATGGAAGGGTATATTAGCCTCGCCTTCTCCCTGGTCTTATTTTCCCTGAGTTGAGTTTATGGTTGAGATAATTTTGTAAGCTTTTTAAATTTGCGCAATCATTGCGTCGTTTTTGTTAGGAGCACATTGATAAAGGTGATCCTCTCCACTTCAGAATTATAAAACGATTATAAAACGAAGATAAATAAAAAATGTTTGCCAGCAAAAACAAAAGACACTCACAATTCTGAATCATTTATTACCAATGCCATTATTCAAATAGCATATTTTTCGCATTTCTCTCCATAATTAGGCCCACTTTGCATGCGCACTCCCGGTATTGGGAATTGGATGGCTGGACAGGATTGGATCTCTTATTTTCTTTGGCAGAGACGACTTTGTGTGTGAATGTGTGACTGTAATGACTTCGTTTTGGTTCTTTTTATGAGTTTCTTTGGAATTATTTTGTATTTTTTTGTGTTGCCTCTGTGCGTAATTACAGTAATGCGAGCTCAGCTCCTGAGTCGGCAACAAATGCAAAATAACAACTGAAAAAAAAAGCAAAGAGCAAAAAAACAAAAAAAAATGAAAAGAAAACGATTCAAATTAAACAGTAGCCAGACCGGACGATCGATTCACAGTCCAGTCTCAGTTGCAGTCAAAGTTCTCATTCCCATTCTCGGCCAGAAATCATCGCCCATTAAGAAAGTTGAGGCCGAGCTGACGTTTCCAATTACAGAGAACCGGGATTCGAGAACAGAGAACCCGAATCGGAGAATCGGTGAATCCGGGAATCCGAGAATCGACGAGGCTGAGCTACAAAATCGAGAGGTACAATTTTGTTGGGCAATGGCAATGCATTATGAAATTAAATAATTATTATCAACTATTTCGCTGGTAGCGTCAAAAGCGGTAGTTGGTTGGCGGGCAGCTGGCGGAGGAGCGGGCAACACGGCGTATACGATATTTGAGCTATTGAATATTCATGCAGGCAAACGGACCATCGAACCACCCCGGCGCCCAGCCGCCCAGCCACCCATCGAACCACCCACTGCACTGCACCCTCAATGCAATGCTGAGTATTTCGGCAGAATGCAGTTTGTTATATAACACACATAATTATAGCCAAATCGTGGCAACGAATTTTCGCCACGCACACTCACTCACCCACTCACTCACTCACAACAACCGTCGCCTGCTAATGCAGCGCTTTTGGAGGCGCCACCAACTGCCACCCACTAGTGACCACCCACTGCCCAACCCTCGATTGTCAATGAGGCATCGGCCAGCCCAGCGAGGGGCACTTATGTGGCATTTGCTGCATTTTCGGTGCCGTGGCGCAACGGACACATAACGAGTGGACTGGGTGGACTGGGGTGGTGCAGCTGGAGTGGGTGGATGGGTGGATGGGGGAGGGGTGTTGCATGGGCGACATTTCTAAGTATTATACATGTACATATATATGCCAGGAGATGCGTGCAGGCAAGTGTGTGCGTACCAACTCATTTGTATGTATGCGTATTTGTATGTTTTGGCCATTATACATGATTTCCTCGCTTTGTAGGCCTCTGCTCCTCTGTTTAAGTATGCCTGTGTCTGTGTGTAGATGTTTGTGGCAGTTATGGGATGTGCTTTCCCCCAAATATTGCTGTTGTTGTTGTTGTTGTTGTTTGTTATTGCTGCTCCAGGAGCAAGAGCAGGAGATCACTGCGCGGCGGCAACGAAAAGGATTTTCAATTCAACAAAAACGATTTCGAATTCATTATTTACAGGGGTTTGGAGTATCGATTGAGAAAGAAATATAGAGCTGCGAAAAAGATGGCAGTTCCAAAAATGGTGGACTTTTCAAAATGGAGAACTGGGACTAAGTATTCTTGAGATAATAATTTCTTGGAAAATAAAGATAGTTTTTCACAACGTTAATAAGTCAAATACTAGACTTCTCCTAAATTTATTTTCACTTAAAAATATCTTAACTACAAGATTTCATAAAGAATCAAAAAGATCCAGAGATTCTCATTGTTTTCCATTCCGAATCCTTCGAGTAATTATCCATTAGAGGATGATGGAATATCCTTTTGTTTCTGCAGCCGAAAAGATACACATACCCAGGGTATGGGCAGCCATTATGGAAAGAGCGCACATTAAGTTTTCTGCCAACTTTGGCCGGGACTGTGTTGTTGTTCCTCTTGTTGTTGGTGGCCATGGCCGGTGGCAAAGAAAACGCAGCACATTGCAGCGCTGTTGGACGTTGCACATGGCAACCCAAGCCGCACTACCAAACACCCACACACACCCAAACACACATACACAGATCCGGGGAAGCATCAACAGTCGAGGCCAAAGTCAGCGCGTCATCGATATGGATGCCAAACGGCGACTGCAACTGCAACTGCAACTGCAACGGGGGGGAGGTGGGGCAAGGTGGGTGGGATTTTTGGGAGGATCCAGTGATGCAGTGCAGGACTCCGCTGGTAGGGCCTGGTGGCCGAGGAGAAATTGGATGCGTGTGCAAAATGCATTTTCTAACACAACTACGATGGCGACGACGATGCAGCGCGAGATGCAAATGCAACGGCACACAGTCCAGATACACACTTACACTGGGAGAAAAGCGGTTGAGATCGATATTCTTCAGGGCTCTAGAAATTTTAGTTTATTATAGGAATTGTTTTGAGAGCTCCCTAAATGGTAAATGGCAAATATTTTCTTCAGTTACGAAGTAGTAATACCTTATTTCTAAAAGTGTACCCAAACACGGAGTCCGCTGCATCCACACACACACACACACACACACATACCTATAGCCATGCGTAGACAGGATGCAGGCGGCCGGGGTCCTGGCAACGTTTTTGTGATTTATTTTTAATTGAAATTCTAGAATGCGTGCAAAATACGCATGCAAAGTGTCTGCTGCACCTAGAAAAGTTCGGTTCAGTTCTGTTTTTGGGCCGGCATATGTATTGGTATTGGAGGGTCCTGGGCCCGGTTGCACTCCGAACAGCCCGCCCCATCGCATGGGCCCCTCAAATTCAAATCCTGTGAGCCCTCCCCCCTCCGGAGGCCTGCAGGCGCAAATTGCATATGCGTAAGCGAAGACGGACCGGGAAGGTTACCGAAGCGGGTGGTGCTGGGCGGTCGGAGTGGCCAGTTTCGAAGGGGAAGTCCCGGCAAAGTCAACGTCATTGCCGTTGCTGTGTGGTGCGGTCGTCGTCGTCAACGGCTCCTCGTTGTTGTCCTTGTTGGTCCCGTTTGTTGGTGACGTCGTTGTTGTTGTTGTTGTAATGTTTGGCCCAGCCAAAATTTTCTACAAAAACAAAATTGGAATTAATTTTGTTTTAGAGAAAATTTCGCTTGTAGGCGCGACAAACGTGGCATTCGTATTGGTTTCCGGGGGCTAGTCAAGTGGGTCGACTGGGGGGAGGGCATGTGCGGTGCATTTGGGAAAGTGGTGCATTGGGTGGTGCAATTGGGTTTTCTGCCTGCTGCATATTTGCTGATAATAATTAAGTGCAGGAAGGCGTATAAAGGCGCGCCAGGAACAGAAAACTGAAAACTGAAAACAGAAAACCGTGCCGATCCACAGATGCAACTGCGGGCTTAGTTTCGAAGGGGAAACAATCGATAGTGAAGGGCGAATGGGGGGAAGGTAGGTAGGTAGGGAGGCAGGTGGCATAGTGGGTGGCAGTGGCAATGGCGGTGGGTTAAAAGCGCAACCAATGCATTGTGGTATTGATAATTGGCCAACGGGTCAAACTTTTAATATTACATACAACTCGCAGAATTTTGGCAAGTTCAAGCCATTACACAACGAGAAAAAGTTGTATACTTTTGATCATTGCAAACATGATTTTTCGAAAGAAAACTGGAGGTAAGGATGGCAAACATCCTACTCCGATTTACGCATTCGATCCAAGTTGAATGAACTGTGGAACAGACCAAACTGATTATCATTCTTCTCCTGAGGACTCCTAACTCCAGAGTCTGGAGTCCGGAGTCCGGAGTCCATGTTCCGGGGACCAATCCTGGAAATTTCGTTTTGTTTGCTGGTCTCGGCTCCGTCATTTCCGGCATTGAGGTAACGAAATTTTATGCATGGCAACTAGTTTTGTTGGTGGTGCAGAATGCAGGTGGCACAGCCGGGTGGTGCTGCAAATGCAGGTCGAAGAGATGGAGGAGCTTTGGGCCAGCGTCGTCATCGCCATCGTCATCGATAACGGGGCGATGCCTGAAAAGTCCAGCCAGCGACTTTGGCCAGATGAGGCGCCCTCAAGCGAAGCCCCTGCTGCATCGGGCTTAGACCTCGGATATATATATATAGATATATATCGGAGGGGGAGGTGGGGTGCTGGCTGATAAACTGGGGGCTTGAAGCTGGCCGGAGTCGGCGTCAGCGGTGGGAGAAGGATGTCGGTCCGTTGTGCAAATGTGCAAGCTGGCATCCGTTTTCTCATTTTGAAAGATTTTTGTTTTTGTTTTCTCTATGTTCAGCCGTTGCTGCATGTTGAGCTTTTAGGAACGGGTGGTGCGGGGCTGACTGCTGCGCAAACACGGACACACACGTACAGCACACACACTCGCACACACACATACAGGCACGCACGTTCGGGCCCAGGAAACGGAAACGAAAATTCTGCGAAAAATAACAACCAAGAGCCAGAGGAGCTGCAGCAGCACCAGTCGCATCAGGATGAGAATGTGCCCGAGCAGGAGGAGCAGGAGCTGGAGTTGCAGTAGGAGCCGGATTTGAGGGTGGTGGGAGGCGGCCGGATGGCCGCAGGAGCAGGAGCAAAAATAACGGCGCAGCAAACATCGCTGATGACCAAACAGCGACACAGGCATCGAACGGAGCCGCCCAGAAGGGAAGCCACCCGACAAAAAGATCCAGAACTAGGCAACAGTGGGCTAGGGATTATTGGGCATTGTATGAAAATCTTAAAATTATTTTTTTTTAATTTTTGTCAAACTATCTTAGGACAAAAATAAAATCGACAAAAATGGACGGAGTGACTATGCAGCCCCATTGACGACCATATCTTTGCCAAAAATCATTCGATTCTTGAGCGGAATACCTTAAACAATTCGTAGATCGATTCTCCACAAATCTGTATCAAAATCTAGGAACATAATTTTTTTAGATTTTTCGTCACATTTTCTGGGGATCCCCTTCGAAAATCTATAAAAGTGCATGGAGCCACTATATGGCCCCCAGCGATGGCCATATCTTTGTTAATATTCATCCGATTCTTGCGCGGAATACCTTAAACAATTCGTAGATCGATTCTCCACAAATCTGTATCAAAATCTAGGAACATAATTTTTTTAGATTTTTCGTCACATTTTCTGGGAGATTTCCTTCGAAAATCTATAAAAGTGCATGGAGCCACTATATGGCCCCCAGCGATGGCCATATCTTTGTCAATATTCATCCGATTCTTGAGCGGAATACCTTAAACAATTCATAGATCGATTCCGCACAAATCTGCATCAAAATCTTGGAACATAATTTTTTTTAGATTTTTTGTCAAATTTTCTGGGAGATCCCCTTCGAAAATCTATAAAAGTGCATGGAGCCACTATATGGCCCCCAGCGATGGCCATATCTTTGTTAATATTCATCCGATTCTTGCGCGGAATACCTTAAACAATTCGTAGATCGATTCTCCACAAATCTGTATCAAAATCTAGGAACATAATTTTTTTAGATTTTTCGTCACATTTTCTGGGGATCCCCTTCGAAAATCTATAAAAGTGCATGGAGCCACTATATGGCCCCCAGCGATGGCCATATCTTTGTCAATATTCATCCGATTCTTGAGCGGAATACCTTAAACAATTCATAGATCGATTCCGCACAAATCTGCATCAAAATCTTGGAACATAATTTTTTTTAGATTTTTTGTCAAATTTTCTGGGAGATCCCCTTCGAAAATCAAGAAAAGTGCATGGAGCCACTATATGGCCCCCAGCGATGGCCATATCTTTGTTAATATTCATACGATTCTTGAGCGGAATACCTAAAACAATTCGTAGATCGATTCCGCACAAATCTGCATCAAAATCAAGGAACATAATTTTTTTTAGATTTTTCGACACATTTTCTGGGGATCCCCTTCGAAAATCTATAAAAGTGCATGGAGCCACTATATGACCCCCAGCGATGGCCATATCTTTGTTAATATTCATCCGATTCTTGAGCGGAATACCTTAAACAATTCGTAGATCGATTCCGCACAAATCTGCATCAAAATCTAGGAACATAATTTTTTTTAGATTTTTCGACACATTTCTGGGAGATCCCCTTCGAAAATCAAGAAAAGTGCATGGAGCCACTATATGGCCCCCAGCGATGGCCATATCTTTGTTAATATTCATCCGATTCTTGCGCGGAATACCTTAAACAATTCGTAGATCGATTCTCCACAAATCTGTATCAAAATCTAGGAACATAATTTTTTTAGATTTTTCGTCACATTTTCTGGGAGATTTCCTTCGAAAATCTATAAAAGTGCATGGAGCCACTATATGGCCCCCAGCGATGGCCATATCTTTGTCAATATTCATCCGATTCTTGAGCGGAATACCTTAAACAATTCATAGATCGATTCCGCACAAATCTGCATCAAAATCTTGGAACATAATTTTTTTTAGATTTTTTGTCAAATTTTCTGGGAGATCCCCTTCGAAAATCTATAAAAGTGCATGGAGCCACTATATGGCCCCCAGCGATGGCCATATCTTTGTTAATATTCATCCGATTCTTGAGCGGAATACCTTAAACAATTCGTAGATCGATTCCGCACAAATCTGTATCAAAATCTAGGAACATAATTTTTTTAGATTTTTCGTCACATTTTCTGGGGATCCCCTTCGAAAATCTATAAAAGTGCATGGAGCCACTATATGGCCCCCAGCGATGGCCATATCTTTGTCAATATTCATCCGATTCTTGAGCGGAATACCTTAAACAATTCGTAGATCGATTCCGCACAAATCTGCATCAAAATCAAGGAACATAATTTTTTTTAGATTTTTCGACACATTTCTGGGAGATCCCCTTCGAAAATCTATAAAAGTGCATGGAGCCACTATATGGCCCCCAGCGATGGCCATATCTTTGTTAATATTCATACGATTCTTGAGCGGAATACCTAAAACAATTCGTAGATCGATTCCGCACAAATCTGCATCAAAATCTAGGAACATAATTTTTTTTAGATTTTTCGACACATTTCTGGGAGATCCCCTTCGAAAATCAAGAAAAGTGCATGGAGCCACTATATGGCCCCCAGCGATGGCCATATCTTTGTTAATATTCATCCGATTCTTGAGCGGAATACCTTAAACAATTCGTAGATCGATTCCGCACAAATCTACATCAAAATCTAGGAACATAATTTTTTTTAGATTTTTCGTCACATTTTCTGGGAGATCCCCTTCGAAAATCAAGAAAAGTGCATGGAGCCACTATATGGCCCCCAGCGATGGCCATATCTTTGTTAATATTCATCCGATTCTTGCGCGGAATACCTTAAACAATTCGTAGATCGATTCTCCACAAATCTGTATCAAAATCTAGGAACATAATTTTTTTAGATTTTTCGTCACATTTTCTGGGAGATTTCCTTCGAAAATCTATAAAAGTGCATGGAGCCACTATATGGCCCCCAGCGATGGCCATATCTTTGTCAATATTCATCCGATTCTTGAGCGGAATACCTTAAACAATTCATAGATCGATTCCGCACAAATCTGCATCAAAATCTTGGAACATAATTTTTTTTAGATTTTTTGTCAAATTTTCTGGGAGATCCCCTTCGAAAATCTATAAAAGTGCATGGAGCCACTATATGGCCCCCAGCGATGGCCATATCTTTGTTAATATTCATCCGATTCTTGAGCGGAATACCTTAAACAATTCGTAGATCGATTCCGCACAAATCTGCATCAACATCTAGGAACATAATTTTTTTTAGATTTTTCGTCACATTTTCTGGGAGATCCCCTTCGAAAATCAAGAAAAGTGCATGGAGCCACTATATGGCCCCCAGCGATGGCCATATCTTTGTTAATATTCATACGATTCTTGAGCGGAATACCTTAAACAATTCGTAGATCGATTCCGCACAAATCTGCATCAAAATCAAGGAACATAATTTTTTTTAGATTTTTCGACACATTTCTGGGAGATCCCCTTCGAAAATCTATAAAAGTGCATGGAGCCACTATATGGCCCCCAGCGATGGCCATATCTTTGTTAATATTCATCCGATTCTTGAGCGGAATACCTTAAACAATTCGTAGATCGATTCCGCACAAATCTGCATCAAAATCTAGGAACATAATTTTTTTTAGATTTTTCGACACATTTCTGGGAGATCCCCTTCGAAAATCAAGAAAAGTGCATGGAGCCACTATATGGCCCCCAGCGATGGCCATATCTTTGTTAATATTCATCCGATTCTTGAGCGGAATACCTTAAACAATTCGTAGATCGATTCCGCACAAATCTACATCAAAATCTAGGAACATAATTTTTTTTAGATTTTTCGTCACATTTTCTGGGAGATCCCCTTCGAAAATCAAGAAAAGTGCATGGAGCCACTATATGGCCCCCAGCGATGGCCATATCTTTGTCAATATTCATCCGATTCTTGAGCGGAATACCTTAAACAATTCGTAGATCGATTCTCCACAAATCTGCATCAAAATCTAGGAACATAATTTTTTTTAGATTTTTTGTCAAATTTCCTGGGAGATCCCCTTCGAAAATCTATAAAAGTGCATGGAGCCACTATATGGCCCCCAGCGATGGCCATATCTTTGTCAATATTCATCCGATTCTTGAGCGGAATACCTTAAACAATTCGTAGATCGATTCTCCACAAATCTGCATCAAAATCTAGGCACATAATTTTTTTTAGATTTTTCGTCACATTTTCTGGGAGATCCCCTTCGAAAATCAAGAAAAGTGCATGGAGCCACTATATGGCCCCCAGCGATGGCCATATCTTTGTCAATATTCATCCGATTCTTGAGCGGAATACCTTAAACAATTCGTAGATCGATTCCGCACAAATCTGCATCAAAATCTAGGCACATAATTTTTTTTAGATTTTTCGTCACATTTTCTGGGAGATCCCCTTCGAAAATCAAGAAAAGTGCATGGAGCCACTATATGGCCCCCAGCGATGGCCATATCTTTGTTAATATTCATCCGATTCTTGAGCGGAATACCTTAAACAATTTGTAAATCGATTCTCCACAAATCTGCATCAAAATCTAGAAAATTAATTTTTTTTAGATTTTTCGTCACATTTTCTGGGAGATCCCCTTCGAAAATCAAGAAAAGTGCATGGAGCCACTATATGGCCCCCAGCGATGGCCATATCTTTGTCAATATTCATCCGATTCTTGAGCGGAATACCTTAAACAATTCGTAGATCGATTCCGCACAAATCTGCATCAAAATCTAGGCACATAATTTTTTTTAGATTTTTCGTCACATTTTCTGGGAGATCCCCTTCGAAAATCAAGAAAAGTGCATGGAGCCACTATATGGCCCCCAGCGATGGCCATATCTTTGTCAATATTCATCCGATTCTTGAGCGGAATACCTTAAACAATTCGTAGATCGATTCCGCACAAATCTGCATCAAAATCTAGGCACATAATTTTTTTTAGATTTTTCGTCACATTTTCTGGGAGATCCCCTTCGAAAATCAAGAAAAGTGCATGGAGCCACTATATGGCCCCCAGCGATGGCCATATCTTTGTCAAATATCTTCCGATTCTTGAGCGGAATACCTTAACAAATTTTTAGAAAGATTCTTCACAGATCTGCATTAAAAACCACAAATACATTTTTTTGAAGATTTTTAGTTTAAATTTCTGGCAATTTTTCAGATGAACCAATAATGAATATGACATGATAATGGATGCATTTTTTCATCAGAAAGGCGTCCGTTTTTATAAGAAGAATAAACTGAAATCGAAATGTATCTATTCTCCAAGTCCTTCATGTCCTTTTTGCAGCAGTAAGCCCACTGTACGCCTTGCCACCCCACTTGCCACCATCTTGTCCATTCGCACACACTCGAACGGCGGACACACGAGATGGTAGATGGTAGATGGCAACGTCTAAAATCCATCTACGCGTGGCTTGAGCGCTATTTGAAAAGGCTTGCCCCGAAATTTCATTCGCCGCCTTTTGTTATGCTGCTGCCAAAGTTGCTGGCCGCTCTACCCGGTTTTCCTGCTTTTCCTGCTGATGACGACAGCGATGATGATGGGCAATGGGCAGTAGGCAATGGCGTTGGCGTTGGACGGCGATGGGTGGCGATTTTTCAAGCCGCCATTTTGCGACTTTGGCGGAAATGCACACAGGCAGAGGAGCCGGACACACACACACATGCTAGGATGGCACATCCCAGGAGGCGATGCGTTGCTGCTTGTGCTGCTGTTTTGCTATTTGGATGCTGTCGTGGGTGTCCGAAATCGTCGAACGTGGCCCAAAATGCCATTACCGCCACCGTCAACTTTGGACCACCTTCGGCCCGTTCGTTGCCTTTGGTTGCCCAGCAAGATGGAGTGCCCAGAGTGTCCTTAGTCCTTCGTCCTGCTGTCCAGAGTCCAGCATACAGGGCCCAGTGTCCAGAGTCCAGAGTCCAGGGTTAGTGTGTGTGTGTGTGTGTGTATTCTGTGCTGCGTGTGTTTGTTTTCTGCACATTTGCATTTTACGAATATCCTTGCGCATTAGATGCCTCTTTCTCATTCTGACTCTATCTCCCTCACTCCCTCACACTATCTGTTTTGATCCTTTTTCCTCACACTCTAGCCCAGTCTAGTTTTTGGGGCGCGGTGCTTTCATTTCATTTGCCAGGCCCGAAAAGTTTTGCCTTCTACTTTTCCTCGGCGGCAACGGCTAACGCATTTTTCGCCAATGTCCAGCAGCAGGACATGGACATTGACGGACGGCCTGCCACCCTCTCGGTTCGAGGTTCGAGGTTCGGTGCTCGGAGTGTGGGCTTTTTGAATTTCAAATTCAACTGCAGCTCTCTCGTTTGCTTGGCATCCTTCTGCTCCTCGTCCACTACCACGTCCTCCACTTGCACGTCCTCGTCATAGTCCTTATCCTTGCGAGTCCATTTGCCGCGCCTTTTTGTGCGAAAATGTTCAACTTTTTCGAAACAGTAAAGATTTTTGGTTGGCTGACGCAGCCAATCTCCGACGAGCATCCTCCGTCGCGTGGGCGTTCAGCACAACGGGGAGTGGCAGGATGTGGCCGAGGGGTCACGACTGGAATATGCATGTGTATCCATTCTAAGCAAGGGTGCTCCAAGCTCTACGGATCCTGCTGCCGTTGCTGTTGCTGTTGCTGACATCGTGTGGGTGGGGATGCCTCTTGATTGCTTTCCTGCTTCTATCTCCCCCGGCGTACGTGGCGTATGCGTTATGCCTGCTGCAGTGCTGATTATTTAATTCATTTGGATAATCCGTTATTTGTCCACACTTTGGAACTATTTCAATATTTGCAGTCCTAATCCTAAATTATGGCTTATTTGCATTTTTTTGAGAACGCCAACCTGGCAGTATTTTAGAGAAAGGATGAACTTTTTCAGGTCCAATCGATTGAAGAGATCAGGAGGTAAAGACCACAACTAAAGGCAATTAATTAATTTGTTTACATTTGCACAAACTGCCGCGAAGAAATAGGAAGTTGCTGCAAGATCAGACGCAGATGCAACACCAAGAGGCAGTTGCAGCAGCAGCAGCAGCAACAACAACTGACATGCATTGACCGACGAAGCGTGCATTAAAACATTTTCAATGGAACTGCAAACAGGCATCTATAGTATAGGCTATGGGCTATATGTATATTTGCCCCCCGCCCCTCCATTACATTTTTCTGGTCTGGGTCTGGTCTCTGTTCCCCATTCAAATAATTAACTGCAAGAATGCAACACGAGCAATGCAAAATGCAGCAGGCAGCTGAAGTTGCTTCTGCTGCAATTGCTGTTGTTGCTGTTGCTGCTGTTCGAGTTGCAGTTGTTGCTGCTCCTGCTACTGGGTGCTGTTTGTTATTATTTTTAATATTAAATTGCAATTGCTGCGCTGATTTAATAAAAGCGAGCAACAAATCCCAGCGAATGCAATAAATGTGGCAGCAACTCCGTGGCAGCATTCCCCCACCATCAGCAGCCACAGCAACAGCAGCAACAGTAAACAGCACGTTGCAATTTTAATGACCGAAGAGTCGATCGATGGACGCTCGCAGATCAAGTGATCCGAGCGAATTCAGACCCGGCTGAGTCCCAGATGTGGCCGCAGATATTTTTACAATGTTTAGCCAAAGCAAACACAAGAGTTCAGATTTAAACCAAACAAATCAGGGTGAGTCCGGGCGGGGTTAAGGATAGGAGGAATGATGACCAAGGAGTCGACGAGGCATTGCCCCCCGATCCGTTCCTATACGATCCGGCGATGCGGCGAAACTTTGTGGCCCATAAATTTGGAAACTGCACAAAATAAACTAAACATTAAATAAAATATTTTATTATGTTGCAGCAAACCAGTTCGCCAGAGTCGTTGTCACACACATTGCCACACAATGTTGCATGTCTGGGACGCGAATATGGTCGTGAATATGGATATGTCTGTCGATATGGATGCGAGTCTGACACTGAGTCTGAAACAGAGACACAGAGACGATAGCTAAAGTCTTGGACTCTCCGACTCCGACTCCAACTGGAACTCCAAGTCCAAGTCCAGTTGTTGAAAAAATTCATAAACAACTCCGGAGTGCGGCGTCCGGAGTTGGTTCTTCTGTCCTTCGCACTTCAACATTTCTCAAAGAGTGGATAGATTTATTGAAATAGTGGATGTATTTATACTCTTTATGTTATAATATTTATATTTTAAAAGTTAAGTTAAAAGAATGGTATATACTTTATAGAATCTTTGAAGAGTATTATTTAATATTATCAGCCTGATGGAAGTTGGTAACATTTAGTAGTTATAATCAGTTAATAATTAAAACTCTAGGGTATCTCGCGACTTCCAACAAGTTTCTCTGACATTTTCTTACTTTTTATTTCAATTTTCAAATCAATAACTTTTTCGCATTATTTGTCGCGTGTGTCTGTCTGTCAATATGCTTTTTATTGAAATTTATATAAGGAAGTTTACCGCTAGACGTCGTCTGTGGATCGTCGATCGTCGATCCCCGATCTGTGATCGCTGATCGGGTCTTGTCCGATGGTCGATGGCCGATGGTCGCTGGTCGATTTCAGATCGTTGACTTCGACGCTGTCCAGCGGAAATAATTTAGACGCGTCCAAAGTTTTGTTTATGCTCTGTCATTTACACACACACTTCGGCACAGGTACAGATACAGATACAAATGCACAAACATAGATACAGATACATAAATGCATATGCGTATTGCAACTGGCAGTCGTCTGCATTTTTGATTGGCCTTTAATTAAATGACAAAATATGTGGCGACTGTAAACAACTCGCCCCGTGCAAGCAGCTGCGAAACATGAATTATGCCACTAATTGAGGTACGGTGTGGGCCGGACAGCTCGGCAATCGGACTGGTCGATGAGGTGAGGGACTGGCGGGGCCGCCAACTGGAGTTGCATTTGGGTTAATGTAACACTCGGAGAGACAAAAAGTTGGCGGGAATTGGGGAAAATTTTTCGCACATATCATATAACATACTCATGTGCTTGAAGTAAGAGTGGCAACCTGTTGAAGCTTATATTTGTTTTGTTTTCTTCAAGCTTATCTATACCCTCAAGTCCCCTCGTTAATAGTGACATCTACGCCCTTGAATCTTGCCACTTAGGCCGCGGCAAGCCTGGCTAATCTGCTGGTGTGGATAATCCAACGAATTGTGGCCAACATCTTGGAACAAGTTCAAGATATTGCGAGGCTGCAGACTGTTGTTCTAGATTTTTGCAACAAAGTTGCGGCAACTCGTTTTCCATTTATTTACTCACCACAGTTAGCAAGCGCCTTTGCATTAGTTTAGTGCCATAAACATGGCATTTTTATATTTATAGAAATGTTGCAATTAAGCTGGCAACTGTAGTCGAGTGGATGGCTCCAGAGAACTGAAAAAAGTGCCATAAAAATTATAATAAATAGGCCTACAAAACGATGATAACTATAGCAACAGTTCTGCTCTATTTCCAGTGACGTTGGCTAGTTAGTTGAGGTATAACAGGCCTGATTAACTTGTTTTGATTATCATTTTCTCGCTGTGTAGTCGGCAGTCTTTGAAAGTGGAGCTACAATCAACAATCAACAACAGACAAGGTTGTTGGCTGTCGCATGTGCGGCTGTTATCATATCTTTCACTTAAAATAAATAAAATTACAATTTAATAATATAACATGCTACACCCCCCGACCCCCGGCGAGTGTCGTCGGCGAGCCACTTGCACCTGTGAAACGGTAAGAAGCCGACACTTGAGTGCACAACAACACCAACAAATAGTCAATTAATTATTACAAGAACAACAACGACAACAGGGCACATATGAGCACTTCTTACGAAAGTGTTGCTTTCGTTGTTTTTTCCCCCCCATTTGCGGTATGAGAAGTTTTCGTTTTTTATTTTTTTTTTGCGCTACGTCTCAAGCACATAATTGAAACTTGTTGAGTTCGATAGGCCCGACCCGTCCACCCACCCGCCTCTCCATTTTTTACCTATTTTAAGTTTATGTTAAGTTTTATTTGCCGCCCTGATATTGATAGCCCGTCGTCATCCGTCCGTCCGTCGTCGCCCCTCGCTCGCAATGATAATAATAATAATTAGTCATTTTATTGTTGTAAAATAAACTTGTTTTTAATTGCTCGCTGATAGGAGAGCGAGCGAAGCAAATTCCAGGCACGATGGCTGAAAGTATCGGAAATTATACGAAAATTAATCAGATAGTGGCCCAGTTGCAGTTGAGCAATTTCGATATTTCGGAAATTTACTCGTTCGGCCGCCATCGCCAAGTGTGTTTTGTTCTAAGTGATATCTTTTGTTTTTCGCCTTTATGATTTAATTAAAAGCAAGAAGCCATAAATTCTTTGTATATCACATTGTAATTAAAAATTCAGTCGAGTAGCGACCCACGAAATGACTTTTATTTCTTTTGTGCAACATTGTGGGGCCGGAACATTTAATATTTGCAAAAAACAGCGTTGCCATTTCCACTCGCCCATTTAGTTTTAAATTGCGTGTAGAACAAGGAAGGCGGTGGAAGTGGCCAGCAATGGCCAGGGGGGAGGTGGCGCTGGAAAAAAGTTGGCCATAATCAGGGCCATAAAAAGTGCAGCCGGAAATTGCATGTACATATAAAATTGTTGAAGCTTAGAAATGCAGCTTGAGTTTGAGCCACCCACGAGCGGAATAATTTCAATAGTTGCAATAATGACCTCACTGTATTCTGCCACTGCCCCAGCTGCCACTGCCCAATTGGGCAAGTGCATTTTCCCCATAAGCCCACCCCATCCTTTCAACAAAATCCAGCGCATAACACCAGCGAGTTTATTATGTCTGCACTTGGGTTTATTTGCTTTTACTGCCTTTGCTGCGGCGATTTGTTCTTTCGATTTATGGCAGGGACGGTGGCGTTTTTTGGTGGGACGGAGGGGCAACGGAGGAGCTCCGTTGGGGCAAGGGAAACCTCATCGTCTGCTTCTTGGCCATCCAATGCTGTGCAGCAACATTGTTGCAGCCAGCCAGTCCGCGCCGCGAGCGCTAGTGCGAGTGCGAGTGCAAAAGAGCGTATAAAACGTATAAATAAAAGAATTCAAATAAAATTTTTAATAAACGAGTTGCCATTAAATTTATACATTAACTATAATTTTTATAGTTGGCGACTTTGTTTTGTATACGACCAGTCAGTATGGTTGCACGCTAAGAGGCCAAGAGGATGGGGGGCAGGAAGCCGCGGATGTCGCCTCTATGGGAGCGGAACTTTAACGAGGCGACCGTCTTCTTTCCGACTTCATTGTATTGCTTATGGCCCGGCGATTTTAATTGTGTTTAGAATTGGCAAAGGAATTAATAAGGAATTGATGATTCCCCCAAACAGCTGTATTTTTTAATACATTCAGCAAAATGAGAGACTACGCTCTGCAAGAGTCTTTTCTTTTTTAAACTAAACTTGCCTTTAAAATGTTACCTAAAAGATTTATCCTAAGTATTCTAAAATATTTTCCCATGACATTTATAATTTATAATATTTATCTAAAAGTCTCAAACACTTCCTGCATTTCCCCCTTTTATTTTAAACAAAAAAGGATCAGACACCCTTATGAAGGGTATTGCTAACAGGGCTCGGATCCTACATATCCCAGATCTTTCTCATGATCTGACAGTTTATTTGTTTTGGTTTTATGTATTATTGACAATATGCCCTGCCTGCGGATATTTTGTGATATTTTTTTCGCCCCGTCCCGGGCATTGACAAGTTGACTCAGCCTCGCCTTTGATCTTTAATAAATTTTGAACAAACAAATCAAATTCGAATTCAACTAAACAACACAGAACAGAGTCGATCTGCAGCTTCCATGCCCCCATGCCTCCATGCCTCCGTGCCCCCTTGTGGCAGCAACATCAAAAACGCAGCAACAACTAAACATTGGCAAATGCATCTCGAACTGAGAAATGGGAAAGAAAAACTCCCGACTTTAAGGAGGTGGAGGCAAAGGAGTCCTCCTCCCACTCCTCCTCAGACTTGGTAATCGTTTGTTTGTTTGCATTTTGTTTTTGTCTCAGAGGTTTACTTTTTCTTTATTTTTTTTGTTGTTGTGCTGGGTGTAATGAGTGTGTGTGTGTTTGCATTTGTAACCCTCATCCCACACCCACCAACTATTTTCCAGGGTGACGATGGCAACATGTTGACGTCGGCGGCGGCGCTTCTTTGAGCCTAAAGACCGGAGAAAGAGATGGACTAGCTGGAGGAGAGAGAGACAGCGAGTCTTGACAGAAATTTATAATTAAACAAATGCTGGCAGCGTTGAAAAATAATTTTCCATCCGCAGCATTTCTCTAAATTTCCCAACTCCTCTGCCCTTTCGGGAAAATGTATATAAACAATGGCAATTTAATTTTGTGGTGATGAATGTTGGCCGACGTTTGCTTGGCCCGGCTCTTTTGTTGTTGGTAATTGAGTTGTAGCTGTATCTTTGTATCTGTATCTGTATCTCTGCATCTGTATCTGTATCTGTATCTGTATCTGTATCTGAGGCTAAGGCGGCGCTGATTAAAGCGGCAGATTGTTTAGTTATGTTTTGTTTATATAAAAATATACATATCCACCTTTTCCAACCATCTCCAATGTTTGTATTTATAATTTTTTGTGTTTAAATCACATTTAGAACTTCCCCAAAGGTGGGGTGCGAGTGATAGAGACTTTTGGATTTTTCGGTCAGTGCACGGAATCGAAAACAAAACTTTCTGAATTTTCGAAAATTGCATTTTGCATCATTAACAACGCATTTGTCAAACGCATATGCATGCCGCCTCCACGAAGGAGGGGGGGCGTGGCAGCGGAGTGTGCCCGACTATCTGGACAGTGTGTGGGTGTGCCTGTGTTAATGACATGCTCACAAATTCAAATTAACATTTTGCAGCAATCCCAGCGACATCGAATGCTACAAAACTGCAGCTGTGAGTATTGCCGAAATGATGCAAACAGTGTGGGTGAAAAGTATGTGGACGAGTTGCTATGGTTTAAATATTTTTTACACTTCAAAGTAGTTTTTGGCCAAGAAATGTATGAGAAATAATCACTATCTTATTAGACTTCTTAAAATATATGTTTCTCTACTAATAATTAACATAGTTAACATTAAAATAAGCAATCTTTCTTCTTTTATTAACGAAATTAAAACCTATTACCTTTTTTGGTCAAGTATGAGTAAACTTTTTTCAAACACTGTAGCTACATTTGTCATTTTTGATCGAGCATCAAGCAAACAATTTAACACAGGAGCTTCCACAGCCACCCACCACCCCCACCCGCCCAATCGCACACACATGGACACACTTTGGGACAGGATACATGCAAAAATGCTGAGCACATTGCACTCGTCGCTGGACAATACTAAAAATCACATCAGAAATGCAACAATAAACGCAAAAACTACACAACAACCAACGACGATGACGACGTTCTATGGGAAATGGGGAAGTTTCTGGCCGATGATGACGTTCAGGACGACGATGCCGATGACGATGACGATGCCGATGACGTTGGCGACGACATTGCAGCCTGCAGGCCGCACCACCCACTACCCACTGGCCACTGTCACTGTGCGGATTCAGGACGACTCTGTGTGCAACAAACATTCTCTGCCACCACCCCCATTGATGCATTCGACATGCATGAACAGCAACGCAGTCGAGGCAACAAAAGTTTTGTACTTGAACTTCCTTAATAGAATTTTTGAATACGCAAAAACACTTTCAAAGAATATAAATAATGACCATTCGAATTATCAGGCTGGCTGGCCGGATTAAACCAGAAAGAAAGTCTGTCTGGGGGTATGTGGGGTGCTCGGTTCGAAAAGGAGTCCTGTTCCAGGCGATAACAATGAAACAAAAGAGCCGGGCCACCCAGAGAAAAAGCTATGAAAGAGTCGGAGCTGCAATGGGGGGATATCCTTGTGCGAATGTCCACAAAGGAGCCTGTGACCTGCGGCCGGCTCTTAGTTACCTCTGCTTCGATAATGCAGCTGATGACAGGGACAATTGTCCTTACGGTCCTGCACATGGAGAAAGAAACGCCCGGCCAAATCCCAAAAAGTCATTAGAAGAGTAAGGATCAATAGCCGAGCAATAGACGGTAGTCCACATAAATAGCTTTTAACTCAAAAATAATACAAGTCCATAGTTAGTAATTGCTACGAAATATATGATAAAAAATCCCTCAACCTGTTTAATGTTTCAAAAAACCCCTACTATTCCAGTCTATGTCCATACAGTTTAATTTGATTAACGCTGCCATCAATCAGCGATCCATCAGGGTGGCGATCAATCTTTTAATTTAGCAGTGTCACTGCGGATCCACTTGAACCACCAGAAACCAAAACCCACCACCACCACTGCCCTGGCCAGTCATGCCGACCCATGGCAAAAAATAAATCATAAATCGGGCGACAATGGTCGTCGGCCGGACTGACCAAAGGCCACCAAACCAAGCCAAACAATCCCAATCGCAAATATTGGGGTGCCCCACTATGCCACCGCTCCCAAATCATCCAAATATGCATTGACAATTACATGCAGCAATACCATGCCCCTGCCCCTGCCCCTGCCCCTGGCCCCCCCAAAAACCCACCCTCCACCCATTTTGTGGAGAAATGTCGCCAGGGCCCATCATTATTTTCAGTTAGGAGCGGACCACGATTAGGAGCCAGGGTCCTTTGGAATTGCACAGAAATGCACAGGGAGAAAGCACACTTCTAGCTGATAGTCCTCCGAAGATATTAATTCACTCGATTCTAGTATTTTCTTCAAGTGCATCCAAAATTTACGCACTTCGGCGTAAAAGCGAAGGATGAAAAGGACCCTGAGGGGGGAGCGAGGTCTGTACCTCAGTGATATATTTTAGTTTTGTAGAATTTTGCGAATGCAACCGCCATTGGACATTTGTTATTGTTGCTGCCTTTGCGGCGTCATCGTCAGCCAAGCGAAGACAATATCTAGGCAGGGCCATAATGGGTTAACAGCCGGCCAAGCGGAGGGGAGTATTGTTGGCCGAAACCGCAGTTGGAAATATCGGTGCGTTGAGGGCAGGACTTTTTTTTTCGAGGGGGTGCTCTGCATGGTTTCCTTAATAACAAATGGACTCTGGGGCAGGTGCGGGGGCAGGGGCAGATCGGGGATCTGCGTAGTAGCTGCCACAGAAATCCCATGTCTATGCATATGGAATGCAAATCACAAAACTAAACAAAAATATGAGTTACTCTCGGTGAAAGAAAATTGCATAAGAAATCAAAATCAAATCAAAATTGTCATAATAAAACTGCATAGCCGGCAATCCATGCCTTATTCAGCAGGTGCTGCAGAAAGAGACGGGGCTGCTGGCCATGAAAGAGACGGAGATGCAGCGAGGCTGAGTGGGTTGGTGGGTGGGCGGCTTGGTTGTGTGAATGCAATCAGGGAGCCCAGAGAGCTTTATGTAGAACAAAACAAATTAATAGAATTGTTAAATGTGACAGGCAAATGTGGCGACTGAGAACCCAAATGCCAGATGGGCCAGGGGCTGGGCCAGAGATGGGTGGCAGTGTGGCATAGAAGCTGGGGGCGGCAGTGGCAGAGTGGGCGGCAGTGTGAGGTAGTTAGTAGTATATATGGATTTTCGTTTCTGGCTGCGTGGTGCATACAAAAAGCGCAGACAATGCGATTAGTTGTCGTTGTCGTTGCTGCTGAGGCACAAGAGCCAGTTTCAGATGCGGCAGGAGCCGGATCAGGAGCAGGAGCAGGAACAGGAGCAGGAGCAGGAGGCTAGGGTCGGTCGGGGCAGAGGAAAATTGGGAAGCCGGCAACGCACAACGCAAAAACCAAATGACGAATGACATTTTATTACGGCACCCAGAGGGGCACGCACATGTCGAAGAGTGGGCGGGCGTAGGCCAAAAAAAGGGGGCGTGGGCATAGGCTTATGGCCAGCCCGCTGAATCCCTCATCCCGGGACTCCCTCATCCCGGGGCACGGGGCAGAAACTCATCTTGTATGCAAACTCAAAACTCAAAAATTCCTAGACAAAAGAGTACACACAGGAGGACCGGCAGCAGAATCAGGATACTAGTCAGGATCCTGGAACTACACAGTAAATAATTGTAATAAAAACTTAGTTTTAGGATTTAGTTTTAGTTGGTCCAAGCCACTAATCTTAGTACAGTTTCAGAGAAGCATTACTTTGTCAATTATTATAATTAACATTTTTTTCCGAATAACTTGTATTTATGTTTCTGTGCAACATGCAGGACTCTCTCTAGCCAGTAAACCTGCTAGCTAGGATGTCTGTTGATGAATTGGACCTAGGAACCGAGTTTCGGAGGTGGCAACTGGTAGCAGCGGATGATGCAGACCGGGCCAGTTGCTATGCCGACTGCGAGTTGGAGGCCTCAGTTAAATAAATATGAGTTCAATTTTCATTTCGGCAACGGCAACGGGAATAGCTGTGGCAGTGGCAGTGGCAACTGCAGGATGTCCAGGACACTGGCTGCTGGGCAACGGTTGTTTTTATTGGCGGTTTACTGACCTGCGCCAACGGCGATGGCAAAGGCTACAGTAACGGTAACGGCAACGGCATCTGTAACTGTAACGGTAGAAGCAAAAGCAACGGCAAAGGAAAATGCCTCACTCAGTCACATTGCGTATACGACACGTAGGCCTGTCAAAATGCGTGAATTCATTTCAATTCGATTCTGGGCTAGATTCTGAACTGTACCTGTATATGTATATGTGTGTGTGTGTGTGTGTGTGTAATATGAGTACACCTTTGCAGGTTCCCTGGCTCTCTAGTTAATAACGAAAGATGCAGTCGAGGCAGAGTCGGACTGCCGAGTTATGCAAATGTTTACATAACTGGCAGAAAGAGTTTTTCGGCATATTAAAACACACTTACCAAACATGGCCAAAACCCGGAGATCTCACGATTGATAGTAAGGGTCCAGTGCGGCGTTTCCTGTTTTGCCCAACTCTCC
Source organism: Drosophila atripex (assembly GCA_035045925.1). Taxonomy (NCBI): domain Eukaryota; kingdom Metazoa; phylum Arthropoda; class Insecta; order Diptera; family Drosophilidae; genus Drosophila; species Drosophila atripex. Next base: position 17,133,850 of record JAWNOP010000012.1, on the reverse strand, counting down.
TCCGGCATCTTTCAAAAGGGCCCAAACGACGAAAACGAACAATTACCAAACATCATTTCCTTGAACATATTTATTAAACCTGGCCAAGAGGAAAATGAGGCGATGGGGGGTGGCAGTGGAAGGTAAGCGGTCTAACAATTGCAAATGAAGTCAATTGCTACTGCAAAAATGCTCGGCAGCAGCACTCCGCCAAACATATGAAGTTTAAGTTTAGTTTCACTTCGCAGAGGGCTCCCTTCCACTCCCACTCCCACTAACTAAGCCCTCTTCTCAGACTACGCCTCTGGGCCAAAACGATTCGCGTAAGAAAGACATTATGGTCTAGGGAAAGCCACAGAAAAAAATATCAGTAATAAGTTAAAGAGGAAAATCAGTAAAGAAGTCAAGATACTGTGGATTACTCCGTACTGTATATACTTTATAAAATATATTTTTATTTTTTTATTAAGGAGAGACTTAAGGAAGTCTTAAGTATAGTCTTAAACTATAAAGTTTATAGATTTATTTTGCAATGACTTTTTAATCCTTAACTATTATTGTTGGCTGATATGTCCTCCCATTCCCTTCCGTCCAAAATATGAATAGCGACCCAGGGTATGAGCAATTACATAGGGCAATCGGAAAGATTCCATGTTGCTGCAGTAGCCACCGTTCGGCAATGCCAGATGAAGCCACCAAGTCCACATCCATAGCCACCGCCGTTGCACGTTTTCTCAGCGAGGAGGCACCACCGACGATTCTGATTCCGACGCCACCGCAGACGCGTCGTGTTTCTTCGTGGGCGATGCCACATGGTTGAAGGGAAACCGAGAGGGGGGTTAACTGGAGAAGACAACTATTTTGGCTGCTACTGTGCCAGCGTCTCACTTCCCAAGTTGCAAGTTGCAACTGAGGCACCAGCATCTGCAACTGCTTTGCATGCATGGTTGGGCACGTTGCTGTTGCTGTTGTTGTTGTTGTTGCTGTTGTTGCTACGATGTTGCAGTTATTGCGGCCAATGTTGTTGCTGCCGCTGATGGCTACAACTTCTTCAGCTTCCGAAGATGAAGACGAGGTTGCCGGGTGAGCTACTTGCATCTGGCATTGTGTGTGGCTAACCAACTTTTATTGTTGCTGCTGTTGCTGTTGCTGTTGCTGTTGCTGCTGCTGCTGCTTCGGATTTAGCATATTGCAGCAACTTGTTGCAGTCTGTCCGAAACGTACAACAAAAAGAAGAGCAATACCAGAGAAAGAGAGAGGCAAGGGGGCACCTTCGACTTCGTCTACGGCAATTGTTCAAATTTCGAGCTGCTACCGCATGCAAAATATGTGTAATTGTTTGATATAAGTTGTTGCAGCAGCAACAACGACTAAAAATGTGGCCCATTGTTTTGGGCATGATTTGTTGTTGCTGTTGCCGCAGGCACTCCAACCCTCAACTGGCCCGCATTTATTGTTAATATTTCGCATATTATGGCAACGTGGCGTCGTCGTTTTGTTGTCGTCATATGTTGCAAGTCTCGATTTGGACATTTCTGCAGCCGTTCACTTAATCGCCAATGTTTATTATACTTTATTATTTGTACCACTCCGACATCTGCATGGCCTTTGTTCTTGTCGTGTCTGTCCCCGGATGGATTTTCAATTAAATTTACGGCACTACCAGGGGGCACCATGATTTGGTTATTACATTGTAACCACATAAAAGGTCCGCCACTCGAAGGTCGCCAAAACAAATCATAAAAATATGAATTTTTATTAAAATAAATGCATGCGCGTTTCTCTAATTTTTCCCCTTTTTTTAAACACACATTTTCAAATATAACTTGCCAGAAAAGCAATATTAGAATCCTGAATGACTCATTTTTTAAATGCCACCCCCAAAACATGAGCTTCAAATGAATTCTCGCCAAAAATAAAAAATAAAAATAAAAATAAAACAAAGTTTGCTAAATATTTCCATTTACAATTTTTTTGTGTCGACGAGCAATGGAAAAAATATTAATTTATGTGGCTGGCTTGTGTAGTATATTTAGACGATGTTGTGTTAATTTTATTTGATTTATTTTTAATGTCGAGACCAGTCGATGCCCCATGCTTCATCCTGTGGTGCCCCCTTTGATGGAGACTCAAGCAAATGGATGTGTGGACTCGTTGTCCTTTTGCAAGGCGACAGAAAATCAAAACACAAAAACGCATGCACACCCCCTAAGCCTGGCGCACCACCCAGCCCCACCCACTCACAGATAACGGCGAGCATGTGCAGGACACCCACCACCACCACCCACAACTTTTTCGAATGGGGCTTTTGTCGGCACATGTAGAAAATCAACTAAAAATTCGCGAATTTCTCCGTTGGACAACTTTTGTGCCAATCTCCCTCCAAACTCAGTGCTCCCCCGCCTCCGCTTTTAATTTTTTAACATTTTGCATATTATTTTGTTTGAAACGCAGTTGGGTGGATGGATGTGCCTCCTGCCCATCTCCCCCCCATCTCCACTCCCCCACTCCCCCAGGCCTTCTGGGCCCCACCCCCCCTCTCATCCCTTTCGTGTGTCAAACATGCCATTTATATGCGAGGCTGCTGCATTGCCCTGTAACGTAAAGTGTGTGTGTGTGTTGTGTGTGTTTGAGTTTTTTGCGGGATGTTGGGGGAGTGAAGGATTTCAGAAAACATTTGCCGAAAAATTTTTTATCAAAGCCTTCAGCTTCAGCAGGAGCTGATGCCACGACGCATTGTACGTCGGGAAATTTGAAACTCGATAGACAAAAAACAAGCCGGACAAGCAATAGAAAAAGAAAATACACCGCCGCCCTTTAGATACATCCGCCCCCCGCCCCCCTCACGATCTATTTTGTTTGGTTTCTGTGGAGCTCTAAATTTTTTCGTATAGATTTTCGCTTGATTTTTACTGCACTCAGGCTTCAGACTCTCTGTTGCTCTGTCTGCATTTTGCGTTTGTCCTTTTTTTGGCCGGGGCTTTCTTCTTTTTGGCAAAAAAGTTTAAAGGACCAAGGAGTGGAGGGGGGGGGTGGGAAGGTCCTCCTGTCGATTCTCTATGCCGACGCATTGCGTTTTTAGAGGCAGAGGGGTCCTGGTTGGACCAAAAGCGGCAATAAAACTAAGCAAAAAACGCATTTAGTATAAGGGCCTGACATGTGACAGAGTGGAAAGGACTTTCCTGCATGGGTGGGTGTCTGTTTGTGTTTGCCTCTCTGCAGATATCTCCTCTTGCAGGCACTTGGCCAGCGAATCCTCCAGGACGCACCACAAACGTTGTCCTGCCAAAGGAGCCGGGGTCTGAAGGACTAAATACTAAACCAAAAAGGCGCATCGAACTTGGTCACAGTTTTTTTTTCTCTTTGGGAAATACATAAAGAACTAAAAATGTTCAAAGCCTACTGGTTGGAAAGTTACTATTTAAGGCAGATGTCCTGCAGCTAACAATTTTCCATTAATCCTAGTAAGGATCTTAATCCATTCTGAATAAAAGGAGAGACCATTTATAGCAATTTTGTTACTGGGCAGTTTTAAGGAGAAATCATAATGATTAAGTCTCTCTCAAGAGTCTTTAATTTAGGCTTCCAATACCTACGTCCTTTATAAATATGTATGTATGTCCCTTAAATCACATCCACTACAATAATCTCATCTCAACACAATAGTGTATTTGGCTTAATCAGCAACAGCAACGCACATTTCAACTCCGACTAATTAATGGCTAACCCGTATCCGAACCGCGAGGACCACCAAGCCCCCTGCCACTTTACCAATCCGAAATCCGTGAAAAGAAAAAACCGTAAACTGACTAACTGCAATGCAAATAAAATGTGCAACATCAACAACAACAACAACAACAAGAACAACAAAGAGTGAGTGATAAAGTTGGCCAAAATGCGCTATCAATTACACGCGGATTTTGGTCCATTGATGGGCAGAAGTGGGTGGCATCTGGCCCATACCGTTGGCCAGGAACCTGCAACAGCTTTATGTTGACACGTGCAACATGCTGTTAACACCAGCCGGCAGCAACAACAACAATATGCATGAGTTTGTGTGCGGGTGGCAGCAACACTTTCGCTTTCAAACGCATTTCGCGTGAATTGCAAAAAAATAAAAATAAAGAGTTGCATTTGTGGGTGAGTTGCATGTGCAATATATATGTTTGTCCGTGTGTGTCTGTGTGTATTCCTGTTGCAGCCAAAACGCACTGTTGCATGCAATAGCAGCAGCAACATCAACAACCGCATGACAGCAATACTTTTTACGCGTGTTTTTTGCACTCGTAGTCGTGTCGAGGGCGGTGTGTGTGCACTTTTTCACACACAATTTGTACAGCAGAGACGCCAGCAGCGCTGCCCACTTGTGAGTGTGTGTTTGTGTTGTTGTTGCAGTTGTTGATGGTTGTTTCTGGTGGCTTTTGTTGTGACATTTAATAGCTACACACTGGCTAATAGTTTCCACGTGCCACACATTTTCATTCATAAAACGAGCACTTTAATTTTCAAAAGCTTATCGAGTTTAATATTAAATGCCTGAGATAAATGCCACATTTTAAGAAAGTCAGTCTGGGTATTTTCATAAATACTACAGTTAAATACCACATTTAAAAAAAGTGACTATAATATGGTATATCTACGGATAAGTACCACATTTAAGAAATCTACTCTTATATATTTATTAATTTTTTAATTAAAAGGTTTAACTTTACTTTTATTTTATTTCATATTTGATTTTAATCATCCATTTGGTTTCCAACTCCAATAAAATAGTTAACCCTATTAACTTAAATCAACAATATCCACAGATTAGACACCTAAAGCCCTTTCTAATCTCTGACAATAAAGAGCTTATCGAATCCTGTCAACTGTTCATCATGTGTCCTTCCATCTTTATGCATTCCCCCCCTCCTCCTCCCACAGAACTCCTTCCACATATCCACTAACCGTGGCAATGTTGCGATAAAAATCAGTTTGAAAAAGCCATGAGGTAAGCCACAAATTTGCGGTCAATTGGGTTTCGGCCTGTTGCCGCAACAATGAACAAGAATACACACTCACACACACACACAACCAAACCCAACCCAGACACAAATAGATGGCAATTGCATGTGCAACAAAAATGCATCGACTCATTGGCCAAAAAGCCAAACGCGAATGGAGCCTCCCATAAATACACACACACACACTCTAGCACACTCGTTTCCCGGTGACCGTGCCCCAAATTTATTTTTTCCGCACTGCATTTTCACACTTCAACGGTGGCAGGAACATCGACATCGGGATGGTCCCAAAAAAGGCGACAGGCCGATGCATAAAAAGTGCAACAATTCAAATGGCCCAAAATGTGCAGAGCGGGAGGTGGGGCATGGGGCAGGGGCAGTCGCGAGAAGCCTACTGCAAAAATTCATGCAAAAATCGGCGCGTGCGAAAGTCGGAAAAAGAAAGCAGCGGAAAAAAAATCAATGCAACAGCAACAGCAACCGCAAACAAGCGGCCAGAGGGGTCACTCCAGGGGCGGGCCGGAGCAGGGGGCGGTGCAACGAAAAAACAGAGTCCCCATTCGGTGGCAAGCCCATCGAGTGCAGCGTCGATTGAAATCCCTAATAATCGCGTTGAATGCACTTCTCGCGTAAAAAAAAACCGACCATCCAGTCGGGGGGGCTATTCGTATCGAAAAAATGCAAAAATTCGAGGGGAGCGATGAGCGATGGTGGCGCAGTCGGCCTGAATGGAAATGACCTTCACTGATTTTTGCTCCTTTTTTTAACCATGCCGGGCAGGACATTGATATGCAGCGCAGGATAATCGCAGCCAGTGCAATCAAAGTGCAATGCAGCGGCAACAGCACCGGAAAGGGAGGGGACTTTTAAGTGCCGAGGCGAGGGTGAATCCTGGCCGAGAGGGGGAGGCCGGCCAATAACGGTGCTCTTTTTTGGCCATCCTCCTTTTTTTTCGGGATGGGCTGCCAACTGTTGAGCACACACACCGGGCACTGGGCACCGGGATTGCAGCCGTGCAACATTTGTGGGAAAAATGGCAGCAACACCAACAGAAGCAAGGGCGTAGGCGTGGCATGGCGTGACCTTGACGCGTGTGCCGCATGCTGAACAATCGAATGGACAGCCAAATTGGCGGCGTCATCATCATGGACACAGTACATATCACCCTGCCCGCTCCATGTCTTTTTTTCCGGCTGCACTTTTCTGGCCGCGATGCATCGCTTTTTTCGCTGTCATTGGCAACCTGCAACACAGCAGCAGCAGCAGCAGCAGCAACATCAGCCGGGAGCAACTTTTTGGGGCCGCGTCCCCGTTTCGGGTGCGTGCCCCATTGAACAGCCGGGTATATAGCCATATAGCAGACCCAATTTGTCTGAATCACAACCAGAACAACCAGAACCCCTGTACGTTTTTTTTTATACCCCCCCGCGCCCCAGTTGCGTTGCGTTGAACGCGCATTGCAGTCAACGCTGTTGCGATGTCGATGTCGATGTTGGCGTCGCAGCAGCAGCAGCAGCAGCAGTCGCGTGGCATGCACCGGGCAAATTTTCATTCATGCATTTTGTGTGTGCGTCGCGAGCAAATTCATTCAGTTTGAATGCCTCATTCATTGGAATGCAGAAAAGTCCAGGGGGGTTTTGGGGGCATGCCTCACTCCGTGTGTTTTTTTTTTTTGTTTTTGTTGCCATTTGTGGCTTTGACTTTGGACAGGTGTTAACGGGGCATTCAGGTGTGAACTATTCACGGGCATTCCGGGGTTAAGGGGATGAGTTGGGCAACAAACCAGAAAACAAATCATGGGATGTCGAAAGAAAGTGCTTTGTTGTTTCTTATCTTTGTGCCTTCCCTGCAAATAGTTGTTATGAAAATATGAAATATAAAATTTAATGAAAATGAAAATGAAAATGAATAGAGAACGAGTACCTGAAATAACAAAGTCTGTTTCCCCAGTGACTGTGTTGCACATGCCTCGAAAAATCAACCACAACGTGGCTGCAACTCGCTGCCGAAGTAATCATGCCACCCCTGCCACACGACTTCAAACAAATCCCCTGACAATTACCTGGGGTTCCCTCCGCCTTTTTTAACAATCTGTGTGCCTTTGCCTTTTCTTTTCTTGATTTCTGCTGCTTATAATAATCGGGCATTGTCAAGCACCGCTGGCAATTATAAGAAGTCCTTACCCTGGAAGGATGAACACAGCCTCAAAGATTTTGTTTCTTTCGAATATTTTCTTTTCCGCCGCGTTGTTTTCCGAATATTTCTGGTGTTGTGTCATTGTGGAATGTTTTTAATTAGTCCCCGGCAGTTGTGGCTGTTTGTGGGCTTTTGTGCGAGTTCCTTGAGCAGAACATCAATCAGTTGGCTGTTTAATTATTTCCGAATCGCGGAAATTATGTCAGAGTTCCCAGAGTTCTCTGGGCTGCCTCAGTCGCGGGGCTTAAAGCGAAGTTGGACTTAAAGATGCAACTGCTGCTCCCAAGGGCCTGCCCGCCTGCCTGCCTGCCGACCAAGTCCCTGCTGTTGCCGCTGGTCACATATGCGACTGCTGACAACTAATCCCGGATAGAGGGATGCAGCCCTCCTCCCCAGCCCTCCCACTCGTCACCCCTCGACCACATGGCCTAACAACTTGCAACAACAGACGTCGTCTGTCGATGCCGCCCAGCAAATACAATAAAAAAAAAAAGAAATTATTTGCCTGCGTCTGCACTTGACTAGGGAATGGGCGTGGCAGCGGAGGCGTTCATTTGTATATAAATGAATGTAAGGGGGGAGGGTGGAGAGTGGGGTTCGCCGCAGGGGTGGAGGGGATGAGCTTGATTCCAAAGGAGCGACAATGGCCAAGTGGAAGCGGAAGCGACGCAATGCAATCAAATGGCGCAGCGCGCAAAATCTACAAAAACACAAGAACACACACTCGCACACCCACTGGGGGCACATACAGGCAGCAGCAGCAGCAGCAACAGCAGCAGCAGATGGACACACATGCAGCTCGGGGCAGGGGCAAAAGGACATAGGCAACTTGCAACGCACGCAAAAATCTTGCCAGGGGAAGCCGTGCCATCCCCACTTGCCACGGGATGCTGGCCGCATCAGGACCCGAGGTCCGAGGAGCGAGGACCGAGGACGAGAACGAGGACCTCTTCCTGCTAACGGTCGTCGTCGGTACAGTTGCGCCGTCTAAGCCTGCTGGCTTCGCAGGCACAGGAGGTACAGGAGGCACAGGAGGCATTGGAGGCAATAGGAACAGGAGCAGCCGGAGGAAGCACCCCGCCCACTCTTAGCTGGCCCGCCCCCCTTTTTCGCTGCCCATCTCTGGTCATGTTTTCGCGTTCGTTTTGCCGCGTTAACTGTCCATCAATGCGGGCCCAATGGGGGAGTGCACTGGAAGAAATTCATGGATGCTTTATGCCACCAATCGGACATAACCGATAGAGTAGCTATCAGATAGCTTCTCAGATATTTTAAATGCAATTCCCACGAAATATAGTTGTTTCTCCCAGTGTTTCTGTTTCTAACTCTAGTCTAGGACTCGTCCTCCGTCTCATTCTCATTCTCGCCCTCGTCCTCGTCCTCAGCCTACTGTCTATCTGTTTGTGTCTGTGGCATGCACCCCTCTACCTGATCCCCAACCGCTCAATCGGCGCTCAGTACCATCCTCCACCCTCTACAAAACCCCCGAAATCTCCACCCACATGCGCCAACATATATCCCCCGCTACAGGACATACCATACCCCACCGATTCGTTTCCCAATCAGACAGCCAGCGGCATCGTTAGCAACGCAACGCGACTCTGGACTCTAAACTCTGGACTCTGGACTCTGGAGTTGCCGAGTTTCGCCTGCATTTCGAAGTTCGCTGTGGATTCCAGGCAACTGCAACCCCGATGGTCAGCTCGGACTTCCACGGCCACCTTGGCCCCCCAACCCCGCAGAGTAGGACTTCTATACTTTTCACTCGCCCCTTGGTAAGCCCTTTTTCATTGCCTGTCGCCCTTTCAGACCCCCACATGCCTCATGCCCCATGCCCTCGGTTGCGCCCTCAAGGGGGTTTTATTGCGCTAGGCATTTTTGCATATTTGAGGCATCATCGCTCATCGCTTTTGTGTGTAAGCCAACTTTTAGACATGGTCGAAGGTAGAAACAACAACAGCAGGAGCAGCAGCAACAGCAGCAGCAACAGCAGCAGGCGGCGGCAGCCGCTGAGGATGAAGAAAAAGCTGCCGCAGAAACAGTAAAGGGCTAACCCTTCTGCCATGCCCCCCACGCCCATTTTCTGCATTCTCTAAGCTGCAACGTCGCCGTTGTCGCTGTCGCTGTTGCTGTTGCTGTTGCTGTTGCTGTTGCTGTTGCTGTTGCACTCTTCTATTTGGCGTTTTAATATGCAACATTTTTTCCCGCTGATCTCCCCGCTGGCTATTCTCCGCCTCCTTCATCCCTCCCAGGCCCAATATCTCGACCCTTTGCCTTTGCGGGGCTCTTGTGTACGTTTGGTCACCTCCACGGTCTCACAAGGACACGGGAATAAAAGTAAAAGTTTAAATAAAATATATATATATTAAATATTATTCATCAGTTTATTATAGATTTTTAAAAATATTTTTATTAAAAAAAATGCCAACATATTCAAGGAGTCTATTGGCCTTTCTTTAGATTTAGATTTGAATCTCTTATTAGAAATTCTAGAAGTGACAGCAATGGAAAATTTATACAGTTTAATTTTCAAAAATTTCCCAACGATTTTTCCCACATTTTTGTACAGTGAACACTCATGGTAACCGTTTTATTTGTTTGTTTGCTTGTTCGTTCATTCATGTGTGTGGGTCAGACGACGACCTCTCACCCCGTCCGCAACTTTGTCTGTTTGGCTCAAATGTTGTCATCTTTCCCGCACACACTCACACACACACAGGCATACTTTCTACACCCATACACACAAACTATAGAACCACACACACCCACATTTCGCCAAACACCCACCCACACACTACTGCCCCCCCCGTCAGCCTAGTCGTAGAGGCGGCTTTCGTCGCTTTTTTGGACATCGTGCGTTCGCATCCACGGCATCACATCCTCATGGCCCATCCCCGTGCAGTGCCACGTCCACGTCCACGTCCTAGTCTGAATCCTGTGTCCTGTGTCCTGCGTCCATCTCCAGTGTCCTTTCACGTCCGCGTCATCGTTTTGCTCGTCAGCGTCGTCGTCACCAGTTAAATACATAAATTTTCGTATAAACGCGTTCTGCAGTCGCGGGCCTAGCAGCCATTTCCCCATTTCCCATTTCCCATTTCCCATTGCCCATTGCCAGAGCCTTTTCCCATTTCCTCGTCCAGCAGATATCAGCGAGCGGCCAACAACAAACAACTTAGAGAATGCATGATGCGTTTTCGTGTTTCTGTGTTTGATCCCAATTTTGTTTGCTGCATTTCATTTGTTGCCAGATGCCAGAACACAGTGGGACAGCAGTGAGAGATGGCCAAGAGAGAGAGAGAGAGGGAGTATCTATACTTATAAGGATTTATAGATCCTGAAATACGAAGGATGTTATATGTTTTATAATAGTAGAGATATAAGCTAGATCGATCATCAATTTAATCATTTTCTTTTAAAATTCCATTTAACAAGTTATTATACAAGTTGAACAAATTGTTTAGATTAATATTTAAACATTTTTTTTTTATTTTTCAATATAAAAAGTATATGGATAACTGAGTCATCCCATCAACTGAAGTATATGAAATTTGGAGAGCTATTAATAAGCAAAAGGTATCACTTAGTGGCAATAATACACCGGAAATGAGCGATAAAAGCCATTAAAAATCACTCATTCGCAGCTGCCACTGTGAATACTGAAAACTGATCGAGTGTCGCCGTTGGCGAATATTTGCGATCATTTCACATTTTTTTTTTTTGCACTACTCACGTCCCCTTTTATTTTGTATTTTTTTTTTTTGTTGTTGGCCGGTTTCATGGCCGATGTTTATAATAATGTAACCAACTTGAACAGCCGCCATTTGCCAGTCACGAAAAAATTATGCATAATTTATGACTGGCTGGAGCCGCTCTCCCTCTCGCTCGCTCACCTTGGGGCTACCTTCGTCTCGCTCGCACGCTTGCGAAATTTATTTTAGCTAGATTTTTGTTTCTTTTTTATTTTATAGTACATATTATAAATGCGCAAGCCAGCAACAAATAATCACAAAACACAAATGCAGGCAAGGTGCACACTTACACAGATACAGGTGCAAATGAGTTTGCATCTCACAGATACACCGGCATGGCGAAAAGCGAGGCTGACCAGTCTCGGGCAATAGTCCGCCCCCCGTCCCCTGTCCCCTGTCCCCTGCCCCCATTGGCTCACCGCCCCTCAGCCCACCTGGGAAAAAAGCGGGAGAAAAAAGAGGCAAAATAGTCGCTGGCCAAAAGTGCAGGTGCAGCAGCAAAGCAAATCCAAAGCAATGTCCAAAGGCAAGAGCAAGAGAAACGTCTCTTAAACGCCAAAGAGAGACGGCCAGCGAGTGGGAACGAGAGAGAACGCGCGCCCCCAAAGACTGCGGCGAATTTGATGGGGAGAACGGCGAAATTGCCGTACTTCTTGTTCGCCTAAGCATTTGTTTACAATGCACGATTGGCAGCGACGCCGGCTGCTCGGTCAGCGGCTCTGCCACCGAGAGCGCCAAAACGAAGAGAGTTGGTTATTGGCTGGGCGGGCGTAGAGGGGTGGTGGGGCGGCCTTAGTGGCGTAGGGAGGGGGCGGTGTGGGGCCGATGCAGGGCTGCCCCCCAAACGGAACTAATTAATGAAGCATCTTTCAGAAGAGTTGTATTCCCTAGATGTTGGATTACAAATGGAAGAAAGTGTGGTTCTAAGATTGCGAAGAAAGACTCGGAGAGGGAAGAATTCCAAGATTTACTTGCCTTGGAAGATCAAAGTGATCTTAATTGAAAGATTTTATTAATTTTGGACTAAATAAATCCAACTTATGAAAAAATCTACATCAAATTCAATGATATTTATTTATAAATTAATAATAAATAGTATTTTTTAATAGTTTTTACAAGTTGTTTTTTTAGTTTTTTTAGTTGTACAAAATTGATAGTTTTGTAAAAAATTCAAGATTAAATTTAATGTAAAACTAAACAATTTAAAGTTAAATAGTTAATATATTTTTAGAATATAAAACAAGTCCTAAAAAATAACAATTAAAAACCATAATTTCAAACCAAAAACTGTTAACAATTTTCCGTCCAATATTTTTTTTTCGCCGCTTCAGCAATTTCCTTCGCCCTCCCCTTGTATGGGGAGTATGGGTTGGAGGTCCTCCTCCTTCCTAACCCACTCTAGTCCCCCTCCCCCCAAAAAACTTCAAAAATATTAGGCCTAAACTCGCTCTTCGCCGCACTTGCCGGCTGTCAGAGGCGCAGTCGGCGCTTCTGCATTTTCGGGCAACTTCCGTTTCCTCACACGCACACTATCGCGCCATCGACGGCGATACGGCGACGCACATGGCGTATGAGGCATATGAGGCACATGGGCCGCCACCGAGGCACTGAGGCACCCAACTTGCAACTTGCAGCGACGCACAGCGACGCAACCCAACGCAACGCAACGCCACGCATCCCGTGTATCCTTGTATTGGTGCAGCGCCAAATTTTTGGGGGTTGCAACGAGCAAAGAGGCCGAGAACGAGAACGAGTACGAGTCAGAAGCCGATTTCGGGTGTCGGAGGAGAGCGGCGGAGGGTGGTGGGTGGTGGGGCAATGGTGTCCCTTATAGCCGAGTAAAGGAATGTGTGGTACCGTTAGCCGGCGTTTTTTGGCGCCTACTCTCTGCCTCGGTCGCTGGGCTCTGCCTCTGCCTCGGTCTCGGCCTCGGTCTCGGTCGCTGTCTCTTTCTCTGCCGGTGCCGGTGCCGATGCCGATGCCGCTTTTCCTTTGCTGCTTCTGCTTCTGCTACTGCTTTTGATTTTGCTTCTGCTTCTGCTTCTGCTGTCAGCCTTCGAAATGCAGCGACGCCGGCAGCGGAGAAACTCGCATCGCCGTCACCGTCGCAATCGCAATCGCAACAGTTCGCGAACTATTCGCAACTTCGTCGCGAACTCAGTCGCAGCCTGAGGAGAGCAACAACAACTACAATAACTACAATACACGCCACACAGCATAGCAGCACACACAGGCAGCAACAGCAACAGCAGCAACAGCAGCAACATCATGGGAGCAACATGGAACCGACCTCCGAGTTTTCCGCCCAACGCCATCGTCGTGGCCATCGTCGTCGTCGTGTGTTAAGTTTGTTTTGAGTTTTTCCGTATCAAAATGTGCAAAACGATTTCAGTCTAATTCAGACGCTCGTGCTGAGAAGACTTTTGGCCCTGTTTGTTGGCCATTATAACCAAAATACACAGAACACACGGAACACACGGAACACGGACCAGAAAAACACGACCCAGAACGAAGCCAACCATAACGAACTGAAACCGAAACTGAAAGCCAAAACTGCACTGAACTCGACTACTTGGACAACGGTACGAGGCGGGCTAATTGCCAAATGGTGGCAACGTAGTGCGCGTAACGTAACGTAACGTATACGTAATTTACACACACTCACACTCACACTCACACACACACACACACATTCACACACGGATTACACACGCACACTCACATGTACATGCCCACTCTCAGTTGAGCGCCGTAACTGTAATTGTCGCGTTTCTGGACTCCTGGCGCTATGTAACTACGAGGCGCGTAATACGAATCGTGTCGATTAGCGATTAACGATCGATAACTTTTGTGTCGATCAAAACAAAATGGCGACGGCGCAATCGGAAACGGAAGCGGGCATGCCGGCCGAGCAGGCCCATGTGACGCAAAGGCAGCGCAAAGGCGGCACAGGATCGGGAGCAGGATCACCAAAGAGTAATCGGAGCTCACCCAGTCAGGAGGAGAAGCAGGCGAAGAGCGAAGATCGCCATTCGCCGGCCGGTCCCGGGTCCGGTGGCGGTGGCGGTGGCGGTGTCAAGGACGAGGACAAGGACAACCCGGGACCAGGCGGTGCCGGAGGATCCTCGCCAGTCAGTTCGCCCCAGGGCAGGAGCTCCTCGGTGGCCTCGCCCAGCTCCACCTCGCAGCAGTTCTGCCTGCGCTGGAACAACTACCAGACCAACCTGACCACCATCTTCGATCAGCTGCTCCAGAACGAGTGTTTCGTGGACGTGACCCTGGCCTGCGACGGCCGCTCCATGAAGGCCCACAAGATGGTCCTGTCGGCTTGCTCGCCATACTTCCAGACCCTCCTGGCGGAAACACCCTGCCAGCATCCCATCGTGATCATGCGGGACGTCAACTGGTCGGATCTGAAGGCCATTGTGGAGTTCATGTACCGCGGCGAGATCAACGTCAGCCAGGACCAGATTGGGCCGCTGCTGCGGATCGCCGAGATGCTGAAGGTGCGCGGCCTGGCGGATGTGACCAACATGGAGGCTGCCACAGCAGCTGCCGCAGCGGCCTCCGAGGGGAGGATACCATCCCCGAAGGAGGGCACCTCCTCAGCATCCAGGACTGAAACGGAGCGGGAGGCCGAGGAGCTGCTGGCCTTCATGCAGCCGGAGAAGAAGCTGCGCACCGACTGGGATCCCGCTGAGCTGAGACTGTCGCCGCTGGAGCGGCAGCAGGGCAGGAACGTGCGGAAGAGGCGGTGGCCCTCGGCGGACACGATCTTCAATCCACCGGCACCACCCAGCCCACTGAGCAGCCTGATCGCCGCCGAGAGACTGGAGCTCGAGCAGAAGGAGCGCGAAAGGCAGCGGGACTGCTCCCTGATGACGCCACCGCCCAAGCCGCCGATGAGCAGTGGTGCGGTGGGAGTGGGAGCTGCTGGAGCAGCCAGGCGCCTCGAGACGGCCATCCATGGTCTGGAGATGCCCTCGCCGTCAGCCACCCCAGGACCTCTGTCGCGATCCTCGCGCACCCACTCGCAGAGTCCCCAGCAGCAGCCGGGCGCCAGTCAGCACCCTCTGCCCCTGCCCCTCCATCCCCACCATCATGCATCACCTGCCCCCCATCCCGCCCAGGCAGCAGCAGCCGCCCACCATCCGCCATCGCCCGCTGCAGACTCGCGGTTCCCCCTCGGACCCGCCGCCGCCATGGCCGCTGCCATGGAGCTGAGCGGCCTGGGACCCGGACCTCCCGCCGAGCCACGCCTTCCGCCCCCACCGTCGCACCATCATGGCGGGGGCGGTGGAGGAGCCGGCGGTGTAGGAGGCGGAGGATCAGGAGCCGGAGGAGGATCCTCGCTGGCCGATGACTTGGAGATCAAGCCGGGAATCGCCGAAATGATTCGAGAGGAAGAAAGGGTAAGTCAGAGATTCGCAATTTTTTAAATTAAATAAAATATATATATTTCTGGGTGTTGTATTTAAAATTTTATATTTTAAAATCCCTTTTAAAAAAAAGGGATATTTTTGGAGACGGCTCTCTCTTAAATTTCAATTGAAAAGAAAAGAGATCATTGCGGCGAATTATGATCGTTGCTCTGTACTCTTCTGCAGCAGCTGCGCTGCGACTGCGCTGCAACTGTGCAGCCCCCATGCCCCAGTAGTACTCTCTTTCGATGGCTCTCCGATCGTTTCCCTCGGTTTGTTTTGATTCACGATTCGCGCGATCTTTCCTTTCAGCAATCTTCGGCTAAAAATTCTGCCGGCGGCATTTCGCCTCGTGCTGTGACGTCACACGCAGCGACAGCATTGGACCCCGCGGAATGCGGAGCTCCAATACCTCACCACCCCCTCCTCCCGGTATCCTCGTCCAGAAGTGATTGACAGCATTCACGTGCTCCTCGTCGCTTATTGTTCGCTCCTCGGCAGTGGAGCTCTCCCTTCCTATCTCTTTCTCTCTCTCTCTCTCTCTTCTGGCCCCCTCTGCCTGCCCCCTCGCGGAGATCTGCTCCACATTTTGTGATTCGAGTGGTCAGAGTTGTGATTCGAGCCCCCCTTTCCGATTCCAATTCCGATTCTTGGGGAGCAGTCACTGGAACAGTTTTGGTGACTGAGAAGTGATTGAAATTTTTGTGGCCTGCGGTCTGATTTCGATCTATGGAGCATGTTGTGACTTGTTGTGGTTCCCTAAGTGCGCTTCAATTAGGGCAACTGCCAAAGGTATCTGCACGGTGGTTGCAGCGCTGATCATAAGATATTTATGTATCTTTCGGATAAACGGGATCTGGCAAAAACAAAAATATACTATTAGTTAATGTTTGTACATATAACTATTTAAATAATTTTAGATATTGGGTTAAAATTATTTAAAAAATTATTATCCAAAAAGGTTTTTTAAAACTAAAGATAAACCATAATTTCTTTTTCAAAAGATTTAAAATAAATTGTATTTAATTAAAAAATTAAGTTTTAAATCTAAAAAAAATATAAAACATAATATTGATTAAAAAATTATATATACTCTTCTCTTAAACAAAAATAAAATATTATAAATTACACTTGTACTTATGTAGGTATCTATAAAATGTTTTTAAATAATGCTTACAAAAAAAGTTTAGAAAAAATGCCTTCGAAAGTTGTTTTCTAAAATTCAAATGCCGAAAGGTTTCCCTTAGGCTCGGTTTTCAAACATTCTGCCAGTGTAATGACTCCTTTCTGGGGAGAAATTGGCGACCGGTTCGGTTGGAGAGCTTGCATTAGCACCGTGCCCGCCGCAGAATTCGCACTTTAATAAAAATTTGTATTTATTTATCTAACAGACGGCGACGCAGACGTTCACTCAAGACCCAGAGATCGCGCCTCGAGGAGTTCCATTCACCATGTCCATATCCCGATCCCCAGCTCCGACATCAATCGGAATGCATATATTTGTTTGTCTGGGCGGCTGAAGAAATCTTCTGGCTGGCTCCAAAGCTCCATCTTTCTCTCTCTGTCTGATTCTTGGCCATGTTCCGTGTTTATTGTCGCTTTCGAGTGCATTAATCAAATAGCTATATGGCTATAGCCACAAGAAGCTGGGGGGTTGGGGGGTATCGGGGTCGTCTGCATTAGCGTGCTCATATGTTCAATTTTTGAAGCCGTTTGTTTTCCTCATTTCATATTTCCAGCACCTCCGCCTCGGTATGGCATCTTGCTTTGCGTTTGCTCGTTAGCGTCTCTTTTCAATAAATATTTTGTTTTTATGCTTTTTTAAATATTTTCCCAACTGACCGTTTGCTTTGCTTTTTATGTGCTTAGAAATTCTTTGGAAAATGCATATCCAACGTGTGTGCATCTGCATTTGAATTCGCTGCCGCCTCGGCCGCTGCGGCATCTGTATCTGCATCTTTGTTTGTTTGCCTTGGTATTAGTGTTGCTGGTCGTGTTTATGCTTTCCTGCTGTTTGCCTTTCCGATTCCGATTGTTCTTCCCCCACCCATACAGCCCCATGTCTCTCCCCACCAAGGTTTATTCACACATTTCATTTATTATTAAAAATTGATGCATTTTTCGTTGCTTCGCGGCGATCGCATCAAGGCATCAAGCCATCAAGCCATCAAGCCATCAGCATCAGCATCAAGGCAAATGCCATCCATATATAAAAATCAAATATTGACAGCCGGTATCCCTCCGCCCGGCCCTGTGTCAGGACCGACAGGAATTGATTCCCCCAAGCCCGATCCGGTGCAGCTTCTTTAATATTTATAATTCTTCCCATTTATTTTATATGTTTGTGTGAATGCATCTTCCTTTATTGTTGTTGTCGGTTCCTTGATTTTATTTTCCATTCTTTATATATATATATAATTTTTTTCCCGGCCCATAAGCAGATAAAGCCGATAAGTGTCAGAGTCTTTGGGACCGGGGGAGTCGGTTCTGGCCCTTGGTTTCTGGTCTGGAGCCTCGCTTTCTGGTGATTAATTGCACTTTTATTTGTCTGAGTTCGCCTTTGTTAAAAATCATTTTTTCTCCTTTACGCATTTTGTTTTCTGTATGTATTTTTCATATTTTATTGCCAACGCATTTAGATGTGAGTTTTTTTATTATTGTGTGAGTGTGCATCATTAGAGGTTGTATATTATTATTGGTTTCCACTCTTTGGTTCCTCGATCAGTTCACTGAACTTTTCGCAGAGCGTGGGTGCAGAGGAAGTTTTTATTGAGAATAATGAGGCGATTAAAACGCATCTGAGGGGGAAATAAATGATTCAAAAATGTTTGATCCAGAAATAATGCTATGAGAAAGTTATGACTTTGGAACAGACATGAGGAGTAATGGAGGAAAACTATTATGTCTCACAAGAAAGTAAGGATCTGTTGAAAATCTATGAAGATCTACGCATATCTTTGTATTTCTTTAAACATAATTTCAATTATGAGAAAATAATAAATTAAGAAGATAAATTAGTAAAATGTGTAGGATGAAACTATTACCTCTCCCTTTTAAAAATATATGAATATCAAAAACTATTTTTCCATCCCAAGAAATTTAGAATCTTTTGAAAATCTATAAAGAACTAAGTAAGAAAATGTTATAAAATTTATCGTTAATTATTAGAAAAAGTAAATCTTCAGAACAAGAGTCTCAACTTTTCTAACAAAAAAAAAAGGGGATGAAACTACTACATCACCCATTATACAAAGTTAGGATATCAATAATATTCCATGTTTTAAAAAGTAAAGAAAATATTATTTTACTTCATCACTTATAATTTCAATTAAAAAATAATATTTTCAATCAATTTGAAGCTGCCTGGGGGAATCAATTAAGAATAACAGTATCTGCTGATTGATCGAGACAATCAATATTTGTATTCAATCCCAGATCCCGCACACTTCTGCCTTCCGGGAAGCATTCCCTTTCGATTTCGGTTTCCTTGCCACTTTCCCACTCAATTAGTTTTCGGATGAGGGCCGCAAACCGCAGCCGAGGTAGGGGGGTGGGTGAGGGTCAGGAGAAAGGGAATCGCTCAGAATCTCACACTCATGATTAGCGTGTGTCGCTTACCTTTTTTCGAGAGCCACAAAAAACTGCAACAACCAACAAAAAAAACGCTGCAGACAAATTACCGCATCTCAATGGCGCAGGGTAGGAAAAAAAACCAGGAGACAATGGACAGGGGAGGGCAGGAGGAGCACAGCTAAACGTGCCACATTCAAACTACTTCAACCAAAAGGCTAAAAAAAAAAATATAAAGGGAAGATGCACGGGCGAGGAAACGAGACGGGGAGCTAAATGTGTGGCGTGCATAAAAATTGAAAAAGATGCAACTCAAAAAAAGGAATCCCTCGCATCTCGAACACTGCATTTGATGGCGCGTATCTTTGTATCTGCATCCGTGTGGCTCTGGATGCGCCTGTGTAGTGGAGCGAAGGAAGCCAACAAGCCACTTAACCCAATCGACAAAAGTCATTACACTCGTCACTCTCAGACACAGACCTCCAGACCCCAGACTCAACTTAAGAAATGCCCTGTGTCGCTTCCGTTATGCGCGACTGCGACTGCCGACTGCCGACTGCGACGCCGACAGTGGCAGCGAAAGTATCTGAAAGATCTCGGATTGCAGCAGGGGGTTGCAGCAATGGAATAAAATAATATAAATAATAGAATTTATTAGGTGACTCAGCATGATGTGGCTTTACACGCATTTTTAGATGCATTAGCTACCCACACAGCTGCATCCACAAGATAGAGACGGACATTCCGCATTCTAGAACGAAGATTTTATATTTTTCTTTTGTATACAACATCTTCGAAGAAAGTAAATAAATAAAATAAAAATGAAGAAATATATTTTCAGAACAGACAAACAAACCCGAAGCCAAAGAACACAAAAGGAAAATAAAAAGAATCCCCAACAGCGTAGCGTGGCGGGTAAAAATAAAAGCAAAAATAAATTGTATAATCCGCTTTGATGTATCGCCTTCTGTTTTATATTATTCAGTCATATTTTATATATGCGCACCGATCCATACCGATCTATACAGATCCAAACTGAACCGATCCACATATGGTAGAATATACAAAACGACCCATTCAAGTACTCTCCCCAAGTAGTTTTTACAGCGCAAATCTTAAATCTTAAACATAAAGATGCAAAACAGGCACAGACAAAGATACAGATACAGATACAAAGCAAAAGAGATACAGTCCGTGGATCGGTCGATTTAGTTTAAATGCATGGCATAAACATTTAATTAAAAACAAAAAGCCATAACAGCCTTTTTAATGTTTATATTTTCAAATACTTGGCGGAAAATTTTCATTTTTATTGCTAAGCCAAATAAATCGTATACGATGTGGAAATGGAAAATGGAAAATGGGGAATGGAAATGGAAATGGAAATGGTATTGCGGCAACAGCTGCACAAGTAATTCGTTGATTAATCTATAAAAATAAATTTGTATCTATGCACTGTGTATAGTAGAGTATCTGAATCTGTGTGCCCATTACTGAGTGTAATTTGCTGGCGGGCCTCCTTCGGCCTCCGATTTTCTAATCGGATTTAGTTGGCCCGGCTTCATTTATTTTATTTATTTTTATGCTTGTAATGCGGCATAAATAATTTATGCTGATAAATAACCCGAAACCGAAAGGCCCCCCCTCTGAGGCACCGACGCGATGCGATGCGATGCGATGCGAGGCGATCCCAAGGCATCAACATAAAGCAAAACATAACACACCGACCGACCGACCGACCGACCGACCCAAAGGCAGGAAACGAGAAATAGTAGGTATAGGTATAGGGAGGACGGGTACAAGAAGGGTTTTCAATCTCATGTATCCTTCTAAAAATATTTATTTATTTATTTTTCAACTCAAACACACACAGATACACGCACACACACTCACATTTATTTATAGATATAAATGTATATACACTCTTTACAAACAGAGAAAGAGGCCTGCCCACATTTATTTGTAACCCTGTATAAATTTATTATATTGCATTAGTTGTAAGTCAGGCCCAGGCTCCGGCCCGAAACCGCCAAGAGAACTTGTGGCCTGCTGAGTAGTGTCTTACCCCGGCTCCCTGCCTCTCAGTTCCCTTTTCTGGGCTTTGAAGTGCGTGGGCAGGACCGAAGGGGGAAAATGGTTAAGGAGCAGGGCCAGGAGCAGGGACTTAAGGTGCGTGAAAAAAAAAACTTATTATAAATTACCGTATAAAATATAACAAAGTCGCTGGTAGGGAGCGGCAGCTCTGCGGAGGTACATTCTTGATGGAGTTTGGTGGAGAAGGCGCGGCCAGGATTAAGGAATGGAATGAAGCTGTTACACTGAGAATATATCCACTACAATATAAGAAAGTTATAATGGACTATCTATGAAATATTTAGATGAAAGTGCAGGAGATGATAGCAACTATTCATTTTAGTAGACACTTTTTGCTTCAAATAGAAGCATTTAAGGTTTCCCTCTCTTAGAACCCCACCAGATTTTTTCTCCCAGTGCAATGTAATTGTGAATCATCGACAAGGACCAGAATCAGAAAAGGATGAGGTGTAAGTGCATGAATGATGGAGGAGACCTTCTCGAATTAGCGAGAACGGGAGATCGCCTCTAATTGATGTGGGGCATGCCACTCCGCCACTCTGCCACTCTGCCACTGGCACTTGTGCTCATAAGCCATAATGGAAATGCAGGCTCTCAATCAATTATTGATGAGTCCGGATTAGATCCTGCCATGGTGTGAATGCCTTAATCCTTCACTGACTAGTCGTTTATGCATTTTAAATAAAAAGAAACTGGCGAGGGGGCCTCACCCCCTTAAAATTAGGGCCTCGCCCAGGCCAGAAAAGTACAAAGAAGAAGTGGCCAGAAGGCGGGGAAGAACCGACTGAACCATCCGTCGCCTGGAGGACGAGGTGGCCCGGCTTGTGGCGGTGCAACAAACTAAAGACAAATATTTACAATGAGCGGCCGATTAATCAAACGCACAGCCAAGCGGCCGACACAATACGAAAAAGTATTAAATAAATAAATAAATGGCAGAGCTGCAGTCCCTCAGACAACAACAAAGATCAGCTTCATCAGCAGTTGCCGTTGCCGTTGCTGTTGCCGTCGCTGACGTCGAAGAAAGGCGAAGCATCATCATGTGTATCTGAAAGATACAAGTTTGTCTTGGCTTTTGTCTTTGTGCATCGAGGAGTGACTCCACTCCGCTCCGCTCCGCCTGCCCCCTCCCTCCCAAGTCATCCCCCCGCACTCATGCAATTTATATCGAACGAAAATAAATTAATTAAAAATGCAGTCAAGCGGGCAGATACATTTTTTCAATTTAATTTTTTTTTTCATATTCTTTTTTTTCGCTTTTTGTGTTTTGTAATTTATGAAAAGACAAGAGACAGAGTCAACGGCAGTAGTAATTTTTATAATTGCATTTATTTATTTACAATAATAACGAGAGGTATGTGTTTTATTCGCTGACTGGATTTTTATTTATAGAGCAGGCACGTGATTGTCATCAGAAATCGATCGAAAGTCCGAATTCGAACAGTCATTGCATCGATAAGATAGCCTCGATAAGAATTGGGCAACCCGGGAGAGGCCAGAAAAACTGGTCAAGTGATTGATTAAAGTGCCACCTGAAACGGGGGTGGAGTTTCACCAACTCAGGTGTTGGAATTAGCGATTAGCCCACTTAAAGCGGTTCAAGATACTCTGCTGCGGATACTGAGATACTGAGATACTCAGATACTTGAATACTTGTGGTCGGTGCTGCTGTTGCCGCGGCCCGTCATCGCCATGCCCGTGTCATCGTCAGCCCCAACAGCTGTTGTCGACGCGTCGCACCTCGCTTTTGGCTATTGTATCTGCCCGCTTTGTATCTGTATCTGTGTATCTGTATCTGCGGGTGAATGAGTGAGGGCGAGGAGTGTGCGTGTGTTTGCCAGTGTTCGGGTGCTTGCGGCGGGCCATAACCTGCCACAACACGAAAGCTCACACATAGCCGCAAAAGAAGCAGCGGAAGGTCACAAATCATGAACCGAAAACACAATACACTTTCCACACTTTATGAACAAAGGTTCCTCGCTTCATAAAACAAATACGAATTAAAGCAATGATATAGCATAAATTGTGACTTTATTTTGTCATTTAATGACAAAGTGAAAAAACTGACAAACTAATCTGTACTTATCGCGGGGGTTTCAAGACTGACCAATAAATTATTAAATCCACCAAGTGTCATATCAGCTTTTAATTGATACCAAAGAAAATTACATTAATAAAAGTATATTGTAGCCATTATGTTTTCCAGAGATTAGTATTCCCTTTTTTTTTTTGGGTCAGAAATGTCAAGAAGTATAGTCGTTATCAGCTTTTAGGGCTTACAACTCTTTATGGTTTTTGATATTTTATTTTTTTTTAATATTCCACCAAAGTGTTCAAAATAGTTTATGGACTGGGACGATCAATGGAAATCCACCGAAAACGAGGAAATCAGAATTCGCAGCGACGCCGACTTTGACTTTGATGCGTTGGCCGCACGCTTCGTTCGCGGTGTTCACACAAAACGTGCGGACAGACGGACAGGCGGACAGTCGGACAGCGGCGGACGGACAGCGGTAGATGCGATTCATTCGCACGCTCTACTAACACCAGCGGGGGGGCTGGGAAAACTTAGAAGGGGGAGGGGGGGAGCTGCTATGGGGGCTGCGTGTTTAGAGTAAATCGCTCGCTACGTCGCTTTCATTCAATTAGATACATTTGTATCTTATGACATGTATTTTCACACCTCTTGCGCTTTCTTTAATTATTGCTGTATCTGCAGCTGCTGTGACAACTGTATGTGTGTGGGTTGCGGGCCCGCTGAGCCGTGCTGTATCTATACATCTGTGAGATACTCTTACTCACACTTTGTGCCCCTGCCCCGAAACTCGCCTGCATTGTGCAATAAAAATAAATACGTTTTGGATTTTTATAACATTTAACATTGTTCACAGAGCATTTTGTGTTTGTTATTTATGAGTGCGACGAAGAGGAAGATGTGGAGGCTAAGAAGAAAGAAAGAAAGAAAGAAAGAAGAAGAAGAAGAAGTTATCACCCCCCCGCCGTCTTTTGGGGTCTTTTGTGTGTGCGTGTGTACCTACGTTTAAATTTTTTATGAGTTCGTAATAAAGTTTCAACATTTTTCATCATTAAAATAAAATATAAAGCCGAAATTATATTTTATCGTCTTTGCATCATTCTTTTTCCTTAAATACATGGACACACACACACACGTATACAGATACGTAGATACGCTGGCGGGATCCACACTCAGCGATACAAAGATACAGATACAAAGTTGAAGTTATGTGTAGCAGCGTCGCCGTCGCGGCCATAATAATGAATATATATGGAGAAAGACAAGAAACCGCACTTTAAATGAAGACGGGGCTGCAGCGGCTACAGCAGCAGCTCCACCACCACCAGCAACAACAACAGCAAATACATATAATAAATAAAATAACAAAAAAAATGTGAATAAAATAATAAAAAAGAAAAGGCTGAGAGACAGAGAAGCCCCAGACTCAAGTCGTTGAAAAGAAATATTCTTTAATTTAGACCGCGCCCCTGTCCGTAAAGTAAAGTGACTGAGAGGAGAAAAAAAAGAAGGGAAATAAAAATAAAACGAAAAACGTAATATAAAATAAATATTTCAAGAAACTCGACTTGGTTACTGCTTGGATGTTGTTTCTTATATTATTGTTGTTATTGTAGTTGGTGTTGCTGATGTGCCTGCCACTGCTGCCGCTGATGTTGCTGTTGCTGTTGCTGTTGCGGTTGGTGTTGTTGCTGTAGTAATTTATAATATTCCTTAACGATGTGCAAAGGGCAAAAACTGAACAAACTGAAAACAGTGGGGCTAAGGCATAGAATTAGTTGTTAAAATAATAATTAGTAATAAATAGAAGAGTAGAAATGTAACAAACAGGCTCTAACTTTTCGCATTCAACTTTTTTTTAGCCTAGCTTTCAGGGCAACAATGCTAGAACTAGTTGAGAATTATAGCATAGATTCGAGAAACAGAATGGCGTAAATTAACAATCGCAACTCTACGTTTTCTCCTGTCTGTTACCAAGAAAAGTCGATGCTAAATTTTCTCCAAGCCCAAGCAGAAAATCCCCCCACACTCCAAGTTCAAAGTTTGTGCTCAATAGTGACAACATTTATTTACCCCCATTCCTGGGCTCACTGCTCTGACATATTTGCCTAACTTGTGCTTTGCTTGGACATCAATCAGCAGCTTGTGAGCTGACAAATGACTCTTGAATGGGGACACGCCAGGAAGGGAGAGGTGCGGCAGATTGTATAGAACTCGGGGTATACTATCTGATTTACAATATCTGTGCAAAGTATTGCAAATCATGCCCACTGTACGAGCCTTAATTCATTTTATTCATTTTTATTGTTGCTGTTCTTTATTTTTCAGCTTTCTGTATTTTTTTTAATGCGCAGCTGCTAAGGAAATGATTTTCGAAAATTGAAGTTTATGACGATGAATGGAATAATTTTTTGTTTTTTTTTTTTTTATTATTATTCTTATGTACATATATCTGTAACCCACACACAGAATTTTGTTGTTTGCTCGACTGTGTGTGTTAATACACAACCATTTATATTAATATAAACAATAATAATAAGTGCTGTAAACTTAAGTTACCAGTTTTTTGTGGGTTTGGAGCGCGTTGAACTCTTCTCTGCTGCTGAGGATCCAGAATAATGGCTGAATATTAAATATTAAAAAAAGAAGAAAGATATTCCTACAAGTCCAGCGGTTTGGCTTCAATTTGCGCTTAATTGCGTGCAAGTCGTGGCTGCTATCTCATTATCAGACGGCAGTGACGTCGCACGATTAATCAAATCAAACGAAATCGAATCAAAGACGATTTACATGCACATGCGAAATGTGAAGTATGTGTGTTTGCGGCACTCAGACCCACATCTGCATCTGTATCTGTATCTGCCCCTTTTGGCTTGAATTGGAGCTGAAGTATCCGATGGGGTGGGGGTGGGGGGAGGTTGGGTGTTTGGAGGGGAGGGTGCTGCTATGACAAAGCATTTTTAAGCCATTTGATTGACTGACGTTAAAATATTCACGAGCGGTGCATGCAGCGATTTTAATCGCCAGCTCGCCCCATTCCTTCGCCACTCTTCGGTTCTCTATGCAAAAAATAATAATTATTAAAAAACCATATGAACACGAGCCCCTCTCGGCATAGAGCTTAGCGGCGAAGAAGTACACACGGAGAAAATATTTATTAATTGTAAACAAAATATTGTCACAAAGCCTATGCAAGATGGTGCTAATTTCTGGGAAATATTTTCCAAACAACTAGTTATTTGCTTTAAAAATTAACACTTTTCGAAACTATAGTTTAAGAGTCAAAAAGTTTTGCATAAATCAAATTAATAATTCACACCTTGTAGTATATATTTTGTTGAGGTGTAAGAAAAATTAAATCGAGTGCAGGGGGACAGATGACGATGTTGCAGTTGCAGTTGCAATGTTGCTGGGGCCCTGCCTTTGGGCCTGGCCTAAGTATCTGGATCTGCATCTGTGTATCTGCTGTGGGGCATTTCTGTTGTTGCTGTAGATGGCGGTGGAGGTGGCAAAGAGGATAGGGGGATAGGGGGCGAGGTATTAATGAATTTGATATAATGACATTTTAGATTGCATCTGCATAACATTTAATTGTGTTTGCTTGTTTGGCACTGGCAGGCACGCGCTTTCTGCCTCGTCATTCCCCCAAAAGAATGAGCTAAAAAATAAACCCCGCCAAGGTGACAGGCGTGGGTGGTGGTGGGGGCTGGGGATGTACTACATATGTACTACATATTGGGTTTATGGAGAAGTACCTGAATGCGGGTGCAATCGAATCGATTTTGTTCCTAAACATTTCGCAGTTGCCATATGCAAATGGCGCGTAATGGTCGCCTCATTAAACTTTAAGGCATGCAACAAATGGACAATCATTTTTTGTTTTTGTTCAGCTCCTGCCATGTCCCCGTTTCC
Organism: Drosophila atripex; assembly: GCA_035045925.1. NCBI lineage: Eukaryota > Metazoa > Arthropoda > Insecta > Diptera > Drosophilidae > Drosophila > Drosophila atripex. The sequence goes on along the minus strand of JAWNOP010000012.1, from coordinate 17,106,891 downwards.
CAGTGTTTTTTGTGTGGCAGCCGACTTTTCTCCTCCTTTCAAAAGGCTCTCTCAATTAAAATGTAGAGCGCCGTTTGGTTGCAATTCCACTCTGCCAGTGGCAGTGGCGGTGCCAGTTGCTGTTGCAGTTGCAGTCGCCTCTGTGCTGTTTGTTGCCTAATTTGCCAATTAACTTAATAGGCATTTATTATTTAGCAATAAAATATGCAAAGCAATTGTTCAAAATGTGCCACACACACACACTCGCACTAAGAGATGGGTTGAGTGAAACAATAACTCGGCCAACTCGGCACCGGTGGCCACAATCAACAAAAAAAACAGAAACAGAAACAGAAACAGCCGCAACAACTGGCATAATAACTTTTGAAATGACAGCAGGCCAACAAAAAATTATTGAAAAGTCCAAAGGAGTCTTGAGTTTGGGAAGGACGAACAGGAAATGCTCTACAAAATAGGACTTCAAGAGGATAAAATATAAGACTTAAATATTCTAATCTTAGTTGTTTAGGTCATAACTTGATTAAATTATAATCTTCAAAATCACTATTCTTAGAATAGAACCTTCTAATTTGTATACAAATATTTTCTCAGTGTCCAGATACATTCTCCCGCCAAAGAACTCGTCTTTCTTTAGCTTCATTCCCAAGTCCGACCTCAAGCTCCAAGCCTGCCACTGCGACTGCTTTTGCAGAAAAACATAATTTACTTTCGGCTGCATAAACAATGCAATAAAATAAAAGAACCGATGCGAGGGCAGCGCGAGGGGCACCAGAGGTGGAATAAAATATATGGCATTGGAATAAAATATTTGTAACAATAATAACGCAGACAGACAGAACGAGTTGTGGTCTCCCAGGAGTTAGAGCCACTAGGAGCGAGTGAGACGGTTGGCTGGAGAGGGCGAGGGGGCTAGTAGAGACACGCATACACTCACAGAAATTGGCCCCGGCCTCAGAAGTCGGCGGAGCAGAGGCGGCAACTCTACTCAGTTATTAGGGGCAATCAAAATGAGCAGGAATTCAGAAATTATTATCCATACGCCATCCGCAGTTGGCAGCCAAGAAACGCAGGACATGGGCGGCCGAAGGGGTTAAGGGGCGCCCCCAGGGAGGAGTGGTGGGGGGGTGGGAGGAGAAGCAAAAAATAAGCGGAGACACCGGCGAGGTTGGTCCGCACGTTTCGATTTTGTGCGATTTGTTTTGTGGATAAAACTTTTCAAATGTATCTGTATCTGTATCTGTATCTGCATCAGTATTTGTATCTGCAGTTGTTTCTGCTGGCACTGCTGCTGCTCGGTCGGTTCTGTGTCCGCAAAAGTTTTCTAGACCAGCTTCGTTACCTTTTGGCCAAGTACAAAAACGAAATACGTGGCCCAATAAATTTTGGTACAGCGCCCCCCCACTTGCCGATCCCCTTGCCGATCCCCTTGCCATCTTCAATTCGATTTCTTTCGAGATACATATATTTGATAAATTATTACTTGTGCGCAATTGGTTTGTTATTTTAAATATGTATTTTGGCTGTTTCGCATTTTTATTGCATTTAGTTTTCGGGCGAATTTTTATTTATGCGCTTATGAAATAAATTACGCATACGCCCGAGTGCCCGAGAGAATTCCTCAAATAGTTCTCGCATAATTTTCGGGCGCATTAAATTTTATATGCAATTCCTTAACGACTTACTTGTACTTGGGCCATCGGAACTACTTATATTTTATTTATTTCGATTGCTACCCGGAATCACTAGCAATGAAAAATTATTAGCTCGATTTATTGGCCATCGGCCCGGGAGGGAAATACTAACGAGAGATCTTAATGGCATAAATTCCTCAAAATGCCTCGACTTCTGCTTGCGACATTAAAAAGTTTCCATTGGCATCGAGACAAAGCGACTTAACTAAATAAAAAATAAAAAAAAAAAAACACTCAAAGCAGGGCACAATTGAAAGCGTTAAAATAAATATAAAGTGCAAATAAATAATAAGTTAAAAAACACTCGGGTAAATATTGTAAATAGCACAGAGACGACGACTTGCTCCTCCGGTTCTCCGTTCCCCCCGGAATCTGCCACGACCCACCACTACATACATATTTGCCCAGCGTCTAGTTTGCCATCGAGTTAATCAAATATTTGCTGCTCTAGCGTTTTTAAAACTTAAAATTATTGTCTAAATAGAAACCCTGGTAAATAGCTCCAGCAAGTGTGTTTGGATATGCGTTTTCCTATTACGACAGCCCACAGCCTACCTACATTCCGTCAGAGTACTCGTATGTAATGTCAGTCGAAGGGGAGCAGGGCAAGGAGGAAGACAAAAAAATAACATAAAAACAGAAAATATCTTGGCCAAGAGCCTCGCACACGTTCGACCCATTAATAAAATGGCAAAAGTTACGGATTTCGAATTATTATTATAACAATAACATTAATAACCTTATTACTATTGCTTGCGACAGTTTCAAAACGGAGACCATTTCCGAGAGCGACTCAGTATATTTGAATATGGGATTGTGTGCTTCCAGGGGGTTGAAAATCCAATACAAGTCGAAAGATAATTATTATTTATATTTCTAACAAAATGCATAAAGTTTTATGGCTTCTTCCCGTTGGCTCCTCGCTCCTCCGTCCTCGCCAGAGCGACCCGGGGACAAAGCCGTTGACAAAACTGCGCATAAAACGAAATTACATTCTACCTACGAGTATAAAGGCGATAAGCAATGGGATGGCAATATATACACATTTATATAGTTGGCCGCATATATATTTGTATAATGTGTACGAGAGGCTATATAACTTTAGCTAAATATTGCACAATATATATTTTATTACGAACAGTTTATGAGGCCTTCTCGGTTCGCGACGCGTCAGCGTTATAAAAGAACAAACACGGAGCCAAGGGGTTTTTGGGTTAAAAATCGATGTGCTAATATCTTTATTTGTCATCAAGGTTGTCTAAAACAGTTTACCATTTGTAAGTCATTTTGTGTGAGTTTTTTTTTACTTTTTAAACTAATAAAATTGAAATCAAAGAGTTTACATTGTTCTATCGTAAGATATATTTTCGTAAAATTTAATGGGCAATAGTTACATACAATTTAATACAATATAAATTCAAAACAACATCATACGTTAGAATGGATCAGATTGTGGGATACTTGGCGGCACCAGTTCATAAGCGGATTACCTCGAGGCCAACTTGATAGTTTTAATAACTTTTCATCCGTTTCCGTTTCGATCGTAAAAGCCGAGGAGTGGGCTGCCTGAGAGACAAAATCTAAACATATCTGGCCCATCGGCCACGCCCTTAATCAACTAAGTAAGTGATATAAAAAACGCCTCGTAAAAGTGCGAGAATGCAGCAAATGCCGCCATTGGCTGCAACAATGTTGCAACTAAGAGTAACCGAGGCAATGTGAAAAGTTGTGGCAGAATGGTAAAATTGTAAAATTGCCAAATGGCAAAACAGCAAATAACTACCACAATTAACTTGCGCCAATTTTTATGTGCCACTGCAGGGGGGGCGCCACACGGCCAAAATCTACACAATCCACTCCACTTTGCCCCGGAATTTCTCATTTTATGGGCTGGCAGTGCATTTCTCATTCTTCGGTTGCCATTTCGCGGCCTTATTCAAGTCGCATATAATTAGAATTAATCATTAAAATGTAATAATAATTCGAATAAATGTTGCAACTATGTTGCGACCGCACTGCAAGAAATTATTTTACGATGTTGCTGCTGTGGATTGTTGGATGTTGCCACCAAGCCGGGGCAACATCGCCGATTGCCGACTGCTGACTGCCGACAGCCGACAGCCGACTTGCCTCCTGCAACTTTTTATGACCGCGTGCATTTTTACAGCTGGCCTGCTCCTCTAGCCAGCTTTTTTATATTAAAAGTAATAAAAGTTAAAATGCCGTCGACTGGGATGGGAATCGTATGGAAAAGGAGCTGCTGCTGCTGCTGCTGCTGATGCTTCTGCGCCGGCGAGAGCCAGAACTGAATTTATGGCCTTAAAACTAATTTAACTTTTATAAAATTACCAAACACGCATAAACACAATTTTAATGCTGGACGCATGCTGCAACTTCTACTTGCAACAAACTCGACCTGGGATGCATTCTTGGGCACTTACTGTACTATATACTCTACGGTTCAGATCCGAGTCGGAGCCGTAAACTGTTGTTGCTGCTTTTTGTTATTCATATAAATTTTATTCCATGCCATTCTGTTGTTCACTTTTTTGTTGTTGTTTTTGTTGTTCCAGCCAGAGCTGTTTGTGAGCAATTTTTTATGGGGCCAGGGCAAGTTTGTTGCTGATTTTTATGTGAGCTGCAGCAGCAAATGGCCGAGAAAGCAGCGCATCTCATCAGCTGGCCCACAAAGCTGCCAGGAGAGCTTAGCCGGGCTAATTGTGGACAATCAGGTGGGAAGCTCGGCCAGTGATGATCGAATGCCAGATTCCTTTTTCCCTCTAATTAGCCGGCCTATTCACAATGTATCTGTTCGAAGTTCGAACATGAGATACAGTCTCTGGCCGGAGATACAGTTTCGTAAACGGAAGCAATTAGCGTTGCTCCATAACAGCTTGTAATTAAAATTATAATAAGATGCCTGGCCAAAGATATAGAAAATAATACATGCGAATGAGATACGTGAACTGAACTGTGTCTGTCGCTGGGCAGAGATACAGATACATATTTAGAGAGAGCCGATTCGTGGAAATACATTCATCGAACGTGGGGCAAAGGGAGGCGGCAAGTCGGTAGGCAATTATTTCAACAAAATAGCGGCGATAAATTTCAATATCTGAGCGGTAGACGTACGTCGAAATGGAGAAATAATAACAATAATAACTAAAAAACGACTCTGAGCTACAAACAGCAATGCGCACCCATCAGATACAAAGATACACGATGACAGTCGGCGCAAGAAAAGTAACAGAAAAACAGAAAAAAAAAACTAAATAAAACGCAAAAGAACAACAAAACGTTGTAATTAAATTCGTGTGCCCCTAACTGTTGTTGTCGTTATTTGTATTGCATATTCCGTGGGTACATCGTAACAGATACGAGCACTCAGATACAGATACAGCTGACACTCTCACGTAGATATACGCAGATGGAGATACTTTCGTCAAGGCGGTGTTGCATTTAACTAAGTGCTGCACTTCTTATTTAATTTTATTTCCACTTGTAAAACAAAAACAAAAAAAAACTAAAGTAGGCTAATTGTTTTTGTTGTAGGAGCTGCGGCAAGTATCTGGCAGATACGGTTGGGGTACATAGGAGGGGGGCAATAACAAAAGAACCCCACAAAGCAAACGAAAAACTGAACTAAAAACTGGAAAGGAAAGAAATAGATGAAAGCTTGTTCTTGCTCATTTATTTGCTTCATTTCTGTTTCTGTATCTGTATCTTGGATTCATTATGGTTATTATTATATGCTGCTGCTGCCACTGCCACTGCCTCTCCTGCTTCAGCTTTCTTAGAAATAATGTACAACGAAAATTAATATTATGCAGCATGTTGCGAGTTGCAAAGATACAAAGATACGGATACAGCGAGAGGCACTGGCCTATCTGGCGAGTTACATTTGGCGTAATTAATGTCGGGAAATGCAGACGAGCCGGGCCATAAAAACTACATCGAAAGATATATGTAGGACGTGGGTAGGGGGTAGGGCTCTTAGAGAAATTGTTGTAATATTTAATTGAATTTTTCCAAGTCAGCTTTATCCGCTTCATTTGCTTTCCCACTCTGCTCGCCGCTTTCCCAGCGAGTCATTAGAAAACATAAAATTTAATAAAAATCATAAGTGCTGGCGGCGGCGTCAATTTGATGTTCAACTTTTTGGAGAGTTGGGGGATGCCAGGCCGACCATGTGTTGTAATTTATAAAATGCATCTAGATGCAATTAAGTAAAGCATAAAAGTAAATTACAAACAAATGCGGAAGATGCATCGACCGAACCATACAGTCATAGACCATAGACCATAGACCATAGACCATCAGACCGACTGGCAGAGCTCTACAGAGTCAAAAAGTATTTATAAGTTCATTTTTGATATTTAAAAAATATATCTCTCTGGCAGCGCGAACCGCTGGGAAATGGGAAATGATTTACAAATTAAGGCAGCTGGCTTAGGGAGTGGCCCTAGACAGATGCCCTGCAGCACGGGCAACTTTATTATTTTTAGATAAATATCTTTCGATTTCGCCCCTTTTGGCTTCACCAGCGCTGCACTTCCTCCTTTGCTTTTCCCTTCCTTTCTTTACTTTACTTTGCAGCGACTTCGATTCAATTATTTATTTACTTTACTTTTAATACATTTTTAATGCATGAGAAACCCTTTTTGGCAAACGCAGCTCACTCACTCGATTTATTCTCGCCAGATTCAGATACAGATCCAGATACGGATACGTCTGGGGATAGGGACTCTGCCGAGATATATAGATACAAAAGACAGGGCAGGGCGCTGCACGAGTGGATGCTGCACCTCATCATCAATTAGATGTGCCACGAGCTGTGGCAGCGTTTGAAGTTCGCATCGCGATGCAGATGTTGATGGGAAATTAAAAGTGCAGCTCCTCGAAGGTGCAAAGATGGGGAAATAACGCGGATAATTTGCCCCGCAGATCCATCAAGCCATCGGCAAATGAAAACCAACATGCGGACTCTAATCGAGAAATAAATTAGCGCATTTCAAAGTTTAAGCAAACCCATGAAAATAAAAGATATACAAATTTTGTATACTTTAGAAATTCAGAAAATCTACCTAAAGGACTATGTGACGCGGGCGAGGGCTATAACTTCTATCATATTTATTCGATTCTTGAGCGGAATACCATAATCGATTCGTAGATCGATTCTCGACAAATCTGAATAAAAATCTGAGAACGCTATTTTTTTTAGATTTTGCGATACATTTTCTGGGGATCCCCTTCGAAAATCATGAAAAGTGCAAGGAGCCACTATATGGCCCCCAGCGATGCTCATATCTTTGGCAAAAATCATCCGATTCTTAAGCGGCATACGTTAATCGATTTCTATTTCGATTCTCCACAAATCTGTATCAAAATATGGAAACATAATTTTTTTTAGATTTTTCGTCACATTTTCTAGGAGATCCCCTTCGAAAATAAAGAAAAGTGCAAGAAGTCACTATATGTCCCCCTGCGATGCTCATATCTTTGGCAAAAATCATCCGATTCTTAAGCGGCATACCTTAATCGATTTCTATTTCGATTCTCCATAAATCTGCATCAAAATCTGAAAACATTTTTTTTAGATTTTGCGTTACATTTTCTGGGGATCCCCTTCGAAAATCATGAAAAGTGCAAGGAGCCACTATATGGCCCCCAGCGATGCTCATATCTTTGGCAAAAATCATCCGATTCTTGAGCGGCATACCTTAATCGATTTCTATTTCGATTCTCCATAAATCTGCATCAAAATCTGAAAACATTTTTTTTAGATTTTGCGTTACATTTTCTGGGGATCCCCTTCGAAAATCATGAAAAGTGCAAGGAGCCACTATATGGCCCCCAGCGATGCTCATATCTTTGGCAAAAATCATCCGATTCTTGAGCGGCATACCTTAATCGATTTCTATTTCGATTCTCCATAAATCTGCATCAAAATCTGAAAACAAAATTTTTTTTAGATTTTGCGTTACATTTTCTGGGGATCCCCTTCGAAAATCATGAAAAGTGCAAGGAGCCACTATATGGCCCCCAGCGATGCTCATATCTTTGGCAAAAATCATCCGATTCTTGAGCGGCATACCTTAATCGATTTCTATTTTGATTCTCCATAAATCTGCATCAAAATCTGAAAACATAATTTTTTTTAGATTTTTCGTTCAATTTTCTGGGAGATCCCCTTCGAAAATCAAAAAAAGAGAAAGGAGCCACTATATGGCCCCCAGCGATGCTCATATCTTTGGCAAAAATCATCCGATTCTTGAGCGGCATACCTTAATCGATTTCTAGATCGATTCTCCATAAATCTGAATCAAAATCTGAAAACATAATTTTTTTTAGATTTTTCGTTCAATTTTCTGGTAGATCCCCTTTGAAAATAAAGAAAAGTGCAAGGAGCCACTATATGGCCCCCAGCGATGCTCATATCTTTGGCAAAAATCATCCGATTCTTGAGCGGAATACCTTAATCGATTTCTAGATCGATTCTCTATAAATCTGCATCAAAATCTGAAAACATAATTTTTTTTAGATTTTTCGTTCAATTTTCTGGTAGATCCCCTTTGAAAATAAAGAAAAGTGCAAGGAGCCACTATATGGCCCCCAGCGATGCTCATATCTTTGGCAAAAATCATCCGATTCTTGAGCGGCATACCTTAATCGATTTCTAGATCGATTCTCCATAAATCTGCATCAAAATCTGAAAACATAATTTTTTTTAGATTTTTCGTTCAATTTTCTGGGAGATCCCCTTTGAAAATAAAGAAAAGTGCAAGGAGCCACTATATGGCCCCCAGCGATGCTCATATCTTTGGCAAAAATCATCCGATTCTTGAGCGGAATACCTTAATCGATTTCTAGATCGATTCTCCATAAATCTGCATCAAAATCTGAAAACAAAATTTTTTTTAGATTTTGCGTTACATTTTCTGGGGATCCCCTTCGAAAATCATGAAAAGTGCAAGGAGCCACTATATGGCCCCCAGCGATGCTCATATCTTTGGCAAAAATCATCCGATTCTTGAGCGGCATACCTTAATCGATTTCTAGATCGATTCTCCATAAATCTGCATCAAAATCTGAAAACATAATTTTTTTTAGATTTTTCGTTCAATTTTCTGGGAGATCCCCTTTGAAAATCATGAAAAGTGCAAGGAGCCACTATATGGCCCCCAGCGATGCTCATATCTTTGGCAAGAATCATCCGATTCTTGAGCGGCATACCTTAATCGATTTCTATTTTGATTCTCCATAAATCTGCATCAAAATCTGAAAACATAATTTTTTTTAGATTTTTCGTTCAATTTTCTGGGAGATCCCCTTCGAAAATCAAAAAAAGAGAAAGGAGCCACTATATGGCCCCCATCGATGCTCATATCTTTGGCAAAAATCATCCGATTCTTGAGCGGAATACCTTAATCGATTCTTAGACCGATGATTCTTAGACCACATCAAAATATAAAAATGTTTAATATAATTTACGGTGTATACTATATTGGTGCATTCGAATTTACCTTTTCCGTCTTGTTAATTAAGTAATTGTGCATTATTTATAAACGTCCGCTGTTGATTCGTCTTATTTGTCGAAAACCATTTCAAAAATGCAACTAAACTAAAGTAAATTAGGCGCAGCGCTCATATTTGATTTAGTTACTTGCATTTTATATGCGCCAGGCCCCACACCCGCTGCCGAAAAAACCCATAAATGTCAGGCCACGTCACAGAATCGCCTGAAAAGCCGGCAACAATTCAGGGGCGTCGAGGAGGGGGACCAGCTTTGGCCGGCTCGTCGACAAGTTGAAACGTCGAAAGCAATTAAAAATGTAGAAAATTCAATCGGAAAAATCTAATTCGATTTCTATGCCGCGTTTTTGCCATTGCTTCGTAGTCGTTCGCTTTGGCAACTTGCTGGAATGTTCAACACTCTCTCTCCACACACACACACATACAGGCGTATAGACGCACACACACACACACACACAGACAACCATAGACCTATACAATGACAGTTAGAAAGGCAATAACTGCCAAGCTCCATAGGCCAAGAAAAATATGGATTCTTGGTCCTCAAAACAACGAGAGAAAAAATATCCTCTACCGGCCAGATTTAGAAATATACTAATGAAATTATATGCCAGCGGATGGTATATATCCTGTCCAGGACGAAGGACAAAAAGAATGTGCCAATAATAGAATTTTGAAACGGGGAAATGAAAAATCTTTCCGCTCTTTCAGACAGTTTTTTGTGAAAGAGCCATTACTATTTTTTGGTTACTTAGGAAGTCTTGTCTCTTCTGGAAATAATTAATTTTTTTTTTTTAATTCTACATTATTTGTATTTTCAAAGTATTTTCTGTGAGTTGCTCTGTAATTTTCCATTGTTAACAGATCCTTTTTTCCACTGAAACTTTAAGTCTGCTCTCGAAGTGGAAAAGTTGAGGGCCCGGCTAGTTAAGAGTACTGCATGTTTTATGGCTCTCCAATGCGTTTCATTAACACGTTGGCAAAAGGTGCGTAAAAGCCTTCGCTAGGATATTCCCAACCCCAGGCACCAGCCCCCAAGCACCCCACCCCCATACCGCCGGCCATGTGCTTTAGCTTTAGCTTTACAAATGAATGCGTCTGGCTAGTGCGAGAAGTTGGAAAAGTGGTATATTTTAGGGGGTATACTCCTCCGGTTTGGTCAAAGGAAAAAAGCTGAACGAACAAAACGTTGCGCCTGTTATTGGCAACTTCTGTATCTGCCAGTGTGTGTGTGTGTGTGTGTGTATGTGCGTGTGTGTGTGTGTTTGTTTGTAACTCCTCCCTTACCCTAAAAAATGTTGGCTATTTGAACATGGCCCACAGGCATTGCCTGGGCCAGGCTTTCTCCACATGCGTCTCTACCGCTCTGCTCTGCGCCTTTTGCCAAAAGCCTCGAGTTGCACATGCACCTAATGCAAATACCCTCACACACCCAGAGAGAGAGAGAGAGAGAGAGAGTGGGCGTTGGGTGGGAGTGGGCGGACTCGGGTGGGTTAGGAGCCAGTGCCTAACCAAATCGAGCCGTGTGTCTGCTGCGGTCGCCGTCAGCAACGCGTAGTCGGAGCTGCGTTTTCTATATACAGTAGATATCAACTAAAACGAAAAAACAGAGTCCGAAAAAAGGATCTAGGAGGGTAAAAAAAAAAGTAAAAATCTAAATCTTAAGGCCAATAGAGTCTTGGAAGTTCCAAGTTCTTGAATATCTACTCATAACCATCATAAATAATATTATCTTAGTAAGCCTTCATATATTTAAGAACTAAAAATAAAAGTATTCTTTCAAGAATCCCCACTGTACATCTATTTGATAGCGTACACGTTAGGAAAATGCATTTATCTCGGCCTATTGCCTGGGCACGAATTTGCAACTTCGGTTGGTGGCAGGACGAGGGTCCTGTTGGGCTCTGTCTCGTTTTTGGCAGGCGCGCAACGAAAAATTCCGGGGATTTGGCTGCCTGGGGGAAAATGGGGGAGGGGCCGGAGCTCAAGCCGCAGTCGTCGCCCCGTAGACTCTAGTCTGGAGTACGATATATTCGCACATGTACTCGTATATGTATATTTGGCTAGTTCGCATTGCGTATACGCACCATAAAATGCAAACACACACACACACACACACATGAATGGCTCACAGACACACACGCATAGACGAGAGCAAACAAATTTTCATCCAAAAATCCGCGCCCAGAAATAGGCAGCAATATTTTTCCATTATTAAAAACCTTTCTCTCTCTCTCTCTCTCTCTCTTTTCATTCTAGGTAAGTTTGTGTCCTGGAGTTCGTTCTTTTTTCCATCATAACGTAAGTACGTAGCATTCGTATTAATAATCTCTAATTGACGACAAGTCTGCACACCTTGCAACACCTCGATTGTGACGTGAAAATTGCAGCGCAAGACGAACTTGGTAAAACCGGGTAGAGGGCTGGCAATTAAGGCCCTGCCGAGTGAAAATTAATGAAGAACGGCGCCAAGTAGCAGCAGCTAGAAAATAATAATAACAAATCGTCGACTGAGGTCGATTCTGAAGGCAATAAGCTGCACACAACCAGCTCGCAGAGCCCTCCATGCCCCCAGTTGCCTTATGCCAGACCTATGTACGGACGATATGTAAATGATTTCAATGGAAGCCCAACAGTCGGTGGCCAGTGCTTTGTGACTGCAACTGCAAATTTAACTACAACTGCAGAAAACTAATAACAAATTATAGCAAAAGGGCCCAAGGAAAACCTTTTCAGTGGAAATAGCAGTAGCGAATCCCTCAATGCCCTCTCAGAAATAATTATTTAAATATTCATAAAATATTTTGTGCAAATCATTCCAGAAACAACAGATGTCTAACTTGTTTTTTTCTAGAAATCGCGATCAATCGTTTGTTAAATTATATAATTAATGGACGGAAAACATTTCGAAATAACCCTAGAAGTATAAACCCCCTTTTAACAAAAACCAATGACTGTTCACTTTCCCCTCGAAGCGCATTTCAGCCCGACCAAAAACTGGAAAATAATTATACCCTCGCCCCACAGCCCAGAGCTCAGAGCTATGGAGGGAGGGGCAAGTAAAAAAATTAATTCATATCCGGTGCATGATTATGCACCAAAACTCTAAGAAATCTATGTGTAGTTTGTGTTGTACGAGTTGATTTTTTTTTTTTTCATTTTCATCCTGCACTGGCTGGCGGGGGAAATGGCCACGGCCAGAAGTAATTAGGTGGCCGGACTGGGTGACCGGTTATGGGGGTGTGAAATATGTAAAATATGAGAAGTTTAAATCGCAAATAAGCCAACGCACAGTTGACAGAGATACCCTGAAACAATGCAGGGGGGTTGGAGGTGGGACAACCCCTGTTAAACCGACACTCGACGGGGATCGAAAGCCCTCGGGGATGCTCTTTGAGCTTGGTATTAAGAATATATGCCAGTGTATGTTTGAAGTGAATTATATATTTCTGTTTAGATATCGGCCGACTCCACACAGATGGCTGGTTATGGCTGGTCGAGCCGAGGGCGGTTCTCGCACTTGTGAATTTATTATGTGTAATATTTAAATGTATTTCGCAATCATAATCATCAAACGAAACTAGATCCTCCACCTGGGGTGTGGCCTTCAATTCGGAACAGTTGGGCCCACATGCCACATGAGTCTGGTTACATTTTATTTATTTAATTGGTACGAAACTTGGAAATTCACTCGTCAAAGTTTACACTCCCGTGGAAGGCAACATTGTTGGGAAACTTTCTTTTCGGCAACTCATAAAAATCGCTTCCTGACCTTCGCTGAACCCGCGGCCTCATACAGTGCATTGCCTTCGATATGGATTCCCTCCAACGTCATAGCCCCCACCCTCAGAGCCAATAATTCATAAGCAAAACTTTTGCAAATATAATAATTCAACTTAGAATAATAACGAATGGGGGATCAGGAGTTAAAAGAGGATTAGTTTTGATACTCTTCCCATACCTTATTAAATATTATTCTTGATAAACATTGTTGATAATAAACTGTTGTTATTGGAGATAGCTTAAAGATAAAAGTATTTCTTATAATTTATTATCTTATTATATAAAAGGGTATCAAGCTTTGAACTTAAATATAAAAACACATAAAGAAATTGGCAGAGCTGTAAACAAAAAGAACAGAAATACCTCGCGCAGCATCTAAATTGCAAGTTTTTGGAAAACTTTCTCACACATAGCCCCTCCGCAATGCCCCCCATCCATTATTTTTTTTAGCCACCGTCCTAGCCCCTCGAAGGCAACGCATAAATTTCAAAACGCGCTCTCATAAATACGAAGGATTTCAACAGCTCGCGCACTCACACAATGGCACCCCCTTCCAGGGTAAAGAAAACTAAGAACCTGAAAGGAAAGAAAGGAAACCTTCGGATAAAATCGATTCGCACGCAGCATCTGCCAAAAAAAAAGAAAAAAAAATAAAGCAGATTCACTGAAGTAACTGCCCTTGCATTTTATTCGCCCCTCCCACCCTCGCCCCCTGGCTCACGGCGGGAACTGCATTTTTTGGCCAACCCTTACGCGGACTCTCCTTTTTTTGTATATTTTGTTTTTTTTTTCTGGTTCTCCCCCGCCGAAACGGTGCATCTCGAAAAGTGCAGTCGAATGCAGTGACTGCGCCGCGAACAGGCGCCCAGCATCGGCAGAAGGCGGACAGGAGCATTTCAGCTGCACTGACGTTGCACTCCAGGTTCCGAGTTCCAAGTTCCCAGTTCCCAAGTATCGGCACAAGTACAAGCAAGCTGCGAAGCAAAAGCAAAAGCACAAGCACAAGCACAAGTACAAGTCGAAGTCGCCGCCTCAGTCCCGAAGATGTTCGCCAAAAAGGAGGAGAAAGCGCGCGCAAAATTCGCGTCGCTCCTCCTTTGTGTGTCTGGGTAATGCGGCTGTGTGCGTGGGTATCTGTGTGAGTCTCAAGTTTGGGCCAAGTTTTCTGAGTGAATGATTTCGGGGGTGGGGGACACTGACGCACTTCGCAAGTGCAACAAAGAAAGTAAACTGAAGGAGGAAGTCCTTTAGTTTCTTTTCGCTTTTTCGTTCTCATGTCAAGTCTTAAAGAAACTTAAGCGAAAATCAATCAAAAATCTAAATGATATAAGAAAATCAAAAATACAAAAAGTTTCCAGAAAGCCGCCAAGTCAACTAACTTACCCCGATGTCCTGCCCCATCTAATAGCACTCGCCACCCCCTCGAATAACAGCCCCTATTTGTCTATCGCTGTTGGTTCTGTTGCATGTCGTGTTCGTGCGGCTCCGTCCTATACAAATAATCAATAAATCTAATTCAATTATTATTATAATTATATTTTGAACATTCATAGACATTTGTATAAGGCTGACTAAGCATTTTCTTGGTAAATAACATATAATATTATTATGTGCCATAACGTGCCTGAACCCACACACACACACACACATTTAGGGTATAGAAATATATGTGCATGTGTAATGACTGAGAGTGGCACCCTCGTTAATTATTCAAAAGCAAAGCACCCACAACAGTCCCACTAATGGCAGAGCACCCCCTACGACCCCTGAGCACCGCCGATAGCACCACCACTTTCCGACTATTGTACTGCCGGGGCCCAATAGATGTGTGCGGAGAGATAGCGTCGATGTATTGGGAGGAAAATTCATTAGTCTGCATAATGAATAAACATAAAGACAAATAAAATTATTCCAATTAAAATAAATTGCGCACCAATATTAAAATAAATTTACGTTCCAAGGCATACCCCTGCCCCAGAGCCACCCACCCATCCAGCCATCCAGCCATCCAGCTGAATGTAATTAAGGGAAATGCTATGTGTGCGAGCAAATAGAAATATTCACAGGCCAACTTCTATAATTTGAACACTCTCCAAGGGCATTTTGTGCAAATCAATACAGGGAGACTTTAAGACGAAACTAAGGCTATCCCTGTATGTGTATAAACTCGCAAGAAAACCAGTCTGAGTGACATTAACATTAGGCGTAATAAATTCCAATGAAATGTTGAAAATATATTGAAGGCTTAAGTGCTTTTACTCATCAGAGTTGGCGGGTGGGGGTGGGGCAAGTGAAAAAAGGGCCTGGGCACATAGTTGGCTGTAACTTTGTGGCATCCGCACCACCTGCCCCACCAAACAGGCCACCCACCCATCCATCTATCAGGCCAACCGCCCCCCCAAGACAATTAAACTTTTACAGTGCAGTGCAGAAGGCAGCTTATGGCCTTCCTACTTCTAATGTTGCAACTATAAAACATACTTTGTTGCTGAATTATATTTAATCAATTTTTATTGCACGCCGACTTCATTAAAGTATAAAACCATTGAGTGTGTTTGTGTGCCCCAACTGCCGCCTGCACACACACTACATATATTGCAATAGCGGCGGGAGTGGGTGGAAGGAATGGGTGGAAGCCTTCCAAGTTGCAACAAAATACCCGCCCAGCATTGTAAACGCAACTCTGGCAACTGGCCGTTTCAAAAGGAAAACACACTGAAAATATACAGAAGGCTGCAAGACAGCAGCAACGTCGTCATCGACATCGAGCGACGGCGTCTTGGCGGCCATAAAAGCATTTCTAGCTTGTTTAATGTTTATTTTATAGTTTAAGTTTGCATTTATTTGGTCTTTTAGTTTTTATTCGTCGCCGCTGAAGCTACGGCTGCAGGCGCATAAAATGACAAAAACAAAAAGCCATGGGAGACTAAAAACTGCACAGCGAAAAAATATAGCTCGGGTTGCCACTCACAAGAAGTAATCTCAAATGATATATGATTTGTTTTTAATGCTAAAATATATTTAGAATAATGGCACTTGAGACTCTGGCAGCTGGATCCACATCCTTCTGGCCATGGGCGTGGAGATGAGGGGCTCGAGACAGCCGACTGAATGACTTTGCCTATAGCTGGCAATTAACTATTTGCCTTTGAAACAAATCAACGGAAGCACTTTATTTGCTCAGCCCTAATTACAACAAACAATTACACCGAACGGCTGGGAGCAGGGAAAAATTGGAAGAAAAGCCAACCCCCCTGCGATTGACAGACAGCCCCAGACTTGCATTGTGGGGCAATAACAATAACCCCAGGAAAATGACAAAAAAAAATAGCCACACAGTGGATGTCGCACAAAAAACAAACCAAAACGCCAGGCATTTAGTTTAAATATGGGGACAACCTGCACAAATACAAATTGAGACTCATTTACAATAAACATTATCCACATATTCAAGTTAATTATATCGCAAGACCAACGTCCAACACACAAACGACAACCAACAATCGACTAATAAAAAAATGTGTATAAGAAGGGAAATACTTAATTTACAGGCGATTTCTACCTACAACCTGCCCGCCACACAAATTACAATAAATTGTTAAACATGCCACTGGATTGTTATTTATATTTGCATTACAACCGCTTCTTATTCTGACCCGTATTCTTTTTTTTGTGTTTTGGTTACATTTTATTGTAGTTTTTTTCCGCTGAATTTGAGTGCGGTTTTTTATCAAGTCGCATTTAATATTGTATTTACACTGTCTGGTAGCCGGGGCGGAGCGGAGCGGCTCATTTGGCTTAAATATCTCGTGTCAAGCAGACATTTGACATAAATTTTATGTTTGCATTTAAATACACATATTGACAGCGGCAACTGTAGTCAATAGTCAACAAATGCCGCCCCCCCGCAAATGCAAAATTAAACAAACCAAATTCAAATTCTAATTTAATAAATAAATATAATTTATTACAAGGTATATCTTTAAGAACTGAAATAAATTGAGGCAGAATGTCGCGCCGGAAAATGTGTGCCAAAATAAAAAATTTCTTTCGGCTTGGTGCATGAGAGAAAAAAAGAAAGCAACTTTCTCCCGAGGAAGGGGGTGCTGTGGCACAGAGACTCCTATGGGGGTGGTGCGAGGAGGGCGGCGGGGTCTGTGGCTGCATATAAATTATTAGCAGTCATAAATATGCCATAATGTCATTTATTATATACGTTTTCATTTTATATTTTTTTTTGTCGCGCGACAAGCGAGTCTGTGCCTTTTCCTTGTGCTCGCATGGGGAAAAGGCGAAAACTTTTATTGCCAAGTTTAATGAAAAATTATAAAAGGCGTCTCGCTGTCACTGTGGCAGTCGCCGTCGCCGTCGCCGTCGCTGCCTGCGCCAGGAATATTCAAATTGAAGGCAGCATAGTTCACCTTGTGGCGGACCGAGTTCCGCTCCTGTCTAGTCCTGCGCAGCCTGCCGCCCATCCCACCCATTGTAGTGGGTATTATTTAAATTATAAATTATTGAATATTTTCCGCGTCGCATTTTGGCAGCCCTGTCGATGTGCCAAGTCACAATCGCCGGCCCCTTGGCCCAGGGTCCTGGCTTTTGGTCCTGCCCGGTTTCTGTTGCGAACGCGTCTAGCCCGGGAATCATTATATTTTATATTACGTATATAAATATTAGATGATGGCAGTGTCGGCAATTTTTCACTGCGCCCCATTCAGCCAGGCGTTTCTCGTTTCTCGATCCCAAAAAAAACCAAAAATGGGTATCATGGCTTTTGAATTTTGTTTGAAACATTTTTGAATTTTTAATTCGGTTTCTTTATTCAAAAGCGATGAAGCCCAAACCTTTTTAAAATTCCTTCTAAAGTTAACCCTTAAATTTTCGAAAACTTTCACATATTCATGACCCATTTTTAATGATATTACAAATCTCCCTACACGAATATTAAAATCTTCAAACCAAAATCTGATATATGATCGTTTTTTGCATCATTTTTTATGGTTACAAAATTTTAAGGGTATGTTGTCTTCTTTGTTCAGGACGATCCAATTTTATTCTCATTTTTATTTTCATTTTTTTTATATTTAAATAATAGATTAAGCCGGAGCAGGAGACCGCGAGTACCGGCGCTGACGTTGGGTGGTAGATTCAGGACCTCAGCCCCGGTAGCTTGGCAGTAAGTATCTGTATAATCAGGGGTTGATTTCTGTTTTTATGTATTTGCATTATTAATAAATTCCTTGCCCGTGCATTTGGTCATAATTTTTCGTGGGCTGCGTCCCCGTTTCGTTACGTTTCGTTTACTTATTGTCGTATTTTTATATTTATTTTATAAATTGCATAAATTGATGAAACATGAGGGTGGCAACGCGAACGGCACAGGCAGAGGCACAGGCAAAGGAGCGGCTTTGTCTGACAATTTCCCACTACCACTCTGTCTGTTTTGGACAATGTTTTGTTTGGTCACTCAAGTTTTTCACTTTTAATTAAAAAGCAATGGCGCTGGCTGTCTTTGTTTGCTGCTGTTGGTGTAGTTGTTGCCGAAAGTGGAAATTGACATAAATTGATTTTATCGCTGCAGATTTAATGACAAGGAAAAACTTGCTCCAAACCCCAAACCCCACAATCCATCCATACACTCCATAGCATTCTCATTCTCATCCCAATCGACCCCAAAAGCAATGCAATTTTTGTAATGAAAATGTTTAAACGCATAAAAATCGCCATTGCCCAGGGCCAAGGATTTTTATGCACTGCTGTCGCATTTTCGCGTTTACATTGTAAACTGGCTGACAGGCGGATCGAAGGGGCCGGTCCGGTCCGGGACGGGCCAGTCCTGAGTCATGCCTGGCCGCATGGGCTTGTCCAGGAAGGACTCCTCAAAAGACCCAGCACGGCGGAGAAGAGAAGACTCTGGTTCCAGGGTCCTGGGTCCCGTACTTGTACTCGTACTTGTACGTGGCCACTCGGCAAAAACGCAAATATTTTATTACGCTTCAGACCTGAGTAGTTGCGTTGTAAATTCTGTAGTTTTACGGCGTTCGAGTAGTGCTTACCGCATACACAGAGAGAAAATGGACATACATATTTAGTGAGAGACAGTAATCTTCAACAAAGTGTCTCAAGATTATTCAAAGTGTTTGGAACATGTCCTTCTGCCGTATGTGTGCTGACGGTAAACAGTACTGCCCGCCTGAAAGTTAAGGTCCTTCGAATCCTACATTTAATTAGATTGCAGCCTAATCCTTGGGCTTTCGTTTGTTTGGCCTTCCTTCGCCCAGGTGGCCCTCGAGTGTCGCCTCTTCGAACTGTATTGATTTAATTAAACACGAAATAATTTCAGAGAGCGAGAATAGTTATTGCCGTATTGGCCGCCTTAAAATGCATAATCGCCCAAGAAATGTGTGACGAAATTTGCATTAAATTGGGCTTAAACACACACAAACACACACACTTTGACTTACATCTATTTTAGGTCTTCGTGCCATAATCGACACGTGTGGGAGACATAAATATTGAAGACATTTTAAAATTTAATACGCCACTTAGGCACGAATTAGCATACAAAGTGAATTAATTACGAGCGTTATACAATTAAGTAAATTTCATTATATTGAATTTTTAAATTTGTTTCCCCGCCACACACACACACACACATCATACACACAGTGACACACACACACACTCCATACCCGGGCAAAGTGAATGTAATTAGAAACACAAATATAATTATGGACAACACACTCTCGAACAGGAGAGAAAAGGTGAATGTGAACGGCTATAGATATGGAATATGGAGCACACATCGCATACAACACGCTATGGTACATTCGGTATGCAGATGTCCGGCGAAGCTCGGAACACGGAAAGCTCATTATGAAACGCCAAGGGCCGGTCGGAGGAGACACTGTTTATAAGAGCGTTGAATGGGATTGTTTTGAGCCAGAATCAATAAATTAAATAATGACTGAGTTTTAATAATTGATCTCCCCACCCCCAAGAGCGACCATTTAAGGAGTTTGTACTGTACCTACCGAAACGCAACTCTGAGAGTGTCTGGGTCGTGACCATTGAACGACCTTCTTGATTATTAAAATACAATTTTTATTTTTAAATACTTCACTTTCAGGTCCGATTCAGGGCAGGACCTTCTCCCCGTCATTGTCTGTCTTAAGGGTTCCTGCTGACCCACCTCCTTTTCCGCCCCTTTGGCCCATCTGCCTTGACTTTAGTCCTTTGGCGCCTTCCATTGACCTTTCGCTTTTTTCATTCCTTTCTGCGCTGCGCACCGAGCTCAATTATAATTTATTATTTTCCCTTTTTTCGTAGTAATAATAATAAGAAGATGAGGCAACATCCGGCCCTCTTTCTTATTCATTCTTTTTATATAATTTTACAGGCTGCCGGCCACGCCCACATAAATTATGCCTTGTGTAATAATTAATATGCCGTCACTTTGCCCGGCCAGGACTCTTCGTCCTTCTTCTTCTAATTTTGCACTTTTTCCCTGGCCTTTCTTCGGATATAATTGTATTTATTTTACATTTAAGCGCATTTTAAGTCGCAAGTAAGTAGGAGATATAGAAGAATGAGGTCCGGGGAGGAGTGGGCACCCAGAGACTGGGCAATTTAAATGACAAAATTATATATTTAGTGCCCCCCCCCCAGCCCAGGCCGACCTTCTAGATTGGCGAACCCTCTCTCCCCCTATCGCTTGCTTTCTTTGTCTCATTCCCTTTCTCTGTCTCCGTTTCTCTGTATTGTAAATGTAATCAAAAATATCGATCGGTTTTATGCAAATTGACTGCGTTGCCCCCCGCCCCTCCTGCCCGCCCGTTTGCGGTCTCTTCTTGGCCTTTCTTCGCTTTATATATAAATATATATATAATTTCTTTTTTGTTCTATTTCTATTTATGCCTTAATTTAGCAAGAAAATGGCGGCGAAATCATAAAATTACATTATAATAAAAAAATACTTATTATGCTGGCGTCAGTTGGTCCTCGACCTCGTCCTGCCAGGACGCTTTCTTCGGGCTCACAATTAAATTGCATTTCCTTTGGCTTTTTGTTTTGTGGCTGAATTTATACATTTTTGCTCACCCTGTGGCTTTGTTTTCTCGCTGTTTTTATTTTTTTGTTGTTTATTCTTTTTTTTTCGTTTTATTCTGTTGTTGCTGCAATTTCTAGTTGATTGGAATTCAATTAATTTTATTTGCTTTACTCTGCAATTTCCTTTGCATTTTTTATTGTCCCCGTATTTATTGGCACACACCGCAGCCAGGAAAAAGGACGCGAGCCTTGGGAAGGAAAAAGGACGTGAGCCTTGGTTTGGGGTGTGAACGAATGAAAGAAAAAGCCACGGAAAACCACAGCTAAGCTGCAGTTTAATGGCGATTTCATTTCACTTTTTTATACTCTAAAAAATGGCTAGAGTATGAAATATTAATTTAGTAAAGTGCCTTTAAAAAAATCGAAATTAAAAAATATTTAATCCTTCTTCTTTTGTATCTAAATCGACATAGTAGTCCTGTGTACCTTCTTAGTGTATTGGCAAGTTCGGCTCTCGCCCATTTCGCCTTTTGTTCTGGCTTTACTTTTGCTTTGCATTTGGCGCCAATTTAGTAAATAATAAAAATGGCAGTCAGAGCTTGCACTTCGCACTTAGCGGTGGTCCCAGCTCACCCTGGCCACGCCTCCCTCTGGGTCGTCCGCCCCTATTGTCGGTGTTTTTGTGGTCACCGGTCGTCACTGCGGACACTTTGTGGGCTTGCGGACTGCGGTGGCCTTTTGTTTGCTCCTCGTTGACTTATTGCCCGACTGCATTAGTTGTGACCCAACCGAGCCCGGACTCGAACCAGCCCCAGAGCTGGCAGACCAAGTCAGCAGCTAGGAGCTCTGATTGCCAGTCGACGCGGCGTATACGTAATCTGCATTTGACTTGGCCCGGTACTGAAACCTGGGCTGGTCCTGGGACTGGGCTTGGGATATTTAATTGTATTTCATTAATAACAATTTGTGAAATGAAAAAAGAGGCAACCAAGAAAATTGATTATGGCTGGAGGAGGTCCCTTGATAGTCGTTTTGTAAAAGTAAATAAAATGGTAAATACTGCCATGGTTCTATAAAATTGTATTTAATAAAAATTCAGTTTAATTTCTTAAATTAAAATGTATTCCTGTTGGAACATAAATTCTTATTCCAACATAGTAGGGCTTAAGGCAGGGTATTCCTGCAAACAGCACTCATACGCCCTGTTGTACTGACCACTGTTGTGGCCGTAAACGTAAATTAATTTAGCTGAAAGCTGTAAAGTTAAAGCTTTGTTCACAGTTTGTCCAGTCCTGAATGCAACTAGGACTCGACTTCTTAGCCCGACGATGGCGCCAACAACTGCCACTTTGTTTTGTTCTTTTCTGCTTTTTTCCCCATTTTTTCCTTCTTGTGGGAGGCAGTGGCTGTACTTGAGGATGAAGTTTAACGCCCCGCCCACTGGCACAGCCGCCCACTGGCACAGCCGCCCAGTTGGCCGTGTCATGTGACAAAGTGGCATTGAGGGCGATAGGGCCCGAGATATTGCGGTAGGCCGCCGACCGGAAGCGGGCAATTAAGTGTCATTAAGCTGACACAGACGGATTTTGCATAAAAATAAATGAGTTAAAATAATATTAAATATAGGCACCTTGAGGCCGCCAGCGCCGCCGCTGATCGCAATCACATGTGAAAAAGGGTGAGACACTTATTGTTTAGTTTGCAGCTCATTTGCATTTTCAATTTGCATATAAATAAATTTCGTGTACAATACAATAATAAACAAAAACTTCGAAAACGTCGAGTCAAAGGCAGCATTTAAAAGTGCAATTCATGGGCCGAATAATAATAAACAGCATGAAAAAAAATACATAATACAGAAAAAAAATTACAGATCTGACTACGAAATACAACTGCGAACCTACTAATAACAATTTCCGGCGCTGCATTATGCAAATGACTTTTTACGGCGAAAATCTCAGCAAACCGAGGCAACTTTTCTTCGCATCGACTTACAGACTTACAGGCACTTGACTGCTGGCTGCTGGCTGCCGGCTGCCTTTTGTCAGCGAAATATAAAAAAAAAACACCGGAGAAACAAACAAATAATTGCATACAAAATGTGTGCGATTTATTTGGGAAATAACCGGCAGCGGCGAAACATTTTTTCTTTTTTTTGTATAGTTTTTAATGAAATCAAAGGGGCACAGATTGTTGCATCACATCCTCGGCTTGGCCAAGTAGAAATTATAATGCAATAAAAACAGCAGCGGCAGTGGCAACTGCAAAAGGCCAACTTAACGAACAGGCCGGGCCGACAAAGCCACGCACAAGCCACAAAAAACAATAAACAAGAAAAGGCTTGAGATTCGAGGAGATCGAATAGTCGAATACCCTTCACCTGTGCACTTGGAGAAGGTTACACCTTAAAAGCTAACATTTCTTAAGAATTTCTTACAAAACAAAAGCAATTTTCTGGCTTGGTTTCAGGTATTACTGGGAAATTGTAGATCTGAAAAATTATATCGATTTCATAGTTGTTTGTTTACAGTGCAATACTCAATCAAATTTGTCAGCCTTAAGCCCTGACTCACGATACCCGATACGCTGTCAATAAAATAATAAATAAATACAAGTTGGTCCTACTCAGCTGAGAGCTCTCAGCGTTGACGATGACGAATATTATTGCTGCTGTTTGGCTGTATTTTTAGTATAATTATGGCGAAAAAATGGGCCAGCCAACTGCGGGCATTACACACACATATAATTTAAATTTAGTTTAATTGTTATTCTCCGGTAGCGGGCCCGATTGCTGCCTGCTGCCTGGGGTTGCTGGTTGCTGCCTGCTTTTGCGGCAAGAAATAATAAAGCAAAAAACATGACAATTGCAATTGCGATTGCAAATGGAAATGAAAATGGGAATGGTATGGTATATTGTATGCCAAGCTGGCTGGCTGCAACAGCAGCTGAATGTGAAAATTAAATAGATACAATTAAACATCCGCTAAATAATAAAATGTTCAAATGTTGCTGCTATTGCAGCTGCATTAGCGGACGTGGGGGAGTGGTAATAATTAAGTATGCTGAACAAAAATGCAAAAAAAAAACAACAAACTACATTAAGCAGATGACGGTGGACGTTGGCCGGTCACCGGTGGGGAAAAAGTGACAAAGTCGTAAAATTCACAAATATTTTCAAGAATGTTGCGTGGGAAACTTTTACGATAAACACGGAACTCTCTCCTCACCTCCTCAGGTTTCTTTGGCCAAAAATCGTATAGGTCCGGAGGTGGCTACATTGTTGTTAGTGAGGTAACCAGAACTTCTTAGCCTTCTTGTTTTTTTATTTTTGTATTTTGAATAGGTTTCTTTCTGTGCACCTTTCTTCCACCTGGCTGCCAAAAGCAGCCGTAAAAGGCAGCCCGGCTTTTATATAAAATGCAACCTAACCATAAAAATGCAGGCTCAGGACGATGAAGGATCCCTTCCTCACACTTGCCATTTATTTATGTTATTCCTTGGCCTGGCTGGCCCAATAAAAGTCCTGCCAGTGTTTTAACTACAATGTTGGCGGCTGGGTCGCAACTGCCTGAGCAAATTGCATTATTTGTGTGTGTATGCCAGGGCAGCCATCGAGTTGATTTCTCTCCACTGTTTTGCACAAATTTGATTAAGCAGAACAGAGTACCTCCTGCCACCCACCATCCCAGTGTCCCTATCGAGACGCGACGCGTTGTCAAGAAGTCATCGATACTTTTGCGCAATCAGCGCAATTTGTTAGCGACGATGTCGAAGTCGAAGTTTGTCCTGCCAGCCAACCAGTCAGTCAGTCATCCATCCTGCCTGCCACTGCCTGAGCCTGAGCCTCTGAGCCTGGAAATCAAATTTAATATTATTATGATACACTTGTGCGGCAAACGAAGCAAGTGCCGATTCCCTTCTTGCCTCGACAAATTTTTCAAAAAGGGTGTTGTCTGATTCCTAACCTGACTTGCTCACAACCACCCTTGGCGGTTCGGCAAGGGTCTTACACTTGATTATATATTCCAACATATTCACGGCTCAATAGAGCAGGAGTGCGTCGATTTCCTGTGCGCCCTGCCATTCATCACTCCCCCCAAACATATTCTTTTTCGTTTCTTTTTTTTTTTATATGTATGAAAATAATAAGTGAAAATATTCATGTTTGGTTTTAGCGCACAATTGCGCACGTATCGATACGAGGACGAAGGACCTAAGGCCTGAAGGAAGGGTTGTACTTGCATTATTTATGGATCTCACACTTTCGAGCCAAGCACTCGGCTAGAATTTATAATCGCAGCTGTTCATAAAATATTCTAGAATCTGTTTGCAAAATAAATAATTATATGCTTCTATCTTTTTTTAAATTTTATGGCCATAATTCTTAAGCTCTTCTTCTTTTCTTTTGCACTCAATTAAAAGAGCTGTGGAAAAGAAAACACTTCTGGTATGCCCTCCGCCCCTCGGAGTATTTTAGTGCAGATTTTTAACATTTTATATTGCACGTCATTACAGACAATTAAATGCAAAGTAGTTTCCTGCACTTGCCTCTGCTTCTTGCCTCGGCTGCTTCTTCTTCCACCTTAACTGTTCACTATGCAACCACCCACTATACTATGCACCCCGCCCCCTTTATCCGCCCACACGCGGTCAAATGCTAAAACAAAAAAAAACGAAAAAAGTTGAGAAGTTAAATGCCGACATCTAGTGGCGTGTAGCAACAACAATGCCGAGGCATTCATTCATATGTGGCACACAGCAACAGCAACAACAACAGCAATCGTGGTAGTAGCAACACCAAAACCAACAACAACAACAACAACAGGCAGTGATTATTGCCGCAACAGAGCACATTACACTTGTTGTTGTTGCCTGTTTTTAAAAATACTCTAAAAATGGGGCTATAAAAATTTTGTAAATTATTTCAAAAATCTAATACTTACTATAAAAATTTGTTATTTTTAGTTAGTTAAATAAATAATATATTTAACTACTATTTTTGATTGTACAAAATGTCTATTTTATAAGTAAATTATCCCCATATATTTTATTCAACAATTTAAGCATAAAGTGTATACAACCCTTCGTTTTTTTTAATCTACATCTTTTGCCATTTTTGTGGCTTTTTGTTTTAGTTTTCCTTTTTTTTTATGTTTTCTTTGTATGTGTTCCATGTTGCTTTCCTCACTCGCTTTTTGCTGTTGATTGCAAATCTACATACGGACAGCGGACAGACGGACAGACGAACGGACTCACGGACAGGCGGACAGGCAGAGGAGGAACTAGTCTTACTTACTTACACTCGTATGGAAAAGATAAATATCAGAGGCTCTGACGTTGGGTTTTTAGCAAATGCAGCGACTGCAGAAACAGTAACAGAAACAGAAACAATACCGACATACAAGAAAAACAATTATTATAAATACATATAGTGCATGGTGCATAGTATTGTGTATAGTGTTGTGTTGCAGTTGTGTTTCATGGGTCTACGCAATTCAGTTTCAGTTTGGCCCACGACTGACGACAACTTCCGCCTCGGCCTGGCCTCGAATCGGTTGAATGAGGTTGCAATTTATGCCACTTGCTACTTTGCCACTTTATTATTATAATACAGAGAGAAACACTTTTTACTTGGTTGCTGCCGACTGCCGTCTGTGCCGCCACCCGTTTGGCTGTCCATTATTTTTGCAGTGTTTTGTAAGCGTTTTTTCATCAGCATGTTGCAATTGATAGTCGGGGAGTTGGTGGGGTATGAATTATTCAAACGCTTTTCAGGAAGTGCCTTACTTTTTGAGTTGTATAATTTATGGATATCCCCCATCCATCCATCCTCTTAGGTGGCAAACATATATAGAAAAAAAACAAAAAAAATCAAACCAGAAACAACCAGGCTATTGGTTACAATTAATTACATTTTTACATGATCCAGCAAATCGCATTAGGCTGACAAATTGGCGTGAAGAGCAAAAACCATAAATGCCAAATCACAGACCCCCAAC
The DNA here is from genome assembly GCA_035045925.1 of Drosophila atripex. Lineage (NCBI taxonomy): Eukaryota > Metazoa > Arthropoda > Insecta > Diptera > Drosophilidae > Drosophila > Drosophila atripex. The sequence continues at coordinate 17,079,836 of JAWNOP010000012.1, read as the reverse complement.
AAAAGTCAAAAGTCGCATTAGGCCAAATGCAATTGCCGGCAATTAGAGGCGGCATAAAAAAAAGTAAATACGGATTACTAAATTAATAAACTCGACCCACGCACAAGTTGAATAAAACAAGGGAAAAACTAAATGCTGGCAAATTATTTAACATTGACAAATTGCCAATGTGGCCGGCAGAAAAAAGAGCCCATTAAATATGCATAACATAAATAACGAGGCACGAAAAATAGTAGGAGTTTTTTTTTGCAGGGCTTTTAATAACATCAGTAAATCAACAAATTAAAATTTGTGCATTTTGTCTGGTGTGAAGGTGTGGCAGTAAAAATGTGGCAAAGCAGCAACAAGTTACGGCAACATGTTGCCACGGATTCAATCTGCCCGGGCCACTGAATACTGTTCCTGGCCAAAACCACAAAAACCCGGAAACCACAAATATTTTGACAAACACACAAACATAGAGGAGTATTATATATATATAGTATATATGTATGTATGTACTTTAAAGGCAATTGTGTTCCATTGCGTAATTGTAGGCCTGCAACGCACACGCATACAGCAAAAATATGCCGAAATCAACGCAAACAGATTCCACCAAGGCATCAGAATCCTGCAGCAAGGAAGCTGTCCAAGTCCAAGTCCTTTCACACAAACAGCCCCCATAACTGTGCTACCCCCAACGCACACTTACTTACCCACTCACATCCACAGATGTTTTCGAAAAACTGCAGCTGTGTTTGTGTGGCTTCAAGGTCAAGTACAAGCCAAGCAGCCACCCCAAAAAAAATAAAGGAAATACAAAAAAAAAAAATAAACCCAAGCCGAACAGAGCAGAGCAGACAAACGCAGGACACCGAAAGACATCGCAGACATTTCCTACCCACTCTGCCATTTCCCAGCACCAACTCCGACGCCCCCTTTTGCGGCACATTGCCAACATTTTTGGGCGGCAAGTACGACGGGCCAGAAGGGGGGGAGTGGCTGTTACTTTTGGCGCTTTACTGCTGCTGAGGGGCTTCTAATGTGGCTGCTTGTTGCCACTTTCCACCCAACTCGCCCTGCTCCTTTTTGGAAAAAGGTTGACTTTTGAGAGTCGACATGATATTTTCACGCTTTTATTGTTTGCTCTTTTTTTATTTCCGGCTTAAAAGGCAAAGTAAGGGGATATCTTGTTTTTAAGTGGCTAGGTGTAAAATATTCTTCAAAATATATGATTTCTTAATGGCAAGATTGTTATTTTAGTTAAAAAATACATAAAGAAAATACATTTAACTCTATAGAAGTGTATCTTTTTAAAAAGTAAACCATTTATTATTTCACAGTCTTAAAATATAGTCTTAAAATATAAACCTCTATTCCCGATACAATATTTAATCTATTCTAATTTTATAAAATTTTTATAAACCCTGTACTAAAAGATATCAAATAGTCGACGCCTTGAGTTCCCTCGAACTGATTTTTTTGGTCCTTTTGTTGGCCTCACTTCCCATTTTACCAAAACTGAAAAACAACTTGTTGAGCTCGGCTCTTAGCGAAGCTTTAAAGTCAAGTCGAGTGCAAAAGTGGCAAGCTGGCAGGGAAATCGGGAAAAGGGAAGCTGAATCGGGTAAGTAGCAGGAGCAGTTGCATTCATTCTGCAAAACATGAACAAGAAAAGTCCATCCGGAGTCCGCACAGTCTTGGGGAGAATTCCGAATTGGCTCGGGTTGGTTGCACATTTTCTGGAGGGGGACGGGAGGACAACTACAAAAATCAGGATATTATGGAGAAGAAGGGTGCACACTCGCTGCACTCTCGACTGGGCGGCCAGAAAAGCTGGCCAGAACTCCTTGAGAAAAGTTTGCGGTTTGGCTGCACAAGGAACTGTGGAAAACCACAACCTTGCACTTGCAGCTTCAGGTTTGATTTAAATATGGAATATTGTTTACATCTGGAAGCTCACTATCTCAAGAAGGAAATTTCTTTGCTGCCCTTTGTTGTGAATATGTTATTGTCCTGGCCTGATTATTATTTTCTTTTGTCGCCCATCTGCGTATAAGTTTTTCGGTTAAGAAAGCCAGGCTCACTCACTCGCAAGAACAGAAAAAATATTAAAAACTCAGACTCAGACGAGGGGGGTTGGAGGTGTTGGAGAAAAAAAAACAAACAGACATACACACACCTTTGGCACCTTTGTCTGTTTCGGATTTGTTTGTCACTTTTAATTTGGCACGATGCCGTAGAACATCTTCCGCATGTGCAGCAACCCCCCTCTTATAAATGTTAGACAAAGGGACAAAGTTTTGTTTGATTCCTTTTGTATGTGCAGCCAACGGCGACGAGGCAGAAAAATAATTATCATTGATACAAAAGCGCGGAAAATACTTCGATGCGTCGGCAGGTGAGCTCGGCATATATGTTAATATACAACATATACATTTGCCTGATTAAAATGCAACGATGTCGGGTGCTTTCAAACAAAGGACAAGTCTCAAAGTCACCTTTCGTTCTCATACACATTCCCAGTAGCAGTGGCAGTAGTAGCAGAAACATTTCCCATCCAAAATCTGTTGCCCAGATCCATCAATACGAGAGAGTGCAGCAAATAAACAAATTATATTAGTCATCTAATAATAACCGCACACAAAAATCTGGCCAGGGCTCATCAATTTATTATAGATTTGCTGCGGGCATCGTTGGCAGGAAGGGATTCCCGCTCGGTGAGTGATTTATGCATTTTTGTTGCAATGTTGCATGCTGTTCTGGTGCCGGAGGTGTGCGGGTATCGCACTCCATTCAATATTTTATTAATCGCATGTTATCAATCAAACAACGACTACAATCTGCCATTGTCAGGGCCGTAAAGTGTCCAGAGACAGAAACTGAAATGGATCAGAAATTTAAGCCAAGGGGTTACAGTAGGGATTGTTTAGGAAGGTAAAGGATAAGTGGTTCTTATTATTATAACATAGTATAATGTATATAATCTATAATGTATATATAATGTATATAAATATAACATTGAAATTATAACATGCAAGTTATTTCTTTAAAATGATTAATAAACAATGGTTAGAAACTAGATCCTAAACACTTAACAATTGACATTGTTAGTCCTGGCACGTGGGTCCGTTTAGGCAGCTTAACCTGTACACACGATGAGGGGGGGTGAGTGGCATAGAAGAAGCGACCACATGCCACACACACGGCGTATGCGTAATGCGCAAATCAAAATCAGAAATTCGAAACCACCGATTGCCCCCAGCCGGGAGAGACTTGAACCTGCCTGCCCCTTTAAGGCTGCGGCTACTTAGCAACAAATTCGATTTACCAGACCGGATTCTGTCTACGGCCTGCCACGCGCACACTTAAGACGGACGGAGGCCAGAGTTTGGACTTGGGAGCTGGGACGGAGGCGGAGGCGGATGTAGAGGGTGACACAAAGCGGGCCTTTGAGCGGGAGGAGTAGGATTGGCAGGATAGAAGGATCCTCCTGCCGACCAGCCTAGTGTCAGTTATTAACGCAATTAATTCAATCATTATTGAATCATGCAATGCGCAAATGCGAAACGTTGCAGCTGTAGATGCATCTGCATCTGCATCTCAGCATCTCAGCATCTGCTGCAACTGCCTCGTCCGCCGCATCTGAGCTGCTCCCGGAGCACCATCAAAGCACCATAATCATCGCTGGGGCCTCGGATAATGACGATAATCACCGAAAGATGATGACGATGAGAATGATTATGATTCTGTTTGGTGCCCCCGAAAGCCTGTGCCCCCTTGTCCTGTGACTCCATCCGTTCTATTACCTCCCTCCCCAAAAACACGTTACGGCTCCCCGGTTTAGTTTGTTGCTGTTTGCGATGCCCAACGCACATATTTGTCATGTCAAATCGCATCCAAAGTGTTACGTCAAAATCAGTCTACCCACTCCGCCCACGCCACCCACCCCTCTGCACTGGCCCTTGCAGTTCGTGGAACCCATTTGGCAACATTTTCATTAAATATGCCCAAAGTGAAGTTGCCATTCCCTGACAGTTTATCAAATGCATACCCATCCCACCCCATCTGGCATCGGACGGACGCATAGCACAAATTAGCTAGCAAATTGTTTGGCACATGGCAGGGCAGCAAACTGTCGGGGAGTTGGCGGCAAGGGGGGCTGCGGCACCCTCTCGGTGCCACATGGTGCAAGAGAGTGGGAAATTCGATCAAGTGCAAAAGCCAAAAACTAAAACTCTTTCGAATCAGGCCCGGGTAATTGTCGGCCGTATGCATGATGAATACTTTCTGCCGTAATTTGATATTAGAATTGTTGGCCAAGAGAGTAAAAACAGGGCTCAGAGCCGGAGTTGGCAATTAACTTGCCAGCGAAAATAGCCTTTTTTTTTGGTACCTCAGTTAGGGAAACCACATGATAATTGAGACGTGGGAGATTATAGGTTTGTTGCATAAACAAGAGAACCTGAAACCCTCACTCTCAGTTTTCGCAAAAATCAAAATAATTCAAAACAATCAACAACAATCTTCGCTCTCCCCAATTACTTTCATTTTAAAACTTAAATCGTCTAAACGCCCTAAGGTAGGCAACCAAATCCACCGCCCACTCGCGAGCTAGTCCCTCAACAAATGAAAATGGATAGGATGTCTTCATTAAGTAATAACACAAATCAATTGCATCCGCTGCATTGATAATTTGCCGATAAATAATTAATTAAGTCCCCGACTCCGGAGTCCAGACACGCCGCAGGACAGGAATTTTTTAATCATCTGCCGCATACTTTGACACTTGAGGCATCCGACACGCGGCGAATTTTCCACGCCAGCCGAAAGTGCGACATTTGACGCCAGACTGCAACACTGTGGCAAGGGGTACGTAACACGAGGGTGGAGTCATGGGGCATGAGGCAGTGAGAACCACAACGGAAGAGGCTGGGAGCTGGAATTATTATAATAATTGCATTCACCGCCAAAAAACAGAAACACTGAAAAACCGAGACCGAGACCGATTCGCCGACCGTTCGCCGCCAAGAGAAACAATTTTTCATTTGGGATATCAATTTGTTGTTTACATAATTGTAAAAAATGTTTTCAATAAACAAATTATTTGATTATTATGGCCGCCAATTAAAACAAAAGACAGCGCCAACGGAAAAGCGACTGCGGATGTGAGTCCTGCTCCGTAACAGCCGTGGCGGCAACAAACAAAAAAGGCGAGGAAACAAGGACTATACTTTTAGTTAATGTGTTTGGAATTGTAAATACTGTGGACTATTTTGAAAAAATGTATAATATAATATATAAGATACAGTTTGATTAATTCTAGGGTTAAAATGATAAAAGAAAGTTTGGGAGTTTAAAGACAGCTAGCTAGAGATGAGAAAGAGTTTAAAGGCCTATGCCTGTGCATTTTATTATTAATATATATACTTTATAGATGGAACCATTAAAAAATCTTTATAAAATATAAAATAGATATACCCCTTACTTGATATACCCCTTGAAGCGACAGTTACAACAAAAAGATAGTGACAATCAGATGCAGATGCAGATGTTGAACAGGACAGAACCAACCGATTCAACCGCGGAGACCAACTGAGAGCAGGAGGTGGATAAACTGTTTGCCGTTTGGTTTTCCTTTTTTTATATTTATTTTTTTTATTGTTTTTTGGATTGCTGCCAGGCATTTTCCAGCCTCACTTTGAGTGCTACGGAAACTGAGAGGGAAGCCGGGAAAGCTCCTGCTCTGTCGCTGGTTCGAAATATTTAATTGCCTTGTATCGCGGTTGGATGTGTCGCGTAATAAAAATATTTACAATATCGGAAGAAAGAGAACTTAAAGGTTTTGAAAGGTGTCTTTATTCAGCAAATAACATTACTTCATTAATTCAGAATTTTTAATTCTGGCGGCTGAGCCCCCCGATTCCAATTACATTTAAATCGAAGATTAATTTTCATGAAGTCACCGCGATTATGGAAATTCACTGCCAGTCACTCCATCATCAATGTCCTTCTGTTGTTAAATTATTTGCATTTTATTTTTATATTTTTGCCATTTTTTTGTATTGTCGTTATTGTTGTATTGCTGCCGTGTCGTTAATATTGAATTTTAATTTGTAAACCCGGGCCGGGTCAGTCTGCCTGTGTGCTGGCAAGTGTATCTTTGAGCCGTGACAGATTGCCCGCCGCGTTCTTGTCCCGCTACTCCGCCGCCCCCTTCTTCTGGTCAGTGCAACAGTAAGTTGTCAATTAAATTTGGTCAGCCACATCAAGCAGCCGCTCTGCCGACGTCTCTGGTCGGGCCAACTGGTCCGGAATGTCCTGAATGTCCTGGGCCCTCCCCTCCTCGGCCGAGCGATCTCCGCCGTTTGCTTAATTTATATGTATCGCCCGTGTAATTGTCAATATGCCAATAAGCTGCGTGTGGCAATATATATAAAAATAATCGAACACCGGGGAGGAGTGACCAACCTGAAGCTGCAACACAAAAAACCAAAAAAAAAAAAAAAAGGATAAAAGGGAACCGGAGTATGGGCGGGGATGTGATTGTTTGTTTCAGTTTATTGAAAGCAGAGAAATCAATCGGAAAAGAGTCAGCGGTTCAGGGATGCAGCAAAAAACAGGATATTATAAAAATAAGGATAACGGATGAATTACTCAATCATTTTTTTCCTTAAAAAAAAGATCCGCACCTGCTCATGAAAGATTCAAAACTTTATCAAAAATGCAAAGCAAACAATTGAAAATATAATAACATGTATTTAGATTTAAACGGCTTTCGACTAAAAAAAAATCTCTTAAAATATTCTGGCAGGATAATCCCTGATTTGAAAGGATTATTAATCGTTCAGTTGATGGGAATTTAAGTCCTTTAGAGCATTTGCCAGCCCTAGATCAATGTCGGCCAACAACAATTCAGGCGGCAATAATAACAAGTTACGCATACGCAACGTGTTGGACGTAAGTAGCTCAAAAGTGTTAAGGATTCAATTAAAGCGATACAAACACACACACACAATGCACTGTAAAGGACATATATACATATACACAAGTGTATGTGTATGTGTATGTACATCGAAATGCAGATACAGTGAGATGGTAAACAAAAGAGCCGCAGAGCTATAATTCGATTATGGATTTTCCGCCATATTAATGCGAAATATTCGCATCGCAGATGCAACAAAGGCAAAAACAACAATGCCCAGAGAAAGGGAAGAAGGAGTCGCAACCATAATGGCAACAGAAATTATAAATTACGCGACGGATGAAATGTCAATGCATGCAGCTCCTACTTAATTCATTTATTTAATTAAACGAGTTATTAAAATACCCAAAGATATTCCACTGAATCGATTAGTTCAAATCCCCTCCAATTACAAGGGGCTACTTGGAACAAAAAGGACTTCCACTAATAACAAAGTAGTATAGAGTCGTGGAAGGGAAACCCCATACCAGGCACATAGAAAATTCATTGTTAGTTATACAAATAGAAATGCACTTGGAAAACTTTATGGGTTTCGGTTGCAACGGCTGTGGCGAAGGCGGCGGCGGAGGCAACGAAAACTAAGCTAAAACTTAAATATGCAACAGGAAATATACGCCAATCAAGTGCCAATCTAGAGAGCTGACGGCGGCAGTGGCAACAACATGAAATGTCTTTAAAATAGAACGAAATGTTGCGAGTAGTTTGCCTCTATATATGTATGTACAATATATATATTGTAGGAACTAAGGCTTTCAGCGTAACGTCTTATGACCTGAAAAGTGGCAACGAAAGCGGCCAACCAACTAACAAACCAACTGACGGACAGCCAAAGACCAACTTGGCTAAAATCAGCAACCCAAAAGACTCCTGCCACCGTGCCACCGTGCCACCTGCAACCTGCACACAGAATAATGTCTTACTGACTTGTTTTGTATGCAAAATATTTTTGCAAGTCGGTTGCATAGATTAACAAAGTAAACTTTTTGTGCAAATACACCCCATCCTTATTAGTATGTTAGTTGGAAAAAACGATCCTTGAACGAGTTAATTTAAAAACAAGGCACTTGGGAAAATAAGGTCTGGGAATTTAATTTTTTTTCAGGAACAAAATAAGGCTAGACTTCCAAAGACATCAGCTAAAAAATCGTAGAACTATTGAATTTATAAACTAAATTGCCTTTAAACTTTTTCTCTCACTGCATAAATCTAGAAAGCCTTCTGAATATTGAAGAAAAGTTATTGAGCCACGCGAAACTTTAAGGAAATCTGGGCTCTTTCCTCCATTTTCCACTTTGATGATGCAACAAATATGCATTTTGCCAGCGTAAATAATTTATTAAATTTTATTGCTGAACGACAGGTACAACCAGTTTTTGAGACTGAGATAGAATGAGAACTACCGAGAACTATGGAAAACTGGAGAGAAATTGAGAATGCCACTGTGTCAGTTGATGTGTCTGCCCCTCATTGTTGCTGATGTTGTTGGCTTTGGAATGGTTGTCGTTGTTCGTTTCGTTTTATGGCTAAATTGCAGCTATCTAGCTATCTGTGTCTTGTGTATCTTCTGGCCCTTTTTGTGCCCAATTTACCCATTTTAGCTATCCCAGGTGAAGTTTCTGCCGCGCTCTGTCTTATAAAAAATGCAAGCCGAATGTTGAATAATTCATTATGAATTGAAATACATAATACTCATTTTGTTGCAGCATTTGAATGTTGCACTGGGAATGAACCAGCACCGAAAGCCACTCAGCTCTCAAGTCAGCCATTTTATGTGCACAGCCCAACCACCCACTCATCGACCCACCCACCCACTTAACCCACCCGAATTTAGAGCCAGACGGCGGCTTAATTGTTTTTCATATTTTAGGGCCACACAACTTTCTCTCGGGCAGACAGCGCCGCGAAGGATTTTTTGATGTGCGCCCATAAAATTTAAAATTAAATTTAGCCAGGACCGGGGAAGACATTTTCTGGCAGACAACTCGCCATTTCTCAGACACAAAATTGAGATGAGATAAGGAGAAGTTGGCAGGACTTTGGGTTTCCGGGCAGGCGACCGCAAAGGTAGCGTTGCGAGCGTCCTTAATAAGAGGAAGGCTAGAAGGACCTGCCTCTTTACTCTCCTTTTCATATTTATGGGCATTTGCATATTTTAATTTATTTATATAAATAAAGTTGGCCCCAAGAAGCCATCTTATCTAAATGTACAAGTGTCAAGGGTTTTAGGGCGAAAGCTCTTTTAATTGCTTTTTCAAATTATGTTTTCAAACCAAAATCAGGCCGAAGTTTATTTCAAAATATATTTGTATCTAACAGATACCCAAATTTGAGATACGCTTTGATTTTAATTTACCATAATTCAGTCGTATTTTATGCAAAAAACAAAAAAACAACACTCATTCGAATAGATAAACTACACCTGTCAGTTTGGAATCCTGTGGCTTATTTTCTGTGGATATCCTTTATTCACCCTGCTATCCTGCACACACCAACACACACATAGGTTCGATGGTTTTTGGGAAGGTTATAAATCACGCATCTTTAATGGTCGCTGGCCGTAAAAAATATGCCAAAGCCGTGCCAAAATATTTTGCCAATATAAAATGGTGCTGCCTATTTTCGGGCGCACAAATTGCAACAGATGCAGACGACCTCCCTCGATGTTGTTGCTTTTTTATTTTTGTTTTATATTCTTTTTTGTTTGTTTGTTGCTGTTGATTGCAATGTTGTTGTTGGCAGAACATTACGGATATAGGGAGGCACAGCGTAGCACGTGCCACAAGCGGAATAAAATGTGAAACACAAAAAAAAGAAGGGCCGAGAGTCAGTGGCGCGGTTTATAATCTAATAAGCAATCAATGATGTGAAAAAATGACTGGCAAACCGTTTTAAACGCTGCGGTGCACCGCAACTCGACCACAGCAGCCACACAACAACAACAACAACAACTTGGTGGTGGTGGGTGGTGGGGCATGCCACCCTCCCAATCGAAGTGATTTTGGAGTTGGGGTAGCAGCTTTTGCATTTCAACTGTTGGCTCGTTGTTATTTTTTTTCCTGACTCTGACTCTGACTCTGACTCTGACCATTTGGCTGCACACACAATTGTTGCATGCAGGCTGCAAGTGTGGCACAAAAAAAGGGAAACATCACTTGGGGGCTGGGGGATTTTGGCCATCGGCCACTGGCCACTGTCCGCCGGCCACCGGGATGCTAAGGGGTTGTGGCAGAGGCATATTCTATAAACTGTAAATGCCGCACAATGACAGAGTGTCAATTTATTAGGTGCCACAATTTATGATGCCGAAAACATGAAACAGAAACCGATACCGATACTGGCCCGGCCCTGGCCCGTCCTGCGTTTTGTTTACATTTTAATTTTCCAATAATTGAATTTATTTTTCTTTATGGATATTTGTATTAATTGGCATTTAGTCGTGCATGGCTGAAACTTGATGTGACAGGACAGTATGTCCTATTTGGAGGCGGAAAATAGTTTCAATTTGGGGAGTCCGTTTAGTAATTATCTCTCTCGTTAAACAAAAGTAATCATATCCCACAAATAATACAATTTAATTAATTGTTTCATTACGGTTGGAATCGATTTAATAAAATCGTAGCGCCCAAAGTCAAAGTTTGAAATCGCACCAGACTATAAAATGCGTACTATATCTGCGTGGGCCTAAACTTTTCTCTATATCTTAAACTTTTTGTTCAGTTCTCTGTTCCTTTTTTTTTTGTACCTTTTATCGATGGAGGCCTCGGTGTTGGCAATAATTTTTCTAATCGCTTTTTCCGCCTGTTTTGAGCTGCAAAAAGTTGATCAACTCCCACTACTCCGGCTACTCCATATCCTTTCTGTGTGTTCGTTTTTTTTTTTTGCTGGCCTGTTCTGGAAAGTTGCGTGTATTTGTCGGCTTTGTTGTTTGTTTTACGTAAAAGTTAACGCATTATTTTGTCGATTGATCGCCGACTGCCATTCCGAAACCAATTCAGTTGCAACCCAACCTTATTTTTTGCTCCTGGCCTGCGTTTGCAAAACTTTTTTTCCACTCACACTCTCCTTTCTAAGCACAATGTATAAATTACTGCAGTTTTTAACAAGCCAAATGATAAAAAATTGTGCGCACAACAAAATTAAACTTTAGTCCTGGAGCAGATTGGCTAAATGCGATTACCTCAGCAATTAGTCTGAAAAGTGTGAGCCATTAAAAAAACAGGGCAATATTTAAAGGTACGGTAGGTTAAAGTATCCGCATTACTATGCTGTACTCGTTCTGTACTGGAATATTTTCTAATAACCAAATGCTAATTTATAAGCCCCCATTCCACTCCCCACTATATAGAGAAGTGACCCCTTTTCACAGTTTCCATTCCCATGATTCCCATTTAAGCTTAACTCAGCGGTAAAAATTTATTGAACACTTCCATGCTTGGCATTCGTTGATTTTTCCTTTATTTCCACTCACCCGGAGCGAAAGCTAAATGCAACAAACATATGAGCAAATAGTATCCAAGCTCCTGCCTCCTCTACAGGACCTCTGCCCCATTCCAATGAGCAGGATACCTCATAATGTAGCGAACGATTCCGTATTTTGTATAAATTTTACAGGCAACGTTCGTCGGTCGCTGTTCAATTTGTTGTTGTTCTTGATGTTATCGCCGGGCTATATCCTGCTCCATATATATATATATATATTTAGATATGTATATGTTATGAGTGGTGAGGAGGGACGAGAGAATGGGGCACAGCTATGTATGAAATATAATAAAATTGTACAGGAAATGACGAACAAGTCGAGAGCGGAGAAAGCCCGATGAGCGAACTGAAGGGCGGCTCGAGGAACATTTTAACCATCGAATGGTTTGATTATTAAATCCATGAAGTTTTTCCACATACACATATGTATGTGAGTGTGAGTGTGAGTGTATATATATCAAAATTCACTTGATTGCAGTTTTCAAGTGAAATCCTAGCACACTTCACAACGACTCGTTGGCTGCGCCTAAGGGCTGAGCATTGCAGGATATATCGTGGGGATGCCAGGATCCTGGCAGCAGGGGCCCGGATGGCAGCGAATTGTAGGTTGTAGGAAATATATTCCTATAAATGGGAACACTTATGATCCCCACGCCCTCCCCCTGGTGAACTCCAGTCCCTTTCCTCTCGTTCTAATTGATGTTTCAAGTAGCAAAGTGCGCGCCAAAAACTAGAAGGCCCAACTTGATTTTGATTCAGTTTCTGCAGAATTTTAATGAACTCGGGTATTGGCTGCAAGTTTCGCGACTAAATCAAATTAAACCACATATGCTCCATCCTGTCTCTAAAGGAAAAGCCTAGGAAATGAGCTCGTCTCTCGTCGCTCGGCGTTGGCTTGGCTTTTGGCCAAAACTAATGCTAAGTTTTTATCAGCCATCCTTTTTCGTTAACCCCTTTTCGCTGTTTACCCGCGCGATTCGCAATGGCTTTCAATAATGCTTTTCACGCTAATTAATTTTTGGTTTTACACAAACACGAACCCAATCACAGTCATCCACAGACACACACACACTCACCCCCACACAACACCCACTCCCTGGGCCGGCACTTGACAATTTCCTGAGCGTCAAAAGATTGGGAAATCCGTGCCAGAAGTCGGGGGGTGATCCTGAACGAATTTTGTCCAGCCTCGAAGCATGAAGAAATTTATTTCCTCCCTTTGGGACGTAAAAATGGAAGGATTTTTTTGAAAAGGGTAACAAGGGTATATGTTCCTTGGGGTGACCAAACTTTAAGTTCTTTATAAGCCAAATACCACTTCGTATAGGATATCCTTATAGTCGTCACCCCATAAACCCAAGGTCTTATTTTGGGTTTTTTTCTGCCACTTCTCAACACATTAGACATTAAAGAATTTGTTGGCCTTGCCTTCCCTTTGGCGTTTCCTGCTGCGAATTTGGCTAAATTGCATTGCCGGCACAACAGAGTCTGAGGTAAGGTCTTAATCTGAGGCAACTGAGGCTTGTTGCTTGAGCGAATCAGAAATTGTGGCAGCCACCCCGCAACCCAATACCGCAGAAGTGCCGCACAAGTGCCGCTTGACTTGGACTGTTTTCGAAGGTGGATGGATGGATGGATGGATGGCTGGGTTGTGTTGAGTGGGATGGATATCGGGAATCTCCTCCTCCTCCTTCACGCCCAATTGATGCGGGCTTAACGCCTCACTAGAAGCCAGTTATGGGGGAGCTCTACGGGTTTTTGGGTTCAACCTGAAACTGCCTAAAAAAATATAAAGGTTTCGGTTTCGTTTGGCGTGGAAATCGCAAGAAACGCCTTTTTCCCGGTTCCCTGACACGGGGCGTTTCCAGACAGAAAATGGCGGAAGATGCGAACGCCCCAACGATTAAGGATAATCTAATTTGAAGAGGCCAGGACGACCAAGTCCCCCCCAAAAACGAAGAGCTCTTTGGTATTTGATTTATTCAAGAATTTCATAATATACTTTATAGAAGATACTTAATATTGATAATATAGAAGATACTTATATTTAAATTATTGCTAATCAAATTGATTTTAAATTGAAACTATAACTCATTATGCTAATTATAATCCCAAGACACTATTCATATTGAACTTATCTTCAAACGAAATTCATTCATTTACCTCACAAGTAGGCTTAATCGTTTTTAAATAAATGCCAGAATTCTCTGCCAAGGATTATACATTTTCAATCATAACTGAATCGAACTTAAGCTTTCCAAATTTCTCTGATTTCGCTTTAGAAGAGATCTAAATTAATTGAACATTTTCAAAGTTGTGATGAATACTTGTGCCCAATGAACTGGTGGATTTATTTTGGCCTTAGAACATACTCGTTTCTTGATTCCCATTGTGCCAATCAATAGCCTGATTAAATTGGCAAGCCGGCCAGAGGAATCCGCTCCGCCGAGGCAGGCAATCGCTAAGCCGCATAATTATATATAGAATACATAAATGCAGATGCACAAACTACGCAAACGTGTGTGTAGTGGCAGTGGGTGGGTGGGGCCAGGAGGATATTCCATGTAGACCCGGCCCGCATCGGGAGGAGCGCAACTCAACTCAACTCAACTAATGGTCCATTCGTGGCACTTGGTTATTGACGTTGGACTCGAATTGTATTAACAATGCAAGCAGCAAGTGCAGCAGCAGAAGGTGGTGGTGGGTGGCAGGTCAGGGGGGAGGTTGAAGCGAAGGCGGTGTTGCAACCGGAGGGCGGGTCAAGCAGCAAGCGGCAACGACTCGCTTTGATGGCAAAATCGAAGCGTGGTCAACTTCATTTCGCTTAATTTCGTGTTGAGGCACATAAATGTGGTACAGTCTTCACAGCTTACGACAAACAGTACTTAAACTTAAAAATGATTTTTTATTCATTAATACAATAATATATATTTTTAAATATTTTATAATCATTCTCTTGATATTCACAAACTCATATCCTCACGGCAGATCCCTTCCTAGAAGTACGACTGTAGTTATAGATGTTTAGGGAACTATGCGCGATGCGTGTCCGCTAATCCGGTGGATATTGAAGAGAATTTTGGGAGGGGGTGGTGGCGGGCAGACCGGGCGATAGCCCGGCGACTCCCTGTGCCACCCCCGCTGTCCCCTTTCGATGCATGCCACTCAGCTATGACATTTTGGCAGCGTCGAGTGCACCAAGACTGTCAAATGAGTTGTAATGAAATCTCACTCAGGACTCTGCCACACACATACACACACAGTCACAGTCACAGTCGGAGTGTGTGTGCGTGTGTGTCTTTGTGAGTGTGTGTTCCAGTCAGCTTTGGTCAGCTGCACATATAATAAATAAATTATTTGGCATTTGGCGTGGCGTATTATTGAAGCCAACTGCAGCAGGATAACCGGAGCAGCACACCAACACACCCACACACACACACACACATCCATAGCGACACACAGCAGCGCCATCTGTCGCCCGCGTTTTGAGACTGACTTTGGCATTAGCGTGATTAGCCTCAATAGTTTCGAGAGTTTCCAGTAAAAACTATTAAGAGTGCTACCGACAGAGCTTAATGATTAAATTAATGTTATTCATATTTATAAAATGATTAGTCAATTTTTGGTTTTAAAATTTTATTTAACCTTATAAGTTATAACCTTAAACGGATTAGTCACCCTTCCCAAATAAAGCAATTTTCTACGACGAAAAACAAAATAAAAAACTTTTGAATAATATATAATTTGCGGCGTAATGAGCCGAAAAGTAAATCCATCCATTGCATGTTCGCGGCCCATAAAAGTAGGCAACGATTTCTGAGAACATCGCTATATTGTCTGGCCTCTGAGCGTGGAGGTCCTGCCGCTGGGAGGAGGGGCACAGCAGAGCAGTCGGAGCAATGGAAGGCAGAGGAGCACTCTCAGTCAGTCACATGGCAAAAAGTTACAAGTAATACTTAACGCTAAATGGGCACAAGTGCCCACCTGAGCCAGTCCCACTTCAAGTCCAATATGTGTGTTGTTTTTCCCATTTTTTTTTATTGTGTTGTGTGTGTGTGTGTGTGTTTTTTCCATGCTTGGAAATTCTTTTTTTTTTTGTAATGAAGTTATCGACAAGGTGGATCCGAATCGCAGCACTAACTAACATATGTAGAACAATATGCAAATGTTACTTTGTTATGCAATTAGTGAATTCGATGCAAGGCACTCGGCACTCGGCAAACAGACAACCGCAGCGCCACTCGAAGGTTTAGCCAGCCAGTTAAATTGCAATTTGAATTAGAATTGTGCTGGCAGGGATCGCAAGGAGTGCTATAGATTGAGCAGGGAAATATCCTTCAAAAAGGCTGAGAACAAGTCGTCTGGCTAAGTCATTAATTTCCAGAATTATGAAGTCTAGACAGGCTCATAAATATTAAAAGCAAAAAAAACCAAGATAATTTTAAATAATATTTTTCGTAATAGAATAAAAATTCATAAATCCCACTGCATGTTACAAATAGTTTGTCACAACCTATAGACCCCATCTTGTCTGAACAAACATAAAAAAAAATGAAATTAAACCAAAATAGGTCGCATTTGCATGTCAATCAAAATCGAAAAGGATGGGCCCCATTGGGCGAGGAAAATGCATATCGAGACAAAAGGATACACCGCATTGAGTGCTAACCAAAGCGAGTCACACAATTAATTGAAGGACCTCTTGTCCAAACAGGAGACTGCCACAGCTTTAGTTCATACATATATCTGATTCTAGAATTTCTTTTTCTCCTCACAGGCCAAAATGATGGAGAACTCCCACGTCTGGATGGGGGCCACAGGATCCACGCTGGCAGGTTTGTGAAGGAATCACTCACACAAAAAAAGTATATAATATATATACATATATTTTCGATCCTCCAGCAGACAGCTACCAGTACCAGTTGCAGTCCATGTGGCAAAAGTGCTGGAACACCAACCAGAACCTGATGCATCACATGCGCTTCCGCGAGAGAGGTCCTCTAAAGTCCTGGCGACCCGAAACCATGGCCGAGGCCATCTTCAGTGTGCTGAAAGAGGGCCTCTCCCTGTCGCAAGCCGCCCGCAAATATGACATTCCGTATCCCACTTTCGTCCTGTACGCCAATCGGGTGCACAACATGTTGGGACCCTCGATCGATGGCGGGCCGGATTTGCGGCCCAAGGGGCGGGGCAGGCCACAGCGGATTCTGCTGGGCATATGGCCGGACGAGCATATCAAGGGTGTTATCAAGACGGTGGTGTTCCGGGACGCCAAGGACATTAAGGACGACAGCATCGGCTCCCACATGCCGCCCTACGGCCGTCACTCGGTAAGTGATTTGGGGTGTGATCCTTGGAATTGAACTAACTGCTCTCGGGTTAGCCCGTGTTTCCCATGCAGGATCTCCCCCTCAGCTATCCTGGAGCGAGTGGCGCCCTGGCTGGGCCGCCAAGCTCCTTGGCCTGTCCGAACGGCAGCGGTCCCCAGGGCGGGGTCGGAGGAGAGCCGCACATGTCGCAGGAGACAGCCGCAGCGGTGGCCGCCGTGGCGCATAACATCCGGCAGCAGATGCAGATGGCCGCGGCCGTGCAGCATCAGCACGGGGAGGCGGGGCCGCCGCCCGTTCCACCCGGCCTGTTCAACCTGCCCCCTCATCCGGGGGTGGGCTCGGTGCCGGTCCCGGGATCGGGCGGAGGCAGGGCCAGCATATCACCGGCCTTGAGCAGTGGCAGTGGTCCGCGTCACGCGCCGTCGCCCTGCGGTCCCGCCGGCCTGTTGCCGAATCTGCCGCCCAGCATGGCCGTCGCTCTGCACCACCAGCAGCAGCAGGCGGCGCACCACCAGCAGCAGCAACAGGCGGCGCACCACCACCTGCAGCAGCTCCACCTGCAACAACAGCAGCAGCAAGCCGCCCACCTGCACCACCAGCAGCAGCAGCAGCAACACCAACAGCACCACCACCACCAGGTGCCCCACAAGTCCGTCGGCGGTGGTGGTGGTGGTGGTGCTGGTGGTTTCGGTGCCAGTTCCTCCTCTCAGTCCTCGACCCATCCCTCCAAGGCCAAGGGAAGTCCTCTGCGCAGCGAAACCCCCCGGCTGCACTCTCCGCTCGGCGATCTCGGCCTGGACATGGCCGGCTACAAGAGGGACTTCTCGCCCAGCCGACTCTTCGCCGAGGATCTGGCCGAACTGGTCGGCGCCAGCGTCTCATCCTCCTCGTCCTCCCAGGCGGCAGCAGCTGCCGGCGCAGTGGCCGGAGTCGATAGATCCGGCGCAGGATCCTCCGGAGTGGATGCGCCCAGCTCGTCGAGTGCCGCGCCAGGAGCCATCAAGGTGGAGCCCATCACCACGACCAGCGAGTAAGGGATTTGAACTCGAAAGGATTAATCAAAGTTATGAAAGGATGAGTGAAAGGGAGGGATCTAAAATCTGAAGCCCCTCAGGAGCTGCTCCCAGCAGCTTCAAAAGCACACCTGTAAGCACCTACACCTTGGAGAGTTTTCGAAATGTTTTCCACAATTTGAAAAATATTCAAAACTTTTTATAAACCTTATCCTTTAAAAGGAAGTCCATAAACAACTCCACAAACAAAAAAAACTCAAGCAATAGACCAGAAAATATTAGTAATTCTAATATTTAAAATACTTATTTAAAGAAAGCACAAAAGTTTCATAGTTTTTTTTTTAAGATTTTTAAACCATAAATCGTAAACTGCTAAGGCTTCTCATCTTTTGAGTTTCATAAACTAAGTGTGTAAATAAGCTAAATCAAAAGAATGTATAAGGTTTCGCTGTATTTGGCCTAAAACTAAATTTAATATTTAAGCTCAGTTATTTAAATATATAAGTTTAATTAATTTAATAAGTAAGGATCCAAGGTGTAGGTGCTTCGCATAAGAATTAGTGCTAGTTTTCCTCTAGCTTCCTCTACGCGATCTTTGCCACCTAGTTTCTATTCCTAGCGTACTTATTGAATCAAAATTGAAAGTATTATTATGTTATAGTTCTTCAGTCTAACTAAATAAATAGCAATCGATCTCTTTAGTTGTAAGCAAACACGGATGTGGAAGATGGAGACCCGGAACATTCCACGGAAATAGAATTCGAACCTAAACGGAAACTGAAACTAAAACTCCCCAGCAGCATAATTAAACTAATTAAATGTAAAATCAAAAGAGTTTAAGCGGATTTAACTTGGTAATTGTGTGCCCGAATATTATTTAGTCTATTATTTACAAAAAAAAAAAAAAGCGAGAAGAAGAAATGTACAAAATTACTAAAAAAAAAAATTAAAAAAAAAAGAATTAAGGGAAGCGGATAAATTGCTTCTCAAGTGGAATCAACTAAAATTAATGTTTAGGCTTAACGGAAAACGAAAAAAAAAAAATTTAAAAAAGAGATTCACAAAAAATGCCTTTCGGAATTAAATTCAGCGATGAAGAAATCGCAAACAAAATTTGTAAAAAACATAACGTAAACTAAAAACAAAAAACAAGTGAAATTTTTTAAAAACGTATTTATACAAGCAACAAAATTTTTAGACAAAATTTAGAAGCAAAATTTTTGTATAACGATAACTGCTGCGATCCGTCGGCACTGTGGGGCGACTTGATTTTGGATTATTGGATACCCGGACGTTAACCCTTGTTATTAACCCCTCTGCTCCCCCACTAGATCCCCTTCTAAAGTGCCTTTTCTAGCCTTAATTTGGACTCTGCTCCACTTCTGTCCCCCCCAAAAAAAAAACGCCTCCAGGCCGCTGGCATTTGCAGCAGGATTCGTTGGTTTATTTGAAAAGTCTGGCGACATTATGAGGAATATATATGCTGTGGATAATGCATATATATGTATTATGTTTTGTTGACACCTTTAGGCGTACTTTCGGCAACGTTTTCGTTTGGCAAGCACACAATTGATTAATCGGACAAAAGTTAATTACGATAATGGATAAACACGACTATTTTTGCATAGGCAAGAACTCATCTACAATAGCCATAGCCCGTATATACCGTATATATACAATCCACTCACACGATATATAAGCATCTATGTAATCCCCCTCCCCCCCTCCATAGACACCCCATTTGATGTTCCACACACCAACACACACACACACACACACGTATCGACAAACCTATTGAATTAATTTCGGAATAGAATGTATAATGTAAAGAATGGCAAGAGTTAGAAATATATAAATCTCCTGGATATGTGTATCTTTGTACGGCCTGGACGCGTCCAAGTCCAAGTCCAAAAACTCAACATTTTCTATCAACTTTAGTGCAAACTTTATGTTCAAATTAACTTTAAATGTCGAAATGAATGTTCTAATTAATCCAAGAAAACAAAAACAAAAACAAATACAAAAAACGTGAAAAACGCAAAACATGGAAAAACCCGAAACGAACAAAAGTATTTTATAAAAACATTGAAAAGTAACCCAACTCGGATTGTAGTTTCATTTTTTTAACAACCATCATTCCATAGTTCCACAGGAATGCAGTATCATTTAATGTTTCATTTCACGTAGGATACTGGACATAATCTTTGGGGTTCTCTCTCTCTCTCTCTCTGGGCTATCTCCTGACTCTCAGAGCAGGATGGGGGTGGCCTCGGCTGGGGGCTGATTGATCTCCTGATGGCGCTGGAGGAGGCCCAGGCACTGATGCAGGCACTGGGTGCTGGCCGTAGAAATGGCTTTGAGCAGGAGCAGATCGGGATCAGTGGGCGAGAAGGAAGCACAGTCGATACTCTCGATGGCCCTGGCCAGAGAAGCGTTGCTGTGGAAGAAATAGTGATAAGGTGTTTGTAAAGGACAGTGACAAGGACCTAGTACCATTGCTCCGTGAGAAACAGGGCCTGACGAGCGGACACCATTGCGTCCGAGGCGGCCAGCAGCTCGCGCGGCGGCAGAGGTGATGTGTTGCTTATGTCCATGGCTTTCATGTGGCTCTCCACCACCGCTCGGAGTCCATCCACCCACTCCTGTCTGGCCCGCGCATCGTTGGCTCTCAATTTCACAGTGTCGCCGGAGGCGCAGGCGATGGCAAAGGTCCTCGAGTCCTCGTCACTGGGATAGACCACGGCGCCGGCCAACTGCACCTGACCTCGCGGCGCACTGGCCAGGACGTGTGGCGAGGGCGCAATGTCGTCGCCAACCGTAGACGAGTCACAGAGGTAGTAGCTCAGCGAGCCCGTCTTGGCGTCCACAGAAAACCAACGATATTGCCAGCCTGAAAGGGGGGGCATTATTTCAATCAAATTGTAAAATATCAGTGTTTTTTTTGAGTATATCTACGTGCAAATTTGATCTATGATTCACCTTTCCGGTTGAAGATAAGTAATGGAATGATAAGACAGAAATGAAGATGCCTCACGACCAACAGACTCCTCCGGAAACCTCACCTTTCATCACATTTGTGTATTTGCTAAGCTGCCCGCTGAGCTTCAGCTTGGGCGACTGGCTTATGATCCTGTTCAGGTTGCTCTCCATGGCTTCGGTGGACCGTCCCAAGTGGGTATTCCGGGCGATAGACACGGAAGTGGGCCTTGTCTTGGCGCAGAGATTGTTGCTGGCGAGTCCTGGCTTTATCGCATAATTTGGAAATGGAGCGTCGTCGGAAGTAGGCGTAGCCGGAGGCGGTGGGCGATGCTTCTTCTTGCGCTGGCGGAGCGAGTTCTTGAGTTTTCGGAAAATGTTTGCAAAGTTACATTGAACAACAACAATTCTGAAGACTCGTATTGTGATGAATACTTTTGTTGACCAACACTGAACTAACTTCGACCGTTAACACTATTCGTAATAAAGTTGCCACATCTTTGAACTCCCGTTTACTGTAGTTTATTGCGATTTTGTATTTCTGACGCGATTACCTGGCCTAGAAAACGATTTTATTAAGAATATTCTTTCCGTTTCTCGTTTTCTGCAAAATTTAAATTATTGCGCCAAACTTTCAGTATGACACGAAAACTGACCCAAAAAATACTAGCATGTCAAAAGTCAATGTAGAATGTATGTAAAAATGAATCCAAACGATATATCTATAAAAAATTTATATTTTAGTCCAACTTAAACGTTGGTTCTGTTAAAGATACTTTTTAATAAAGAATATTTTGTTAAAAAAGAGCAATAAGATAAAATCTTTTTTACAATATACTATATATATTTTCCATCAAACAAATATCGATATATTCGATATATTTTGGTATATTATCAACAACCCTAGAGAAAAGAAGAGATACAAGAAGAAGAAGAAGTAGCCGAGACGGGAGAATTTCGCGGATGATGGAGAATATATAGATATAGATATATCCTCCCCCGATCTTTATGACCGTACGTTTGTGAAATTGATTTTGTGTTTGAGTTAGGAAAAGAGTGCAATTGGCAATTGGAGGCGAGAAAAAGTCGCAACAACAAATCATTATTATTGGAAACGGTGTTTGTGTTTAAAAATAAGCAAGTGTGTGTGTGCGCCCGAGTGCGACTGTGTGTGTATGCGCAAGTCTTATTTTATGCTTATGTTTTTATGCGGCTGTTTGCGTGACGGCGTCAGTTGATTTATGACATTTAACATATTCCTGCAGCACCCTCTATATAGAGCCCCCGGCTCCGGGCCCCCTATTTTTCACCCTCGACCGGAGTCGCAACTCCCCCTCCTCCTTGTATCTGTCTGTCGTGTGTGTGTGTGTGTGTGTTATGGTTTCCCCCTCCCACTCGCACTCCCTGTTAACCCGTGTGTCGTGTGGCAACAACAAGATTTTTAATAAAAAATAATTGTTTTTAATAAATAAATAATGGAGTTACTGAACCAGAAAAGATTTTAAAAACTAAGCTGAAAAAAGTGTTACTCCTGAAGGTTAATATCCACCCCCGGTCCACCAATGGGTTAACCGAACGAGAGGGGCGACTGAAAAACTCCACTTTTAAAAATAACCGAGAAAACTGCGTGTCAAGCTAAAATAAATATGCAAATAATGTGAACAAAAAAAAAAAAATACATTTGCTAATTTGTATCTTTTTTGCTTCTTCTTTCCACTCATTTTCTTCCAAATCCCACCAACCCACCCACCAAAACGCAATACACAAACAAACAAACAAACAACAACAACATGAAAGAGTGACCATGAAAATGCCAACGAGAAATTTGCGAAAATCAATGATTAAAAGCCAGGCCAACAAGAGTGCACCAACAAGGCAGCCAAATCATAACAAAAATTATAATAATAATACTGCTAACCACTAAGTGAAACTCGAGGCTGGAATCCGTTATGCTGGAGTGCCCCTCGTTGGATTAAAATCGGACCACCCCCTCCATCGCCCTCTCTCTATTAACCTGCTGGTATCCAAGCACTCTTTGCGGCCGAAATGGACGGCCAGCGGGCCAGGGATCTGCTGACACTGCTCCAGGAGCGTGTGGTCTTCCTCACGGGCGGCAGGGATCGAAGGGGCGGGCCGCTGCTCTGCTTCCCGGCCACGCCTCGCCGGGATCGCCTCAAGCCGGAGGATCTGCGTCGGCTGCTCAGCTACCTGATCAGCATACCCAGGTGAGAATCGTTGCCAGATTGCATGGGGAGAGTGTGGTTCTCAGAAACTATTTCAATTTTAAACTATTAAGTAGAAAATAAGTGAGTTTGGTTTTTATTTTTAGTGAAGATGTCAGGAGAAAAACCACCGCATGATTCACTTTCCACCTAACTCATGTTGCACCTAATAAAGTCTGTTGACAGAAACCATTTGTTTTTATTATAGGCACGATTTTCTAATAAAATCTTTAAGACTAATCCAAGCGACAGACTGTGGCTGGCTTCGTTTAAAATGTGTTGCATAATTGCCATCATTTTTGGATATATTTCTACTGGCCACTTGCCTTTGGCGGTACTTGTCCTCCATTTCTCCGCATCTGTGACTGTGTTACTGTACAGTGGAGATCGGTCCAACTGTTACTTGGAGTGTCCTATTATCCGTGTCTCGTATTGCGAGTGCCCACCGTACCAGTACAATGACTATCCATTGTGTCAGCTGACGTCGCGACGTCGCTCTCTGCGCCTCGTTTGCAATTTCGGCAGCGTAGCGACGTCGTCGCCTAGCATACTATATAGGATACTATATAAAATCGGGGGTGGATGGATGGACGGATGGATGGATGGATGGATGGATGGATGGACGGTGAACGGGGGAGTAGCTCGAGTCTCGAGCAGCTGCTGCTGCAGCTGCACTGCCACATTCCACTTGATTTTCCTGTTATAGTCTCGGTGTATAGTTCGACTGCAGTCGCAGTCGCAGTCGCATATTTTATGAATCATCGTCGTCCGACCGATTGCAAGAACAGCACGCACATTGTTCTTGCCACACACACACCCCCGCTCTCCCGTTCTGCCCGCTGCTGGTTTTGACATTGAATGTAAGATGGTCGGGAGGGGGCTGAGGGCGAGGCAGGACAACCAAAAAAAAAGTCATAAGAGTAAACAGTTTTAAATAAAAAACTAGCAGCCGAAGCAGCGGCAGTCGGGCCAACAAAAGTTGCATAAATCTGTGCGACAAAGAAAGCAATAAGAATCAAGAAGAAGCAGAAACAGCAGCTCCACACACACACAGATACACAGATACAAACCAATACACATGCAGTTCGAAACAAAAAAAGAAAGAAAGAAAAGTCTGAAGACCGGGGACCGGCTTCAACGACTTCAGAGAGTCTGAAGCTCAAAAGAATGCGAAGATTTTTTTGCTGCTGACCGAAAAGAAAAAAACAAAAAAAACCACAACAAAAACCAAAATGAGCCATAAAACAAGAAGAAAATAAAAGAAAGGGTAATTTGGGCGCACAGTAAGGCCTCGAGAATAATGAACCCCGACCACAATGCGCTGGAATGAAGAGATAAAAGTGAGAGTGGCTCTGGCCATTAATTAGTAGAGCATCGCCCATAAAGAGGATTCCTAGAAGCGACTCGATTAAGATCAATTGAATGAAAGTTTTTTACGATTGTACCAAAAAGGCCTTCAAAGTTATTGGACTCCTTTGTTAGGGCATGCCACTAACTGCTATCGAGATGGCTGCCAAAGGCAACAAACTCGGAATGATAATCAGACCCGAGACCCCAAGAGCCAAGATGATGATGGCGACCCAAGATTGCGACACACGACCAGAGAGTACCTCTCGGGCGAGATGAGAAGCGGTGCTGAAGAGCCAGAAATAAAGAAAAAAAAAAAGTAGCAACAAAAATGGGAAGCATCGTCAGCCGACATTCTCCAATTATTGGGAAACGGGGGAAACGCACGTTCCTCGCTCATTTAGTCATGCTCATTGGCGCACTCGAGCCGAGATAGGTATGCTGGCCAAATTGAAGCGCTAACCAGTTTCTCTAGCCATGATTCACTGGCAGACGGATTCCCACGCCGCCACATCCCATTCATGTGTTATCAGCGGGTTAACAGCCAGAGCATTGTACTATCAGTGTCCCAGATAGCCCGGGACCTAGAAACGGAACCCCAGCAGACTCTGTCTGCTGTTCAGGTTTTGGACGATAAGCAAATCGACTCGTCAAAGTGCCCATAGCCTACATCGCACTCGTATCTTTCAAATGGGCATGGGACATGAGGGTATGAGGTATGGGGTATGGGGTATCAGGAGTATTCCTTATCTCATCGCTGCCATCCACGGAATGTGGCGTCCACTGTGCGCCTTAAAATGTGATTTGGTTTCTACACTATCTATTATTTCATGACGAGGTTCGATTTTGTTAGTTAACACACCCTACAAGGGGGTTATGAGGTCTTGTAATCTATAATGTAACATGTAGTTGATAACTTTTAATTGTTTATAGGCTTAGGACTTAGAATATTAAATCTATCTGATAAAAAATGATAAAATAATATATATTATATGTAGAATATATATGTAGATATAATTATATCTAATAAGAGAATGTAAATCCCTTAAATCGTATAATTATTATAAGATCCTTAGTTTCCTTAGCTACCCCATGAATAATTATTACCAGCATAACCCTCTTACTTCCCATAGACATTGATTTCCAGCATAATTCTCATAACAAAGTTAATTACTTTGTAAGTGTAACTGATCTTCGTATCCCGGAGTCAGATTTTATTTTTGTTTGGGTCGGCTTTTGTGTTTGTTTATTGGCTTTGGGTGTGAAAAATTTTTTGTTTATTTCTGCGGCCTGTGCTCCTCCTTTGTCTTCCAGAACAGTTCTCCTCAGCGAGTCGCGACTCGGCCAATTTGGCAACTAAAGCCTTTTCGCTGCTGTCGTCAATGCAAATTCTGTGAATTGAACGAGTCCGGGGGAGTTCTCAGCATTTTAGACACGTACCGCGCCGCTTCCTTCGGGGTGGACGACTGCGACCACCATTCCCCTCCAGAAGTCTCAAATTTATGGGTTAAATAAACGACTTCTGATTGGACTTTGCTTTTCTTTTTGTCGATTTTTGAAATGCGGGCGACACTTCTCCCTCTCTCCATTTTCTTGTTCCCTGTCTGTCTGGACAAATTTCGATTTTTAGTACTCGGGTTCCAGTTCCAAATGTTGTTTATTAGTCATCAAAAAAAAAGTGTCCCATTCCTCTCCAGAAGAACACCCGATAAGATGTTTGCGGGCGGCGGGATTGGGAACATTTATGGGACTTGGCAATTGGGAACAACACGGTTCCGACGACGGTCTCAGTTCTCAACGGAAGAGGTAACCCCAATGCTCGAATTTAAAATGCATTTTCCGAAGACGCCTCTTCACTTTCGCATTGTTCTCCGGCCCGGCAGAGAAACCCCTAGAAATGCCCATCCACCAACCGCACGACATATCCATGAAAATAAAAATAAAGACGAGACGAGAAGATAACGTGGCTGGAACCGGGAAACCAAGAATCCAGAACCGGCCACAATCAGGCCAAGAAATAGCGGCCCGAAGACCCGTCTGAGGGGGGGAGTCACAATAATAGGCGGAATTGGAACTGGCGAGGGGGAGGAGTCGCTCCGCACACATCAATGAAAGAAATATTTATAGTTAATGGTGCGATTAAAATTCAAATGGAATGCAAATCGAAGCCACACTAGCCAGAGTTCGAGGAAATTATTAGCTGAAATTGGTGTCAGAGCAGTAGAAACCGACCTCAGACCATACCGGGTCCGGGCCGTGCTGTCATAATTTATGCAAGCGACGTAAACAGAGCAACGAACCATAAGCGAATCACGACACTCTCACTCACGTACTAGCGGGAATGATCTCCACTCGAAGAAATAAGTATATATTTTGAACTCTTGCGATCAAGGTAGCCGGAGTTCAAAACAAAAATAGCCTTGGATTTGAATGGTTTTGTTTGAAGAAGGCCTTCAATAAGAGAGGGATCTTAAGTTTGTAGTAGTCTGTTAGCTCTTAATATTATTTCCCTCAGTGTACTCTCTCTATCCATCTATGCTTGATCGCTCTCTCTCTCTCTCTCTCTGTCTATCTATCTATCTATAACTAAAGACACCTTTCACCTGGTCTTTCAGCGATGCCGCCAAGAACCTCGGATTCACAGTCATTATCGATATGCGCGGCAATGGCAACTGCTCGACGAACGTCAAGACGATACTGAAGGTGTTGCAGGAGCACTTCAGCGCCAATATCCACAACGTAGTGATCATCAAGCCGGACAACTTCTGGCAGAAGCAGCGTGCCTCGATCTCCTCGCACAAGTACAAGTTCGAGACGACCACCGTCTCCATTGAATCTCTCAACAAGATCGCCGAGAGCCACCAGCTGACGGGCGACTTTGAGGGCCAGCAGCCGTACGATCATCAGCAGTGGACGGACGCCCGGCTGGCCATCGAGGACTTCTTCTGGCAGGCCGGGGATATGGCCGATCGGATTGACGACCTGCAGGAGGATCTCAATCGGAACGACTTTGCCGAGGACGTCGCCCTGGCCAGGCACGCCATCGACCATCACAACGAGATGCGCAAGAAGATCACCAAGCTGCCCATCGAGGACCTCGACATGCAGGGCAAGAAGCTGCTGGCCAAGATTAATGCTGTGGCGCCTCCTGGAGGACAGGTAACTAATCAGTTCTATTGGCAAAATGCAATTAAAAGATGATAACTATTACAAGTGTTATCTAAAAGTAAACAGTAGTATCGCGTATTATCGAGTGTTGAACAAAGATATGTAACTTTTTACAATGTTTTCATTTTGATTTTGTTTGTTTTTACGGCCAGCACTTCTTCCGTCAACATAAAAGTAAACAAATAAATAAGTATTACGCCTTTTACATTAATATGTATGGCCGTGGATGTTTTTGCGGAAAGAGTCAATAGCCTCCAGCCCCAGCCCGGCCCAGCAGTCCCCTCACTGAATAGAAAACTTTTGACACAAAAAGACTGCCTTTGTGGAGATGTTTGTTTTGTTTGCCATAAAGTAGGTGGGCGAGGGCTCCATAAAATTGATTTTTTATTTGCCAAATTTAAATTTCTATATTTGTTTATGAATTATTCAAGTTAGACTTCGTTCCTAGCTTTTCTATCAGGAGAGTATCATTTTAATTGCAAATTGCTTTCGAACAAAACAATTTGAAGAAAAAGCATATTAACCTTTTATTTCCCTACAGCCTCCTGCTGGGTCCGGTGGATCGGACATGGACTCGGGCACTTCCTCCGCTGGTCAGCAGTCACAGACCTCGCAGAACTCCCGGGCGGTCAGCAGCAATCCGGACATGTCGGCGGCCGTCAACAAAGCCCTACGGCAGATCGACCTCATCCATACGGGTCAGGAGAAGCTGCTGATGCTCTGGCAGCACAAGAAGGTGAAGCTGGACCAGTGCTTCCAATGGCGGCTGTTCGAGCAGGACTGCGAGAAAATGTTCGACTGGATCCTGCACAACCGGGACGTCTTTCAAATGAGCTACGTGGAGATCGGGCACAACTATTCGGTGGCCAAGTCCCTGCAGGATGAGCACCAGAAGTTTGCGGTGGCTTCCATGAACGTCTCCGTGAATATAGATCGGATCTTGGCGGTGGCGGCTCGCCTGATCGAGAGCCAGCACTACGCCGCCCAGCACATCAAGACGCTGGCCCAGAGATTGGATCGGACATGGAAGGACTTTGCAGCGGGCTTGGATGAGCGCACAGCTGTCCTGCAACTGAGCGTTCTGTTCCACCACAAGGCGGAGCAGTACTGCAACAGTGTGGCCAGCTGGGCAGCCGCCTGTCAGGCCTCCCAGCCGCTGCCCTCGGACATTCAGAGCCTGGAAACGGCCATCCGAACGCATCAGTCGCTCTACGAGGCCATGTGCCAGGCCTATACCGAAGTTCACTCCACCAGCAAGAAGCTGCTCTACCAATTGGATCATCTGGTGCAGGTCTGCAACCAGCCACCGCCGCCTGGAGTGCCCGATCATCGAAAGAACAGCAACGGCGGCAGCTTCAACAAGTACGAGCGACAGAATCCGGCGGCAGATTACAGCGAGGGTGCCAGTCATGTCTTGGCTGTGATTCATCAGATCCTGGGCCATCATCGCACCCTGGAGGCCAAGTGGCATCAGGAGAGGATTCGCTTGCATCAAACCCTGGCGCTTCGGCTCTTCCAGGAGGATGTGAAGCAGGTCTTGGATTGGCTGAAGAATCACGGCGAAGTGTTTCTGAGGAAGAACACTGGCATCGGCCGGAACTTCCACAAGGCCAGAGTGTACCAAACCTCGCATGATAACTTTGAGAATGTGGCTCAAAATACGTACAGTAATGCCCAGAAATTGCTGGCCGCTGCGGATGAGCTCGCCAGGAGCGGGGAGGCGGATCCCAATGAGATATATTCCGTGGCCAGGGAGTTGGAGCTGCAGGTGGGCAGCTTTGCGGAGAGAGTGGAGCAGAGAAGACGCCGCCTGGAGATGGCTGTAATATTCTACACCCACGAAAAGGATGTGACCGCCTGGATAGACAAACTGAGAACGGATGTTAGCGCGGATGAGACGCGACTTTCGCAGGAGAATCTCGAGGGAATCGAACGGATTATACAGCAGTATCAGCGGGATCAGCAGGAGAGTGTGGTCAACGTCTGCATGATCACCATTACCCAGGGCGAGGCACTGTTGCAGGAAATGCGCTCCCTGGAGTATCAGGACAATACCGGCTCCATTGCCGCCCTGGAGGCCACTCTCGAAAAGTTGAGCAAACAAAAGGTGGAGCTTGAGGAGCTGTGGTCCGCTCGCAGGTTCCGTGCCGATCTCATTTTGCGTTTGCGCTACTTCGAGCGGGATGCCATGGAGCTATCCTCGCAGCTCGAGATTTGGTCCGAAGATCTGCAGCATGCTGATCTGTCCAGGGACTACCAGAAGGCGGAGCAACTCCTTCGCATGCACAACGAATCGGTGACGGATATGCAGAATGCCACGTACGAGATTCTGCAACAGGGTCAGGAGCTTCTGCAGCACTTTGAAAACGCTGGCTTCATCTCCATGGCGGATTCCACGCACACGGCTCCGGCTAGGATTGAGTATCTGCTGGACTTTTTGCGGGAACGGGAAATCGATCTGGAGGAGTTGTCGGAGGCGAAGCGGGCTAAATTAGAGCAAGCAGTGCAGCTGTGTCAATTCCAGAACGATGCCAATCAAGTCATCTCGTGGATCCGCAATGGAGAGGCCATGCTGGTAGCCAGCTTTGTGACCCCCAACAGTTTGCAGGAGGCGGAGCAGCTGCGCAAGGGTCACGAACAGTTTCAGGTATATTTGATCTTCTGAAAACACCAATTAACTATTTAACGAAGTATATTAATCCTTTCCCCATTACATAGATTGCTATTGAGAAGACGCATACATCGGCGGTGCAGGTGAAGTACCGTGCTGATGCTCTGATCAACGCCAAGCACTACGACCCGCAGTCGATTCGGGAAATCAGCGATGACGTTACCAAGAAGTGGCAGCAGCTGGTGACTTATGCGGAGGAGCGCCACAAACTGGTCACCGCCTCGATCAACTTCTACAAAACCGCCGAGCAGGTCTGCTCGGTGCTGGACAGCTTGGAGCGGGAGTACAAGCGCGAGGACGACTGGTGCGGCGGTGGTGGCGGCAGCGACAAGGCTATGCTCATCCAGCTAATCTCGAAGCATCAAGAACAAAAGGAGGCCTTCCTGAAGGCCTGTACTTTGGCGCGTCGCACCGCCGAGACTTTCCTGAAGTACGCCAACCGATCCCAGCAGTGCTACCAGTACAAGGGCAATTGCGAGGCGCACGTGAAGAGCAAGCTGGACAAGCTACTGACCCAGGAGAATCAGGTCCTCGACTACTGGACACTGCGCAAGAAGTCCCTCGACCAGTGCCAGCAGTTCGTTCTCTTCGAGAGGAGTGCCAAAAATGCCATCGAATGGATTCACAACACCGGAGAGGTGTACCTCTCGTCGAGATCGAATTTGGTGGGAATCAGCAAGGAGGAAACTGAGGGCCTGCTCAAGGAGCACAATGAGTTCCGCAGCACTGCCAAGGAGACGAGGGAACGGGTGAAGCTGCTCATCCAGCTGGCTGACAGTTTGGTCGAGAAGGGCCATGCCCATGCCAGTGATATTAAGCAATGGGTGGCATCGGTGGATCAGCGGTACAAGGACTTCAGCAACCGCATGGACAGCTACTGCGAGCAGCTGGAGAAGTCCCTGGGCATGTCCCAGCAGCAATTACTTTTGGGCTCGGATGCCAATATCTCCATTAGTTCCTCTTCGGGCGTCAGCAGCATCGATCGGCACTCGGATCCGACGCTGGAAGCCAAGCTGAACAGCAGCAACAAGGAGAACAAGGAAATCAACGAGGAGAAGCGAAAGTCGGCTAGGAGGAAAGAGTTCATCATGGCCGAGCTGATGCAAACGGAGAGGGCGTACGTGAACGATCTGGCCACGTGCATCAAGTGTTTCCTCGAGGAATTCCGGGGCGGACGAAACGTGCCGCCCGCTCTCGTCGGCCAGGAGGATGTGATCTTTGGCAATATTAGGGAAATCCATCATTTCCATCAGAAGATTTTCCTTAAGGAACTAGAAAAGTACGAAACAATGCCCGAGGATGTCGGCCATTGCTTTGTAACCTGGGCCTCCAAGTTCGATATGTATGTGCACTACTGCAAGAACAAGACGACATCGAATAACCTGCTCGTCCAGCACGCGGGCAGCTACTTTGAGGAGCTGCAGCGCCGCCTGGAGGTGGAGCACCCTCTGCCCGCGTATCTGATTAAGCCCGTGCAGAGGATCACCAAATACCAGCTGTTACTTAAGGATCTGCTCTCCTGCTGCGAGGAGAGCCATGGCGAAATCAAGGAGGGCCTCGAAGTGATGCTCAATGTCCCCAAGAAGGCCAACGATGCCATGCATCTGTCGCTGTTGGAGAACTGTGATGTGTCGGTGGACAAGCTGGGCGAGGTCGTCCTCCAGGATGCCTTCCAGGCCTGGGACACCAAGCAGATCATTCGCAAGGGCCGGGAGCGACGTGTCTTCCTCTTCGAGCTGTATCTGCTCTTCGCCAAGGAGGTGAAGGAGTCCAGTGTGGTCAAGTACCAGTTCAAGAGCAAGCTCATGACCACGGACATGGGCATCACGGAGCACATCGAGGGCGATGAGACCAAGTTTGCCGTTTGGACAGGTCGCTCGCCCATGCTCTCCGACTGCAGGATAGTTCTAAAGGCCACTAGCCTGGAGACCAAGCAGGTTAGTCCTATGGACTGCAATCCAGTTGATCCAGAAATCACAATGTCTGTCCTTTTCAGATCTGGGTGAAGAAGTTGCGCGAAGTGATGCAGGAAACCTGCTTCTCGGGCACTTCCCTCACCCTGCCAAAGTCGCCGGCCAAGCACTCTGGCTCCTCGCAACGATCCTCCCGGGATCTGGATGAACAGCTGACTGAAAATGATCACGACCGCTGCTCTCTGGCCAGTTTCGGATCGGGCAATACCACAGACAGTGATAATAAGGTGAGTTTGGAATAGTGTTTTCATATTTTTGACTGCAATTTGTATTAAAAGACTGTCCCCCCTTATTATTATTGTTGGGGAACTTTTCCCCCTATTTTTGTATAAGCTTTTTAAGCTCTGAAGGAAAGTTTCTGCATTGGTCCTACCTCACATGAAATCCACTTGCTGCCACCATCCCCGACCCCCAGTTTACTCACTCTCTGCCATTGGCCATCTGAACTAGTTTTGGCAAGCGGCTAGGACTCGGCTCCTTTCGGCTCAGAGTCCTGCAACATGTTTAAAATTCATAGCAGGGCTTAATGAGATTTTCCTCGCTGCTGCGTGCCGAGTGCGTAGCTGGCAATCTTCGCGACCCGCTGGCTGTCGTCGGCTGGCATTCCTCGGCGGGGGAATCACCAGCAGGCTGTATCCTTCGGATCCGCATCCGTATCCGTATCCGTTTCCTTGCTCTCATCTCCCGGCTCTGGGTCGAGTGTGTGCTGGATTATATATGACTGCTTTTAGCGCTGTTTCGTTACATTTGCTTAATGTAAATTTTATGTGACACTTCTTTATAGTTGGGTCTGTCTGGTCCTCTCCGTGTGTCCGTGTCTGTGTCCGCATTCCCATTCGTATTCGCGTTCGCATTCGCATCCGCATCCGCATCCGCATCCGTGGACTGTCATCGGGCAACATTTTCGGCATTCCCGGTCCAGATTTTGTTTGTGGCCCCAAAACTAAAAACAAGGAGCCCAGATTTCGAGCGGTTTTACGACCTCCATAACCGTTTGTCTTACGGAGGAGGTGGCTGGGGGGTTAGGGGTTTCGCGTTACGTTAGTTTTTTATGCCCGCCAGGAGCTAACCACTATTGTTAGCTGCGATTTCTGGTTAATTATTTTTAACCGCTGGAACTTGATGATACATCTAGTTAGAATAGATCTAACTATGATTAAACTATGAATCGATGATGATTCAAAATATGAGAATAGAATCTACTAAGTAATTTACAAAATATTTAATTAAAAAATGGAAAATTTCAAATAATGTTTCGATTTCGATTTCAATATTATTTCGTAGAAAAGAAATGTAGAACCGCCGCCTCTGAAAACCCAACAATAACAACCAGAGAGCAGGAAAGCTTTCTCTCCCGAAAGCTTTCCCATTTCCCCCATTTCTTTTGCCAATTGAAGCCCCCCCAGGTGTCGGTGGGTTAAGGAATTTGTTGTTGTGCGAACGTTTTCGGTGCGTTCGTATAGTCTGCGTACGTTCGTGGATATCGGATTGGTGATTCGGCGACTCGTGTGGGGCAGCTGCTGCTGCTCCAGTTGCTCCGCAGAGTTTCAGCCAAGAGGTTCGTTCGCTCTCCGCCGGCTACTCGGGCTGTTCTCCTCCGCTCCGGGTTTTTCATCCATCGCCTGCTGCCTGCTGCTTGCTGCCTGCAGATGCGCGCCGCCCGGCCAAAAAACGCAGAAGCATCATCGGCAGCGACAGTGCCAGTGGCAGTGGCAGCAGTCTCCGTTTTCTTGCTTCGCTCTGCACTCTAACTGCACCTATAAGTTGCACCACAGACTTTCTAGTTTCCTTAACGAGCGAAAACACCTGCAAATTATACATTTTCTCGGAAGTAAAAAATACGGATCCGGCGAGCCACAAAGTCAGCGCAAACATCACAAATTCGTTGGAGGAAAATAGAGAAGCCATCGGTGTGAAGTGACTGAAAATCGCAAATAATCGGTGTGATAACAAGTGCTCAGATAGTGCTGCTCCATAAAGATAAATATATACCAAGAAAATAATCAAAATCCGGTCAGCTGGTTACTTTCAAACAAAAGTACTTACTGTTGAACAAAAAATAAACAATCCACTCACAAAAAAACAAAAAACAAATAACAAAGATTACATAAATAAGAGGCTCTTTTTAAGGCCCTAAACTGTCCAACAAAGTGTTGTAAACAAACATCTGGCTTATATAAATAACTAAAAACAGGAGGGGGAACCCAAAACACAAAACATTAAACAAACAATCCGAGTAATGCAAATAAATATGATAAAAAGCTGTTTTGTTGCCAAAACTAGCGGGGCGACGAAAAAAGAGGGCCAAGAGCGAGAACCCTTTTTAGCATTTTTGCCAAAATGGGGAACAGAAATGAACTGAGGATGAAAATGTCTGCAGCAGCCGCTGGCGGAATTCCACCCAACCACCCAGTTTTTCGCTGCCTTTGACCTTTTTCACGCCTTCAGTCACTTGAGTAGCAGTTTCTCTTCCCCTCCCACCATGCCTCATGCCACATGCCGCATGCCGCATGCCTCTTGCCCCCCAAACGCCCTCGAGTGCTGCTGTCAACTGCAAAGCGATCGCAACGTGACTTCGGCTGGCAAGCGAGCGTGTTCAGTGAACCTGCTTTGGAGGGTGTGGGCCATCATCGTCAGAATATTTGGAATTGGGGAGGAGATCCTACTAGACCAGGCTTATCCAGGTGGTGGGAGGTGGTCTTAAAAATAGTTAGCCACCTTGTCGCCAAACAAGCCAATTAAAAGCTTCTTGGAACTGGGTTAACTCCTTTATTGTTGAACCAATAATAACCCATTTTCTTATCAAAAAAAAAAAAAAAAAGAATAACACTTTTGAGAGACATCCAATCTAGATGTCTGGAGTAATTTTTGTATTTTTTGGTCCCCAATTCCCAGAGCAGCTCTTCTCCAGATAGAATTTCACCCAGAAGGGTATCTCTGTTGCTTTCCAGTGGCTTTGTTCTTGTCTTGGCCAGTTGCCCGGGCACGCGCTGAGCCGAATCGTTGAGGCCATTAATTTCACGCTTATCTATTGCATTTTAATATTTATTTGAACGCGATAGGGTTGCGGTTTTCTGTTGCTGTTCTGGGTTGTCTATTGCCACAGCGGGTTTCTCCAATGTTTTCATTTTAGCTTTCGCTTCTGATGTAGACACGACATGTTTCGGTCATTATAATTATCGACTCGATTCATTGCAATTTAATTTGAGTGCCAGTTGGTAGGATTGCCAGCTCGGTACTCGATAGTGGATGGGATAGAGTGCAATGTCCAGCCTTGGACCCGTTCCCATATATCCATCAGTTGTCACCCGACCGACCATTTCCATTTCCATTTCCATAATGGTAACCCCTTGACCCCTGGTAAACCAAACCCTCGCCAAAGGGCCGTTTTTGTCTAATCTAATCCAATTTGCAGTCGGAAGCAATTAAAACAACATACGGACAACACAAACATGGCCAGCTAACTAACTACTGTGGCCGATGGAAACCGCTTAGTTAACCCAACAGAACCGAACAAAGGACCGACTACAAAAGCCATTTCCAAACTGCATATGTTTAGTTTTTCTCTCGACTTTTTTCCTCGCAACAAAAGTTTGCAAGCTGATTTGAGGCTTGGATTCAAACCAAGGGATTCATTTAATTCAGTTTGTAATCTGAGCGTTGCTCTAACAACACAAAAACCCAGACCAGCCATCCCAGCCATCCGAGCCCAGCCATCCCACACTCGGTCGGTGTGCATTCATTTGCAAAAATTGAATTAGGTTGGCTTTTTGAGCGAATGAATGAAATGAAAGTATTAGCACGAAAGAAAGCGAATGAAAATTGGGGGCGAGCTAAGAAAAAGGCAAATATTTCTGGCATTTTGTCAACGCCACAAAATGTCAACGAGTCCTTACAGTGGGTGTGGAAGTACCTTCCTCCCTTCTCAAATCCCGCCACAAAAAGTGGCAAAGTTTTTAATGCCCTTCGCAGCGGTTGAGCCACAAAAGGAGGCTGAATCGAAAACAGAAAACCCAGCCCAGAAAACATCATTTTGGCCGAAAGTGATGGTCTCGCCACTTAGCAAGCAGCTGCCGTTCTCAAACGTACATAAACGGACGCTGCGAATTTCCCCGAACATATGTAAATTTTCACGGTCGTATTGGTATGAAAATAAGATGTTTTTTGATACCCTTACTAAGGGGGGTTTTAAACCAAGAAACTTATGAAAACTATTCCAAGAGTTGGGATAGTTTGGTAGAATTTTTAGCAAATCATTTAGTAAGAATAAAGAGGGTCCCTGCATATTCTATATTTTTCCCCTTAATTTATTTTCCTCGGAACAATTATTTGCTAGAAAATCACAATCATAATTGGTTAGGATCGGTTGAGATCGGGCCAAAGTGGCAGTCGCTATGGCGCACCTGCCGCATCTTCCGAACTGTTGGGGCCTTTGGGCCAGCCAGTCAGTTTTTGTTTTGTGTTGTTCGGAAACACGCGCTAAATGCCTGGCAACTAACGTCCGTCGGGCAACAACAAACAGAAATGTGTAAAAATAACAAACCTATGTGCATAGAAATAGGAAAAATATATTCGGGCATAGTTCGGGGTAAACAAACGTGCGGCTAAGAAAATTCAAGATAAATTGTGCGCCCGTTTGGCGGTGCCATCAGCTTTTTATCTCTGCGAATAAAATAAATAAAATATATATTCGAGCTTATAGCTAAATGCCAAAATCAAAACAAGAAACGAAAAGGGGAACTATAAAAAAATGTGTGGGTGGAAAAGATGCTCACAGGGCAAGGGCAAGGCTGTTTTTTCTTATTACCTCACTATAATTTTCTGTTTTGCATAAAATAAATCCCATTTCAGAAGCAATTAATTATAGAAATATCCATTATTTTAATTGGGATTTACAAAAAAATACATCAATCAATGCAAATTAATGGAAAACGTTAATTTGTTTTCCTTAACGTGTCAACAAATGCATTAATAATGTAATTGAAATTAAAAAGGGGTTCTCGATAAAAGGTCTTACTTCAAATTGGCAGGCTTATAAAATTAAAAACAAAAACAAAAAAATCACTTAAAATAAATACAATTAACAATAAAAAACTTCAATCGCGCAAGGATACTCCTTTGAGGGTGAAATATTCAATCAAATTAAAGCCATAATTAAAAGCAGCACTCAGCCCTCCGGCATTTGGCCAGGCCAGGCCGGGACAGCCCGGGTCCGGGTCCGTGTCAACAGTGTCATTAATTAAAATGCAAAATGCAGGCCGTGAACTCATATTGATCATACGCCGTGTGGCACTAATTGAAAGTCAAAGACAGTGAAAACCGAAACCGCAGCAAAACTGTCACCGCCATAACTGAAATCCTTATAGATACACAGTGGGTGTGCGTGTGTGTGAGTGTGTGAAAATATCCTACAGGATATAAAATCCAATCAGGCCCTCTCACACACACACACACTCCCATGCTGTATGGTGAAAAATAAAAATAAAACATTTCGGTCTAGGAGTCGGAGAACTTTATCGATTTGCGGCTGGCAGTGAACAAAGCCCCGAATTTGTTTTAAAAATAAAAGGACTCTCCGTCACTCGTCACTCCGCCACATCCCCCCAACCATCCCCTAAGACTGTGTGATTGTGACGAAAAAAAAAAAATGAAAGTGATTGGATCGGAGATATAAGGGGAACAAGTAGAAATCATGAAGAGTGTTAAGAAGTTTCTCAACGAGCGGATGAACAGCGTGGACTCCGCCGATGGTGTTGGAGGAGGCGGAGGCGGCAAAAAGAGTTCGCTGGAGCGGCTCAAGTGCGGTGGCGGGGACGACTCTGGAATGGCGAAGGGATATGTCTCCTTGCCGAATACTCCGCTGCCGGCGAGTGCGCCCATTGCCGTGAGTGATCCGTCGCCGTCGCCCTCCTTGGCGGAGTCGGCTCTGAACACCCCACTGTGCACCCTGCAGGAGGACGACTCCACATCCCCACCGCCGGCCACCGCGGGAACAGCCGGTACTCCCAGCAAGAATGGCTTCAGCCAGCCGGAGGAGTCGCCGTTTACCTTTCCGGATCCCTCGGCCAGTACCGCCCCCATTCCCGCTCCCGTTCCGCGAAAAAGTCGCCGCAAAATCTCCCTCCCCTGGTTCCGGCAGTCCAGCGTCACCGGGCACGGAGGTCTGGCCCGGCAGCACACCATCGATACGCCCAGCTCCTTTCGATTCTTTCGGCAGCCCAGCAACAGCGGAATCAAGGTATACTCCGGGCATTGTTTGTAATAGAAATTAATACCCAATAGCAATATTATTTACATAGCAGGGTAATTGGCCAGGAAACACAATGACCCAATATTGATTTGGTCTTTTTCGTTAAAGACCCCAGAGATTTGGCATCTCTGGTTTCCCGGCTTGACAACTACTTTGCCAATTCTGATTGTGGCCATCTCGTGATAAGGGTTTCCGATTGATGCCCCGCTTCGATTGACGGCTGGCCATCAAATATTAATGCTAAGCACGGCCCCGATTGCCTTGACCTTATCGGGCGACTTGGCCAGCTTATCTTTTATTTAGATGCGGGGAAAGTTTACCAACCACCCCTCCGGATCGCCTCCTCCTTTACGGCCTAAAGTGCAAAGGTCACTCACTAGCTTGCGGCACGGCTCGTATATCCTTGTGGCTCGTATATCCTTGGATTTGCTGCCCCCACAGATTTTGCCACCACAAATCATGCGACAGTTGGAGGAGCCATTGAGTGTGGTTCGATGAGTGCGGCATGACTTGGCCCGCGATTAATGTTTCTCTTAGCCATCCTCCTTATTGGAAAAATATAGCTTGGGAAATAATAATAACTCATGTTTATCATTTAAATAGTTTATGTGATTGTGATTCCTGTCCATCCAATTTAAAATCACATGCTTGGACTGCCAACTATAGTTTGCTGTTTCTTTTAGTGAAAATTATTACTTTGACTGGCGGATGATAGTTATGCTAATGGTGGCCATAACTTTCAATGAGACTCTTGTCCAAATTTAGTCAGCAGGGCTCTCGCCTCTTGGCCAAGTTTTGCCCTCCGTTGCTCTTTATTTCGCTATTCCTTATCTCTGCGGGTCTTTGTCTATACTATTACATTTTTTTTTTAGTACCGTGCCATTTATTTTGATTAGTCGTGGAAGTGCCTGCGTTGACTGTAAACTGGTTGTTGACCCAAGCAGACAGCAGCGACGCCGTTTAATAAGCCCATTAATCATACGCAGTGTGGCGCGCTAATTTATTTGCTCGCTACTCACCATTGTCACTGCTTCAATTACTGTCCTCCCCCCTTCCCCACTCCCCCGGCCCTGCTCTGGGCGTCCTTTCCTCTGCCCCTGGGATGTTTTCCATCCAAACTAGTTGCCTGCCTTTGCACATATCACATAATGTATTTATCACTTCATCAGGCTGTGTAAAGCATATCATCGTCATCATCATGGCTGGGTTCCTTCGTTTTATTCTTCCCCTGGTATCTTGCTGCATTGTGTCTTGGGTTGACCTTGCCCCGGCCCTGTCCCCTCCTTATAGCCCTCCTGAACTCCTGAAGTCCACAACTGACTTCCTTTTGTCAGTTGCTTCGGTGTTTTGAGTGATGTCTCGGGCTAGTAGACAGCTTCCTCGTCTCCTTATAATCGCATTGCCCTTTCTGCTCAATTTGCTTTATGCTGATGCTGCCGGCCTTTCATAAATTTCCGCTACATTTAAGTTTTTTTGTTGCCTTGGGCATCGAGTTCCAGTTCATTTCTGAGCATGGGAATATTTTCGACACTGAGAAAATGATGGCTCATCCATATTATGAAAGATATTAAAGCAATTTTATTTTGTGTATAATTTTAATACAAAAATTGTGATGCAAGTTTGTCACATTTTTGGCATCGCTGTGTAGAAAGCTGCAGGATTTTAATTTGGTGTCATGGAATTATTTATGTGCTCGTTGAATATTTCCCAAGCAAATTTGTATGGGGCATATAAAGTTTTGTGAGGCATCTCCAGCTGCATCTGTAGCCATTGAAAGTTGCCAAGTGCATTCCACGGGGCGTATGCTTTATGCATTTTATGCTAGCATACTTTTCAGCGCACAAGCAAAATAAATCGCACAAGCCAAGCAGCAGCAGGGTTCTGGTGGCGCGTTGAAAAAGAAATTTGCGGGTGCACGAAAATGTGTCTCATGATTTTGTTGCCGCTGATGCGACTGTCAGCTGCATTCGGCTTACAACGTTGGATTTTCCTCCTTCAAGAGCTAGCAGAAACGCTGGCACTCTAACAAAGGAAACTATTTGTGAAAGACATTTCTTTTTCTGTTTGTATCTCGTGGCAGTGAAAGTAGAAGGAAAAGCATTGAGCAAACCATGGAAAAGTCCTATGGCTCAAAATATAAAATACGCAACCAAACAAAGTGTAGAAAATGTTGAACAATTTTAATAAATCCCATCGTTCTGCTGTGGCACATCTAAAACTAGAGGACAAAGTTACCTTCGGATAGCAACTACTTTCCCTCTTCAAGTCCTCGAGAACACGGTAAACAGGCAAAGCCCGGAAGCTTTGTGGACTCTTGTCGTTGTTTCCTCAATGGCAACACTGATATGCAAATTGCGATGGAAACAACAACCAGAATAGCACAAAAAACAAAAAAACAAAGCCGAGAAACATTGAGAAGCTGCAGAAGGCAGAAGGTCAAACAAATTTGTAACTAAATTTCCCAAGAAGTATGCTATGACAGCAAAACTCGAGATGTTCACTGCAGAGCCATAAGATACATGACTCTCAATGAGAGGGGGCACATTTCCCAAAAGAGAAGCCTCAAAAACCTAGTTTAAGAATCGCTTTAAGAACAGATTCAAGCAAGTTAAATACTTTCGCAGGGGGCAAAAAATTTGACAAAAAATGTAAAAAAAATGATGTGTCTATATTTAAATGCAGGTTCATGGAGAATCGATATACAATTCGATTAAAGTATTCCGCTTGATAATCGGAATATTATTGGCACAGTTATGGCCTCAGCGGGGGGTCATATTGCCGTACATTGGATTTTTTAGAATTTTTAAGAGAATCCACCGAAAATTTAACAAAAAATGTAAAAAAAATTAAGTTTTTGTATTTTGATGCGGATGGATGTAGAATTTATTTACAAATTGATTGAGGTATTCCGCTCCAGAATCGGATGATTTTTGCCAAAGATATGGCCATCGCTGGGAGCCATATAGTGGCTCCATGCAGTTTTCTCAATTTTCGAAGAAGACCCCTAGAAAATTTAATAAAAAATCTAAAAAAAATTATGTTCTTAGATTTTGATGCAAATTTATGAAGAATCGATCCACAATTCATTTAAGGTATTCCGTTCAAGAATCGGATAATTTTTGCCGAAGATATGGCCATCGCTGGGAGCCATATAGTGGCTCCATGCAGTTTTTTCAATTTGCGAAGGGGACCCCCAGAAAATTTTACAAAAAATCTAAAAAAAATTATGTTCTTAGATTTTGATGCTAATTTATGGAGAATCACAATTCGTTTAAGGTATTCCGCTCAAGAATCGAATGATTTTTGCCAAAGATATGGCCATCGCTGGGAGCCATGTAGTGCCTCTATGCAGTTTTGTCAATTTTCGAAGGGGACCCCCAGAAAATTTAAAAAAAAATCTAAAAAAAATTATGTTCTTAGATTTTTATGCAGATTTATGTAAAATCGATATACAAATCGATAAAGGTATTCCGCTCAAGAATCGAATGACTATTGGCAAAAATATAGGATTTTCTGTTTGCCATATGGGGCTTCTATACATTTTCGAAATTTCGAAGGGGGTCCTCAGAAAATTTTACGAAAAATCTGAAAGAATAGTGTGTTTGGATTTTGATGCAGATTTGATGAGAATTGAGCTACGAACCAATTGAGGTATTCCGCTTAAGAATCGGATGACTATTGAAAAAGATATTGACTTCCCTGTGGGCCATATTAGCCTTCCATCTTCCATCCAAAATATTGCGACTGATGTATAACAAAATAATAAAAAATAGCCAATATATAAACCGAATATGTTATGGTATTTGATAAAAATCTCTACTCTACTTTGGCTTTTCTTGTTTTAGACCATAATTCTAGTAATGTTGCCTGCACTTGGCACATGACACTGAAATGACCATCGAAATTCGTGGCCTCAGGCAGAATTTTTCGTTATTCCGATGCCGCTCTTAACTTCTGGCTCAACGCCTCTTATTTTTGGCCATAAAATCAATGGCGAATGCTGTGACACGCCCATCGATGGACATTTTTGTTTTTAACCAAAAGAGGCTGTCTCGCACAATTGCTCCCCATGGAAAAGGGGCCTAAAGGGGGTGTCCCCATCTGTCATACACAATCCCCACTGGCAGTCCAATCCGATGGACATGAACGAGTCTCTGCCGGCCACAAATTGCCGATGTCCTGGGCTCTTGTTTCCAGGATGACTTGCACGCAGACCCCTACTCCCCCCCTGTAAACTGTGTCCCCCCGTTGATTGCTCTCTGGTTTGAAGAGGGAGAGGGGGGCACTGAAAGGAAGACCCACTTGACATGGGGCCAACTCTTTTAAAACCAAACAGGATTCGGGCTGGTCAAGGCTGTGAGTCTCGACTCTGAGCCCGAGGCTTCCGGCTATTTCGTTGTTGGTTTATGTCGGCCTGCTGTTCGCACCAAATTGTTTGTCCTGCTCGGCTCTGCTGTTCCAGAAATCAGGACTAAAGGACTACAGGTTGATGCTTTAAGGCTGGGATGGTTTCTGAGTAACCCTGCAGCCTCTAGCTAAGTTCATTAATTGCTGTTATCATCAGCCATTAACTTGCCATTCGTCCTTGTTGGCACATTCCGTCATAGTTCATAAAAGTAGGAAGCTTATTGAGAAAATAAGAGTTAAAATTAAAACTAAATTACTTTAATCTTTAGGATAATTATAGCTTAGATACAGTTTAATTTACAATTTTAAAATCTTGTTTAATCATTTTATTCGCTCTGTAAAATTCCGTTATCGGCCATGTCGTAGTTGCACGTAATTGATTTAGAATATTATTCGATTTGCGCTGTAAATGACTTTCATTCAGCACTTACACTCCCTCCAGCCGGCACACCTCCGCTCATAGATACACACCAATGCATGAATATACACAGATATATAAATTAATGGGCGGGCGGCTGTATCAGACAATGGGCCTATCGATGAGTGGATGGTGGGAGTACTGGGGCTGGGAATATGGTCGCTCTTGGTGTTAACATGTTGTCGTACAATTACCAGACCACAAAACGATAGCTACTGCTCCACCTACTCCTGGGCGGTGGCTGCTCCTCCTTCCGGGGGATTCCTGTTCCTGTTGTTTGCCGTCTTGTTGACTGGGTGCTTGCCGTTTGCCACAACGTAATTGATGTCAGGACCTGGGCAACCCGAGGCATCCCGGGATCCTGGCATCCTGGCATTCCGAGACCACCCACCCGCTGCACCTGCCATTGGACCCACTGTGCGAGTTAATTGAATAATAGACGTTTATGTTTTATGTACCTCCGAGCACAGCCGCCAGAATGCGGCTATCTATAAGTACACACACCACTTATTTACACAAAAAAGAGAAT
Source organism: Drosophila atripex (assembly GCA_035045925.1). NCBI lineage: Eukaryota > Metazoa > Arthropoda > Insecta > Diptera > Drosophilidae > Drosophila > Drosophila atripex. The sequence goes on along the minus strand of JAWNOP010000012.1, from coordinate 17,036,089 downwards.
ATGTATATATTTGGTTCATTCTTCTCCAGTTGGCTCACATTCTATATTATTTATATTCCTGTTTGCCTGTTGGCCAGGTTCTGTGTGTGCGTTGGCATATCTGTGTGATTTATGGCGCCCATGAGGGCATTTAGGCGAACAAATTCCGGCTAAGAAACAACTGGCATACAAAATCTGTCTAAAATTTCACGTTTTCTTCTCAATATCTCACTCAAATCAAATGTATCGGATAGGAATTGCCTTTTTCTTTGTCATTCTCTCTCTAGTCTGAAGTATCTTGAAGATTTCTTTTTGATTAATGCTTTAAAAATGGATTCCACTTGGAAAAAATTAAGAATTTCTGCCTATGTTTGGTTGTATTCAAGAATGGTGTGTGTCCTGTTGGAGGATCCTCTTTTCCCCGAGTGTAGGAGACAGCTTGCTCGCCCATTTTTCCAATCAGTTAAATGATGTTTGTAATTTCACTTGACAACCCCCTGACGCTTGCTTTTATGTCTTTAGCCCCGCAATGGCCCCCTTACCCCTAAACATATTTTTTAATGACTTAACAATTGATGGCTTTTTGGGTCGTCGCAGCAATTGCGTTTTTACGATGCCTCTCCTCGAAGCGGCGACGGCAAACGGCAACCGGCAAGACATGAGCTTACATACATGCGTCCCCTGTAATCCGGCCTTTCGGAGCAAAAACGGCGGCGAAACGTGAAAGCCAGTCAGTAGGAGAACCCATCAATAATAACGTAAACATTTTACCAAATCGCTTTACAATTTGCCAAAAAAAAAAAAGAAACAGAAAAGTGGAAAAATAATAAAAACAAAGTAAGGGAGTAAAAGCGAAGGGCACACATTTTCCGGCTGAGGCCTTTCATTTCGCTTTGTAAATTCGAGCCTGTTTCTGAGCTATTATTGTTATCAGCATGTAATCAGGGACGAGAGCAGGGAAACTCCAAGGAAAACTTTTTATGTCGGTCCTGGCAAAGTGAGTGTCAACTGCAAAGACTGGCTTGTCAACGGGTGGCATCGTCCTTGGGTCCTTGCCGCTCATCTCCCAAGACTTTAATCTGCAAACTTTTCCTCAATTTCGGTTGCATCCTAGGCTTCGTTTTCCCTCTATTTCCATCTTCTTCCATTGTTTGTGTTTCCCCTTCAGCGTTTTCCCACCCACTCAGCTATGCAAATCCGTCCGTAGTCCGGAGTCCGGAGTTTCGGGCTGGCAAAGTTTTCAATTGACTATGCAAAATAGATCCAGGCGTGAGGTTTGATTTACCATTGAATTGCGACTGTTTTGTGGGGCCAATTTATGGCCTCGGAATTGGCCCGATAACTTTAAAGCCTGCAAGAGGGAATTTTAAATTTAGATGGTTAGTAGAACGCAAAACGCCACTCAGTCCTTCTCTCTTCAAATATGCAAATGGGGAAAAGAAACTGTAAGCCACGTTAATTATTTTATGCAAAAATGTAGACGACGGCAGCGACGATGACGAAGAAAACGAAACCCAACAAGGCATCGTTGATTGCATTTTGCAGCTGGAAAACCCGTACGATTTTCATTTTGCTTTCAACTCTCCGGGACTGGGTCTCGGACTGGAATATTCTTTCATTATTTTAATGAAAGACTCGGTCTGAGGGCGAAACAAAGATGAACAAAGGCCGAAAGAACATGAACTTAATTTGTAGCCACAATAAAACGAGAAGAGTTAATTTTCGGGTAAAATTTGGAATTAGAGCTGGTGAGGCTCCCAAGCGGTTTAAAGTGGAGAGCCATAAAGAGTCTACAATAAGCCCTCCTCTGATTGCCGTGACTCCTGACAGCTGCTCTGGCTGCTAGTTTTCACTTTTCACCTACCACTTTGCAAATCATCAGGCTCACCAGGCCAGGAAATCATGAACTGAGGGAAATGTGCAGGAAAATTCCGCCTGATGATAGCCTTTTAGTGTGTGTGTGTGTGTGGGTGTGCGTGACTGCTGCAATTTTCTGTCCGCTAAATGGCGACCCTCTGCCATCATGATAATGATGATGTCCACACTGCGTATACGCAATCTCGCATTACGTATACGCCACCGGTTGCAGCTCTTGGAGCAATTATGGAAAAAGTTTTTGTGAAAAATTCGTGGATTTCCTCCCGATTTGTTATTCCTTATTTTCGCCAATCAATTTTCTTTGAGGCTGAGTGGCAATTTAATAGCCAACAAGAAAAAAAAAGAAAAGGAAATAAAAAATAACTTGACATCAGGCTGGAGGGCGGCGGCTGACACGCCCTCCAGTAGGATCTTCGGCCGGGCTGTCTTTTTCGAGAGAATTGTTGTCGAAAAACTTTGTCGGAACTTTGCCTCGAAAACTTTTCAACTAATTGCATTACAAGCGGAAACGGCCACCCACACACCCGCACTCACAAGCTTAAATACAGAAGGCTCTCAGGCAAAACTCACACACACTGGGACACAAATTCGCACACTAATACTCGCATGCTGAAGCGCGGCACGTTTCCGTGTCAGTGCTGCTTAATTAACAGCACCATGGCTGGGAGTCCTAAAAGGAAACAGGCTCCCTCTGTGGATGTGCTAGAGCACTTGAAAAAAATAAGGATGTTTGAAAAAATGTTTGAAAAAGTTTATAAATGAATGATAGTTTTAATAAAGTTTCATCTTTTGAAAGTTTTAATAATTGTTTTCTTTTCATAATTAACTGCATAGTTTTTTTTTTCTATGCATAAAATTAACAGCATTTTCCCTCACAAACACTGGCACACCAACACACACACACAGTCACACACATACCAGTGCAGTGGCTAAAGGCAGCCAGGCGAGCATAATAAACTAAGCTCTCTGCCGCTGCTCTTGCTCCTGTCCGCTGATGAAGTTGATTTAATTGCGCTTATGAGCGCCAGCCCCGCCTCCTTTTCCTATACCCCCAAACGCCCACCTGCCCCACCTCACGGTTCACCTGCCGTTTGCCTTGGCGACATCATTTTGCCATTTGGCCCCTGCCCTCCAGTCCCCAGTCCCGAGTCCCACTCCCATTTCCATTCGCTCAGCCCACCTGGCAGGTGTTTCCATGCGGCCTGCTCCCTCAGCCAGTTTATGGCGTGTCCCACATAAATATTATATGTGAAATAAATATCATCCCACGGCGGTTGGGAATTTCATATCGTGCTAAAATATTTCAGCCTCAATCGTGCCCAGAAAACAGAGAACAGGAATCAATTCAACCATAAATGGTAAACACAAGACTTGATGGCTAAATAATTAATAATCCGTTTAGGATTATAAAAACAGTTGTCAAATATTTAAAGGTTTTTATTGTCTGACAGCCAACGAATCTGCATATTAGTCCCTATTAGTAGGTCATTTGTACAAATATTCATTGAATTTTCTGCTTCTGTTTGTCAATTAGTTCGGAATGGCTGATGGCTTGTCCTCCTTTGATAAAATATTTAGTTAATGGTAGAACGTGTGACTGACTAATTGCATAACTGACATAATTAACTTTAAATTCCGCTTCAAAGTGTCGGACAAAGTTATTTAATAAACTGATGGCTGGTTTCCATATATTCTGATAAATTCTGGGGACAAAGTCATACTCTTAATTATGTAATTCAATCAAGAATTGTTTTTCACACTGTTCGGAGAGATCCTGTGGCATCGATTGACGATTAACCACAATTTTGCCATGCAACAACCATCATCTGGTTGACACCCTGCCACCCGGGGGATTGGGGCTTGAGGTTGCTCGTTGGGATTTAAAGAGCTGACAGGGCAGCCCACACATCGACACCCACCAAGGAGCCAGCCGCATGTAAATTAATAAACTTGTGAATTATTAATGCACACCACACACACATATACACCAATCACGGATGCGGGGGGTCTGGGAGGCTGACGGGCTGCTTGATTAGACGGGTTGTTCGGGTCCTGGCTTGCCGCCAATCAAATCCAACGGAAGCGCTCCTCTGGGCAGCCTCCTTGTGGGCTTCCGTGGCACAATGGACGTGTTCTAAGCTCGAATGGCTTTCTAATTAGTTCGTTCGCTTTGCCGATGATCCTTGAGGCTGTGAGGGGCCTCGCCCTTTGTTCTGACGGTCAATCAATAAGTTGGCTAGGCCTCGACCTCCAGCCGCATGGATTAACCCTTTGACGGCTTATTACACCTTTATAAAAGCGCAAAATGGTTATAGAATCATAAACAATAAATTTTATATATTTCAGGCAATCTAATCATTTATTTATAAATATAATTTATAATTTATATTTAGTCTTGAAAAGCATATAAAGTGTTAACTCATCGTGTCATTCTTTTCTCTTCCAGTTGGGCAACCAGGAGGCCACCTGGGTGGTGGCAGACTACATCGCCAGTCCTGGCAGCAATGAGCTGAGCGTGAGCAAGGGCCAGCAGGTGGAGATTATCGAGCCGCCCACCGCCGGCGAGCCGGACTTCTGCCTGGTGCGCCTGAATCCCCAGAACGACGACGCCGCCGTGCAGGAGGGCCTAGTGCCCGTCTCAGTGCTCAAACCGCCGCCGGGCTCACACAAACACGGTTCCGGATCCGGAACGGGTGCAGCCGGAGCAGCAGGCTCACAGAAATCCGACATGCAGGAACAGGGTGAGTTACATTCGAAATTTTTCTAGAATTATTATGATTTTTATGATCTCTAATCGTTTTTTATTCATTTTTTAAAGGAAACCGCAGCAAGACGGATGCTCTCTCCTCGTCCACCAAACGCCGGGGATTCAGCGGGTGAGTAATTAAAAATGTACTATATCACAAGTAAATATTACAATCAGTAATCAGAAAGGAAGTGTAATATAGTAAATTACATAGAATTTAACTGAAAGTGTCTTTGGAATGTAAACAATTCGTTGTAATTTTTTTTTATTTTAAATGTAAAATTTGAATATTTTTTAATGGATTTCTCTACGCTGTCCAAGAGCACATGAACTAGATGCTATCTTTGCTGGGGTGACAAAAACAAATTCATAAATCGTTTCATAATATTTATCAGCTCTGGTAGCCAACATTCGTCACTCGTGCGTACTTCTCCGGAGTCCGGACTACCAGATAACCGCCATTGCCGGTCCCATCTCCGTCCCATCGCCCTACTGTCTCATATGCGGGTTCTGTGCCGCAGCGAGTATAAGAGAACTCCTCTGATCCGGGGTAATTCATCATACTTTGCCCGGGCGGCCACTACCGATTGCCTGGTGCTTATCCATTTGTCATGCGTCACCGGCGGATGGCTTATTACCGAAATGTGGATGGGGGGTTGGGAAATTGGGGATTGTGCCAAAGCGGAACCACGCACGTGAATCGTGTTTGGTTTTAACTGGAAAGTGCTGACTATCTAAGCTCTCTTTGGATCAGTCTTAGATAGTCCTTCTGATCTAATTTTAATCCATTATCTAATTAACTCTAGATCCAGCAGCAATTTAATTGCAAAGTTACTTAAATACCTGACAACAGGTGGACTAACATTTTTTTTGCTGGGCTATTAGTCGTGTGTCGGGTTGCTCCGGCACAAGCTATAAAGATATAAAACCCATTTACACCGAACTGAGAGAATAAAAGCTCGAAAACAAATATTTAACCTAAAGAAGGCGCTCAGCTGATGCCAGTTGGAGTATTATTATTATTATTTCTCCTTTGTTGTGCGCTCTTTGAATCAAGTTCCCTACACTTGAATATATTTAAAACAAAAAAACAACAATTATGAAATATTAAAAGAAAGATTAATTTTAAAAATGACTAACAAAGTATGATTATAACAAGAAGATAAATTAATTAAATCAATGACAATATTAGACATTATCCCTTTTTTCTCAGTGTACTGACTACTACCCCTTGCATCGCTCCCTTTGTTATTTCATTCCCTTGGCAAGTTTGTTTTTGTATGCGGGTGCGTTCGTATGTTTGAGGCACTTTTTCTCCAGAAATCGAAAGCCCCCAACGGGTGGAGAACCAGAACAGAACCTTTTCTCGCCGGTGGCAGTTGGCTGGTCGCTCAGTTTACGATTAGACGCAGTACTGGAAGTACGTCTCCCCGGGAATCCGCGGTGTGCTTAGACCCGCTCGCTAATCAATTAACGCCCCGGTCCCAGTGCCTCACCTGAAGTGTTCACCTCCGCAGAACGCTTATCTATCGCCATGTGTAATAACAACAACAACAATGGCAGTGACAACGGCCACGGCTGCCGGTCTGATAAGTTGTCCGAAAACGGTTTTCATTTTGAAAAGGCCGCATTACCTGCTTCAGCCAGTTTCTGCGGTAATGCTGGCCAACTGTGCGATAACAACAATGTGACTTCCAATTCCAATTCGCAATGCCATCCAAATCAAATAAAGCGCAATTCGGCGCCCACTCACATGCGCTCCAAGTCGATGCCCAAACTGCTCAAGTCGCAGTCCCTAACTCACGGAAACGGAAATGGATCAATCGCCTTGCAGCATCAACAGTCCTTGGGCGGCAGGCAGTCGGGATTCACGTGTGTTTGCTGCGAAAGCATATCCGAGGAGCGAAAAAAGCAGGATCGACGCTCATTTATGTTTTCATTCCCGTTCAGGTTAGACTTCAAAATCTTCATATAACCATATAGAATTCAAAGGAAGTCTCTTAACTGGACAGACACTAGGATGGATGAAACAAAGCTATCACTCAACCCCTCTATCCAGAATAATATCTGTGTTTTTTTTCCCCTTGAAAACAAACCTAAGCACCTAAAACATTTCCATAAGTTAGCCTCACTTTCAATTAGTCACTACTCGGCTCAATTGCAATAACAAGCTCCTGTGTATCATGTAGCTTATGTTTTTCATGCGGCTCATCATTTTCTCAATTGCCCAACTTAAGATTAAGTGTGGGTTTTTGTTTTTTTTTTTGTCATTCTTTGAACAGTGTATTGCGGTGGGTATTGCGGTTTCAGCTTTAATTTTGATTAGTGTCTGCGTCTCACTAGGAGTAATATGTCTAGAAATATTTTATTTATAGCGTTTGACGTATCAAAACTAAAATGTTTTCTGTTTTCAATTTATGAATGCAATAACTTATTAAAGTACAAGCCCCTTGAAGTGTACTTGAAGGTTTGGTTCTTTCCTCGCCTTGATTGTGTTTTCGTTTTCTTGAGGTCTGTTTGCTTTCGAGAATCGACAAATGGCCAGTGACTAAGCCGGAGATCTGGCCGAGTGCAGAATTGGGTTTGATTTATCGTCCCCAGCGTGCAATGTACTCCGTCCGTTTCTGTGTCCACATATCCATTTACTCCGGATAGTTATCGCTCATTATGCAGCTGCAGTTGCCGGTCTGGCATGTTTCTATTCCGAAAGACAGAGAAGCTGTTTGTTTGCCCAAAAATCCTATATGAGTTTCATTAAGTTCAGACTGGCTTTTGGTGTTTTTTCTGATGAGGTTTATCTGGTGTGCTGGATATCCCCCAAAGTGTTATCTTTGAGTCTCGATTTTTGTATTTGGGTGTTTCCGTTTTTTTGTTTGTAGAGAAATATAAATACATACTTGTGTATGCAACAACAGATCCTACTGTTTGCAAACATCATTTTTTTCTCACCAGAATGTTAACATCCGAAACTAATAGGGAATACCCCCTGGCCTGGTAACCGGTTTCATTTTTTCCCCTCCAGCGTTTACAATAATTGTGCAATCGTCTAATGACCACAGCTCCGATCCAAACCTGTTGCTACACCGATCCACCTAATCGATGAAAGTTTATTTTTGTCTGGTGTATAGGGAATTAGATTCCATATCTTTAATTGTAAGTGGCTTGCCTTGTCCTTCTTAGTCAGAGTTCGTCATGGCGCGCTACAATTACCAGCAAGAACAATAAGCGCATCGCCAACCGATAAGAAGCCATGCGTATTAATCATACGCCCTGTGGGCTTTAATAAAATTAGAAAAACAAAAGAAAGAGAGCCGAAGAGTTGATTGATTTTTGATTTGTTTTCATATTAAAGCGCTGTGCATTACACATTTGGGTGAAGCTTTTTAGATTATTCGCATTTCTGAGAATCTTATCGATAGGGCGAAGCAATGGCACCGCTCTCTGGGGCACTATTTGGGAACTATGTATGTATGTGTATATTATGGAATTTTCTTTTTGTTCCATTGGGAGCGGGACACAAATTACACAACAACACTTTCAATATTTGCACACTAATTGGGCACTTTGTTTGCTGCTGGCTCACTCGAGTGAGCATTAAGTGATGGCAGTCCTCGTCTCCCACATCTGCTTTTGGCTCTAATGCTCTTCTTCGTCGTCAGCGTTGTCGTCGTCGTCGTCATCGCCTTATTCCCACTCAACATGAATATAGATTATTGTTCGAGTCGCCCGCCGACCACTACTTCCATATCACCTCACCCCGTTCCCTGAACGCCACTCCGCTTGCCGCTTTCCGGCTGTCACTCTGGTCAGGGCTCTTTGTCTCAAGCACTGTGTCAATATGCGCGTGTGTTTGTCCAGGATATGCCAGGACATCAGGGGCAGAGAGGAGGAGCTGCTTAGTAGCGCGTGCTGCCAAGTCCAATGAACTAAATGGACTCGTCCATCGTCGCATCGGTGTTGGTATTTACCATATAACCCAAAAAGCACTGCAATAAAAAGTAGAGAATGTATTTTAATTTCACATGGATACTTTTGAAAAGATAGTTAGTTTGTGGAAGTGCATCAAGTCCATTGTAATCAGCAGGAAACGGAAACTGCAGTATTTGTCAACCAGCCTTGTTGCATACTTTGCGGCGTCCTCCATTAATACACTCCCACTCACACTCGCACACCCACACACACAGTGTGCAGCAACCACTTTGGCTATTTGGCCAAAACATTACATCAGCCAAATGAATTTTGACCAACGAACAGTCTCGTAATAAATTAAATACAATTCCGGGAACTGGACATCGAGGCTCATCCTTGTTCGGTGGCATCCTGGTGGCGAGACCGCGACCCTGCTCCCCTGCTTTGTCGTCTGTGTCAATGTTTATTTTTACTTTGAATTATGTTACATGCCGCGGGGCTGGTGGCTCCCCGACTCTGCTCCACTCTTTTTGTGTTTTGTTTAATTGAAATCGATTTTGCAAGCTGTTTTAAGCGACTAGTTTGCTCATTAATTAAGCGTAATTAATATTTTACATGGTTTTGTTTTAACAGGACTCGTGGACAATAGGGACATGCGGGTGGGGTTTTCATCTGCTGTGGTTTTTGCTGTTTTCCCGCACCACCCGGCCAACTGCATTTCCCAAAACCACAATGGCGAGCTCGCTCGACCCTCCCCCCCTTGGGAAAATACATATATTTTTCCCCTAAATGAGCCATCTGTTTCGGCCAGAGCTCACTGTGCCTGGTAAAGGAACGTCTGATTAATGACTTTCCATTCACGAGCGCATCGCACCAAAAGTCGAAACTTGACCCATAAACTTGGCTCTGGCTGGAAATTAATCAAAGGAGCGCAGGAAGAAATATGTATGAGTATACTTTTTACGACAAATGCGGTAAAAAGTTGGGAGCATAAAAACGAAATAAGAGGAAATTTGCCTTTAAAATCGTAGAATCATAAAACCAATTGCAGTGAATAATGGCGACCGGGCCGAACGACTTTTAAGGAGACTCGTTCGTTAGTGGTTTGGGGAAATTATATTTTGGACCCACTGTGCCAGCGGCGACAGCCGAACAGCGGGCGGTTGGCCAAGTTTTCCCGCCGCTGCTGGCGACAGTCTGATGTTGGCCACACAGCTGGACAGCCGTCAAGCATTTCTCTCTACTTTTTAGCATTGTTTTATTATTTATTTATACGCGCATATATTTTGTTTGTTTTCGGCACGTCATGTCGTGAGAGAGCCGAGATATGGACGAATTCGTACATACCACAACGAATATTCGCAAGTTCCTGTAACGACACACTCTTCGAGAAAGTAGCCAACCTGTCACTAACTGTCGAATGTCCTTGTTCCTTGTACTTTGCAGTCGCAACTGGCTGCCGCTGATGAACCGCAAGGGCGAGAAGCCGCAAGCGAGCAGCAAGCCGCTCGTGAAGAAGCCCTCCGAGAAGAACATAAGAGTAAGTCACTCACTCGCCGCCGCACATTTACGAGCGTTTATTTATAACATTTAATATATTTATTCCACAGACAACCCCAAAGCACGCCGAAGAGCTGGCCGAGCAGCAGCAGCAGCAGCAGCAGCCAGGTGGCAGTCCCGCCACAGTGGTACCATCGTCCCAATTCCCCAGCACCGCCACCCAGCCAGGTGGGGACTTTGAGCCGGACGAGGAGGCCGGACTGGAGCTGCCGCCGCCCATGAAGCCCATCCAGGAGCCGCACCTGATAGCCAACGGACCGCCCGCATTTAACAAGGATGCCAAGGAGAGCTCAGCCAATTTGGTGAGTTGCGAAATCCTCTACAGATCCCAGCAGATTTCCCGAGGGGTTTAATTAGGTTGCTTACGGAAGATCTCAAGCTTCAAAGTCGAAAAGGAAAATGATTTCTAGTGGCAATGAACAGTTTTAAAAATTCTTTTACAATATTTAGTTAATGATTGATTCTAAAAGATATATTTTTGACCCACCCTGATGCGAAAGGTATCCCTCGGCGCCACAGCTGCCACTCACGTTTGTTTGGTTAGCACGCAGCTCCTCTAATATGTGTTTCCCACACAAATCAATGCGGTTTATTGTGACTTGGCCGGGCCACGTCGATTCCATTCAACGTCATCGGCAATCCAAGCACGGTCTCTGCTCAATTAGAGAGCAGAAGGCGCACATTCCCTGTGCCGGCGGCAGGGGGATTCTACGGGTTTCGGAGGCTCCTCTTTTTTGGGCCAGCCACCTTTGGCATAAATGCGCCACTTTATTTTGTTTACACACGGAGCCAGAGCACAGGCGGCGAAGCGAGTGGCTTTGCCCGATAGACGAGCAGCACAGATACGAGATACTAAGATACCCAGATACCGAGATACTCAGATACTCGCCACATTCGCAAATACAACGCATAAATTTCGACAGTCAAATTAGCCGTAGTCTTTGGCCGGATGTGTGTGAGTGTTTTTGGGGGTGTGAGTGGGGGCGGGACTTCCACTCGACTGGTACTTTTGAGAGAAAATTACAGGGAAAAGGATATGAGTCTGGGAAGCTGATTCATGCTCCACGGAATGTGGCCTTAAATTACTCGCAGTTTCCATTCAAAGTCCCATACTTTCCACCCGAGAAACCGAACCAATCAAAGAAAGTGAAAAACCAAAATAGAAAGACTAACAAAATGGTCTTGAGGAAGAAATCAAGGTTGCCTATAAAACGAATATGACTTGTTTATTTTTTAAATTGTAATAAAAAGACCATAAATCCTATTTTTATTAATGCCATAATATAAGCCATTTAATTGAAAAAGTTATTTTATTTTAAAATCCATCCAAGTTTCTGTTTCTGACAGTTTCATATTTTTAGACAACCTATGCTTTTTCGTCTCATATTTAAAGCCTGCTGGGTGTTGCACGATTTGATTAATGATTCTTTTCGTTCTGTTTTGAGAGCTCCCTAATTTTCAGTTGCCCCCCATCCGAATCCAAATCCGAATCCGAATCCATTTGCTCTTCGAGCTTATTCCATCCCGACGTGCGTGGTGGCGTCCGTCGCCAGAATGTCGCCATCCATAGCCACTTTGTCCGTCAATAAATTGAATGTTGTCTGGTCCGGTCTGTTCTAGTGTGGTCTTCTGGCCGGGGCTCTCTATTCCAATCGCTATGATGATGGCTTATTAGCCAAATATCGTCTGCTTGCCTTGATGCGTCAACATATAATTGTATTCTTTCCTGTTTACAAATTGCAAATAGAGTGAATTTTTTCAGGGTGCCTGCCTGGGTGCGAAGTTCTTAACCCAGTTAGGAGGTTACTGCCTTAGGTATTCGCCTTAACTTTTTGGCACAGTTGGCATTGGGGTCTTGGCCTTGTTCCTCCTGTCTCACCTTTGTTTAGCCCGCCTATTTGCATTGTCATTAATTTTTAATAGTTTTCCTTGTCGAATTTCGCGCCCATTGTGCCCTATATGTGTATATTTCTGGGTTTGTGTGACATCAGCCATTGCAGGTCGACCAACCGACTGCCTTCCTTCCGTTCTGACTCTTCCATACTTTTTTTTTGTTTTTTTTTTTGAACAGGCTAATTAAATGTCACACCACTTAGAAAGGTGTACGTCATTGCGTGGGTACGTGGCCGACTAGATTTTCCTTTTATTGTAGCTTTTCCTCTGATGAAATTCGAATGGAAAACTCAGTTCTGATATCAGACTTGCAAGGCAATTAGTAGGTGGGTTACCATAGCAAGGCTCTTGAGGGGAAACAACAACTACTAATACTTCTAGAAAATACTTTTCATTTCTGATAACTTTTAATCTCAATTGCCTTCAAATTCAAGCACTGTATATTTTTTTTCTAGAATTTATAGCGAGGTATTTCCTTGTCGATCAGTCAACACCCTCTAGAATATTTCGCTGCCGTTGCCGCAAAATGCGAATTAATTTATGTATTTAAGAATTTATAACAACAACACCAGAAGGCAGAGCAGAGCTACGTAAAAACACTTACTCTCACGGGGAATACAACTACGTTTCTTTGCCTCTCTCCCACTCTGTAGTGTATATATATCGCCGATTCTCCATTTCTCTATCGCTATCGCTAATATATCTCTCTGTTTGGCCAGAGAATAGTATATGCCGCACAATTATTTCAACGCTTTTCCTCGAGCGACTGCGACGAAATTGTTGGCGAGGCGTTGATTGAGAGTTTCTTTTTGATGTCGCTCGCAAAGACGGCCGGGCCGGGGGAATCACAACTTATTTGTTTTGATTGTATGCGTGAGTGGGTGGATGGGTTGGGCGATGGGCGGTTGGGTGGTTGGGCGGTTGGTATGCCTACATATGTAAAACATGCTTGGGCAACAGGCGAAACTATTGGGCCGCACTCCGAGCAGTCAGTCAGTCGCTGTTTTCATCGCCCGGCGCACAGTCGCCTTTCGAGATTCTCCGGTGTCGCGTTGCCAAAATGCGTCGTCGTCGTCGTCGCGTCGAACCTGATCCTTATAGAGGCCACACTTAATTTGTATTTGAAAGACACTTTTCCCTAAAAAGGAAAGCCAAAAAAAAATAAAACAAAAATACAACAATTCATATAAACTCTGTGCTGTGCTGTGCTGCTGCGGTGTGCTGGGAATTTTAAGCAACACGTGCCATGAGCTGCTTTTTCCGCTTGTTTGTAAGCTGCAATTCATTTTGTAATAGCCATAGCGTGTGCACCTCATTTATTGTTCCTCAGGTCCGATGACCAATTAATGTACTTTTCGCCAGGCTCTCACCTGAACAGCTGACTTCCTAATCTTATCTATCGGACAGAAAAAGCAGTTTATACTCGTATTGAGAATAATGGAAAGTTTGGCCCCAAGAATAATACATAAGGAAGCAGGCTAGTTACACAATTTTATCTTTGGTTTGCCAACTGCCAAGGCAAAGTTTTTCCCATTCCTCGAAAAGCAAATTTGCCACATTTGATTTTGGCTATAAATTTAGTAAAACTAACAAGTCGCGGATACGTGTGCTGTGCTGTGTACTGTGTACTGTGTTTGTGTTTAGTTAAGTTTGTTATTTATGCAACAGGAATGGAAGCGAAAATAACTGAAATTAATTGGCGGGAGGGCGGTGGGTGGGAGTGGGCCCAGTGCTGTGAGCGAAAGTGGAAGAACGAAAATAAGCGAGTGATTCAATTCGAGTTCAACATGCAACCGACATGGGGTCCGCGCTGGGCAATAATACAAATGTGTATATTTATTTTGAAAATTGCCACAAAATGATAAAAGCTTTCCCTCAACTCTATTTGTATTCATTTGCTGGCAACCGCCAACGCTGGCATACCGGGCGTATGAGGAATGAGGCATGCGGGATGGAGATTAAAGCGCCAGAGATTGATTCAATTCATCGTTTATTCAATTTCTGCCCATTCTCATTAGAGACTGTGTGCCTGGAAAGCTATTGAATCAAGTGCATAGATGATATTCCCTAGATTGCAATCCATTTTGGTGGGAAAAACTTTTTCAATTAGCCGCCTGCATGGGGCGGTGGGGTAGGGTGGGAGGATAATGCAATAATCGCTGCCAGAGAATGAAACTTTTTGCTAGCATTTGACCCGACCATCATTGACTTAACCCTTTTCCTTTTCGCTTTATTTTTGCAGGCCAGCCCCGGCAAAATGGATGGCATATCGGAAATTGAACAAATTGTCAGGGAGAGGACGGTAAGTGCCCTAAGGACTGGCAGACAGATGGAATTCTATATAAACCGTATTCTTCGATTATTATTTTTGCAATTCAGGAACAGCACGAGTCCAATAGTCGTGTGGATGGGGGCGGTGGAGCCGAGAATGCCAGCACCAATGGCCATGGACGCTCCCACGACAACAATGAAGAGGTGAGAATCGGATTAGGGAGCTACCTTGTCCCTACTTTGCCCACTTATAACCATCACATGTCCTTTCCACAGGGTCACGGTTCTGTGCCAGACAAAAGTAGTGCTCTGAAGAAGCGGCAGTGGGTCTTGGGGGAGCTGGTATCCACGGAGGAGTCCTACGTCCAGGATCTGAATGACATTGTCAATGGGTAGGTTCACGAAATCCTCGTTAATCTAAAGAAGAGTCTGTCTTAAGTTTAAAATTGGAAATTGCAGCTACATGACAGAGATCAACAACCCGAACAGTGATATCCCCATGCCCGAGGGACTGAAGGGCGGCAAAATGAAATTGGTCTTCAACAACATCAAAGACATTTACGAGTGGCACAGGGAGTAAGTCAAGAACCAAAATGTATCTGGAATCTTACTTAATCTATCTCATTTCCCCTCTCTAGTTACTTCTTGAGGGCCCTGCGAAACTGCCAAAAATCACCTGCAGATCTGGGACCGCTCATCAAGCGCTCGACCCCGAAATTCGCTTTGTACTACACCTACTGCAGCAACAAACCCCTCTCCGAGTACATTGTCAGCGACAACAATGATTATTTCGATAGCGTACGCCAAAAGCTGGGACATCGCATGTGTGTAAGTACTCGACTTCAGAACTAATGTAATTCAATAATTATTAATGGAATTACTCCACTTTTAGTTGAGTGATCTGATCATCAAGCCGGTGCAGCGCATTACCAAATACGAACTACTCATCAAGGAGATCATCAAGGCCACCGAGGGAGCGGGTCTTTACAAGGAGGTGCCCATGCTCCAAGAGGCCTACCAGCAGATGAAGGTGGTGGTGAAGGCCGTCAATGACATGATGGTGGTGCTGCGCAGCCTGCAGGACTTTGAGGGCGAGATCACCGCCCAGGGCAATCTGTTGATGCAAGGACCCATGAGCTGTGTGGTGGAGGCGGGACAGAAGCAACGCGAGTTGCAGATGTTCCTCTTCCAGCAGATCATCATCTTTGCGGATATTGAAAAGGCAAAGAATCAGTACTCCAGTCCCACATACAAATACCGCTCGCATATACAGGTAAGGAAATTGTGAGAAAAAATATTGAAAAATCTGATTATTTAATCATTTTCTCTGTTACTCAGCTCAATCACATGCAAATGAAGGAACTGGGCGACTGCCGCTTCCAAATAAAGTCAACTGATCCCAACAAAATCCCCGAGGTCACCATGATTTGCAAGGCGGCGACGCAGGAGAGCTATGCCGGATGGCGGGACATGCTGAACATGATCCTGCAGCAGCAGAACGACCTCATCTTCATGCTCTCCAATCCGCTGTCAACCAAAAACAAGTAATTGTGTGTCGATGGATAGCAGGAGCAACAGCAACATGTTAGCAAAATGCTAGATTCCAAGCAAATTAATAAGCTTTTGGGCTAAAACAAAACAAACGGAAGTTGGAGAAAATGATATTGTAATGTGTTTTTGGGCAAAAGGTTTTAATACCACCCGCCACCCGATGTGAGCATTTGCCTCGCACTTGTTTTTCGTCTGTGCGTTTGTTTACTGTTAGTTTTGCTCACACCCACCCAAACACACACTAGCCCCATCACACATACCACACCACACCACACCACACCATACCACACCATACCACACCACATACTCAATCCTAAGTTGTATGTAACTTGTAATTTATTTATTTTTCCTCATCTGCGTTCAGAGAATACCTTTTAGTGTCTAGTTTGAGCCGTCTTTCTGTTCTATATTTATTCCGTTTCGTTACCATTTCCGGATTTGTGTATATGAAACGCAAAGTATTATATGCTCAAGAATATGCTACCTTCTATATATTGTGTGCATTTTTACCATAATTTAGACTTTTTTTGCTCTTACATTTTGTATTTTGTACCGCCTCGGAATTATTTATAAACCGGCAGTCGAGAGCACTACACAAACACTCAGAATCAAAAGCAATTTATAATTTCGTTTCGTAATCGTATTTGTATTCGCATTAAACGCAGATAGCGAAGCTGAGTAAGAGTATAACTATTTTACGCGTATACTGTATACTTTTAGTTTTAGTTCGGAACCTAGATTTAGTTTAACTGCTAAATGTTAATCATAATTTAAACGTAACCTTATTTGCTTTAGAGAACTGAAGCAGAGATTCGTGTAAGCAAACGTCGTGAAATAATTTAAGCGTAACTTTAGTTTAAGAATGCAATGCAAATCGTTTTGTACTTTATGTTTTACAAATAAAATATGTAAGCTTTAAACGTAATCAAAACAAGAAAACCGTAAGTTGTACCAGTCTGAGTTTGTACTTGATTTTTTTTTAGTTTTTATACAGATTGAAACAAAAATACATATTGCCTGGCTCTGTTTTATACTTTGGTCTTGGTTCTTAACATTCTGATTTCCAATTTTTTCTTTGCGAAACAAAACACAAAACATTAGCGAGTAAGCAGTCATCAAAAAAAGGCAACTCTTATACCTTAACAATACCACATAAGTGAATCCAAAATGTATATCCAAAAGCGATTTTTCGAAGCGTATATTTCTCATTGGTGTCTGTGCGTTATTTGTTAGTTTGTAATAAGGAGACAGTAAGGATAATGTACAGTGTAGCATACGATGATAAGCCGGGGTCGGTCAGACGATATACAATATGCATGCGTGTCGTGTGTCTCTCTATATCCCTCGAGCAAAGTAACCGCCAAAGGACCAGGATTTGATAGAAACGATTAAATGTATAAAGCACCAGACGAAGTTACTAAGCGGTTGTTCACCCAATACCTTCCAGTCAAGTTTGTCTCTCTGAAAGCACCCCAAGCACACACAACCTCCCTCTGAAGCTATCTGGACGGAATGCTAAGAAAACTGTAATACACCGGTAACAGTCTGGAACATGAATGCAATTTGAATATATCAATGCGAAGAATAACAATAATGATTTAGCATAGCTAAATGTAGGAAGCGAAGCGTGGAAGACGAGCATGAAATGTATTTTTTTACAAAAATTGTGAAACGAACCTCCGGCATAATTCGTAATTAAATAAATGTTAAAGTCGCGACGACAGATCGGATCGGATAAGATCGAAATGAGGGGGGATCGGTTAGGATCCCCAGACAAGCAAACGCACAGTGAGGAGCTATTCGAATGGCCACAACATTTTCTACATACTTTTGCACTGTATACCCTCGTAGGGGAGTGGAACGAGAGTTCCACTTAATCCAAGTCACAACCAACCGATCGATCGTAACATGTAACATACTGAATTCTTTTTGATTATACATATTTATGGCACTTACCAATTAACTAATTGTTGTACTTAAAAACGTTACGAGTCAAATCCCAGAGGCCGCGACTTAAGGCGACACCCTCGATGTTCTAGATAATTGTGGTGGTATTTGAAATGTGTGTTTTAGTTTATCCAATTAATCTAACTAAACATAAATATATATATACATACCTTACAATATACATTATGTCGTACGCCCGTGCAATGCGAACAGCATGCAGTAAACGTGTTAATCTGTGTTTTAGCCAAGTAAGCAGCTGCTAGCCGGGCTCGCAGGTCGAACGCATGCCGTTTTGAGATCACGAAAGGGGCTCCGGTTGCAATGGCGGCAAAATATGAATATAACCAGAAATCAATATGCAAATTGTATGTACCCAAACAAAGCATGTAATCTGAATTTAAAAATTTTCAAAGTGAATAATAATAAAGCAAAAGTAGCTGAATAAACTTAAAATACTCAAATTGAAATTGGTTTTTGAATTCGTTTGTCGTTAAAAGTCATGTAAGCGTAGACTACACGTGTCAAATGTATGTAGATGGGCTAACTCTTCTACTCGACAGTAGAGGGCGCCGCTAAACGGGGGAATTGAAACACAAATCTCAGTTTTTAAGTTAATAAAAAGCTTTTTCTGTTTTATTTCGATTTAATTAATACTAATTGTAAAAATGCTACGAGTTTTGAGCAAGCAATCCTGCCAAGCAATATGCCAATTGATCTACCTTCTACTAAAAAATTCCCATTGCCTTCAGACGCCCCGTTGTCCTTGCCCCTCGTCGGATGTTTCGGATCCTGCGGCCGCCGCCGCTGCCTGATGCAGTTGTTTCAGTTCATTGTAGATCCTCAGAGCAAGCTGGGCATTGGGGGCCAGGTGTCGTCCTGGCACCTGATGCTCCTTCGGCGGCTGGATGCACATCTTCACCACTTTCTGCAGCGGCTTCGACAGACGCACTCCGCTGAGGAGTCCTGGCTGAAAGGTTCCTCCGCCCAGGAGGACGTGTTCACAGAATATCTGGAAGTTGTTGTTCTGCTGAATGTGCGTGCAGGCCTTGTTCTCCTCGTCGCACATTCCGATGCAGGAGTGAAAGTGGCAGTCCTTGTTGGAGTGGCACTTGACGCCCCTCGACAGCCTCTTGTCCAACTGGCTCTCCACATAAATATGCTCGGCACTCTGGTACTTCAGTCTCCTTTCCGGCGTGGTGCCAAAGCGATTCACCTGCATCTTGCACATTTTGAGGGGTTCGGGCTTCATTTCGTCCAGTCGGAAAATGTACTCCATTATGTTGAGGGCATGCTTGAGGCGTTGCAAGCGATTTGAGGCACTAAAGGATCATCAAATTTTGTAAAAATGAAAACAAATCCCTGTGGGGGTAGGCACTTACAGATACTGCATTATGCTGGGATTGGACTGCACTATTTCCAAACCCTCAGTGGCATAGTATGGTCCACAGGACCCCAATACAGCTGGGAAAATGGACTCCTCGTCAAAGAGCTTGCCCATCATGTAGTTATTATCCTTGAAAAGCCTCCAGAAGCTAACCATCTGCTGGGAGTTATCGTCAGATATTTCCTGATTGACCAGGGCTCGGATCTATAGTTCAGAAAATAGATGCAATGATATTTTAGATGTCCCTTTTTTACGGCTCACCATATTGTCATCCAAGGTGACATTATAGGCCAGTATGATATGCAATTTAACAATCTCGTGGAACTCCTCTAGCTTGGGATAAATGGCTTCGCCCTTGCTGTTTGTCCAGCTCAGTTCATCATCATTGTGCCGGGCCAGCTGAAAAGCGACACAGGAAATTCGCAACCATGACAACCAAAAGCCGGAAAATGGAGGAAGCCCGGACCTACCTTCACCGCATACATATCACCATTTTTCTCGGCAGTAAAAAGTATAGTTTTCATATCGTTCAAAGGACACTGGAAGTTGTCGAAGGAAGACTGAGCACCGCAGAGTTCCTCGCACAGAGAGCCGCTGTATTCATGTTTCTCGAATTTCTGGCACTGGGAATGGGAATGGGGGTTTAAAACTGGGTGAGTGTGTTAATTGCAGAAATCACGGTGTTACCATGAGGTTGAGGCTCCGGTGGGACATCAACTTGAAGCAGAACTTGAGATTGAGGAAGGCGTAGCTGAATATCCCTACAGCCAGGAGGACTGCAATCAAAACCGTGCGCTGCATTCCGAGCCGAATTTTACGACGCAGGGCAGTTAACATTTTTTAAACGCTTAGAACGCTTGCCATTTTAGCCAGTTGCTCGTTTACACACCCCAGTATATACACTCGAAGCTCAGAGATGTGTCATTTGCGGCGTGACACATGTCTCCAGGACATGCGCGAAGATGTCCTTTCATTTCGTTATCGATTAATATCGCATAAGCTCCCGCGGACCCTTTTTAAAAAATAACAAGAGTTTGTATTTTGAAATTATTACTTAACGTATAATTCTTTATTTATACTCTTTGCTAAATTGAGCAATTTACTTTACTTAATTCATCAATTTTTTATTTGTATTTTTAATAAGTTGTCTTTTGTTAATTTCATCCAAGTGTTTAGAGTTTCGGTTTTTGCTTTTGGTTTCGGTTTCGGTTTCTTTGTTCTGCTTTACTAAAAATTATTTAAATTCAGAATCATATACCTAAGTTCAAGTTTATTGTTGTATATTAATAATTATAATAATTATTATTTCGCATTACTTCTGCGCTCATTGCCATTTTGTTTTGTTTCTCATTCCAATTCGATAATTGGATCGATCAGAATTTATATCTGTGTGTCAAGTCTGTATCTGTGAGTTTTTCTGTGTGCCTGTCTAATATTCACCTTTTCGTGTATTTATATACTTAAGATAACCGTTTTGTATGCACAATTTTAACTAGTTATGTACACAACTATATGTGGCTATGACAAATGCTAGAACATATATTGTGGATCGCTTCATCCGAGCCACAAACTCAAATACAAATAGGTAAAAAAATGGTATAAATAACGGCTAGGGGGATAATGTCATTGTTAATTGTGTTAATTCTTCTAAATATTTCAAACGGCATCTCACTAATTCTTGCAGCTGGTTGTTTTTTCTTTTTTGTTTTGTTTTTGTTTTGTTGTTGTTGTGTGATTATCGATCCCCATTTATTAATTCCGCCATCGAGGTCTTCTGTTTCGGGGGGGTTAACTGTTAAGTTAGTGTCTTTGCTACGTGAACTTTAAAAGGGTGTTATGCCTGGTTTTGGTTATTTTCGTTCTCCTATTACTGGATAATTTCATAATCTTCCTTACGGCTTTAGCTAGTTCGCTGATCTGGTATTTACAGTTCGATTAGTGCACACAACTCAAGACCAGTCCGTCTATCGGTTATCGATTACCGGCTATCGGTTGATACTCGCTACTCGCTTTCGTTTCCGTTTCCGGTGTCGTGTTAGTGTTGTTCTGGTATTTGGTTTTTTTCTTACTTGTTTTTAACTTTACGCAATGTTAACATTTTTTCTTTTGATTTTGTTACAAAATCGCGTCGCCGCTTGGCAATTTATTCTCTTACTTTCATTTAATCATTTTTGGTTTTCGTAATTCCTTTCAACTCATTATTGTTTTGCTTAGTTCATTAAAATAATGTAAAAAATCTGCAAATTGCATGCTTCTCAATAATTAATGTGCCTTTAAAAAATGTCTATGATTTCTCTATATGTATTCATTCTTATATTTACAGCAGTTTTTCTTCTTCGATTTTGCGTTTTTGTTTGTTATTTGGTTTGGTTTTTGGTTTTTTGTGTGAACTTCTGGTTCGAATCCTATTTTGTTGTTCATTTACTTAAAACCTTTGTTTTTGGCAGTGCATTTATATTTATTATTTTCGGTTCACTAATTCATAATGATTCGCCTCGGCTAATGTCTACAAATTAAGTTCATTTAGTTAGTTAGTCGTAAATTAGGTTATTAATTAATCAACAGCAGTTATTTACAATTTTCTCGTTTTGTTCTCACGCAAGGTACGTCTGATTCAACGGCTATTAAATTAAGTTCGAGTGCTTAGTTTACATTTAGTTTAATCATTTTTGTTCACTTTCGAAACAGAGCAACTGAAACTAGAGAGATACGACTAGAAAGTATAATTGGAAGACAGTTGTTGGGGATAATTCACGAAAACACGAAGCAGAGGATGTCGGCAGGACACCTCTCCCATAAGATAAAATTCATAAATGAAGAGAAATCCGGGGGGGCAGGATGGGGGAAACGGGAAACGTGTTTGATCCTTGAGCAAAACGGCTTATTGCTTTATTACAAAAATCGCAAGCAGTCCCTGAAGAAACTCGTTCAATCATAAAAACGCGCTTATCAAAAAAAATATTAACAAAACCCTCTCTCACATTATTGTGTAATCTTAACTCTTTTTTGTTTGTTTTTTTTTTTTAATATTTTGTTTATAACTTTAAACTTTGCTTTAGTGTGCCAAACTACAGTTGCTGTTCACTTGTCTGTTTGTTTGTTCTTCTCATTTTTTGTTTATTTATTTTAAATAATGTTTTTTATTATTATTATTAAGTTGCAGTTGCAGGTTGCAGTTTGCAGTTGCGGTTGCTGAAACTCTAAATCTTGTGGCGCTGCTCCGATCCGCTGACCCATCGCATCCTTATAGCTATCATTAACTGGTATTTTAGATTGGTTGATTCTTTTCTTTTTTTTTATATTTTTAATTATTTTTTGTTTGTTTTGTTTTTTTTTTATCGTCTAGGCTTGAGTAGGTGTGTGCATTATTATATCCATTTGCCTTGGCTCTTATCTATGTATGTATATGGTTTTTAGTCAATTTAAATATGCAAATTCAAAACCTTCGCTTAATGTATAAGTTGAATATACAAATGTTCTCCTCTCAGCCCTAACTCTGCTATTGTGTATACGCACTGTTAGCTTAAGTAATTTATTTAAAATAGTCGTTGTTCATCTTCCTTTTTTTTGTATGTGTAGGTGTTTGTGTTCTCTTGGTTGTTGTAGCTGATGTGATTCGTATGTGTGTGGTTGTGCCCTGGGAGGAGTGGATTTTTTTGATCAAACAAACCAACAGATTTGCAACAGATTTTGATTAATAACTTTCGCTCTGTCGTGTTATCCCTGTAACTTAATTTAAGATTCAAAATCCACTCTTCCCATTGTGCCATAGTGTCTTATTTTTGTGATTCTCGCTTTTAACAGAGTTTTTGGCTTAGCAAAAATTAAGTTTAATCCTCGTCCTTTTTTTTGGCAGTGTAAAAATTGTAATTATAAATGTTAATATGGTTCCACTTCCGGATTCACTTATTGCTTGTCCAGTCGCCGCCTGGCTGTTAGTCCTCGTCCAGACTCTGGGAGCGCCGCTTCGAGACCACCAGATACTTGCGGCCAAAGTAGGGTGAATCTAGGGGATGCAGGATGCCGTGAGTCCTGGCTTATGGGCGTCAAGCGCTTTACTTCTTGCGCAGGAAGTCGGTGTACTTGCGTGCTCGCTTGCGCACTCGCTTCAAAGCCGATCCCAGCCGGAATTGCTCCTCGGTCAGGTCGCAGGTGTGGTGCGAATGCTGGTGGTGCGTGTGCTGGTGCTGGTGCTGATGCTGATGCTGGTGTTGGTGGGTGTGGTGCGCATGCGAGTGGGCGTGGCTGTGGTGCGGTTGGTGCGATTGCGATTGTGGGGAGTCAGTGCTGTGATGGTAGTGATGCATCTGCATGAAATCATCGCCAGCGGGATTTACCGAGCCGGAAAGTGGGGATCCGGGCGACAACGGCTGCGCCAGCAAATTGTGCTCGGAGGCGGCATCGAAGGACTCGAAGTGATGCAACTGCTGGTGGTGCGTCAGCGGTGGTGGCGACGGCAGGGATGAGGAGTGCTCGCTGGTGGTCGAGGCACCTCCAAATCCTGCAACTCCCAACCCAGCGCCTGCTCCAGCAAACTCCTTGGGCAACTCATCGATTCCCAGGGGCTTCTCGAAATGGGAATTTCCCGACATATTCGTGTAATCATAACTGGGATAGGTGTAGGGCAAGTAGCCGGCATGGTGGCTCTCACATCCTATTTCGCCGGTGGTGCCTCCAGCGCCCCCTCTGTTGTTGATGAATTTCACCTCATTGGCATTCCTCTCCAAGCTGCTGCTGAATACAATATTTATGTTGTTCGAGCTCGTTGATAAATTAATATTTGTGGGCGAGAGCTGCTCCGTGGAGCTCTGGTTGAGATTGGTCTCCTTCGAGCTGGCTCTGTAGCTCTGGAAGCACTCCGCCGCATCACTGGAAGCCGTGTTCGTGGTGTTGGTATTGTTGTTATTCAGATTCTGTCCCTGCTGGAAGTTGTTCTTGTACTGGAACTCGAGAGCGTTGCTCGGCTGGAAGGGATAGTTCTTGGAGTTGTTCAGGATATCGCTGGCCGTGGCGTCGCCCTTGGACAAGTACTGGTGGATGTCCTCGCTGGTTATCTGCAGGTCCTGGTCCAGATAGCTGTTGCATTGTATGTAGTTGTAGTTGTTGCTGCAGCAATTGTTGTACGAATCGCCGGCGTCCTGGTGGAACATCACTGTGGTGGTGGTCTCCTCTTCGAACTCGCAATGGTAGTTGCCACTCCCCCTGCTGCCCCGGCTGCCACGACTCCCCTTGCTGCCTCTCCGCTTCCTGGCGGCGGCTGCCGAAGTGCTAGGACCCTCATCATAAACGGAGCTTGTACTCTTCCAGCACGTCTCGGATGTGGTGGTGCTGGAGGTGATTTTCCGGCAGGGTTTCTTTTCGGGTTCGGGCTCTGGCACCTGCCAGGCATCCAGCTTATCCTCCGGCTCTTTTTCGGCTCCCTCGCCACCGACAGCTCCTTCCAGTTCCGTGGGAGACCTGCCATCTGCCAGGAAGCTCCAGCGAATGGGGGAGGGGGAACAGGCATACTCCGGCAACTCCGTGCTGCTCAGGGCTCCCTTCGAGCTCTGGCGCTCCAGGGAGCATCCTTGTTCGGGGGCCATGTTTTTGGCCCGATCGAATATGGAGGTCAGAGATCCCAGCTGGCTGTTGGGACGACTGGCGTTCAATCCCCTCAAGGATATGGAGGTGTAGCTGGGATGGCGGTGCTCGGGCAGCAGGCTCCTCTGACTCCTGTGGTGTTTTTTCACCAAAGCGGAAGCCGATTTGATGGAATTGTTTCGACTGAGCGATGACCGGGAGCCATACAAGCTGGTGGAATCGGTTTGGTAGCAATAATCCGAGCTGGTGCAGCAGCTACTGGGTCTCCGGGAGGAGCCGTACAGGTCCTCGGCGAAGCACTGGGCCAGCTCCGTTCTGGACGAGCTATTGGTGGCAGTGTTGCAGCATGTTTTGCGAACTAGGATCTCCTGGACTTCGCGGTCGGAGCAAGCCGGGTCCTGGCAGTTGTGCGAGGATAGCTCGGTGACAGAACGATGCCGGCGGCTGGTGCAGATGGAGGGACGCACCGAGGCGGGATTGGCCGAGGAGGAGGAGGCCTGGTGGGCTCCTGGCAGACTGCCGCTACCCTGGCGACGGCGCCTGTGGCTTCTGTGGTGCGAGTGGTGGTGATGGCTGCTGCTGTTGTTGTTGGAGACCGAGTGGTGCGAGTGCGGCGAGGTGTGCCGACTGTGGTGCGGACTATGGCTGTGCTTGCGCTGCTGCTGTTGCTGCTGGCAGTGGTGCGATGGTTGCTGTTGCTGTTGCTGTTGCTGCAGTGGTTGCTGATCTAGCTGCTCAAGATGCTCTAGATGTGGTTGCTGTGTTGCTGGATTGGCCTGATCACATACGACTTCCTTCTCATAGCTACAGTGTACGTATTCGTGTGTGGGATAGCAGGACTGGTGGTGCACCTGCTGGTGGTGTTGCAACTGTTGCTGCTGCTGATGCTGCTGCTGTTGTTGTTGTTGTAGATGCTGCAGCTGATCCTCAGCGCGACTCGTGGAACGAACACTGGCAGAGTCAGGAGGCGAGGCGCTCCTCAGTCAAGGCCCGTTGCTCGGGCAGACAGGTGGAGGCTGACGAGGGTGATGGGGCGCAGAGGCAGCGCTCCGGCCCTGGTGTGTACTTCGGCCGCCTTCTAAAAATCGCTCGGATGCAGCTGTTCAGCATAGGAAACATACGCCAAAAACAAAAAAATACAAACCGAAAAACGTACAAAAAAATGAAAAGCAAAGAGATTAACCAATTAATATTGTGTGCCAAATTTGATTGATTCTTTGCATCGTTAGTATTTGATTTATTATTTCGTTTTAAATTTTGTTTTTTAGCGGGCATTGGTAGCTTTGTAAATATGTAAATATAGATTCCACTACTGCTAATTAAACAGTGCATGCAAAAAGTCCATGCCAATAATACGCATGCAGCAAAAACTCATGCCCAGTCGATGAAATCAACAAAACACAATATCCACATGGCGTTGATGAACTCGAGAGGGGCTAGGTGGTTGGTTGCTTGATTGATGGACTGATTGATTGATAAATTAATTTACTGAAACGATTTCGTTTTTTCGGAAAGCGGTTTATAATTTATGATTGCCAATATGGAATACAGTTTTTTGTTGAAACTTCTAATAGTTAAAATAGACGAGTATTTTCAAATTAATTTGTATTGCCGAGGCAGATGCTTTTCAAATTAAAAAAAAAATAATAACAAGAAGCCAATGATTATTGCTTAATTAGTTGGCTTTCAATATCCAATTTATTTCAAATGATTTGAAATGAAAGTGTCACACGAGTTTGAATATGATTGTTTGTATTATTGGCACTTGGCTTTCTGATCTTTGAGCGAGTGTATGAATTTAGTGGGTGGGTTCTTTGTTCTGTGGGTATATCCAGAGACAGAGTGGTGCGACTTTTCTTTACTTAGCCAATCGGTTCGCTTGATACAGTTAGATAGTTGGTCCCCAGGTCAGTTGTTTCCCATTCACTTGCGTACTGTATAGGGGATATAAACGAAAGGAAAACAATATAAGCTACGATTCAGATCAAATCCGAACAGTCTGCGGTTCGTTTTGGCTTCAGTTGGGAGCCTTCGACTAAATATACATAAGTATTATGTTATATGGTTGTTGGGTGCATTTATTTTGAGTGCATTTTGTTGTTTTTGACGCAGCACGCTTTCGGCATTTGTCGTTTAAATGCTTTAGTGGATCGGTGGCTGCGTGGTGGCTCAATAGCTAATAGCTCAGTGGCTCAAATGGCTAATTAGCTGATGGGCTGACTAGCATGGGTGGTGGCTTATTTAGTTAGCGGTGGTGCTGGGTCAACCTACATGACATCCGTCCGTGGGCCGAGTGACGCCGGAAACTGTAGTCATCGATGTCATCGTAGTGGCACTTTCGCGCCGGCTGCGGCGTTTGCAGATTGGTGCCATAGTTCGTGTAGCACTGACCGGACCCGGGCCCTGATCCGGAACCGACCAATCCGACCGGACCATAGCTGCTCGACCCGGGACCCAGGAGATTGGTGCTATCGCTCAGCGGATAGGGACCCATGCCTTCAACCGTCAGGGAAAACGAGGTCGTACCAAACACTTGATTATTACAAAAGTACGGTAATGGATTGCTCGGTGGAGACATTTTTGGTGGAGTCGATTTTTGATTCGATTTTGGTTTTTGGTTTAGTTTTTCATTTCATGCAAGATCAGATAGTCGCCAGATTGGGATTTTCAGTTGGTTACATACAATCGAATAGTTGAGTGTCGGTTGTGTGTTATTTGGTCCAGTTGTGATGGTTGGTCGATTGATCGATTTATTGAGAGATTTCCAATGTTTAAAATTCAGTTTGATTCAAAACACAATTCATAAATCCAAATGGAAATAAATAATGCGAGATAGTTAATTTATTCAGAGATACGAGAGAGTATCGCATAAGATTTTAGTTACAGATTAGAAGAGTACAGATTGAAGTTCTACGATAACAAGCGTCTATTTTTATTAAAAACTAAACGATAGTGGCATTCCAAACAAAAATATACAATTACTAGCCAACTAATATCAATCAGAAATTTATTGACACACACACAAAATATTCATATTAATGAGTGGAGATGATCCGAGATTGGTAGAGGGCTTTTTGAATGGATTCGGGAAATGTATATTTCTGTTTTGGCTTAAAAATGAAACTAAAAATGTGTCAGCTAATTGCTCGGTAATGTGTGACATGTTCGCCATTCGGGTGGTAATTATTTTAAATATCCTTGGAGATTCGACTTACATCCCTTAATTATTTATTTTCTAATTTGGGGAATAATTTCGCCTTCAGGCCAAGCAAAAAATTAATTATGCGACACGTTGAACACGTGTTGCTTATAGAGGAATTTACATTGTGGATGCTTTCGGTCTGTTTGGTTATGGGCCGGTGTTTTCGGTTTTGAACATTTAACAAGTATATATATTCTAAATTAGGGTTCGTCTTGTTTACCTAGAGGACATTTCTGGCTTGTGTTTGTTTAGCAACAACATGTGTTTATGGATATGCAAATATTGGATGTGTCGTTCGAGCAATTTGCACAACAAATAACGTGAATTAAAAACTCAAATTTATCCAGGGGATTTGAAACTGAAACGCAATCAAGGTGTTAGGGTTGTGGGATTATAATTTTTGTTGTGTTTTAGTTTTTTAGGTTTTCAGGATTCGGGCTCGGGCTCGGATTCGGATTCAGATTGAAATTGAGGTGTACTAGGCGTAGGAACGTAGGCGTGTTTTGGATTCTTACGTGAGTCATGTTGGGTCTTCTCCTCGGATACCATCAAGGCGGCATGTTCGATGCCAGAATTCATACTTTGTGGCTCCAAGCTATTTGTGCAGTTTAGCATACTCCTGAAATTCGCACACTCTACGATTATGTTTTAAGTGTAAACGTATTTGGTAAATTTAATTTCTTTGCAACTAATGAGAGCAATTTCGAGAGTTTATTGTCGGGAGGACACAGAAAAAGGATTCTGCTTCAACACAAAGGGGTCTCTGTAGCTGTAACGTGTCTGGTATGTATTTCTGCTTGGAAGTTATTAGGCGCGACTTGGAAACAATAATATAAAAATAATTAAATACAAATAAAAATATATATATTTTTTTTATAGAAAATAACATTTATTTTATAAATAAAACATAAATTGTGAAATAAACAAAAATTAAACTAACACTAATTTCTAGAAGTAAATGGCTTCCAGATTTTCGGCAACATCTTTTCTCCCAGAAAGTCACGGGGTTTAGCAATGAGTGAGGGTATTGATTTTTTTTTACATTATTAGAAAGGGTTGATCAGAAGAAGTCACTGGTTCTGGGAAGTGGAACTTTTCACTGCGCTTTGGGGCGTGAGGAGTCCTCATTCGCCGGGGTGCCACTATCAGCACCTTCCTCGCTAAAATAGTTTAGAAAACAGGTCAGTGTAGGTGTGTGGTTGTGAGTGGGTTCATGAATCATGAGTTATAATTGCCTTAAACTAACCAATTTATTTAGATAATGGACTATGAGGGGAGCGCAATGAGAGCGATTCTGATTCTGATTCGATACATGGGGACACAGACAGATGAGATGCGACTCTTAATTATTATAAAGTAAGTATAGGTAACGATATAGCTATGCATAGAGAGAGAGAGAGAGAGTTGGAGAGTAGAGTATTAAAATTGATATTAAATAGTTGGGTATTTATATATTGTTGGTTTTTGTTTCTAATATTTTTATTTATCTTGCTTTAACGGCAGCCAGTTTTTTATGGGTTGTAGTTGTAGTAGTTGGAGTAATAAATTAACGATTCGTAACAAAGTACAGGCAAAGTTAAGCAGACATGCCGAAAAATTTTGTAGAAACTTTGAGCGCAGGAATTCACAATTTCGAATCGATTAATTTCTTTTTTGATTTTTCGGTTAAAATTTTGTACATAAAGTGGCTAAATAAAGTACAGCAATACGAGCTACTTTTAAAGGTGGTAGTTTGAAGAGCGAAACGCATCGGATCGGATTTGATTGTGGGATTTTAGATTCGGAATTTAAAAGAGCCGGCCCATTGGGCCTGGCCTGGATTTGATCACCTTCGATGACTTCATGCAACTTACCCGTACAGTCTACTATCTCGAAAGGTCCTTCGGGGCATACATGGAACGTAGTTCAAGTCAAAGGGTTATTTTCAAAACTCATTAGTGCGACAAACTCAAAATATATACAAAATTTCCAAACTAAAACAAATGAATAGTTTTGATCCCTGAACTGGCCTCTATGGCTCTGGGTTCGAGGGATCAAGTGGGGTATGCAAACCGCATAATAAACTTCCAAGTAATGTTAAGAGGGGACAGAGTATACAAACTCGATGTTCTTGTGTTGGTTAGAGATAGTTTTTGGTTATGAGTTGGTTAACTAGTCGACAAATTGCCATGATTTGTGTGCAGAATATTAGCAGGGTAGAATGATTAGACTCAAAAATCGCATACCTGCCGTTGTTGTGCCGGAAGAGGGCCAGGATCTCCTCGAAGGTTTTGTTCTTGGTCTCGGGCACTTTCTTGTAGGTGAATATCCAGAAGATGGCCAGGAAAACGCTAAACGGCAAGAAAGTATAGTTTTCCAAGGCAGTCTGTAAGATAAAAACACAGTTAGTTCACGATTTTAGTGGTAAGCTTTGCTGGATTCACCTTCATGCTGGGGAAACCGATGCCGACCACAAAGTTGGCCATCCAGTTGACCAAAACCGCAATAGCCATGGCACTGGGCCGGGGTCCCTGGGAGAAGAGCTCGGCGGTGATCATCCAGGGTATCGATCCGGGTCCCACAGCGAAGAATACCACAAAGCCGAGGGTGGCCACCACCGATAGATAGGACATCCAGTCGATCATTTCCTGCACATAACCAAAGAACTCCTATACAAAATGCATAGTATTCGCATTCTCGATCGTTTGAAGGCTTTTTCTCTCTACTCGCGATTAACGAACTCTTTCGAGACAACACCGTTGTCTCCTCCTCGTCATTAAATCATAAATCAAACAAATAAACCTTCTCGTGGGCCTGACCTCTTTTATGCATGAGTTGTATAAAGTATTTCGAAAGTACGAGTATTAGATAAAGTAGATTGGAGCTGGCTGGTCGTGGAATCTTGGTTCTCAAAGATTTGACCTTTGCCTTGAGGACTGCCGCTCGAGTTTTTCTGGCTTTAGAGGCTTAGGAATGCTTAGTTGTAGTTGTTAAAGTATCTATATCTTACACAAGTACCGAAAACAAAAACTTTAAATTAAAAGTTAAGAAAGTCACATTGATGGTGTGTATTTTCTGTATAAAGTATATAAGCATCATGTGTGTGAAATTTCAGCGCGGTGCTCGACTCTAGTTTTCTCCTCTGAATTTTTGAAGTTTTTTGTTTGTTTATTTTTTACATTCTGTGGATCTGGTGGAACTGGTGCCCGAGAAACTTTTTGCAGAATTGTGTAATGGGTTTTGATTGGTTTTTCAAATTTTCCAAAACATTTGCTTGCCTTTGAAACTGTGTGAAGAATTGCTTCTAGTCGTGGCCTGATCAAGCGAAAATAAAGCAACAAATTATAAACTGAACGAATTCGTCAACTGATTTCGAGTGAGTGTCTTGTGGGGCAAAAGCCTGCCAAGTCGAGAATAGCAGAGTTCAGGGGCGGGACCGTTGCACAGGTGGGCTGACCTTGACACTCTCATCCAGGAAGTTGCCTTTCATCGTATTTCATTTGACAATGAAAAGGAAAGTTCGTGGAATTAATACAAAATTAAAAGGCAGCCCAAAAGTTCAACAACTTAGCCTAAGCAACCAAAAAAAAACATCAGACAAGAATTCATCTAAAGGCAAGCAACGTGCAAAAAGTGTTTAAAATGTAAAAAATAATCTATATTTCATAATAAAAAAATGGAGGATAAATATGTCAGACTAATACTGAAGCATTCCAAAGCTAATCATGCAGGGAAAATAATCTGCGAAAACATATTTTAATATCGCAGACTGGGGGGATAATTAATAACTAAAGCGACCAAGTGTTGGCCTATAAATTAAACACATCTATGACTTAAATGCAATGCATCAACCAAACCAAACTCACAAAAAAATGCACATACATTTAATGGCTGAGGGAGCGTCGTAAATTCCACTTGTTATAAATTCAAATATATATCTCACATCAATAATTTATAGAAATACGCGCGGGACAACTGTCATACCATGCTTGTGTGTGTATTTGTGTGTTTTGTAAATGTGTGAGTGTTTCACTTTTTTCTATTTTTCTGTTTTTTTTTTTGTTTGTTGGCTTGGGTTCTTTGGGGGCTTTGGGGGGCGGGGTTAAACACAACGTCATGCATAAAAAATGTATATCAATATTCAAATATTTATAAACACACACGCACTTCGCTTTTTGGACGAAGTGCAGATAGGGTTTTGGGAATACGGGGGTTGAGTTCTCGAGCAACTCCAGAACTTTCAAAATCATATGCAAATGCGTTGGGCCCGCTAAGTGGGCCCACTCACTAAATTTTAATGGAGCGACAGGGTAAAAAGTTAAAAAACTCCAACGAAATTCGTAAAAAAAAGTAACACACAGGCAGGAGCTTTTACATTGACATTCGCATTCGCAGGCAGGACTCAAATTTACAGGAGCAGAAGCCTAGCATCCTGGAAACCCCTATACTTGCCTTGATCAGGAACGAAATTGTGATAAAGATGGAGAAGATGAACATGCCACCGAGTCCATAGAGGTGCAGGGTCCTGCGTCCTGTGCGATCCATCAGCGGAATGGAGACGAGGGTCATAACAACCTGTGAATGGAACATAGGATCATTATTAGCACCATAAACTTAAATATCTTCCATCTTCTGAATATATCCATCCAAATCAGGACTAGTGAAGACTATAGCTTTTCGACTAAGAATATCATTACTAAGCGGTTCCTACCTTAATCGATTTCTATTTCGAAAAGCCATAAATCTGCATCAAAATCTATCATCATTTAAAAAATCAACATACATAAGTGGGGCCTCTACATGGCCCATAGTGAAAGGTATATCATATCAAAGGTATATCACATCAATTGGAAAACTGCATGGAGCCACTATATGGCTCCCAACGATGGCCATATCTTTGGCAAAAATCATCCGATTCTTGAGCGGAATACCTTAAACGAATTGTGAATTGATTCTCCATAAATTAGCATCAAAATCTAAGAACATAATTTTTTTTAGATTTTTTGTAAAATTTTCTGGGGGTCCCCTTCGAAAATTGAGAAAACTGCATGGAGGCACTATATGGCTCCCAGCGATGGCCATATCTTTGGCAAAAATCATCCGATTCATGAGCGGAATACCTGAAACGAATTTTGAATTGATTCTCCATAAATTAGCATCAAAATCTAAGAACATAATTTTTTTTAGATTTTTTGTACAATTTTCTGGGGTTCCCCTTCGAAAATTGGGAAAACTGCCTGGAGGCACTATATGGCTCCCAGCGATGGCCATATCTTTGGCAAAAATCATCCGATTCTTGAGCGGAATACCTTAAACGAATTGTGAATTGATTCTCCATAAATTAGCATCAAAATCTAAGAACATAATTTTTTTTAGATTTTTTGTAAAATTTTCTGGGGGTCCCCTTCGAAAATTGAGAAAACTGCATGGAGGCACTATATGGCTCCCAGCGATGGCCATATCTTTGGCAAAAATCATCCGATTCATGAGCGGAATACCTGAAACGAATTTTGAATTGATTCTCCATAAATTAGCATCAAAATCTAAGAACGTAATTTTTTTTAGATTTTTTGTAAAATTTTCTGGGGATCCCCTTTGAAAATTGAGAAAACTGCATGGAGCCATTATATGGCTCCCAGCGATGGCCATATCTTTGGCAAAAATCATCCGATTCTTGAGCGGAATATCTTAAACGAACTGTGAATTGATTCTC
Organism: Drosophila atripex; assembly: GCA_035045925.1. Classification (NCBI taxonomy): domain Eukaryota; kingdom Metazoa; phylum Arthropoda; class Insecta; order Diptera; family Drosophilidae; genus Drosophila; species Drosophila atripex. Next base: position 17,002,497 of record JAWNOP010000012.1, on the reverse strand, counting down.
CATAAATTAGCATCAAAATCTAAGAACAACATTTTTTTTAAATTTTTTGTAAAATTTTCTGGGGGTCCCCTTCGAAAATTGAGAGAACTGCATGGAGCCACTATATGGCTCCCAGCGATAGCCATATCTTTGGCAAAAATCATCCGATTCTTGAGCGGAATACCTTAAACGAATTGTGCATTGATTCTCCATAAATTTGCATCAAAATCTAAGAACATAATTTTTTAAGATATTTTGTTGAATTTCCTAGAAAATTTGTAAATATACATGTCTTCATATGCCTTCATATGCCTCCCACAGTCAATGGCCAATTTTTATCCTATTTTTGAGCGGAATGGCTTAAACGATTTGTATATCGTTTTTTCATCGATCTGTTGCTATCTTACCATTATGGCGCCGATGCCTATCGTGGCGAACTTTGCGCTTTCCTCTGTCAGTCCGGAGCTCATGAAGAGCGACGTGGAGTAGTAGAAGACGGCGTTGATGCCACTGAACTGCTGGCTCAGCTGCATCACAATGCCAATGATGAGGGGCGGACGCAGGGTGGGTGAGCAGATTAGCTCCATGGTCGATATGTGGCTCTCGGCCTGCTGGGCGCGCTCCTCGGCCCTCATCTCCTCGATGTCCTCCTCGACAGAGCCAGAGGCTCGCAATCGCCGCAGGGCTAAAAAATATCATTTTCAAAATACATTCATGTCCAAATTTATGATTTATTAAACTTGAATAGTCCACAAAAACCTCTTTTAACCTTGTGGCTTAAATACATTAACATATATTTAGTATTCATTTGGCTTTTTTGCTAAACTGATTAGAACATAAATAAACTGGCATAATTGCAAAAGATAAATCATTTTAATCCATCGAGGATTTGCAGAGCCCCTTTGACAATTTATTTATTTGCAATTTTGTTTGTTTTTTGTGACACTTTGTTTTGGTTTTAAATAATGCATAATAATTATTGCGACTTACCCTTGCGCGCCTCCTCCTCCCACTGCTTGGTGATGAGCAGATATCTGGGGGACTCGGGGCAGACGGGCAGCAAAATGAGCTGCAGGATGGCCGGACAGATGGCCAGGCCGAGGAGGATGGGCCAGCCCTCGTTGGTGCCCAGGATCTGCTCGATGCCCAGCACTTGGGATAATAGTAAACCTACAGTCACAGCCAATTGATTAACAGTACCTAAGCCACCGCGCAGATTCAGTGGCGCTATCTCCGAGATGTACATGGGCACCAGCGACGTGTTGAGGCCTTTAAAGATTTTTGAAACTTTCAACAGCCCGTTGAATTGGATTATTTATTACTGTACGTACCGCAATTAACACCAATGATAAATCGGCCAAGGAATAACATTTCATAGGAATGACTAACTTTGGTAAATCCCATTAAACAAGCGCCGGAAATTCCGAGCACATTGTTCAACAGTAGGCCGCCTTTTCTGTAATTATAAATTAAATATACGTATATAGGTATGAGTACTACTAGTTGGTAGTAGTAGCTAAGAAATCCTAACTAAATTATTGTAAATTGAAGGATAACTAACCTGCCAAAGCGGTTGGCCATCCAGCCGCCGCTGAAACCGCCCAGCATACCGCCGATGGCGAATATGGAGACCGCCACCGAGTAGAGCTGCTGGATGAACTCCTCGCTAATGTCCTCGCCGTAGCGGTCCTTGTACACATCCTTCATAAAGTTCTCGATATTTTTCTCCGGTGCATTGATGACTCCGGTGTTGTAGCCGAACTGTAGCATGCCCAGCACCGCCGAGAATATCGAGTAGGTGAGGAAGAAGGTGAGACCCTGGAAGGTGTTGAATGAATTCCATTAGTGTTGAACTTATTTAGTGGGGGAGCGGAAGGCGGGACGGTTGGGGATTCGGTGGGGGGCTGTGCGGGCGGGTCCATCAAACGCTTTGCAAACGAGTGTGCGGCAAGGAAACCAAACCTAACTCTTTGGAGAAGGCCAATTATCTAATTAGAACTCAAGCAAAACTAAAGCAAACGACAGTCTGATGAATGGGAGTGTGTGGATGCTGGAAATTATAATTAAATCAAATAAAACAAACTGATAATGTTCTCAAACCATTCAAATTTATTTCACAATTTTTGCTACAAAAAATAATACAAATAATTAATATACAAGTTCCTTTAAAATACGTTGATGAAGAAGCCGTCTGTACGTGTGGAGTGTTGGCGGTAAAATGTTCCCAAAACTCTTGCAATTCAGGAGACTATTTTTCATAAATTAAATGCGAATTTAAAAATTTGGGGAATCATTTTTGGGGCAAAAAGTGAAACCAATTTGAAGAACATTTGCATCTGTCCATCATCAGGGTAACAGTTTTTGCTGTCAGTGGTTCAGTGTGTCTGGTGGGATGGATGTTTCGGGTTCGGGTTCGGGTTCGGGTTGGTGGGTTCGGGTGGGGTGGGGTGGTTGTCTTTGGTTGGTTTGTGTGGTTGTCTGGCTCTGAATAGTAGTAGTTGGTTGTTGGTTCTTGGTGTTTCGGTTTGTACATGAATAGAGAAATGAAATTCAAGTATTTAATTACACAACATGGCAAATAATTTAAGCTACAAACTTGTTCTAAAAGTCTTAGCTTCCGTCTGTGCGTGTGCTCCTCCAATCGATCGACATATTCGCGCAGCTCCTCGATCTCCTCCTTGACCTGCTGCACGGTGTCCAGTTCATGTTTGATGGCCACCATGTCACGCTTTACCTGTGTTATTATATGATATGTATAGATATGAGTAGTTTACATTCTCAATTTCATGTTGAAGAGCCCCCAAGTCCCATCCATTACTCACCTCGGACACCTCGCTCTGGCAGCTCTCCACCGATTTGGTCAGCTCCTGGAGCTGAGTCCGGATCTCGCACAAGGCGACCGTCGTCTCCAGGTGTCGATCGCCTCGCTGGAGTTCATCGAGTTTCGCTGACAGATTCATGCTCATCACGCTAACTTGCTTTTGCAAACTACGGGTTGGGTGGTTTGGGGTTCACCAGCATTTCATTTCCGAATTCGCCAAAAAATTCAAATGCATGACGTGAGTTGAGGTCACGCCAGGGTTTTCATTTATACGTTTTATGTTTTGTTTTTTGGTTTCATTTGTTATTTCATTTAGTTGGGGTCGTGTTTCGGGTTCATAGTCGGTTGTAGATTGGCGGCAGATTACAGATTGCGGTTTGGAGTCAAAGAAAATATCAAGTAGAAATGCACTTTAGTCGTACGTTGGCAGGAATGCCTTTGTGGCTGATTTCATTCCTTGTACTTTTCAGTACTGGTAGCTACTACACTCGCTACTACACACGAACATATACATCCACACTCACACACACACACACACACACACACACAGACAGAGAGAGTAGGTTACTTAGCGTATACGTAATTTATTTTGCAACTGGCGTAAAGGCAAAACGCAAAAAGCAAAACGTTAACGCAAAACGTAAACGAAACACAAAACGAAATTATTTATGACCGCTTGCATTAAAATTTACTGAGCTATGCAATTATTGAGGAATGAAGCAACATAAATTTTATGGGCCACAGCCCGAAACAGAAACAGAAACAGAAGCAGAAAACTGAACAGAAAATACCAAAGACTGGGAAACTGAACAGAAAACTGAAAACGCACGCCAGACCAGGACGGGCTGGGGTTCTTTAGAAAGAGTATAGTAACTCAGCACTCCTTGGGCAGGAGTCCAAAGGTCTGGCGAAAGGATTTCTGTGTTGGGGCAGAAACAACAAGGAGGCGAACGAAAGAACAGCAATAATAACAAAGCCAGGCCACTAAGTACATAAAAAGTAACTTAAAGTAAATTGTTGGCATATTTCGTTAAGGTTAAGGCAAGAGTAATGTACAATGCACGAGAATGAAAAGTTGACGGCATTATATATACTTAAGCCGGAGCTGTACTCAGTACTCTCTACTCTGTATCTTTTCAAAACCTCTGTCGACGATACCCGCAGTCATCCCATTTATTTCGGACAATCCCCCCCTAGTTTTTGGCAAGTCAACTCTTTCAAGCCGAGTCCGAGTCCGAGTGATAGATGGATAGACAGACCCTGTCATAGTTGTGGTCATAATCCTGTTTCCATTCTGGGAATGGCTTAGATTTACATTTTTATCAGCGACAGAGCCATGGCTGGCATAAAATAAGTCACAGTTAAAGCCTAATTGAATTTTAAATATTTGAAATTCCACACTTTCTGCATCAACTTTAGTCTAGATAAGTCGATGGCATATCTACCTCTGAAATCGTAAATCGTTCTGCTCATTGTTCGTTGGCTTTGGAAAAGGTAGTGGTGGAGCAGTGGGGGATCAGTGGGGGAGTGGCATTTAAATCAACTGCAACAAAAGTTGCGGACAACAGTTGCCAGCGCCGGGCGGATAGGGAATTGCGATATGGCCATGTAGCCTCTCGGCGATGCACACAATGCGCATACGACACGTGGGCCAGAGAGGAGTGTAGGCGAGGCCGTGCTTGAGTTGCCTGCGCATTATGTTAATGCAAAGCCTATGCAAGGGGGGGGGCGGGAAGCGCTGGTGGGACAGGGACAGGACCTCCCTGTGAGCTGGGAGCTATCGTTAGTTCTGTTATTGTTTTGCATTTCACGGACATTGTTGTGCCGAGCATAAAAGGATTATTTTATGCATACATCAGCGAACGAAACCGAAACATAAACCGAATCCGTAACAGAATCCAAAACAAAATCGAGAGCCAGAACCGAAACCAGAACCAGGACAACAGATTCGAGCGTACGTATCCTGTGAAAGTTATTGTTCTCTGGGTAAACAATTGCCGTCCCATGTGTTAGTGCCGTCGTATGTCAGCTGCAGGAATTTTCGGTTTTGTGTAAAGGATTTGTATACGTGAGCATTTAATAAATTTTCTGCCAATTTCTTCCTGCCTTGTGCATTCATTAAAAGCTACAGTACGTGCAGTACAGTACCCCCTTACCCCGCGTCCATTTCACATTCCTTCCTTTTGCCGTTCTGCCAAAAAGGATATTTCATTTTGGCTGCCACGCGAGAGGGGAATATCAAATTTGTGACAAGACAAAGCTGTTATGCCCTCAGCGGATTATCCTGGTCAGGATTTCAATCACATTAACCCTCCCAAAAGCCGTAGATGGAGTACAACAGCATCCGTCAAATATTCAGACTCGTTTCACCTTCATATGTATGTACATCGGTTATGGAGGGGGGACTTGAGCAGGGTTGGGGGTTTACAAGGTTTTTTTTTTTTTTAGGTTCACAATCACAGCTCTGTATCCGTACGGATCCGTTCGGATCTCAGTGCACACAATAAATTCAGCGAATAAATTAAAATCAAAATCGTTTGTTCTCATACAGCTACATGGACTATATATATGACTGGGGCTGCATATAAAGTACAAGTACATCAATCAGATCGAATCGGATTGTTTGGGGCTCGGAGATTTGTTGGGGATGGGGATATCAAACCAATTGGCATATAGGACATTCACCAAACGTTGCAAATTGTTGTTTTTCTGGTTATATTTTTTATATTCTGTATCAAATATAAACATGTATATACTTTTGCTGCAGCTCTCGGTGCGATGGCATTTTGAAATCAATTGAAATTTATTTGTGGTCTCGTTGAATTCGTTTCGCATGACAATATTTTATGATTTGCATGATTAACATTTTGTTTATTTTATGAAATTGTTTTATTTCGCCTTAAAAAGTGAGATATGCAAAGCCAAATGAGCGGATGAACGGAAAACAAATGTCTCTACTCGGCATATTTCACGATGGGGTGAAAGTTCGAATACGAAACAAAAACCAACAAAGAGCAACAAACTTGATACTTATACTTTATGTGGTTGTACGAATATTTTGCTGGTAGTCACAGTATTCTCATAGTTTCATTTTGGTAGTTTTTTTTTTGGTAATTTTGGTGAAGGGACCGTTACGCCAATTAGTCTGGGATTTGTTGTATGCAAACATTAAAACATTAAAACATTAAACCATAAAAAAGTGTACAGCAATTCATTGCAGTAAACGAACGATGCATGGAACCAAAAAGACGGGACAACAAAAATAATACACAAACGACACAAATGGAGGAGAGGACATTTAACGAGTTGAAAAATCCTGAAAATATTGTGTGACTGACTGGCTGACTGAGTGATGTATTGGGCAAGGGATTAAGCACGACGGGCGGTGGACGGTGGGACGGTGGGTGGTGGGAGGTGGGTGGTGGTGTCTGGGGGTTAAGCTAATTATGAACTTGATGACATGCAAAAGGATGAAGGACACCGAAAGCGACAGAATCACATGGCGAGTGGCAGAGAGAGAGAAAGGGCGCTGAAGTGGCCAACCGCATGCTGATTGACTGCCCGGCCAAAGGATGTTTGTCAATGGCTTTACATGGCTGCGAATAAGTGTGTGGGGGTCTGAGTCTCTGTGTGTGTGTGTGGGTGTGTGTGTGTGTGGTGCGAACAGCGACTTAATGGCACTCAGACACTTTTTGGCATGTCATAAAAAACACTATACAGCCACCCACACAGCCACATTGGAGTATCGCAACCACAAGTTAATCTCTACTTTTTCACAAGCTATTTAATTCAATGAAATCCCCTGAGAGTTTAATCTGATTAAGTAATCCGGTATCAATAAAATATTTAAAGATTATTTGCTCTTCCTCAGTTGATTACCTAATATATATTTTAGGAAAGTGTTCAGCCAAATGGCTGTGGTTGCCTTCGAGGGTCTTTCGAGTTGCAATACTGATACCACAATCGCAACCCCAACACACTTTCTCTCTCCACTTCACTCGAGCTGATGATGGGCACGTTTTCGAAACTAAATTAATTTATTTGAACTTAATTGAATTCTAATTGTAATTCATGCAGTGCGATGAGTAGGGCGCCAATAGACAGAGACAGGAACACAGATAGTTAGAGAGAAAGAGATGATGATGGGGGTTATGGTTGACTGGGTTTTTGGGCAAAATATTCTAATAATTAACAAATCAATTTGATGGGCTACGAGTGCCAAAAGAGTGTGCAAAAGGGGTGGGTAGAGGGGAAAATTTCTGGATTATTGCATTACAATATATATGAAAGAGAGAAGACGGGGTGGGGGAGGAGTAGCAAAAATATTTAGATTCGTAATTGAAGTTAGTTGGTTGTAATTGCATACTCATTGAGTGGCGTGAATACCAGGCCACTTTGCGTGTGGCTTTTGTTGTTGTAACGGTGATTTAGTTGAGTTGAGTTGTTGTTGTTGTTGTTGTTGTTGTTCATGGTACATGGTACATGGTAGAGTTCATGGAGTTCATAGAGTTATTGTGGGGAATTGGATGATAAAAGAACACGTATAGACATTTGTACAACAAGTGAGGCAACAAGGAGCTCCGGCAATGCATTTTATTAGCTCCTCAACCAGCTGGCACTGCCAACGAAATGCATTTCCGGAGACTGCAGACAAATACTGCTATATACGTATACGTACACAAGTAGAGAATATATAGTTACATATTTATAAATAGGTGTCTATATTGTATGCATTTATGCTGTAAGTTGTATGTTGTATGTGGTATGTTGTATGTAACTGAACTGAAGGCGCATTTGAGTGATTGACAGACATTGTGTGGAAATGAAATTGTGGACACATGCGTGTTCAATCACTCAGTGACATTTAAGCAAAGTAAATACACTTCGATTGAGTTGCAATTTTGTATGGTACAGCGCGTGGCACAGCATCACAATACAATAAAAAAAAAGAAGGATGAAAACAGAGTGGCATGGTGGTATTGTGAAAGCAAAAGGCAGCAAACGGTAAACAAATGCTGCTAATTAACAATTTTTAATTAAAGTTCTATCAATGAGAATGAGAATGAGATGCCATTTCAGTTACAATCACGTTTACACAATTATTAATTCAATGAGAGTGATGGCCACAAAAAAAATAACTAAAAAGAAAGGAAAACGATATGTGTGCTCTGTATACATGGCGTATGAGTGATGCGTTCGTACTGCGATCTCATTTTTAATTAATTGATAATTGTTAATGTTAATGTTAATTAATTTACTTTTAGATTAACTCTATGGCTAGGGCGGAATGAATGAATATGTTTGCATGTACCTGGGTGGCATTGTGCCCATCATTTTGTTGGCTTTTCTTTGGCCTTCGCCTCACACTCGTCGTCGATAAATTGATTTCTTTATATAGTCTTTTCTTTTATTACAATAATGTATGTCTATAGTTGCTTCACTTTCTTCGCTTTCTTTTCAATGGGGTTTGGTGAATGTCGTATGTGCCGCGCGGCCGGTATAGTTATTTGGGGTCTATACTTGGATATCTATATCGGGATCGGGTTGCGCAACAAAAACAACACAACACAAATGCCCTCAATGAATAATTGACAGTCTAAGGACACACGCAGGACACTTAACTGAACATAACTTGCGCAAATCTGTGTGGGAGGAGAACATTAAACAATCGGTTGGCATATACATTGCATATTTGCTCGTTAATATCACAAATCACAAACCGCAAAAACAAACTTGAACTGAAAACTGAAAACCAAATAAAACGGAAATGCTTATGGGTTTGTTTTTTGTTTTTTTCGTTGTTTGCTTTTTTTTTTTGCCCCCTGCGTTTGCAGTAATAGCACACAAAAATACACAAATTAAAATAGAAATTAAAATTTATTTACGCCGAAACTTAAAATACCGTCCTTTATTTGTTTAATAAATTAAATAAACATGGCGCACACAAATAATTCCTGTTTATTTATCTAACTAAAAACGGATATTTATGGCCTGCAATCCTTTGGTCGCTTCTGCAAATTAATGGCCCGTAATGAGCTTTCGGTGGGTCCCACCGAATACGGTGGAGCCTCCGGCCTCCATTACAACGGGGTCATTTGGCAGCGGATCATCGGAGGGCAGGTTATGGGTATCAGTATGACAACTACATATCTACGTACTCGAGCAGCAATTGGCGCAGTGTGGCCTCGTCCTCGCCATGACATCTCAGCCTAGATTCGCGGTCTCGATCATCCCGACTCGAGTGGCGTTGCCTTTTGGGGGCGTAGCTGAAGGAGTGGCGGTAGAAGCGGCCGTTGTTTATGTTAGCTCCACGATAGGCGTCTACGTATTATATAGTTAGGAATTAGTTAGGATATTAAGAATAGGTCCCTAGGCCCAACAAAGTAGGCTATACATTTTGAACAAATCAGTAAGACCGTGACTTATCAAAGTTTTTTTCTTCATAATGATACTCTAAAACTTATATATAGTTAACAGATAATTATTCTTAAAAACTAAAAACCCACCTTCGGGTCGCAATCGCACAGGCGGTGAGGTCAGCTTGAGTTGTGTTGACGTTGTTGTGGGCGGAGTCTTACGTCGACCACCAAAAACATAATCGTAGGAATCTTCGCTCAAATTGGACACTGCCAGGGCATGAGGAGAATTCAAAACACACATAACACATTTTAGCACTTTTCGAGAGTTTAAAAACAAAACAAAAAAAAACAAACAAACAAACAGAAATATAAAGCTAAGAGAAATGCACAAACTAAAACCGAAATTAAACTCAAACTAAAGGATAATATCACAAGCTGTTGTTATTCCATTTTGTATACTCACTCTACACATTTTATGATACACAAATATTGTTTTTGAAATAAGAAAAATGTTAGAAATACGCAAGTAAACATTAGAATAAACGCAAATATTTAAATTGTCGAGATTTTGTCATTTTTCATTTTTATTGTTGTAGTACGAAGTTGATGTTGTTTTTGGTTGTTATTATTATTGTTGTTGGTTGGTTGGTTGGTTGGTTGGTTGGTTGGACGAAATGGAAGAATAGAGAGCACAAAATGTTGCATTTTGTTAGCACTTTGATTTCGTTGCAATTTTCATTTTCATGGACATCACAAAAAAGGTATCTAAAGACTGACAGACACACAGGTAATTCTTGCGATCAAAAAACTCTCAACAAAGCATCAGCAATCCGGCATTGTTGCTCTAATAAACAATTTTCAAAAAATACACCCAGCATAGCAGTGGCAGCGTTCAAAAACAGAGCAAAGAGCTACTTGAAAAATTCGAAACTCTGAAATGATTTGGAATTTGCTTTGTTTTTTGGAGTGGGCCGAGAGCAAATAAAAAAAATGTTTCTTTTTGTTTTTTTTTTGTTTTTAAATATAGTCAAAAATTGGCAATACAAATGGCAAGCAAATGGAACTAGACAAATAGATAGAGATAGAGAGAGATAGCCGGAAAGAGACGGAGAAAGTTGTATATGTGCGAGGGATAGAGAGAGAATCAATAAATTAATGGACGACTGTTGACTGATTGGTTTTTGAGATTTGACTGATTGATTGATTGACTGATTGACTGACTGGCTGACTGGCTGGTGGTATTGCTGCTGAAATGCTAAACAAAAGTTTTGGGACAAAATGTTCTTTGTGGGAATGTTCGAGTGTGCTGTTCCTATGGATGTACAGGTTGGTGTCAGGTGTGTAAGGTGTACGTGTGTGTTTATCGAGTGTACGGGCGAGTTATGAGACTATGAACGTGTGTCGGTGATGCAGGCTATGCTTTTTTTCGAGTATGTGGCTAAAACAACAAATAAACAATTCGACCAATCGAAAGAACCCAATCCACACACCAATTAAAGTTGCAATCAATTGGAAATGGCACAACCGAAAAGAAAACGAAATCACAATTTTTACAAAAGGTGCAACACAGTAACGGCAAACAAACTTTTTAATGGGCCAAAAAGCTATACAAAAACTTTGCCAAACTCAATACAATACCAAAAAATAAAAATCATAGGGAAAAGTAAGAGAATGCCCAAACAAAAGCTGGAACAACTGCAGGCAACAACGAGAGAACAAGAAATATAAATTGGCATATACTATATACAATATATGCGGCAAGTAATTTAAAGGACTGGGACGTGTAGTTCCCAAAAATTAAAAGGAGAAAAATAAGGCGAAACAGGAACTTTGGAATATTGAATGGGAAGGGGGGCAAGGGCACCTGGAAACACGCTCAGCGGCTGAAGCACTTGGGTGGAACGCAGTGGCGGTGGTAGCGGTGGCAGCTGTCCAAACGGATCTTGCTCGTTCGAGATGGAAGACGTTGGCGGTGAGATCATCGATATGTCACCAATGGTCGCCATGTCATTATTCTGGCCAGCTAGAATCCATAAAAAAATACACAAAAATTTATACTGTTAAATTACTTTCATCTGCAATGAAGATTAAAGTTCCATAAATACAAATCTCAAACTCAGATTGAATGTGCACTTTTCGGTTTACGATTAATTCGCGTTTCCCAACGCCTGCACCTGACTGGGCTGCATTTAATAACAGTTCGGGTCGGTCCGGGACTGGAAGTGGAGCATGCAAAGGCTTTTAATTTTGTCCCGCACGTGGCAGGTTGGCCACAAACAACGGAAAGCGAAAAGGGTAAGGAAATGCGAATGGCACAAGGCGGAGGCAAAGGAAGCGACAGAGAAAAGCCAGGTAACGTAAAGTAAAAGGTGTGCGGCGCCATATTTCGCACATAAATTGTATGCCAGCTCCGGATCCGGGTCCGGTTGAAAGTCTTGGCCAGAGGGGGGTGCCAGCTGGGGAGCAGCTCCAAAGGCAGCTGCACGAGATGGCGTCGCATGCATGGATGCATACGCAAAGCATTTAAAGCATTATATACGCCAACGCCTCGGCAGTCACGGACCAGAGAAACGGAGAAGAGAATCGCAAAGGAATCGGCGGGGAGGCGGGGAAATGGAGAAACGGAGAAAACGAAGAATAAGGTTCCGGAATCCCATATAGTCACATACGAGTAAGGAGGTCCGGACTCCGCAGCAACCATTCAAAGGCTATGGCCAGACCGCGTGCCTTTGCATAAAATAGATTTTCATTTTGATTCGGGAAGCTTCTCAGGAATGCAAAGATTTCCATGCTACCTCTCAATAAAATAATGTTTTTTTTGGCTTAAAATCCATTTCTGGTTTATAGCTTATTAAATTCCATGTCCTGGTGGCAAGCATGTCCCGCAGTATATGTTTGTATGTTCCATGGAAGTGAACACTAAGTGCAAGCATTCACAGAGATCGACCTGCCGGCACTGCAGGACTTCCCAGAAAATGGATCAATCAAGGCTCAATAGCCGGGCATTCACCATGGGAAGCCCCACACGGTATTACCCTTTTCTATAGTCCTTGATTTTTTTTTCTTTTTCCTTTGCCCAGCCCATATGTAAACCTTTGCAGGACTTAAAAAATGCCTCGTTGGCTGCGATAAATGTGCCCATGGCTTCTCGTTGTTGTGGTTTTGCCTTAGGCCCAGTCCCAGTTCCAGTCCCTGTCCCTGTCCCAGTGCCACTCTATCCTCCACCCACTTGAGCCTCGACCCGCACACACACACACTATACCCCATATATAGTGGCGCACAACAACAGCAACACGTGCTGCTTTTTCTACGGTTCGGTATTTTGAATTTTTATTATTTGCAATTTGCGTTAATGTTGTGGAAAAAAGCATGTGGCTGTTATGGCTTTGGCTTTAGCTCATGTCCTCCTACTCCGGCTCCTGCTCCGGCTCCTGGCTTCCCTTTCTTGGCATATTGAATGGCCATTTGTGTCACACACACACACACAAATACACATGCGAGTGGGAAAAAAAGAGAGAGGCACACGCACACACTAATGACCTTTTCATGGCCGCCCCAGCCCTAGCCCCAGCCCCCGACACAGCCCCCGACCCAGCCAACGGATGAATGCAAGAAATGTGGGCAAATTATGGGCCTGACAGAGACGATCCTTCCCAGCAACCAGTTCACGTCCTGGTCCTGGGCTTTATCCCTTCGTCGTTATTGACAAAATGATTTGTAAACATTTTGCGCATCATTAGTTGGCGCTGCTCGGAAGATATGGCCTGCATTCTCCCCTGGCATTTAACCGATTAAAATCGTGTATGCATCAAGCGAATTCTCCATTCACCAACTGGGAAAAGGCTTACACTAAAAAACAGGACAATTTGTATCCTTTTCTAACGTTTTTTCCTCTTGCTTTATTGAATTAAATGAGTTTCGCCAAGGATAAGCTGACTGATAATAAAATTAATATCAGAGAGATATATATGTACTATCTACTCTTCAAAGGGCAAAGCTTTTAGCGGATAATATATATTTTATTGTAAATCAATAATTATCTGATAATCTCTTCTATTTTTTTTATAGAATTTATGTTTTTATAGCCACTATTAGGGATAAGATAAGGAGGGAAAATTCCCTGCTATAATTTGGTTTTCCAAAACTAATTTGATAATGAAATAAATCTAGATGTCAGAAGTTAATGCTTTTTTTTCAGTGCATCGCTTGTTATTCCTTGTACCTGCGTAATGTTAAACTCTTTGCTGACACCGCAAAATAAAAATAAACTGCTTCCGGCTTCAATTGCATCAATAGGAATGGGCCACGACGAGGAGTTTGCCTTGGAAGAGGCCGCTTGAGAGAAAAAAAAAATGGTCAGGAGGGGATGGGTAGAGGGCCAGAAGGAGGAGGACCATGGCAAGGAGGCTTGGCAAATATTTGCTTAAATTTGTGCTGAGGTTAAGCTTTTTGTTTGCCTTGCCTTTGCGGAGACTCTCGGCAGAGCAAAGTTGATGACATCGAATGGCCTCCGTCGCAGTCTGGGGCAGTTGCATCCGCTTCAGTTCGCTCGTCCTCTGTCCTCCGAGTCCTTTCTCTCCTTTCTCTGACATAGAAAAATAGTTGTGGAGAAAGGCAGTGGAGGGTGGCAGTGGAGAGCGGGAGCTGCGTTTTGACTGCATGCCAAGGCTGATACTCCACTGACGATGCTGATGACGCAAGCAGTCAACCATATGAATGTGTATGTGTCCGAGCATTGAGCAGTCATTCATGTGTATGAGTGCAAGGCTCTGCTCACACACACACTCACACTCGCACACCCAGAAAAATGCCACAAATTTTCAACACACACACACAAACACATATATGTATATCCTGATAGTCCAAACTTTATGTCCAATCAAGATTGGAACTGATAGAGTAAGAAACCAGAAACTTATTAGCCAGCATGATGCCAGTGGCCTAAAAGAGACCCCAAATGGAATTTGGCCAATCAAAATCGCCATAAATAAATTTCACAAATTTAACTCGCAGCCATTCAACAAATTTGGAATACCTTTGAACTTCCCAATTCGCATTCTCCGTTCTTAATAAATTTTTCTCTTTGTGCAGAAAACTTTGACAAAAAGTTGCCTGCAGTCGGCAGGGCGGACTGGTCCGTTTCTGGCCCGTTTCTGGCAGTTATGACAAGTGGCCTCTAACTGGCCGAGATGCCAGCCCCCTCGGGAGTAATCGGGCATTATGCAATCCTTGCGGCAAGGCTGTAGGCTCACCAGGATAATTGATACCCTTTGTAGGTTTTCCAGCCATCTCTTGACGGCAAATCAAATTAGCGAACTGAATTGAAAACTTATTTATGCATGAGCGGCCGCTAATCATTTTTCGAGAAGGGAGTAATTTAAAATTCAATTAACTAGACGCACAGCCTGGAAGGGTTTTCTTGGTAGTTTCATCCTCCATTCTCTTACTCCTCTATCCTTACTCCTGCCGCCGGTAAATAGATACATTTACCTCCCGTTGCTATTCAGATTTATGAATTCATATTCGAATTCAAAGCAAATTGAGTCGATGATGAAAAGCCTTTTAACTCGACCACTTGGGGGGGCTTTTGTCTTAAACGTTTTGTCAACCAAATGCATGATTGATTAAATGAAATAAAAGCCCAACACATACACATGAACACGCACATGGATAGGCGCACGCATACCCATACAGAAACACGCAGAGAAATGCATCCAAACTACACGTACACCTGACACCACAGATAGAATGCAAGATATTCGAGCCGTTCTTGTTATTGTGTGTTCATTAATAGGCTTTTGTTTTTGCTCACCACAAAAATTATTGCTGCTCAAATGCACTTGAATGCGGCATTGTTTCGCATTCCCAGCCACAGCACCCACACATCCTTCCCTCAAGTGCACACATCTCCGACCGCAAAATCCTTAAACGCTGCATTAATGGCCATACACATACACATACACATATACATACGCACTAGAGTTGGATATAAGCGGAATGACCTCACTGTTGCAAGGAGTCCCGCCTCTCTGTCTCTCGATGATATTACAAATTAAATACACTTGCACGTTTGCTTAACTCGAAATTCAACAAATATTGAGGGCCGGCTGCGGGACAGCGGCAGGATAGCTGTGGATAGCTGTGTAAGCATGTGTCTGGGCCGAGCACTTGACAATCAGCTCTCACAACAGCCGGCAGACGACAGCAGGCCAAAAGGATAGACAGACAAAAGGTTCGAACACCAAAGTACATAGAAAGAAAAATATTGTGGGGACAAGCCAGTTAAATATTCAATTTCAAAGAAGAAAATGCAAAGGTGTTAAGTGAAGATAACACTGTTTCTGCAAGAAATATAAAACATATTGAAGTCCGTTTGCCAAACATCTTCGATAACACTACTACTGTTCTTATTAAACTTTAATCCCCTCCAAGATTTAATCCATTTAATAGAAGACCCGTTTTATTTACTTGCAACCAAAACGTAAATATTGAACATTTTTTCCAGCGCAATGGACTGGCTGGCTGGCGACTTGTCCTGGATCTTGGCTGTGGCAATACCGTCATTGTCATGCTTACTGCCGCCGCCCCGCCAAACCCTTCGTCGTGGCCAGCTACGAGGAATATTGACAGTGCGGGATGCTGATAATACAAAGCAAACTCTCCATTTTCGGCTTCCATGTGTCCAAACGGAGCGGGAGCCTTAGCTTTCGCTTTGGCTTATGTCCTGTTTTCGTTATTCTGGCCAGAGTTTGCACGTATTATTGAATGTGTTTATTTGTCAACAGCCCCGGGACCAGCCAACCAACCGAGCCGGCCCGCTCCAGTTTATCACCACATTCGTGTATATACTTTAAAGGCCATAACTGTTGCAGCATATGCGGCGTATGATTAATTTTGCCGCCTGCAATCCATCAATGCAGGAGAGTTTCGGCCCGTAGACCGTAGCGCCTCATGCGGCAGTTTAAGCATAACGATCTGACATTTTTCACATTATTAAAATCACTTGGCGAACGAAGAGTGACGAGCGCGGAAAAGTTAAATGGCGAAAATATCACGTATACGCCGCGTACACAAACACGCAAACATACCCACTTCGTAAAGAATGATGTTCGCTATAAGTGCAAACCATTTCCTTATAATTTTACTGCAGTATCGGGACATGATGTATGACGGGGCTGATTCGTTTTGGATGTGAAACTAAATAATAAAGCATAACTTACCGGTGCACATAGGAAAGCCATTTCGTTGCCAGTCCCGGGCAAAATCTGAGAATTATCCTTCGTTCCAACTGGAGTTGACTAAAGAACTTTCGGATTCAGATTTGTCCGCAGTCAAATCCAATTTTCATCCAACGTGTCGCCTTCTCTGCGCCTTCCTCCTTTGCCACCACAACTGCAGGTATGCCTCGTTCTTGGCTCTCTCGTCCTTCGTCCTCTCTCCTTGCGGCAGCTGGCAAAATGATAAAAACTGGCGACGCACTGCTAAAAAATATGCATTTTTAATGCCATAAATTAGTTTTGCCGTTTGCAGTACACCGGGGATCTGCAAAAAAAATAGTAGAACACGAAAGGAATGAGTCAGAAAAGCTCAACTCGGCTGGAAGTCTGCACTTTTGCCTCCAAAGGGGGCTTTAGCTCTATATTTTCAGCTCTAATCGTCTGATTCCATTAGTGAACAAGCTTTTCTACTTAAGGATATAATTTTTAGACAAAAAAACTAAAACACAGCTTCTAAGCTAAACTTGCAGCACCTGATAGTTGAAATACTTTAAAGTGCTAAGATTGCATCAATATTTGAATGGAATATAATCCAAAATGAAACTTTGCTGCCAGTTCAGTTTCAATTCCGTGATAAGGTTTTTCCGGAATTAATTTCCCATGCTTATTGCTCGTTTTGAGAAACTCGGTGGAGTCCTCGCCACCGAAATCACACAACCGCATTGAAATTAATGCTGTCAGCACATCGGTGGGTAACTTTATCCTCATCCTCATCCACAGACCGTTTCCCCCAGGTGTATGGCTGCCAACTGGCAAAAGTCAAATTAAATTCTATTTTTAGGCGCCCAAATGCTGGCAAACCCTTTTCGCTTCCCTCACACCTGCCCAGCCCTATCCTGCCATGCCCTACCAGTTTTGTTAATTACTCCATGAATTTGATAGTTTTCCATCAGTGCGGATCACACACGAGACTGGCGGGGATGATGATTATGTCGAAAATGAATATGCAAATGGGGCAAAAGTGTGTATAGTCGAGTGTGTGTTCTGTGTGCTGTGTGTTGTGAGCCGTGTACCGGTGCGGTCGTGTATCGGTGTTTGTGGAAATGTAAAAACAAGACAAGAGCTCTCGAGTATATCAAATTTTGGGTTGCGGCCCCACAGTTATGGATACCAATTAGAATTGGGTTATCTGGCATCGAGCGGAGCAGCGGCAGCGTATCGAGATGATTTCGCAACTGAGCCACAAACCGAACAAGGAAACAGGGAAAATCTCTTGCAGCCGAAATGAGCTGGAAAATGAGAAGGAGGCGAGGCGGCTGGGTAGCTATTGCTGCGAAATTGCCTGAAATGAATGCAAGTGCACTGGGAAAACGACCAGTAAGCTTCTATCTCTTGCACTACTGTTTCTTAAGCTTTCCAGTATCAAGTTAGTAAATCCAATATCCTGCTGAACCATTAATCTTTATTTACTTTCTGGCTGCATCTGTTTTTTTCTCTGTGCATCCACGCCTCGCTGCAAACTTGGCTCTGTGGCCCGGCTAATGATGCGCATGATGTGGCGGCATTGTCCTCGCCATCATCCTCATCATTCCTCCCATTTTTGCGAGGCCCATCAGCGGCGTCAGCGTGTTTGTGGCAGCCTCAACTTAACTTCATCTGCATCTTCATCTGCACAACGGCAGTACTTGCACCAGCCTCCCCCGTCGGACGGCCAGGAGGCACATGCAGAGCCAGCATATCCCCCGGATAGACTCAGTTGACTTAGTTGGATGGCCTCCAACTGTGCGCTGCACCGCATGAAATTAATATTAATCGCAGCTATGCATTAAAGCCGCTTTTAGCTTCTAGATTTTCCTGCTGCCATGCTGCCATTTCCTCGCCATTGCCACCGCCCCGCCCCTTTGGGTTCTGGTTTGGTTTCCTTTGTTGCAATGTGTTTATTGTGAATTTTATTTATTGCTTTGCGGTCGTGGCGGTTATTAAAATTGCCACTGGCAATTTGTAATCATTAGGCATTCTTGTCGCTGTCGCTGTTTCAGTCTCTATCCCCGTCTTTATCCACTGTCGCTATCTCTGCTGGGCCCTACCGCATTTCTCCCATTCGCCCCCTCCTTTGCCTTGTACACTTTTGGGCGCCCATTTGACAAGCGGCTGACAAAAGTCAGTGGCATTCTACCCAAACTAATACCCATGCACTTATGCAAATCTCACACAGATACTCAAACCTCAAAATAAAGGAGAAGGACAGAGATAGAGACAGAGACAGAGAGATAGTATAGAGTATGGCAAGAGGCAGGACACGCTGCCACTGCCATTTGCACATTTAACGTCCTCGGCTTCGTCCTCATGGTAGTCATCCTTGCCCACCATCTCCTGTTCGCTCCTGCTCCGTTGTAGTTGTCGTGCAAAATTTAAGTGGCCACTTGACTAAATTAATATGACACTGCAGCAAGTGCAAGTGGCCAGGACTTGTCCTTTTCCCTTCAAATGTTATTTGCTCCCGCTTCTCCCGTTCCCCCTGCTGGCCCACCTATCTCCTCCGCTTTGGGCCAAAAATATGAATAATTATGGAATCCAACTGGCATTCCTTGATTTGCACACAAAATGCCAAGGAAATTGCATTAATTAAGCCAAAGGATGGCAGTCCTTGTCGATTTGATTGTCATCGGGGATTTGTAATACAGGTCTGGGATGTAGATTGAAATTTTTATATTTTCTGTTAATGTCCTCAAGGCATTATCCCGAACAACGGCAACTTGACAAATCTGTAAGCTAAGCACATCCTTTTTAGAATTTGCATCCAATAATTTAACAAAGCACTTCCCCCATCTTGCCCAGGGTATTCATCACCATCACGGTCCTGTCGTCTGTCAATTGCCTTAAATGCAATTTAATTTTCCACCTGATGATGTCCTCTATGTAAGGCCTTTGCACTTACGTGTCCCCTTCTGCCACAGCAACAACAACATCAACAACAACAAAAACACGAAAAACAAGATGGTGTGGGGGAGCCAGGATGATGAAGACGAAAACGAGAAAATCCCAGTTGGATTGTCGCCATTGCAAACTCTTTCTAACCCCAGCTTTCCGACCAGCTAGAGAAGGATCCTTCGTTTTTCGTCCTTTCGTCCGTACCACCCGCCCAAAAACACTCACCCAACCACCCATCTCCCCCCATCCCGGCCATTCAAGTCGGCCTCCTTGCCAGCCATCTTCACCTTCTTGTCCCTGCCCATGTCCGTGTCACACTTGGCTCGCAGTTTTGTGGCCAGGCCAGGGCTATGAAAATAACCATAAGGCAATTGCCCGGGCGGGTTACAGCGTCCTCCGCCTCCTGCGCCTCCTGCGCCTCGTCTCTATGCGGCCCTCTCTGCGGTGGCACTCATAAGCCTTGAATGGTAAATGTCAAAGTTACTCCTTAGCGTAACATTCGACACATCGGGCGTTGAGGTGTGAGTGAGTCCCCATTTTGCTAGTGTGCGTGTGTGTGTGTATGGGATACACTTTAAAAAACTAAAAGTGGTTATCCAATTTAAAAACATGGACTAGAAACAAGTTCTCTGTTAAATATTAAAGAATAACTTTCGTATAGATAAATGACAGGTTTTCAGAAAGTATCTCATTTTTATCATTTAATTAAATAGAAACCCCTTCCCTTCCCCAATCATTTAATTAAAACGATCTCGATTTCGCCCCGTGCAGATGTGGGATCTAGGCGAGGTCCTGTGCCTGGCCAGGATTACATTACACTAAGTTCTGTGCAAACACAGTTGGCGCAGTTCATTAACATGTTACATGGAGTTCAGTCGGTCTGGGGACTCTACTCCGTTCCACTTTGGATGTTGTATGGCTGCTTCTGGATGTTGTGTGCTGTATGTTGTATGCTGGATGCTGGATGCTGGATACTGGGATGCGAGGAGGCTCTTTTGGTCTGTTTGTCTGTGCAAATGTATGCGTAAGCACAATATGCCCGCCTATCTGGCTTTCTCAGTATTCGAGGGTGTGCCGGGATAGGTGAATAGGGAGGGTGTGCGTGTGTTTGGATGTGTGCCAGGGCTGTGCTGTATTCTGTATGGAGTATTCTGTATGGTTTATGCTTTCTTTTTCTCGATGCGGAAGTGTTGCCCCAGCTGCCTCCTCTCCACTTCAAAACGGAGCAGCTCAAAGCGCTCCAAATATGTATGGAAACCCTTCTAGAGTGTGTGCTTTCGTCTAAGCTGTGCATTTAAATGTAAAGCATAAATAATTAACAGACCTCAGAGCTTGGCTTGCGAATGCAACTGGAAGCTGTGAGCCTCTTCCCCTAATTAGTCGGGTCTTATTTCCCAGTCAGCCAAAAGAGGGGGTGGGATCTGATCATCACCAGGCCTATTCTCCAGTTAATTTGCTGTTTTAATGCGTTTTCCACTTGTGGCCAGTCAGGAGGCCCGGATTTTAGGAGGCGGTGTGCAAACTTTTAACCGAAATAAGCCAGCGAAGCCAAATTTCATTTAGGAACCATCGCCCCCGGAGCCCCGGTACACCAGCCCCCCTCTCCCAGAGGCACTTGCAACCAGCAGCCGTTGCATACTTTGCGGCGCAAACAAAACCGAGCTCTGGAGTAGCCACAGAGCAGCCACTGCCCCCCATCCGTCGGTCGGTCTCCCTCGCCATATATGTTGCACGTCAATGAGCCCCAAAAACAAAACCCCAAAAACAGCAATCTCCCCCCCTCCGAAACACACACGTGTACAAATGGATTCAGTCAAGAATATAAGCATGCACCGAAAAAATTTGTACATCATTTAAAATAATTAATATGATTTATAAAGATGAAGATGGCAGGATGACTAACTTGATTTCTGAAAAAGATAATCTCTGTTTAATTTCCTTCAAACTTAAACCACTTAAGTCACAAAGAGAAACTTTGAATATTCTTCCACTGTTTGTCGTTGGCTGATGGCATTCGTGGCAAGACAGGCCTTAAAACTCGCAGCAATTCGTTTTAATGAATCCATCTACATCCCCACAGTGGATACCCCACGTCCGTATCCGCATCCGCATCCACATCCACAGACATTCTGGCCACAGAATGCGCTGGGAAATGGAAGGAAAGTAGGAAAATGGGAAAAAGGGAGCGAATGGTTGCATCTCTGGCCGGAGAGGAACTGATTGTATCAACTTCCTAAGTGGATTTTGCAGTCCAACTGGCATTAAGCTCTTGGCCGCAGGTAATTTCGTATGAATGAAAAGCAAAAGTCTGCCCAAGCTCCCATTTCCCACTCGTCCCAGTACCACCTACCATAGACCGCCCACAACCTCCAACTATTCCCCCATGAGCCCTGTTTTCGGATTCGTTTTCTGCACTGTTTTCTTGCAATGCTGCAGTTTGTTTTGTTACCGAGCGACAATGACAGGAGTCTGGGTGAAGTCCGGACGGAACCCAGTGCAATTTTTCGCATTTGCATACAGTACGACTCCGGTTCTAGTCAACAGCATACTGAATGAATAATACGAGATTTAGAAACAAACATTTAATATTTAAAACTTACCAAGTACTATGAATATTAAGAACTGCCAAAAAAAATTTTACTTTTATTTTAGCCTCGAAAAGGACTCAGTTTGATGGAAGCAACCCTTATCCATATTCATTATCGAGTACTCCCTGTAGTTCCTTATGCATATGAGCACGTTCACTTTTCCCGTGGGCTTTGAAGAGCCAACTTCCCGACCCGAGCTTCCCGAGCGTCAAATCTCTGACATTTCATGCCTTTTTGAGGTTTTCTGGTCGCGAGCTTCGTTGTCGTTGTCCTTTCTGTCGTCCTTCCCAGCCGTCCTGCCCCTGGTTTCTCTCCTGGCTGGCTACCCTTTCTGGTTTTGTAGTGACATTGTCTTTCAATAAACATTCATTCCAATGGCCAGGGAGTGCCAACGAGTAGGGGAATTAAGAGGGCCGGAGTCGAGCGAAGGACGAAATCCTGTGGCACAATCCTCCTTGGTTCCGTTATGATTTTTGTTTGGCTGCCGAAACTTTGTTCGCCCTTTCAGCTGCCATTTGATCCCTCTGCCTTCTGCCCCATTGTCCTCCCCATCCTTCCATCTCAGCTCCACAACCATTCTTCTATATGCGACTTTTCCTGCTGTGGCTTTTCGCACTCATGAATTTTTAAGCGGCATCTCTGCAGTTGCCAGAAAACAGCAACTAACACCAAGTCCTCACTTTCCTGCTTTCCTGCTTCCCTACCCCGAAAGCCTCAACCCACCTCGCTTAGCTACGAAAAGTTAAAATAGTTTCAATGCAATTTTGATGATTCGATGTTTGCGAAAACTTCTGCCGTTTTTGCTTCTCCTCACCTGGGCAGGTGTACCAAAAAAGCGCAAATTGTTTTCCACTTAGGAAAAAGGGTACTCCTTTGGAATATTAATTTTAAGAGAAAAACTATAATTGCAGAGTCATGAAGAAAATGTATAGGAAATAGCCAAAAATATACTACACAATTTTGAGTATAATTTGAAGATATTCATTGACTTGAATTTTATTTCTTGTGTCAGCAAAGGCTTTGGTCCAATTTATTACTGGGACCTGCTTGACAAGTCTGAGTGCGTTCTCAAAAATTGAAAACGACATGGTCCCAGTTCCCCAAGCCAATCTAAGCACATTTTTAATGGAAACTCAATGCAGCTCATGAAACTCTAGCCACCCCATTCACAGAGGCACACTCTCCTCGGTTTCCGTCCCCAATACCTGTGTATTAATTTTCGAATACTTCACATTTGATCATTCCCTTGATTACACATAAAAATTGAAACACGGCTAAAATGCACTCATAGCTGTCTGGAAAGTGTTGGTCATAAAACTCCCAAACAAAGATCATTTAATAAAGTTGAGTAAAAAACGGGACAGGGGAGCTGTTGTTTCTGGCGTCGTGATATATTCTCCTATAAATTTGATGGCGTTTGTTTAGTCGCGTGGAAGGGCGCCATAAAAATCATAAACGTTGAAAATGTGAAAAAACAAAGCTTTAAAGTATTAACCAGTAAAGGCAAAAAATTATAGATGGTCTAAAGTACACTCTATAAATATCGCTTTAATCGAAAGATGAATAGTAAGTTTTTCAAAATTTTGTTAAGCTACTTGAGTTGACATAATCTTGATTGTTATATTTTTAGAGCTGGTCATATGCCATTCAAGCATTATCTAGTTAATTAGCTGATTATTTCCAACAGGCAGATAATGGTCTATAATGGGTTTATATTCCTACCCTTTTTTTTGCTTTTGATTATTGGGGAAATAATAATGAAAAGTTCCTAAATAGAACGAGCAATCTCGAGGGTAATTTCAAAAAAACCAAATGATAAAGGCCTTTTAAATAAAAACTTTATTTATTTACACACTTCATAAAATCGTAGTGTACTGGTTCTTAGTAACTAATTAATAAATTTTGCATTTTTTTTTTATATTTTCTTATCCTTTATATCATCACTTATAACTTAAAAAGGAGATTTAATATTTTCCATTTGGATCACCAACTTTAACGAATATTGTTTGAGTAAAAAATGCAATTTATTCGTATATTCGGGTATTTTACTTAATCGCCGTGTCTGTTACCGGGTATTTACTGTAATCACATTGAAATATATGTAAAAAGTGATGTCGATGGGGAAAAGAGTAACGGTGGGCAGCATTGAAGTTTGTGGCTGTTGTTGTTGTGTTTACTCAATTCAATTCATCTTTTTTGCCAGCCAGGCTGTCGAAGCTTTTTAATTGAGTTGAATTGTTGTTGTTTTCAGCCTGTAACTGCATCGTGATTTTCGTTTATAAATTGAATGGAAATGCAATTGTTTTTAAACGCGCGAACTTGTTGCAATTTTCGCTTATTGCTTTATCTTGTCGCGATTTCTGTCTTCTCCGCCGCCCAACATCCAACATCCATCGCCATCGCCTCTTTCTTTCCCCCACTCCCATCGAGCTCTCTCTTTTTTTCTGTAACTTCATGTCATGAGAGTAAGTGAGAAGGGTGGAGACTTGCTTTCACATCCGAGAAGACTGCTTACCTCTCATTTAATTCACTTAATGCCGTCTCATATTAATTTATTTGTGTTTTAAACGCACGCGAGCGATAACCTCAGACTGGGAATTATTTATTGATTCAAGTGATTGGCCAAAAAACAAGTGATGGGGCAAGTTTATGGGGAAGGTGCACTTGAGATTCCGCTAGCGATTAGCACTACGCGACTGATAACAAAGATTGTACGAGGAACTAACGAAACACCGCACAGCACTAAAAAGCACACACCAACAATACCTAATTAACAATCTTTACACCTGGACGTAAATTAGAAACCGAAAACGTCACAGCAAGTGCCTGGCAAGTGACTGAAGTCGTCGGAGCTCGCGATAAAACTGAGAGAAGAATTCCATTGGAGCTATGGAAGCGGAGCCTTCCAAGCGGCACATCGGAGAACGGCGGAGTGGAGCGCGAGAGCTCGATAGGGGGAGAGATTAAGCCATCATACTGGAAACCTGCCTGACCAGAATTCTGGAGATTTGCTTACCAGCTGAGCGAGAGGGAAGTGTGAAAAAGAGATGGGGATCAGAAGTAAAAGAGAGGCTATCATTTTCAGAGGAAAGAGAAAAAAACAATTTTTAGATTTTAAAAATATAAGCAAGATTTGATAAATTAATATAGTATATTCTATATACCAGGGAATAATATATAACATATTATTTTTTATTAAATTATTTCTTTTTCCTATATTGTTAATTTTATAAATATTTATATATATTATTTTAAGTTGCCATTTAAATGACACTTTTTTCATGAACTTGGCGGGAAAACCATGAATACACACAGAGGTTCTCCCCTTAATTCCTCAGATTACGCATACGCCCTGTTGTTAATTACGTATACGAGCCGAGAACAAAACGAACTTGAATTCGCTGTGGGCAAGGCAAACAAACGGAAAGTGAAAGCAAGGCTTATACTTGAATTTCCCCACCACACCACCTCATTGGATTGTACAGCACACCTTCCACCCCCTTCGGCTCGAACATTTATTATGTATCGAGACAAGCTACTTAGTGTAATCGCATTTGTATCTGCAATTACACGAATGTTGGGCTTTTGATTGTGATTCCGATTGGGATTCCGATTCCAATTCCCATTTCGATTTTGGTTTCGATTGCGGTCTGTTATCAGTTGTTTAAGTGCCACCGGGAATGGGAGTGGGAGCTGGAGTGGGCAACTGAGGGTTGCAATAAGCACCTGACGACGGGTGTTGCGGCAATTAGTATACAGGGGTGTCAGCTCTCTCGAGTGCCGATTAAATCGGGATGTGAAGGGTTCGGGGAATTGACAGAAGCGTGCCGCGGGAGTGCTTGTAATTATTGGTGGACTGATAACGGAAGCCACTCCATCCGAAGGAGGAAATCGGTAGCACAACCGAACTAACTTTTGGTTTATCAGTCACGTAATGAAAACGAACATTGAAAACTTTCATAACAAGAGTTCGCTTTTAATTAAAACCAAAACATTACATTTGATGTCCCTAATGTTGTAGGACATACATGACTCGCTGTATATACGATATTGAAATGGTTACAGGCCCAAGATGCCAGCATTGAATCACTTTTTCTTCTCATTAATCTCAATTCGAAGGCTTCAAACGTTTCTTGAGGAATCCTGCGATGTTCACATTCTGTTCGGGTGTGAGTCTGAGAGTGCGTGTGTGCTTTTGCAATTATTTATGTTGTTCATTTGTTCAACGGTCACGACAGCTGAACAAAGCAGAGCGCCTCGGCCTGGGGTGGGGGCGGCATGGCAGCGGCGTAGGAGCAATAAAAGGCGACCATGTCCTCGTCTTCTTCTGACGTTGGACGTGGCCGAGGGAACATATCATTTACATGCCAAGTTGGATACACCAGGAGAAATTGTATTAATATTTTCATAACATTTTTATGAAAAACCATCTTTTCTTCAGAAATTTATTATTAAGAATAGAGGTCATAGTATTAAAATAACATTTATTTATGTTTAATTCCCATCCGATTCCCAGTGTAGAAGTCTGAAGCCACCATTTCTCGAGCCTCTCCCTCCAAGGATAGGATGTAAAGTTTAACACATAAACTCAAGACAATTTGTGCGCGTATGTGTAAGGAATAAAGGCAAAAGGCAAATAATTTACAAGTTCCTGCAGCCGGCGGGGTGGCCGGGGATAGAGGATAGCCGGCGTGAACATGTGCAAAGGCAAATACAAATACAGCAAAAGTTGCTGCTGCTCTCGTAGGCTGCAACAACAATCCAGAGACAGACTCTCCCACACACACACACTCACACACACACACACAGAAGGCCATAAACAGCGAACGCACACACACACACTGCCAGCTGAAAATGTGTTACAGCAAAAGTGTAAAAATAAATAATTTAAAGTGTGTGTAAAGGACACGGCTGTGAAAAACATTGGGCGGCCATCGCCGTAAAGCGCCCTCGCTGGCGAGGAGCATGGAATTGGAATCCAAGTTGGCGGAATGGCGGCTCGCACACGCACACACACTCACGTGAGGGACACACACACACACGCGTGAAGATGGCTTGCAGTTATGGCCAGTTGGCCTGCTTACACGGTAAAAAATACATAAGCTTTTAAATTATTTCTGAATAAATGATAGAAATCTGAAAGCTATGTGGCTGGGCAAATCTCATTTTATTAAAAATATAAATTGAAATAAAATTTTTCATTTGTTTTGCATAAAAAGGATATAGTGTGTGCGTGTATAACTTTGTACTTCCTTTCCTACTCCACTCTATTTTTTACCCCGCTTTCCTTCGTTCCGTAAACTTTTGCGCTCAATACCGCAAGAGCAATAACAACAACAAATAACTACAGCAAGGATGGCAAGGAGAAAGCTCCAAGGAGTGGGGCAGTGGCAGTGGCAGTGGCAGTGGAGGAGCAGCAGCTGCAGGTTGGCCTTTGAAAGTGTTGCCCGCAATACAACAACAATGCGTAGGGAGAGGGGGGAGGTGGGGGAACAGCATAAACCAGTGAGGGGGAGAGCGAGGAAACTTATTATTATGTTGTCAGTAAAGAAAGCCAACAACAATGGTATCCTTGCGAGGCAGCTGCGGCAAGGCAGAACGAGCGTTGGTGGGCAAAAAAATTAAAAGAGCAGAGAGTGGGGAACAGGGAGGAGAACCAAACAACAAAGAGGCCAACGCGTGATAAAGTAAAGAAAGCAAAGGAAAGTCAGGTGAAGAAAACAGAGGCGCAGGATCGTCGAGGGATACTCTTCTTTGCGGAAAGGAGAGATCGAAGGCATGAATGGCGAAAAGGCAGCTACTCGAGTAGAATAAACAGCTCCTAATCGATATTAAGGCACAAGTACGTGAAATAATCCAATTTCATTCGAATATTTAAGAAAAACTTAAAGAATCGAAATCTCAATCAACGAGTCCTTTGATTAGCTTACCGCAATCTGTCAGCTTTTTCCTTCCTCCTGCACTCTAGTTTCTTTTGTTTGTTCTCCTTCGAGTCCTGGCATATGCTAATATCGGTTTCAATAAAACTATTTGCTCAACTACCTTCGAACACCTTTTTGTCGGCCACTCGTCGAACCAACGACCCTCTTGAAAATTTTCTTTTTTCCGGCAATCCGCGCCACTGAGTGGTTGGCCACTCCGCCACTGCTTGGCCCACCCACCCACATAAAGGACCTTCAGCGCAGTCATAATTCATTCGAAAAAATAGCGAGCCAATATTTGTGCGTTGGCTTCTTTATTTCTTTGATTTTTTTTCATTTTATTTGCTTTCCTCGCCCCTGCCACTCTGGTTCTCTGCTCGGCTGCTGGTTCCTCGGCTTTTTATTCCGCATGGAAACACAAAAAAGGTGCGGAAAATGCAGAGCATTTTTCATCATTTACCATTCGGGCTGTCCCCACAGATCCCCAGTTTCCCCCATCTTATCAATATGGCCACATTAAAGCGCCCAAATATGCGCCAAGTTCGGAAAAATAATATTAAATACCCATAGGCAATGGCTTCAATGGTGGGAAGTGGGAAACAGAGCGGGGATATGTTATTTATTACAATGTATAGTTTTTGCTGATGAGGCATTCGCAAAATATTTAATATATATTTAATTGCGTTGAGGACAAAGGCATGGGCGTGCGAAAAATGCTGCGAATTATCCTTGCCGCCGGCGAGGGGCCGAAAAGGAATGCAAATAATAACAATAAGTTACTTAATTAAATAGTTCACGTGCCGCAGGAGACAGACGGTACTGGGCGTCCGTACTGCCCACGCTCCGCTCCGATCCGCTCCGTATAATTATTATTGAATTGTCTGTGGAAAATTTCAATTATGAAAACCAAATAGTTCAATTATGACGGGAAGCGAGCTGCTTTTTATATTGTTAAATGGCTTTCTTTCCGCTGGCGGTCTTTTCAGTTCGCGGACGACTTAATTATAAAGGGATTTGCCGGGGCGGCGACGTTAAGCGCTTCAGCAAAAAAACAATTAAATTAATTTGACATTTTCATTCAATGGCAGACGTAACAATAAAAACAGCAGCAGCAGAGCAACACCACCAGGCATACCAATAGCAACAATCAACAAAAAAAACACAGCAGCAACAACAGAAACAACAAGCGCAATATCAAAACTAATCAAATCAAATTTCAATTATTGTTCGCCCTGGCATCTGGCCAGTGGGCGTGACCCGTGCGGAACGAGGGGCGTTATTTGCAAATGCAAATGCAAATGCACTGCACCTCGTATGACCCCTCCATTGGTGGTGCTTCGGTGGACGGCCATGCTGACGATCTTCCATTTGCCGCCCCCCCCCATTGCCATTTCGCTTGATTACATGCATTTTAGATTCGCCCGCCCGAAAGTAGGCTACACCTTTCAATCACAATCAAATTTTATGCCCTCACATGAGCTGCTCTGCGGCGTGGAGATTGGAGAGTGACGAGAGCTCTCCACGGAAACGAGTGCAAACCGTACAGAGCCCACTCGGTTTCCGCTGCCAAAAATACCCACAACAAAGCAACTATTAGCCAAAAAAAAAAAACAAAAAAGAAAAGTAGAGAGTTGAAAGCCAGGCTTAGTCGAATCCGAAACTTCCCCCTGCTTATAGAGCCAAACTTTTCTTATATTTTCGACTTTAAGGATTCGGGTTAGAGTTCTCTGTAAGCCAAGATTTTTGATTGCCTAACGTAATTTTCGGTGTTTTCCGCTCCCTTTTCCGAACTAACTTACTACACTTTGATGATAACAATTTAAAACTCAAGTCGCTACCAGGTCACATGGTCTTGTAATGCCATTTCTTTCCACTCATTTTCCACACATTTCAAGTAATTCAATATTCCCTTGCCACCGGTCCTACCTGCCTCCCACCACACCCACATCTTAACGTTGTTAGAAGGTAAAGACCAATAAAGGCAATAACAACAGCACAGCCAACGACCAAATTGACAGTTTGCTAGCCAAGTCAGTCAGTGCCTTGCTGCCTTCCTTGCTGGCCTTCCCAGCCACCCCTTCAGCCCTTCAGCCCTTCAGCCGTTCACCGTTCTCCTGCCAACCCAACTTTATTGCTAACTATTGTGCACAACGCGGCGTATACGTAATATTTGATTGCACCTGTGCTGCCTGTCGATAGAATCTAATGGCCGGGGGACGTCGAGGGGCTAAGCGGAGCGGAAAGCGTTGAATCGCGATTCTCATTTACATAACAACGACTGTGTAAGCGAGTGTATTCGAGAGTGTATTGAGTGAGTGCAGTCAATTCGGCGTTAAAAAGCGTTAAATGTAACAAGCCAGCAGGAGCTGCCACAATAAAAGCCAACTTTAAAACGGCCAGCTAAATACTAACTCTCAAATGCACAGAAACAAAGGGGTATGAGATGAGGTTGAATAAACGATACAAAAGCTTCTCTATTCAGGGTACTTTGAATAATAGATCACTAGAAATACATAAATAATAAAGGGAATTATTTGTATATGAAAAGTTGTATGATTTTTTTTACTGTGCAGAGGACTACTCTACCGCACATGCAATTCGGCTTGTTATTCGCTTGAGTTTCCATCGGTTGAAAACGGCAACGGCGCTGGCGTATAATTTACATTTTAGCTCGCTTCATGAGGTGCCATAATCATAAATTGACAACTTGAAATTTGCACAGGCACACACAGAGACCCGCCCTTACAGACCCGAGGAACCCTAAACAAAAATAAAAAAAAGGAGAAAGCCCTAAGCCCCGGAACCTCATTCACTCTTGGTAGTGGCCTGTCAGGCATTTTTCGGGGCATTGTATCTGCATTTTTAATGCACTTCTTCCTACCATTAAAGTGCAAAATGTATTCCACTTGCCCTCTAAATTATTCCAGCTCCACCTCCACCTCCGCCACCGTGACCGAGTCCTCCCTGACTCCTCCTTCATGTCCGTGCCACTCAAATTCGGTTTTGTTGTTTCTGCAGAATTTGACAAGTTTTGAAGTTGAAATTTTTCTCCTTTGTTGGGGGGCAACAAATTGGCGCGGCTTGTTTACATGCAAAAAACTAAAAAAAAAAACAAAAAACGTCCTGGCAGTCTGGGCCAGGAGAACAAATATGCAGCGTAATGAAAATTCATCGACAAAGGCAACAAAAGCGCAAAAACAGGGGAAGGAGGCGAAAAGTTCGGGCGAAAGTTTTTGCATTTTTGGCTACAAGTTTTTGGGAGCAAGTTGAATTCGTCGAAAGTTAATTGAAAATGGGTTGCACTTAATTTAGATGAACTTTTGGCCCGCTAAACGCCAGCCAGCCATCTCACCGAAAGGATATACAAAATCAGTGGGGAAATCTGGGCAGGAGCAGACAGAAAGCACTGTCAACAGACAAACCAGCTAATGAAGCAAAGAAGAAACGAAGCAGCAGCAGTGGAAGTGGAAGTGGCAGCAACAGTGGCAGTGGCAGTGGCAGCAACAATAAAAATGCAAATATTTAAACAAAATCCTCACAAATACCAAGAGCCAACGTTTCGGGTGAAAACCGCAAAAGTACAAACAGAATACGTGGAAAATGCGACTGTCTCCGTTTGTGTGAAAATTAACACGCAATTTTCAGGCCGACAACAGCGAAAACGAAGCGAATAAAAATCATAATAAAAATAAAAATAAAAGTAAGGATGGCAAAAGGAAGGATGGACTCGTTTAAAGCCGAAAATCAAACAGCCAAAAGACAACACGCAAACGATCGATAAAGCCGGCCCGATAAGAGAGGTCCTGCGAACCAAGGCAAGAGTTGGTAATTTTCGACTGTCTTGCAGCCAAAAAACTGAAATTGTTGCAGAGAAAAAAAAATTGTTATAGTTGTAGTAAAAAATTCTTCTTCTAGGGAGAAGTATTTATATAATAAAAATCTATTCAATAGCTTAAAAAAAATATATGAAACAATTTTTAAAATATTTTTTCACCAGGCAAGTCACCTATATAGGTTAGTCCCTTCTCTCTCGGGCTTATTATCCTTCGAAGTGTCTCCCTTTCGTACTCTTCTTCTATCTCTGTATGTGTGGCACACTTTAAAGCATTAGTTGGACTTTTTATGGCCATGGCATTAGGCGCTTAAGACGTTCAAGCCAAAAGGATAACAACAACGGTCGGCAGACGACAAGCGGCAAACGGCCAGGAGCCAGGCAAAGTGTACGAGGGAGAGGAACAAGGAGGAGGGAGGGGCGTGCTAGGAAGGGGAGAACAGAGAACGGCATATAAAAGCAAAGAGGCTAAGTGACAACTAAACTTAATGGCACTTCAACAACAGCATGAAGCAATGGACGCAGAAGAGACACCAAAACCATGTGGCCAGGACCAAGAGCAGGGCCAGGGACACGGCGGGGACTGGGCCGGAACCAGGGGGCAGGGGCCTCAACGGACATTAGCCTCATTGAATTGAATGACAAAACAAACGACGAAGGAGAAGAAGGACAAGACGATGTTGCGGATAAGGATAAGCAGTCACAGGCACAGTCAGTGGCTTACGCAGAGGGGGGCTGTGCATTTTCCGGGCCTGGTCGCTCCACCTCTGAAAACAGCGGACAAAAGCTGACTTTTCATATACCATATATCCGGTTAAAGTATTTATTTAAAATTCTAACAAGATATAAAGATAAATGTATGAGGAAAATAGTATCCAAAGAATTTTATATAAAATCCTGATCCCTTTGATAAATTCCAGGGACGCGCCACTGCACCGAGCAATGGCAATAAGCGTGTACAACAACAACTCGGACAACAGCGATGAGCGACGACAACGATGAAAACGTTGTATCTGAACAGCATTAAGATAAAGCCAGCAACAGCATCAGGGCATAAATAACGCCGGGCTGGGTGGGAAAAGGCGAACGGACGGGACAGCGAGATGGATGACGAACTCCGGGATTCCTGCTTGAAAGATGTCGCTCAGGATAGTGACCAAATTGGTAAGGTATTTTTCAAGAGAACAGGATAACACGAGATAATCAGGGCGAGGTACATTAAAAGGACACCGTGTTCATCGGCAGGAATAGAGCGAAAAGACTAAGCGAGAAAACAAATTAGTTAGCATACCTTATCCCTTTATTTTTGAAGATTTCATAAATATCTTAATATCCTTCATAAAGTATCTAAGGCTTAGTATCCAAACGGCGTATCCCTTTCCGAAATTTATTACCAAAACTATAAAATACTGTGAGTAACCGAAAATGGTATACCTTTGTCTTTTTTATCGCCCATTCCCCCAACCCCCCATGAGCTCAATGTGTGAAATGTGTGAAAATAGTGGACAGTTTCCCCCGAAAGCAGCACACTTTTTTTCCGTCATGCTCCTCATTGACATTCCTTTGACTGTGGGTGGCCATTCTTTCAGGCGGCTGCCATTTTGTTGCCATTGTTGCTGGACAATTTCCGCTTCCGGCGCGTGAACGCAGCCACAGAAAAAGAAGAGGCGCTAACTGAACTGAAGCGAAGTGAAAAAGCGAAGAGATGTCGCATATTGGTTTATGCATGAGCCTGGCCAGCGACATTAGACCACGCCCCCTTTCGAAGCCGGTGGGCGATGAAACACTTCATTTGTCAGGCTTAGTACTTTTCGGATGAAGGAATAAAAAGGACCCTGTTGGAATCGGATCCAACGATAGTCTCTACAAGTACCCCATAACTTAAGTTTAATATTTTACATTTTTCGAGTGCGCATTTAAATTAGCAGCTTGGCGATTTGCGCCAAACTCTAAACTAAGCCAAACTTAACTGGGGAACTGCTGGGAGAAAAAAAAACAAAAAAAAAAATAGAAGCAGAAAGGAACGTATTTCTCAAATGCACTTACCGAAACTGCATTAATTATTCAGCAGCCATGGCTGAGGACTGGCCTGTCCTGCCCTGTTCTGGTTCCGTTCGGTGTTCGGTGTTCAGTGTTCAGTTCTGTTCTGTTTCGAAATTCGTCTCTAACCGTGCCGTTGGATCCTTTCCGCTCCTGGCCGGGTCCTGGTCAGCGGTTTGGGCCAAAAAGTCGACAAGTCGCTGGAGCAACGAGTTGAGCAGCTGAGTGGAGGCTGGAACTCGATGCATGCCTGCAAAACAGAGGGAAAAGTGGCATAAATATTAAATGCAAAATAGCACAAGAGTTTGGCGAAAGCCAGTGAGAGAGGGAGGAGCTGAGAAATCACCAACTACCAGCCGGGATTTTAGCCAGCCTCCTTCTCCACCCTCTCCACCTCCCAGTGCCCTCTGGCATTCCTTCTGCCTTCCTACTTTGCTAAACATTTTACTAAATTATGACGTCTTTTTTTTTTTTTGTATAAATAAATCAAATAAAATATGCGCGCGTTCACGCTGAAAGCTGAGGCCAAGACAGTAGCGTCCAGAGGGGAAGGGGTGGGGGGTGAGGACCTGACGGAGGATGCGGGGGCAGCTGTCCTTTGTGACCTGGTTTTTTGGTCATAACAATATTGCCAACCGAAGCGTGGAGCAGCGCACACAATTACCGTGGCAACGTTTTACCCGCCCTCTAAGGGACGTGGGCGTGGCACTGCCCAGACCCAGCACACTCCCTCGTATCAGGGGGTGTGTGTGTGTGTGCAATGACGTCATTGCTGCACTCGCACAATTACCATTGCAACGAGAGGCAACAACAAACGAAGACGACGGTCACTTGGGCTTCAACTCTGAGGGCACACTCTAAAAATTTGTTTTCTAAACAAGTTAAATTTTTACCTAAAAAATGTAAGTATATTTTTAATAGTAACTCTTTATAGAAGATGATAAAAATGTTAAAAAAATTATTAAGCAAGATTAAATATATTTAAAAGCCTTGAGGTATGAATTATTTTAGAGTGCAGGTACATGTGATGGCATTTCCATTCCCAGTGGGTGGGCCGGTAATTCTTCAAGTACGAGAACGCGATTAGGGGGGTGGCAGATGCCAAAGTTAATCAGCTGGTAGTCCTCCCATTTTAATTGGCCCGCTGCCTGAGAGACGCCTTTAAGTGAGTTATAAAATGCGAAACTATTTCGACTCCTGCATCCTGCCCGTCCCATCCCGTCCCATTCCGTCATTCAGAGGCCCTGTCCCTTGATGAGCTTTAAATTTGAGAAGCAGCTCGTAAAGCGCTCGCAAATGGAATAGGAGATGAGCTGATGCTGGCCAGAAGAGTAGCTACTCGGCAAGAGGAAGGTGATAAAGCAGCAAATACTTTCAAACTAAGGATTCCCAGGATCCAGCAGGCCACTAAGGCTGATGATGGACAAGAAATGCGATTCGAATGGCGGGCCAAACCTTTAAAATTCAGCTGGGGAAAAGTTGGAATAAATTTAAATAAATGATAAAGACTTGAAAACTGTTAACTCGATTATGACTTGTAGAATTTTAAATAGATTACCTAATGAGTTTTACTTGCAGGACCTCTTCCACTGACTTCCTAAAATTTTTTATCCATTGCCTGCGAGAGATGAATCGGAATTTAATTTGGTATTTCCGCTATTGCTTACCGATTTCTGCATAGTCCTTTTTTAAGAGAATTTTTTAAACTCCCTAGCCACATCTGCAATCCATTCTAGGGCCGTGATTACACTCTATCGCCTGCTTAAGCGCCTTTTTATTTAACTATAGAAACTGCAGCGCATCAGAAATTAGAGAAGCGAACGCCAGCGGCGAAAATAAACAAGCGAACGTGTTGAGAGGGGGGTGGGGAGATCCCAGATCCTAGATCCGAGAGTGGTGTCAGAGTTCAAAGGGGAGTGGATGGCAGGAGGAGCTGGAGCCGGGAGGTGGCGGGCAGGGGGTGGAGGCGACAGAGGGTCGCAGCGTGATAACGCTTTGTAAATACTTTTGCTGCACTTTGCAGCTACGGCAACTGCTACGGCTGCTGTTGTTTTTTCTAGCTTTATTTTTTTGTCGCTTCCTTTAGCTTTGCCATCGCAAATTTTTATCTCCATTTGCGAGCTGCGCTTTTCTTTTTTTCCTCCCCCTCGCTCAGCAGGAGGAGGAGGGAGCGGAAAATCACAGAGACAAGGCTGCGCTTTTGTTTTTCCAAGCGAGGCTGAGCGAGAAAAGGGATATTATTAAGCGTGGATGTCAGCGCCGTTATCGCCAGGGCAGCTCTAAGTGCAGGACACCAAATAAAAGGACACAGAAACGTTGGGACGGACATACAAACAGACAAGCGGACAAACGGACACAGAGACAGAGAGACAGAAAGACAGAAGGCGACAGATCCTGGCTGGTATGTGTTTGGAAAGCTTTTTGCCAAATTAAATATTAAAACCGTGTGCACTTATGCAACTTTAATGCAATTTTGCCAAAGTAAACGCCGCGTCAAGAAATGGCCTCTTCCCTGGCCCACATTACGTATACTTAATTTTCGCCAATTTCATTCCACCATCCGGCCCGTCCGGCCGCATATCCTCGTACATAAAAAAGGTTTAATGCCTCTAAGGATGCCGAGGGGTTAGGACTCGCCCGGACTCTGAGCCAAAAATTAAAGGTTTAACTCCGAATGGCCAAATGATGCCGCAATAATGGCGACAGTAACTATGAAAATTGGGCCACAAAAAGGGGATATTAACTTTTTGGATTGCAAATACTTTTATTAATTTTATTCCAACATATTGGTGGCTTCAACCCAATTTGAATCTTTTCATGGACCCTCAAATTATTGAAGAAAATATTTTTTTATTTGAAGGGGAGACTTTAGAGTTATCCTGCAGGCCAAGCAGGCCATTGTCTGTTGGGAATTTTATGCTTCCCCATTAGCGAGAGGCAACACGAAGAAGCCGGAGCCAATAAACCGAGAATCGCCTTAATTTACCAAACCAAACCGAAGCGGCAGCGGCAGTGGCAGTGGCAAGTTTATGCCGCGAGAAGGGGCATGAAATATTCAGGAGGCCGCGACTCCGAATGCCGAAATGTCACAAGGTATGGGTTGGGGCTGCCTCATTTTGTGGTTGCCTCATTTGTTGGCTTTGTTGCCTGGCTGCCGGTTGTTCGATGTTGCACTGCAACTTAAATCACATCCTTCCCGCTACAGCAGAACATGTGATTTTCGGTCAGACATTGCACCAATGTAAAGGATATTCGCATACATATGTATGTGCATGTTGCATATACGAGTGTGTGCAAGTGTGTGCAAGTGTGTGTGTGTGCAGGAAGGGTGGGGAAATATGTATGTATATCCCTCTTGGATTGTATCTGCATGCCACTTGCACTCTGCTACTTTCTTGGCATTTTACGTGCACTCGTCCTTTTGGCTTTTCCTTTTTCCTTTTTCGGTTTTCCACCAATTCCCTGGCCATTTCTCATCGGCTGAAACAAAGTCGCGCGTGGTTTCTTTCCTTCCGCTGCTGGCCCCTGCCCCTGTCCCCCTTTTCACTTTTCTCCCAGCACGCCCATGACTACATTTTACTGCATGACAATTTATTGAGTTCCTCTTGTTTTCCTTTGTCTTTTGGTGGCGTAGCCGCTTTATTTTTTTGGCTGTCCCCATCCCACCCGAGTGTTCTCACCCCCCTCCAGTAACTGCTTATTTTGCCTCTTTCGGGTTGGTTGTAAATTTTTATTGTTCCCCTTGTTTTTTTCCCCACCCCACCCCACCACACACATACTATTTTATTTTCCATCCAGGCGCTATGGCTTTTGTGACTGTTCTCAGATCTTGCAGGCTACTTTGCCACAAAGTATGCAACGAACTGCAGGAAAGCAGGATGCTTACTGGCAGAGTCCTTTGGCGAATTAGAAATGTTACATTATTTGCTTGCTTTCGATGGGAGAGTTTTGATTTAAATTGCGCAATTATTTTATGCAATTTGTTAAATTGCAAATATTTTTTTGAGATCCACACTCCACGGATGGCTCCATCGTCTTCCCTGCCATTTCGGGTTCGGTTTGTTGTATATGCAAAAATTTAGTAAATAACGCCAGTTGCCGTTGCTTACTTTAGTTTTATTTGCTCGCTTTTATTTGCTGTTGGCTCTGCCGCTGCTTTTTACTGTCGTGGGGCTCCCCCTTAACCCGTTCCCGCCCTGCTATCTGCGGCTTGGCACATATTCCCACATTGTATTCCCAGCGATTTTATTTACATTTGCCGTGTGTTTTTTTTGCCATTGCATTGCCGCAGTTCGTGAGCAAACAAAGTAGCGACTCCGCCTCCACAAACATGTATTTTTTTTTCGAAGCCACCCCACCCATCCATCCCAAGAGCTAGTCTCCTTCTCTTCTTCTACTTTGAGAATTTGATCCGTATTGCTGGAGAACCAAGACCACACTTGATGTATTTATGAGCTGTCCGCAGAAAAGTTTCCTGCCTGCGCCGCCGCTCTCTAAACTCCATTTATAACTTTTGCTTAACGCCCCAAAAACCCAATCAAAAGCCACAAAATACTGCCGGCCCCGACACCTGACGGTGGCTGGGGGCTGACATCGGCGGGGGCAGGCACAAGGGGCAGGGGTGATGCTGCTGCTGTTGCAACAAGAAGAAAAACAAAAACAGAAAAAAATGAATGTATATATTGAGCCTGCCAGCTGTGGATATGTGGGTGCATAATGCACATGCTACCGGCCCGCGGGGAGCGGCACCTGCCCCTGTGGCACCTTTGCATGTGTCCACTGTCCCGTGTTCCGTGTCCAGTGTCCAGTTTCAGGAATCGACCAGCCACTCAAACTCGCCCACACTCGCACACCCACATCTTTATACACCTGGGGCCAATGTGGCAGCACTGAAAAACTGAAGAGGCAACTTAAGAATTTGTCTCAATCATTTATAATTGAATTGGAGTCTCTGTTAAATACGAAAGATATTTGAACAAAATATATGTTTTTCTTAATTGAATAAAAAACTGCATAAAAGCCAAAACTATTAAATTTGTTCTCATATTAAGCCCAATCAATTATGGACTCCTTAAACGAAAACCCGGCATCCTCAAATACACACACGATATGGCTTTTAATACTGGCCAACCAGACTGGCCAATGTCCGCCGCCTCCCTGACTTTATATCCGGTGGTGCTGCTCGAGGGAGAGGTGGAGAAGGTGGTGGAGTGGATGGTGGTTTTGGGGAACAAAAGCTTTCTGTGTGAACCAGCACACATTGCAATTTGCAATTTGCAATCTGCAAGGCGGGGCAGGAACCCTGATTTCAAGCCTTTGGCTCTGAGCCGGCTGCGGTCATTTGGCGGTAAGCCGCCTTGTCATCCACCTGGCAGGACATCTTCGATTTGGGTATTACAAGGACCCACCTGACCTCTCTCCCCCACCCCTCTCTCTCTCTCCCTCACCACTTTTCACCACAAACAATTTTAAACAATAAAAACTTTCATAAAACAAAGTTGAAGCCGTTTTTTTGTGGATACAGGATTGGGATTTTGGTAGCTTATTGTAGGCTGTGGCTTTTGTGCATGTCCTGACTCGTTTTTCCTTGCTGTGAGTTATCGATTACTCTGCAATAAGTATCGACTATCGCTCGGGAGTACTGGTATTAAGTGTTGCTATTGGCACGTTCAACTAATTTGAAATTAATGGAATTCCCTGAATAATTGAATTCAAATCGCTGGCATCTGAGCAATTAGTCGCTGCTGCCATCAAACTACACCCACACAAGCCCGGCCCACAACTCACCCACACACACACACACAGACACACACATACTTGGGCAGAACACCTCATTATATGTCATGTCATCTCATTATGGCTGCCTCGACTCCATTTCCCAAATACTATACATAGTACGCCCAGAGTTGAGATGATTGTATGGGGTTTTGGGTATACATTATGTAATGCCTTAAGCTAAGCCATAAACGTAAGCATTTGTGTATGTATTTGTGTATCTGTGTGTGTGTGTGTGGGGAATGCAGATTTCGTGTGCCGTTATTTAGTGCATGACAGTTAAATGAGTTGTGGCCTTTATCTGCTGCAGCTGGATTTGGCCGCATTTAATCAAACAGGCAACAGAACTTGTGCCTCAAAGTTAAAGCTTCGAATTCAAAGGCAAAAAACTGAGAAAGTTAAGATGCACAGATAAAGCCAATTAAAAACTAAACTTTTGCATAATTATGCTGAAACTTTTCTCATCTAGCCACATAAAGTTCGATGCGATTAGAGGTGGACCGGACCGACCAGACCGACCGGACCGACCGGACATAACAGGACGACCAACTCACAGGGATAATCATAAATCGCTCTAAAGAAAAACAAGTTGAACTCTTCTTTCTAAGGATTGACGTGCTCTGAGGTCATCACAGCACGGGATGGCATGGGAAAACCCAGTTATTGCTCATTATGCAGCCTCATGTCTGTGGCCTGGGGAATACACAATGGATCCTTGCTGCCATGCAGTTGCTATGCGTCCTGGCCAAGGACACGTACTGTCCTCCGTCACGCATATGTGTTCCCATTTAAGGGCATAGGTAGAGAGTTGCAGTCAACCTTCGAATACCCTAGGTAATGAAGCCGTTCTGCATTAATATTTATTGTTGACGATGTTCCATAAATGGGAGAGTTTCAAAGGATTGCTTCGGCGATTTTTAAGACGAAGGTGTTTCGAGGCTTACTACTTAATTGGGGTTACTATTACTCTTTTTTATATTTTATCCCATTATGTATGTATCTTATATTTAAAGTATTAATATCTTAAAGTCTAGTGCCATGGCGAGTGTCGAGTTAATCTAACCGCAGAGGAGAGCCTGCATCTAGGATGGCAGGGCGTGATAATCAGCGGTTGGCGCGAATGGAGACAGGACATTTCCCATTTGCGACTGCGAGTCAGGACCGACACACCTTTAATCGACTTCATTTGCTCATTAGGCAGATGGCAGTCCGTGTTTGCGGGTACGATGAGACCCCCGTGACACAAACTGCAACGGGAAAAGGATCAGAATAGGATCAGGAATAGGAAGTGGGCTAGGCAGTGGAATGGGGAGTGCGACTGGGACTGGGAATGGGAATGGGAATGGTGTCCTCTAATGCCGTTTGCCATCCCTTTTCAACGCGTAATTGTTTCCCTGTTAGTTGGCACCTGAGCTCCAGCCCGTGCCCCCAGCCTGTGTCCACCGTCCCTGTGAACCCCTGCGTTTTGAGGCTCAACCTGAGCCACGACACGTTAAATGCATTTATGAATGGGTTGCACGCGGCACAGTGGCAGGCTGCAGGTTGCATATAGGAGGTTGCACATTGCCGCTGCTACTGCTGCTACTGCTGCTGCTGCTGGTTGATGGCGTGGCGTCGTCAATTGCAATTACTTGCAAGGTCCTTCGTTCCCAGGCTTACGGTTCTAGGGGCTCTATGGCCGGGACATTTAGTCTCCGCATTCATTCGCCCCAAAGAACCAGGCCAGGACATTAACGCTGCAAATTGTGTGTCCTTTGTTGCGGTTAGGGCGACAAGAACAACAACAACGGCAATGGGCGGTTTACACGAAAAAAATTAACAAACGGAAATTAAAGGCCACCTTTTAAAAAGAGATTTAAAACCAAAAAAAAATGTTTTTTTAATGATTGTTTTATTTTAGGGCTTGGCTGAAGTGTATGTTTGGTCCTCTCTTTCAAATGAGAAATTTCTCTCAGTGTTGTAACAAGAATAGATGCTGTATCCTGACACAGTTTCCCATCTGTTTTTCCGTGAAGCGTCTAACAAACTCGCATTACGCATACGCCGCGTGACCCCTGGCCGGGCTATTAATTTAGTGGCCCAGTTGGCCAGTCAGTAATTGCATTTTATTTGGCCGTAGTCGCTGCTTTGGTTTAATTGGTTTTCGTCTGTGTGGTTTGCGAGTGCGAGTGCTATGGCGAGTGGTAGGTTCAGTGCGTATACGATTTCGTTTGGGCGCTGAAATGTATTTGAGCCTTAATTAAAATGCAACAGTGCGTATGCGCAATGTTGCAAAAAGTCAAATGGCCAGCCGATACAAAGGACCAGTCCAAAAATGTTTGCTTCTAGCCCCGCTATGCCGTGTCACCTGAAGGGACTGCTGCCTGTTATTGGTTGGTTGGGTTAAAGATAAAATAACTGCAAAATGGTGACAGTCGTCTTCCTCTCACCGCTTCGGTCACAATTTTATTGACAACCGAATGGTCTGATTGCTGTTGGCCTGGCCTGGTCAACACGAAAAAAAAAGTACGAATAATAAAACGAATAAAATCCGAATGAAAATAAGAAAAAAAGGTTTGACTTGTCAACACTTCAAATACTCACATACAACGAATCGAAAGGCAGATATTTTTCAAAAAATAAAGGGCCTGGCATGGCACGGAGGGGGAAATAAATGTTCGTTTTGCTTTCATAATTTGCATTGTTTGCGGTGTTCGTCCTGGTGGTGGTGGTCCAGAAAACCATTTCGATAAGAGACTTCACTGCCTGTCCAAATGTTGACTGCCCATTGGAAATATTCTCGAAGGATGCCCTCCATGTGAGGTTGAGGCTGGGCCTGAGTAGGGTTCCCCGAAGAGGTAAATGGAAATTGGAGTTGGGTTCGTTTTTATGGCAAGGGAATTCAAGGATATATTCAAGGATGGGCCAGTAACTCGATGAGTCTTCAAAATTGAATTTGAATTATTTTCAGCCTGAATTCCTTTGGATATTTCTGTCAGTGTTGGGGCAAAAAATATTTGTGTCCACAATCCACTGACAGGACTCCCCAAAAAGGCACCCCACGTGATTGATGGTTCAGGGGCATGTCAATCGCCGGGTCCTCGACTGCTACTGCAGTTTAAACAGATTAGAGCCACTTTTCAGGGGAGTGGTGCAACAACAACAACAAAAAAAATAGAGAAAAAGGACAATGGCGCGTTTATTGCCGCATGTTGTAAGCCTTGTTCAATTTGATGCGACACCTGCCGGTCGAAGGACAACAAAAATTACAAAAAAAAAAAAAAAAATAAGTACTGCAACCGTTCAGCTGGCAAATGTTTTACACGGTGTCCACTTTTTATTTGCCTTACAAATTAAAATCCAACACATGTTGTTTAATTAAAAAGAATATATACCACGCCGCTACGCCGCCATGTCGCCATAACGCCACTCCGCCACTCTGCCACTCTGCCACTCCGCCACTCTGCCACTTTGCCACACCGCCATGTGTATATTTATGTTGCAGCGAGTGTATGTTTATGCATATCGCATTCGGTCATAACAAGGTCCTGGACACTGCAGGACACTGCAACACAATACTTTTGAACTAACGAGCGTGAAAAATCATGCGCCAGCAGATTGCAACACATTTCGTATGTGTGGCAGGCCAAGTATAAGGCAGGATTGGGATGGGACGGGGCAGGCGTTGTGCAACAAAATGTACAATATAAAAAGGAGCATTTGCGCTTCAAAAAAAAATCAAGAAAAATATGAAAATGAAATATGTATACATGGCTGCGGCTATGAGTGGGCGGGTGGCAACAGTTCAATTAAAAGTTTTGCAAATTACGAAAGTTATTCGAGAGATGAATAATAAACAGGACGAGGGCCTCGTTAATGGAAGTGCGCCGAAGAATTAAAAGTAAATACGTGAGTTAAACACAAGATTGCATTTCGATCTTTTTCAGCTCGATTTTGCAGCTGCAACGTAAAAACAGCAATTTATCATCATCATTTGGTGATGATGGTTTTTTCTCTCTCGAGTCTCTGCTCCTATATCCTGCCGCTCCATTAAGTGCTGGGAAATAAAAGTTTTCGGTTAACCATATCCCGGCAATTGAAATTCCATTTCAGTTTCTTTTTTTCTTCGGAAGAGGTGGTAGTTGGGAGTTTGGGAGCCCCACAGACTGGTAAGACATAATTCAAGGCAGCTGAGGCTGCATATCAAAGAAAGTTTTTACCCCAATTCATTGGCCGTATCAAAATAAACCCAAGCCGCAGACAAACTTTTCACATATGACGACAAGTTTTCGTTGCTGCCACTTAGCCCGAGTTTCCCTCCTTTTCTACTTTTCCGCACTTTCTTTTTGGCTACTTAACTGCAGCAAGGCAGCTGCAAGTTGCAAGTTGCAAGCTGCAAGCTGCAACTGCTCTGGGGCAACAAAAATACGGAAAAAAATAAAAGCAAAGCAAGGCAAGCATCAACAACAGGAGCAGGAAGGAAATGGTGGAAAAGCCAGGCTAGATAGGTTCTGGCAAGAGCGAGAATAAAAACGCCAGCTTTGGCTGCTACGGCAGCAAAAAGGAAAATTTCTAATGAAGTTTGCAACTCAGATGCGAAGCTGGGGCACAAAAGTAAATTGATTGCAATTGGAATCAGTAGCAGGAGCTCGTAACGTCAATCAAATTGAATTCACGCAGAGAGCATGGAGCTGTGTGGGAACTGTAGCCATAGCCATACAGTTATACAGCTGTGGAGGGACCCTCGCAGATCCTGGCCATCAGG
This sequence comes from Drosophila atripex, assembly GCA_035045925.1. Lineage (NCBI taxonomy): Eukaryota > Metazoa > Arthropoda > Insecta > Diptera > Drosophilidae > Drosophila > Drosophila atripex. Next base: position 16,958,290 of record JAWNOP010000012.1, on the reverse strand, counting down.
ACATCAAAGGCATCTCAAAGACTTGCTAGCAGTGTGGGCTGGCGTCCTGGCATCGTCATCAGTGCGAAACTTTGTTAATGAAATAGGTGTGAGGGAGCAATGCAATAAAAGTTAAGTGAAGTTGAATGCTGATGTCAGAGCGGCGGAAATGCGCCAACTAGCAGCAGGATCTTACAAACTGAAACAGGATCGTAGGGAGTGGGAAATGGGGAGTGGGGAGTGGGGGGCAACTCTACATCCCAACATACATGCATCTGTTGATTAAAAACGTCAATAAAATCGCCTTCGAATGCGAAATTGCAGCTGGATGCGAACGCTCGCTGAATGCCAAATGAGTGCAACTAATGAAATGCGATGCGATTTTAGTCGATGTTGCAAAAGGAGCGGGGCATGTGCGAAATTGCGACGTGTGGCAAGCTAGTTTCCAGCCAAGAGCGCTATCAAATGCCAGTTTTCTGCCAAAAGAAAGAAATTGAATATGTATCGATATGGAGGATTCTTGAAGCCTTGGGCGTAAATTGAATGCGACAGTTCAATGGGTTTGGGATTAAGGCAAGTTCCAAAGGATATTTTAATTTGGATCTAGTACAAAGATAAACAAGAAAGGATAGCTATCAAGAAAGAAGCAATCTCTCAAAGACATATCTGTATAAGTGCCTTTTAATATTCTAATTGTTAGCTCGGAATCTCGCCCCTGCCTTGTACAATTTTGCGAAAAACAATCATTATGATTGAATTTAATAAAAGCTGAGCAATATTGACCCTAATTTGGGCCCATTTGTTGCAGTGCAGCGATACTAATCAGTTGACCGTAAGCTCTTGCTAAAATTTTCATGCTTCAACTTTCTTGCTTTCTTTCAGCTGCTGAGCCATTGTTGCTGGCTTTGATAATGTCATTGTTGCTAAAGTTTTCGCCACAATCTGGTGGGTGGGGCGTGGTGAGTGGGGCATGGACGCGAAGCTTGAGGATGACGTTCGCATTAAAACGAACGTCAGCTGGGGCCAGCTTATCACTCGCCAGATGCTGACGCTTCGAGCAGTAGATAGTGTAGCACGCTTTTAAGCGCAACTAAAACTGTCTGGGGGGAGAGCGCGAAAGGAAGCGATGCGGAAGGATGGCCAGAGGAGCGAGCTAGGATGGGGGAGGTCAGCTTCAGGTTGATGCTCATTTGTGGGGAAGCTGCAGCATTCTCTGCAACATTTGTCAACATGCCAAGCGTGTCTCACTCGAGCTGCTGCCCGGCTCGCTGCCACCGCTTTTGTTTGCCTGGCGGTGCCTGGCCAGTGGCGTAGATAAGAGGAATTATAGGGTTTATACTAAGAGTTGTACAAAAAGTTTGAATACTTTTTGATCAGTTTGTTGGCAGATGAAACCGCGAAGACTAAAACCTTTATTTAATGCTATATTTTCTACAAGTCTATAGGTTAGACCTAATCCCCTTCTCCTACTACGCCCCTGTGTGGATATGAGGGGGTGTAGGTGGGTGGGGGGGATGTGTGTGAGCACGGTTGACCTGGCGCTGTTTTAACTGTGGTTAACATATTTTTCAAGCGCTTTTTGTGGCCAGCAGCGGCAGCGGCAGCGGCAACAACTTCATTCTTGCTTTTGTGTGGTTTTTATGGCTGCGGTTGTCCAGCTTCTACAGCTGCCACGCCCCCGCTAGCGCCTGCCCTGCCTTTGTTGCTGCCACAAAACTAAAACCAGAAGCTGCGTGTTAATTTTACATTTTTACGCTTTCATGGCCGTCACTTGCGTGTGGCATTGGAATGCATTCATCTCGTTTCCTCCTAGGTTTTCCCTCTCTATCAGGGATGGGGGGGGGGCAGTTTAGCTCATTGTTTCGTTAAATTTTAAGCAGTTTATTCGCCTTTTTCACGTTGTTTTTTTATTTTTTTCCAACCGAGCCCCAACTCGGTTGCAGTTAACCTTTATGGCCGCAACAGTTTAAGCCGATGGCCGTTTTACGACTGACTTTCTGGTCGGCCGGACGGGCTAAGCGCGGATTACGCATACGCCACGTAGTCCCACCATGAGGCCATGACCCATCCCCCAAGTAGTGGCTGTGGCTCAATATTTCACAAGGATTACCAAGCAAATAATCAATAACTTGCACCATTATTGCATATAATTTAATATTATTTCAAATATTGTATTGGATTGCCACCACTGCCTTTAAATCAATTAATTCAAGCGACATCAGTTCCATAAATATTGTGTGTTTTCTGCGGAGCAGATGTCATAATTTCGAATATGCATGAATAGGGTTTTTGTCCGCCGCCGCCGCCGCCGCCGCCCCATTCGACTGTCATTTGCTGCATTTTTTCGATTTATTCAGCTCTTCTGCTGCTCTGTGTTTGCTCAGCGTGCGGTCTTTGACATTTTTTTCGCCATCAAAGGGGGCTAAGAGGGGCGTGTCCGTAGTCGTAGTCGGCAGCACTTGCAATTGGCACTTGGCAGCACTCGCTTTTTGCTGCTCGACTGACTTTTTGGCCGTTAAAACCGTTCGAGTGCCATAAGCTGCTATTAATTTGAATTATACGTCCATAATTTCTCCCGCTGCCAATACGAACAGCAACTGTCAATGGAATTTATATGTGTGCCACTGGGGGGGGGATTGTCAGATGGGGGGGGCGGGTCTCAGTCTCCCGAACAACAAAAACTGTGTGGCCCACAAAATTGAAGGCTTAGAGCTAAGCGCATTAACTATAGGCAGATGGATCGCCCTCTATAGAGCTCTATATAGATCGGCTGGTAGCTTAGTTAGGGAACTATTTTAGTCGCCAAGCTCATTTTCCAAGGGGAAAATTCTTTTGATCGCCTTACGACTGCCACTACGGCTAAACACGAACGGGGAAAAATCAAATGATTTCCGTGCTGGCCGACAACAGGAACTTTGCTGTTTTATTTTGTATTTTTGCAGCAATACTGGCCGCATACAGCAGTCCTGCAACGAGGGCAAGACATGGCAGCGGAAGTGTTTTCCCCGATTTCACAGAAGAAGGAAAGCAAAGCAGGAAAATGCCGTGCAATTTACCTTTCAACTATTAAACGTTCGTGGCGAGGGCACAAAGCGAAATCAAAGTGGCATGAAAGCGCAACGAAGACAAGGAGACAGGGGTCGGGAGATGGAAGGGTTTTGGGGGCGAGGAAACATGAAAACGATAGCTTAACCCCTTTCGCAACATGCGGCTAATGCTATTAGGAAGAAAAGAGGTAGAACTCACTGAAAATTCACTGAGAATTCGAATTCATAGAAAAGAGGCGACACACAAAGGACGAAATTGCAAAAAAATATTATTGTATGCATGTGTAGAGGTTGGGAATCGGTTAAGGATTATTTGACCATCAAAGGTGCCGAAGGGACAGCTGCTGAATACTCTGTATATACACTGGATGTCCTTTGAAGCTGTCAAAGACAGCATTTGCGGAAGTGATAAAGGGAGAGTGCCTGCTTCAAGAGCAGGCACTCGGTCTTCCTGTACTCCTCTCCTCCTGGAGTAGCATCAATTTGCCTATCGGCCCCCGACAACTGTGCCTTGGTCCTTGGCATGGATGGCAGGACGATGAGGCAGAGTTCCTGCCATTCATCGATGCTTTGCTTATTAGCGCAAATTGATTTCTCCTGTCGGCAACTGCGCTTATTTATTCAGCATTAGCACTTTTAATTAAACTGTCCCGCCTCGGCGGGGGATGCCACTTGAAAGCACCGCCAAACAGTAGAGTACTTGCCACCTTGCAACACCAGAGCAGCAACGGCTCCAAACAGTAGTGGTAGATCCTGTTGCAATCATTGTAATTAAATCAATGAATGATTCATGTGAGTGCTGCATTAATGCAAAATCCGTGTACTTAGTGCGAATGGGAAAATAGAGAAGGTGCCGCTCCGCGGAATTACTCTGCCTGTGGGGCTAAGGACATTGGAGTAAGCAAAGGAACAAAAAAAAGGACACACAGTAGGAGCACCAGGCAGCTAAATCAACTGCCACCGGATGCCTCGTGCTAATTTCAGTGCCAATTAATTTGATGGCAAACACTTGGCGAACGCTGCAGTGTCCTGGCTTCAGTATCCAGTTTCCAGCATCCTGCGTCCTCCTCTACTCCTGTTACTCCTCTACTCCCCCCGCTAGTGTGATTTTCATTTTGTAAAAAGCTTTGCAGGACCCAGGACGAAGCCAAGCCAGCCAAGCCAAGCCAACATGTTGATAATCGTGGCGCCTTTGGGCTTTTGCAATTTTTCCCGGGCGGCGCGATGAAAATGAAAATAAATTCGCCGTGTTTATTGCATTTGCATTGGGTAATTGCCTATACAATTTAACACGAAATTAAAAGCGGTGGCGCTGGCGCTTAATTTAACACTTAAATGGCTATTTAAATTTAAAATGTCGCACGGATGGTCAGCGGCGATTGGCAAGGATATAGTCAGCTTCAAAGGATAAAAGAGGCGGCGGCAGACAGGCTTAACATACCAATGATGTGGCTGAGAGTGTTTAAAGATTCAAGTTCTGCGTATATAGTTTCGACACTAATTGGTTCTAAGCAAATAAGCTGCCAAGAAAATATTTTTTAGTTTAATTAAGAAATCAAAAAATGGTCCAAGTATGCTCTTTGGTTTCTCTAAAATTGAAGTACCTTTCTGGGCACCAATTTATTTAGAAACCTACAAACACACTGTCGGTTCGTTCAATTCGGGGGAAAATAAATACTCGACTGTGAATTTTGTTGCATTCAGCCAACAGATGCTGCCTCGTTGCCATAAATTGTTGCCCCTTCAGTACCCAGTGCTCAGTGAGACATTAGTTGGAAAACTTTCGTTTGCATGCAATTTTCTGTGCGACATTTCTCTAATCCTCACCTTGCATTTCGAAACAATTCTCGTGCGTGGCAGGACTTTTCCCCTCCCTCCCCTTCCAGCTGTCACCCCTACCTCCTTTGAATATGAAGATGTTGTGGGAAGTATTTCACTCTTTTTCTAACCCGATATTTTCATCTCACTCGGTATCTTTTCCCTTAGAGCTGTCAGAGTCGCTCCCAGGTTGTCAGTCAAGTGGCATCCTTGTCGTCGTCGTCGGCGGCTCGTTAGCACTCACCTCATGGGCCCGGCCCGGCCCGGCCTAGCGTGGCGTGGCGTGGCTGATGGGGCCACCGCAAGGATTCACCTGGGCCACCAAGCCCCGCCCACTCCATTTGCAGATCCCCTCCGCCACACCCGCGCTATCGGTCTGCAGCTGTCTGTCATTTCTATAACTACTTTTGCTACTTCTAGTTAACCGCGTCTTCTTCTCACACACACGCACACACACAGCTATAGAGACATAGTCACATACACAGTTACAGTTACAGTTACAGTTACTTATATAGGCAAATACTTGCACTGAGAGAAAAGGTTTAGAACTATTGGGGAATTGTTTATTATTATATTACAAGGCTCTTGAGAAGTATCTATTAAGATGGTTTCAATATCAGATGGTTAAATATATCCAAATCACATAACATTTTTCTCTCACTGTAGATCTTGCAATCTCTTTAGACCCTCCCCTCCCCGCCCTCCTCCCTCCCTCGTCATCTACACTCTTGCACAATTACATACAATTTTGAGTGCGTTCGTGCCTGGCTCCTTTTAGCTGTCTAACTGTTGTTGTATTCATAACTACTTTATGCCACGCCCACATACACACACACACACACACACACACATACACCAAGAGGTGGGATGGCGCACAGATAGTGGCGATGGGGTGGGAGGATGCTGAGCTGTACTTGCTGCCTTTATTAAAGTTTTATCGCATTATAAATTTTCATTCCACCACTCAGGGCGATCCCCCTGTTCGGGCTCTGTCCTTTTGCCTGGAAAAACATTTTTCGTGAGCCAAAAACGCAGTTACGAAAATGGGGGCAAACTGCGAAAATGGGGGCTGGGGGGTGGTGGCAAGAGGCACGCCAGGTAGACAATGATGTCGTTTCATGTACACCTGTTTCGAGCTGGTTTTATTGTTGTTTCGGCTGATGCTGATGCTGATGGTGCTGCATATTTGAATACACTTTTGCGTTTGGCCGCTTAACTTTAAATCCCTTTTCGTTGGAACTTTTGTTCGAGTTGGACAAGCTAATGACAGTTTTGTCAATAAGTTTTCAGCCAGGTCCTATCCCACGACCTTCTCTACAGCCAAAAACATACACACACCCCGCCACCCACACCCTTATCCTTGGAGAGAGCTCACTTAAAATGCAGCCTAATGCAGCAAAACTTTTTATTGTTTTATCCTCCTCCGAAAAAAAAAACAAAACAAAATTATAAAAAATAAATTCAGAGAGCGGGGGAAATGGAAAAATGGTAAAATAAAAAGACTTGCACATATGAATATAATATTTGTCTGAAAGGGCTTTTGGCTTTGTGAAGTTTGCAATTCATAAAATATGAGAGAGAGAAAGGTACCGAAGGGAACATTTTGTTTGTACGACCCGCCAGCAGTATTCATTAAATTTAGTTTTTCATTTCATTTCGTTTCGTTTCGTTTCAAAAGTCTAGCTAGCCCAGCAGCAGAGAGCCCGGCCTGGCAAACGTCGACAACTTTTTGCCCAACTTGCCTAGTATTTAAGTAGAAAATTTGTATGATTCTCCAAATATTTGTGCAACGCTCAACGCCGGCCACGTCAATCATTCATTCGTTGGTCAGATTGTCAGTTTGTCAGTTTATCAGCTTATCAGTTTGTCGGTTTGTCAGTTTGTCCATCAGTCAGGTGGTTATGTGATAAGGACGAAAAGGAACTTGTTAGTTGGCAGCTATCTTGCTGACCACTCGGCTTCAAAACCTCCTCACTCTACAACAATTTCAATTTCAAGTGCACTCGCCAAACAATTTCACAAAAATTCCTCTGCCCTGGCAAGGCAGATACAAAAATCCAGGGAATAAAAATACTTGCCAGCCTTTCTTTTTTATTTCTACTTTATGGTTATTTTGTAGAAACCAAATTTATGGCCCAGTAGCACTCTCCCCATCCAGCTATCCCCAGCAGCCTCATCCTGCCATCCTGTCCCACTTTGCTGTAAAATTTTTGTGTACAAAAAGCGCAACATTTATGCAATTAAAGCCAAATTAGCAATGAATGCAAGTCGAGTGCTTTAGCTCTACAAAAGTTGCCATCAAACTTTTGGCCTTTTGTAAAGTTTTTGCCTTTCACAGAGAGTGCTGCTCCCCTTCGGCTCCCGTCCCGCTCCTGCTCCTGCTCCTGCTCCCCATCCAGCCCCACTTTCAGCCTTTAGCTGTTTTGTGCATAGTTGTGCAGCTTCCAATTAATTTAATGCCAGCCCGTCTAATGAGCGTTTAAGCTTCGGCTTCAGCGCCCCATTAAGCGCAGCAAACTTCTATCCATGGGTGATATCCACCCTCTACTCCCCATCTGCTTTGCAAACATAAAAAAAAGTGGAGGTAGAGGCTGTGGGGGAGAAGAAAAAAAAGTGAAAAATCCTGTCACTCACATTTCACAAAGGAGACCCACCGCCTGACAACAATAGCTCACCTGCCCGACAATGCAGTCCGGCTCTAATAAGCTTCTAAATCAGTGCTGTCCAGAGAGGACGACATAAAAAGCTAAATTGGATTTATAAAAAATATGCGAGGAGTTAAAATAAATAGGGGCTTATATTAGATATTTTATTAAAAGCAAAAAAAAATACAAGATAGTTCCCCTTTCCTAGCCAGAACTCACTCAGTGACTTTCCCGCCACATCTAGCCACATAAAGTTGAATAAGCACCTCTGATACGGTGTCCTGGACCCAGGACCCTTGACTACCACTTGGCCCTGGCAACATAATCAGCAGCTGCGATTAAGGCACTTGTCCCATTGTTTATTATTACAATATTAGCCCAGCTTTTGTTGCTGCATGAGCGTAAGCGTCTTACCAACTTGACTCGGTTGGCCATTGTTTGGCGAGACTTCAAAGCGTTATTTGGTTCTTTGTGCGCTGCAGTGCCGAGGAGGCACTTTCAGATACATCTCGATCCGGCCACCGAATCCGGATCGTTCATCAATAATCGCATGCCAAAGGGCTCAAAGTGAGGCCACAAAAATTTCAGCGCTCAGTTTCAGCCCTTGCTCCGCCATCGCCGTCGCCATCGCCACCACTGCCACTCCCCCGACACTTTGCGAAACTAATTTATGCCAGACTAATGACACTTTACAACAGGCGGTTTGTTGGCCAAAAACCAAGGGGGCCGGCTGGGGGCGGTGGCTGGCAAGGGGGCGTGGAGGTTTTTGCACCAGGACAAGGCAAAAGTTTTCGGTTCTCGGCTTGGAGGCCGGGCTGTCAGGCCGCGGAATGTGGAACTCGAGCGGGAAATGATAAATACGCTTAGACCTAATTAACTGGCGACTTTAATTAATTTTTAATGAAAAAGTTAATGAGCCGCGAACATATTAAAGCAACTAACTCCCACCCAACCTGAGCCACGACGGCACAGTGGCCTCTGGCAAAATCAACAAACCAAAAACTTTGATCCTTGGCAGGATGAATTCCGAAACAATAACTAAGCTCCTTAAAGCGAATGACTTGATTGAAGCTAATAAAAGTTTTGTGCTCCTCCATGATTGAGGAGTATGCAATATGAAATTTTGACAAAGGATATTTCGGTTTGAGGACCTTCCCATCTTTCCGCTCGGATAAGCTAAACAATCTCCGCTTTATTACACATACACCGCGCATCGCAGCGCGTCTGACATTCAATCAGAGTGAGTCCTGAGTTCTGATCCCGTCCTGTTCCTCCCCATGCCACGCCCCCTCCAACAACAGGGGCTTTAATTGGATTTTCGTTGCTGCGGCCGCAAAACAAAAAAAGCAAAAAAAAAAAAAACGTAAAAGAAAGGGCAGGAGGGGCAGGATACAAAAAAATCGAATAAAAGAACCCGCGAACGAGTGAAGGAAAGAATGGAGAATTGCAATTTTCGACAGGCGTCTGTCGTTTTGGTTTCGATTCGCATTTTGCCTTCTCCATCAGTCCCGCCCCACGCTCTTTCCGCCCGTTTTTTATGCCACACCTACCACCTACCACCGCCCACCGCCCACTATTTCCTACAGAACTGGCTCCATCCATTTTGGCGCTGAGCTTTTGGCGCGCTGTTATTCCTCGGTAACAAAGTTTACATTTCACACATTCATCACTTCTGGCAGCTGCAACTAATAGTGTGCAATGCTGGCTCAAATGGGTGGCCCCATTTAAGGAGCTGAAATAGAGAATGGCCCTACCAGAGGGCGGCAGGCGGCAGGCGGACCGGAATGAAGGCTACTAAAGCCGGGCCCAGTTTTTATTGCACTTTTTGTTTTCGGACGATGCCAAGTCGAGCATCCGGGCACTTGCCAAAAACGGATTAGTGTCTTACCAATCAATGTTCGCACTTAAAGCTTTAACAAGGGGATTGCAAATGATCCCTTTCCGGGTACTCTATTAAATTAAAATGGGTTTGTCTCAGTTTCTCAGTTTCAGCGACATTAATTGGTTGTCTGTCGAGTTACTTGCTTCTATTCCAGCAGAGGGGATATTTAAGCCATTATATTTAAGATAGATTTTTAATAAATAAAGTTAAATATTTAAAGGACAATCTATGCCCTAATATACACAAGTAAGGGCATTGGATGAGTTGACTTTTGTTTCATTATTTCAGAGCACATTGTTTGGAATATTTGCCATGCCATAAATGCCAACCTCTGACACCTTAGCTCCCCCAAATAACCCCCATCCGATTTCCGATTCCGAAGAACATACACCATGATGAAGCTGTTGACCCGACTCTTTGTTGCCCCCTGCCTCCTTGTTCCACTGCCACCTCGTCCCTGGGCGCCGACTCGTCCTTGTGCTTGTCGTCCTCAATACGTGCCTTCAATCTCCTTCAATCGCCAGTCATTGATCATCGGTGCCGTGGCGGCGGATACTGATTTATGGAGCTGGCATTAAGCTTGAATTTCTCGTCGCCGCCTTGGGAGCAGGCCATAACTCATCTTAATTTTAATTTGTAAGTGATGGAGTGGCTGCCACTGCAGTCAACTCATCTGAACCTCTTAGCCGGCACTTCCTTCCAAGAATTTTAGCTTGGCTGGAGGAGGAGCGGACCGGATACGGACAAGGCGGATTGGCCCATCTAAACTGCAGCTTCATTATCTTAATCTACTCCTTTTTTGAAGAGCCACAAAAGTTTGCCGAGCTCAAACAGAGGTTGGAAATTTGCGCCCAATTGCACTTTGGGTCCAGTTTAATCTGCGAAATTGCCAGCAATTTTCACAAATTGCTTACATTACGTAAATGAAGAGGCGAACGCAGTAGCACTAGGCACTAGGCACTAGGCACTAGCAGTAGTAGTACCCATTGTCCTGCCGTTCCGCTATCCTGCCGCCATTTCGCTCCTCTTCAACTTTATTCCCTTACTATCGCGGCATGTCATCAAGGCACTAGAATATTACGTATACGCAGTGCTGGCCCATGCAAAACTTATGGCCCTCCACGGAGGACAATCCCAGGATGACAGGGGGAGTGGGAATGGAAATGCGAATGGAAATGGGAATGAGAAGATGTCTGGCGTCTATGGCAACACTGGCAAATTGCAGTACAATTAATTTATGACATTTTAGCATGATAATGCCGCCATAGTCACGTTTTGTCTTTACCCGCAATGTGCGAAATTTTAATTAAAATAAAATATTAAATCAATGCCAAATTACCCTAGTAGTTCTGTGAGCCGCAGAAAGCCCCGGGAATTGGGAACACAACCCAGAGCAGACCGGAGAGGTGCAGAGCAGAGACACATAATTCATTTGGCACAGAAAGGGGCCAGCGACAAAGTCGCTTAATTACCAAACGCTGTCGCTGCCGCCGTCGCATTAACCCATTAATTAAGGTGACGTCAAAGGCAGCGCCAAAAGCGATAAAGGCCAGCGAACAGAAGAAGCCAAAAAGAGGTAAGGATGCTGGAGCTCCTTGCTCCTTCGATGCCGAAGGAAGCAGAACGGCGAAAGTCGGAACGATGCTTCTCCACTGGCACTCGCTTATTTATGGCCAATTTTTTTTTTTTTTTGCCAGAGCATATGGGTCGGGAAGCTCGAACCAAATCGATACGATCTCTAAATCAACGAGTAGCACTTGACTTTTAAGTACCCACCTGATAAGGCCAGGGATTATGAAATTCTCCCTGTTATTTCGGCCAACCACTGAAAACATAAATAAATGAAATTTATATTGTGAAGCCAAAAATGCAGTTGGCAAGTGCCATCGAACGACCACTCAGTGAGCCACTTCTCTATGCTATTTCACTTCCCGATGGCTGCATTATTAACTGCTTTGTTAGCTGGTTGCCATTAAGGCCAAAAATTGGATGTCAACGGACAAAGTTTTCTGACCACTTAATGGGCAGCAGTTGCTACCAACATTTTGCTGACCAACAGTCAGCCTTCAATGCCAAATAATTCGAAATTAGTTAGAATTAGCCTTGCGATTTCAAAATTAAACCAAGTAAAAAGTCAATGCAGCGGTCATAAAGAGGAGCGGTCGGTATGTGGCGGGAGTGTGCCGGGCGGAGGGGCCATAGACCGCTATGGACAGTGGCAATCGCATTTTCAGTTCAGTTGCGTTCGATTTGGCCCGTTTTGGCCATTTGGTCGCTTTCTCATGGCGTTTGGCGTGTGTCAGGACAAACTGGCAGTTCAATAATGAATAATAACGGGGCCGAGTTAAAAACTTCTGCCCCTTTTCCTGCCACTGGCACTGCCACTGGCACTGGCCTTCTCCCCGGCCCGCCCCGGGCGGGCGTCCTCTGTGTCCGCTGCAGTTGCACGCTGCGCTGTCACAACAATAACAACAAATAACGAACAACAACCCGACTGGCGAAAAAAACTTTAGCAATATATTTGCAACGCATTACGTGGCATGTCAAGCATTTTATCGCGCGTATTTTTCAATTTCGTTGCGAACGAAACGTAGGGGCACAAGGCGATCCAAGGATGGAAGGAGGGGTTGGGTGGCAGCCATAGGGGGTCTGCCAATGACAACAGGAAAACAGGAGGCAGAGGCTAGGGACCGGGAGGCAGGATGCTGGCAATATGCTAGCTGCAAAAATTAAACGGGGCAAAAAGCAGAGCTGTATAAACACGGGATAGTTGACGCCGCTTTCGGTGGCACCTCCTTCACCTAACGTCTACCATTTCCTTTTTTTCCAACCCATTTCTCAAACGATTTTCTCGCACAATTCTACACAGGACCAAAAAATATGATAAATGATTGGAAATATAATTGAATCATAAAAACACAAACAAACCTATAAAACTCTATGAAGTGTTTTTCTATCTAAAACTTTATTAAACAATTAATAAAAAATAAAATAATGAATAGCCATAATTCCCCACCGTGTACTACATTTTTTTTTCTAATTTTCACCGAGGGGACTCGGTCATATATATTTCTTGGTCGCCCGCAAAGATAAAAGGACACCAGAGCCCAAAGAGGACTCGCCACCCGTGCAAGTCAAGTGCTGGTGTTGCAACTTTTCCCCGAAAATAAAACAACAAAAAACAACAAATCTAAAAAACTAAAAATAAAATGAAGAAAAAAAAACAAAGAAACAGTGGCAAAAAAAATATAGGAACAGGATGAGAGGTGTGCAATCTGAGAACGAGGGTGTTCAGGAAGGGCATCTAGGGCCAGAAAACACCCATTGAAACACATTTCCGATGGACGCCTCATATCCGGTGGTGTGTGAGTGTTGAGCACAAACAGGAAACACATTATAGCAGCTGGTAGACAGACTTATGTGTGGCACTGTTTGAGAAATTGTTACACACGCTGGCTGCTGTCACTGGCACAGTTGTTTTCACTGTTTTTGTTGCTTTTGGTGTTGGCTGTTTTTGGCATTGCTTGTTTTTCTTGCTAGCTTGTTGTTATTGCGCCATTTTTTACATTTTTGGGTAAATAAGTAAGCACAGCGAGCAATGTGAGTTATGCCAAAAGAACCGCACCAACACGGACAGATAAACGAGGGTACATCCGTGTGCATGTGTTGCATAATGGCCGCCAGGACTCATCTATCAAAATGCGCGACTGGCGAAGTGCAAAAAGTGTTGCATACTTTGCAGCGCTGCAACGAGCTTAAGCCTGAAAAAGTGTTGTCTCTTCGAACCCTGTCGTAGCAAAAAAAAACCCAGTCCCAGTCACATCCCCCGCACTCTGCTACCATTTACAACCTTTTGACAATTCGAGATGGCGTAAGGAACAAAAAACCAGAAACCAACAAAACCCAAAACACGGAAAAAGTGCTGACTGCTCGCTAAGGAATTGGTAATACGATGGGATAACCAGCCCGACGGCAGGAAACGGACAACAGTAAGTCACATTTGGTCCTAATAACTGGAGAGCCTTAATGTGTTGAAGTGATTTTTGCCTATTTTTTATACTAGATGTAGCAGAGCTCCCCTTTCATTCATTCGTTCAACCGAAAAAGAATAAGTTATAAAAATAAACAGAAAATTATACTCGAATTGCATAATAGAAATTTAATGCATAATTTTCGCTTCTATTATGGATTATTTTTATGGCCGATACTCTGGATGGAGCATATAAATTTTGGATATCAAAATATTGACTCTTTATGGGGCGTATATCCGCATTACAAAATATACCCGAAACGAGCATAAAATTGAGCTTGAAGTGAAAGGCGTATGCTAAATTTAGCACAGGCAGGCCAAAGAAAATGGCTCCCGGCAAATTGCTCATTTATTTGCAGCTGTCAATATCAATAACAAATGGTTGTTATGCCTCAAACAAACACACAGTGGCAGACACACACACACATGTCCTGACAAGGATAAGCCAAGGCACATACACATCCCCATCCCCATCGACATCCACATCCATGGGGAAAAACTGACACACTTGGGTTAGCTCACTAATTTCGGGGCAACCCTGGAAATGTGCCACTATCAACATTTGCCTTTTCCGACAGTGAAGATACTATTCACCGATCCCCTGCTCTTTTTTCTGGTAACTTTAGCCGCACTTGACAGGACCAGTAATAAAATAAATGAGCCGCCATTCTTTTAAATTGAGTTTAATAAACGTCACACTTCATCGACAAGAGCACTAGGATGTCCAAAACCCGAAAACACGCTTCACTGACCTATGCGAAATAGGGGGCTGGAGCTGAGGCTGATGCTGATGCTGCCCAAATGAACTATGAAAATGGCTGGGACAACATGCATACATCTACATATATATATTCTTCTATTTTTTGGCACAAAGACCTCACACACACACACACACACTACGCTTATTTATTATTCCCCAAGCGTTTGACCAACAACTAACCCCGAAAACCCCGAAAGAAAAAAATAGTAAAAATATGCGGAGCAACTTTTCGGCCAAGAACGACAGCGAGCCGCATTCAAATGCCGTCTAATTTAGTTGCTTGGTGCATTGTGTGGTCTTTGGGTCTCCTCTCCAAACGGTAGCCCATATATATACATATATATATACATATATCTGGTATCTATATCGGGGCGAAAAAGTAGTCCAACTTTATGACCCCAGAGTTGTGCAACAGCATCGCGAGAATCGCTTACATGAGATTGTAATTACGATAAGCGACCAGCGGAAGCCAGGAGCTTCGAGATGATTTTATTTTTTTTATTCTCATAAACAGCCAAATGAGCCAAATAAATGTTATTTATAAATTCCAGGGGCGTTGGCAGGGCTGGGCAGGGGCAGGGGCGAGAACGAAAGGATAGCAGGAGGCATACTGCTGAGCTCGGCAATCGTTCGACTTTTGTATGGAAGCCAATTGCGATTTATGTTTATATTTATATTTATTTTTATATAAAATTCATGCGATATCAAATCATGCTCGCATATAGGTAACTAAATATGCCACACACACCACACACACACCCACACCACACCACACTCATGCAAAAGGAAGACAGACGGCCATTCAGGCATTCGACTTTTGGTTTTGGCTTACGGCTTTTGTGCCACGGCGTTATGTAAACATTCAGGGCAGCGGATCGCTTGCCAGCAATAAGCAGGCATGCCATCCGTAGATTGCGGGCAAAAATAAAGAGGTGTAGGCGGATGGGGGCGGACAGAGGGGGCCAGGGCGTGGCAGGACAGGGCAGGGCAGGACAGGGAGACAGGCGCCATTGCCGCGCTTAAGCGATTGAGATATATTTATTAAGCGCCCAGTCGCAGAGACTCTGTAAAGAAGGCTTGTTTATGGCCAAAATCGAATCCCCCATGATTTTTAGGAGCGTGGACTGAAAAAGGGGCAGGGAATGGGCGGGAGGGGGTATGATGGAGAAAGGACTCTCCAGCGGAAAACGCACCTTGTGCAAAACACATAAATAACGAGACAATTCCGAAAAAAATAATGGAAAAAAACATGAAATATTTATGTGAGATATTGCTTCAAATATTGAAAGCCAGGAATTTAATAAAAATTTTATAGTTAAAACTTAAGGATTAATAATCCAATCTGCAATCGGTATTAGGACACAGTTTATTCCTATAGCCTTTAATAAAAACTGACAACCAAAAACATTCACTTTGTTTCACCGAGTCGTTGCCAAAATCGCATTTCAATCAGTTTCGCCGCTGGTCTTTGGGAATTTGGAACCAGGAATGCATATTAAATTGATTTCGCCGTGTGGCTTTGGATGCCCAGGACTTGATTGGTGGCTAATTAAAATGGCAAATCAAAGAGCCCGGGCCCGAGCACGAGCACCAGCCCGAGACCGAGACCGAGCCGGGCAAATGTTGACACTGCACAATCACAATGGAGAGCCGGGCGGCCTGATGGCGGTGTCGATGTTTTGGGACCACACAAAACGCCATTAATAGAGCGTGAATTTTAGCGCAAACACACCAACACACTGATTGGGGTATGGGAGGGCAGATGGGGGCGTGGCCGAGTGTTGTGTGGGTGTGAGTGTGTGTGTGTGGGTGTGGGTGCGCATTTATAGCCCGCAATGTTTTGCCAATCAAAACCCCAAAGTCATTTCATTATTGGCTTTGCGTAATCGACGTCAAAGCGTCCCCGGCCAAAAGTCAACAGCGGAGAAAAGGAGAATCCAATCCATGAAAGGAAAGAGAAGGATATACGGGGGATAAAGAAAGAGAAGGCAGAAGAAAGAGGTGGCAGCGGGGGAGATCCTGCCTGCAGCCTGTGGATGGAACGTGCATGCAGTCAAGCGAATTGAAGGCAAATATTTTTACTTTGACACGGCAAAAGGGATCCCAGGGTTTTGTGGGGCCTGGGAGCCGAGAGGGTCCTGGGAACTCGACTTTATTGTCAAAAAGTGTAAATGACACAGTTCGTTAAACGCGACATCGAGACGCTAGATACAAAGATAGATATACCAGATAGATGGGCTGCGACAGATGGAAAAGTCAGCCGCCGGAATGGACGTGGACGTGGACGTGGATGTGGACGTGGGGATGGGGATGGGAGACGCGGCAAAATGTCGAGGATGTTGGGACAGGATCCGTGGATTATGCACGCTGGGGCGTGGCCCCAAAAACAGCGGCCGAAAAGGATTGCAGGCAAACATTAATGGATGCCGCACACAAAACACACACACAGACAGCCAGATCTACATCTACATCTAGAGATTCAGATACGGATAGGAGGACCCCAAGCAAATCCAATACATTGGGCCTCCAGCAGATTTTTGTCAAGAATGTATGACAAATATTTTATGCGCACATCATAAAGAAACTCGCAAAATGTGGAGCCAAGGCAGAGGACTGCACCCAGGCGGAAGACAACGATGGAAGCCTGGGACTCAGATGGCGAGTATTTGGCAGATAGGACGCAGGACCTCCCATCACCACACACAAGTAAATAAGGCAGAAAGATGGAACCGAGCATAAAAGCCCACAAAGGAGACACTAATAACAACAAAAAGGACTCGAGCACAGGAAAAACGCACTTTAATCAATTTAATTATAATAGAAAAATTAATAACACTTAATAGAAACTAGAAATTAAAACAACGGCTTGAGAATCTATTTCAAATTTGTAATCAACTATATTCTATTTTCCTTTTTTCTCTGTGCTTGCTTAGTGCTTTGAAGTTCCAGCCTAACGAATTGGCAGGACAACCCGAAAAGTGTGTGGTAAATAAGGAAAAAAAATAAAGGATGGTGAAGCGAAGCCAGGCCGCAGATAACAACGGAAGCGAAAGGTGCAAATAATGCTGGGCCGAGCCCCAAAAGGTATGCTACACATGTTGACATTGCCATTTCTGTGTGCGTAACTGAGCGAAAGTGTGCGTAACTTTGTACAGGATACCCGTAGGAGTGCGTGTACATGTGTGTGTGTGTGTGTGTGTCTGCGAGTGGTTTATGTGTGTTGACGTGAGAATTTACACGTCCTTTGTTATGCACGCGTGTAAATGTTTCGCCGGATTCTGATTCCATTTTCCACCCAAAAGAATTGAAAAACTAAACAAACTTCGCGAGCAAGCGAGCAAATGTTTTATTTGTCTGTCGCACACACACACACACACACACACACGAACGCGGCACACACAGCACCCAAAGAGAAACAAGCAAACAAACACATATGGAGAAAATGGCAAAGATGTCAGCCAGATACCCACAAATGCACTGCGATTTCTGCTCCAAATTCGTTTCGATGCCGAAAAGGGTTTCCCCATCTTGTACTCCTACTTGATTTTCTCCCATTTTTTTTTTTTCGTTGTTCGTGCTGTGTGTTGTGTTTGTGTGTGCACACAAACTTTGCGGCCTCTTTTAGTTGTTATAATATAACGAAAAAAATATATATACATATACATGTCTGTGTGTTTGAGGTCGAGTTGATTGCTTAAGTAAACGCACTCGGGGCAGGCAAAAACGCTCCTTGGCCAAGTTGATTCGCTCAACTTTTGCTGGCTGGGAAATTGTTGCCCTTACACCCGCCGACTTTACTTATTTTTGCCTATATACATATATATAAATTTTCTTTTTTCTTTTCTTTTTGAGCCTTGTGGCCGGGTCAATTTCGTTTTTCTTTTCGTCCGGCGCTCACTGATTTTTGCTTATTTTTATTAATAGACTTTTTGTAAAATGGCAAACAATATTTGGACGGCCGACGGAAGTGTGCACTTCAAATTATGCTACACCCACACCCCATCCTGATATCAACTCCCATACATATTCCGGCGAAAAAGGGTTTCATCCTGATGTGTGCCGGGTGTATGTATGTGTGGGTGCAGGTCCAGCGGCTGTTTATAAAGGATAAATTGCTGGCAAGGAAGCAACTCACTGTATGCCTAATCCGCAAATGGATATTTTGGTCGGGGTAATGGGTGTATGGGTGTATGGGATCCCTGGGTATGGGAGGTTTTTGGGAAGTTCACAACTTTTTATTCCCGCTGATTGCTGATTGAAAACTGAGCAGAGGCATCCGAATTTTGGGTTCATTTTTGGTTGGAGCTTCTCCGGCCTCCGAAAGTGAGTAATTAATTCTTGTGTTTGGCTTTCGGTGGAAGATTCAAAGGGAAGGTTTACTTTTCAATGGTTCATATATGTACGATTATACATAAAAGACCATCATTAAACGTAATTTTAAACCTTTAAGTATACTATTCAAAAAGGACGTACATGACAAAAAAATACATGGGGCTTTTAGGTATTATTGGATTATGTTAAGAATATAGGATTATGGGCCAAGTTGGATGGAAATTATATTAAATATCTGTAGAATATAATATGATTATTTTATTATTTTTATATTCAGTTAAAATGTGTAAATCCTTAAATTCATACGTCTATTGGATCATTTTAAAGTAAAATGTATGAAGTAAGTAAGCCCATTATTATCTATAATCGTTTTTCCATTTAGTTTTTCCATGTAGAAATAAACTACTTAAAAACATCAAAATAAACCCCAACAACTCTTTATAAGTATTTATAAACACAAAATTTATTTATTAAGCTTGAGGAAAGTTTCTTGAAATCATAACCATCTTAGCACCTGATAAATCGACTTTAAAACTTTCCAAGCCCCCATCTCTATTTGCTATATTTAACTGAATGCCTGGCATTTACTTTAAAAGCCTTTAAGTCTTTGAAATTTCCTTTGGATTTGATCCCCATCTTAATATAAATAGACAGCGGGTTGACTCACCTTTTTTGCAGGCAACGGAGACTCCTTTTCGTTTCGTTCGCTCAATTCGGCAGCCAATTGGGCACACACATCAATCAAGGACTTCAACAAGTTTTTTTTCTCTATTTTGTTTGGTCTCTGGCTCTGGCTCTGGCTCTGTTTAGTTTGCTTCGGTTTCGGTTTAGTTTAGTTTAGTTTAGTTGAGTTTAGAACGAATCGACTTTCGGTTTGGCAAAGGGCTTTCCATTTAGACATTTACAGAAAGGCACCGTTGCAGTTGGCATAGTTATTGTTAAAGGAATTTATTGATATTGATATAATTGCGGCCCACTCACGCGAACACAGAAGCACCAAAGGAATTCTAGCACTTTGCCAGCCAATTAATGGGTTAACTTTCTAACTGAAATTAACACAATGGGTATGCGATGGAATTTAAAGGCGGAATCCTCAATTTCGAAAGGAATGTCTGCCTCGAAGCCACGCCAAAGTAAAATGGCCGAAATCCTTAACGTATATTCACATGTGGCTCCCTGTCTTTGTATCGGTGTGACTGTTTTTTTGGGTGGGTGTTAGTGTAAGTGTGTGTGTGTGTGAGTGTGAGTGTGAGTGTGGGCGGTTGTCTGACATAAATGTCAGAGGTTATGCTGTTAATGTCGCTTTTATTTAAAACGGAAATCGGACAAAGAACAAAGCGAGAAGCTGTGCAATAAAAAATAAATTAAATGGAAAATGCACAGAGCCAAAGGAAGGACAATCCAGGATAAGAGCTGGAGGAAGGCGAGAGAGAGAGCGGTAAGCGGACGGCTGGCGGTAGGCATTGGGCAGCGGGTAGCGGGTAGCGGGTAGCGGGCGGTGAACGGGAGAGAAGGCGCGAATGTGTCACGGATTTCATTGCTCATTGAATACGCATTCATTTCACAAAGGCAAAAAGGAGCAGGACCTGCCAGCCATTCAGGCAGCCGCCTCAATCGAGTCACTCAGTCTGCGTACGTAAGCAGTGAAGGACACAGGACACACAGACACACAGACAGAGGCACACTCATACAGAGAGCGACACACAGGCACAAATACAATGGAGAGTAAGCCACAGGACCCGCAGAGAAAATCAAAACTACGCGCACACATACACACAAGCCGAATTTCTGACAAATTTCCATGTATATGTGCGTGTCCTGCGCTGCCCCTTGGTGTTAGTGCGTGTACCTCTGCTTCTGCCTCTGCCAATGTCTTGGTATGTGTGTGTGTATATTTTGTTGTAATTTGCCATTTTGGCAATTGCAATCCCTCGCATTTTATTGAATTTTACACGCACACACAAAAAGGCACCAGAAAAAGGATTCGCACACACACACACACACACACACCAACACAGAGAGTAGGGACTGAGACGGAGAGCGAGTCATGCCAGGCATGCCACACACTCAAACAATAACAACACTTTTTTGTCATAATATTTTCATATTATCCTGCAACTTTGACTCTTGCCAATTCACAAATGCACACATTTTGGCCAAATTCCACTTTTACTTTGGCTTGCGGCTTCAATTCTCAACTTAGTTTCTCGATTTCAACATGTTTTCTGTGTTATTGGGGAGGAGCGGACTTTTCATACGCGTTCGAATTGAGTTAAATCGCAGGAGTCGCTGCTGCTGGCGGAACCGCCCTAAAACAGTCGGGAGAAAAACTGAAAATGAAAATTGCTGAAAAATTCACCCAAGGCAACCAGCAGAAGCAGAGGCAGAAGCAGAAGCAGAAGCAGCAGCAGCAGCAGCGGCAGCAGCATGGTAGCGGGAAAATCCGAAGCTCCCACGGAAAACCCATTATTTTTTGAGGGCTCCCATAAGGAGAATCTCTTCCACTCTCTCTCTCTCTCCCTCTCTCTGTCGCTGGCGTAAAGCTCAATCAATAAGTCGAATCAAGGGAAAGCTTCTCATCATCTCTCTCGCCACCACCAGCACCACCCATCCTAGACCCACCAACCACCCCCATCACCACCCCTTGGGGCTATAGAAGCACATGCAGAGTTTTGAACCTTTCGTGTTCTGTGTTTGTTTCGCTGTTTTTTTGTTTCATTTTTTTAGCGAATTGTCAATGTTTCTCCGCTCAAAAATCACACACTCTTCGGAAATGTCACTGTTACGTTCAACCGTATGCCCTAAACACGGACTGTGTTCCACCGGAGGAATCTTTGGCTCCACCTTGCACTGGGGGCTTTCGGGGTTTTCGGGTTTTTTCAAGTTGATTCGCTTGGAATGCGCACCACACGTCTGACTGCCAGCCTGGCCACAACATGAATGTCAGGTGTGCGATGCTATGCGATGCTATTCCGGCTCTGGCTCTGGCTCTGGCTCCGGACTCGGACTCGTACTCGGATTCGTACGGCGTAGGCGTCTCTCCGGGAAGTCCTGAGAGCCGGAGAACAAGTCCCGATAACCCGTATTTTTACTGGCAGTCAGAACTGTCCACTTGGGCAGGCAAACGACAGGGTGGCAGGTCCTTGACAGCTGCCAGGACATTGCGAATGGCAGGGTTGCATGCAAAAGCTTCCAGAGCTTTGAAGGATATGATGGTAACTGAATTGATGGATGAAATATTTAATATATAGCGGTTAAGTAAAATACAGAAATTAAGAATACAAAAAGTCTAAAAAATTCCTTCCAGTTTCTTCAACTTTTTCAAGATTCAAATGGAAAAATGTGTATAGCTCCGTCAATACTTGTCAGATCCATAAATGTTATACCTTCCCGATCTTAGAACTTCAAGTAGCATCACTTTCAATCAAAAAATGGTAACACAAATTTTGAACCATTTTTCGAAATTTTTCAAAGGGGTAACATCATAATTTTGACCAAAAATGTATCAAAATTTTTTATGTTCCATTTTTTCGAATATTTGATGCAGATCGAAGGAGAATAGAACCCTGGTTCATAAATGGTATTCCTTTTTTGAATAGGCTATGAAATGACTTAATTATTCGCAAAAACCTGTAACAAAAGTGTGAAATATGGGCAGATAAATAATTTCGAAAAGGTTATTCGTAATTTTGGATTTTCGTGAAAGAAAAATTAGTATAACTCGGTCAATATTTGTCAGATCCATAAATGTTATACCTTCCCGATCTTAGAACTTCAAGTAGAATCACTTTCAATCAAAAAATGGAAACACAAATTTTGAACCATTTTTCGAAATTTTTCAAAGGGGTAACATCATAATTTTGACCAAAAATGTATCAAAATTTTTTATGTTCCATTTTTTCGAATATTTGATGCAGATCGAAGGAGAATAGAACCCTGGTTCATAAATGGTATTCCTTTTTTGAATAGGCTATGAAATGACTTAATTATTCGCAAAAACCTGTAACAAAAGTGTGAAATATGGGCAGATAAATAATTTCGAAAAGGTTGTTCGTAATTTTAGATTTTCGTGAAAGAAAAATTAGTATAGCTCGGTTAATATTTGTCAGATCTATAAATGTTATACCTTCCCGATCTTAGAACTTCAAGTAGAATCACTTTCAATCAAAAAATGAAAACAAAATTTTTGAGCCATTTTTCGAGTTTTTTCAAAGGGGTAACATCATAATTTTGACCAAAAATGTATCAAAATTTTGTATGTTCCATTTTTTCGAATCTTTGATGCAGATCGAAGGAGAATAGAACCCTGGTTCATAAATGGTATTCCGTTTTCGAATGGGTTACGAAATGACTTAATTATTCGCAAAAACCTATAACAAAAGTGTGAAACATGGCAGAAAAATAATTTCGAAAAGGTTGTTCGTAATTTTGGATTTTCGTGAAAGAAAAATTAGTATAACTCGGTCAATATTTGTCAGATCCATAAATGTTATACCTTCCCGATCTTAGAACTTCAAGTAGCATCATTTTCAATCAAAAAATGGTAACAACATTTTTGAGCCATTTTTCGAATTTTTTTAAGGGGTAACATCATGATTTGGACAAAAAATTTATCAAAATTTTTTATGTTAAATTTTTTCGAATATTTGATGTAGATCGAAGGAGAATAGAACCCTGGTTCATAAATGGTATTCCGTTTTTGAATCGGTTTCGAAATGACTTAATTATTCGCTAAAACCTATGACAAAAGTGTGAAACATGGCAGAAAAATAATTTCGAAAAGGTTGTTCGTAATTTTGGATTTTCGTGAAAGAAAAATAAGTATAGCTCGGTCAATACTTGTCAGATCCATAAATGTTATACCTTCCCGATCTTGGAAATTCAAAGAGCATCGTTTTCAATCAAAAACTAGAACCAACATTTTTGACTCATTTTTTTAAATTTTTTTTCTAAACCTTAATTCTTCATTTGATTGCAGATTAAAAACCAGTGAAGCTCTGATTTATAAATGTATCCCTGTATCCAGATAAAAAGTGTAAAAGTAACTTAAAGTTTGGCCAATCACCCTGCTGATTTTTGATTGCATCAAGCGAGGAGTCTATTAGGCAAATGTATAATACGCTCTGCGGGTAATAGGAATCAGAATAATCCTTCAAGCAAGCCGACGTAGATGATGGTAATCAAATGGGTTTCTCAAGAGGTCCGCACTTCAGATATGCCACTCAAAATCACCCAATCGGGCTCATCAATCTGTCAACTCTTTGAAGTATTTCTATTAGAACATAAGGCCACTTGGACGCAGGACACAAAGGACCTGCATAAGACGGAGAGGGCACAGCTCTCAAGGTGCAAATTAGCAGAGCAGTGGGATAGCCTCCAGGATCTCGGAAGGTACTCAGATCTTGAAGGCAGCTGGCCTGTGCCCGCAGAAATTGAAACTTGTTGACAAGGCCGGAGCCTACATCCTGGCATATCCTTATGCGGGCGCCACAGTACTGGAATGCCTCGTGCCAAGGTGCAAACTGCAACTTGCCTCGTATCGGTTTTCGAGATCATTTTATTATTATTACCGCTTTTTATTCTGTGCCACATTTGGTCACAGATGTTGGCTGCTGCATCACCCCCTTAGAAAGAACACACAACAAAGGGGGTAGTTTTCAGGCGGCATGATTTTACACAATTCGATGAGAGGGGACGGGGGGGCTGTGTGGCAGGACATCTTCTTAAATGGTATATGAGTCTTTTGACGCTTTAAATTGATTCACACCGCACACGCAACTGCCACCACCCCCTCAGACCTTCACACCCCCACACCCTTTGATCCTAATTTTTAGCTGCTGCACCCTCGCATCCTGGCATATCCTGTTCGTTTATTTTTTTATTCCGTGCTGTCATGCATTTGTATTTGATTAAGCATTTTTTACGCGTTTCCGTTGAGGGCATCATTAGTTTGGGCCCGTTTAGGGTTTCAGTTTTGGTCCAGCCACGCCACACACCCTCAACTACACCCCATCGCAGAACGCTCCTCCCCGGTTTTTGGTTCGTGTGTGCTTAGGCGCAAGTTGCATCTGTCCGGTGCCCATTTCCCCGAATCCACTTCCGCTTTTCCGCTCTCCCAGCGAATGTGTTTTGGTATTTGCTTTCGGCTGGAAACCCCAGATCGATGGGCCATGTCAATGGCCTCTAATGGCATTTCATTGCAGGCCTGCAGGAATGATTATGGAGTATCTGCCAAGAAACAATCATCATTATTGTTTGCTCTGGACCTCGAGACCCCAGGACCGACCTCGGCAACAACCCCCACATGACGATGATATTCGAAATTAAAAAGCAATTATTTGCTTCTTCGGCGAGTTTGTTTGTCCTGACAACCCATCATCAAGACCATTTCCAATAAAAGAAGTTTTCATGTTCAGTTTTCCGTTTTTATTCAAGTGTTTTCATAATTTACAATTTTTATGGGGCTTTCCGAAAGTTGAAATTTTTCTTTGCGTTTTGTATAAAAATATGTTTATCTTTAAATGTAAATTACGTATAAAAATATTTGGTACAGAAATCTGCCTTTTCTTATTGTTAATGCACTCTTGAGCACAACGATCCTTGTAAACTTTAGGCTTAGTAGTTAGTATCACAATCGAATCTCAACCGATATGGTCTTATGTATAAATAAATATGATATAGCTTAATTGTAATTAATTGCTAGATTGAGCGAAAGTTTCCCATTTCGTTGTACTCTGCGGTTACAACCAAGATATTCGTGTTTATGATACAAACTCACATGCTAAGGAACGATAGCGCTGTGATATCGGTCCCGGTATCGGGATATGGCTTACTATATATTGCTTTAAGTACACAACCGCCGGTTCTGATGCCTGGGGCCTCTATAGCTAGGTTGTACTGTTAAATACTTTGACTGGTAGTGTGACGCTGGTCCGATGTCCGTTTCTATCCTAAACTAAACTAAACTAAACTGAACTGATTATAAGTGAAATTATTATCGGGAAAGTTATTAAATTCCCCCCACCTTATGATTCTAAAAATGACTAGAGTTCACACTCGACTTTGGTTCACAAACACACTGGGTTTGGTCTTCAATTATTAAATATAAACTAAGAATTTGGAATTTGGTTTTTGCTTTTTGGTTCGAACTTAAAAACTATTACTGCACAGATTCGCCTGAATTTTGGTATCGGTATGCAACCTAAATAGAAATAAAGCTGTATCCGAAATTGAAGAATGATATATGCCTAAATAGATATATGTTCGTAAGAACCTAAATAGATCTAAAGTGTGACTAGAAGGAATGCAAGAACTTGGGACTAGAATGACATGGAAAGTGTTAGTACGAAATCGGGGTGGAAATGTGATATGTGTGGAGGATGAAAGATGAGCTTGAGGAATGGTTGTAATAAAGATGATCGGGAAAGATGAGTATTTGAATGAGTCATGGCGGGATAATGATTCATGAAAGTGTCAGGGCATGATAATGGTGAATAATGAAAGTCAAGGATGAGAAAAGATTAGAAAGATGGAGTGTTAGTTTCAGACAAAATGTTATGTGAAAAGTGTTAGTTTGAGAAATAGTTATGAGAGTCATAAGTTATGAGAATTGTTAGTATTGTTGCTTTGGTGTTTGCTGTTTTTTTTTTTGACTAGAGTTCTTTGCACTTCCCACTGTTCCTAAACTAATACTAATGACTAGAAGTGTTTTCGAGATCTTCCTGAAGCTGACTAGTGCCAAGATTCTTTGGTTTACACTGACTAGAATTAAAAGTACCTACTGGGAATGATTGCCGAAGTACGGATTACAAATTAGAGTCTGACTAGAATTGAACTCATCTTGCGAACGAAACTGAATCGGTTTAATAACTAAACTTTACCTCTAACTAAGATTAAAATCGGATAAACTGAATTACCCTTTCAATAAAACTAATTCTTTGGTCGGGTTTAGCTGCAGATGTCCCAAAAGTTAAATGGGATTTTTGGATTAACTAATAACTAAACTTAACGGTAAACCTTCAAGTAAAAACTATTATTATGAATTTGGTAAAAAATCTCACTCGATATTAGTGGGCCATGGTGGTGTGCTGGATGACGGAGGCACAGTTCCGCAGATTGGTCAGAGCCGCGGCAGCAATGCTCTCCTCCTCGGTAAGGCCGTGCTCCACGATCTGGAGGCGTCCGTAGCCGGCGGATGAGGTCGAGGTGCTGCAGTCCGAGAGGTAATCATTGTCGTAGTCGTAATTACTTCTGGATGCAGTTCCCGCCACGTAGACACCCTCATCCGAATGGGAACTGCTGGCGGAGGACGTGGAGGCTCCCGAAGACCCTGCCTGATTGAAGTGGAAACTGCCAGTTATTGTGGTTGTCGTCGAGGGGGTGGCCATGGGTGGTTCGACCGGGGGTTTCTCCCCCAGTTTCGCCTTTTTCTGGTGAGTCAGTTGGTGTTTTCTCAGGTAGGCAGCCCTCTTGAATTTCTTGCCACACTCCACACAATCAAAGGACACTTCTTCGGCATCCTTCTTGTCAGGCTTCTGCTGTGGTTGTTGCGGCTGCTGGTGCGGTTGCTGTTGCTGTTGATTGATGGTATTGCGATTCTCTTTTTTGGAGGACGTGGCGGTTTCTTTTTTCGGCTTGTGCCAGCGCCGATGGGAGGCCAGATTGGCGGGACAATTGAACTGTTTCCCGCACTCCGGGCACCTGTATTCGAGGAGCACGATGCAGGCGCACCTGTGCCGGGCCAGCCCGAAGGCATCCTCGAACTTGATCTTGCACAATCGGCACACATAGTCCCCAATTACATTCTTGATGGCCGCCAGTTCGGCCTTTGTTTCCTCCGTGATCTCGACAATATTGTACTTGGGATCTATGTCACCGTTGCTGTACTGCATGGTGCCATCGGTGATGTCCTCCAGAGGTCGGATAATTGTGCCGGAAACCGGTGAACTGGTTTCCTCATCGAATTTCAGCTTACGTGTGGCCTTGTTGCGGGTGGGTTTGCCGGAGGAGGTGGTGGCCTTGTTGGTTTTTGGCGCAGAATCGGTCACCTGGATGGGTTTTGCCGGCGTGGCTTCAATCTCGGGACCAGAGGCTTCCATTTTCGACATTTTGGCAGGCTGCTGATAGCCGTCATCATTGTCGCAGCTCAATTTTCGTTTGCCAGTTGGACTTTGCGGTGGTGTTGGCGGTTTCACTGGATTTTCGGCCTCATGCTCTGGCTCCGGCTTATGCTCCTCCTGCTCCTGCTCCTGCACCTCCCTTGGCTTCTCCGGCTGGATCACTGGCTGCACATTTTCGGTATAGACCTCCGTGAATGTGGTGGCCACCGGCACATCACAACTGGGCACTGGCGATGGTAGTTTCACCGTGAGATCCAGTGGAATTTCGCACTTGGTTTTCAGGTTCAGATAGCGACTGCGGTACTTGGGGGGCAGGGAGGCCACTGTGGTCAGCAGACCGAGGCCGTGGGGCATGCCCTTGTGCTGCAGCTGGATGCCGATGCTGTGCGGGTGTTTGAGGGTCTCGGTTTCCGAGTGGGTTTGCATTTGTGTCTGTGTTTGGGCCATGGCATCGATAGTGGATAACTTAAACGCGTTTGGCAAACAATAAAACGGAACAGAACGGAGAACGGTGAACGTAGAACGTAGAACGGAAGCAAACTTAACAACAAACTGATAACGCTGATCCTTGCGGACTGAGTGAACTCCCAAAAAGCGGCAGGACCTCTAGTCGGCTCGACGTTTCTGCTGCGAATGACGTTGAAGGGATCTGGCGGCGGCTATTTATGTGTGCCATGGGCCCAAAGGAAAGCGAAACCGAAACCGTAAGCGAAACCCAAACTGAAATCATTGTTTGTGTTGGTGTCGCTCCTGGAAATACAAATCATCCCCCGGGCGCAGCCAAGTCGTTGTCCTTTTTCGACGCCGGCCGAGCCGACGAAGCCGGCAGAGCTCGAGCCGCAAAAGCCGGAATCTTTTGTTACCAATCACACACACATTAGTCACCCTTTTTTCCACTCGCAAGCACAAACACACGCACATCCATAAACACACGGGGAAAACTCAGAAAGGGGGAGCTGTTAGTGAAAGTCCTGCCAGCACACACAAACACACACACACACATTCGCACTGAAGTGAAGCAAGGACAATGCACTCAGAAAAATCAATGTGCGACAGCTGCTATTTTTGCCACGCACCAAAAACGCAGCACCTTCCGATCCGATTTTTCGCCTGGCAAACATTCTGCGGAAATCGGAGCTCCACATTGTCCTTTTCCATCTTTTTGCCAAAAACAGCTGACAACCATGCAACCGTTAATTGAGCGTGTAACCATAAGGTCAGACGGCAGAGTTCTCAATGAACCATCAGGGGGATCCTTTCGAAGGTGAATTGATTCTTTGTTGCTCAGAAATGGCTGGTCGACAGCTGGTCGAGTTTGCAACAAAGATGTTGGGATATTTAAGGAAATTAGACAAACAAAAAGACAGGTAAAATAGGGATACACTTTATGGCTATAATAGATTTTCTTAAAGTGTAATTCTGAGCACTGCATTTATCAGTTTTTTGCGGCCTCAGACGACGGTTAAGCTCGTCAAGTTTGCTTTTGGTGGGGTAGGTAGCGTCGCAGACACAACTTGGATTCGAACTTCACCACCAAAACACCCATCTGTATCGGGGGCTTTGTATCTGTGTCTGTGTATCCGAGAGACAGTGTGCGAAAGGACATATCTGTGTGCGGCTGTCTGTCTGTGTCTGGGTGTGCTTTGCATTAATATAATCGAAATGCGACGCCGACAGTGGCAATGGTTGCCATGAAAGGGAATGCACTTTCGATTCCCGTCGAGGGCTTTTCGTCGCAGGACTCACAGGACTCCCAGCACTGGCCGGACTCCTGGAAATATGGCATATTATGTTGAACACGATGCCGCCATTGTTGTTGTTCTTGTATTACGGTAGGCACGTGCATGGCAACGCTGCCACCCCAAAACCGGGCTGACAAAGTGAAAACTGAGAGAAATTTGCTATCATTTTCAAGTCATAAACTGTGAACAGAAACAAATCCAGATTCAGGATAACACAGAAAATTGTTCTCTGTGTGTAAGCTCCCTATTGCAGAGTGTATTCCCAAAGCGATCCGAACGCAGCAGGGTGGCAGGATGCCAGCAAGAATGGCAAGGATGGCAGGGAATCGATGTTTGCCATGCAGCTTAGAATTAAAATAGCGCACGCATCCGAAGCCAAATCCAAACACAAACTTCGACGGCGATGGCGATGGCAACAAGAGTCTCAGAAGTGCGCCAGCCACGCGAGCATTGTCCTGAAGTCTACTGCCATCCTTTGGCCATCCGGGCCGAAGTCCTGAAAGGACGCTGCAAATTCCAACCCTGCCTGCCCTGGGTAGAAACAAAGATGAAAAAAATGATGAACTTCCCCCTTCTGAAATGCGTTCGCCAACTTATCCTTGTCAGTCAGTCACAAATGCCGCCTTAAAGTGAGAGAAAAAGGAAACGCAAATCAAGTCATCAAAGCGATGAAGTTTGATTAATCTGCGACAGGACTATTCCAGAGGATTAGTGCCTGTGGGTTATAGATTTCCGTTCGGTTCTTATCATCCATCAATAAGGAGTGCATTCTAATAATTTCCCTTAGCTTTTCGGGGTTAATAATCTCTCAGGGTAGAGAGGTGGCACTTGACGGAGGTTTATCCCAAATTGATATTCATAAAACACATCTCAGAAGACTAAAAGATCAAAGGTTTACTAAAGCAAGCTGTGGATTTACATTTATGAATCCAATATCTTCTATATATTTATTTCTGTTTGTGTACTTTTCGTGTAATCTCTTGCGACTGCTCTGATTTCTGCGCTCCAAGGCGTGCTTGGCACAAATTTGCACTCAACAAACACCCACAATAACCCAGGGGGAAGAGAGGTGCATTTCCCAAACCGCTTTTTTACAGGAGGACCCCCTCCTCCCTCCCTAGCGACCCCACAACAAATCACCCACAAAACCCTCCCACACCCTCCCTACACTGGCGAGGTACGCATTTTGTTTGTTGTTTGTTCCATTGGTAACCCTTAAGTGCATCTTTTTATGGTAATTTCAAGTGCAGCCGCCCTCGAATCTGTCCTGTCTGCATGTCCTGATCCTGTAGGCATCCTTGGCAATAATTAATGTTCGAAAATGCATCGTTTATGCGGCATAATGCATTTTCATTTTCATCTGCCTGCCACAGTCTCTGTCGGTGTGTGTGTGTGTGTGTGTGTGTTTGTCTCAAAAGCCTTTTGAGTCCCGAATCCTGGAGCCTGAGCGGCAGCCGCGTGCACTTTTGCTTGGGCAGCTCCTCAAGGATCCACTCCACACTTGTAGCACATGTTGCCCATTGTCGGTGGCAACGAGATGGGAGCTGCCGAGCTGCCTTTTTGGGGGTTCAGTCGGCAGGCAGGCCACCATCGCCCACAACTCAAATAATTCTTTTCGTCTGCCACTGAGTTGTAATTACATTTTTCGCTTTCATAATTTCATGCAATTTCTGCAGCTCGGGCAGGAAACTGATTTGGTTTCCAGGGCGTGAATGTTTTTTAATTGCATTTCATTGGACTTTGAGAATGGGGTAGAAATCTGCTGCCAATTTTCTTAATCCATTGGGTATTAAAATTAAATTCTTCCGAATATTCCAGCAGCTCTAGGTGTTTTTTAATCCAATAAGTCAATAAACAGCTTTTCACATTTCAATTAAATCCAATCCGTTGGGCGACAAGCAAGTTGTGGGAATACAGTTTTGAATAAAAAGACAAACAAATTCGGACAGAAACTTTTGATTAACTTGAGAATCAAGTTGATCTTGAGCTTCTCTTCTTTTATTTACCTTCTGGATAAATTTGACTTTTAATCTCTCGATAGCCCTATTTGGGCCTAGGCTATAAAATATTATTTCAATTAAAAATTAATAAATCCCCGAATGGCAAAAGCCCAAAATTCGCAGGCCAATAAGCCAATCGCAGCATGTGTGGTCTAAGACACCAAAATCTGTGGGGCTTAAGGAATTTGCTCGAAAATCCTTCGAAAGGTAAACAATGTGCAACCCAAAAATTGCGAGTGACTAACCCCCGAATCGAGAAATGAACCCCGGGTAGCTGAGGTAGCTGGGGGGAAGTCCTGGCATAATTATGGTCGTATTCCAGCAGTTGTGCATCATGCATAAATGTATATAATTCGCACAATCTACAATAAATATGCGCTGCAGGACATGAAACACCCCGGTGGAAGAGAGATAGCATGAAACGCAGGCAAAAATGAAATGTTTTTAGGGAAGGTACAACATACACATAAAAATAAAAAAAAAAAACAATCACAATTCACAATTCTGTCGGGTGTCGAAGTGCTTTGGGCACGCGACCAGCGACCAACGTTCATTTGTTGTTGCTGCTAATGTCCCTGGCCCAAGGACTAAGGACTGCGGACTGCGGACTGCTGACTGCAAACTGCGAATTGGTTCGTTGCACATACAGCGGCATGTGCGGCATGGAAATCACAATGCAACCAACCACCATAATCAGAAACCCCGAATCCCAGTGCCAGTGCCAAGTTACCCAGAAGTCGAAGGACTCTAGGGCCAGCAGGCCCAGCAATTCAAGCCGAAAATTTAGCCAGGTGCATTTCCAAACACCAAAGTATAGAACACGAGCCACATAGCAGCACCACTATGACAGTGGTTTTACAGTGAGCACTGGCTACGGGGGAACTACTATAAAGGGGGATAACGAATATTTAAGTACGACATGGCTATTTATTCAGAACAAAAGGGAAGTTTATTTTTTCAAAGTAAATAAATTAGTCCTTGAAACTAGTTCCATCGATAAGTGGCCCTCAGCTTGGCCAATCTTAGACTGTTAATTATTAGATTGATTATATAACCTTACCGAGTACCCACTGTACCTGCTCAAGCGTAGTGCGATTTCGATCCTGCTCGGCTCTGAGGCTGTTGCTGATTTCAAATAGGGTATAATTTTTTTTTTTATACGCCAAGTCCTTAGGGGTGGCAAACTGCACCCAGAATGATAAAGACTGGGCCGTAGAGGGGGGGCCGGGGAGAGGGAACTCCGCTGCCATATCCGCATGTCAGTCACAGTGCATGACTGTGCCTAGGGAGGGTGTTTCATGGCAGCGGCGGTGAAATATATAAAATATTTCATTTTTACCCCTTGGTTCACTTATCAGAATATGCACATAAAATTCCAATTGGACGCGTTCACCGCAAAAGGACGAAAAAGCGTGGAGGTGGCGGTATAAGTACAACAAAAAATATCCCTTCGCGTTTTTATACCCTAAGCCTGCCAAGATCCAGCACAGGATTCCCCTTTCAAGCTGCTGATGCACCGGGAAAAAAAGTTCCAACTTACCATTAAATGGAAAAATGACATAATGGTTATTCTTTTTAGATTTAAAAGACTTTAATTAATTGTCCTTAATATGATATTCCATCTAGAGTTTTAAAAGGAAGTATTGCAGTTTCTAGTATGAACCTCTTTTCAACATTTTATTAAATAATTTCGAAAGGATAATGGCTCGGAATTCATTACAAGTATAACCATTTCCCGCAGTGTCCTTTTAGCTGCTGTGTGAAAATTGCACGACTTGCGCTTCTGCTTTTGACAATAGCCTCACATTAACTAGTTTCCGCTGCACTCTGGCAAACCCAGACCCAATCCCAGTCCTATTTCCCAGCCAAATGCCAGTCCCACTTTTAATGAGTAACTGCAAAATGGAAACTTCATTACAAAAGCACCCCATTCAGCAGCATTGGCAGTAAATCCCCTTTCCCTTTGGTCCTTTTGGTCCCTGCCAGGGCCGTGCCGTGCCTACGCCCGTTGCCGCTTCCTGTTTGGTTTGTTTCAATTAAATCGCATGTGCGACCCTGCAACGAAACAGGCGCAGGATGGCACAGGACATACAAAACACAGGGACAGGTCTAGTCGAAACAGAGGCCCAGGACACATTGCAGGACACATGGCTCATCTGTTACTTAATCATGGCATTGCCATGGATACGCGTTCCTCTCCCATCCGTCCCATCGAATCGCACATCGCGAGGGTGGTCCATTTGAGCCCGACCTTTGAGCATCATCCAGTACGGTGATATTTATTGTTATTGCCCAGGGGGGTGGGTGGTCGGATTGGAGAGACCCGTCTTAAAGCCTACGTGGGACACCGATTCACTGGTATTTCTCAGGTCTCGAATCTCAAAAGAGCTTTTGTCCGCCATTCAAGTGGAAATGCATGAAATTCTTGATTGATATATGGGTGGGCTGTGACAGAATAATTGCGCTATGGAATACATTACAGGAATGATTTATGGCGATATATTTCAGGGGAGTTGTGTCGATTTTTTATACAGGTGCCATGTATTTGAAAAATAACAAATATTTAAGTTCCGTCGGGGAAATATATTTTCGATTCATACCCGATCTAATAATAATAATCGTAATTGTTACTTGGAGTTGTCCAAGTAGCATTGGTCCAACCAAACTGATACCTAATGATGGCATCCACGCCATTAATATTCACTCCCAGGCGTTGGAGTTCATTGGTAATGGCCTTTCCTTGGGCCGAGGCCAGGACCCTTTCGTAAGCTGGTCGCAAGGACACCAAACGGCGCCACAGTTCCGAGAGGAGTGGACTGGTCTGGGTGGCACTCGGTTCCAGCAGAGAGCGAATCAACTCCACAGGATACACTTGCGCGAATTCAGTTTCAAATCCTTGGACGCCATTGACCAGCTGCGACCAGAAGGGGTACTTATTGAACACCTTGATCTCCAGTTCCAGGTAGTCGAAGATCTTCAGGGAGCCCCCGGACAGGACCAGCTGCTGGGAGAGCCATTGCTGCAGTTGTCGCACTTCCGGTTGGTTGGCCAGTTGCCGGAAGAATCGATAGGCAGGCAGGGAATTGACGGCTCGGATCACGGCCTGGAAATCGGGGTCGTTCAAGAGATAGGCCTGGACCAGTTTCTCGATGTCGCTAATCGGTATCTGGCGGATGACGCCCTTCAACTCCAAGGCAAAGTTGCTGGCCGGAGCGGCGCTGACGGCTTGGCCAACGGGTCGTATTGGAGCCAGGAGAGCTGGCGAGGAATAGGCCACCAGGCAGCTGAGGACCAGACAAGCACAGCCAATGAACCGCATCCTGATCTTGGTGTGATTTCACAACTAGTTGGTTAAGCCGCCACACTTGCCACTTTTATAGGCCAACTGGTATTCTATGGCCAACTATGGTTATCTGGGCATCTGTTTGGGAATTAGCGGGCACAGTGAACACTCTTATCTGACAGCCCGGTAAACATTTGGCTTGTAAAAAAGATCTCTTCCAAGATTAAGGGAGTCTATTTACGACCCTTAGTCATAGTTTGTTCTTCGGGAAGATTCGTGAATGGTATCACGTCTGGTGAATAGGAAATCAGTGAAAGAGTTATTAAAAATGGTTTACAAACCCAAAAGATAAAATAGAGACTACCTTCATTAGAGGCCAAAAATATACCCTATATTTTCAATTACTATTTCTTCTCTACAAGTTCTAAAAAAAAAGAAATTTTTGGCTTGTTGGATGGCAATGTTTTGAACTCAAATACCAGAGATAACCAGAACAAAAGTATCCACCAAAGTAAGTAAATGACTTCAGAGTCAATAAATCGTGTTTTGTTTACCTGGAAATGCAAATTTGAAGCAACTTTTTATGGACAACATCCGACTTCCAAAAAAAAAGTTGTGACAGTCGAGATAAGAAATGAAAACAATTATTTAAACAAGAACATCACAAATAAATCAGAATAATTCATTGAAAAAGTGCTTACAAGAAGCTTATTATTTCAGTCGGGTTTTCAGAGTGGAGTACTAAAGACATTCTTTTATTTAAAAAAAAAGCCAACCGAATCATTAAATACAAAAGAGAACTATTCAGTTCCTCATCAGAGAACATCAAAGCAAATGTAAAGTTCAAGAATCTTGATTAAAAATCTCCAAACCCCTGGAAGGACCTCCTGGTCAAGTGCACAAATGTGAAATTATAGTAATAAACAGACATCTAGGATATGTACATTGATGGCCAGATGTGTGGGTTAATTAGTTAGTTAGTTACCTTCACTCGATCGCATTTCCTGCCCAGGACCAGACGACATTAGTTCCACTCGAAAGGAGAGTTGCGTTGGAATGCCAGGACTTACACGCAGATGCGAGGCTAATTAGGACTGGCCAGGACACGCCTCCTCCTCTGGAGAAACAAAAGAGAGAAATTCCAATTGAACACGAAACTGACAGATTTGCCATATAATTTTCGTTCCGAAAATTATCAAAAACCCAGCAAGAGTCTGTGTACTGGAGGATTTCAGGATTCGAAAAGTGATTGTCCTCGGGGGCGAGAAGCCACCCCAAAATTCTGGGCCGAGAGGGTGAACCGTTCGGTGAACAACAAATGTTGATTTTTGTCAGGGGGTTGAATTTTTAGTTGCAGGACGAGAGCATAAGCATTTCTAGTGGCCAGGGGCGATCGCATGTATGGTTTTATCGGAATTGGTGAGGGGAGTGGGATTGGGTTGTTCAAATACCTACTCCGAAGGCAGCTGCAATACCCACCCAAAAGCGGTGAATAAAATAGAATAGAAACATACCCCCTTGCAGTGCTTGATAAATCATGTGTAAAGGTATTTTTCGATCCCCGGCAAGCTAACTTTTTTGGCAGATTTTATTTATATCTTCCATATCCATAGATTGGCGGCAGCTGCAATCCATCCTGCAACGAACAACCCAGCCCAAATCCTGTGATGCTGGCAGCGAAAAAACCCCGACGGAATGTTGCCATGCATACGAAACACACGAAATAAAAAACAAACGTCCTTCGGACAGGACGAAGAAAATATTTCGTTTTTAATTGATTTGGCATGCTTCAATTTAACGCTTGGCTGCCACTTCCTCTTTTGCATGCGAGTCCTGTGCACGTGTCCTGCAGGAGATGGGGGTTGGAGCATTTTACATTTTTACTCAGTTTTCTTTTCTATAATTTTCAATATTTTTGTATCCTTGACGAACAAGAAACAGGCACTTCCGCCCAGTGACATGCCAATGAGTCAGAGGCCAAAACTCGGAAACCGAAAGGAACCTGAACCTGAGTCCTTATAGTTTTACAGCTACAGGTATGTCTTGGGGTAATTTCTTAACCCTCTAAGGCACACCTCCCCCTTTCCCCTTTTTGTGGCACGCGTCAAAGCAAAAGGGCGAGAAGTCAGTTTTTTTAGGGGTTGCAGTTGGGTTTTGTTTTTTTTTGCTTTCTTATAAGAAGCATTCCTTTGCCGGAAGAGCAAAGCAACACGTCCAAGACATTGTTGAGTCACCACTGAAATTATTATTGTCCTTCGTCCTTCCCCAGGCGCCCTTCCTTGGGCTTCACCCCTGTGCCGGCATTTATTTAATGAAAAGAACTGAGAACTTGCCTTTTTTCCAGCACGAGGATCAGCGTTCTTATCGGAGGCGCCTTCTTCGGGTCTTGTTCTTTTAGGGTCCTTTTCATTCATTCAGTCCCTCATTCATTCATTCGTCACTTAATTGAGATGTGAGGGAAGGAGGCTCAGGACCAAAGACGAAGAATAAATGTAAGGGAGAGGCGAGGAACCAAACCAGAACGAGCCCATAAAAGGGGCAATTCCTTTGGGCTGGTAAGTGCCAATTGTAGGTTTCACTTTAGGCTACAAATTGAAACGCCCCTCGCCAGGACCTCTTCCACACTTCCTTCGTCCTTTGTATATACCTTTTCTCGTTCTGTCCTGGCTTCCCCCTCGACCCTTCGTCCATATTTTTTTTTTCTCAGGGGGAAGCCATTAAATTGATTATAAGACATCGTTGAAATGTGTAAACTGTTTGGCCTCAGACATTCTGTCGCCGAGGGAAGTCCCCTTATTGTCTCCTTTTCTCTGTCTCGGTCTCCGTCTCCGTCTCGGTCTCGGTTTCTTGGTTCCTCAGATTCCTTTCCCTCTGTGTGTATGTGGGTTTTTGAAGGCGTGGCATAATTGAGTGAAGTCGAAGAAGCTGAGGAATTCAACTAATTAGAGGGGCAGGACATAGGTGTTGAGGGACCATTTAGAATGGTAATGGGTTCACCTCAAAGGGTTAATGAAGGTAACGGAGTCGTTGCTTGTTTTATGAAGAAATAGATGTGTCTGCGGCCCAGACGTTTTAAACTCAGCTGTAACCCAAGGTTATTATTCCCATTTCAAGAGTTTATTGGACGGCAGGGAGTCTTAAAACAGAGATATATTTAATGGATTAACTTGTCATTTAGAGTAGCTTGGGAGACAATACTTTCATGGACTGAAAAATATGGACAAAAATAAGGGGACAGCTAAGAGAATCATTTTTTAATCATAAAATTCCAATCCCATATTAAAAACATAAATTTTTATTATAAACCTTTAAGTTCGTTATAGGTACAATCGATTTTATATAAAATACATATCCTTAAATTCCTTTCCTTAAACAACAACTCAAAACTAGGCGTGTCAGAGTCGGTTACCGGGGCAAGTCCTCCTCAATAATTTGGTCCGACAGTTAGGCAATCAAATAAATAAAGGGAAAAATCAAATGCAAATTCATTCTATAGAGGTTCTTTGACTTTCTCCAACCCCACGGTTTCCTGTTTAGCCGGAAAAGTCAGCAGCTGCTGCCACCAGGACCTTTATATCGCAATCACTGATAGCATTTTGGTTACAACCCAGAAATCTGTCGGGAGCCTGTTTACGGCCCGTTGGCCAGGACACGTGGTGGTCTTGCATTAGCATATAGAGTATGGAAATTTGGAAAAAGGGCAGCGGGATGAAAGCTCCCTCTACAAATGAATAAAAAAAAAACCTATTTAAATGGGCCTCTATTAGGGAATACAAAGCAAACAGCGCAGGCGCAACTGGGGTCTCAAATTCAGGCACACAAACTGGGTTGGGCACGTTCCACGTTAAAATGAAAAAAAAATGGGTTTCCAAAGGGCCAACCCTGGTACTACACACATATATG
Source organism: Drosophila atripex (assembly GCA_035045925.1). NCBI lineage: Eukaryota > Metazoa > Arthropoda > Insecta > Diptera > Drosophilidae > Drosophila > Drosophila atripex. The sequence continues at coordinate 16,919,750 of JAWNOP010000012.1, read as the reverse complement.
GAGATAGCTGCAGGCATATCGGAGTACCAGCTGCCACCGCCGGCTTTGCCAAAAACGAGTTTATCCTTATCCAGTATTTAGAACTGGAGGTTTGTAACTCGCGTGCCGTCAGACCGCTTCCCTCCCCCTTTTCAGTTTTGAGCTCATTTCGTTGCTCATAAATAACAATGCAATGATCCCCAGGTATTTTTCACGTGTTTGGCACGTTTCACTCGATTTTCCGGTTCTCGATTCCCAATTCCCTGGCATTTTTCTCCACACACTTCCCCGCTAATCCCTCAGAAATAAGGTCGTTGGCTGAGGCACGCGTCCCTTTTGATAAATTGTGCTTTAAAGCGAAGGGCTCGACCTTCCATCCTAGAGGAGCTTTGACAAATGGCCAAAACAATTGCGCCTTCCAGGCCAACGCAAGACAAACAATTGTCTGGCTTATTGCTGGAATAAATCTTCATCGTCTGGTTCCTGATTTATTCATACTATATCAAGGTGAAGCAATTACATTTAGTCAGCCATGGTTATCGGACACGACCTGGGACCAATATCGCAGCTGGGCATGCTCAGGCGAGGAGGCAACATTTGGGGGCCCATCTGGGGGCATCCAAATATCCTGACACGGTGCAGGAAGAACTCCCAAAGGTCAAAGACATAACCACTGGCCGGGTGAAATGTGATCAGGGAACTGGAGCAGCCCGCTCGAATCGGAAAGTGGTTGATAAATAATTAAGTATGTTGTTTAAAAAGTTATACAAATAAATTAATCCAAAGGTATAATCAAGTTGCACGGCACACTCACCGCAGGCTTTAAGTAAACGGATTTTGAATATTTTGTCCATCGTTTTAAACCAGGTCTAATCCAATGCGACATCATTGTTAAAAATTACTGACTTTACTGACTATTAGTACAAAAATCTTCTTAAATTTCCCATGATCACAAACCAAAATTAATCATATGATTGTAGCCAATCATACTTATTTAAGTACTTCTCCAAGACATTATTCATAGACATATCATTATCCTTTTTATTTATAAATATGAGCTTATTGCATATATTTTTAACAACATCGGAAGCATCTTTTTTATTTATATAAAGCCTAGATGTTAAAATACACTGGAATAGTATTGCACTCTTAGTTATATATTTTACATTCCAGATTCTAATTAATCCGATGTCAGACTAGCTACATAGGCTGATGTTTCCGGCCTTATCAGCTATTTCGCTTCGCTTCTCCCCCATTTATCTGACATTAACCTTATTTAAGTCCTGATAAGCCGGGTTTTTGGTTATTTTCTTAAATTATAAAATTAGCAAAGTCTACCACAATTCAAAAATTCATTTGAAAATTCAACTGTTTATTTTTATCTGACATTCTTTTGGAATATGTGTTGACTCATTTATGAGTTTTTTAAATAATCTCTGATATAGTTTATTTCACATATTGCCTATTATAAGTATATTGCATTTCGTGGTCATTCATACCAAACCGAGTAAATCAACTTAACCGAAGCCTTTTAAAAGAGCTCAGCTCTTTGGGAAAGTAAATGGTGAAGTACCAAGACCAATTTAAAATTTTAAGAATTAAAACACGTAACATAAATAGAATTTTTAAATACGTTTTTATTTCATTCAATCGTTTTTATTATTTCAAGCCTGGGCTTTCTGGATATTATCGTTTAGGGTTTGAGATCCCTCCTTAATAACTTTAAGAAGGCTCTTGCCAGTCTCTTCCGCTTTCTTCTGGAACTCCTGCAAGAAATACATTTAAATTATATTAATATAACATTCTAAAAAACCCTTGGGAAAATAAGGATAAAAATAGGAATCATGTGAAAAAACGAGATTCCAAATGAGCCTAAATTCATGATAAAAGTATACTTTTTTTCATTTAAATATTTAATAATTTGAAGAAAAAAAGTCTTATGTCGTTTGAAATATATAATAAATAAATTTGAGTAAAAATAATAAAAAATATTAGCTATCTGAATATTTGTTTGGTTTTTTTTTTTTGGAAACTTACAGCAAACTTCTTGTCGTTGAAGTTTTCATTCAGAAACTTGACAGCATCATCAGCAATCTTTTTCAATCCATCCCCAATTGGGATAGACTCTTGACTGGGAACGCTAGCAGCCATGGCCATCTGAAAGTGAAATCCCTTAGTCAGGTCCCATCCTGGGAACAGTCCTTAAAGTTAACTTACGGCGAACAGAGCAAAGAGAAGGAAGAGCACAGCAATCTTGGCCATTTTCGGATTTTGGTTTTTTTTTCTGAGGTCTGTACTAGAGAACGTCGACTCGAAAACTGATTTGAAGTCCAGAAAACTATTCATAAAGTCACCTCGTTTTGCGTCGCTACTCGTCGCCCATAGCCTTGAAACATTTTAATCTAGACTCTAGATTGGAAGAAGCCACACGCACAATACGCCGAAATTTTATTTTATTCCACAATGTTCACTGAGCGAAATAAAATACTTGCGTGTGATTCTATAGCCTAGTAATTGAGAGTCCACTAAAACTGAGATCAACACTCATGTTAGGGTAAAATGTGAGTGTAGAGCGGAGGGAACAAAAAAAATTACATTTCAGTTATCAATATAGTTTTTGGTGCCTGCCCAGTGTTCTGTGACAGAAAAGCAAAGATTAACAAAATTTTTAATTTAATTTCTTAACCGCAGAACTCTCAAGGCTACAGATATTGTCATTATTAATTAAACATTCCAGTAACTAAATATTATAAATTAATTTTTATGTTATTTTTTTATTATTCTTATATTATACGCTTATTCTAAACAATATTCCTATTTTAAGAATATATTTTTAGTTCCAAGCTTTAACCGTGCCACGGATTATCAGTTTTCTGTTGAGCCCAAAATTGCAAACGCTCGTTGATTTGCCGGAAGCTTAATCGTGATGGGAGTGCTCTTTGGGGCAAATACAATCCGAAAACCTTTACGTAATAGAGAAAAAATTCAAAGAAATCGAACTCTATATCTCTGACATAATGGAATGTTATGGCCGAACTAGAGCAGCAATCGCTTTTCTGTAACAATGGGTGTATGGATTAATTGAATAAAAAGAAACATCATAATATTTATGAGAAAACATACATACATTCGGTTTGAAATAGAAATAATTTTCCAGCCAGTGGCCCGGCGGCCACTCTGGAAACATTTCCAGGGGACTGACGGGCAGGAAGCGGTGGTGTCCCTGAAAGTCCCGTGTATCTCCCGCTACCACGCCCACATCCTGCAGGCAACGACCGATCTGCATGTCCTCGGAGTCTCCGTTCAGCTTGCAGGTGGTGGTGCTGTTCATGGCAAACAAATTAAGGCGACGCAGGGCGTCGCGGCTGAGCACATAGCCCCCGCCCCCGGACATGTAGCCCTGGGAGAAAAACGCCTTGAACCGGCAACCAAAGTATACAGACGATTCGGGATCATAGGGATATAGAAACAGTCGCAGGTTCTCCATAACCACATAGCTGAAAGTGATGGCTTTTGAATTATACCATTTAGTATCTCTATTTAATTCTGACTTACGTATCATCGTCTGCCTTGAGAAACCAATCGAACTCATTAAGATAGTGCTGATGGGCATAGCCCATCCCACTGCGCACCTTCCAGTAGAGGTGCTCTCGTCCCTCGGACATGTTCAGCTTGAGCACCTCCAGCGTCTTATCCGTCTGGGTGCTCAGAAACAGCAGCTTGTTACAGCGGGAGCCCCAAGTCCTTTTGACACGATCCGCCTTTGAGCGATGTCTCGAGGGCATGGTCAGCACCAGACAGAGGATACGCACTTCGCGCCTAAGCCAAGTGGCTAGGTGTTCCTCTGTGGAAACTGGATACTTCAGCAGGGCCGCCTTGCCGCTCTCCTTAGCTGTATTTTCCCTCCAAAATTCAACAAAACTAAGGAAATCCGTGAGCTGCACTCCAATAATTAGGCCCAATATCAAGTACAGAGTATTCCGAATCATTGTCATGATTGGTGGGTACTGCGGAGCCATTATGTTCGAATTGGAGAGAACTTCCCCACTGTGATTAAGTGGTGTAGCGAATTCATTACGATTCCTAATTTACAATTCACGGACCATGGAGGTCTCAACTTCTCCCATTGTCAGTAGAAATCTTTGTTTCATAGAGGCGACTTCCTAATATCGCTTCTCCATCTACTTCAAAAATCCAAAGGGATTGATTAAAACGCCTATTTAACTCAGTCCTTTAGGTGTGTTTAATGCTTAACTCTAATAAGGTCTAACAATTGCCTTAAAATATCTTCTTGGAGTTGGTGGTTTTTTCTTTAGACCAGTATTGCATCTGGTTCTCTAGTTGCTTGGCTCCCAGCCTATATGGCAGTGACTTCTGGAATCCAGATACTCCAAATACCTTCAATCGATAGACCAGGAACTCGAACATATCAAACTCATGACTCTTAACGTAGTGCGAACTAATCGCTGTATTGGAACAAACATCCTCGGATTGCTAAGGTAAAACATAAAAATAGAAATATGAAATCAAATATAATTCATATTAGGCTTACAGGAGCATAGAAAGTTGTTTTGGGCCACCATCCGTCGGCGGGAAAGCTTGGCAGTAGATTCCTGAGGCCCATGGGCATAAAACGCTCGCGTCCCTCCTCGTCTCGGGAATCCCCTGCTACCACGCCCACATTCCTCAGGCAATACCCTATTTGCCGGTCCTCCGATCCTTGGTTCAAGGGACAAAAGTCGGTGTTGTTGAAAGCAAAAAGATTCAGTCGGCGTAGGGCATCGCGGCTTAGGACATAGCCAGCTCCCCCAGACATGTAGCCCTGGGGAAAGGAGGTCCGGAATTTGTGTCCAAAATAAAGCGCAGCCTCCGGATCGTACGGATACAAAAAGTAACGCAAATTTTCCATTATCACAAAGCTAAAGGGATTGAAGACTTGTTGAATAAATCGTTCAAAATATTGAGATCTTCTGCAAACTCACGTGTCATCATCCGCCTTGAGGAACCAGTCGTAATCCTCGCCATAGTTTTTGTAGACATACGCCATGGCCTTTCGGATCTTCGGATAGAGGTTGCTCCTGCCTTCTGGCACCCCCATATCAATGGCTCCCAGCTCCAGATCTGGCCGACTGCTGATGAAGATTAGCTTGTTGCACCGCTTGCCCCAAGTGCGTTTCACCCTCGAGGCCTTGGATTCGTGATTTTGCGGCATGGTCAACACCATGCAGAGCACCCGGGTTTCGTTGAACAGCCAATTGGAGAGTTCTTGCTCCGTCAGCAGCTGGGGTGTGGCCTCCTCCCCATCGATTTTGGTAATTGCCGTGCTTCCGAACCCGGAATCAGTCAGCTGGAAATACTCGAAGAGATCCGTCAGCTGGATACCGATGATGAGTCCCAGCACCAGGCAGAGCACATTGCGATACATTCCGAAAGTGTTCCCCAAACGGCGACTAAAGAGCAATCACTGGCATTTGTTTTTCTCCAAGAAGCGGAGGCGGAGGTGAGCGGATTGGAGTGGTTGCTGGTTTGGCTTGGTGGTGGCTCTTACAAAACGCTGGGGGGGAACAGCGACTGCATCGTGCGGTGGTTACGCTCATCGCCGCCAGCTGATCGAAGACTGTTCGGATGGCTCACTTCACAACCAGTACGAAGAGTCTTCTCCAAAGCACACGAAGAAACGGAATAGGTCTTCAGGTAATCTTACGGAACTTGATCGGAACTAAAGTTCAAGGTGAATAATGTTGCAGTCATAAAATAATAATTATGATAAATGACTTGGCACTCAATGTCAAAGACAAAGACCTTTAAAAGTTAATAAGCTTACTGGATTTTCTCGCAGTGCACTCTCTCAGCCCGGCTAAAACAAGTTTCTGACTTTCGGCTGTGATTGGCATTCCTAATGAGTCACATGTGGCGCGTCTGTCGCATTTCAGCAAATACTTCGAATAGTCAACAAATGGAAATCAAAACAGAAGACACTCGTTGGTCCAAATCAGAGGCCCTCTGGATGGATGAATCTGGACCCGCCGGCCATTATTATTAAGGCCAGGTATTATGATTTTTATATTTTTAGGCCGACCAACCGGTTTGAGGCCTCTTCTTGCCCCACTCTGGAATATATTAGCGCCTCTTTTTAATTTTTTTTCGCCCCCTTCGATCACCCACTTTAATCCTCTTGGCTTGTGGCAATGAAATCACTCGGTTTTTGTTTATTGCTAGATAATTTTCATTTCAATTCATTTCATTCGTTTGTGTTTAGTTTCTGACGTTACATTTTAATCCGCATGTTATAAACTTTTACTTAGTACAACTGAATTCGTTTTTAGAGTTTGTAGATTTACTTTAGCATGGGTTCGTTAGACTAAACGTGGACTAATTATTTTGCTTTTGCTTCAGTTTTGTTTTATATTTTCGCATTGCTAAACATCTAGTGTCTTGTTATTCTTTTTGTTTTTTCTTTTTTGTTATTTTTTAATTTATTATTTATTGTTTGTTTTGGCTAGCGCTCTTTGTTTACGTTTTTTTTTCGTTCGGCTAGCGACTTGGCTTTAGAAAACTTGGTTGGTTATAAAACGATTAATATTAGTTTGTCTGCTGGCTAAACGTACATACTTAGAGCTGCTCTTTATTTTCGGTTTACATTCTAGTTTTTTCTTATTATACGTTTAGTAAGTGCACTTGCCAATTTCTGTTTCTCTCCACACACTTCTCCTCAATCGCAACTCAATCGAAATAAACAAAAATTGTCCGGCAAAACTCAAATACAACAATTGGGGTTTCATTTTAACCTCTCCACGTCTAACAATACGCCATAGGTGTTAGTACATGTTTTTTTTTTGTTAGTTACACAGCCTTAGAAACTACTTACAAAATAAAACATTCCATAATTCGGGGACAACAAACAAAAAGACATACATAGCGCTGGAAAAGATTAGCCGTTAATTAAAAATTATTTTCGCTTAATTTCAAATTTTTTAAAACACACTCTTCGGGTTGGACACAACAGTAAAGCCGGTAGTAGATCCATAATAAAAATAAATTGAAACAAATTTTTTTTTAAAGGAGTATTCCATAATGTAACAATTAGGATTAAAAAAAAATGTATGAGAAAAGTTACAGTATTACGTCTTTAGTTTTATCATTAATTCTACATTTTTTTTGTATATGTTTGACATTTTTATTTAGTTTCAAAAATATATATAAATGGTAATTCGACTTTTTCAATCATTTTTTTTTTGTGTTTCTTGTTTGATTTTGTATAAATTGAATTTATATAGTTAAATATGTATGTTTGTGTTTTCGCTTTATAATGTTTATGGTTTTAGCTTGGCTTTAAACTACATATATATCAATATTATTATTATTGTTTTCTATATTCCTTTTCTTCAACATTTCCTGTTCTTTTTTTGTGGTTTCTTCCTTCGTAGTTTTAGGAACCTATTTGTAACTAGCAAAACGCAGACGCGTACAAGTGTCTATAAAAAATGTTTTCCTATAATTTGGCTTACAATTAGTTCATATGTGTATAACATCAAAATATATTTATATATGTATATAATATGTAGATTTATATAATATGGTTTCGCCTTTGTGATAATATACGTTGTAGATGTCAATGCATTCCTCTAGTACACAATTAGCCTAAGGATATTTTAGCAATTCTGCACACAATTAAAAACTCGAACTCGAAACTTAAGCGGATTACTGGTTAATATTTCATTCAAGTGCCAACACATTGCTTGTGGAAATACTCTACCACTGTCTAAAAGTATGCAATAAAATATTCTGGCCATTCAAAAACGTACTCGGGATGCAGTCATTAATTTTGAAAAATTATACAAAACTTAGGTTGAGTTCATAATTGATTACTTGGGTATTCCATTCTCGTTAAACCGCTGACTTTTACAAAGCTTTCTCACAAATCATTACGTTTTCTTATTTAATCATGTGGTTTTTTTTTTTTAGTTTTTAGATATTTTAACATTGGCACGATATCTATAAATAATATATATGCGTTTATATAGCTTAAGAAAATATATATATATATATATATGTGTGTATACGTTTGTTAGATAGAGATTAACTAGTATGATTGATTAGTTTTAGTTCTGACCCGATTACGAATAGTTATATTCTCCATTTAAATCATTCAGTTCCATCCCAGCGTAATTATCTATTATGATATACAAACTTTATGCCCTAAACCTAACGTGTATGTTCCAAGTAATGCGGACCCGAATATCAAAAAGGCAAACAACGAATTCAAGCTACAGACATTTTCCAAAAGTTTCACTAACTAGGATTAACATTTTTAGTATATGCGTAGATATATGAATTTGCCTGTATTAACTGAATGCGTTTAAAACTAAACAACATACAAAATAAATTACATAATGACCTCGCGCTTATATATCTGATTACAAATATACGAATTATCGCTATTTACAATTGTGGCCAAAATATCAGCACTGCAACTGAACAAAATAAAAAAAAATAACTGATTTTATCTTTTCAACATTAAAAAAAAAAAATACGTAGACTTACTTTGTAAATCTAATATCAATAAAAGATTGACAAAAAAAAATTTGTATACTTTTTATCTTCCACGAAAAAGTCTTTCAGACCAAGCTACTCTTTAAATTTTGGAAGTAATCGGCTTCCACTTTGACCACAACTGTCTATATTTAACCTGGTCCTAACTTATGTTTCTTTAAAGCATATTCAAAGCATTCCACATATTGTTGCTGGTGTTTCTGTTTAAATGCATTCTGCACACCGCGAAAATGATCAACTACAATATTGGTAAGTATTTACAGCTCTAACCGCTTGTCATAATATGGTTGGGATGGGGCGATCCTAACAACTAAGCACACACTCTAACCACTGATACAGATAGCCGGGAGCTCTTTGTGCTTCACAACAGAGAAAGGGAGAAGTTTTCGGATGTAGCTTTAGATTAAATGATAATATGCTCGCTGACTGCTGACTGCTGGCTAGCTTACAGAGTTCTCATGCATTTTCCCACACACCTACTCCTGTTCATATATTTTTGTTTTTTGTACAACGTTTTCGTTCGTTCTTATGCTTCTGCTGATCTTAAGTCTAGTCTAGCTTAGAGCTAAGTTCTCTCTCACACAATCGCACAATTACTTTGGACTTTGGGCTTAAATATATACCGCTCGAATATATCTAATTGTTAATTTGTATATGTATATGCATATAAAACAAACTTCGACTCGACTCGCAAACACTCTCGACTCATACGCACTGACCCAAAAATATATATATATATATATACGTTTATCTCCTAACACTTATAGTTCTGATTTTCGTAAGCTGCTGCGCTGCATCTGATTCACTTGTCGCCGGCGTTGGAGGAGGATGAGCTGCCCACCGGACCGGATCCTCCGCCGTTCGTCTGCTGATTCTGCGTCTGCTGGGGCAGGGTGTCCGAGCGACGATAGTAGAGAAGGTACGGCACCCGTGGAGCGTGCGGCTGGAGAACATTCTTCTCGCTGACCGGCTTCACCGAGCTGTCGTCATACCGCAGCCAGCTGCTGTAGCCAGAGTGGAACACATCGGTGATATAATGTCCCTTGGAGGCCTCCTTTCCGTCGTGGTAGACGACTGCAAAGAGGCGGTAGGCCCGCTGCTTCTGGGCGGTCTTCTTCGATCCAAGGATCTCTGCGAAATAGTGAAATGGATGATGAAAAGTGGACTTGAAAGAGTAGACTTTGACATACTGGCATCTATTTTCAGCTCCACGGGGAACTCGACCTTCTTAGTGATCTTTGTGCATCCATCCGATCGGTAGTCGAAGTACTTCAAATGCAATATCAGAACGACAGGCAGCTTCTCAAGAGTCATCTGCTGCCAGGCAACCACCTCCTGCTTGGTCTTGCTGCCGGTGACGCCCTCCAGCTGGTCACGACCGACCAGGATCTCCAAAGCCTCCTTGACCGAGGCAGCTTTCTGCAAGGATAGGCAATTATTAATTAAACAAAACTCTACAGTTGCAGGCTGAAGCAAATGTTTATGTTTTTGCCAGCTTATTAGGGAGAAAAATAGATAGACTCCCTGAAGAATAGCGGAGCAAGTGCATCGACCCCAAAGTTAAAAGCAAATGCCACCAGAACGGAGACAGTTGCCTAACCCAGACGGGGCCGATGGCATTTTCTCTGCCACGGACGTAACACAGACGCCAGCAAGTCTGCCGAAGAGTCTGTTGACTTGTCTGTGGACACAACTAAGTAGTTTCAATCCCAAGCTCACCTCAATGTTCAACTGAAGCGTGAAGAACGGCTGAATCACATCGGTGGAGTGCTCGCCCTCGCGCTGCAGCCGGGATCGCAGCTCTCCCCGGAAAATGTCGCTAACCGGAGTGCGTCCGAAGTCAGTCTGGCGGGTGACACTGCCCTTGTTGCGATTGTTGCATATCATCTGGTGGGAAGATTTTCAAACAATTGGAGCTCCTTGGAAGCTACTTTGTCCGAGACTTACCTGCCAAACATCGCCGCCATCCTCCGACTCGGACTGATCCTGGCCGTTCTGTTGGGCATTGGGCTTGTCAATCAGCTTGATAACCTGGAGGAAAAGATAGGACATCATTATTATTGTTATGTTTTTAGAAGATTATCTGCCACCAACCTCAAGCATCTCATCGTTAAGCTTGTTGAGCACATATCCCAGGAACTCCTCGGCATCCTCTTGGCGTCCCTCGACGTGCTCCTCACGACTGTCGTTCCACAGCTTGTAGATCTCAGTGGGCTCGAAGGCCATGTCGCACTGCAAGTCCGTGCCAACGAACTCGTCCTTTCCCTTGTTTTGGGAACCCTTGTTCAAAGTGTTGAGTCGCAGCCGCAAACCGCTGGGCAGCGATGAAAAGTTGGACATAAAGGACATCCTGAGCCGAAGAAAGGGATAATTATAATAAGTTTCTAAAGTATTTATGCAAAAAGTAAATGTTTGTGCCCCCAGTGGAATGTATCCTCAAACGATGATACTTTCGGTAAAAAGGGACACTTGCAACAATCCCAGTGTCGCATGGTTACCGCCAGAACGGAGGCAACCAGACAACACAGTCGGGATCATTGACGTTTCATCTTCCACGAACGTAACACAGACTCCGGCTGAGTGGCCAACGAGTCTGTTGACTTGTCTGTGGCTGGGATGTCCTCAATATCCTTCAACTTACATGGCGTTCACTGTGGGTGTCTTCACTTCGCTGAGGACCGCCGCTTGCTTGGGAATGGATCGCAGCAAGTTGTAGAACGGGGAGCAGCCCAGCAGGGCCTGCAGGATGGAGTTGATGTAGCAGTAGTTGGACCGGTTGGTCAGACCCCGCGGGCGCAGGCTGATCGGCGCAAAGTAGGTCTTGTGGCGGGTCAGATACTCCGCGTACTTGTTGGTCCACTCGTCCAGCTGCTGGGCAGGACGCACCACCTCTGGCTTCAGGGGCTTGACGGATACGGAGGCCGGACTGGGCAGCGAGGCGGGTACCGCTTGGGCGGATGCCGCCGAGTAGGAAAGAGTTCCGGGCGTAACCAGAGGAACTGTGGGCGCAGGAACTGGGGCTGGCAGCTGCGACTGCTGGTGGACAGTCAGCAAGGGAGTGCTCTGTGGTGGGGCCAGCTGGAGCTGGGGCGCGGTCACCGCCACCGGGACAGGCTGAGGCGGAGCCAGTTGCATCACGGGATGGGGCTGCTGCTGAGGAGGTTTGGTGGCTTCGTAGGGGGCCACCTTGGCCACCGGCTTGTTGCTGACGAACAAGCTGGCCCACGACAGTTGGGCGCTCTCGCCGCTGTTCTGCGACGCGGGTGGTGCGGGCGGCGCAAGATTCAGCGGCGGTTGCGGATTCGATGAACTGGGAGTGGATGCCACCACGGAGCTGAGGACCGGTGGCTCGTAGCTCTGGTGCTTTTTGGTCACATAGGACTTTGGTGGTGCTGTGGTGGTGGCTGCTACTGGAGCACTTGCCACTTGCGGCGGAGCAGCCACGGTTGCATTGCTGTTGCTGGTGTTGGTCTCCTGTTGGAATTGGTTCGGCGTGGCCGTTATGCTGGCCGTTGAGGTAGTTGCTGTTGTAATTGCCGCTGGGATGGCCGACGAAGCTGTCGAAGTGGTGGCTGGCCCAACTGACCCACTACCCTGTTGGCTGTTCTTCCTCTCCAGCGTGGGAGCTGTGCTGGCCACCGGTGATGATGGCACCTTCATGGTCCCATAGTTACGAACTTGCGGCTGATTGTTGCCACTGATGCTGTTGTTGTTGTTCAAGCTACTGTTGCTGTTGTAATTGTTCTGATTGTGGTAGTGTTGCTGCTGGTGCTGGTTCTGGTAGTGTTGCTGATTGGTGAACGTCTTGGTGGTGTGACTATAATTGCTCTTTTGGTTAACAGTTGTCGCTGATCCACCAACACCCACGCCCACTCCCACTCCCACCCCCACTCCTGTTCCCGGACCGTTCACGCTGTTCGGAGAGGCTGTGACCGAAACCGATTGCGTTGACTTCTTGTGCTGGGCAGAGTTCGTCCAGGACATGGTCTTGGTGGTCTGGATGCCAGTGTCGCTGCTGTTGCTGTTGCTGTGCTGGTGGTGGTGGTGATTGTATTCCGAGGAGTACTTGCGACGCACCTGGTGCTGCTGTGCTTGATTGTATTGCTGTGGCGGCTTACGCTGTGGTTGCGGTTGCTGCTGTTGCTGTTGGTGTTGCTGTTGCAGATGATGTTGCTCATGGTAGCTGGACTGTTGTTGCTGTGGGGGCGGCTGGTGTTGGTGCTGCTGCTGCTGCTGCTGCACCACCGGCGATGTTTGCTGCTGCTGGTGTTGCTGTGGTGCTGGAGGCTGGTGTTGCAGTTGAGGTGCCACTGTTGCTACGACAAGGTTTGGCACTTTCGTTGTCTGTTTTTCAATCTGCTGTTGCGGCAATGGTTGCTGCTGCACCTGCTGCTGCTGCTGCTGATGGTAGTCCTGATCTAATTGCTGTTGCTTCTCATCCAGGGCCACCGCCTCCTTGTTGTTGTTTATCAAATTTTTATCAACTGGAATGGAAGAAAACATACATACAGACAAAAGAATACAGATCAGTGGTGCATGGCACTAAACTCAATTGCTGGCCGCTAAACAATTTACAAACTCATCGTAATTGGCGCCAATTGAAGCTAAATGCCAGGCACAAATGCTAATAACTTCAACTGCCTCTGTCGCACCATAATTTTGGGAGCCTCTTCGGGCAATTAACTCTTAATTAAGAGGACGCTTCAATTGTTTTGTTATTTTCGAGGAATCTATAGCCAGAGTCAATATTTGGGATTGCTAATCAATCTGCATATGGAAACAATGGGCAAGTAGGCGTTCAAACATGCCCCCCTTTTTCCGGATTGAAAAATATATATATCATGTCCATATATACATTGTGGGATAGATAGCCGTCAGCATTGTTCTCTCATGCCCGGTCCTCTTCTGATATTTGTGCCGATAAGCGGGCCATCGATTGCCGCTATCAGTGCAAATAGAAAACATAACTAATCCATGTCATACTCGAGTGGGAAATAACAACAAGGGAGTAGTAGTATACTCGGTCGGGGGTTCGATCCAAATTGTTATTAAATCGCCATCTGATGGCCTGTTGCTATGTGTTTGAACTTCGCACTTCGCCAACTGGATAAGGGCCAGGGAACGATAAAAAAAAAAAAAAAAAAAACAGAAAAAACAGAAACCAGGTTGAAATCACATATCCGATTTGGGAGAAGCTTAAACAAATTGTACTTTACTGAACCTGATACTGAACTATTTTATAATAAAGTTGAGAAATGTGGATAAATTATGAAATTAAATATAAAATTTCCCGGAATTTCTAGGCTGGTACTTCACTCCATAAGTAATTATTGATTTAATTACACACTTGTTGGTTTTCTGATTTATTGAGACATTGTTTTATGATAATTGACAGAACCCCATTTTCTCTTAATCTCTAATGAATAGCTTTTCCATTTATTTACATACCTCTGAGTAGTTTACCCGCTCGAGCCCAAAATATACAGAATAAGATTCAAATAAAAACAAAGAAACTAGTTTGTTTCGGAAAATGGAGACAACTTTCCCAGGGCAGCCTGTAGTCGTTGCTTTATCATAATTATGGCACTTAGAACGTGCTAAAACTGGAGGCATATCCCATATATTTAAACAGCTCCTTGCGATTGTCTATTTAAGTTCGAATTAGACCCGATCCACTAACTGAATGCCCTCGAACCGGGCGGCACAGCCTGCTCCGGCAATTGGTAGGCGGTGCTAAACGCCCATTTAAAAGCATCATATGACAATGGGATCAAAAAAAAAAATTAAGGAGAGATGCCTCCCTTTTAGATATTCCGAGTGTATGATAATTAATTTCAATTAGCGTCTAACAAGTCGAGTGGCAAGTGTGTGCGGTGTTATTCAATAAATGTAATAAATATAGGCTGAAATCGAGCAGATCGAGAGCAAACAGAGTATGCTATGGAAACAGAGATTAATGCATTAAAAATAGTTATATTATACAGTCGCGAGAGATAGAGAAATGTGTGCCAGGGTGTCAGTTTTGGGTGAAATAGCAACAGCTTATAAACTGGTTGCCATAACGATTCAATGAAGCAATAGGAGTAGAAATTATAGATCTACCAAGTCTCTTTAAACATAAAATTTTAAAATATTTATAGAGTTGTATATTAATCTATTTGCATATTTTTATTAAATTAATGTCTAATATCTTATCATCCCCCCCACTTTGATGCTATTATTACGATCGCAGGTGTAGGTGTCACAAGGTTGGATGGATAATTACAGACATGAGTGCACAGGTAAATTGCAATAAGTTGACTGCCACAGCAACCAAGCAAACAAGGAAACTGTCAGGCACGAACCAACAACAATTGTAACACACAACAATGGCATTAGAGAACGCAGCGGGACTGTACTTAATTTCCATTTGTTATTCCATGAGATACAAGAAATTGTTTGGGGGAGAGAGCGATACAATTTCAATCCATTAGATACATCACAGACTTTGTTTCAATTTCTTAACGAAAACCGCTTTCGGTTTCATTGGTTAGACAAGCACACACTCGTCTGTATAACACGTATAACAGAGTTGGCCCCCGCCAAGCTTCATTAATTCAAATGAATTTGTTTTCCATTCTCGAATTGCAATAACAAAAAAAATAAATGAAACAAGATTTTGTAATTGTTCTCTTAAGTTCGAAAATAAACAACATAAATGGGTCAAATTTTTGGGTTTATTATTATTACCACTTCCCCCCCCTGTCAATTCAATCCCCCCTAGGAAATCATTTGTGGCTGTTATTGAAAGCGCGACTTTATTCAATTTTTTTATTAGCTAGCAACTGGGGAAAAGTGACTAATTTATGCTTATTGAGCTTCGATACGACATGGAAACATTTCAATTGAAGATTTGAGTGAAAAAGTAAACAACTTTTGGAGAAACAAAACACAAAGAAGGCACTATCAGCAGAGCAATGGCCACAAAGAAATTCTTACTTTATCTCACAATGCAACTCTATGCCAACTGCGCCCTAATCGCTTTTTTACTCCAAACTGACTCATAAAAATCAAGACTGAAGAAAAACAAACCAAAGTTCAGCCAAAGAATAAAATAAAATGCAACTATAACATTTTATTAATTCTTCCTAAAACCTGAAAACAAAAAGATGATTTGTCATTGGCCTACTGGGCGTATACGTAATGTGAGTCAGTCGATGGCTAGCTGGCTGATTTAAGTGACCCGTGAGCCGTTTAACGAGCTTCTTCCATACTCGACCGCCTTTTCCCAGCACTCTTTAACTGGCGCTGCTCCATTGAAATTGAAATTGATAAGTAATCTACTCAAGCGTTGGATCACTAAAAACAATACAGAAAAGAACACAATCGAGTAGAGCTGGGCAGAATGAGCACACTGTATATTGCCTGGCAACAGAGCCAAAAACGAATTGTGGCCGATGTTGCCGCAGCAATTCAATTGAATTCATTTGTGTCAATTTACAATAAATAATACCCAAAGAATAAAAGACAAACTAGGGGCAGAGAAGACTAAAGACTAGCGACAATAGGGGGAATTGAGTGCAAATGAAAATTGCATAATTGTATGAGCCGGGCAGGCGACCTTCGCATCACTACGCCACTACTGAGAGCCAAATAATAAACAAACAAGCTAGAAAGTTTTTCTGGCCCAGGCACCTTATCGGAAGATTATTAAAGGCCTTGATAAGCATCGAATGATGCCAAAAGCCCAAAGAAATTAAGGTAAAGTTACTGCTGAGAAAGCCAAGGACAGGTGCCTGAGGAGTCTTGTGTATCCTTCAGGCCACCCACTGCCACAGAGCGAGGCACATTAACATATAAATGGATACAAGAAAGAGGTGACTTTTAGGGCTGAACTAAAGATAAAATAATTTTAAAAAAATATACTAAAAATGAGCTAGACATTTTAAAATACATTTAAAATAAATCGTTATGTTTATTTTCTTATTTGTTTATTGATTTATAATTTATAGTCGCTTGTAACAAAATTTTCTTCAACTCTGACAGCCTGTATCTCTGTATCTAGTATCTCTAGTATCTACTAGATACAGCCCCGAAGCGGAGGCCAGGCTCAAAGCTACAGCTACGAGCTACTGCCGCTGCATACCAAGCAAAGCAACAAGTTGAGTTGCAATAACAACGAGGGTAGCAAAAAAAAACAGCAGCAGCAAGGTGAAAACACAGGCAGTTCTCTAGTCAGAACAGTCAGAGCAACAGAAACTGCGTCATTTTGAAAACACAATATTCCACACAAAAGCTGTATTTTGTGATTCTCCGACTCTGGCAGTAAGCAGCCAATGTCTATGTGTTTGAGTTTATATCGCAATGCACATGTAAGAGCAGAAAAGCAGCGATGTCAGCGTAAAAAACGCTTAGCTGGGAAACAAAGCGAGCACTGCCACACGTCGTATGCGCAATTTTCATTTTCATTAACAAAGACAGCAGGCAGGAGGCGCATCTAGGAGACGGAAAGGGGCGAAATTAAATAAATTGAAGAGTCATTGCTGGTTCATTCAACCTTATGGAACGAAGAAATGAACGAAAGAAAGAACGCTCTTGGCCATCTTGAAGATGCATTCTGCTCTCTTGTTCTCGGGGAATAGTTCAAGGATACCTCCTTGCACTGACAAAAAAAAAATTAGCAACAGTTCAATGATTTCATGACGGCACAGTTCAATGGTTTCATTGCTTCGTCGTACAATGTTCCCTTCCATCCATCTCTTGTAATGTGATTTTGACAAATTGTCATCTGGGACATTATTTTTCGAATTATAATTTAAATTCGGCGTGTAAATGGGTTGGGAAAAGAATCGCTTTATTCACTTGTTCTTCGCCCACATTCCACTTGGTTGCATTCGGATTTTTGGCACCGAATTCAACCCGAAATTGTGTTCTTAAATGGGGCAACTAATTCACTAAAGACACCTGCTTTCCTTTTTATTTTTTTAATCCTATTGTTTTTTTTTTTTTTAGATTGCAGTAACTACGTTATAGGGAAACTTGTTCCACGTGTCCTGCTGTTTTGCATTTCGTGCGCCATGCATTTTTAATGTAAATCGAAACCCAAACCCCCATCGCGCCCTGGCACGCACTGGCAAAGCGGTATAACATATAACAGTTTTGTCCCGATTAGGTTTCAGTCCGGTCTGCGTTAAGTGAGATTATGGGCCAAGATTGTAGGAGGCGTTGGCCATTTGAGTAATTCGTAATTCGAAATGCGTAATGCTTTAATAGCAGACCCGGGGACACAAATCAAGTTAAGGAAGAAATGCAGGAAACGAGGCACAGTGGCGCCCTCTAGTGATGACCCACAATATCAACCATTTGTGTGTGTGTGTGTGGTTCACATGGAATTTTTATGAATGACATTGACCAGCCACCCAAGACAAGGAACTGCACCCATTCCCACCCTTCTTGTGGGATAAGAGAAATCTGTAAAGAGAGCGCCCAAGAAGAATCTCTTAAGGTAGATAAGACGGAAAAGGAAAGAAGCAGCAACAAAGTGCTAACCAAGCCAGACCAAAAACTGTTATAAACCAGAAGGTGAAAACACCACATTTTACGATTCTACGGCCTGGCAACAGCCAACAAAAAAACAGAAAAACAAAACAACAAAAAAGGCAAAAAGATGATAAACAAACCACTAAACAATCTGCTCCCAATCCCAGAAATATCTCAAAAATCGTCGCCTTATCAACTCAACTCCGTGTCGAATGCAGTTTATTATATAGGTGAGCCAACTGTTGAGATAACTGTTAAGATAATGCTGGGGGGGATTATACAATTTGTCGGCGCCTAAAAGGCGGCAGACGAAAATAACACTTTCCCCCACGCCCCCACTTTACGACTTTAGGCAGTACGACTTTAAAAGCGGAAGTGGTTCTCTGAAAGACGTGCCCCGAAATACAAGCTTAAACAAGTTTGTACTCTTTTTTTAATTAAAAATTATTCTAGAAACTTGTTCTCTGAATATCCTTCTGCCTTTAATATCCTTAGCTCTTCGATTGGAGGCAACGGAAATGTCCTGGTAATACAATTTCCTTCGCATAACTGTGGCGTGGGCTTTGAAAAGTAAAAGTCTTCAGTTAGAGGGCGCATAGTTAACCTTTAACCTAAATCGCAACTAAAGAGCAACAGTTTCGCCGCTCTTTGGTTCGCCAACTGGCCTACATCCGTTATACGTTAGAACAGTAGCCACCACATGGCGCACCAGGCGGCTACCGGTTTTTCTGGCTTTTCTTCGGCAAGAAAACAAAAGCAAAAGCACAAAAAAAAGACAAAGGAAAAATAAAATAAAAAGCAAGATAGTGAGAAAATAAAAGACAACCCTTAGGCAAAGAGGGGTTGTTTCACTCTCTCGGCCTTTGTTTTTGTTTCTTGGGCAGAACGGCAATCAGCTGTTTTTGGTGGAGAGAGAACCACCCCCTGAGAGCAGGCGAGCGGAAGTGTGGAGCTTGCGCTCTGTGAGCTTGAACTTCAAATGCATTGTGACAGAGAGAACGAAAGAGAGAATGTTTTTACAAAAAAAAAATTTGAATTTGTCTTTGTATATCGTATAACAGTCGCTGGTTACGACGAGGAATTTTCATTTTCATTTCGCAGCGGACGGCGCAGCAGTCAAGAACTATATATCGGACTATAAATCGGGAATCGAATCAGATTGTTATTTGCGCTGCTCGAATTCTGACACTCTCCACTGAAAATACACAAAAAAAAAGGGGAAAAAAACTGCACTGAAATGTTGCTGAAAATGCAACTGCAGCTAAACGTGGCCGAGTGGGTGTGATTGTGTGCGGTTTTGGGTTTTGAGTGATTCCACCCGTGTGGCGAACGACAAACAGCAATTTTTATCGATCACACGCTCCACACACTACTCTTTTCTGCTTTTCTGATTTTCTGCCTCTCCAATCGAATTTCAAAGCTCTGCACTTCAGCAACAAAAATCGGAAAATTATACAATTGCATTCGCAACTACGACGTATACGTACCACGTACCACATACCAAGTACAGCGAACAGTGAACAGCGTACAGCACCCCCGAAAATCACAAATCGCAAACGCAAAAGCAAAGCCATCGGCAAAGGCAAAAGCAAGAAAAAAATAAAGTCAAATTCAAAGGCAGCAACAAAATACAACAAAAAAAGCCAGGAAAACAAACATTTCTGTAGTGACCTCAGCTGCAGCAGATGCAAGTGCAAGTGCAACTGCCAAAGTTAAAAATACACAAAAAATAAATACAAAAGCACAAAAAGCATAAAACGTGGGAAAAGTAAAAATATTCCTTCAAATTAAATTAAAGCCAGCACAAGCCGAAAAAAACCTCAAATCCAAAAGCTGAATAATAATTTATAAATAAAATACAAATATTTGCTTAATTATAAGCAGCGCTGCTTTTTTATCGCGTTTATCAAACTAAACAAAAATAAAAAAAATAACACAAAAATAAAAACAAAAACGTCAAAATAAAAACTCAATAACAATTGACAACAAAAAGCACACACACACACAAAGACACAAAGAGACACAGACACGGTTCAGAGCAAGGAGCACAGTTATTCTAACTGCAGCTGGGAGAGTGGGAGAGCAATTAAGAGAGAGTACGAAGCCCACTCAAGATAAAACTAGTGCTCCCCATCGCTGCTCCACCACTGCTTTTCCGCTGCCGTTTCAATTCTCACGCGGGCAGCGAAGCCAATCGGACGTTCTCGCCTCCCACCTCCATCCGCCACATCGCCACTCCGCGCGCCGCTTCGCACTTCGCTCTTCCTCTTCGGGCTCCTGACCGCGTGTGTGCGAAAAGTAAGAGAAGGAGGAGCCACCCATCATCATGGTGGACATCAACACTTCGAATCCCGGCGGAAATGCCGGAACAGCCGGAACTGTCAATTCAGCCTCCTCCGCCCGACTGCGACGCTTCGATCGGACGGACAGCGAACTGGCCTGCGAGGAGGCCGCCCGCCTGACGGCCGAACAGAGTCCGGATGACGAGGACAACCAGAATGGCAACGAGGAGGAGGAGGAAGACGACGACGAAGTGAGTGACTATGGGGAGCTGCCGCCTCCGCCGGACGGAGGCTACGGATGGGTCATCTGCTTCGCCAGCTTCATGTGCAACATGATAGTTGACGGCATCGCCTACACCTTTGGCATCTTCCTGGAGGAGTTCGTCAACTACTTCCACGAGGGCAAGGGCACCGTCGCCTGGGTGGGCAGCCTCCTGTCCGGAGTGTACCTCAGTGCCGGGCCCATAGTCTCCGCCCTGGCCAACAAGTACGGCTGCCGGGCGGTGTGCATCGCGGGCAGCATTATCGCCTGCATCGCCTTCGTCCTGAGCACCTTCAGCTCCTCGGTGGGCATGCTGATGGCCACCTACGGATTCCTGGGAGGCTTCGGATTCGGAATGATCTACCTTCCGGCCGTGGTTGCCGTGGGCTACTACTTCGAGACCAAGCGGAGTCTGGCCACCGGAATCGCCGTTTGTGGCTCTGGCTTCGGCACCTTCGCCTTCGCCCCCCTGGCCACCTACCTCCTGGGCGAGTACGGCTGGAAGAACGCCCTCCTCATCTTCGCCGGCATGATCCTGAACTGTGCCATCTTCGGTGCCATGATGCGACCCCTCACCTACCCCAAGAAGAAGAAGGTCAAGCCCCTGATGCAGCGGATGTACGAGGAGAAGCAGCTCCAGCTGGAACGAGGCTCGTTCGCCGGATCCCACTTCATGGTCCAGTTGCCCGACGGCACCATGGAGCGGAAGCTGAAGATGCCCCTCAACGCCGATCCCGGAGTGCACTCGAGCCTCAATCTGGAGCTGCTGGCTCAGCAGGCGGGAGGTGGCGGCCTGCATCCCGTCTCCACGCTGCCCACGATCACTGAATCCAAGGTGGTGGACGTCCATCGGCAGAACGGCGCCCAGTCGCCGCCGAATGGCGATAGCAACGGACAACTGTCGGCCCGCTCGGCCGCCGGAGGACGACGCCCGCACAGAAACTCGGAAACGGATGGCAGCCCCTACCACTCCCAGGACGCCATGACCCGGAACGCCTCTCAGCCCGCCTTCCTCGCCGGCGACCATCAGAGTTTGCCCAAAAATGGATCTGTTCCCTCGTTCAGTCGCGTCAGGAAGACATCCGCTTCGGAGCGCTACCAGCCGTCGCTGGCGGCGATTCGGGCATCTTCCCGGGGCGACTTGGAGGCTGGCGGCGCTGGAGGGGATTACGCCTCGTCTAAGCTGTCGCTCTCGCAGCGCCAGGGCAGCCAGTCGGGCAGCAGCGGACGGATGGTGCGACCCATGTCCCGCAAGGACATCTTCTACTCGGGCTCGGTGACCAACCTGCCGCAATACCAGTCCCAGAAGTCGCTGACCAACTACCGGAACTCCGTCCTGTCGCTGACAAAGTACGAGAAGAGCATGCAGAGCGTGGCCAAGTTGGATCCGCTGGCAGAGGCCGAGAAGCACCGCGAGGAGTACGACCTCTGCCCCTGCTTGGCCATACCCGACTCGGTCAAGTCAGTGGTGAACACCATGCTGGACGTGAGCCTCCTGAAGGACCCAGTCTTCATGCTGATCGGAGTGTCGAATATATTCGGAATGGCGGGACTATATGTTCCGTTCGTCTACCTGGTGGACGCGGCCCGGGAGCACAACATTGAGAAGAACGACGCCGCCATGCTGATCTCCATCATCGGCATCACCAACACGGTGGGCCGAGTGGTGTGCGGATGGGTGGCGGACCTGCCGCAAGTCAACTCCCTGCTGCTGAACAACTGCTGCCTCCTGGTGTCCACCGTGGCAGTGACCCTCACCCCCCTCTGCTACAGCTACACGGCCTACATCGTCATGTCCATATTCTTCGGACTGGCCATCTCCGGCTACATCTCGCTGACGTCAATTATCCTGGTCGACCTGCTCGGCCTGGACAAGCTCACAAACGCCTTCGGCCTACTGATCCTCTTCAGAGGATTCGCCGCCCTGATCGGAACACCTCTGGCGGGCGCCATCTACGACCTGACGCACACCTACGACCTGCCCTTCTACATGGCCGGCGCCCTGTTCGCCATCTCGACGGCCACCAGCTTCCTGGCCCCCTGCCTGAAGCGGTGCAGCGGCTCCGAGGAGACACCCGTCCACGTGGAGACCCTCACGCCCATCGACGAGGAGCAGGGCGAGGATGCCGAGGACGACGAGGATCAGCCCATCACTATTGTGCCGAAGATCATCAAGACCCTGGCGAGTCCCCAGCAGGAGGAAGGACATCCGCAGTTCCCCCAGAAAACCAATGAGTCCAAGCTCTAAATGGGATTCCAGGATCCAAGGACCGTGAGAGAGAAGCGTGAGAAGATGAATTTAGGGGAGGGGTAGAAAGGGGGCTTAGAAAGGGGGAGGGGTGGTAACCCTTGAGGGGGGGCTCAAGATCCGGATAAATATTTTTCTATTTACTTATACAGCAGAGATGGATAAGAAAGGGAGGAGAAGGATAAGAAGGAGAAGATCTAAGATCGAGCGCACCTATTATACAAAACAAAAAAATAAAATAAAAACAAGAGGAGAAAATCCATGATCCATTATACCACTAGGAGTACGAGAAGGAGCTACAAGGAGAACTCACTCAGCTT
Organism: Drosophila atripex; assembly: GCA_035045925.1. Lineage (NCBI taxonomy): Eukaryota > Metazoa > Arthropoda > Insecta > Diptera > Drosophilidae > Drosophila > Drosophila atripex. Next base: position 16,896,587 of record JAWNOP010000012.1, on the reverse strand, counting down.
AGCTTGCGATAAGATAAAAAAAAAAAACAAAACGGAAAACCTTCGGCTATATTTAAAAATATATAAAATATACTACGCTCATAAAATAGCGATCGATAACTGATAGTGATCGATAGTAGATTGCAACTGTTATACAGCAACCACAAAAAATATTGTAAAGAAACTTCTATTATTATTATTTGTTTGTTATTAAAAACCTACGATTACTATGATTACCATTATTATTATTATTATTATAAAAATTAAAGATTATTGTGTGTACTGTACTACTACGATTTATAGAGTTGTTGGCCAGGTGTTATATAAATGTGTCATACTGTACCGTAGCGATCTATAGCGTAGTGGCCCGAAAAAAAAAACAAATACATTTTCTATTTTTTAAGACAACTATGGGAGAACTGAAATTGTTTTCAATTTTAACTAATCATTTAGGCGGAAACTCGGAATACAAATTTACGGCTCAGTTTTTGTGAATTAATGTTACTAACCACAGTCCAGCAACAGAACTTCTAAGGCTTGTGCGAGTCTGTTTTTTAAAAAACATTAAAACTATAATATTTTACCGCAGAAGCTCTACACAAATAAGCAATGAAGTAAGTGAAGTTCTATGCTAAAATACAATTAAAAATAAAACATTGTTCACGCGGCTACTAAATAATAACACAAGAAATATATTCTAAATCTGTTATACGCATAAGGACGAGGGCAAGAAACAAGGATTACGAATGGAAAACACATCAAAATAAAGATTTAGAACAATAAGTGTTGAAGGAATGAGGCAGAGAGAGAGAGAGAGAGGCCAGTAAATAGAAATAAAAACAAATTGCCATAAATTTAAAAAGTATGAAAGATTTTTCAATGGGTGGGCCTGACATACAAGTACTACCTGTTATACTATCTTGAGAATAATTAATTTCCAGAAAACCCCTAAACTAGAACTTGTAAACAAAGTATGGTAATCCCTAAGGAAATATTTAGAAAGGAATAAGTCATCATATCAAGTGGGAACTCGTGGAGAACTTAAGGTGAGGTGGAAACTTAATCTCCCCGGAGAGAGTCGATCGATCAGAGGTACGCCTTGGGCTTAGGGCCCTAAGGCGCTGTTGTCGAGGTTCTCAAGGAAATCAGATCACGGCGTGCTTAGTGGCACTGGCACTGGCACTGGTCGTAAAGCCCGCTCCAAATGATTAGGCTAATCAATGGGTCGCAGTCGAATTATGGCTGCACTCAACCAATCATTACTAGCTAGTGATATCGGTTATCAATCTGGTCTATGGTCTATGGTCTGTGAATAAATACTTGTGGGTATCAGTATCTGTATTATTTCTGCCAACGGAACGGGCCAGTTGCACGAGCCAAGTGCTGCGAAAACAATAAAATATAAGTTCTCTGGCAGACAAGGCTGATTCAGGCCCTTGAAACAGGTACAGGTAATTCAAATACAGGTCAAAAAGCAATCAGTTTATAGCCCAGTCTATAGCTTTTCAAACTATTATTTTTTTTATAATTATTTCCACAGTCAAGGTTGGAAAAATAAAGCATTAATTTGTAAACAAACTATTCCTGAGAAAATCAGGATATTAGATTTCTCAGAAAGAATCCCTGCACTATCAGATACACCCTCCATTACTCCATAGTGGTCACAAGTGGTTTCCACGACTGCCTCCAAGTCGCCGCTCAGACTGTCGGTTGATAAGCGGGAACGAGGCACATACATACACCAAACAAACAACCAACAGCAGAAGGCTGGACGGCAGCCACTTGTGCTGCTGATTGGAGAGTGTCACAGTGGTGGGTGGTTGGGTGGCTGGTGGGCACTACAAAGTGGTCAGCAAACACCTGTTGGTGGAACAACAACACCTGTCGGGGGGATGAAACCCAAGCCGAAATCCCAGCCCCAAAACAAATGGCAGCGGCGTGGCAACAAGCTGGCCGAATAATTAAGAACCACTAGCATGGCCAGCAAACCACAGACTGTGTGTGTGTGTGGTGGTGGTGTAGTTGCCATAGAATATCATGTGACAATACCTGAGAGCGTAATACAAGACGGGAAAGTGTACTCGCGTGTAGAAATATAGAAAAATAAATGCCAGGAAAGCAAAAGTAAGCGAAAACTGCATATAAACACGGCGAACAGGCGACGTTATCGAAGGCGCGGCGTGAAGAATTTGCAAAATTCAAGCTACTTCATGGAGGGAGGGCAGCCAGAAACTCAAATACCCTACACTCTGGCTTTGATGAACTCGGAAATAGTTGTGTTCAGAGGATTTATCTCGAAGAAATGGCAGACTTGCTGGTAAACAATAACAAGATAATAAAAAAAAACTATATATATAATATATATAAATATAATATAATCACTCAATGATAGGGTAGGGTATCTGCTGAATTGGCAGTTGAACCTTATCAGCAAGTATCGGACAAATTAAGTTTAGATTAAATGCGAGCCAAAGAGGGAGCCACTTGTGAGTCTGAATAATAAATCAAAAGAAAAGTTTAAGGAACTCTCTTAAATAACAACTATTCGGATTAGACTGTCGCTAATAGCTAAGGGCTATTATTTAAAGATTCTCGAATAACTAACAATTAAAATTATCTCTTTAAACTTATTCTGACTCATTCTGAATGAGATTATTAAGCATTTTCCTTTGAAACGTTATATTATAAACTGATAATGGAGCTGATGTTTAAAGTCCAACTACCCCGTTGCAGATAAACAAAGTGAATGAATATTTAAAAGCTATTAGCTCCTAATAGAGCTCAGAATCACTTACCCAGTGGCTCCTGTGGCTGCTGCTGCTGCTGGGGAGTTGGTGTTTGAGCCTGTGGAGGAGGAGCCTGAACCAGCTGCGGTTGCTGCTCAATTATGACGGGCGACGTCTGTTGCATGATATGATGTGTGGGTGGTGCCTGCAGCAACGCCTGTGGGGCAGCCTCAGCAGGCACGGGCATGGCAGCTGCCCAGGTCACCGGAATAGCTCCTGGCGGAGGCACTACGCCGCACTCGGGGAGTTCATCCTCGTACTGAAAAACCAGAGACACATAAGAGATGTCCTTAATATTTCGATTTCTTTTGTTGTACTTACCTGCTGCACGGGAGCGGCACCCGGGTGGATTGGCTGCAACGCCAACTGACCGTCTTCGTAGATCTGCATCACGCCCATTTGGTGGTGGATGTCATGCATTTGGGGATCGTAGATCTGGTAGTTCGGGCTGAGCATGCTCGAAGTCTCCGAAGAGGGCAGGGACGCGCTGTTGTGATTGATCTCGTCCGCTGGAGCCACTCCGTTGGCGTGCGCCACAGCCACCTGTTGCTGCTGCAGAACCTCGGCGTATTCCTCGGCGTACATGGGGGCCGGGTGCCAGATCTGCTGCACTCCACCCTCCGGCTGAGGGACACGTTCGTCCACTCCGGCTTGGGCGGCATCTTCCGGCAAGTACGGATACTCCGCGGGATGCATCATCTGCGGATAGTAGTAGCTGCCCAAGCAGATGGGGTTGTACATCATCGGGGAAATGAACAGGGGCGTTCCTGTGGCCTGTTGAGCAGCTGCCGCAGCGGAGTTCGGAGGCTGCAGCGGTGCATGTTGCGGCGCAAAGTAGGTCGAAGGATAGGGCCCGTAGGCGTAGGCGTGAGGCGGCGCAGTGGCATAGTACGGCATGTGCTGCATCTGCTCCGGTAGGGGGGCCAACTGCTGGCCCAGTTCTGGCTGGAGTTGCATACCCGGATTGGAGCCTTGGACGCCATCCGGCGGAACCAGTTGCTGTTGCGGCGCTATAGAAACAATGTGCTGTTGCTGATGTTGCTGCCTCTGCTGGAGATGACGTGGTCCATGGTAGTCGTTGCGCCGGTTGCCTCCCCCACCACGTCCACGGTCTCGACCCCGGGGACGACCACCGCCCATGGTCGGGTTGTGAGGATTGGGGCTGCCACCTTGTGGGGCAAGATTAATGGGCAACGGCTGGAGATGCGGCATCAAGGTGTTGCCCTAAAAAAAAAAAAAGCACAAAGTGAGTTAGTAATCCAATTGGCTTTTTTAGCTTGCCAACTCACCTGTTCCTGGGGCAAGTCGCCAGGGCCAATGTAGTGCGGCTGGGCACCTGGTAGGTAGTTGGGCGGCATGGAGTGCGACCACCCATGCAGATTCACATTGGCAGTGACATTGTTCACGAATACGTTGGGAATGTGCGCCGGCATCATGGCCGGATAGTGCGGTCCAGCGTGCGGATGTCCAACATGGGCGGGCATGTACATCTGATTGAACACCGGCTGACCGGTAGAGGCGAGGGCGTGGACAGGAGTCAGCACATTGTTGTTTCCCGATGGAGAGACAATAGTGTTGTTGTTGTTGTTGTTACTGCCACTGACTGTAGATGGTTGGGGAGTTGAGGGAGCGGAATGGGGCGCAACTGTGTCGCCACCAGCTCCCCCCGCTGCTGCAGCACCCGTCGAAGTCGACGACGACGGCGGCGGCGCTGTCTGCTGCTGCTGCTGCGGCTGCGTTTGCTGCGCCATGGCCAAGAAGCCTCAGTTCGGAGCTTGGCTAAGTCCTAGTTGGTTTTCTAAGCGAGTGAATCAAGTCTCAAGAGTCGCAGCGGGCGCCAGACATTGAAGTTTTGCTGTTACGTACGAGGTATGTAAAATATGGTGTAAAAAAAAATTAAGAAATTATTTTTTTAAAAGGTAATAACAAAATAATTAGAATGAAATATTATCCTCCAACATACTTTTTATTTTCCAAAAAAAAAGTCTTGGTTTTTTTATTCAGGCCGCGTGCCACAACCGGAACTTTCTGCCGGCGACCTGGCAACCCAGCATTTCTGTCCGTGTATTTCGAAATACAAATAAACAGAGAACAAAAAGGAGCTAAATGAAAGTGGCAGGGACTGCGGGCGAAAAGCGCAGACACAATCAGAAACTTAATATTAATCAAAACAAAAATGAGCCCCGCGATCGAACAGTTCCCCCGTATCAATTTTTTTTTCTCGGTGCCACACTAGGCGGCCCGCTAGAGATGAACAAGTGCTATTTTTGCCGGGTCACGTATATCGGCCGCGAGCGTAACAGGTTCCAAGGCCCCAATTCGAAGAATTTCGAATGTTTTCCAAACAAATACAGCGTAATCAAAGCATCCGTGAGAAGGGAGGCTGGGCAATTAAAGTTACTTCAACTGATCTATTTATTTTTAGTAAGGTCGAATTGCGGCATCTGTCACTGTCGCTCCAAATGAAAATTACTCATCTCTGTCGAACACAAGCGCAAGAACGCACGCACACAGGCGCACCAGGAGAAATATAAGAAATTGAAAATATTTCTAACGCATAGCTTCGGTTTTCGATTTCTAGCCCGACTTTAAACTTCCAGCCAACATCAACTTATGTAGATACAACGCCGGGTCCCCAAGACTCAATGTCCAAATGGCGACCGAAAAAAAAAGAACACGTTGAGCGAAAGAGAGCGGCGAACGCCGAGGAATGTCGGAGGGAGTGGTGGGGAAAAGGGGCCGTTGGGGGGCCTTTATCGAACGTACCTTTTGTTGAGTCGCCAATTGAAATCAATTTCCGAGCAATTTGATCATATTTTATGCGTGCAGGCGGCCTGCTGGACGGAGCTAGCTCTCTCCCGTCTCGCTCGACACTCTTCTGCCACGATATTCCGCAACTTTTTCACGCTGCTCCAATTAACGCGGCTGCCGTTGCTTTTCCGCTCGCGGAGGCGCGGGTCACAGGTGAAAGGTCACGTCGCCAGTCGGTCGGACTGAAGGAGCGATCGAATTCGTTTAGCGGGCCACAAGGCGATTTTTATTGTTCTTTATTTTTCGGCCGAATAGAGGTGGGAATCATCTAGGGTTGTTGATAATGTATCAAAATTGCACTATCGATATTCCTTGTATAACTATCGATAATGCGATATACATTTTTTTGAAATTTAATATATTTTTATTGTTTTTCATGATTGTTTTAACGTATTAATTATTTGGATGTATTAAAGTGACAAATCACCTATAAATTGGATCAAAATTGTTGGTAAATCCATTTTTGTAGCTGCTATCGATATTTTCGAATTATCGACGAGCGTGTCGAAAACTTGTTCTCCCCAGATGGCGCTGCAATATATACAAGTCTTCGACGAATGCTAAATAAAATTCCAATGCAAATCTGACGAAGTGGTGGCAGCTCTGGAAGACTTTGGCGGGAGTTTTTGAATATGAGATGAACAGGAAAACTTTAAAATAATTTTAGACACACATTGTTTGATTTTATTTTCCAATATTAATCATGCAATGAACAATTTTCCAAAATTCGCTGCGTTCTTTTGTTTTTCGTTTTTTAACAAGTTCGGAACAAGAAACTCTGTAATTGCTTGTCTTAAAAATAAACACTCAGATATATAATTCATATTCTAACAATAGGAAGACTAGCCTTTCCAGATGCGATCAAAGATTAGGGAAGATTATGGAAGGTTGAAACATTGAAATATAAACGTGAATTGTAAGTAGAACATAGAAATGAAAGGAGGCTTCGATCGCAACTGTTGATATTTTGTACAGTAACATTAGTTAATCAAGGTAATAGACATCGTTGAAGATTCGTTAGTTGATTGCTTAGGCCCGAGGCAACACAGAGATTATGGCATATACATACATATATAACACTTATCTAGGTACGATCTAGGGGTTATAAAAATAAACGACACGCACACACACATAAATACATATACAAACATCAATCGAGTTGCTAAAGTAATTGTCGATGGCTGCTGGTAAAACTCTAAAAAGTGGGCCAATCTTTACTATCCTAGGTTCCATTGATATCCCTAATTCCAAGCTCGACGTCAGAGGGTGGGTGGGCAGGTGGTGGTGGCAACGTTGGTAACGGAGGGGCAGGCGGTGTAGGTGGAGATGATGACGGTTTCTCCACATCCGCATCCGTTTCGACTTCAATTGAGTTCTCCCGCTCCGTAATATCTGGCATTTTCAGCGAGAAACTGCTCAGTTTCCGTTCCGCCGATCCCAGTGAGCTTTGGGAGTCCGCCTTGAGCAAAGTGGTTCGCCTCTCGTTAATGACCCGCAGAGAGTCGTACATGTGCTCGTCCGTGCTGCCACCTCCGTTCGCCTCTGCCCCGTCTCCCGCCAGTCCCCTTTCCATGGACCGTATGTAGAACACGGAGTCATCTCGCTCGTTGGGCACTCCCTTCTTGGGTCTGTAGAACTGCCGGGAACTGTTGCTCCGGTACAAGGATGTGGCCACTGGCTTGGCTTCCTCCTCCTGTTCGCTGAGCGCCAGGGGCAGGAATCCCGGTCGTGCCTTCTTGGGTGGGAGGCTGCTTGTGTGGTGATGCAGCTCGGTGATCTCCTCGTAGGAGGCCTTAGACTCCGATTTCTGATTTGTCTGCTCCTGGCTGATCTGCTCCTGGCAATCTGACTGGTCGAGGCTCTCCTCGGGAACAGCGGGCTCCATGCTGGACTGACCCGAAAGCTGACGCACCGGCGGCGGAGGTTCAGAGCAAACAGATAGTTGGCTTCTGCAATGAAAAATAAAAAATTAAAAATAAATTAAGGGTAACGAAAAATTGGTTATTCTTTTCTATTACCGGAATTCCTTTTCCACGGAGGGAGTGGCAGAGGGTCCAGAACTATACCGCTTGGGAGAACGCAGAATTGACTTCGGCATCACCTCCGGACTATGAAGATCCACTTGGACGCGCCTGGATTCGATGCTAGAGGTCCGACTGGCAATGGAGGCGCAGCGAGCCGTCCAGCGGCCGCTGTACGAGGAGTCCGACATGGTAGAGTTTCTAGGAAACGGACATAGGTAAAAAAATAAAATTCACGGATCCTCCTGACCACTTACCGTCTGTGTCCCAACGGGCTATGGCCATGATCCCTGTTCGCCTCCTCCTGTTCGATGGGTCGCTGGCGGGACAGGACATGTCTCTTGGCCGTGTCGGATCGCTTGTTCCGCTCGCTGCGCTTCTCCGCACTTGACATGACGCCCGGAGGACCGGCACTGCCTCCATCGAAGGACGAAGCCTGCCAGTAGACACGACTCGCGGCTGGCGGCTGCAGCAAGGTGCACTCTCTGGTAGCACGTTGAATCAGGCTCGATGAGTTGCTAAAATTCCTGGCCGATGACGAGGAGCCAGCTCCTCCGCCTGGATTGGATCCCAATCCCGAGCCAGGACGCATCTGGCGCCCTCGCCGCGCATTGTTGCTTGCGGGCTTATGGTCTATATATTTCCTATCCCTGAGCGACTTTGAGAACTTGATCAGCTCGGCGGTGAGAGCCTCCCGGTCGAAGGGCTGCTGGGAATGTGAATGCGAGTGGGCATGAGCGGCGGAGATGCAGTTGGCCTGAGGCTGCTGGTGGGCATCCCCTGGTGAAGATCGGAACACCCCAAAGTGCTGATCCCAGCGACTGCTTTGGTATTGGGCACCTGGAATGATGGTGGCACCTTAACAAATTAGCACAAATTATCTTAAGGAACTTTTTAAAAAGAATATCCTAAAATGCATGGAACCACTATATGGGTTACAGCGATGGCCATATCTTTGGCAAAAATCATCCGATTCTTGAGCGGAATACCTTGATCGAATTGTGGATGGATTCTCCATAAATCTGTATCAAAATCTTTGAACATAATTTTTTTTCGATTTTTTGTTAAATTTTCTATGGGTCCCCTTCGATAATCGAGAAAACTGCATGGAGCCATTATATGGCTCCTAGCGATGGCCATATCTTTGGCAAAAATCATCCGATTCTTGAGCGGAATACCTTGATCGAATTGTGGATCGATTCTCCATAAATCTGCATCAAAATCTAAGAACATAATTTTTTTTAGATTTTTTGTACAATTTTCTGGGGGTCCCCTTCGAAAATCGAGAAAACTGCATGGAGCCACTATATGGCTCCTAGCGATGGCCATATCTTTGGCAAAAATCATCCGATTCTTGAGCGGAATACCTTGATCGAATTGTGGATCTATTCTCCATAAATCTGCATCAAAATCTTAGAACATAATTTTTTTTAGATTTTTTGTACAATTTTCTATGGGTTCCCTTCGAAAATTGGGAAATCTGCATGGAGCCATTATATGGCTCGGAGCGATAGCCATATCTTTGGCAAAAATCATCCGATTCTTGAGCGGAATACCTTGATCGAATTGTGGAAGGATTCTCCATAAATCTGCATCAAAATCTTAGAACATAATTTTTTTTAGATTTTTTGTACAATTTTCTGGCGGTCCCCTTCGAAAATCGGGAAAACTGCATGGAGCCACTATATGGCTCCAAGCGATGGCCATATCTTTGGCAAAAATCATCCGATTCTTGAGCGGAATACCTTGATCGAATTGTGGATGGATTATCTATAAATCTGCATCAAAATCTAAGAACATAATTTTTTTTACATTTTTTGTTAAATTTTCTATGGGTCCCCTTCGAAAATCGGGAAAACTGCATGGAGCCATTATATGGCTCGGAGCGATGGCCATATCTTTGGCAAAAATCATCCGATTCTTGAGCGGAATACCTTGATCGAATTGTGGATGGATTCTCCATAAATCTGCATCAAAATCTTAAACCATAATTTTTTTTCGATTTTTTGTTAAATTTTCTATGGGTCCCCTTCGAAAATCGGGAAAACTGCATGGAGCCATTATATGGCTCGGAGCGATGGCCATATCTTTGGCAAAAATCATCCGATTCTTGAGCGGAATACCTTGATCGAATTGTGGATGGATTCTCCATAAATCTGCATCAAAATCTTAGAACATAATTTTTTTTCGATTTTTTGTTAAATTTTCTGGGGGTCCCCTTCGAAAATCGGGAAAACTGCATGGAGCCACTATATGGCTCAGAGCGATGGCCATATCTTTGGCAAAAATCATCCGATTCTTGAGCGGAATACCTTGATCGAATTGTGGATGGATTCTCCATAAATCTGCATAAAAATCTAAGAACATAATTTTTTTTAGATTTTTTGTATAATTTTCTGGGGGTCCCCTTCGAAAATTGAGAAAACTGCATGGAGCCATTATATGGCTCGAAGCGATGGCCATATCTTTGGCAAAAATCATCCGATTCTTGAGCGGAATACCTTGATCGAATTGTGGATGGATTCTCCATAAATCTGCATCAAAATCTTAGAACATAATTTTTTTTAGATTTTTTGTTCAATTTTCTGGGGGTCCCCTTCGAAAATCGGGAAAACTGCATGGAGCCACTATATGGCTCAGAGCGATGGCCATATCTTTGGCAAAAATCATCCGATTCTAGAGCGGAATACCTTGTTCGAATTGTGGATGGATTCTCCATAAATCTGCATAAAAATCTAAGAACATAATTTTTTTTAGATTTTTTGTATAATTTTCTGGGGGTCCCCTTCGAAAATTGAGAAAACTGCATGGAGCCATTATATGGCTCGAAGCGATGGCCATATCTTTGGCAAAAATCATCCGATTCTTGAGCGGAATATCTTGATCGAATTGTGGATGGATTCTCCATAAATCTACATCAAAATCTTAAACCATAATTTTTTTTCGATTTTTTGTTAAATTTTCTGGGGGTCCCCTTCGAAAATTGAGAAAACTACATGGAGCCATTATATGGCTCGGAGCGATGGCCATATCTTTGGCAAAAATCATCCGATTCTTGAGCGGAATATCTTGATCGAATTGTGGATGGATTCTCCATAAATCTACATCAAAATCTTAAACCATAATTTTTTTTCGATTTTTTGTTAAATTTTCTATGGGTCCCCTTCGAAAATCGGGAAAACTGCATGGAGCCACTATATGGCTCAGAGCGATGGCCATATCTTTGGCAAAAATCATCCGATTCTAGAGCGGAATACCTTGATCGAATTGTGGATGGATTCTCCATAAATCTGCATAAAAATCTAAGAACATAATTTTTTTTAGATTTTTTGTATAATTTTCTGGGGGTCCCCTTCGAAAATTGAGAAAACTGCATGGAGCCATTATATGGCTCGAAGCGATGGCCATATCTTTGGCAAAAATCATCCGATTCTTGAGCGGAATATCTTGATCGAATTGTGGATGGATTCTCCATAAATCTACATCAAAATCTTAAACCATAATTTTTTTTCGATTTTTTGTTAAATTTTCTGGGGGTCCCCTTCGAAAATTGAGAAAACTACATGGAGCCATTATATGGCTCGGAGCGATGGCCATATCTTTGGCAAAAATCATTCGATTCTTGAGCGGAATACCTTGATCGAATTGTGGATCGATTATCCATATATTTTGTATTATTTTTTTAGAGGCTCCGCTTCAACCTTTTTAGTATGTAAATTTGTGGAATCTATGGGGAAGGTATTCCCACATTATATACTCACCCATTCCACGGCGCTGCGACGCTGAGCTCCCTTGGTTGCTCCTCGAGTGGTTTTTGTTGCTGCCACCTCCGCCGGCTCGCAGACGTGCCGGAACCACCTTGGCAGCGGAATCCCTTGCTTCGAATGTCATCACACAGGATGCCACCACAATAAATCCTCCGAATCCCATTACAATGGGACCCACATACGCAAAGTTGTTGAGATGGAAGCCCTTTAGGTCGTTTTTTACGCGCACCGTGACATTCCCCCGCAGCTCCGATCCCATCGAGAGATGATCCGCATAGTAGCCCAATGTGGCCATGCCAGCACCGAGAAGCATCAGGGTAAGTCCCAGGATCAGCGCTCGACAGGCGTGCCACAGGCATTTCGAGGACATCTTGCCACGCACCACCTGAACATTCCAGGTGGCGCCGGAGGCAGGATGAGCTCGTCGGAGGTTGCCCAGCGAATGTTTTCGCTTGACGGTGCCACCGCCTCCAGAGCGACGGGATGGCATCTCCTCAATTCCTTTCACGGCAGTCGGATATCATTAATTTTGATTCTGAAAATGTACATGTGTGATAATTAATTAAGGATTATATTTAAATATACTCTTCTGCTAAACTTTTAGTCAATTTTAAATAGAAATAGGCCCTTAATGTACAAGATTTAGGACCCACCACCCCACCTGTTGTCCGAGTAAGGTCACCGTGCGTACTCATACGAATGTATATGTACGTTCCATGCTTACGGCTGTTTGCAGAAGGTGGAAGGAGAGTCTGCAGGATGAGCCAAAGGAACGGGAGCAGGAGGTGAGCAGCCGGTGCAGGCAGCGAATGCTGAACAATTAAAATCCAAGGCACAATGGCAGACTGAAAATAGCTGAAGCTGATTCTGAAGCGGCTGACAACCGCGTGACGTGAACTCAAAGAATGGCGAGAAGAAGAATGGCCGACACTCCTTGAAGGACCTGCCATAGCCCCGGCCCAGCCGCAATAAAGCCGCAATTAAAGAGCCAAACAAAAACTGCGAATGCCTGATAACAAGGGCCAGGACCCGCGAATGCAGCATAGCTGGCTTAGGCCTGGAACGAGTCCTTCGGAGTCCTCTGTTTTTCGAGTGCCCCACTTGACACGCTTGTCTCGCGAATATGTTTTTGCCCAAGTTTGGACACACATGTATGTATGCACGATTCATCAGATGCCACTTGAGCTAATTGCAGAAGATACACTGAATTTAAATGAAACATCTTGGAAAGAAATACAAATCTTCTATTATACCAAAACTAACTAATAAGCAAGAAACTCTATTGAGTATCATTTTCTTGAAATATGTATGCTTGGTGTAAGATTATTTTTCAATGGTTTTTTTTTTTTAACTATCTAACACATCTACGCTTTTCAAATCCAAATAATTAAAACCACAGGTTGCCTGGTAATAGTGGTTTTGTATTCCAACGTTTTAAATAGAAACCTCATAATTTGAAAGGATTTTTAGTTTGTTAGAAAAGTTATGGGATAATAAAAAAAAAAGAGCAACACAAAAAAAAAGAAATATTCATGAGAAACAAATTTTCAACACTTGGCTTCAAATGAATTTTTAATTTCGGTTCAAGAACTTGTTTACACTGTACAGGATTTCATGGCAAGTGAATTTTTGTTTTTGGTTTTAGTTTTTTTGGGCCCTGGGTCTGCTGTTGTTAATTAATTATTTAATGTTTACTTAAGCTCATTGTTAATTTATATAGTTGTCCAGTCTCGCCGGACCAGTCTGTTAATTTTTTCTACCTTCTATGTAATTGAAAACTTTTATACGCAAATGTGTAGCCCGGTTTTGGCCTGATGGCTTACTTGTTTGGTTAATTCTTGGAATTCCTTTAGTTGGCAATTTTGTTGTTGTTGCTGATGCTGCTCCTACTCCTGCTCCTGGTGCTACTGTTACTGTTACTGTTGCTCCTGTCGATGCGAGAGCCTTTTGAGTGACCTAAAAGCAGATTTGCCTTCGACTTTGCTCCTTCTGTATTTGTATGTATACTGGCGTGTGCATATATTTTCGAGACATCGAGTGGGCAAACCCAATTATCGTCGCATCCTCTGGCTTTAAGACTCCTTTGCGACTCCAGGAAACCTTTGGATAGCTTCTGCACCGCCTGCGAGTGGAGTCCGTGGAACGGCTAATTGAGAATTTGATTAATTTTCACTGGCGAAAACGTTTCCGCTGGCTGTCTCGGCCGGAAAACTCCACTCGATCCGGGAGCTGAGCTTCGGAGACGTCTGCATCGGAGCAGCATCCACGCGCGTCTGATAAGACGAAGGATGTGACAGTCTAGAGCCACAACAGAGGCCAATCATCCCCCATTGCGACGCCCACTAATCCCTCGCTGCAGAAAGGTATAAAATTAAAAACGCCCTCTGTAGTCGCTTGAAGGAAAGTTTCCTTCGACCTCTTTATGTATTTCATGTATAACACTTTTGGTACATTTTTATGGCAGTTTATAATAACTGCTTTATAAACAGGATTCACATGGTTTTCTTTCATTGTCATAAAAATTTGCATTCTATTAACTATGAAAAATAGCAAAACAAAAGGGAATTTTAAACGACACTTCGCAGTACACTGCTTGCAAGTAGTTGTAAGCAGTTTTATGTTGTCCTTTGAGAGGTTCCATATTTTTAATACTACTTAAAATAAAAAGCATTTATTTTCTTATCCTTTGATAAAACACTTTTAAAAAATAATTCAATGGATAAATATAATTAAAAAAATTGATTTAAAAAAATATGTTCAAATTTAATTTGAAAATTTCAAACAATACATATACACATTACACATTAAATATAAATACGAAAAAATTTAATTTTCTGAATCTAGCCAGTACTGCTTTAAAGCAGTTAACAGTTATAGTTTTTTGAAATAAATATAACTGTTTTTTTTTCAATATTCGTTAGATTGTCGGTGTTATACAGCCACCACAGGATAAATATTTCCCCAACTCCGAAAGAAGTACTCAACATGGACAGAAAACCACCTCAAAAAGGAGGAAGAACTTAACGAAACAGGGACATGCGCAGCTGCTCGAAAAGAGCGCATCCTGTGGGGAAACCGAAAGGAAGACGAAGCATCTACGAGCCTCGAACCTGCGACCAAGTTCCTGCCTCACTTTCGATGGCCAGACACAGTCGAAGTCTCCTGGCGCGTTGACGTACCTCGAAAGTAAGCCGGATGCCGCAGTCCGATTCCGAGTTCTCGACCAAATCCGTGTCGTCTATTTTACGTGATGCAGTTCTCCGTGTGATTACCGATTGCCTTCGTTTCGGTTTTGGCTGCAATATGAACAGCAGTACGGGTTATTCGAAAATGAAGAATGCATGAGGCGCAGCAGGCTTGCTGTTCAGTGATAGAATCCGAGTGTCCTGCCCAATGCATTCCCTAACAGTCCTTGATCCAATCTGCCCTTGTCCTCTGTGCATATTATAATCGGGTGTGTATAAGTCAACGATTCACAAGTTCATAGGCATTCAAATCCAGCCAGAAATTGTGTGAACCGTAAAAGTTAAATTTAAAAAAAAAAAATAAATAAAAAGAGAACCAAAACGAAACAAATTGTTTTTTTAACGATCGTTCCTACATCACATATTATGTTAATCAATAAGGATACGATAAAGTTGCTTTATTCCTGCTTTATGTGAATTAATCAAGTTGATATTTACGTGACTCCAACCGAAAAAAAAATAATATAGGAAAGAATAAATGGCCAAAGTGCGTGAGACGCCATAGGTGACCCCAAAATAAAATAGAACAAAAATAGAAGAAAGTGGAGCAAAGAAAGTGATTCCAATGCAGTTGGCCAAATGTGCGTTAGTTAGAGCCGACAACTCCAGATTGCAAAATGCGTTTGAATGAACCAGCAGAAAAAACGCGACCCAGAAATAAATTAACGACAAAACCCAATCAGTCATCATCTGCTTTTTCGGGAGACTCTTCTCCAGCGAGGCGATATCATCACCGCCAGCACCGCCAACACATTGAATGTTCCATTCGCAATCTGGTCGGGTTAGTCCTCCTCACCGCAACGATCATGTGCAGCGGATTTGTCCGGGCCAAGACCATCTACGACTCAGTTAACAGGATCCCGGATCTTCCACCAGACGCGGTCACACCCAAAGCTCACATGCGAACGACTGCCACCGTGGGATCCTATGGAGCCACTGCCACGCCCACGCACACTGTTACGCCCGTCGTGTACTCCACCCTACGGAATAGTTACGGTAGGCAAATTGCGAAATTGCTACTTGCGGAAGTTGTAGGGGAGGCGGTTAATGCATAATTATATAATTGGTTTTCAATTATCCTGCCGTCTCAATGGTGCATATGCCTGGGTTTCCAATGCCTCATATCCTTGATTCTGCCGCCCGATTCGACATGTGTCAATCAAATGATAAATGCAAAGACTCTATTATGGGGATTCCTTTCTGGTTTTGTTAATGGTTTTCACCTAAATGGTTTTCATTAAAGAGTTTAAATTTATACAAAATACTTCATATCTAAAAGATATTTTTTTGCAAAGAAACTCTATTCATTCAATTTGTAATAAACTAAAAATCCATGCTTCATGTAGTTCCCTTGTTTATATATTTAATAATTAAACTTTCAACTAATTGAAAATCAACAAAGATTTTATTAAAAGAGACATTTTTTCTTCCCAAAAGTTTATACATTCAATGTTTTTGCTCAAATGTAATATGATTTAAGGCAACTTTAAAATCATAAAGCATAAAGTTTTGTAAAATAATAGAGATTGACAAATTTTGCTACACCAGTTGACTGAGATAATATTTATTGTTTACTTTTGGCCAGCCAGTGTAAACGTTCTCCGAATCCTTCGAGGTTTCAGTGTACTCTCGGGGAATAAACAAACTCCCCCACACACCACAAACTTTGGCATTAGCATATATAGACACACTCGTACATGAGTCGTTGAGCCATGTCATCAATTCTCAACTTTCCCCCTACATTCTCCACTATCATATATTCCCTCCTTACCAAATCCAATTGAGACTCGAATCAAATCGATAACTCCTTTCCAGCGGATGGCACAAGTCAGGCAATTGAAGGGGATTCAGATTCGGATTCAGAATCAGAATCAGAATCAGATGCCGATGTGGATGTGGATGATTATGTCATCGACGAGTCATCGACAGTGGCAGCTGCGATCCTCGAGCAGGGTAATCCGGTTAAATCCCAGGATCTGGAATCGTTATCCCTGCAGTCGGCCGCATCGGAAACAGTGGCATCGAAAACCTCTCCGGAGGACTCGCCGAGAAAGACCTCGTTCCAGCAGCTGGGCAGCCAGAAAGTAAATGCCTTAGTGCCAGCCACAGTGGCCACCACTCCTACGGCGCCTACGGAACCGGCGAGGAACAGGAGTGGCAGCGTAGTGAGAAATTCCGCCGTTAAAGTGGATGGCAAGCATCCGCTTGCAAAGGGTCAGAAAACAGATGCTCCCATGTTGAACTATATTTTTGACACGTTCTCATCGGCCAACAAACACCACCATCACGATCAGAGGTTAGTGTTTCCTCAGGTAATCTTTGAAGGTGATGGGTTTATTTTGTTTCCAATAAACTATTAGATATGGACCCCATTTCGAGGACGTCCAAAGGGTGGGCCAGACCACCAATCTCACAGTGCAGGCTGGCTCCAGCATCCACCTAAACTGCAGGATCTCATTGCTGCAGGATAAGACTG
The DNA here is from genome assembly GCA_035045925.1 of Drosophila atripex. Lineage (NCBI taxonomy): Eukaryota > Metazoa > Arthropoda > Insecta > Diptera > Drosophilidae > Drosophila > Drosophila atripex. The sequence continues at coordinate 16,879,502 of JAWNOP010000012.1, read as the reverse complement.
TAAGTGCATATGGTTTTAGGATTAATGTTTTACTTAAAATGTGGTTTAAAAAAAATTATCAAGTCATAAATCTTAATTGACTTTTTAAATGCAAAGATTATTTTTCCTTAGAATACTCTGAATAAGAAAAAGATAGAAAACATAACTTTTATTTCAATGTGGTTGTGAGGACTTAAGCCTGATTACTTTGCTGTAGGTCTCTTGGGTGCGCCACAACACGGTGGAGGAGGATAATGCCCTTGACCTGCTCACAGTGGGCATGCACACGTACACGGGTGATAAGCGCTACAAAATGGAGTTCCAATACCCCAACAATTGGCGACTGAAGATTACGAACGTCAAGAAGGACGACGAGGCTATGTACGAGTGCCAGATCTCGACCCATCCGCCCCGGGTCATTCAAATTAACCTGCATGTGAATGGTATGTTGTATTAACATTTTATTATAAAGAAATAACTTCAAATTCGACTGTGAGTAGCTCCAAAAGTGATGATTGTCGATGAGGTGGGGGATCCGCTCCAAGAGAAATACTACGAGATAGACTCCACGCTCCAGTTGTCTTGTGTGGTGCGGAATGTGGCGATGACCAGTTCGGTGGTTTTCTGGAAGCACGCGGACGATATCCTCAACTATGACGTTACTCGTGGGGGAGTTAGGTAAGTGCATATGTCAACTGGGTTATCGATTTTGAAAACGGAGTTACAGGACGAAAAATAAGAGCTAGAAATTTATAAAATTCACATTTCTTAGCGTAAAAACGGAACTTATGGAGGATGGAGCCAACTCAACACTTTCTATAGCCAAGATCAGCAAAACTGATTCCGGCAACTATACATGCTCCATAAGTGAGTTCCAAAATTTTACCATCGTGGTGCACATTCTGAATGGTAAGATATACAAATCCCATATAGTCTTCGGTGTCCTGAATAATTTTAAAAACTTTGTTGCAGGCGAAAGCTTTGCCGAGTTGCACCATGGGGGTGCAGGAGTGGTGCGGACCCAGCGGTGGCAACTAGTGGCGTTGCAGCTTCTTGCGCTCCTCCTGCTGACGACTGCGAGTAGTTTAAGGGGGAAGTTTAGCTAGGGTTATTCCGGTAAGGTTAAGTGGGCGCAACATGAGATATAAAGATTAAATCGTTTTCCCTGTAGCACTTTTTGTTGATTAATTGTAAAGATTATGGATTGGATAGGGCAGTTATTAGAAATAACTAAAAACAAAACCAAAATGATGGAAAAAACGCAGCCTAAGTTTAACTGGCTATTATAGATATGTTTCTAGCTACGTCTATCATCAATTTGTAAATGAGCAGGCACGCCTAGGATTAAGCATAGACTAGGATTAAGCATAATCCCAGAGAGAGAGGCCAACGAATTTCCCTAGCAGAATGTCAGAGATCTAGTTGATACAGGAATGTAAAGCATAGAATATATCTAAGTCACTAAAAGTTCATTATCACAACCGGGACGGGGGAAATACATAGGCTTTTGCATTGCAAATTGGAGCGTAGTCTCCGGCGGGAACTACTTAACGTTGAACTAAAATAAAGTGCAATACTGTCATATACATATTATATTATAAATACACAAACAGAGGAGGTGAAGAATGGATTGGTCAAATGATATGTTAATAAAAGAATACGCGTATGTATGCAATAATAAAGTGAACTATAAATGAGTACAAATTAATTGAAATTGAAAGCAAGAGGAAAACAAAGTCAACTTTGTCCCTGCAGTGTTATCATTTTCCTTTTTTTCTAAGCCATGCGATAAGATTTAAACAAAAGTTTATATTCGAGAGTAACGACCTGGTTTTTTATTTTAATCACAAAAACATAGATTTCGTATATAATACATATGCGGAATGACAAACAGAGCTTCTTCATGCTATAACAAAAAACATTGGCTTGCTAGCTTTCTTTATTTTTGTCGTGTTATCACCTGGACTGTGTTTTCGGGTTATCTTTATACCTATTTATAATTTGGATTTGCGCTGGGCAAAATCCATTATGGCTTGGAAAAATTCTGGATGCTGGAAAGATTGCAGGAGCTGCTGGCACTCGGCGTCGTTGGCTTTCAGCAGGTTATCCACGAATCCCTCTTTAATGAGCCGTTTGCCTTGGATAAGAGCGTTTGGTGGCAGCTCGGAATACTTTTGCAATTTCGGCCACACCACGGAGTCTAGCTCTTCGAGTTTGAAGATGCGCGAAACAAAATTAAACTGATAAGCATTTGCGGCGGTCAGTGGTTCACCCAGCAGGAGGGTCTCTGAAGCCTTGGAGCGTCCTAAAATAAGGGGAAGCATATAGGAGGAGCCACCTTCTGGCACCAAGCCCAGTTTGCTGAAGGGTGTGCTGAAGTAGGCCTGCAACAGATATGAAACTATCATTAAAATGCCACGACAGGAAGTAAGCCACACATTACCTTTTCTGAGCACCAAGCCACATCACACAGCCCCACAATAGTGGCTCCAATGCCAATTGCTGGCCCATTGACCAGCGCAAACACTATCTTCTTGCAATGGACAAAGCTGAGAACCATTTTCTTGAAGTTGGCGTTGGACTGCTTAAAGAACTCGTTGACATCGTCGCTCTTGGAGGACTGTGTTAGGTCGTTCCCGGCTGTGAAGGTATCTCCCACGCCGGTGAACACCACAATGGTTACCGTTTCATCATCGTTGACTTCTGTGAGAACCCGGGTCATCTCCCGGTAGCCATACTGATTGACGCAGTTCTTCTTCCGAGGATTGTTGAATTTCACAACCAGGAGCTTCCCCTGTTGCTCCACCAGCAGTTCCTTGTATCCTTGGTACGACATATCAACTAAGGTACTTCAGTTTGAATGAATGGCAAAGTCCAATAAGTGTCCAATTTAACCAGAGATTGCCGTGTTTATTGTTGTTACCGCCATCCGATAACACTCGCATTAGAGATGGGAGACTTCAGTTGATAAGCCGGCAGTTCAAATTCATATTTAATTGAGAGTGTTCCATTAATTTAGTTTCTGTTTTAAAATTGATTTAAAAGATTTTAAGAGTTTTGAAAATAAATTCCTATACTCAAGAAAACTTTTTATTAATTTCTTTAATTGCTATTCTCCCTCACTGTTAAGCTAAAATAATCGATTGATCTGGCAACTCTGGCTAGAAAAAAATACGTTTAAGTTTAATTTTCTTTATCTGTACAACATTGATCTTAAAGTAAGTATCTTATTCACTAATCTCGTCAATCACGGGAACGTTTTGGAGTTCGGAACACTTTCTTTTCCACAAGGCAAGCTGTTCCCTTAGAACCTTTTCCTTGGCGGCAGCTCGCGTTAACAAAACTTTAGCTTTTTGCAGCAGTTGGGTCTTCTTCATGAGCTGCTCTTTTATGAACTTGAGTTCCTCGTTGGCGGCGTCCTAAAATCAAGGATTCAGGTTAGTAAAATGGTGAAATATTAAAGAATTTAATAAAGTTACTCCCACCTTACTGCGTCCACTACACTGACTGCATTTGGTTCGCTTTTGGAGCTCTTGTTGCAGAGCGGTAATCTTCGCCAGCGCCTCTGCATGTTGTTGATGCAACCTCGCCGCTTCAGGAGAGGCGGAATCTGTGGAGCTGCGCGACTCTGTGGACCGCCGGCCATCCTTGAGAAACTTGTTCTCGGAGCGCAGTTTCTCTACAAGATTACGCAGCGAAAGGATCGTCTGCTCCGCGGATTGGCCCTGGTTGGTGTTCACTTTGAGACCACTGCACTTGCACAGCTCTCGACGGGACTCGTTTCGAGCCATCTCTTCCTTAAGAGCAATGATGTAGCTGGAAATACAAAATTAGCTTTTAAGATGATGTATTTTGTAAAACATATTACTTACTCTTCCAAGTGTTTTATGCGTTTCTGTAATCTGTCGCTGCTGTCGCCTTGCCTAAGTAAGTCCGAGTCTAGTTGCAGTTGCAGATTCCTCGCTTCCAGGCGAATGTTCTGGGCCTCTACGGTCTGATATCGCTCTTGAAGCTTCTCCAGCTCTGTGGTAAGTGCGTTTGTACCCTTGCCCTCCAATTCCATGGCAATGATCTTGCGCTGCTGGAGCTCTATGCGGGACTTGAGCGCCTCTACAAGATCAACCTGACTCTGGTCGTAGAAGTGGCCATCCCTTGGCTGCGAATGATGGGCAGGGGAGCTGCACTCGCTGCTGGGACCAGTGTATGTTTCCGGACTCTCCGAAGGCGAGGGCGTGAACTTATTCACGCCCACATGCTGAAGATTCGGACAGGATGGAGTGCGGCAACATTTGAGAGGATTACTGGATCCATTGCTAGCACCACCACTATGACTGCTCACTTTGGACTGGAGCATTTGCTTGTCCTTCTCTAGCCGGGCGATCGTAGTGCGTGCCGCTTGCAGGAGTGACCGCGTCTTATCCAGAGCCGCCTCCGTCTCCTCCAGCCGCGCCTTACACTTCTCCGCCTGCTGCTGCCATCGCTTTTGCTTCTCCCAGAGACCCACTTCATTGGCGCTCTTGGTGCGCTTGGCCTCCAGCATAGTCTGTTGGCGTTGCAGCTGGGCTCGAGCCTCTTCCAGATCCGATTCTAGCTGTTGAATGCGCTTCTGAAGGTTCTCTTGCTTTACCCTTGCATTCAGCTCCGTTTTGATGGACACCACTGGTCGCTTGAGCAACTGCTGGCGAAGGGATTGGCTGAGATCTCGTGCCTGCTTCTCCCGCTGCGTCACATTGGCTAGCTGGCGACGCAGTGCCTCCATCTGGGTGTGGTAGATCTTGTTGGTGGCCTCTGTTCTATTTAGGTCTGCGGCCAGTTTGGCTATCTGCTCCTCCGAAAAGTTGGAAGTGTCGTTGATGTACCGTTGTTGGTCATCCTGCAAAAAGAAATTCTTTTATAAGATCCACTTGAAAAGTTAAGGGCTTTAACTCACGTGGAAGTTCTTGAGGGTATCCATTAGATCCTTTATATGCTTGTCTTTCTCATCCAAAAAGGCACGCAGCTGGTCCAGCTCCGGACTTACCTGACTCTCCACTGTTTTCTCACGCTCTTGGCAAAGTCTTAACCTGGAAAAGCCACAATATTGGACATTGGCTTGAAGATATTTCGCTTTACCTCACTTCTCTTTCAATATTTCGATCTCCTCCTCCCTTGTTTTCAGATTCTTCTCTGAATATTCCAGCTTGTCCTTGAGATCCTTAATCTGCTTGTGCAGCGTGGGCACTTCCTTGAGCTCTTCGGTGTCCTGCTTCTCCTGTTCACCTTCAGGTTCTTCAATGACCGGAGGCGCAATCGCCACTACTGCCCCTCCATCGTCTTCCTCCTCGATCTGTTCTTCTTCCTCTTGAGGTCTGTCCCTGGAGCTGCTCTCGAAAAGCTCCTCGATCTTCTCGTCCGTCAGATCGTGAATCGAATGCTCCGAGCTGGCACTGGAACTGGACTCCGTGGATGAAGTTCGCTGAACAATTCCCTTTGGTTTCTGTTCCAGCTTCGCTTTGAGCTCCTTGATCTCCGCATCCTTTGTTTTGATGCTAAAGTTAAGGTTATTAACGGTGGTCCTAAGGGATTCATTTTCAGCCGCCTGCTTGCTGATCGCTTGCTGGTTCTGATCCCTCTCCGCTTGAAGTAGATCCTGGTACTTCTGAATGGACTGGTCCTTTTCCAGGAGCAGCGAATGGAAGGAGAGTATAGTCTTTTCAACTACTCCACTGTGTGGACTTTCCGATTCCCGGCTCTCCGATTTGGAAGACTCCAGTTGCTTTCCCAGTTCTTCGATGCGTTGGTTGGCTTCCTGGAGGCTATTAGGAATGTGAAAATAAATTTCAATGGAATATTTTTGAAAAACTTACGAAACTTGCATTTTTTGAAGCTCCGAACGGGAATCGATGAGGCTATCCTCTGGCATCTGTGCAGTCTGGACAGATTGGTCTTGTCGGCTCAGGATACCGTTTGTCTGAACTGCCGTCTCATGGAGTTGAACCGAATCCACCTGAGTGGCAGTGTCCAGGTGCGGATGTCTTCTATGTGGCGATCCTATGGGCGAGGACTGCCTGTCTATTAACTGGGCAGCTCTTCGGATGGCTGGAATGGGAGTGGTTGCCTCCGTGTTGGTTTCCGCATCCACTTTAGGTTGGATTTCATGGGATCCTTCCCCGAACAAGGCCTGAATAGTCTGCCAGTGCTCGGTTTCTGAGGCCTGACGAAGTCGCAGTTCATTCAACTCCCTCAGCAGCTCCTCGTGCTTCCCCTCCAAAAGCTCACATCGTTGTTCCAGGAGCCTCGTTTGTGTTTCCGACTTGATGAGCTTGACCAGTTGCTGGGAGACTTCCGCGCTGGGTGCTATCTTGACCTGCACAGCCTCCACCACCTCTTGGATCAGTAGCGTGTGATCTGCATTCTGTTTTTGCTGCACTTGCTCGTCCTCCAATCGATGTAGGAACTTTTGATAGGCGAACACGAAGTTGGTAAGGAAGATCAGTGGCGTAAATTTGGCATATTTGTCCTTCAGTGTAAATAGCGAGTGTTGGAGAAATCTAAAAGGAAATTACGTCATTAAAGGCACAGACTATAGGTATTTAAGTACTCCTACTTGTGCTTAGTATTGCTATTACTCAGTTCCTGCTGGAAGTCCTCTCGAGCTTGCTTCATGGATTTTTCGGTGCTGTCCAGTTGGGTTTGTAGATAGTCGGCCTTTTGCTGAAGCTGTTCCCGCTCTATTTCCAAGCGGGAGCACTCAGCTTTAACTAAAATTCATTTTAAATGTTTTACAATTGAATTAAAATTAATAAAATTGAATTAAATTAACTTACCACTGTCCAAATCCCTTTGTGCCTTTGCTATCAATAGCTTCTCATTGGAGCTACTCTGAAGATCAGCTACTAGATGTCGCAGATTTATGTGATTGTCGGTGATCTCATTTAGTAGCCTTTGCTGGGAATGAATCTTCAGAGGAACATATTCAATAAAATTTAAAATATATGTTTAATTATGAAAATACACACCTGTGTATTGGCCACCTGAAGAAGACCTTCCAGTTGCTTGGTTTCTCGTTGAAGCTCCGCCTGTTTGCTCTTCCAATTGGACAGCTCGTGACGCTGTCGCTCAAAGTCCTCAGCTGTGATATAGTCCAGCTGATAGTTATCCTTTATGATGCCGTACTCTGAACATATATCCGGATGCTTTAGCTCTCCGAGCATCTGTTCCACCGCCTGGCCAAGTTGCATACTGAGAATGGCATTGCGTTGGGCCAACTGCTGCTGCTCCTCGGCGGTGTACAGGTTCCTCCGCTGCATTTCCTCCAACTTTTCCCGTGTTTCAGACAACTCACTTTGCTGCAGCTCCAGTTGCTTGGACAGTGAAGCCCTATCCTCAATGAATCTCATCTCCTGCTTCCTAGTTTCGGTAAGCAGCTGATCGTAATCCTTGCGCATGAAACTATAAGAACTCTGTTGCTTATTCAATTGGAGTTCCAAATTAACCAATTGATCGTGAAGCTCTTGATTCCGGTTCTTCAATTCATTTTCATCCGCGGACATGTGAACCCGCAATTCCTCGTAATGCTTTCGAAGAATGGACAGCTCGACTAAGGTCTCGGATTTGATTTCCGAGTCGGAATCTATGATGACAGGTCGCTGCAACCCCTCAGTGGCTTCAGTGGGCGAACTGGGACGCGTGGCTGTATTTATGGCAGGTGGCTCCTCCTCGAGCAGCTCTTCCGGCATCTCTGGCACATCGCACATGCTCTGTACGGATGATAGTTCACCCGTCTCTGAGTCACTGTAGTTTTGTTGTTGCAGGAGCTGTCTTAATGCCTCCTCTCGAGCCTTGAGCTCCTGGAGCTGGCCCTGTAGACGTTGGGGAGTGGACGTGCCAGTGGGAAGGGCCTCGATCAAGCGATGCAGTAGATCCGAATCAATTGTAATGTGCTCCGAGGTGGCTAAGTAGATAAATTCCATTACTAAATATTAAATATTCGTTTAAAAACAAACTCACCATCGTACTCTCTCAACTTTTCGAGGATCTCGTACATTCCAGAGCGCAAGGTCTCATTTTCCGCCAGGACTTCCTCAAAGCGATTCTGCATCTCCGAGCTGGCTGCTCCATCTCCTTGGCCGCGGCGGGGTGAGTTCTCGATAGGAAGACTAGTTGGTACTTCGCCCAACTCGCTGGGCTGTTGGAAGGATTCGTCCAAAGTTTGAGAGTGTCCCTGCTGCAGCTCCATTAGTTTTCGTCTCAGTTCACTCTTGTCCAGTTTCAGCTGCAGACGCAGTTCCTCCGAGGTGCGCAGTTTCAGGGTCAATCTCTCTATCTGCTTGTCCTTGTTGCGCTGTTTGGAACGCACATTTTTGGCCAGCACCACCACATCATCGGGAATATGGAGACGTCGTCGCAGTAGCTCATTTTCCTGGACCACTTCGTGCAGGGAGTTGAGCTCCTGAATGTAGCCTCTCAATTGCTTATCCCGCTCCGCCAATTTCTGCTCCAGACCCGAGCAACGCCGCAGAGCTGGAATCAGTCCATCTTCCCCGCGTTTGTAAGACTCCAGGGCACTCAAAGCATGCAGCGCCTGCTTGGATTTGAGAATGTTATCCTGTTCTGTGGAATCCAACATCTCCGAAAGCTGCTGGATACGGGTATTGGCAGCTCGAAGACGCTCCTCGATCAACTGGCAGCAGGCTCGCGGCTGCTCAGGGTCTTGAGCCCTTTCCCGCTCGGCGCAGAGCTGATTCATAACCTTCGTGGTGGTGGCCATTTCCTCGGCCATCGCTTTCAGCTTCGACTCCAGCTTTTCTATCCGCTGCTCACGGGCTTCAAGGAGCTAGACAAAAAAAGGGATTAGGAATATCCAAGTTAAGGCTGAAAGCCCTTACATGTCTCAGTTTAATGTGCTCCTCTTCGGTTTGGCTTTGGCAACTGGATGAAGTGGTGGTAATCAGGGATGTGGTGCTCTTGCCCTCCAGTTGTTTCTTCAATCGCTCCACCTCCTGCTCTCGCTCCTCGAGCATCTGCCTCCAGGAGAGCGTCTTCGTTTCGAATTTGTCCAGGAACTGGCGCATTTCCACATCCTGTTTTTCCCGCTCCACTTCCAGAAACGTGACATTGCCTTCCAGGCGGCTGATCTCCAGATCCTGCTGCTGCTCCTTCTGCTTCAGGACCTTTCGATCATGCTCCACCTGGGTGATGTCCTGATTTAACTGCACCAGATTAGCCCTGATGTTCTGCAGCTCACGTTCATGGAGAACTATGGTTTTGGACTGAGCTATGTTCTGGTTTTGGAGGGTCTACAAAAAAGGATATTGAAAGGATTAAAATTGATACGATGAGTAGCTTACCTCTATTTCTTTCAGGAGTCTCTTGATGTGCTTGTTCTTGGAATCAATATTTTGGAGAAGCTGTTCCTGTTTGTCCAACTCGGAAAGGGGATCTGAGGAGTCCTTGTCACTGGCCTCCGCATGCTGGGCCGCCTCCCGCAAACGCTCCTCCAACTGACGGATCTCCTCGCCCAACTAAACAGATTCTCAATGTGAGTTGCCGATTTTTAAAGAAACGGAAACTTACCTCCTTGGTCTTCGTTTTCAGGCCATCTCTCTCGTCCTCCAGCTTCTGCAGCATTCGTTTCAGCTTATCATTTTCGTCCTGCAATCGCCGACCACTGGAGGCTCCAGTGGAGGCACCGCCGGACTGCTCCTGCAATTGCTGCACCTGCTCGCCCTTGTACTCCAAGACGGCCAGCGTGAGCTCCAGAGTCTTACGCAAAGACTTCTTGGGCAACTCCTCGATGGTTTCAGCCAACTCGAGGAGCGTCTCGTACAGCTCCTGCTTCTGGCGCGACGAAAAGTCGCGAAACTTACGCACGGACACGGTCTCCGGAATTTCCATGCTCATCCTGATGGCTCATGGCCTTGCTCCTCGGCGGTTCCTAGCGTTCTGAGCAAAAATTTTCTCTGAATTTTCATTCGTTTGGCTTACAAATTTTTTTTTTCCTAGTCGAGCGGTTGTCATGACAGCTGGGGCACAACAAAAATAAATACCCTGCCCCGTTCCGGGGGTTGCCACTGACTCACGTGCACGGCAGAGTTGGTCCGGAAACGGGGGTGCCGGCGCCCGTTAATGACCCGGTCTCTGTTTTTGTTGGCATTTTGTTTTGCTACCTCCTTCGGCTGCGTACACAAAAGTTTCCTGACAGGATAATTGCTCCGCGTAGCTCCTGCTCCACCACAAACTACAGCAGTACAGTAGTGTGAGTGATTGGACTCGGCCCTAGTTTGGGGGACGGGTTACAACCTCCACAAACAAAAATGTACATTCGGTAACCAGGAAAGTGTTAATTGGCAAAGTGTCAAAAGAGCGAGTCCTGAAATTGAAAAGCCATTTCGGATTGCAACTGCTGCTGCTCCTGCTCCTGCTCCTCTCCAAGCCCATTCCAACTTTTCTTTGACAACTCGTTGAGTTGCCGTAAATGTTATGTTTTTGGCTACATATGTAAAAATAATTGAAACTAATGGCAAACGACTTTGGTTACCCTCCCATTTGCGGACTGACAGCAGGCCCGAAAATTGAAATGATATTTCAAATGGCCAATTACCCGGGCAGCTTATGGCCATTTACCTTACCCCCATGAGGAACCCTTCTCTAATTGCCTCACAACTGAATGGGTTGAATGAACTTTCTGTCTTTATTTAGTTTATTGATTATATCTCATTTAATAGAACATGTATTTAACAGAAGTAGTTGGTTATGGTAAGTAGTTAATTTTTCTAAGCACATAGTTCAGAATTTGGTTTTTGGCTCTTGGCATCGATTTGCAGAAGCATCAGCTCATAGGTAACCAGAGTAGCCACCATCTGAAGGACAAATAATCTTAAATCAGAATAAGGACATATGTTTTGTACTTACCCCAAAGAGACTCCTCCTGGTTAAATAGAACAATCGGTAACCGGAAAGTCCTACGAACTCACTTGTCAACTGATTGGCAAAACGCTGCACTTCCTGAGTCCAGTAGCCAGTGGGCACGAAATACAAGGATTTTAGAGGCAACATGGAGGCATCATGTATCCTGGAGCCAGTCAGAAAGACTAGACTGGTTCGTGTTATTAGAAACAGCAGTGAGTACCAGAAGTACACGTAATTAACAGGATGTTTCAATTTCCTTTTGGAAATATGTCATTTTAGAGGACATGACATGGAAATATCTTAAGGATATCTTACGTAAAAATGGCTAGAGCCTGATTGCAAATCACATACACATTATTCGCACAGGAGACGAATACTATGTTGGATATGCTGGCGTCTACCAGAGCGGTGAGTTCACAGAGGCGTATATGATCCCTTCGGATTTCGCACCACAGGGCATCAGGAACGAGCTGCAAACAAAAATATTAGAAGAATATATTGACAAGAATAGTTTTAATTTGAATAATTACGCGCCCCTTCAGGGCCAGGACCCGCTTGGCCAACTGTTGGAACCTTTGAGCCAGGCCAATACTAACAAGGACTATGAAAACGTCAATAAAGTTCCAGATAAATGTGAAGGCTCCATTCAACCACTAGAAATGAAAGTTTTATATTAATTTCTTGAAGAATATTGAAGGGCTAGGCCTTACAAAGCCATAACACACTGAGAACAGGTTGTAGGGCATGAGGACAAAGATATCCGAAAACTCCTTCTCCAAATAGTAACCGAAAGCAAGACGCGTCTCATTATTGTGGCAATTCCAGATGTGCCACCTATAACTACAATATCCAGAGGCATAATAAAGTGCATGATCAACTGAAAAATGTAAAATTTTGAAAATATATCGGGGGATCGAGGATGGAATTTACTCACCCACTGCTAGGGACCCCACAAAAATAGCAACACCATTGATTTGAAATCGCAAACTTCGCTTGCAGGGCTTATAGGGAGAGAATAGCATCAGAATGTCCAAGGAGCTCCAGGGCATCATAATTTGCGGCCAAGACCGGGCGAAGCCAGTGATGTTCAGCCAGTTGGTAATGCCAAAAAATAGAAAAACTATACCAACTGCAAGCAAATTGATTTTTTAGAACATGGGATTTGAAACAAGTTATCTAACTCACTCATATTCTTTGCATTTAGCCCCGAATTCAAGATAATGTTGCAGATTATCAAAGTTTTAATTCCACCCAGCAGCAGAAAAAGTCCTGTAAAGAACGTGGATATGCTTTTTACTTTGAACTTGACATCCTGGGGGTCGCGACTCCGAATGTTGGCCAAGGGCATGATGCCGAAAAATTGCGCCAAATGTAGATCTGAAAATTGCACTTATTATATATTATTTTATTCATATATTTAAGTCGAAAAAAACACCTACAGGGCCTGAGGGCTCTGTAGAAGGTATCCAGCTTCTCGAACTCGTTTCCTCCTCGGGCACAACGCCATCTCATTGCCAGGACAGCCCGCTGTTTTTGGCGCCGCTCCTTCAGATGCCGCCGGTTGCTATCCGATGTCATCGACATGGTCTGGCACTCTGGCTAGTCCTAATCCGGATTCAGTCCAACCCGTGTCTCAAATTGTTGTTTACAGCCAAAAGCGTGTTGGCTAAACCCCATAATTACACCCACCAGGCGCCACTCGAGCGGGCCACTTCTCAATAGGGCTTTCATTTTGCAAACTTCGTCCACCTTTCGATGCGGTTGGGACCCATATTCATTTTGCACTTCGTGTCAGTGCAAAAATTGCCAGCGTCATGGAAGGACCAACTCTAAACTTGCGGAGAATTCCGGATAAGCTGAATGGAGCCAAACCAATGGAGCATTTTCTTAGAAGGGAGACTCCACCACCAAAGTTTGTGGATAGCTCTAGTCTGGAGTTTGCTCTACTGGCCAGTGAAAAGCTTCCGAACTATGGATCTCTGGATCTATTTCATAGAGCTGTCTATCCGTGTAACTATTGCTTTAACTATTTAACTATTGTTTCTCATTAATTACTTTTAATATTCTTTTTTAGTCATGTTCTTGGCTGAGTGTTTTGCCATTATGCCATTAACAGGACTCAGGGACTCTAATCCTCGTCATGTGCGATTTTCCTACAAATCCTTACCCATCATCGTTACTTCTTTCTTTATGATATTCACCGGCATACTGTTTGTAGCCATGCTGAGGCACCTGCTCACTATTGGTATTAGTGCCAAGAACTTTGGTAAGATCTGCTAGAAAATTGGTGGTTAGAGGTGTAAAAAGAGCTCTTCTTTCAGTTGGATTGGTTTTCTTTGGCTGTGTCTTGACTGCCTATGTGATCTTTATTCGTCTGGCCAGGCGATGGCCTCAACTGATCAGACTCTGGACCAAAACGGAGTTGGTCTTCACAAAGGCTCCCTATGAAATACCCAAGAGGAATCTGTCGCGGAGGGTGCAGTTGGCGGGCTTGGCTATTATTGGTTTGTCACTGGGTGAGTTCCATAAAGCTTATTTTATTATTGTTTGAAAAAAAACAACCTTGAAATTCCAGGTGAACATGCCATGTACCAGGTATCCGCTATCATATCCTACAAGCGTCGTATAGATTTTTGTAGAAATATTACAGAAGTGGCCAGTTTCGATAATTACATTCAGAGAAACTACGACTATGTTTTCCAGATATTGCCCTACAATGTCCTTATAGCCGTTCTAGTGCTTGTAAGGATATGTCCTTGTTGTTTTGTTGTGTATTTCATGATTTGCTTTTAGATTGTTAATGGTGCCTTGACTTTTGTGTGGAACTACATGGATCTCTTCATAATGATGATCAGCAAGGGCCTGTCCTATCGTTTCGAGCAGATTACGGAGCGCATCAACAAGCTGGAGCACCAGGAAGTATCCGAATCCATTTTCATCCAAATCCGGGAGCATTATGTGAAAATGTGTGAGCTACTGGAGTTTGTGGACAGTGCCATGTCCAGTCTCATCCTACTATCCTGTGTGAATAACCTATACTTTGTCTGCTACCAGCTTCTTAATGTTTTTAAGTGAGTTTTTATTAAGTTGACTATATATTTTGGTTCTCATAAATATTATTTCCTAGCAAACTTCGCTGGCCCATCAACTATATATACTTCTGGTACTCTCTTCTGTATTTGATTGGACGTACTGCCTTTGTCTTTCTCACGGCTGCTGATATTAATGAGGAATCCAAGCGCGGTCTTGGAGTATTGAGGCGCGTCTCCAGTAGGAGTTGGTGTGTGGAGGTGGAGCGCCTCATATTCCAGATGACCACTCAGACGGTTGCCCTTTCCGGCAAAAAGTTCTACTACCTCACCCGCCGGCTGCTCTTTGGAGTGGGTAACCGTTTAAAGGCAAAATGCTAGTTTATGTTCACACCTTTGAATCCTTGCCCTCCTTGCCCTCTTGCAGATGGCCGGCACTATTGTCACCTACGAGCTGGTGCTCCTCCAGTTTGATGAGGCCAACCGACGCAGGGGACTGGCCCCCTTGTGCGCCTGATGGACTCATACCGTAGCACTTAACCCACTCAACCCACTTCCTGGCCATTTGTCATGTCAGCTGGCAGTGACAGGCGGTGCAATTAGATGTGAATGCTTAGTGGGTAAATCGTTGAGGACGGCCACGCCCCCGCGGTTTCATCGGGGGCTTTTCGCACGCCAGATTGCCGCAACAAGGGCCAGTGCTTGTTCGGCCATGCCGCAGGGCGAGACTTTTCATCGGGCTGTCTCGAAAGGTGGGACATTTAAAAAGCAGTTTAAACATATTGTAAAGAATTAAAATATATATTTCATATAGTTTTGTTCATTTCGCAAATCTATGGCCTACTTCCGGTGAGCAATGTACTGGCCTTGGATGTTAGGGATATCCGTTTCCGATGGCTCTCGCCGCGAATCTTCTACTCCGGTCTTATTTTCATCCTAAACTGTTGCGAGTTTGGCGCTGTGATCAACTATGTCATCAAGGTGGCCATCACCTTCCACAACTCCAGCACTCTGTCGCTGTATATTGTCTGCCTGCTGGAGCACCTGTTCTTTTGGAGATTGGCCATCCACTGGCCGAGCATAATGCGTACCTGGCACGGAGTGGAGCAACTTTTTCTCAAAATTCCCTACCGATTTTATGACGAATACAAGATGAAGAAACGAATCTATGTGGTGTTCGGAGTGGTCATGTCCTCCGCATTGGGTGAGTAGGGTTAAGTACTATCCAAGTTAAGGATTCATTTATATTTTCCTTCAGTGGAGCACTTCCTGTTGCTGTTGAACTCCTTCCATCTCAGCAATATGGAACGGACTCAGTGCAAGATAAATGTTACCTATTTGGAGAGTGTCTACAAATGGGAACGTCCACATTTTTATATGATTATACCATATCACATTTGGCTATTGCCACTTTTTGAAGTGAGTAATTCTTGATTAATAGCGTAATATTTATTTCAAAATCTATATAATTCATTCAGTGGATAAACGAAACTATTGCCTATCCCCGATCATTCACCGACTGCTTCATAATGTGCATTGGAATCGGTCTGGCTGCCAGATTTCATCAACTTTATAGACGGATTGCTGCTGTTCATCGGAAAGTAATGCCGGCGGTGTTTTGGACAGAGATTCGGGAACACTACCTGGCATTGAAGCGGCTGGTGCGTCTCCTGGATGCCGCCATAGCTCCTCTAGTTCTTCTGGCCTTCGGCAACAATATGTCTTTTATTTGCTTTCAGTTATTCAATAGCTTCAAGTAAGTTATTTCAAGGTAATCTTCATTAAATGGTTACTTTTCATTTTGAATTTCGTTAGAAACATTGGCGTTGACTTTATTGTAATGGTGGCCTTCTGGTACTCCCTGGTTTTTGCCATTATTCGCACCTCCCTGACCATTTTTGTGGCCTCCTCTATTAACGACTTTGAGCGAAAAATAGTGACAGCTCTAAGGGATGTGCCCACCAAAGCTTGGTCCATAGAGGTGACTCTTTGTCATACATCCTGGCTCGAACTCATTGTCCTTTTATCCTTAGGTTCAGCGCTTCAGTGAACAGTTGGGCAATGACATGACGGCTCTTTCCGGTAGTGGTTTCTTCTATCTCACCCGCTCACTTGTCCTGGCTGTAAGTTTTCCATGGATTCAGTTTGAAAAGTATTATATTGTATATATATTATATATAGATGGGCACCACAATCATCACCTACGAGCTCATGATATCGGACGTCATCAACCAAGGCTCCATACGGCAAAAGACTCAATACTGCAGGGACTTTTAGGTCCCGGAGTTAAGCACCTAAATGCACCATAATTCCGGAGCACATTTAGTCATAAGTGTCACGCCCCAGCACTTGATAGAGCACCAAATTTTCACATTCGAGATACTAATCGGCAAATACAAGGTTAAACGAATGGCATATCTAGTTGGCCCTCTAGTTTATCGCCAGAGGTGGCGTGTCCTGGTCTTTGAAGTTTCCATTTGCAACCCGACGCTGAAACCATGAAGCACTCGGGTCAGAATAGTACCCGGAATACGCTGCATCATGGCATCGGACCCTGTGAGTTCTAGCTGTGTCTTGGGACCAGTGGCACTTTAATTTCAAAAGATTTCCAGTTCTGGTCATAGCTCAGTTTTTTGGTGTGCTGCCAGTTTCGGGTATTTGGCCAAGTTCCCGACCGGATAAGGTTCACTTTCGATGGATTTCCCCAGCCTTCCTGGCAGCTCTCATTTTATTTACCTTTTCCATTGTGGATTTTGCGTTGTCCTTCAAAGTGGTGAGCGATCATGGTCTGAAATTCTATACCATAGGTGGGTCTTCAATCAAGGGATCGGAGATCGAGGGACGGAGGATGTAGGTGTTTGGTATTTGGTATTGCAGGTTCCCTTAGCTTCAGCGTGATCTGCATCTTTGGTTTCGGAGTCTTCCTGCATCTTTCCCGCCGGTGGCCATACATCATCCGCCGGACAGCAGAGTGTGAGCAAATCTTCCTGGAGCCCGCCTACGATTGTCGCTATGGTCGCCACTTCTCCAGACGATTGCGGATTTGGGGCCTCATCCTCTTAGTGGCTGCCCTTTGCGAGCACTCCACCTATGTGGGCAGTGCCCTGTACAACAACCACCTGGTGATTGTGGAGTGCAACCTGGATGTCGAGTTTTGGCAAAACTATTTCCAGCGCGAAAGGCAACAGCTGTTCCTGGTGCTCACCTTCACCGGCTGGTGGATACCCTTCATCGAGTGGACCACTCTGTCGATGACCTTTGTGTGGAACTTTGTGGACATATTCCTGATCCTTGTCTGTCGCGGCATGCAGATGCGATTCGAGCAGTTGCACTGGCGGATTCGACAGAACATGAGACAGAAAATGCCCAACGAGTTCTGGGAAGGAGTGCGGAGTGATCTCCTCGATCTTAGCGATCTTCATGGCCTATACGACAAGGAATTGTCCGGGCTAATCCTGCTATCCTGTGCCCACAATATGTACTTCGTGTGTGTGCAGATCTATCACAGTTTTCAGTAAGTGTCGGAGATTAATCTGTTCAAGATTGGACATTTTTAAAAAATACTTATTTCAGATCCAAGGGAAACTATGCAGATGAGTTGTATTTTTGGTTCTGTCTGTCGTATGTCATCTTTCGAGTTCTGAACATGATGTTTGCGGCTTCATCGATTCCCCAGGAAGCCAAAGAAATATCCTATACACTCTACGAAATACCCACCGAGTTTTGGGGCGTGGAACTAAACCGTTTGAACGAGATTTTTGTGTCGGATCATTTTGCTTTAAGTGGCAAAGGATATTTTCTGCTAACCAGACGTTTAATATTTGCGGTAAGTTTTTAAAAATGAAAATACATATCTTACAAACTATTTAATTATAATGTTATTTCAGATGGCAGCCACATTGATGGTCTACGAACTGGTTTTGATCAACCAAATGGCGGGATCTGAAGTACAGAAGAGTTTCTGCGAAGGCGGCTTGGGCTCCTCCAAGAGCATATTTTCCTAATTAAATATTAACCCTGTTTTTTTTTATCTGCACGTTCTGTATTTGCAAAATGTCACTCAATTTATCGTGCCTGTCAGATGTTATCTCTCCAATACAATGCGTGTCTGAATCGCTTTGCTAAAAGTTTCTCAATAATCACGACCATTTTCGCCGCCAATTTGTTCATGAACTTCAAATGGAGCAGTCCTTATTAAGTCATCAGGAAAATACCCTGCACCACGCCATTGGCTATGGTGAGTCTGTCTAATTGGATCATAGGACTTGGCATCTATTGTCGTTTTTGAAGTTCTGGTTATAGCCAGGCTCTTCGGAATACTGCCTCTTTCCGGAGTGTGGCCCAGTGATCCGTGGGAGAAAGTTCGCTTTCGTTGGTTATCTCCATACGTTCTACTTTTTATCGGAGTTTGTTTCTTTGTAATAATGGATTTTTTGTTGTCCGCCAAGCTTGTGCTTAACAATGGCCTCAAAATATATACAATTGGTAAAATGTTTGCTACGAAATACATCATATTTATTTAATATTATTATTACTTTAGGTTCTCTCAGCTTTAGTGTGATCTGTACATTTTGTTTTGGAGCCCTTATAGGCCTGGCCCCGGAATGGCCGACTATAATTCGGGAAACGTCGCTGTGCGAAAGGATCTTTCTGAAACCCTGCTATGGATCGCCCCAAGGACACAAATTCAGCCAGACTATAAGGCGTTGGGGCTTCATCCTTGTGCTGGCCGCCGTCTGTGAACATCTCACCTATGTGAGCAGTGCCGCTTGGAGCAACTATCAACAGATCAGGGAGTGTCATCTGCAGATTGGTTTCTTGCAAAACTATTTTATTCGCGAGCGTCAAGAGATATTTTCTGTAATTCCCTACAACCCCTGGCTGCTACTCTTCATCGAGTGGAGCACTCTGTCCATGACCCTTGTGTGGAATTTCGGGGATATATTTTTGGCTATTCTCTGTCTCAGTTTAAGAATGCGTTTCCAGCAGTTGCACTGGCGGATTCGACAGAATTTGCATCTAACGATGAGCCAGGAGTATTGGCAGGAAATACGTTCAGACTTGCTGGATCTGCATGATCTCCTGAAGCTCTATGACAAGAAGCTATCCGGATTGGTATTGGTCTCATGCTCACAAAATATGTATTTTATTTGTGTCCAGGTTTACCGGAGTTTTCAGTAGGATTGATGGATATTTCTTCAACTTTCTTAATCTACAATTTATGCAATTTTAGAATCAAAGGAGCTCCCATGGATGAAGTATACTTTTGGTTCTGTTTGCTCTACGTGATCACCCGATTGGCGAACATGATATTCGCCGCCTCATCCATTCCCCAGGAGGCCAAGAATATTCTAAATACCCTTTATGAAGTTCCGTCTCGATTTTTTTGCGACGATCTGGGACGTCTCACTGAGATGCTGCGAAATGAACAATTCGCTTTGAGTGGAAAGGGATTTTTCTATCTAACCCGGAGACTACTTTTCGCTGTGAGTACAGGCATCAAATTGAAGAATATATTTTGTCCTCTTATCCTGCAGATGGCGGCCGTGATGCTGAGCTATGAACTGGTCCTGTTCCACGAAATGAAGGGAGCTGTAACGCAGAAAAGCATCTGCAGTCGCGGAGCCGGCTCCTCCATGAGCATATTCTACTCCTAAGTCTCCTGCTTAGTAGCTTTATTTTCACCTATTTTGATCATTTTATTCTCGATAAGTCCACCGAGGGCTGTCTGCCATTCGTATTTGCACAAGATTAGGAACAGATAAGCGCACAATTGGCACGGAGGCCATCAATTAGTCGTAACCAGTAGCAATTTGTGGGCTTAACTATTTGTCACGGAGCGGGGGCCTTCAGTCGAGGACTGAACATGGCCAGGACCACAGGAAATCAGGCCAAGCGGCGAAGGTGTGTCGCCAGGATTAAGTTCTGGCGAAGATCTCGCGTGGCTAGCGAGTGAGTAGATTTTCTTTTTTTCAAATAAATAGTAATCTTAACTAATAAATTAATAGTGTCACGTGGGGTATTCTCAAGTACAAAGACGCATCGAAGCCACTAAGAAAAAGTTTAACATTCTCAATTAGTAAGTTTTTATCATTTTTAGAATTTAGTTATGAAAAAGTATACTTTATAGTTAAATCCTTTATACGTCGCCTTAAAAAGGATGACAATAAATACAGTGGTACCTTTCAGGAAGCCATCAAGCCAGGTAACCTTTGTGCTTTTCTACAATTGCCCAAATTACCCAAATGAAATAATTTATTTGCTTAGTTTTAATTATAGCTCAGGTGTTTGCTCTGATGCCCGTTCGAGGAGTGAGCTCCAAGTTCGCCGAGGATCTGTCATTCGCCTGGAGCAGCATCCGCACTTACTACGCTCTAGTTACAATCCTTTCCTTTGGAATATCCTCCGGCTACATTGTGGCCTTTGTCACCAGTGTGAACTTTAACTTTGATTCGGTGGAGACACTGGTCTTTTACTTGTCCATATTCCTCATCTCTTTGTCCTTTTTGCAGCTGGCCAGAAAGTGGCCGGCTTTGGCCCAGGAGTGGCAATTGGTGGAGGCAAAGCTACCACCTCTGAAGCTATCCAAGGATCGAAAGGCTCTGGCCCGGCATATTAAAGTAATCACCATTGTGGCCACCACTTGCTCGCTGGGTAGATTATTCGTCATTTAATATTCGATCTTTCGACTGAAATCACTTTATTTTGTAGTGGAGCACATGCTCAGCATGATGTCCATGGGCTACTATGTCAGCTCCTGTCCCAAGTGGCCGGAATGGCCAATTGATAGTTTCCTGTATTTGAACCTCTCGGCGGTGTTTTACTTTGTGGATTACACCCGATTTCTGGGCATCCTTGGAAAGGTGGTCAACATTCTGAGCACCTTTGCCTGGAACTTCAATGACATTTTCGTGATGGCAGTGAGCGTGGCTTTGGCATCGAGGTTTCGGCTTCTTAATGACTACATGTTGAGAGAGGCTAGAATGGTGAGCTTCAAGGAGTTGCCTTTAGGTTTAATGAATTATTTTAATAATTCATTTTTAGCCCACAACAGCCAACTATTGGATGCAGTGCCGCGTCAACTTCCGGAGTCTTTGCAAACTCTGTGAATTGGTGGACGATGCCATTTCCGCCATAACTCTTCTCTGTTTCAGCAACAATCTTTACTTTATTTGCGGAAAAATCCTCAAGAGCATGCAGTAAGTTAAGGATTTAATATTTTTTCGTGATATTTTATGTACATATTTTCAGGACCAAGCCCTCCATTTCGCATACCCTTTACTTTTGGTTTTCCCTGGCCTATCTCCTGGGCAGAACCCTCATCCTGTCGCTCTATAGTGCCAGCATCAATGATGAATCCAAGCGACCATTGTCGATTTTTCGCCTTGTGCCCAGAGAGTATTGGTGCGATGAGGTGGGTCCTCATCCATTTCATCCAAAATGTGTATAATCACTTTATTTTTCAGCTCAAACGATTCTCGGAGGAGGTGCACATGGACAATGTGGCTTTGACGGGCATGAAGTTCTTTCGGCTGACACGCGGTGTTGTCATTTCGGTTCGTAAACTGGCGACAATGAAAGTATCCAATAATAAAACTATACTATATCCCCAGGTGGCTGGCACAATAGTGACATACGAACTTATTCTGCTGCAGTTCAATCGCGACGAAAAGGTTCCCGACTGCATCGAGGGCTGAACTATTTTGGGAGGGGAAGGCAAAGGGTTAAACCCACAAAATATGTACTTTCATTGTTGTTAGTCCTTAATTATAGATAAGTGCAAAACAACAGGTGTTTTTAATGGACAACCGTGGCCAGTGGCAGGGCAGTTGGACTCTTGTGGTCCGCGCAGTGAGGTCCTGAGCTGGCAGGATGAAGTTTTTGCCCAAGCTGGAGCGCAGGCTCTGTCGCCTCAAAAAGAAGATGTCCAGGTCGCCGATGATGCGTAAATTGGATTTAATACACGAGAGGTTAGCTAGTCGGTCTGTAATTAATTTTTCTAAATAAAACGATAACTATGTAGTGCCCGGAAAAAGGCCTTTCAGGATAGTTGTGATGCCTACAAGACCCAAATCGAAATGGAGTATGTAGTGCGCAATCAGCCGACCAGTGAGTAGAGCCTCCTTGCTCCCAAAACTTGATCATTAATATCCTTAAATGGAATAGAACCCACCCGCAGTGACAAGGAAGTATTTCTCAGTGATGGCAGCTTCCATCAGGCTGCGGGCAGAGTCCTCCTCATTGCCGAGTTCTTTGCCATGATGCCAGTGAAGGGAGTAACCGGAAAGCATCCCTCCCAGCTGAGCTTCTCCTGGCGCAACATTCGCACCTGTTTCTGTGTGGCTTTCATAGCCTCCAGTTTGGTTAACTTTTCCCTGTCGCTGTTTAAGGTTTTGAACAATCCGATAAGCTTCAATAGCATCAAGCCCCTGATTTTCAGGGGTTCCGTCCTTCTTGTATTGGTGGTGTCCTTGAATCTAGCCAGGCATTGGCCCCAACTGATGATGTATTGGCACTCGGTGGAGCAGAACTTGCCGCAATACAAGTCCCAGGCTGGCAGGGTGAAGATGGGCCACACCATATCAATGGTGATGCTGGTGGGGATGATGCTCTCTTTGGGTGAGTAGCCCAAACGTACATATAGCTTCATTATTTGATCAAGTTGTGTACTCCTAGCCGAGCATATTCTGAGCATGGTATCGGCCATAAACTATGCCGCATATTGCAACAGCACCGCCGATCCTATCCAGAACTATTTCAGTCGCACCAACGACGAAATCTTCTTTGTGACCGGCTACTCCACTGCGTTGGCCATTTGGGGCAAGTTTCAGAACGTGTATGCCACCTTTATATGGAACTACATGGACATGTTTGTGATGATTGTCAGCATTGGATTGGCCTCCCAATTCCGGCAGCTCAACGATGACTTGCGGAATTTTAAGGGAATGGTGAGGGTCTCCAAATATGTTTAATATCCGTTTTAAAAAATATGACATTTTGTAGAACATGGCCCCTAGCTACTGGTCGGAACGTCGCATTCAATATAGAAACATTTGCATTCTTTGCGATCGTATGGACAACGCTATATCCCTGATCACAATGGCATCCTTTTCCAACAACTTGTACTTCATATGCGTTCAGCTACTGAGAAGTTTAAAGTGGGCATCCACTAAATACATGCCACTCTTAATATTACAAAAGGTTTTTGTAACTTTTCTTATAGCACCATGCCTTCGGTGGTCCATGCCGTGTACTTCTACTTTTCCTTAATTTTCCTCATTGGACGCACCTTGGCAGTCTCCCTCTACTCCGCCAGTGTCCACGATGAATCCCGGCTAACTTTACGGTACTTGCGATGTGTGCCCAAGGAGTCCTGGTGTCCGGAAGTGAAGCGATTCACCGAGGAAGTCATAAGCGATGAGGTGGCGTTGACGGGACTCAAATTTTTCCATCTGACAAGGAAGCTGGTCTTGAGTGTGAGTTTTTATCTTAATTAAGACTTTAATTTTAAGATTATATTACAAAATATATTTTAATAGGTTGCTGGTACTATTGTGACATATGAGCTGGTGCTCATACAATTCCACGAGGACAACGACCTCTGGGACTGCGATCAGAGCTACTATTCTTAGTTAAATCGCCCAAGAGTTATTATCCAAAAATAAAACATTACACTGTTTATTGCATAATAAATAAAAAATCATCTTGCACTTTATTATTATCGTTTGTTTAAAGCGGTAAAAGGAAACCAACAAAACGTCGCTCGTAATATCAATCGGTTACATTGCCTAATTGTACGTCACATTATCCGCTTAAGAGATTCTACAGTTTTCTTTTTTGCGTGTAGATTCCACAAATATCAAGTATTTGTTTCGAGAATGGTCGCTAGATTACTTACACGCTAATCGGCTAACTCTGATGGTGGCTATGACAATGGTGGTGACAATGCGGATGCGGATGTGGATGTGGATGTGGCACCTACTTGCAACTGGCATGGGGTCGGTCAGTGTCAGTGTAAGTTTCGTGCAAAGAACGCTTCGAATATACAATTTGCGATATTGGATGCAAAATTCAGCTAAAGATTTTCAATTACTTATGTTTAAATTCAGTTTAGTGGGGTCTTCTCCTCCCAGACCAACATCGATACTACAATGAAAGGTAACATGTTCGGAAGTTTGGTGGTTCCTGGTTGCATATGGATGTCGGTTCGATTACAAAATGTATATGATGCGGAAGCTATATGTATACTACATGGTATTCAATATGTATATAAATATATGTGGGGGGTGGGTGTCTACTAATACGATTCTACTGCTGCCAATAAAGAGCTATAAAAACTTGTTCGATGTTCTGATGAACGCCTTCACGCTCCACACGGGGTAAAATGCTAAAGGACAGGGGATTACTCGACTCGACTGAGAAGGCCAACATAAAGTATCACAAAGATTGAGATCTTAAATTAAAGCATAGCGAGGAGAGAGCACAAACAATCGATTTGAGGATTAGCCTTAGTCTTTTAGTGAAAATGGGGCTATGGGGAAGGACGAGTAGCGAGTGTGTGGCATGAATGCTTTTCGTATGAAACAAGTCTGGGACATCGCAGGCGTTCAGTGCCGCTTGGCATCGTACTGCTTCACCTTCTCCGGAATGGCCGCCTTCTCCACCACCACATGCAAGCCCAGCTCCTCCAGGGACTTAACATAGACCAGCTTGCGCCAGAATTTTGTGCTGCAAACGCATTTCAATATTGATTTATTTAGAAGATAATGAAATTGAATCAATACTTACCTCACAAATGGTCGGGCCATCCAGACCAGCGACTTGATCCAGAAAGTGGGATGCACCAAGTACATATGTTTCAGGCTCTTGCGCAGACGGCGGTCCAGCAGTTGATAGCAGCTGTAAAGGATTTAAAAATCAACTTAAATAAGAGTTAAAAACAGGTATAATAACATTATTTACCGTTTGAGCCACGGGAATGGCGGCACATTGCGCCTGTTTGAACCTCCATGCAGATAGATCAACACATAGTCGTCCGTGACCAGCTGTTCCAGCGTTTTCACGACATACAGAAACAGATTCTCCATCACGTAGCTATAATCAGCTCGAGATCGATCCGGCAGGTGACAGGCCGAGAAGATGACAATGGCGTTCTGGCCACCAGACTTGAGATAGCCACCATGAGATAGCACCCGCTTGTACGGCTCAATCACCCTCATATCTATTTCCCGGGTACGGCCATCCGGCAAGGTAATCTTTTGCCAATTTCGTGAGTCGCGTCGCTCTTCGGCGGCTGTATATTGCGGTAAGCTGGCCCCGTTGGATGGAGCCTGAGGCGTGGGCGTAGTGGCCAGGCCG
Organism: Drosophila atripex; assembly: GCA_035045925.1. Lineage (NCBI taxonomy): Eukaryota > Metazoa > Arthropoda > Insecta > Diptera > Drosophilidae > Drosophila > Drosophila atripex. Next base: position 16,854,246 of record JAWNOP010000012.1, on the reverse strand, counting down.
AACTCCAGCTCCAAGTCATCATCATTGTCGGGCAAGAGCTCCGGTCCCTCACAGTCGTCGTCATCATCCTCGCCATCGAGACCATCTATCAGGGAGCTCGAGGGGCTTAAGGACGCGAGATTGTGTTCAATGTCCTCGTCATCATCGAAGCTGTGATTTGAGATGGAGTCCAGGCTAGATATGTCCTCTCCGCCGGGTAGAGTAGTGGTCCTCTTGGACTTCTTGCCATTTCCGTTCGGCATGAGCGAAACAGACTGGAAGTTGGACTCGACGGCGGCTAGATATTGCGAGACATCCGCGTCCGATTCACTGCTCAGAATATCCGGACTGTTAGCCCTCAGAAGACTGACCTTGGCGTCCTGCGGTTTACTCCGCGACTGGTTTAGGGAATTCTTAGCCTGCACCGTTTCCGTGGCCGGAACAACATCTGGGAAGTTGCTGCGCTGTTGCTGTTTTTCCGGATTCCGGGTAAGGAAGGGCTCAGAGTCGGAATCAGTGTTAGTAGGCGACATCAGCGGATGGCTATTGGCCAAAGTGCGCTCGATGGTGTGTCGTTGTGGCAAGCCCTCAATGGGCAACAGCTCCGGACGTACTATTCTATTGTCTAGGGTAGCGTTCGACTTGAGGTCCAACTCTGACTTCTCATTTTCGTTTTCCTTTTCATTCCCCATTTCCAGGATAATTTTCTCTGGTGCCGAGGTCACACCATCATCCGCCAATGGCGAAATACCCGTGGAGTCTGTCGGCGTCTCCGAGATGTCCATCTTGCTCTGGCTGTCCGACTGCGAGGGCTCCGATTCCGCGTAGTGCAAACTGCAAATCGATTAGTCATAAGCACTGTCCACTGTTTTGTTTTTGTTCCAGCTATTATTGTGTATTCTGTGTCCGCTTACCTCATATTTCTTCGGTTTATCTGTACACGTTGTGAGAAAATTGGGTTGCCCGCTCATCTAGGCACTTGGTAGTCTGCTCCGGGCATTTATGTTGTTTAAGGAACCCGTAACTTGGCCCAGATTCGCTAACTTTATTGTAAACAAAATTGGCTCAAAAATTTAACACTTGCAATCAGGTGTGACCGTAGCAACAAGTTTGAAATATACCAGCAGACTTAAAAAATATACTAAAAGGAATCTTTAAATTCTTTTTAGTACACTTTGTTTATTGGAGAACATAATTTTATCATTAAAAATGAATTAATAAGTATGTTTATATGATAGAAAAACGTTTTTTTGTTTAAGCTTATGTTATAAATTTTAGCGGGTTTCGAAAGATGTCTTAGCTAGAAACCCTGGAAAGGCTAAAACGGCAACACTGCATTGTTTGTTTTTATATAATGTTCGGTGCTCGTGTTTTGAAGTTAAGCACCGGCGTCAGCGCCTTTTGTGGCTGTCCTTGTGTAAGAAACAAAAGTACCAGCAAGACTGGTGATGGCTTGAGACAGCAAGGCAAAATCTTCCGGACGTTGCTGGGAAATCGTGTCAAAGGCAGCAAAAAACGCTGGTACCCGGCCCAAGATGAAAAATTCAGCCGCTCGGATTCGCCGCCCACGACGGGTGTTTCTTTGTCCCGTCCACATGCGTCGAAAAGCAACAACCGCCGCATATCCGTGCTCAACAAGCTCTTCATGACCAACATAACAGATTTTCTGGCCACCTCCGAGATCTCCGAATCGATTGTGGGCCGAGGAATGCAAGTGTCGTATGTGAACATCACAAGGGACTTCTCGCAGGTGAACGTCTACTGGATGGGACAGGGAGATGAGGAAGCCAATCAGGCACTGGAGCAGGAGCTGTTCCGCTGCAGTGGCCAACTGCAGCATGAGCTCTCCCAACTGCGACTGATGGGTGAAGTTCCTCGCATCAGGTTTCATCGGGACAAGACTGGTATCCACCTGCATCAGGTTCAAGATTTGCTTTCCAAACTGGGTCGAGACGGGAAACTGGAGGCTGAAAACACCGAGGACCTGAAAGAAAACGATACGGAAAGTTGCAGTGCCCCAATGGGAACAAGTGTTGTGCCTACAACTTGGCCAAAAATGCGCCAAGATGTCTTGAGTCTAAATCACCACCTGATCATGGACAAAATCTATATTAAGATGCGTAAAAGCAAAGAAGCCTGGGCCAGTTATGCTCGGGAGAAATCAAACTCGCCAAAAACCGAACCAGATCAAGACACCGAAAAGAACGCCAAGGAATAGTTTCCAAGAAATTAATTTTTACGTAGTTTTAAGACTAGAAGAAATATATTCTTTAAAATCATTGTTGAAACGGTAATTAAATTTAAACTGAACTAAATTCGAGCTCGAAATTTCTGTGCATAGTCTGGCAATATTTCGGATTTCGAAAACGGTATTTTAGTACACGCATGTACCAGATTTATTTTTTCACGTTGCTGCGGTCACACTGTCGAGTTGTGCGTCGCGAAAAGAATTAATTTTTAACCGTAAACACAGGCCACAGCCATGGAATCCCCACAAATTGCAGTTAGTGCTAGCGTTCCAGTAACAGTAAATACCCCCAGCCCCTCTGTTTCGGCCGCCACCACCAGCACATTAAACAAAACCACAGTAGGCGTGACAACACCTATGCCAGTCCCCCCCTCGACAACAACAATAGCAACAACTACAGTGGGACCAGCAGCAACGAACACAATAGCAGCAAGCAGTGCGGCTGTAATTCCAACTCCTATTCAGCGAAATCTGCCAATTGAGTTGCAAATCGATCAAAAACGGAGGAGGTAAAACCCTTGACACATGTCAAAAAGGAATCTAGTAGTCATTGCCTTTTCTGCCTTTGCCTTTTTTTTATCAAACAGTTCGTCGCGAACAATTAAAAGGAAACGTTTTGATGACGAAATAGTCGAGTACAATATTGTCGTGCCTACAAATCGGAGTGGAACGGATGCGAATCGGAATAGCCGACCAAGAACTACATCTCAAAACTATCCGGCCTTAATAGGCGTGCCACATACCACGCTAGCGCCCTTGTCCATACCAACATCCGCGCCGGAGACGCCACAAACGCCTGGCTCTGTAGACTCCCTGTTGCCGGGCACTCCAAGTACTGTTTCCACATTGCCGCTGGCGACGCCGACAACACCGGCACCACCTCCAACACCCTTGCCAGTTGCCCCAGCAACTGCACCCTCAGTAGTCCATCCGAAAGCTCCGGCTATGGATCGTCCGGCGGCTAGCGAAAGGCGCTCCCGTCCTGTGCGGCCGGCCAGCAAGAAATCCCAAAGGCGAAATGGTCGCCCTTTGGGGCAGATGGCCACCAAGGATCTGGGACGCTGGAAGCCAATAGACGACCTTGCCCTTATAATTGGAATACAGCAGACCAACGACTTGAGAATCATCCATCGCGGAGTGAAGTTCTCCTGCAAGTTTACGATTCAGGAACTACAGCAGCGCTGGTATGCTCTGCTGTATGAGCCGGCGGTCTCCAGGATTGCGGTATCGGCCATGCGCAATCTACATCCAGAACTGGTAGAGTCCGTGCAACGTAAGGCTTTGTACAGTGTTCAGGAGGAGGACCTTCTGGGAACCATTAAGAGCGTAGGTTCCCATTCATTTTCAACTATTAACAATACTTTAATGAGAATTATTTCTTTGGCAGACGGAGCAACCTAAGTTGGAGCAGTTCCAGGAACTTCTTGAAAAGAACGCCTCTGTCTTTTACTGCGCCAGGACCGCCAAATCCCTGCACAACCACTGGCTGTTGCTGAAACAGTACAGCTTGCTGCCGGATCAGACAGTCAAGCCACTCTACGGCACTGATCAGCAGCCGTTGAGCTTCTCCGATGCCGAGGATCAGATCTTCGAGCATGATCTCAACGAGCCGCGTGACGAGGCCTTGGAGTTGGAACGAGCTCTGGCGGATCGCCGCAACAAGCGCGACATACGCTTGCTGGAGAACGAACTCTCCCGCTGGGGTGTCCTGGTGGATTCTGTCCTTGGGCCCACAGCCGCCTCCGAGTTTGATAATCAGACCTTGGCGTGCTTGTGTGGCCGCCACGTGCGCTACCTGATGCGCTCCAAGGAGATTACTTTTGGTCGCGATGCCAAGGACTGTGTGGTGGATGTGGATTTGTCGCTAGAGGGTCCGGCGGCAAAGATCTCGCGACGCCAGGGAACCATTAAGTTACGCAGCAATGGAGACTTCTTCATCGCTAACGAGGGCAAGCGGGCCATCTTCATAGACGGCACTCCACTGCTTTCGGGTAACAAGGCCCGCCTTGCCCACAACTGCACCGTGGAGATATCCGGACTGCGCTTCACCTTCCTTGTTAACTACGAACTGATCAACGCCATCCGACAGGAGAGCGCCAAGACATCGAATCCCCTTAACTAACAACTATCAGCTCCAGCCGGGTCGGGGTCTGACATGTATTCTACTTATAAGTGAGCAGCAGGATGAAATAAATTTAATAAAAAAAAAAAAATACACATCATGTGGGTGTTTAAAAACTGTGTTAACAGCTCCAAGAATCAATGACTAATTTTTAATAAAGTGTGGGTCTATTTTGTGATCCCACTCGCCCGACTTGACAAGACCAACGCCTTCCATCTAACGGAAGCCTTTTATCTAACCATTGTTGAGTCGAGGTGGTAGGAAGTGGTAGGAGTGCTTCGCAGCTCTCCCGGATGGGGTCAGTCTGTTCTGCCCACAAGAAACCGTCTGGGAGCTGGCTGGCGACACCTACGATTCCATCATGCGGCTAATTTGCGACTAAGTCGTAAGCTGCTATTAATTACAGCTCAGATGCTGGAAAGTAGCTGCCAAGAGACACAATTCTCCATTCACCATCCATCTGTCCATCTGGCCATTCTGTTCGCATGTCACCGCCGCTTACAAAGGAGAATTGGCCAACTGAAAGATTCGCAGCTCTGTGAAGACTCACGCGATTGTATGGATGGCGGGTTTGTTCTTTTCCCTGCAGGTTCTCTATGGGTTTCTCAGCTCCCAACTTTTGGAGGGGGCGGAGGTACACTTGTCACGGCAATTTAGTTAGCAACTTGTTTTGTGATTGTGTGCTTGACCTTGCGCCCTGGGAGCCCCGCCGCTAGATTTCTCACTTTACAAATTGTAACAAATTAGAGGAAGATTTCGGGCTGGCGACTCTGACTCCCCGGAGTCCCGGACTGGGTTATAAATGATCGGTGATCGGTGAGGTAATTAATTGAGCCACCGACAGCCGAACACCGTGACACCTAATATAGAAATTAGCCGTCGAAAGAACGGGGAGAAAGTTCGATGACTTTCTGCGGCGGCCTTTCTTCGAGGTCGCTTCGGGTTCGAGGTTGGACCTCGGTTGGTGGTGTGGTGGTGGGGTTCTTTAATTTGTATTGTTGATACTATAAACTAATAAGCTGTCGTTGTCGGGCGATAGAGCTGCGCAGCATATTAAAATATAATTAATTGTTGTCACTGTCTATAAAAAGTCAATTTACCAAGGCGATGGGCTATACCAGAAATTTATCGATCCACCAGACCCCATCCACCAACCATCTCTGGATTCTCCCCGTCTTTCTCCGCATTGTGTTCCCAATGGAATTCCAAATTCTAACGTTGATTTGTGTGCATTTTTTGTCCGTTCGAATCTTCGGCAGCTGCTTTCTTTGGCCAAGATGATGATGGCCCGGGCTAATGAAGCCCGGCTTTGTCTTATTATTATATTTTTTAGCTTTTGTGCAGTTCAGCGAACTTTTGTTGTTGCTTTCGATGCCCCTGGCTGTGACTTGGGCCCTGGCTCTGGTTCTGGCTCGATATTTTTTATATATTTTGGCGATGTCGCAACTGCTAAAATTAGTTTATTTTTCGCTAGTTCTTTCTCTTCCCTATTAACGTAGGTCATGCTGTTCCAAAATAACAAACAAATATTCTTATATGTATAAATTTTAAAGTCCAAAGTGGAGCACCATGGCTGACTCCATTTAATGCTGGCATTGAGTGGGGGTTTTCTGATTTAAAAGCTAGAACTTTCACAGTTTTATCGCTGAGATCATCGTAGAGATCTAGGCTGTATATAGGGTGACACCTGATCCGAAATGTACGAAAGGTACACTTCGCCTGACACAACACCTTGATTATCTCATTGCATTATATAAGGTAAATAAACAAAAATTGTCAAAGCGCCACAAAGATTTCGTGACTTTGCAGGAAAATGGCCAAAAAACAATTGAAGTCGGAGTCGGGGCCATAAAAATAGCCTACTGATCGCTTTTGCTGAATCGATATATGCCAAAATCATTACCCCCAGCTCGGCATTCGATACACTACCTGTCATAGGTGTGATTATTCAATTGAACAAAACATTTTAGCGTTAGTCTGTGACTGTTGCTGCCGCTGCAGCTTGATGTTCATTTTGCTAATCGCATTTCAATCAATTTCATTTCAATTGTCTACGATTCGTAGGGGAAAGAGTGCACTGAAGAAAATTAAATATACTTTCTTTAATTAATAGTTGGTTTTTAAATGAAAAGTATATATTTAAAGCTAACAACTTGAGCCTGAAGCCTGATAAATTTTCTCTAAAAATAGTTTCCAATTTCCTAAAGCAATAAAATTTAAATGAAGGCAGCTTCTGTTTGGATTGACATTTTGTGTCGACAGGCATGTCACCCCGGCGTATGCGTCATGTGAAATATTCAAATTTAGTTTTGTGTTTCGCCTGTAACGCATAAATAATCCAAAAACCGAACCAAAGAAACAAATCCCCCAAACAGCAAATCACATAAGTTTTGTTCCGCGTCGCTCATACGCACAGTGGGTCGTCAAAGTCAAAGTCCAGACGCTGTGAGCTGCATTTGTAATTGAATCGCTCGGTGTTGTAGTTTTGTTTATTGAATTAGCTGGCAAATATATGGATACATATATTTCCAGTGCTCGTCTATGATTATTCATGGAATGTTCGCTGATTTATCCATATCCCCTACATTTCGCTTTCGAGGCAATGACGTCAACCGGCATCGAATGCATCGGATATAGGCTCAATTTTGCTAAATAATAAGATCTAAACGAACAAAGGCCTTGGCGTACGGTGCTCGGCTCGATTAGACAAACAAATCCAATTCATATCGAGCCAAGTCGCCCACGCACTTTAGAGCAACTGACTGTGGCTGTGGCGCCAAAATAAAGCAATTTCAATTTGCAACTCCACTTTCGGGTCTTAAGATCTCAAGAGCTGTTGTTCCATACCTCATACCTCCAGCGATACCATCGAGTGCCGCTCGACGGGGAGACAGACACTTTTTGCAGCCGACTCAAATAATTACAACGACTTTGATTTTTTAATTAAGTCGAGCCACAAGGCGACTCCGAGATGGATATGTAGATATAGATGCCTTTAGATATATGCCACAAGAAATCAAATGCCGGACACTTTTATTGTCCGTGTGGGATGGGCCAGTGGCTGTTTTGTTGCGGTTGCTGTCTTTGTTTTCTATGCTTCTAATGGATTATGAATATGGTCATAAAATCTTGTTTAAAACCAAGTCAGTTTTGGGATTAGAAAAATGTAACTTTTGAAAACATTTTTTTTTCTTCCACAATAAAGCCATTTATTTACTATTTCTTTAATGGTTTTGATTGCAATTGAAAATAATATTTAACCTTAACCTTAAAATTCGAATGATTTCATTTATGGAACTATGAACTTAAGAGTAGTTAGACTACTTTTGCAAAGTCCATTGTTTCAAGAACAAAATCTATTTAATACAATCTCCATCTTTAATTAGATAATGCCCTTTCAGTTTAGAGAAGGGTATTAAAAGCTGTGCACTTGGCCTTTCTCCCTTTTCTATCAAATATTTACATTTTCAAAATAAACAAAAACAAAATAGCTGATTTAAAAGGCGAATTGCCTGGAGAGATTTGTATTTTTAGATAGCTTGATTATTTGGCTCGAATTTGTGCTGCAGCGATTTTTAATAATTTTTGAACTGATCGGAAACTGGCGAGACATGACGTTATCTAACTCCACTTCAAATTGAACCCGCTTCGCACTTCAAGATCCAACATGCCAAGGCCACTCCGCAAAACCCTTTCGAAAACGAACTCGAACCGACGCCGCTTAGCACCTGAAGTACAAATTATGAATATTTATCACTCGGTCTTGGCTTGGCCCAGAAAAAAAGATGGCTCGGTGCAGTGAATAAGTGAAATATGATCTTTGGACCGGACAATTAGAATCAATTATTCTTCAATCCCCAGCCGGAACAAGTTCGATTTTTGGCGCGTGACAGTTGCGGGTGGGCCCAAGCCGAGAAATCGGCTTACTTGGCCCAAAAGTAGATTACTTGGCAGAAGCCGGGCCGGGCCAACGTAGAACTAACAAAAAACAAAGTATGTCTCAAAAAACATACGAACCACCCCGACAGAAACGAAGCTCGAAGCTGGGGGCTTTTGAGCCGAGCCCGGGTTTTGAATTCGACGTTTTTAAACCGTCAACTAAGCGGGCCGCGAATTTAGTGGCAAACGAGCCAGCCAGCCGAGCAGACACGATCGCGAGTTCAGTCGATAGACCGACCAACCTGGCCCGAACCGAAACTCAAAACCGACCAAAAGCGATTGCAACGAGCGTGGGCTGCAATCGGAAGTGTTTTAAAGTTACAACCAACAATAGTAGAAAATTAAATAAAAACCAAAACATCTGGCGCTTCAACTAATTGAGAGCCAGTGCTACAAGACTGCTCTCTACTTTGGCTAATTACCAATAATGAAGATTGCCAAAATTGGCAACAGCTGAGGGATAATTCGGAAATTTTCTTGTGCGTGTGAACGGAGCCGTGAAAATCAACGGCAACAGCAGATAAATTGGAAATTAAATCAGAAATTTTGAAAGCCAAGAGTGCGCGATTACAATGAAGACTTGGCTGGTAAGTTGGTTTTTTTTTTTTATGCATTTATTTTAGCCAGCATTGATCAGCGATAAATTGTGTACAAGTGGAGAGTGCAAAAAATAGACGACAAAAAAATTAGCGTACATCGGTGTTTGACAGAACGGTGACACGAAAAAAACTCTAAACTTGTTAGGGGCCTAATGTTGTGTTTGTGGAGCATTCCATGATTATTCCTCCTCTGGATTAACCTCGTCGCATCTGTTCTTGTTCTTCAGCAAGTAGGTGGCCAGGTAGCTTACAGGGTCGCTGGGTCGGTCCTTGGCCAGGGCCTGTAGTCCGTGGAGCAGAATGGGTGCCACTGTCTGGTCCAGGTACTGCCGGACGTTCAGGGAGTTGGCGTCCGGACGGGGCTTGCGGCAGGCAGCGAACGGGGCGGGCCCGTTCAGGCTGGCATCGGAGTTGGCGTTCTCCTTGGCCAGGTCGCCCCCGGCTCCACCCCCAGCGGCGTTAATACTTCCCTCTCCAAAAGGCATTTTTGAGCTGAAAATATTTCACTTTGATTAGCCACAATTATTTCTGGGATATAACTTGGTCGAAATTACTTATAAAATTTAGAAAATAATGTACAAATTTATTTTTGATTATTTTTGTATGTTTGCGAGCAGAGTTCTAAATGCGTTGAACATTGGTGGAGTACTGTGGAAAAACAGAATTTAAATGCCTACGATGGAATGACATTTGGTGCAAAGCTTACTTGGTTCGAGTAACTTCCCAGAAGCAGGGACTACTTGATTGAAGAAAAAAAAAAAACTGCCTAGTCATATTTTGGTAACAGACCTGGTAACATTATGCAATTTTTAGCATTTAGGAACAATAGAAATTAAACTCAAAAATAGGAGAGGTGTGATTGAAAAATAGTAATATTTCGTCCTAAAAGGTCCTGAAGAAAGGACATCACCATTTCAAAATATGATACAGTTAATGAAAATATGATACAAAATATGAAAATACAGTATATTATTTATAGTATTTTGTACCGTTAGAAAACTAAACTGCTTTAATATTTGAAAAATTTTTCAATTTTATTTCTTTGTTTCTTTTGCATCTCTAAGTTGTTCCCTAGCTAATTTTTTTTTCAAAACAGAGTTCTATGGAGAACTTGGAATGATGTCACCCATAGTTTTCCCACAAATCCCCCCACTAACTTGCGGTTCGAATTTCAATCAACCTTAGTGGGGTCATAAATCCATCGTCCACAGATAACTGTTTGACCTCGACGGAAAAATTTATGTGAAGCAGCCGGACAGCTCCTCTTGTCTTGTTTTACGGGCTAAACAGAGTTTTTGGGAAACAACCTTCAAGGTGGTGGATCCACCTGTGTAGTAGCTCCCCCCAACTAATTAGGCACTTGCCGGCAAATGGGGACCAAGTGCAAGTTGCATAAAATGCTGCTAATTTCGATTTCATAAGCCATCCAGTCAGTCAACCAGTCAACCGGCTAGGGACCGGCAGGGGGCTTGTAAACGTGTTCTAAAAGCCATAAAATCTGTGTAGAATTGCCTGCTAAATTGTTTGCTTATGTTTGGCAACACTTTTTCTTAATTGCCGTTTGTAAATCACACACACACCCATCCCCATCTCACTCGCACCTTCCTCTAGCCATTTGTCAAGTGTGTTTATACGAATTTTATTGAATAATTCATGGGAAGCGATTAACACATATTTCGCTCGCCAGAAACGAGAAACCTGTAGTTTTTGACCCATATTAGAGATGATTTTGCCAGAAATTTGAATACGAATAGAAGCGGCCAAAACAAGCACACCCCGCAGGAGGGGCTAGGGGTGGTAGGGTTGTAGGGGCTGGCCTGTCTGCCCTAACTGTTTTTACAGAGGAGGCCTCAATCATTTCATTCGGTTTCGACAAAAATCGTGCATTACACGGATGATGGATTGTTGTTGGGGGAAGGTGGATGGTGGATGGTGGGATGGTGGCTTCCCCGCCAGAAGATATCGATCAGCGAAGAGGAGCGAGAAAAATGAGTGAGAAATGAAAATTAAAAGCTCCGCAAAGGTCACTGGCATCTTAGACAGATCAGCCTCTACTCATTCACTGCCAGAGTGATGATGATGATGACGCCGATGATGATTTGCTATTCAGATACACTCTACTCGGCGAGTATCTTTGTATCTTTTGTTGGAGTGGGCAGCAGCACGTGGGCTATCTTGGCTTGTCGTTCAAGGGAGCCCCACGGAAAAGGGCCAACAAATCAAAACAAAACTTAAAGGGCCAGAAAAACCCAACTGCAGTCCACAATTGCGCAAATCTCCAGAGAATGCATAGAAATAGATGGGCTTATGCAAATCAGTTCGAGTGGAATATGAAGACCAAAACATACAAAAAACACACAAAAGGCAAGGCATTTTAAAGTTTATTTTAATAACGAAGAAAGTAATACACTAACTGATGATTTAAATATAATAAAACATTTTTGACTAAGCTACCTTCCATTTATTCCATTAATTAAAAGTTATATTTTATTTATTAATAAGAAGCAAAGCCTTTTCAAAAAGAATCATTCTAAAAGCTTTCTTTAAAAATATTCATCTGTTTATCAAAAAGTGTATAATTTGTGGGTCAGAGTATCTTAAAAGTAAAAATTAATCTACATATATCACACCCTATTCCAGAGCACTCTAAAAACAAAAGTCGGGCCGAAATTAGCGCAACTGAATTAATTAGCGCAGTGGAATCACTTGCCACATTTTACTTTTATTATATATGCGACCTTGAGGGAGATAGCCAGATAAGCAGAGACAGCGAGGGGTGAGGCTAGCCAAAAAGAGAGAGAGACGAGGAGAAAGAAATGAATTCAAAGTGTCTTTGCCATTTTGTCTCGCACTTTGGTTCACCTTCGCTTTGGGCCAAAAACAGATTAGTTGCCCTACGATAATTATGCAAGTTCCAGGCCGAGACGAACTCTCCCAGATGGATTGATATATGGGCGGCCGAAACAGATTTTGTATCTGTTTCTGTTTCTCATGTTTTTCATTTCACAATTACCCATTATTAAATATCATTTCAAATGGAGCCCGCCCCTGCCGGCGGCTAATTCGCTAGAGTTTTGTCTTTCGCATTTTGTTTTCTGCATTTCACGCATAAATTATTTGGTCATAAACTGCTTTTGGCCAGCGATCATCAATGATGCTGCAACTTTTTCGGATCGCATTCCTCAGACATATCGAGATCTATCTTTCTATCCCACAGACTGACCCAATTCCTTTATATGATGGCCAGATACATTTTTTTTTTTTTTTGGTCAAGAGGAGATGGCTAATTTAGCTGGTCACTCGATTCTATGGCAGTTCACACGAAACGTGAAAATTTTGCACTCTTTTAATGGGCTTTTTAACAAATTAGACACAGCTGCTGTTTATTTTTTTTTTGCAGTCGAATGGGAAGCGGATCCAAATGCGGTCACAGCCTTAAGTGGCGGGTCACCTCAGAAGTGAGTGATGTGGGAAGATGTTCTGGGGGAGACTGCAAAGGCAATTAAACCATTAGGTCACCCACGAGAAAACATTCATTAAGATTCCTGCAACATTTCTCAACCCAAACAAGCAATACATTTGTATAAATATTTGCAACACCTGGGCGGGGAGTTCCATTATCATAAATTTACGCCTTTACGAGTAGGTTGGATATCCTTCGACCTAAAATGCCATTTCCATGCCACACTTCTGTCTGTCCCGCCCCAAATTGTTGAGTGTGCATATAGCTACCTGGCGGTAAGCTTGGCAACTGACACTTTTCACAGTTGTTAGAGTGCAAACGAGGCAACCACGCTTGCAGCCCAGCAAAGACAATCGGAGAGACACCCTTGCCCACACAAGAACTGACAGCCAGCGACGACGAACAATGTAGCCAGTTTATCGGACAGAATAAGAAAATATACATATAAGTGAGTCCCACGCATGGAGTATGAGTTGAATGCCAGATGAGGGAGCCGGACAGCGGGGTGAGATGCTAATCAATCCGCTTTGGCATCGAAAGTATGCCAAAGTCAGCCGGCTAAGCTGGCCTGGCCCTTTTTCCACAATTTCCCAACCCAGTGGCAATGGCAATTAAGCACAGCAAAAAATAAAACTCAAATTAAATTTAAATATTCATGAGGTTATTTTGTAGGACTTTGATGGAAATAACATAAAATAGACCTACTATTTAATCAGAAAACTAATCATTTTCAAATCAGTAAATTTTCAAATTGAATGTATTATTTTGAAAATTTGAATAGAAAAGAATGTGTTATTTTCCCCTGTGCCCAAGTTCGAAAGTAAAACCCAATTATGGCACATAGCTCGCATTTTTGCATATAACGCTGACACAGATGGCGCCCGAGCAGGGGCATGCCGCTCGCCCGTAAAATGCTGCCAAAAATGCGGCTTTTCCCACAGCACTTAAGCTCCGTGCCGCGGAGTTCATTTACACGCAGCTCACCGACATGGACTGCGAGAGCCAAATCCAATGTCGGCAATTACTATGATTAATTTCGCTTGATACATAAATACCCGTGTGTGCTGCATTTGGCTTTATTTTTTGGGCTTCGTCGAGCTCCTCTTCGGCGGCCCAGCTCAGGCGCAATTATGAAATACGTTTTAGCATTTGGAGAGGTGGCGGGCTCCTCTAGCCAGTTGCATGCCCGCACGCTGACAATGAAAATGCAAAAGGGGGCGGGCGGGAAAACACAACACTTTATTCAACACGAAATTAAAACACGAGCGAGCATTGAACAACGGCCAAGACGTATCGAAGTCGCAGCTGAGCTGAAATTTAATGCGATTCCAATGCTCGTGCAGCTTTCACTCTCTTTTGGGGCCGAATGTCAGTAGCTTTTCGCTTTTGGAACTCAATTATATTGGCCACCGTTTCTGGGGCGGAGGTTGGGCCACCACCATCAAAATAGTGACAAAGTGGAGCAGCCAAGCTTCGAAGCTCCCACAGCTGCTACAGTGCCAAGTGCAGTGCCAAATTGCGGAAACATTTTTGGCGACGAAGCGAGAAGCTTAAAATCGGCGAAACAAAAACAAAAGACTTAAGACACGAACTTGCCAAAGTCAGGCGGCGGCAATAATGGTTGGATGATTCACAGAGTTGGCGACGCCACCGTTTGGTGCCACATCAGGTGGATTTTCCACTTGGTTAGCAGGGCGCAGTCTTCCATTTTTCTTTCTTTTTCGTCTGCTCCAGCAGCCGCTGACCTTCATCATGGGGCATTACCCAACGCCAATCGCCAGAAACTCGAAGATACTTCCATTTGTTTCTTTTTTTTTTTACGCCTCAACAAATTGGGCGCCGCCCAGTCGGAAGATTCAAAAGGCGGCCCAGAACAGATGCCGACTGGCTTCTATTCTTGTTGAGCAACTGTATTATTAGGCAATATTCTTTACAAAAACAATCATTTAGTTTGGAGAGTGCTTAAAAGTAAATGCTTTTATTCCTACAATTAGATATTTGAATAGACTTAATTACAGCTTTTAAACTAATTTATTATTTCCATTAAATTAGTCGTAATAAAATCTAATTAATTGCCTCATTAAAATGCAAAAAATGAATTTCTTTTAAGTTTGATCTTGCAAAAATATGTAATATCAGGTTTTATGAAAATGATTAATGTAAACTAAGAACTAAGAACTCCATGCATTAAGCTTAAAGAATAAAATTCAAATAACCATAAAAACCTGAAATGAAAAAAAATATACATGGCCTAGTGCTTAACTTAACCATTCTAGTTATGCAACTATGTAAATTATTATGCAACTTTAATAAGTGTGTCGAATGAACAAAAGTGAAAAGTGTCGGAAGTGTCGCCGGGCTGGAAAACTTTTGGCGCCGCTTCGCTGCCAGCTGCGAGTTCAAATGCGTTGATTGGAGTTCAGAGCTCTGCCCCTGGCCCCACCTATGTATGATTTCCAGCACCACCACCAGACTCGTCCGCCTACGTGAGTGTCGCTTCTGATTTCTGAGTGACCTTGCCGGGTTGGTCGGCTCGCTTCAAGCATATGGCCATTTGTGTTATAATAATTTTTATGTCTCTAAATGATGAACATTTGTTTTGACAGCCGCCCAATGCATGTCAATTGCATGATTATCATTTCATTTATAGTTTTCAATTCTGTTTTTCGGTTTCTGTTCAGTTTCTGTTCCGTTCTGTTTCGTTTTTGTTTTCGTTCTATGCGTGACTGTTTAGAAAAATGTGCGGATTTCACACGTAACATCCACAGCGCCATTACAACACTCATATTCACGCAACACTCACTCGACCAGCTCAATTATTCACTCGGTTATCACACCCCAAGTGCCACAAATATGGAGAGCAGCCACAGCAGCAGCTCAAAAATGATGCAATAAATTGCATGCTGACTGACTGGGTGGGGGTACAATTTGTGTCTGCTGGAATTTTTGAGGGGGATTAAATAAATGGTAGATTCCGCAAAATAGAAACTTGATTCTTTTTCCAATACTTGATCGGGTGTAAGTTCTCAGTAGATCCCATATGAACTTTACTATTCAAGTGACTTTTTTTTTTATAGATTTCTTTATGAAATTTAAGTATGAAAAGTAATCATCTTCTCTGTTTAAAGACCTGCTTTAGTTTATTCATATATTCTTCAAATGCAGTTGACTTCTCATTCCTATAAATAGAGATTAGCAACGAGTGGCAGCTGGCCGGTGAAAAACTGGGTTACTCGGGGGCTGTAAATCAACTGGCACCCAGTTCAGACCCCAACTGATCGGATTGAATAGCTCTTGACTGGGACAAACAAGACAGGCAGCTAACTGCGTGGTCGCGTTTATATGAATTATATATTGAATTCAGGGGCGGGTTCTAAGAGCCCACACTCTCGGCATGGCCATAGTTGGAGCCTGGCCCAAAGGCATGGCTGATGTTGCTGTATAGACACCATTAGATTCAAGTGGATTGTATAACTGCTTACACCGTTCCTATAAAGTTTCTATATGGCTGATATTTTTTTTTTTGGTGGGGCACCAAAGACAAACAGGAAACGCCGCAGCCAAAAATCGTTGCCCGAAAAAGGCAAGCACTTTTTTGCTTTTACTCTTGTAGTTTTTTGTAAGTTTTTTTTTTTAAACATTTGTTGTTTTTTTTTTCAAGTTACGAAAAGTCAAACAACTAACGAAATTTAATACAATTTTGTATGGCAGATTGCGGCTGTTTGTCAGCTGCTTCCCACCGCTAAAAATCTGCGGGCTTTTGCTCGAAATCTGACAGCAAGCTGTCAGTCAGTGTCCCCCCTTTTGTATTCCTATGCCCCCTCTTGATCCTCTCTTGATTTTTAAGTTATTTTTGTGTGGGTGTCCCCACTGCTCGAATATCTTTCGACTGCTCTGAGTGTAATTCAATAGTTGTTGCTTCCGCCGGGTCACATTCTTGGAATTGATTGTGTCTAATGAAATGTTTCATTAGCTGGAATATTGGGTTTCACGTTTTGCTCGGCTGCCGTGTGTGGAATTTGAGCAATTAGAAATTATTATTTGGTTCGGTTAACAGCTGACGAACTTCAAAGACCAACTTGGCAAGGCATATGCAATATGGTGTAATTAATTTTGAAATTGTGTGAAAATCTTAAATCAACTCAGAAGTACGGAAACATCTTAATGGGCGTATATTCCTAATTGGCGTTAATAAGATAAATTAACAGGTATTATTTTACTAAACATGATTTTCCGCGTATGTGACCTTTTTACAGATGAGTAATCTAGTTAAATCTTCTGAGTTTTTCTTTCGCATAGCACGTCTGTTTCCTAAGTCTTTTGATTTGTCCTCCAAACGAATAAAAACAATATTCTACAAAAGTGGAATCACCCTGATTACTCCCGAAATTATTTAATTACATGATTGATGCTATTTTTATTGGAAGCGTAATATTTCCCCAGTTTGGCTTCCGTTTGCCGCATGGACTAGATATTTGCATGCGGACTTTTCTTTGGGTTTTCATGCCACATGATTCATGGCGCCCATCCCCCAGGCGGAAGCAGCCATCAGCCGCAACATAATAAAAATTGAAATAGGGAAATAGCGTAGCAGAAACCGATCGCAACATGCACTCCCATCGCGTATGCAAAAACACTCCCCGAAAAAAATACAATAAATTAAAACCACCTAATCGGAACCAATCGAGTCGGTCAAAAACAAATCCAATCCCCATGAGTCCATGTCTGGAATCGATTTGAATGGCCATATGGGGTTCATTAGCTTATTGTTCGGGTTCAGAATGCAGGCCCACACTTTAAAATTGGAATTTTCTTTGCTTCATTTATCATCGCTGGTAAATTTGGAGCGAACTACGATCGCAGATCGTAATTGAAGTGAGTTTTAATTAAAAAGTGAACTGTGATCAGGCGAAGGTCAACAACAATGGGGAATTATGATTGCTTTGTTTCTAACAATTTGCAGAATTCTTTGTTCAGATGATTATTTTTTTCTTGGGATTTTTTGGGGTCAGCCGAGCAATTTTAGATTGCGTAAGTTACAAGAAAAAAAAAAGGTTATACTTTTGCGGGATAAGAGAGTGCGGGGGCGATGCTGGTTGCGCAACTGAAAGAAACTCTCTGTTGTTGTTTTGTTACCGTTTCGACAGGCAGTCAGAGGCAGCAACACCAACAATAACAACAACAACAACTGAAACTGACAATAAAGTAAACAAAATTGCGCGCCAAGGAAAACGTGATTTTCCACTTTTGATCGCGCCCAAAAGGAGTTCGCCGTATCGGGAGTCATCTCGGGCGATTCTCACGTAACCACAAAACACCGCACCGCAGCCACAAGCTGTAAGATGCAAGCTGTAAGATGCAAGCTGTAAGCTGCAAGCTGCAAATGCAACAGCAGCATATGTTGCAGCAGCAAACTGCAAGAGACAACCGGTTGGATAACTGCCAAATCGGGGCAGAAAATTTCATTGAGGGATCGCCCCAGCCGCCGATGGCCACTTTTACTCTCGTTTTTGGCCAAAACACAACGGAAACCGTCGCAATAATTTGCTAGCAATTTATTTCGTTGCGTTAGCCGATCAAATAAATCTCCATCTGTTCATACGATGTTGTCTGATACTCGTATTTATGGCCACAACAACTATGACTCCAACACGCGAATATCACTCTAATGGAGTGCAATTTGCTATTATTTTTTTTGATTTCTTTTTTTTTGTTTGTTGGTTGGTTAGTAAATGGGAAAGTGCCGGAATATATTTTTTGCTGATTATTTCCCCATGTGGGTGATGTCATATGTCTTTTCCCACAAAATATGTCTAGACTTTTATTTATTTTCATAATAATTTGTGCCCTCATTTCCAAAAGGAGAATCTCCATAATTTGAACTCGTTACAAAAATAAATATTTTCGGATTACCTTAAGCGGATTGACAAAAATATCCATATAATATATATTTTGTTTTTGACGCCTTAGGAATTTTGGAAGAATTTTATTGTTCTTAAATTTAAATATTTTTACATATCTGTGCTGATGTAATGTGTGTCTCCTTAAAAATATGATTAATCGCTTTGTTTAGAAAGTGACAGGTGTTAGTCATAAGATTCATAAATCAATGAAATAATTGGCTATAATCTGGTATAGGAGGGGGCCCCTTTTATAAAGGGAAGTTCATTCTCAGTTCACTTATTTTGATTATTATTCCGAAAAATGTCTCAGCAACAATTAATTAAAGCGCCATAAATTGCGTTGGGCCAAGACGAATAATAATAAACGAGTAACGAGCACGAAATTATAATAAAAATGTCAGCGGCAACCGAAATTAGCCAGCTAAGCAGACTTTGCTCAGAACAGATACTCCCACAAGCGTCGTCATGAGGTGGATTTGGAAATTTATGACGGAATGCTGAAAGTAATTGAAGCGTAAATGCTGAAACGTGCGGGTGGCTCGTATCCATTAGAATAATTGGCAGAAGAATTTTAATTTTCAATTGCAGCCTTAACCATGAGCCAAGTCAAAACCCGAAGAGTCATGCCAATCCCATAATTAAAGCCAAATGGAGGCATCTGCATTACGCATACGCCATGTGAACCGGTTAGGTCTTGTTGATATTTTATTGATTTAGCTGGAAGTGGGGGAAAAACACTTTCACATGCCGCATTTCCGTACGCGGATCATTGAATGTTGCACAACCGCATCTGGTGCCATTGATTCCTCTCCGGCCAGTGTCACCTTGACTCTGAAACGTGCCACATACACCGTGAGAAATTAGGGAAGGTTTCCATTTATAAAATAAATGAAAATTTTATTTATTTAAAATGATGAAAAATTTTGAAGTCTTGTGAATCATATTTTCTCCAATAACACTATTTCTTTTAATTTCTTTTACTTGGTTTGTTTTTCTTAAATTTATTTATTTTTTTCCAATGTATCTAAAAGTTACCCCACCGGAAAGTCGTCAACAGCCTGTTTGTGTTTATCGGGCAGCTGCTGGTTGCCGGCGGATGTGATTAGTTAGAAATACCCAATCCTCCCGAGCCATTCCCCCTTTTGGAAGCACTTTGCTCACAAATCAACCAAACTTTCTTTCTTTCCTCAGCTGGCTTTTGTGACCCTGGCAGCAGTCGTTTCTGGTGGACAAGGAAGCCAGACGCCCAGCGCCAATCAATATCACATCCAGACGGACGAGGGTCCAGAGCGATATTTCCGCTTCCAGACGGACAGTGGTCAGTTTCGAAAGGAAAAGCGTTTGCAGGATGGCACTGTTATAGGTAAGATTCCCTTTTACAATTCTATAGAATTGAATTAAAAAAACTACATTTTCTTTATTCTTACAGGCACTGAAGCTTGGATTGATGCGGCAGGATATTTGCGCCAAAAGGATTACATTGCAGACAAACAGGGCTATAGAATCCTCAAGTCAAAGACCATTTATGTCGGATTGGGACGTGCTGTTGAGGTAAGAATCTAAAATATTTTGAACATTTTTAAGAATTAATAGGCGCGACAATACGACCCACCCCAAAGGCTGTATCTTTTTCAAAACCGACCAGTTCAAGAACGAATACAATAACGAATACAAGTTCAAGAATCGGCAATAATTACCAGATTCTTGAGCGGAATACCTTAAACGATTCGTAGATCGATTCTCCATAAATCTGCATCAAAATCTAAAAACATAATTTTTTTTAGATTTTTTGTTACATTTTCTGGGGGATCCCCTTCGAAAATCAAGAAAAGTGCAAGGAGCCACTATATGGCACCCAGCGGAAGCTATATCTTCGGCAATAATTACCCGATTCTTGAGCGGAATACCTTAAACGATTCGTAGATCGATTCTCCATAAATCTGCGTCAAAATCTAGGAACATAATTTTTTTTAGATTTTTTGTTACATTTTCTGGGGGATCCCATTCGAAAATCAAGAAAATGCAAGGATCCACTATATGCCACCCAGCGGAAGCTATATCTTCGGCAATAATTATCCGATTCTTTAGCGGGATACCTTAAACGATTCGTAGATCGATTCTCCATAAATCTGCATCAAAATCTAGGAACATAATTTTTTTTAGATTTTTTGTTACATTTTCTGGGGGATCCCCTTCGAAAATCAAGAAAAGTACAAGGAGCCACTATATGGCACCCAGCGGAAGCTATATCTTCGGCAATTATTATCCGATTCTTGAGCGGAATACCTTAAATGATTCGTGGATCGATTATCCATAAATCTGCATCAAAATCTAGGAACATAATTTTTTTTAGATTTTTTGTTACATTTTCTGGGGGATCCCATTCGAAAATCAAGAAAATGCAAGGATCCACTATATTCCACCCAGCGGAAGCTATATCTTCGGCAATAATTATCCGATTCATTAGCGGGATACCTTAAACGATTCGTAGATCGATTCTCCATAAATCTGCATCAAAATCTAACAACATAATTTTTTTTAGATTTTTTGTCAAATTTTCTGGGGGATCCCATTCGAAAATCAAGAAAATGCAAGGAGCCACTGTATGGCACCCAGTGGAAGCTATATCTTCGGCAATAATTATCCGATTCTTGAGCGGAATACCTTTAACGATTCGTGGATCGATTATCCATAAATCTGCATCAAAATCTAGGAACATAATTTTTTTTAGATTTTTTGTTACATTTTCTTGGGGATCCCCTTCGAAAATCAAGAAAAGTGCAAGGAGCCACTATATTCCACCCAGCGGAAGCTATATCTTCGGCAATAATTACCCGATTCTTGAGCGGAATACCTTAAACGATTCGTAGATCGATTCTCCGAAAATCTGCATCAAAATCTAAGAACATAATTTTTTTAGATTTTTTGTTACATTTTCTGGGGGATCCCCTTCGAAAATCAAGAAAAGTACAAGGAGCCACTATATGGCACCCAGTGGAAGCTATATCTTCGGCAATAATTATCCGATTCTTGAGCGGAATACCTTAAATGATTTGTAGATCGATTCTCCATAAATCTGCGTCAAAATCTAGGAACATAATTTTTTTTAGATTTTTTGTTACATTTTCTGGGGGATCCCATTCGAAAATCAAGAAAATGCAAGGAGCCACTATATGCCACCCAGCGGAAGCTATATCTTCGGCAATAATTATCCGATTCTTTAGCGGGATACCTTAAACGATTCGTAGATCGATTCTCCATAAATCTGCATCAAAATCTAACAACATAATTTTTTTTAGATTTTTTGTCAAATTTTCTGGGGGATCCCATTCGAAAATCAAGAAAATGCAAGGAGCCACTGTATGGCACCCAGTGGAAGCTATATCTTCGGCAATAATTATCCGATTCTTGAGCGGAATACCTTTAACGATTCGTGGATCGATTATCCATAAATCTGCATCAAAATCTAGGAACATAATTTTTTTTAGATTTTTTGTTACATTTTCTTGGGGATCCCCTTCGAAAATCAAGAAAAGTGCAAGGAGCCACTATATTCCACCCAGCGGAAGCTATATCTTCGGCAATAATTACCCGATTCTTGAGCGGAATACCTTAAACGATTCGTAGATCGATTCTCCGAAAATCTGCATCAAAATCTAAGAACATAATTTTTTTAGATTTTTTGTTACATTTTCTGGGGGATCCCCTTCGAAAATCAAGAAAAGTACAAGGAGCCCCTATATGGCACCCAGCGGAAGCTATATCTTCGGCAATAATTATCAGATTCTTGAGCGGAATACCTTAAACGATTCGTAGATCGATTCTCCGAAAATCGGCATCAAAATCTAAGAACATAATTTTTTTCGATTTTTTGTTACATTTTCTGGGGAAAATCAAGAAAAGTGCATGGAACCACTGTGTGGCACCAAGCAAAGGCTATATCTTTGCCAATAATCATTCTTAAACCGAATGCCTTGAAAAATTCGTAGATAATTTCTTTATTTTTTTATTTTTACTTACCTTTGCAGGATGCCATTAAATCCACAAAAGCAGCTCCGGCTCAATCGGGGGTGCTGGTTAATGGTGGCTCCGCTGGATCCTTGGCTAACAGCTTGGGTAACTATCAGCGTCCCAGCTATGGCTACGTTTCCAGCACCACCTCCACTACCACTCCGGCTCCACCACTGCCACTCTCCTTGGAATCCCTGGATACTGGCGTGGGTAAGCTGAATTATCTGCCGCCAGAACAGGCAGCAAAGATTGAGCCCCAGGGACAGCTTGGATTCGATCACTACCCCGATGAGTTGCCTCGAGCGAGGGATCAAGTGTTGTCCACCATACCTGGTCCTGTGGTGCACATCCAACCGAATGCCGAGCCTCTTCCCGAGGAGGAACTGAACGCCATCAGTGTGTATGATGCTGAAGCGGATCGTGCCTTTGGCCATGGACAGTTTGGTTCGGTGATCAGCTCCACGACAACGGCTCGCCCACCTTCCCTACCTTCCCTAGATATGTTGCCACCGTTGAGCGCCCATAGACGTCGCTTGCGTCCGCGTCCCACTCCTGCTCCCATAGGCATTGTTTCGAGTACGCCGGCTCCTATTGCTGGCGGAAATTTGTATGGTTACTCCACGCCGCAGCCATTTGTGGCGCCACCCTACCAGTATTCACCTTCTACCACTGCCGCTCCCAGCACTGGGTACGGGTACTATGCGCCTGTACAATCGCCCCTGGAGGTGAACTCCCTGGAGGCGGCTCTACTGCCGCCACTGCCTTCCAGGGGCTACCGCAGACGCCTGCGTCCAAGACCCGTCCAGAGCAATCACCTGGAGGAACTGGCAGTCAGTGGGTACGATGGCGTTGGGACGACCCGGAACGGATTCCGGTATGTGCTGCCCAAGCAGTACCACGAAGAGGAAACGAGCCCGTCGGACGGAAATCGGGCGGGCAGCTTCGGCTACGTGGATCCCTTCGGAATCCGGCGGGTGGTCTACTACAATGCAGCGCCCGGAAGGGGATTCGTCCACAGGAACAACAACCAGTATGTGGGCGCCAATGGAGCGCCCTTCGACGAGCCGGGTCCGGCGCAGTTGGTCAACGAGCAGTAGGGTCCAGGACCAGTATCCAAAATCGAGGAAGGTGCTGCACTTAACCCACTCACCCAGCCGAGGCAACAAAACTAACCGTAGAACCTCAACACACCACAGGGGAAGTTTCAGACGCAAATCAATCTCAAGTGCTTGGAAAACCCAAATAGAGTACATATTGCGTACCTCACACTTTTTACATAATTTTTACCTGTACATACATACATATTATGTAACCACGCTTAAGCTTTTCAATATTTAACCCTTTCTTTCCTGCACGCACCCAAAACACCCACAAAGAAAACGACATCTGTGTTAATTAATTTAATGCTTAATCACATCTAAATGTAACTTAATTTATAAATCGAAACTTTGTGCAATTAGCGTATAAAATAGGTCCATTAGGGGTACTCACTGCCGCACAGAAAACGGAAAATGTTGGACAAGTGATGGGGGAGGCGAAATCGTTTCATGTATTAATCTTGCCATATTAACGAAAAGTAAATAAAAAGAAAACTCACTGTTCCACCCTCGGTATTCCCTTCTCGCCCCGAATAGTGTACGATTAAACCGATTATGATAACGATACCGATAACGAGATATGTTTCTTGGCCAATAGCTGCTCATTTTTGTAGAATGAGCACCCGTTGCCTGGAAACTTTTAGCCAAGTAATGCGATACATTCTTTTGTATATATTTAAGAATTTCATGAAAAAAAAAAAAATAAATAAAAATCTCTATTTCATTGAAAATGTTTTTCTGTTTTTTGTTTAAAAGTAGGCTGTGCTGGGAACTGTCAAAGTGGCCTAGCTTGGCTGTCGACTAAAATCCTCAGTCGTCAGTTTGATTCTGAGGGAACAACACTTCCGATCCAAATATTATCAGTGCGACAAAACCTATAAACGGGAAATCTAATCAGTGCGGGAAAAAATAGGGCTTTACAAAGCTATCTAAATAGTGACTCAGTTGCCGATTGAAAGTGTCGCGATGAAGGTGTTCCTTCTCTTCCCGTTGCTGCTGCTTTCGGGGCTTTTGGACACCTCGGAGGCAGCCAATATCTTGGGCCTGGTTAGCACCGCCGAGCACAACCATCCAGGCTGGTCGCAGCCACTTTTCGACGCTTTGGTGGCTAAAGGACATAACCTGTTGGTGGTTAGCACGGCACCAGTTCCGGCTAAGACGATTGAAGGCTTGGTTTACATTCACGTGCCGAACGACTACGACGTGATGCAGAAGCACTTCGTTCGATCCAATGCGAGCCACTACCAGGAGATGAGTACCCTGATGCAGCTACTGGTGTGGTACGAGGTCCAACTGGGCAGCTGCCGGGCTGTCATGCAGTCGGGCACTTTGCAGAGTCGAATGTCGGAACTCCTCATGATTCTCACTGCACCATTCGATCTAATTATCTCGGACGTCACTCATGGAATGGACTGCCTTTTGGACCTTGTTGGCACCTCCACTACCCGACCGATTATGGGATTAAGTGCTGGAAAGCTGACTCCGGATCTAATTAACTTGTTGCAGGCGGAGAATACCATCAACCCGGCCAAGATACCGCACTTCATCAGCCCAATGCCAAGGAAGATGGGTTTCTTCAATCGCTTACACAATCATAATATGTTTTACAGCTCGCCTTTGTAAGAAACATAGTTTTTTTTTTTAATATAATATTAATCATAATTTATTTTCAGGGTTCGTTGGCATATTATCCGGCCGGTCTTGAGTACCATAGTCCAGCCGGATTACGTCCACCCCAATTTGCAGATAGCTTTGCTGAACACCCATCCCTCCATAGATTATGTTCAGAATCTTCCGCCTGGAGTTGTCGAGGTAGCCGGCCTCCATATCAAGCCCGAGGTGCAGCCTCTTCCAAATAGAATCCAAAAATTCACAGACCAATTTATTGACGGAATTGTCTACATCGATCTTCCCTACATCGAACTGATGTACGGTGTGGGAGTTCCTGCCACGTACAAAATGATGGAAGACTATCCGAACTGCGGCTTCATTTGGAATGTGAAGAAGATGAAGGAGTTGCCGAAGACTATATCGAATCTGCTAACCCTACATGTGGATGATTCATTGAAGCAGGATATATTGGGTAGGTTTTTTCTTGGGCAGGTTTCTTATATTTTTAATGTTTCTCAAATGGAAATCTTGAATATTCAAGGACAATCTGCAGTAAAGGGTTACATCAATCATGCCGATAGTTTTGATATTCAAGAAGCTGTGCACTTTGGTATTCCAATGGTTGTCTTGCCTTTGAAATTGGAGGAATTTAACGTAAGTATTTTATTTGTAATCTCATTAACTAATTTCGAACTCAAACTATACTTTCTCATCAGAATGCCCAGCGTGTAATGGAGCGTAGCTTGGGAGTGGTGGTCTCCGCCAAGGGTTTCAATCTGGACTCTTTGACCGTCGCCCTAAAACGAATTCTGGACGAGGACATCTTCACCACCAGTCTCTACAAGGCGCAGCAGAAGTTCCGGACCCGTATGGTATCCGCCGTAGACTTGGCCGTATGGCATGCCGAGCAGCTCATAGCCGAACCAGACCTCTATCTAAACCTGGCTCAATCGGAAACGAATGCCCAGAACATCTTTGTGGCCCAGTCCTTGGATGTGTTGGCGATTCCTCTATTTCTCCTAATCGTGGTGCTCGTGAACTTTATTCAACTTGGCTATTATTTGTATCTGGCATTCTTCAAACGTGAGAAGCCCGTTAAGGAATTGGATTTGGATGTGGAGCCGCCTAGGAAACGCAAGAAGGTCCAGAGAAACGCGAGCAAAATTGGAGAACCGGCAAATATAACCCTCTTAGAGGACTCTTCTGATTTCCAAGACGTACAAGATGCCGAGGCCGAGTTGTCAATCGATGAAGAATCAAAGACCTTGATTGACAAGAAGGCAGATTGATGGCCTCAATTTCCTTTTCTCTCAAGACTGCCATGATCTCTACCGTAAAATAAATAAGATAAGACTCGAATCTCTTTTTTTTGGACATTGGGTTTTGCAAAAGTGTTAAAATAATTTATTTCTCTTGCTTGCCAAAAATTTAAGATTTCCTTTTTAGGCGGCTTAACCCATTTAAATTGGGTTACAATAACACGAGATCGTTGGATTAAGTTGTATCCTATATATGGCTGTAAGCCGATTAAGATTTTAATCAAATCAAAGCAAAAAAAGCGGAAAATTTCAATCATTGGGAGATTTTCGCTTTATTTTTAATAGTTTTGAAATAAAAAAGCCACCTGACTTTAGTCAGGTATGCCTCAAATTTAAGTATAATAGATTGTAAAAAATATTTAAACGCCTAAAAGTATGTTGGGCTTCAGGAATTTTTCACTTTCTCTCTTCTACAAAGAGTTTGAATTTCCACGTAAGAGATTACCAGCTCAGGTAGAGGCAGTTCTGTATAATTCCAGACCAGGTAGCTCTGACCTTCCCAAGACTGAGGGCGGTTTTATGTCTTTTGCAACAACAAGTGAGAGGAGAAGCCGATCTTGAATGCTTGGACAGCAATAAAACCCGGACACCGGAGTTGCCGTTCAGTGCATTTCCAGAAATTGCCGCGAAAAGAACAGACATCCAAACAAACGAAGAAATGCTGACGAAACTGCTGAAAATCAGCTGCACCTCGAGGCAGTGCACCTTCGCCAAGCCCTACGAATTAATACCCGGACCACGCGGTCCCTTTGGCTTGGGAAATCTGTACAACTACTTGCCCGGAATTGGCTCCTATTCATGGCAAAGATTGCATCAAGCCGGGCAGGATAAGTACGATAAGTACGGAGCTATAGTGAGAGAGATAATAGTTCCTGGCCAGGACATAGTGTGGTTGTATGATCCGAAGGACATTGCCTCGCTGCTCAATGAACGTGATTGCCCCCAGCGAAGGAGTCACCTGGCTCTGGCCCAATACCGTAAAAAACGACCGGAAGTGTACAAAACCACCGGACTGTTGCCCACAAACGGGCCGGATTGGTGGCGTCTCCGAGCGCAACTCCAAAAGGAACTAAGCGCCCCGAAAAGTGTGAGAAACTTTGTGGCGCAGGTGGATGGCGTTACCAAGGAGTTCATGAGGTTTCTCCAGGACACTAGAGTGGGGGATTCTATTGATATGCTGCCTCAACTTACAAGACTGAATTTGGAGTGTATGTATTCCGGAAATCCGGAGGGAAACAATGTTTAAAACAATAGGTATTTCTATTCTAGTAACCTGCCTGCTAACCTTTGGGGCCCGCCTGCAATCCTTCTCGGCCAAGGAACAGGACTCTGACTCCCGTTCCACACGCTTGATGCACGCAGCTGAGACCACAAATAGCTGCATCCTGCCCACGGATCAGGGCCTGCAACTTTGGAGGTTCATGGAAACGCCAAACTACCGGAAACTGAGCCAAGCCCAGTCCTACATGGAGGAGGTGGCTTTGGAACTGTTCGAGGAGAACTTAAGAAACGGTTCCAAGGGAACATCATTGATCTCGGCGTACTTGAAAAATCCTGAACTAGACCGCAGTGATGTGGTGGGCACTGCTGCGGACTTACTCCTGGCTGGCATTGATACCACCTCGTACGCCTCGGCCTTCCTTCTCTATCACGTGGCCAGAAATCCGGAGGTTCAACAGCGACTGTTCGAGGAGGCCAAGCGGGTGCTGCCCAATCCCAAGGAAGAGCTCTGTGCCGATGCTCTGAGGACAGATATAACCTATACCAGGGCTGTTTTGAAGGAGTCACTTCGCCTGAATCCCATTGCCGTCGGTGTGGGTCGAATACTCAACCAGGATGCTGTCTTCAGTGGGTACTTTGTGCCCAAAGGGGTGAGTACTTCTCTTAGTCAACCAGTGCGTAGTTAACTAGCTTCTTGATAGACCACCGTGGTTACCCAGAACATGGTTGCCTGCCGGCTGGCCCAGCACTTCGAGGAGCCCCTCCGGTTTCAGCCAGATCGGTGGCTCCAGCACAGGAGTGCCCTGAATCCGTACTTGGTCCTGCCCTTCGGTCATGGGATGCGAGCCTGTATCGCCCGCCGCCTGGCCGAACAAAATATGCACATTCTACTCCTCAGGGTGAGCTAGCGGAAACAGATCAGCGATTTGTGGTCTTTCAATTGTTTATTCAATTACTTAAAATTTGCATTTGCAGCTGTTGCGAGATTACGAATTGATTTGGTGCGGATCTGGCGAGGAAATGGATGTCAAGACCCTTCTGATAAACAAACCAGACTCGCCGGTGCTGATCGATTTGCGAAAACGATCCGAATAATCTACAATTCGAAGAGACTACCTGAGAGAACAGAGACTTGACGCTTCACTTTTAAATAAATTGTTTATTAATTGTATTTAAATTATTTATAATTAGTGTAAATTATATATAACTAGACTTGCATTTAATGTGATTGAAAGGCTGCGGGTGTTTTGGTCTAAGTACTAAAGAGGATAAAATTCATCCAGGGCTAAGGGTTAAGAGTGCTACGGTTGCCAAAAACTCGAACGAATGGGTCTCAGCCTTGAGCCTCATAAGAAGTGTCTAAATTGTTAACCAGATTTCCATTAATTCTTTCGAGTATTTTGTGCTCATCTTTTGTATACCATTTTGTCCCATTATTAAGTATTTCGACAACCTATGCCATTATGTGATGACTAAATATTCCATTACGGTGTTTACATAGCATATGGGGATCGTAATTAATGTATATATGGCTCTAAAAATGTGGTCCGACCAAGCCCGACTTCTTCTGTCTTAGTTCCCTCCATCTACGTCCAACCCTAAGCTCGACTCGAGTGAAAACCGTACATATACAAACTATATAGAGACTACTACCTGTTTCGCTCTTGTCCAAGTTCAAGTCAAAAAAATATATACTTCTATATGTTATATATTATTTGTATATTTGTATATGCGTGTGAAAGGAAGATGTATGTATACTCCCTACTATATACTGATACACGTACGATTCTAGTCTGATTTCTAACCTATAAGGACTTTGGTTGTTTGCCGCTCTAAACGCTAGGATGATTGGTGAAAAAATACATCTAAATATACACATATATCTTTGAACTCCCATGCTATTGCTTCAAAAATAAATTGTATTGGGTCCGTTCCGTTTCTTCTGTAGAATTCGAAGAATACCAAGTGTCACCCAGTACCCGTCTGATTACTTTCTTTATGAGAAGACTTTTCCAGGAAGCGGTTCGAGTCCTCTGATCCTATGGCTATCGTTGAATATGTTTTCGATGAAGGATGAGATATGAGTCCAGGACTGTGTTCTGCTGCTTACAGCTCCAGCAGCAGAACCTCCTCATGCTAGAGAATATTCAGCAGGGATGAGTCCATCATCCTGTCATCGTACAAACTGAGTGTCTTGCTGGCCCGCGCTTTCCTCACCGACGGCGGCACATCTCCCGGTGTCTTGACCCTTTCGCTGGGATCCCTTAGACGCTCGCTGCTCCCCCGACCGCTGAAGACCTCCCGGAACACCTCCAGGCTGTGCTGACGACGCATCTGCTGCTCCGTCGGCGGACCCTGGTGGACAGTGGTGGCCATCAGGGAGTTGGTTCGCAGGTGGCCGGGTCTCCGCTTCGGACCTGGTCGGGTGAGGGTTTGCAGTTCGCTGCCGTGACTCTGGATGGAGTTGTTGTTGGTGCTGCCGTTGATGTGTTTGATCAGACTGCTGGACAGTGATCGGGGCACTATGTGAGCTGGGGTTCCACTCCGCTGTTCCGCACTCCTCAGCTGAAGCGGCGTGGGTTTGTCCAGCCGGGGACTCAGGTCCAGATTGTTGGGCCTCCTCAGAGCCGTAACCAGGTTCGATTTCTCCTCACCCATTTGTAGTTGACGGCACAGCTCCTCGGCGTGCTCCTTGCGGAAGAGTTTCTTGTGAATCAGAGCTCGAACGCCGTGCCATCCTCTCAGCTTGTGATCCGTATTCTGTTGCTTGGGGAATCCCTGTCCCAGGCTCGGGTTGGGATTACCTGCACCGCCGATGATCGAGTTCTTCTGCTGCTGTTGGTGATGGCTGGCGATCAGCTCCTCCACACTGACATCGTGCTCCAGGCACGACAGACTGTTCTCCTGCGGCTGCGTCTGAAAACTGTGCTTCTTGCTCCTCTCCACCAGTACAGGTGGCGTTCGCATCGTCATCGGAGCCAGATTCCGTTCTTGGCAGGGATTCCGGCCCTGATATGGCTGTAGCTGTTGCTGCGGATAGCTCAGGTGGTTCTTCTCCCGCTCGAGGGCCGCTGCAGGTAACTGTTGGTTGGGCGGTGGCT
This sequence comes from Drosophila atripex, assembly GCA_035045925.1. Classification (NCBI taxonomy): domain Eukaryota; kingdom Metazoa; phylum Arthropoda; class Insecta; order Diptera; family Drosophilidae; genus Drosophila; species Drosophila atripex. The sequence continues at coordinate 16,823,633 of JAWNOP010000012.1, read as the reverse complement.
GGAGCAATCCGGCCGTATCCGAGCTCATCTGGTGGTGCACCGCAGCCGCTGTTGTGGTTATTACATTGACCGACTGAAATGGAATGTGTTTCAAAAGCCATGTCTGGCATACAAACAGATCCTTCTTACCTGCTCTGAATTCACGGGCGTGACCAGATTATTGGTGTTCAACATGGGACTGGCGGGCTGTGGCTGGGCCCGTGGCCTCAAGCCAGACATCTCCTGCATCCGCTCCTCGGCACACAGCGACGTCAACCTGGCATCCGCATCGTGGTCCCAGCAGTCTTCGCAAGTGTCGCGCACCACCTTGGCGGCTGCACCACCGCCCCAGCCGGTGGGGAAGAGTGGACGAGCCTTGTGGCGCACCACCAGAGCCTGCATTTGATCGAAGCTGGGATGAGAGCCAACCTCCTGTTCGTAGGGTGCCTTGTACGGGGGCGTGGCCTGGCCGGGAGCATAGAAGTCCGAGCAGCGAGTGGACACCTCCCAGAGCACAAGACCCAGGGCGTAGACATCCATTTGCTTCAGTGACGTTTCGCAGTCTCGTAGGTTCACGGCTCCCTCCAGCAGTTCGGGTGCCATGTAGCGCAAAGTGCCTACTTCGTTGATGGATTTCGTCTCCGCCATGGCCACCTCGCCCTTGTATTCATACTTCGAGCCAAACACCTTCAGGGCGAAACCAAAGTCCGCAATGCAACAGGTCAAGTCCGCCTGAACGAGGATATTCCGGGTGTTTATGTCGCGATGGGCGACACAGGGCTTGTGCTGATCCCCCAGGCGGAGTTCAGTGTGCAGGTGGGAGATGCCTCTGGTGATGGAGCGCAGCATTCCGCCGCACTGGCTAAAGGTCAGGGTGTTGGCAATCAGCCAATCCTGGAGGCAACCCAGCGGAGCCAGGGACAGCACCAGTTGGTACTCCATCCGGCCGTCCATGGTACATCGCTCGTCATAACCTGAAAACGGAATAAATTGTAGAATGTATAAAGAATCTTCCAGTTAAGAATCATCTACCGAAGTAGCTCAATAGCGCCGGACAATCCATCAAAGGCAAGGCGTAGATGTTCCTCTCATTCACATAGTACTGATGATGCTCCTCGGGATAGATCTTGACAGCCACTTCCTCGTCGTGGAGCAGGCCCTTCATCACAGTCCCGTACTTGCCACTGCCCAGCATGCCAATCAGATTCATGTTGTCCACATTCCTCAGATTGGAACTGTAGCCCGGACCCGCGGGCGCCAATGGCGACTCCTCCGGCTCGGATTTGTCCTTGGGCACACGGCAATACTGGACGGCCAGAAAGACGCCAATCATGATGGCCGTGAAGCCGCCAATAAAGCCCAACATGGTGCTGACCACAAAGGATTGTTGCTGCTTCGCCGTGGCCCGATTGGTGATCGGTTTCGTGGAGCCCAGCTCCAGGGGCGAAGGCTCCACCACGGAATACTGGTCATTGCAGACGTCCCCGAAGCAGCAGCAGAAGTACAGGGTACTGGATCTGGATGTGGGGGCCGAGCTGTTGCACTCCGATTGACTGCAGAGGGAATGGCGATCCGTGTTGTCCTTCCAGCAGCCCTGCTTCACAATCTTGGTGCCGTTCGGAGTTTGGTTCCACAAAGTGAAGCAAAAGGTGTAGCTCTCGGAGCAGGTGCGTCGGTGTGGCTCAGTGGGCATGGGGGTGGACTCGATTTGCTGTTCCTGCAGCTCTCCGCTATTGTCCGAGTCGGTTTCGTCGTCATTCAACGAGTTGTCCATGTCCTGGTAGCTAATGCAGCTGTGCGGTCGGTTGGGAACTGGAGCTGATTGAGTAAACAATTTATAAATAATGGCTTATTGTAAGAACTAACTGGGTTACTCACTGGCTCGGCTTAGGGCGATCAAGGCCAACAATAGCCAGGGCCAGCTACCGCAGAACCGATTCATTTTGATTCAATTCTTCAATGGACTATTTGTTCAGCAACTCCAATTTGTAATGCTAGACGGGCTATCCAATTTTAAGGCATTTTGTGCGACCTGAACTGAAACTGATGAAATGGCGTTAATGTTTATTTGTTGACTTCGTTATTAATAGAATCGGTGAAGTAATTATCAATAAGTCTGCGACACATTCGCACCCTTTTCCCCGTCCGAATCCCACTCTCTCTCTCTGGTACTCTGATTTGGTTTATATACAGCACTACGGGCGATGATAATGCCCAGACCCAAATACAAACACTGTCACATTTTCTATATAATTCCCCCCGAGCTCGAGTAGCCGCGATCGTGACGGAGTAGCTCTCTGGGTCGATGGGGGGAATGACGAAAGGGGGATGGGGGACTCTTCTGTGCACCCACCCACTCCCGTGCGACGGAGACGGTTGCACTTTGGAACCCATTTGGAACCAGGCGCCGCCAGACTATGCAAAATCATTTCTGTCCGTCTCGAGTGTCAATGGAAGCGTTAGTCCCGACGTATTCCATACCCAATTAAGTTGAAAAGCTTCACATTTCACCGCCTCGTGTGCTGATATACCTCAATGTAGTTTTTTCTAATAATTACTGGGTAGACGAGAGCACACATTCCGCACGTCTCCTCCACGCAATGCCAACCCCACCCACCCCAACGATGGAACGATGATTAAAAAAGTTTGCAGCCATCAATTATGTTAGAAATTATAACGCTCCGGTCCTCGTGGATTACAGGGTAAATATACATAAAGTACATATACACACAAATTATATGGAAGTATTTGCATTAATGTGTGAGGAGAGAGTGTGTTTATACCTAGATGGTAACCAATTTGCATTTGCGACATTTGGGTTAATTGTGGGTGACGGGGCATGAAATTGTAAAGCACGATAAGCACTTTTATCTGGCAGGGCAGGATACACTTATCATCAAGCGATTATGAAATCTACCTCGTTTGCTATCTCAACTAACTCAACTATTTATGGCGATTTCTATTCATGAATTTCTTATATAAATTAAGAATGAATTGGGCGATTATCTGCTTATAGCTATCACTGGATGATAAGGAATTCGACTCTAGAGATGGTTACGTGCCGCAATTAGAAAACTAAGGGCGCCAACTATTTTTTATCATTTTCGAAAATAATCGGTGCGTATACGTGATATATTTCTCATGCGACTAGTATTTTTCTACTGCTTTCTTTTTCCTTTTTTGTTATATATTGTAATTTTTTAATATTAATTCTCAAGAAGGCCATGGAATTCTCAATTTGGAATCACAATTCCTGTCAAACGCTATTGCAGGAACTCTTAACGAAAATTCTCAGTCTATCCGGATTCGTACTATGAGCAGCATTCTCGTGTTTCTCGTACATTTTGGAATATTCTTATTTTTTATTGGAACTATTTATTTTTTCAAAACTGACCGCTCGAAGATGGAGAAGCATTTGGTTAAGGACGATTCAAAACTGGGCGTTGAAGCTCCAATCCCTGAAGAAGCCAAGGTCGAAAGAGCTGCCGAAGGAAAGGATCTGAAGACCAAAGTAACTCTAGGCAAGTTGGAGGATTCAGAGGAGCAGGATTCTGATGATGAGTCGGATGAGGATGACTGGCAGCCGGACGATTATGAAGAAAACAACTGGTTAGAGTACTATTCGGATTCGGAGGATGACTATTCAGATACGGAGGAAGACTACTCAGACTGGGGAGAATCGGAGTCAGAAAAAGACTCTTCCGATTCGGAGAAGAAGCCAAAAGTTCACAAGCATGGGGAGCACAAGGCGAAGGAACACAAGCATGTGGAGCAGAAGCCGAAGGATGAAAAGGCCGGGGACATAAAGTCGAAGGAGTCCCTAACTCCATATCAACTGAAAGTTAAACGCATTGGCCTGGTGGTCTTCATGCTGAACTTCCAGCTCCGCTGCATGGAGATCCTGCACGGTCCCAGGACCCGTGGGGACCGTTACTGCTACAAGCGCCGCATGAAGTTGTGGAGACTGCGTCGTCGTGCCAGGGTGGAGGCCATGGTGGCCAAGCAGATGAAGAATGAAAACTAAGACACTAAGGGGTTGCATCGTCACGGTGGAGGCAATGCAGGCCAAGAAGCACTCAAGAGGCACCACATACTGGATACTCAAGATACATCTTAGGGACACTACTTTAAGGAAACCCTTTTACAAATTTATAGAGCGTTACATTCCTATGACGTCGGGGAAAATATAGAAACAATGTTCATTCGAATGTTTTTGCAGTTTTGGAATCATTTTGGTGTTGTTTCCCAAAGCATCAACCGGCTTTCCTGGTCCCACCGCCTGGCTCCCCCGCCTTTCTCCTCATGGCACATGCGCAGATTGCATGGCGAGAGCGTAGAGAGATGCGAGAGAGTAGCGTGTATGGCGCGCCAAAACAGGTTCTATTGGCGCTGTCTCAAGTGGCGCTCGAGGGGTGACAGAAGCACAGGAAGAGGATGGTTGCGGATGGGGGGCTGGCAGCCGCCGGCTGCTCTCGCACGACAGCCAACGGCGCCAGTTAATTGCAAATACTGCTTGTGATACCCTATTTCAAGTGGGTTCTGCAGCTAGAAGGCAACATAAAATATAATATTGCATTATATATTTTACCAAGAAAATAATTTATATATTTTTGATAACAATCTCTTCATAGCCAACTAGGATTCAAGAAATTTATTTTAAATGTCACTTATTTCTACATCCAAACTAATAGAAGGGTATGCCTATGTTATTGACAATTTCATATATTTTTTGCATATAAAAAATATGTACTACTGCTGCTCCCCTTCCCCACAGTTTTTGTTTGGGGCCTGATTAACTTTTTGCGTGCTGCGTGTGCATTTGTCCATGTTGTCCACAGAAGAATGCGACTGCAGAGCATGTATGTATGCAAGTGTATTTATTTGTATTTGTTCTTGAGTTTCGGGAGTCATCTTCTGCTTTATACTCCTTTTCTGCATTTGGCCATTGTGGCGATGCAGAAAATCAATGCAAAAACACAAAAGTGCAGGCTGAAGAGGAGCCAGAGAAGCAGCAACAACAATGGGACACTGAATGGATTCTTGAAAGGTCTCTTGTTGATTTGCGAATGTGAATTGGCCTTTGAGGTTGTCCTACACAGCGGAAAATACTTTTATAATTTCTCAAAAAAAAAAACATGAAAGTTTTAATATTTGGTCAGTATTTTTTAATTTCCAAATTTTTTATGTTATATCCTCCTTTTTGATTCCCTTATAATAAATTATTTGTCAATTGTTTACAGTGCCTGCTCCCTGTATGCAGACACAATTTTCTGCCAGGGTGGGTGGCCCGACAGTCTGCTCCGCTGGGCAAATGTTTGTGTGTCGGATGTACATAAGTGTGTGTGTACTTGCGCAGAGAAGAGTAAAAAATTGATTTTTCCAAGACATTTTGCGAACAACATATTTTTGCACCAATTTCTGCACATTTCGCAAACCACTTACACAAAATTCAGGCCATTTTTAGCACACTTGCACTCGGTCGACGAAAAATTGCTTGTACCTGTTTTAAATTATAATTCGGTTTTTTTCTATTTTTTATATGTAGATGTACGTTAAAAGCTGCACACCAGCAGCAAAAATTTTATTATTGGAGCCCGGCGCCAGTCGCGTCTACTCAGCGGTGCTTCTTTTCTGATTTCAATTTTTTGTTTGCTTTTTGTTGCGTTTCTGTGGCTTTTTATGGCACTTTAAACAAGTTTGCCCGATAGGCGCGACGCTGCCTTTGCTTTTTCGATTTTTCGCTTTTCGAACGAAACCTTTGCGACGCCCCGCCGACGACGACTGAGAAGTGAATGCGACGCGGTGTATGCCTCGGTTGCTTTCAACGGTGGCGCTGGCGTCGACGTCGCTGCTGGCGCTCGTTTTGGGGCAGAAGAAGCGGCATGCGTGTATTTACGAAGCTGCGTAGAATGAGCGAATCAGCGATTGGAGCCAGCAGCTGAAAGAGAGCCGCTGGGGGGGGTGGTAGCCGGAGAGCCGGAGAGAACGGTAGCAGCTGGGAGAGTGGGAGAGCATCAGCTTAAAGCACTTGTTGAGCTTATTAGACTGCACCGTAAAAAATAATATCAAGTATACGCTTAGTAGGCAACTTTATAAAATATTTTATGTGATTAAAATTTGTAATATTTATTTTAAAACATTGTGATCCCTACTGAGGAACAGGGTGGGCTGGAAGCACTTGTCCCACACACTGTCCAAAGCCGATTCGCAGTCCGTTCTTCTCGCAATGTCCCCGGATGATGACCTCGTCGTAGTCCTGCAGGAACTTCCTGGTCTTTCCGCCAGGCAGCTCCAATGTCTTGGTTCCCCGCCAGCACAGCTCCAGGAGGGATCCATAGGAGTCTGGAGTCTCGCCGGAGATGGTGCCGGAGGCCATCAGATCCCCCGGCCGGAGATTGCAGCCGGTGACCGTGTGATGAGCAATCTGCTGCAGTGGCGTCCAGTAAAGGTACTTGAAGTTCGACTTGGAGATAAGAGATTCGTTTTGGTCAGAGGCTGAAAATAATATCATTTAATAAAGATGGAAACCAATGGCCTGAGGAATACTCACGCTTCAAAGAGACCTCCAGATTAATATCAAAGTTGAAGGGCACATTTTGGCGTAGATAGGGCAGAACCTCGGGTTCCTGGGGGAAATTGTCCAACAGAAATGGTTTCAGGGCAGCAGTGGGCACCACCCAGGGCGAAATGGTAGTGCCGAGATTCTTGGCCGTGAAGGGACCCAGTGGAACGTACTCCCACTTCTGGATGTCCCTGGCACTCCAGTCGTTCATCAGCGTGAACCCGAAGACATTCTTCCAGGCCTCGTCCACTTTGATGGGCTCGCCCAGCTGATTCCCCTTTCCTCCGATGAAGAAGGCCATCTCCAGTTCAAAGTCGAGAAGCTTGCAGGCTCCAAAAACTGGCTTCTCCGCTCCCTCTGGCAGGGTCTGTCCCAGAGGACGACGGATGGGAGTTCCGGACACCACCACGGAGCTGGCACGACCATGATAGCCCACCGGCAAATGGCGCCAGTTGGGCATCAGAGCATTATCCGGACCACGGAACATGATGCCCACATTGGTGGCATGGTGGATGGAGGAATAGAAGTCCGTGTAGTCACCGATCTGAGCTGGGAGATGCAGCTTGATATCCGATTGGGGCACAATGGACCTGTAATATAACGCATATTAGACAAAATCAAAAGTAAACATTTTAAATTTCTACTTACGCGGCCTTCAAATCAATATTCTGATCAAGTTCAGAACCCTTCGTCAAAAGCTTCTGTGTCTGTGTCCTTACTACATCCCAAGCTTCAAAGTCCTGGCCCATAAGCTCGTTCAAGGACTCTGCCTGCAGGCTTTTCTGAACTTGAACAGGATACAGCTGGGAAACAGCTTTCAAGTCAAGGACATGGTCTCCAATAGCCACACAAATACGATTAACTTTCTGAGGGGTAACGATACGATATTCAGATTTATGGATAAAAGATACAGAATCTTATCACAGCGGTTAGTTGCTGGGTTGTTAAAGGCGGGATTACCATATTGTTTTCGTAAACAAACTAGTTTGTGTTGGATGATGTATGCAAATGCTATGCCCCAAAGCGGTTTCTGTTCTAAACTTACATAAATTCTAGAACAAGTAGAACTGGCCACAAAGTCACATGGAAAATGCTTGACTTGAAAACACACATTTCTTTTTGTAACAGAATTTATATAGAATTAAAGATAAGACCTTTCTTTATGCAAGAAACCCTTCTAAAAAGCTACACTCGTGATGATATTATTGTTTATTTTGTTACTCACATTATTTTGAGTCGAAAATACGGCGTAGGGCAGGTTTTCCAGGGGAAAATCGCTACCCGCGGGCACTGGCACGAAACTCTCTGGCATTTTTAAGAAAACACTCAGTGTGGAAAACTTTGGCAGGTGGGTGCGAATTAATGAGCTGAAGCAAAAAAACGATAATAACGCGCGCGGTGCCAGTTTGAGTTTGAGAGACATCAGTCGACGTTCGGCCTTATATAGGCAACCGATATCCCCACGATCTCCCGCTCGGGGTTCTCTTTTCATAACCAAGCCCCCAAACTGGAAGAGAACTGGAACCAAATAAAGAGAGTCACCACCTGTTGTGCTTTGGTTACTTTTATTTTTATTTATTTACCCATATATTTATATATATATATATAATATATTCATTTGCATTTATATAGATGTTGGAATTATTCTGCAAATACATATACATCAATTTATACATCATACATAAAGTGAGTGCGATTCATATATCTCTGATGCTGGATAACTTAGTTAACACACATTAAAATACAATATAATATACTATATACGTTTAATTTATACTCAATATACTTTTATTTTGGCTGAATTGACAAAAGAGTTTGGTGCACAGGTAGGATGTAGAGTGTCTGATTGTGTTTCCCTTCCCGAACCATTTTTTAATCCATTCCTGAACCAATCTTGTAATTGAAATTTAACATAAAACAGAACTTTCCAACATTCGTAATTGAGTTTAATTGACTCCGGGTATATATTTGTATATATATATCTGTCCTCCGTCTGGCTGGAAACTAAACTCCAACTAATTCGATTATACGTATTCATGTCTCTATATATAGCACAGTTCGATACATGGACTAAATGGGATCTGATCTGAAGCACCAGATCCTTTCGATTTTTCTTTGATTTTGTCTATACAATTAACAAGCACAGGTCTCTTTCGATCTCGTTTTTATTTTAAAGGTACGCATGGCCATAGAATTTTCTATTTTGAAAATTTTTCACTATTTGCAAACGAATAAAAATCAACAAAGATTCAACTAAAAGTTCTCAACTCCTTCAACTTCTCTTGATATGTAAAGATAGCATTCCAACGGTTTCTATATATATTTTTTCGGATAATATATATTGTAGTTTTTAAGTGTGGGTGGTTGGGATTGATTTGGTTTTGATATATTTTATTTGGTGGTGTGTGTTTGGTGGCTTCATGCTCTGATTTTTACTCATTATTTTTTTTTTCAGTATACATATAGATATTCAAATATTAGTTTTAGATTCTTCATTCACCTCAAAAAGGAAATCAAACTCCTTGATTATACTTAGTTTTTTTTTCAACACGGGGACGATAACGAATAACGGTTAACGGATAACGGATAACGGGATGAGAAATCGAAAAGGAACAGCTAGCAACACTTTATAGATACAAACAAATTTACATTCAACATTGAACTCCGATGAATAGCGTTCCCAAAATTTCTGGGTATTACTTAGCGGTCGCCTTCTGATATGCTTTTACCTTAAAGATACTTCTTGGTTTTTGCGAACTACCGTATATGTACCAATCCAAATCTAAATCAAACTGAAGCCCCTTACAAGTCGTCGCCCAGGCGATGGATCTCGTCCAGCATAAAGTCCACATCCGCCTCGGTGACGGCGGCCGAGGAGATGATCGAACGGAAGAAGTTGGGTCGCCGGTCGTCCGGTTGGTAGCCCACCATGAGGGTTCCCTTCTGCATCATCCTGCCCTTGATGATGGGACAGATCTGTTTGGGATTCAAAGGATTACGATTTGATCATATAATCCCCCTATATCCTTTATCCTTACCTTGCCCAGCTCCACCTCCTTCTTGCTGTCGTGGGGCACTCCTCTCAACCGCTTGGGCACATACCAGAACGACACATTGACGCACTCCGGCTCCAGGATCAAGTGGAAGCGGTCTGACTGCTCGCGGATGCGTTTCAGCTGGTACTGGACCAGGTCCATGAGTCGATCCTGCTGCTGCTCGAAGCCCTCGGTGCCCTTGGCCCGCCACTGCAGCCAGAGCTTGAAGATGTCGTTGTGCCGGCCGCACTGGATCACCTTGTCGCCGGTATCGTAGCTGATGTCGTACTGCTTGTCGGTCATGAACAGATACTCCGCCGACATCTGATTGCAGCTGATGAGGAGGCCCTGGAACACAATCGATTTTCAAATAGAATCTCTCTCCATCTCGTTCGGTCCATAAGTCAAGTTGAAACTTTAATTAAAATTCCGCCTGCCAAAAGACGCAACTGTGACCGATGGCAACATATTGCACGGGATGTAAAAAAAAGTCAGGGTGACTGGGCGCCTTTTTCGTGCCTGGGTTGGGAAAGATTTCACTACGCATTGTGGCAGGACGAGCCAGGACGCGGCAGCCACAACCCCTCTCGATATTGAGAATAACAAGGAATTGTTCGGAGCACAACAATTGGAATTCTTTACACAAACATTGCTGGATGTGCATCCAGAAGAATGTTGGGCTTTGGGAGGGCTGAGTGGAATTTAAAGCATGGGGTTGAGCCGTAGATATCCCTTGAATTTGTTTCGGATGGATTGGTAAAGGTTATAACATGTTTATTGTATTTTTTCAGGAGATATATGAAGGTTTTTGAAGCTTCAGAAAGTTTTTAATTAAAGAATAGTCTAACTTAGAGAGTCTAAGTGAAGAATAAATACCGAAAATCTACATAAAAACTATGCTAAGATACTCTTTATAATGAAACCTATTTCTATAAATAATGTCCAAGTTGTCAGATACTTACATCCTCCTTGAAATGAATGGTGGAGCACTGCAACAAGGCTCCCATCAATTTGTGGGGATTCCAGGTCACCGAATCGGCACTGAAAAAAAATCAAAACATAAATGATCATTCAATTAGGAATTACAAACAATTAACACTAATCTGCCGCAGTGTGGTGCAAACCCCCGACCCCCTCTACTGGCTACTGGACAAAATCCAACCCCCTGCTGGGTGACAAGAAGGATGAAGGACGTGGCACGGCAAGTGCCATAAATTGTGGCAATTTCAGGCCGCAGCACTTTAATTGAATTCAAAAGAGCGAAGAGGACAACCCCCGTGGGCGACGGAGGGTTGACAGCTAAACCTCCCTGGGGGAGCTATTTACAGTTATGTGGGTTTTTTCATTGTGAGTGAGAGTGTGTGTGTGTGTGAGTGGGTGTCTATAAACATGATCCTTATGGAGTGCCTGGAAGTGTGCTTCACATTTTTTTTAAACGGGGTACTGTTTTAAAAAGGATGAGTGTGAAGATTGTAATTGAATTGTGATTGAAAATAAAAAAATTATTGAAAATTAAATAAAATATAGTAGCTATTGTTTCAAGTTTGGTCTAAATGAAAAACTCAGCCCATTTAAGAGCTTTTGCCATCGGCGCAAAAAGGACCTCCATCGAAGGACCATTAATCAGAGTGGCGTAAGCCAGGGCAGCCCGCACAAGTTGTCAGCTACATGAGCTCTTTAATGATTAATTCGCACCAAGAGCCTTTCAATTAAGGACCTCAATTTGCATGCCACAGCAGTTCCGAGCACTAGGCGCCATTCAATCTAATTGAAGCCGAACGCTTTGGGTGATGGATGGCTGGCGCATAAAGAAGGAGAACTGGCAGGACATCCAGCAGAACCACTCCTCCGCCAAGGCCATCAATTTGAAACTGTTTATGGAGTCTGGAGTTGACCGCAGGCTGTCAATACGACGACAGCTGCAATAGCCACATTTGCCTAAGCTCCTCCAAATCCAAGTGGAATTTAAGATGGTAAACTCTAAATGGATTGAAGATGGAATGGCGGATGTGGGATGGAGGCAAAGTGCATTTCAGGTTGCGACTTTAAAATTAAAAATTCCTCTTCCTCGCTTTGTCGAGGGGATGAAGCGGTTGCCCTTCTTTCATTGTTTGGCGTAATTGTTGTGTAAGTAATGCCCACCCAAAAACACCCCCTTGGCGGGACTTCCACGAAGGACTACTACACGGGTTGGAAATCCACTTTGTTCATTTGTGTGCTCGGGATAAAATGCACTCGGCTTGTGCCTTGTAATCCCTGTAAGCTCTGAACACCTGATGGAGGCACTAAATGACAAATTGAGATTTTTCCCACATGTTCCAGCCATCCAAACGAGGATGGGTGCGAGGCGGATGGGATGGGATGGATGAGCGATGCGGGCCATTTGGGAGCATTTAGATTTAAATTTACCCGAGAGCCGGGAAGAGATTTCAATTTGTGTTTTGACTTGCCAGAAGATGAGGGCACAGAGTTCATGTCACCCAGAGAAAGATGATGAATGAAAGCAACAATTGCTTGGGACAAAAGACAAGTCTTTATAGAAGGTTTTTGCAAAGAAATCATGGACAGAATGACAGAAAATGTTAAGAAGTTGGAGGGATTCGATTAAGTTTTCAGGAAGTTTGGAAAACTTTAAAAATATAAATATAAGGAGCTACTACTTACCGCTCCACTCCAGTAAACCGGGGATGACGATGTTTTCGGGACATCATCAAGCCACCTCCCCAAGCAGCCTGAAAAGATTAAAAAGACAAGGGATCAAATTTATCGTATTATTTTTTTATAATTATTATGTATGTATCTTTCGAACTCACATCGATATGCATCCAGCAGTTGTACTTCTGGCAAATATCTGCAATTGTGTTGATATCATCGAACGCTCCAAGGACGGTCGTTCCAGCGGTTGCGTTCACAAAGAATGGAATATCGCCCTTGGCCTTACGCTCCAGAATCAGCCTCTCCAGCTCCGAGGTGATCATCTTGCCATGCTCGTCCGATGGCACCACGATGCAGTGATCGGTTCCCAGGCCACAGACCGCGGCACAGGACTTGATCGAATAATGGCACTGATCCGAGGTGAACATCACCAAGGTGCCGGGCAATCCCACGGAGCCGTGCTCCTTGTAGTTGGGGAACATCTTATGGCGAGCAGCCAAAAAGGCATACAGATTGGAAATGGATCCTCCAGGGGCCAGGATCGAATCACCGCCAGACCAGCCGATAATCTCGCGCATCTTTGTCAGCACCACGTTCTCCATCAGAATGAATACAGGGGCGATCTCGTAGGTGAACATGTTGGTGTTGGCCGTGGCTGTTAGCCATTCTCCAGCCATCGAGACCAGGTCCAAGCCACAAGACAGTTGGTTAAAGAAATGAGGATGTCCTGGGGAATATTTTATATTGTTGGAAATCAGTTTATTAATCATTTAATATATTCCGTTTGAAGATCAGAATAAAATTGGAAAAGTTATAGAGATAGCCTTGGGCCACATGTGACTATTTCGATTTTTAAAGGGGGTTCATAAGGAAAATTTCAAAAAATATCGATTGATAAATTTGTGGTAAGATTTTGATGCAGATTTATGGAGAACCGATCTATGAATCGTTTAAGGTATTCCGCTCAAGAATCGGATAATTATTGCCGAAGATATAGCTTCCGCTGGGTGCCATATAGTGGCTCTTTGCACTTTTCTTGATTTTCGAAGGGGATCCCCCAGAAAATTTTACAAAAAATCTAAAAAAAATTATGTTCTTAGATTTTGATGCAAATCAATGGAGAATCGATCTACGAATCGTTTAAGGTATTCCGCTCAAGAATCGGATAATTATTGCCGAAGATATAGCTTCCGCTGGGTGCCATAAAGTGGCTCCTTGCACCTTTCTTGATTTTCGAAGGGGATCCCCCAGAAAATTTTACAAAAAATCTAAAAAAAATTATGTTCCTAGATTTTGATGCAGATTTATGGAGAATCGATCTACAAATCGTTTAAGGTATTCCGCTCAAGAATCTGATAATTATTGCCGAAGATATAGCTTCCGATGTATGCCATATAGTGGCTCCTTGCACTTTTCTTGATTTTCGATGAGGATCCCCCAGAAAATTTTACAAAAAATCTAAAAAAAATGATGTTCCTAGATTTTGATGCAGATTTTTGGAGAATCGATCTACGAATCGTTTAAGGTATTTCGCTCAAGAATCTGATAATTATTGCCGAAGATATAGCTTCCGCTGGGTGCCATATAGTGGCTCCTTGCACTTTTCTTGATTTTCGAAGGGGATCCCCCAGAAAATGTAACAAAAAATCTAAAAAAAATTATGTTCCTAGATTTTGATGCAGATTTATGGAGAATCGATCTACAAATCATTTAAGGTATTCCGCTCAAGAATCGGATAATAATTGCCGAAGATATAGCTCCGCTGGGTGGCATATAGTGGCTCCTTGCACTTTTCTTGATTTTCGGAGGGGATCCCCCAGAAAATTTTACAAAAAATCTAAAAAAAATTATGTTCCTAGATTTTGATGCAGATTTATGGATAATCGATCCACGAATCGTTTAAGGTATTCCGCTTAAGAATATGATAATTATGGCCGAAGATATAGCTTCCGCTGGATGCCATATAGTGGCTCTTTGCACTTTTCTTGATTTTCGAAAGACTCCCAAGAAATTTAACAGAAAATCTAAAAAAAATTATGTTTTTAGATTGTGATGCAGATTTATGGAGAATCGATCTACGAATCGCTTAAGGTATTCCGCTCAAGAATCGGATAATTATTGCCGAAGATATAGCCTTCACTGGTGACTATATAGTAGCTCCTGGCACTTATTTTGATTTTCGACTCGCCATATATGTTTATTCCGTTATATGTTAATATATATGTCGCATATGTTTATACCATTTGGAATTTAACACACTTCTTGGGGCATTTTGATGGTAGAACTAATACTTTCTATATTTGCCATTTTTTGTCGCCCGTCTAATGTAGCTGAAAATGGTTTCTATTTAGGCACGGCTGTCTAGCTGTCTAGATGCTCCCGGCTTTCTCCATTCCACTTTTCCATCTCCATCGTGCCGGTTTTCCAAGTTTCTCTAAGCTGACAGCCAGATGTGCCTGGCAGCTGTGCTTCCTTCAGCCATCATCCTGCAGCTTGCTGCCGCTGTCCTTCTTGTTTTTTGTTTTATTAAAAATATATTCCGAGCAGAAACAAAGGCCGTACCAAAACACGGCTGACTGGCCTCGAAAAGGACGAATTGGGGGAATGGCCAACGGAAGTGCATATGTTCAAGGGCAGGCGGCACAAGGCCTGGCCAAATCGATAGGAAATAGCCGGCTCAACAAGTTTCGCCTTTAATCCCGATTCTCCCGCTCATTCTTAGCTTCATAAATTGCTCATTTATTGTAGCTAATTGCGAGCTCGATTTTGGGGTGCAGTGTCTATGGGGGGGAATGGGGAAAAACTCCCACGAAGAATCACAAAATGCTTTCAGTCACCATCAGGAAGCTGTCCAGCTCCCCTGTTTCTGCAATCCCCCACTCTCTAGGATTCAGGTTTGAACCCTTCGGCGTCTGTCAGTTCACATCTTGAGTGCCATAAGTCGTGTGATTAAAATCCCATTGCCCACAAGGCTAAATCCTCACAAAAACATAAATACAAGCACAGAGAAAAATAATTCCAACTAAATAAAATAAAATATATCCTCTTTACAGGATTGTTTAGCAAATTTTTTTCTCTGCAAAATCTGACATAGCGTCGGCATTCAAACATTTCAATTTGCGCATGTGGCCAGGATGTACGCTTTCGAAGGACTCGCGCCGAGTCACCCTCGCCTGGCCCGCCGCCTCTCATTCATTCGCATCAAAGGATCAGGAATGCAGCGAGTCAGAAAATAACAACGGATTTTGATTAAAGCTCCCCTTGGTTTTTATGGAGTCCTCCGAGGAGGAAGTCTGGTATTCCGCCGTATCAGGTTGCCCCGGCTGAAAGGGGGCAGGCATTATGTAAGATTAAGGATCATAAATGGGACTCTTATCAGGTCTAGAGGGATAGTAAGCATCGTTAAAGAAGGAATACAGTATTGACTGTTATCTCTGGATGTGCAAAAAGTGGATATTATGTTATTTATGCACTTGACTTTAAAGAGTAGTTTCTCTAACGCAGGAGGGATTTTAGTTTCTAGCAGCATATCAGATTGCTAGTCAGTCGCCTTTCCTAATTGCGTTTACCAGTTCTACCAAAAACTTTCCCATGCAATCTATGTTCATTCAGTGGCTCGCCTGATTGCGTAGAGTTTTAATTCAATTTTTTGTACAAAAGTCAGCAAATCAAGGGGTGGAGAAGCTAGACTCATTTCCCGCCAACCGAAGCTACGGAAGCAACGCCTGTTTCCGAGACAAGGCCACAACTTCCGGATTCTATGTGTGGTGGGGGAGTGTGTCCTTTGGGGTTGGTGTAGTAAATACGCTTATTATCGATACTCCAAACACAATTGCGGTCACGTGCAAGGACTGCACAAGCATCCTGGGACAAAGACAGCAGCCAGGAGGATAGAAAAGGAGTTGGGCAGCCTCTCGCATTAATTTTCAATGAAATCAAATCAGCAAGGACATTCAAAACAAGTTAGAAGTTTTTAGAGAGAAAGTCCAACAGCTTTACAGATACCCTTTATAGATTTTTTTATATTTTAATTTAATAAAAGACTCTATAGACTATACTCTTATAGTGTAGATTTTTACAAAATTTTTAAGCCTACAATGCATTCAACATACCCTTTGTATTTCACCACTACTGGGTATTCAAAAAAGTGAAACGTGCGAATGACTTTTGGCTTCTAAATCTGCGCCACACAAAGAACCCTTTTGCCTGATTTATGATTGATGTTGGTCCATACACATCCTGGGAGTTGTAAAGGGATTCGAGGGGGAACTACGAAAGCACCCGAGGCGAGTGTTTTTGAAAGGTGTAAACAAGCCAGGACCACGGCTCAATGGGCCATAAAATGGCATTGTCTGTTGTCTGCCAGGGCACTACTATACAATATCTCCCCGAGTGCCATCAATATGCTAATGTGCTTATCTGGGAGGCTGCACACTTTATGTTTTAATGCCACCACAAGGTCCAGAGGCACGCGTCCTTCCCCAGAGTCCTTGAATAATATTTGGCAGACAAAAAGCATATGCTAAGCATGGACAAATTTGATGAAACCGCGACTGAGCAAACATCAGAGGGATTTGATAAGCATGCAAATTATGTTCGTAAATATAAACTTTGAAAATTAATTTAATTTTTCTTTCAGGAAGTTCATGGAGTTTCAGGAAGGAGTATGGGAACATATTCAATATAAGCTTATATATATATTTTTTTTTAATTATCTATTAATATTTCCAAAGAACTCACCGGTCTTCACCTGGTACTTCAGTGTAGTGGCACAGTCCTCAATCAATTGCTGCAAAGGCAAAGCCCTATCTGGCACGTCCAAGTCCAGGAGCCGTTTCATGTCCTCCGGATGGTGGAAGTCCAGGACCTTCTCATTGCGATCGTTGGTTGCCTTCACAAAGTCCAGCAGGACATCGATGACTTTCAGGAGAAACTCCCGTGTCTCCGGTCCAGCGGACACTGTGGTGGGCATGAGATCTGATACGGAAATAAAAAAAACAGGAGCACAGGGTGCGAAAAAACCAAATGAGAAATGCTTATCGTTAAATATGAAAAGTGTGGCTGACAGGAGAGGAAAAAAACGACTTTTCCTCTTTCTTATCATGATATATGGTTATTATTTTTGTGATGATTTGTGGGCATGCAGTTTGGTTATCTATAAAAAATATGGTTTCCCAAGGTGAGACTAAAGGACAAGAGGCAGTGTCTTTAAAAAGTATCCCTAGACAACAACTAGGCTTTAATAGAAAAAGATGTTGTAAACTTATATTTTGGTACTTATTTTTAGAAAATTAAATTAAAAATATAATATTTTTCTAATTGGAATATTTTGATTTATTTGAAGAGAGAATTTATTTTCCTAATAACTATAAAAATGTAATTACATTTAACGGAATAAAAATCTAAATTCTATTCTATAAATCAGAGAGAGGGTGGTGCTCTGGCTTTTTAGGACTCCCATCTGGTGGTCTGCCCAGGATTCGCCCTTCTCCGGCATCTGCAATTAATTTCAGAGGCTTTGTTTCGAGCATTAAGTTTTGGCCACTAAGCCACCGAGGAAGCTCCATTCGGGACTCTGTGGAAATCAATTGGAAACTTAACGTTGCGGATGATTACCATTATGGGAGTGGGAAATTTTCAGACTGTAGCTATTTGAAAATTCCTCGAGTTAACGGCCAAAAAGTTAAATAAAATTTAATGTGCTCGACTGGCTGGCCGGGTGCTCAGTGTCAAAGGCAGCCCACCCTTGGCACAGGAGTGGAATAAGCAGCAGGAGCATTAAGCACAGCCGTCACACACGGCCAGGACTCGAGCGTGAGCAATATCCTGTGACTAAACGGTTTATGTTTGTTGGGCTTTCAATTTGAGGCACGCGGCCGCCGCCTCGGGGAGAGTCCTGCCACCTTTTCTGGTCCTCCATTGGCGGCGGTGGTGGATTTGTTTGACTTCTGCTCTCAAGCCGTTTGTTTGTCTGTCTGTTTGTTGCATGTTTGCTGAGGAAAATCTGTTACAAGGCAACAGTCGCCAGTTTCACGCATCATCGAAACCAAACATACGATACTAAGTGAATCCAGTGAGCAAGAGCTTGCCAGGCCGAGCCATTTATCAAGGACACGAGTGTCCTCGACAGCCACGGCTTGTCCATGTCCTTGCCAGACTTGTGTTAGCCAGTTTTGCCGTTTTGTGCTTTCGTATCCCTGACAGTGTCAGTTGGACTCTTGTTTGTTATTTGCCCAGCAATGTCGAAGGACACTGCCAGGATTACTAGCACAGCAATGTTATTCGCAACCGAAACATAGTAGAAAAGTAATAATTCATAAAGTAAGTCGGTTGGTGGAAGAGGAACATAAATCTTACGTATTAATATTTACGAATTACTATTTATTAATTGGTTATTAGGTTTGTAATAAATCTTGGCTTTAAAATGACATAAATATGATTTAAAAATATGTAATATATTATTCTTTATAGATGTGATTTATAATTGTTCAATATACTTCAATTTTTGTAGATTTTAATATTAATTTGAATAATATCAAAAATACACTTACCAAATGCCGTAAGTTTTCCTGTCCTTTCGGACAGTTTATACCCGTTCGGATTGAGCGACATTTTCTCTTCTGCAATTAAATTAAGAAAATAAAATTTAATCCTTAAAAAATATTTGCAAATGGTGTAGACACAAAATGGTAGACTCATACAGTAGTTCTGGGGAAATAAATGGAGCAAAGCCAAATGAAGTGAGTCAATGTTATGTAACATGAGGACCCTGAGGCAGGTGTTACATAAGTCCTTCGCCTCGCTCTTATCGCGCAATATCCTTTCGTTCCCGCCAGCATAAAAATTGCATAACCAAGGCAAACAAACAAAATCCACAGAGAGTGTGAAAATGCAATGGGCGTGTAAATAAACAAAGAGGAAGGTGGCTGGAAGGATGGATGGGTGGATGGGTGGTAGCGAGGGACTCGACCATAGCCCAAAACCAAGGACAAGTGAAGGGCAAGACCAGTGTGTGGGAGGTAAATATCATTGGAATACATATATACACACAGATTTCTGATTTCAGGACACCTCCTCGCCATTTGGCGCCATCTGCTATTGCGCAGTGAGCGCCATCTAAACTGATTTCCCGACTATATGTATACTATATATTGGATATGCATATAGATTGGGAAATATATGTATTCATTGGATTTACATTAGGATACAGACAGCGCGACAGCTGCAGTTAATGGCGAAAACCTTGGACCGTACAAGAAACTTATGCAACCAAAGGGATATACGTCTGCGGGTCTTACCGATTATCCTGCGGATATCGTCGATGTACTGCTTTAGATAATTCACTTTGACTGTGTTTGTGGCACCGACGCTGATCGAAAAATTACTGATAGGGATGTGCGAGGACGAAATGCGAAATGTATCTCTAAGATGGAGAGTGCTGAGCTGATTCTACTTTTGTGGGCCACTAAATAATCGAAAAACTTACAACACAGAGTTCCTTTACAAGCAAACACTTTCGTTAAAGATTTCTTTTCGAAAAGAAAACACTCGTCGGACGGAGCTATAACTTGCTAACTCTTACAATAACTTTTCAAATTTGGAAATAAATTGAATGTATTTAGTGATTTTGTAGTTTTTAGTTGACAAACTGAGGGAACTGAGCAGCCTACACTCGCTGACGATCTGCGGAGCTATGAGCAGCAGCATCCGCCACGGCTGCCTACGAAGCTTTTCATTCCCGCAAAATGGCTGCCCACACAGATACACACATTCACAATTCACCTACAGGCGCACAGATACATAGATACATGTGTACATATTTATGGTGCTGGCAGGATACTCCTTCAGCTCTTGCATAACCTTCACCAACAGAGAAAGTGAGAAATTCCCATGGGGAGTCTCTCTGTTGTGACGTCATCGATTTTTGGGCAACCATTTTTGTTTGAGCCATTTTGTGTGGGCGGAGCTACGTTAGCCCCAAGTGGGCGGTCTGTTTGTGCCCCAAAGTATCCAGCAGATACACACGAATTGTGAAAAAGAAAAGGCCAAAAGCGAGAAGTATATGTGCGCAAGCCTGAGGAAAGGACACGATACGCAAAAAAAAAAAAAAAGGAGGTTCAAAGAGGGGCGAGAAAATGAAAAGCTAATTAACAAACTAATTTTGCCACTGTTTCTGACATTTACAATGGCCCACAACTTTTTATGAGAGTTCCTTCCGAATCGCGGCAAAATAAGGCATGTGGAAGTCTCCATAATTACTGCCGTTTCTGCCATATGAAACAAATGCTTTTATTTACTTTTCTATATGTGTAGTTTTCTGTACATACATATGTGTAGCCTTGGTATATAGACCAATTTGAAATTTAGGTCAAAGCTAGGTTCCCCTCCCCTCCCACTCATAAAGATATATATAATATCTCGCTGTGAAATTGCATCATTTCCAAAAGAGCAGTTTTCATAGCATACTTTTCAGATTCCTACACGCACACAGAGAGATATTTGGAAAGGTTATGTAACATTTCGAAGGGATCTGGGGGAAATGACGTCTATCAAACTGTAGGAGCTTAAACAACGAGAGCAGCAAAAAACACTTCCCCTGACAGAACTTCTCCCACTCTTATCTGACAGCCAACAGCTGCCGAGGATACTTTGCATAGTCCTGTTGTAGTCCTTGTAAAGGACCTTTTGCGTCAACGTTATTGATGTGAAGGCTTTGGCACTCGACAAGAATGTTTCGCAATGCAATTTAGAAGCGATTTTACTTCCAAAATAAGTGCCATCATCGTTAATTTAATTTATTATATCTGAGAATCTTTATGATGAAAGTTAAATAATGAAATTTTATTCATCCTTGGTAGGGAATTCAATTATAATTAAAATTGGATGGTTCAAATACTTGGGCATATCTCCCCATTTGTATACTTTAGTTTTGCTATTGAAAATGAATAGCTTAAGATAGAATTTTTATATAAATTCTACTTCTGCTTCTGTAGATCAAAAATATTAAACTTCTTCATATACTCCAAACTCAAAATCACGTGATCAGAATGAAAAGCATGGGCCATACTTTACAAAAACTAAACCAACAGCTCTCATTGTTAACTCTTTATTTAAGCCCGAGCACCCATCCATCACAGGTGTCACTCAAATATTTGCGATAGCCGAGCAAACACCTTGTGGCATATAGTATTTAGACTGAATATGGCGAAATATGGAGTAGAGTCAGAAGCTTATCTGTAGCCACTTCAGTGGCATGTGCTACCAATAATAATTAGCCATTTTGGCCAGAATGCGAGAGCCAATGCGATAGCATATCCACTGATTCCCACTCGACTCTATGACACCAAAAGATAAAGCCATCAAAAGCATTTATTATTGGCAAGAGGAATTTTCGCATTGGCTTACTTTTTGGGATGGCCAGTGGCTCAGTTTAGCAACTGCTACCATTTGGATCGGACAGCTTTATAAAAGTCGAGGGGAATTAAAACTTATAGCTATTTGAGTGGGAGCAGGTGGAGCGAACGACTGAATTAAATCGAGTTGAACATTTTATCAAAAGCAGTAAGTTGTAAATGGGAATGGCAACAAAACCAGACACGGATAACAAAGGATAACAAGGTTTTCAGGATACTCTAGGATGCAAGGCATATATTTTTTAGAGAGTGTTATGATTTTTTTAATTAATATGATAGGTTTTCAAAAATTCGGGAGCAAAGATATAAAGATTAATAAGTTGTCCTTTAATTGTTAATCTATTTCATAAATTAATTGTCTAGTGACAAAGTCCTGATAAAAAAACATCCTTTATAAGCCCATTTCAACCAATTTTAAATAATATTTTATTGTAATACCTTTTACCAAGATCTTCTAAGAATCAAAGTACTCGAAGGAGAATCCTACGATAGGGTACTTAGTGCACAGTCTAGTGAACAGAACAACATACTAAACCCTTCAGTTGGAAATGGCAAAGAATAGACTCACCTGGCTGGGATTGTACGCAGCGCAGATAGGCCCTGTAACCCAGATAGGCGAAAATCTTTGGAGCGTTCTGTCTCACCCCGCGAATGGCTAATTCAATCGGAGTGTTTTAGCCAGGCCGACACGTCCTCTTTCGCACTCGACTCTCAACTGTGCGGCCCGGAACGGAACTCTCTATGCTACATGCCTCTAAAAATTGTATCCTGGCACACAAATTTTTGGAGTTCTTGAGGAAAGGAGAAAAAGAGAGAGAGAGATGTGGAAGTCCTGTCTGTTTAGTTTGTCATTAAAATGACAAAATAAAGTTTGGCCAGGTTGGTTAGCTCAGGTATTTTTTTTACAACATGCCTGGGAAGTCTCTTTGAATGGCGTGGGCAGGATTCCTGGAACATCGCTAAACTTGGCTCAGATCCAGGCGATTGCATAACCCTTTTCGGCTTGCAAAATCAAGCGCATGAAATTCGGATTTCAAATGCCCGGAATAACAATGCCGAGAAGGCTTTGCCTATCTAGGGGATGGGGATGGGGAAGGACTACGGAGGAGTATATCGCAAAGGCCGTGTTTTTGCTGCCTATTTTTGAGCGCGCGATAATTGCATTTCGAGCACAATTGCTCCTATTGTAAGGGGCCAAACAGCCTCCATTTTATCCTTCCACCCACCAAGGATTGCCCCCTCCACCCCCCCACACTCTAAATCTCCCTTAATCCCACCCCCACATCGTGTTGTAAAGTTTCCATCTCATTCTAGCCCAGCGATGGGAAAGCGTGCGGAAAAGCTAAGGAAATGTGGATGGTTCCTCGTCCTGCCATTGGCCACTTGCTTGTTCCTTTCTGCGCCGACGCCGGCTATGACGTCATCGGTGCTGCTGAAGGACGAAGCTCCTGGGGATGCTGCGTTGGCACTGCGAGCCGCAGCCAAAATCCTTGAAGACACCAAAACCGTCAGCGCAGTTCAGGATTGGAGTTTGCTTTGTAAAGAGCTCTGCGGGTAAGTCTCGGATAAACTCAACACCCAGACTCAATAAATTCCCAAAATAGTGTAAAGTGGAGTCTGATAGTTTGAAAGTCAGAGCCAAATTTGAACAAGTGTATGGTAAACAGTCAGGAGAGGTTTTCCCTAACTAAATGGACACTCGTCGAGATTAGGAACGGCTGAAAACGGAAAGTGTGTGTCTATGAGTGGCCCTGGAATGCGACGGCATTTCGAGTGTTTCCTATCAAAAATTTTCCTAATCTCGACTGTCAGCTAATTATTGCGTTGCGTGTTTTCCAAGTGTTCAATCCGGTAGTGGCAATTATTTGTTAATTTTATTTCCACTCAAGATAAGATTACAAGTGCAAGAAAACCCAAATTCAGTTAAGAAGTGATTTTAAGATCAGTTTTAATGGAAAATTTATTTTAAAATCCACTTAAATGGGGTTTTAAGATATTATATTTTTATAATAGATTCACAATGGGATCCAAAGAGCACCAGAAACTCATATCCAAAAACATATCCAAGAGTAAATTACTATAAAAATGAGTTACACAAAACTTTTGTTATTTTATTAATACTAATTTTTTTATTAAAAGTATAAAGTAGGAGAAATCTGATATTGCTGAGAAAATTTCATCAATTAGATATTTTCCTTTATAAGCAACGCCAATAATATTTTTTTTATATTTTTTCCTTTTCAGAGCTGGCCTGGGCGTTGTTTCAACGCCTGAAGAGGCCAAGGACACGATCCTGAGACCAGAGTCGAAAGTGGCCAAGTGCCGGCAGTTGTGTGCACTGTCTACGGGTAAGTACGATCTTTGAAGATCTGATATATTATATAATATACATTTTCCAAGTCTTCAAAGCAATAATATTTTTAAACACATTAGAGAAAGGCCTTAGTTTCTTCTTCTAATAATATAAAATCCACAACAGTTATTTAATTTTATAAAATCTATAACGATTACAACTTACAAAAATAGCTATTTTTAAAAGAAATATAAATTTTTAAATAAATATAGTAAAAATTAAAATTTCTACATTATTTTAAATATATTTTTTTAATTATATTATATTTATTCTTTTGATAAAAAGTATGAGAAAAAAATATTGAGTTTCAGGAAGTTTTTTAAATAAAGCTTATATTCTAAAAATCATCAAAACGAATTATAACAAATCTATAAAAATAAAAACCAATACCGTGCATATTTTATGAACTTATATTTAAAATTATTTTGTATTAATATATTTTTTTTTAATCATTTCCAGATGATTGGGGCGATCGAGTGTGTTCGACGTTTTGTCGTCAACAAAATCGCGCCCTTTCCGGCTGCAGTTCCTGCCAGCAGGCGGTGCCTGGTGTGGAGAAGGATGAGGAGGAGATGAAAATGGCCAGTGAAATGCAGGATGATGCTGCACATGGTTCCGGATCCGTGACATCACCCAAACCAGTCGAAGTGGTGGCCATCGCGGCCTCCGTAACGGAAACAACGACTGCGTCTCCGGACTGGAACGAATTGTGCAAGGCTCTCTGCAAGACTGGCGATGGCGGGTCTTTGTGCAACTGTGATTTATCGCCGTTCTTCAGTTGAGGGGTTCCAGTCTCTCCAACCGGATGAGGATCCCTCGCGATGGAGGTGCTAGATCACAAAAACCGATTATATATAGTTCGAGTTATGTTGTTCTTCGTTTTTTGACTTGAGTTAGTGCTAGTGTTGTCTTTATATAAATATTCCTTATATAATTCATATTCAAAATCTTGTTGCGAATGTTTAGTTCAATACTGTAAAGAACATAAAAAGAAAACTATATGAAACAGCAAAAAAAAAAAACTACAATATGAAGGAGGTGAAGAAGGATGAGGACGAGAAGCAAAAAAATTCCCTATGCGAATCAATTAATTTGTAATTAATTTCAATTAAAAGTAACTATAGAAAAAGCTATAGATTAAGCGACGGGGCGACCCTGTCGGAGGAAACAACAAGATCACAAAGGGCTTCCAGTGTTCCACTCCGGAGGATGAAGGTTCCTTTAAAGGAATTTTAAGGATCCAGAACTTCCGTTGTGGGCACAACCCATAATTAGGTGATTACTCGAGAAGTTTGAACTAAGGAGACACAAGCAAAAACCAAAACAAAAAAAAACAAAAAACAAGAAAAAATCAACAACCAACAAAATATCAAAGTACACAACATATCGTGGTAATAACTACCACAAAACACCCATTTAATTTGGATTATCCCTTGGTTCGATGGAATCAGCATATCAATTTACCATGAGGCAGAAGCAAGTTGGTATCCAAAGAATTTCGTTTGTTTTGGCTTACAAGTTATTGGCAAATCAAAAAGCGTTGATATATTCAAATCAGCATCAATTATACGTGTCGCAATTAGGCCAAAGTGCCAACCAAGAGTTTAGTGTTGGTTACGGCCCTTAAACCATATACATAAATTAATAAATATATATATATATAAATATTAAATTGGTCTATATATCCATACAAATGAGTTGCGATTGCAAATCAAAAACTCAGTACGGGTGACATGGATCTACCAGACCCGTTTATACATAATATCTAGGTGTCATACTGTAAACAAATACGTTTATATATTATATATGTATGCTAAAAATATCTATGTGTTTGGAAGACATTTTTTCGCATTGTATTGTAAATGGAAGACAATTTCAGCAGGCAACATCATCTGCTCGAGCATTCTGGAAGAAAAGCGTCAATCAGTAGAATCAATGCCATCAACATCCGGCAACTTTAGTCCCTAAGAGCTTAACTATAACAAACTATTATAATACTATTATTAATATCCAAATACCAATTCGAATTCAAACTCGAAAGTATAGTCAATATAAAGGCACACGTCGCTGTGACTGACAATAAATAACTATAACTTAGGAGGAGAACAGCAGGCAAGGAAGTTCACATACTCAGTGTCTAAATACCAGTACTTATGTATTATGTATTAACTATTATCCGCGCACTTAACAAGTATATCAAAAATATACATAAATATATATATTGCACCAATGTTAATCTAGAAACAAAAAACTTATAAGGCAATTTTCAGAGCACATTCATTGATAACCTAATGCGGCTTCAGTATGTATATCGATGTGTAGCATGTTAATCACTTAATAATATATATAAAAAATGCACTTTACATTTATGTATATGTATATGTGTTAGGCGTTGCGTTTCTGCCATGAATACAGCGGCTAACTAAACCAAAAAAACTACACAAATTAAGCCGGAATAATATCATAAATAGTAATCAACTGAAACATCATCATCAATTACGATTACAGAGTCGAAAACCCGTTTTGAACCGATTACATCGTTTCGTTTTATTTTTTAACATAATATTCAAGGTGAATCCGAAATTATAAACAAACTTAAACTCAAATAAAATAACCAAACAACTAAACAACCAAGCAAACTAAAGGCAATTATATCTATTACATGTTAAATGTTGTAAAGCCCCTCTAAACAAAAACAAAAAACGAACAAATTTGTGTATTAATGGGAAATCTTTCGGGGTAAAATTAATCCTTTTTGCAGGAATATAAGTGTTATTTTGTTTTTTTTTTCGCGGCCAAAACTTCAAATTCTATGCTTTTTCGAACTGCTTGCTCGACGATATATCGATTAGCGATACATTTCTAGAGATGACATTCCTAAAAACCATGAAGCAGTTTGTCAAAACAAAAGCGGTCATTCAAATTTCTCATATGAAACCCGCCCATCATAAACTCACATTCTCTTGTTAATTTGTTTATTTCGCATAGTAGTTTCCAACTCAATCATTAAATAGAGAACTTTAAACATAAACTGGACGTGTTCTTTGCATTATAGGTAAATATATTAAAATAAAGGTTCAACGTTAATTGCTCTCGTGTACAAATATTTAACAAAGTCATGAGTATAAATTTCAACTAATCTTACGAAGAAAAACAAGGAAGATCCATTGTGCTTGACGCCTTGGGTGTCGTTAGTTCGTTAGTTCGATCTTCGCTCAATCGGGGATCTGAACTGAATAGGATCTGGGATCATTATAGGCAGAAATCAATCTAAACGTTAATTCATATCAATTCTTCGATCTGCGATTATTTTCTACATTTTCTGAATCTCCTGTTTTTGTTTCCGATGCCGATTCTGATTTTCAGATTTCGATGCCATTAGCATAGTCCGTTACAATGCAAAAAATGCTTACAAAAGATTCTAGTTATACTATGACAGTTTACAATTGGCAAGTATGAATCGTTATTCTTGTTAAGTATCTGTGTTTTTCTTTGTTTGTTGTTTGTTGTTAGTAAAGTAACCGCTCCGGCGTGTCTTTTAAGTATTTCTCTCTGGTCTTTTGTATGTGATAGTGTGTGTTCCCTAACTAATCGACATGCGATTAGACAGTCGCCTTCATCATTCGCCCGCCATCTCGTCGATTCGACAGCGCACGGCATGCTCCAGCACCTCCAGACTGGCGTAGTCCAGCTCCTTCACCAAGCAGAGTGTGGCGGACAGCAGATTCGAGTTCTACGGATATCAGATATGAATCAGTTATTGATTGCCAGAAACTATACGATTAATACTCACTCTGTTGACGGGTCTACGGTGGTAGCCCGCATAGTGATTCATCACAGAGGCGGCAAGTGTGGTGGTCGAGTCGCTGAAACGACCGTCGGGACGCCTTTTGGAAAATTAAGACATAATACCAATTAGGATTATTAGTAAGCAAGTGTTAAAAGTTTATAGATCGTCTTATTTGCGAATGGGTTTCTAACGAGAGATCCACAAATTACATATATTTGTTAAAAGTGGCTTTCAAAAGATCTCGTAATTAGATTGTATAATTTTTTAAATATATATTTGGAGGGGAAACATTTTTTTTTTACTATAAAATAAACTTCAATTTCTAATAAAACGAAACTCCTAAAATGATTACCAATTAACATACCACAAATCACTAAAATTTCCCTCTCATATAGAAACCAATAAACTAATTTATCCGCCCAATGACCTATGTCAGTGACCTCACCTTGTCCTGGGTGTGGCATCCGAATCCCATTCACCACCATTCTCCCGGGCACTGCCATTCCGATACCCGTAACGGTCTCCACTCTCGGGTCCTGCACTGCGACGCTGGGGCGGATGATGCAGTTGCATCTGGCTGCCATAGGGATTGTGATGCACCTGGGGCGCCTGGTGCTGTTGGTGCTCCTCCCATTCCGTGAGGTCCGTCTGGCTGTGTCGGTAGTGAGCCGGGTAGGCACTCCTTTCCGACTGATAGTATTCCTGTACGGGAATACCACAATTAGATAGCGTCTTCATCATCCTCACCCAGGGATTCGACTTGTGGCCTCGTTCCGGGAGTGACCGGCTTACCTTCATTGAGTGCGAGGAGATGCTGGGTGGCAGCGGCGTTGGCCGCACCTCCCTGTAACCCATGTGCGGACTACTCTCCTGGTCGGAGCCCGGCGAGCGCTGCTCGTCGTGATTCAGTGGTTACATTGCGTTGAGTTAGTAGTGCGGTTTGCATTTTAGTTGGGGGGTTTAATTACAAACGATTGCATTTTGGGCATATTGAGTGCATGGTTGGTGGGAGAAAGGCGGCAGATTAGAAAAGTTACATCCGAACTGACAACCCGAAACACCAGAGCATTCCCAACATGACAGGCTGAGCAATTAAGGAGGCTTTGGGGGATTAATGTTTACGGAGCGAAGTACGGAGTACGGACCGATTTCCAAACGGAAAGAAAATTCTCAAAAAAAAAAACTCATTTAGGTTTCCCATCTCCCATAAATTTAAGAACTAATCCCCCATTTTTTCTCCATGTGTATGCATATATAATGGCCCCCTTTAATATGGTTCAGTTTTGGACGTTTGTCTTGAGCTTCTTTGGCAATTATTGCGCCTCCCCCAGTTCCCAGTTCTCCGACTCGGTTCCAAAGTCAACCGAGTGACTTAACCCACAAAACCGGCAAACAGACAATGGCCCAATGGCCGAACTAAGAGGAAAACTAGAGAACCTTAACCATGTCGAAGCCATTGCGTGACAGTACCCCCTCTCTCCGAGTACCTCCCCCTCTCCGGTCGAGTGTGACGGGCCCACCACACCCTTCAACAAAATAAAAAAAAAAAAAAATATATATATATATAAGGGCCCCAAAAGTGGGCCCGACAACAAGCTCATTTCAGTCGAATGCGTGGGGCTCGGCTGTGGTGTTTTTAGTTGTTTTACTGGTGGTGTTTGGTAGTGGTGGGGATGTGGATCTTACATCGTACTGGTGGTAGTTGGTGCGCTGCTCTTTGGTTATGGTGTTATACATGGGCGATGGCGGATGCACGGGTTCCTGGGAAGAGGCCGAATCGAGATTAGTAGGGCTTTTCTTTCTTTTCCATTAATTTTTTATGTTTTTTGTACTAAGAACCTGTGATTTTTTTTAGAATATTTTCAGAATACTGACTACTATAACTGAAAAATATAATATTCGAAAGATACCTGAATGGTAACTTTGTTTCAAAATAATAAAAATTTAGAAGAATAAATCAAAAGTTTACTTTATCAAAAAAAAGGAATAAAAAATTCGAAAGCAAAAACTAAATTATTTTTCTAGATCTCCAGCTAAGATCCCTTTACCTTGGTGGGCGTGGGAGGCTTGGAGTTGCTCACCGGCTGAGCCGGCTGGGTTTGTGTCCCATAGAGATCACTGGCACTGTGGGTGATGGTCGTCGCTTCGCTGCTGTGGCTGGCCAGCGGACTGGCCAACTGCGGCGGCTGGTTAGTGAGACGCAGCACGGTTAATGGGTTCAAAGGTAACAGACATTAGATGAGAAGAGGAGGGGGCGAGAGTTGATTATAGAGTTCATTACAGTCCCAAAAGAGAGATTAGAGCCGCTAAACCAGGGCGTGTTGTGGGAAAAAAAACCCCCAGAGACAATGGAAGCCATTTACCTCTTTCATGGGACTGGAGCTGCGTCGCTGCTGATGCGGTTGTTGCTGCTGCTGCTGCTGCTGCTGTTGCGACTGTTGCTGCTGCTGGTGATGATACTGTTGCTGCTGCGTTGGCGGCGAGTGCTGCGGGTAACTGTGTTGTTGTTGCTGTGGCGGCATCTGTTGCGGCGACGCACGTTGCGGCTGTTGCTGCTGCTGCTGTGGCTGGTAGGCATCCTCATAGACATCATCCTCGGGAGCAGCACTGCCACCGGCACGCAATGCATCGTCCACCTCCTCCTGGGTGACCTCCACATTGTCGAGCTTCTTGAGGTTGGGCAGGGCGCGTAAAACGATCTGTCGATAGCTGCGATTGCGGTTAGACGGAGGTGAGATAAACCATTAGTGGGCTTCCATTAACCACCAACTCAAAGAAATTAATACCACTTTGGATATATGTATTCCGAAACAAAACTATACAACTTTTAGGGTATAAACAAGCAAAAACCTATTTCAAAATCATAGAAAGTTACTTATCGGCATGCACATTAAACCTTAAAGCTGTTTTCCTATAAAAACACGTATAGTTCGTGCCAAGTACTGAAATAATTTTACGTCTATCTGAGCTACAAGTTGGTACAATTGTCTTTTCATTAAGCTCTCTTTTGTTGTAAAAAAAAAAATAGATATATCTTCACATAGCTCTTGGGTACTATTTTACTCACTTGCCGCCCGCTCGATCGCAGCAGGGATTCTCCTCCAGCCAGAGGTATTTGAGGGCCGGCAGACTTTGCAGGTAGGCTATCTCATTTATGTCCGAGATGTTGTTCTTCCGCAGATACAGTTCCTGTAGCTTTGTGCAGTCTTCGAAGGGGGACAGAGTGCTGATCTTGTTGACGCTGCAACCCAAAAAAAATATTATAAGAATTTCTCAAGTTCAAGAAACTTTCTTCGAAAAGGAGGAGGAGGCGAGAAAGGCGCCACCGACTTAACTAACTGCCGTGAATCATGCTCGGATCGACACAAAAGATTCTCCAGGCAGGCAGCTGCGTGCGGTCATTAACTTGGCTTCGGATTCTTCGCAGAATTCCCCACAAACAACAGTTAAAGAAGAAAAGCTGATGGCAGTCATTTATCAGCGTCTAGGTCAGGTTTGGAAAGGTTCCCCGCTTGGCACCTCGCCTCCTAACAGATGCTAATTACTCTGAAACGCGTGCCTCGATTGGCTTGCTGATACAACAATAAAAGTTAACTAAAAATAATAATTTGTATACATTTTATTTGGTCGAAACCAAGAGGCTAAACTTAGACAGAAACGTGGCTAAATGGCACACGAGTGCATTGCCTCTGGGAATGTCTGGTATCTGGAATTCGTAGCTCCGACGCTCTCACTATTAATAGTTCGGCAACAAAATCAGGCCAAGTATCGCCTAGAATAACAGTCCCCTTCTAAAATATGCATAATCAAAGTCTCAGCTAGAGTCAAGGTTGTGGAGCACTTAAGTACTCCTAAGTGGAAAAGCCACTGATAGAGGAAGGAAAAGTGCCAGCGGCACGCAATTCAAATCAATATGCACATTCATAACCCAAGGAGGATAAAATGGAAATGGAAATGAGTAAGAGTATAATAAGAACCCAGCCCACTGGAAGACTACGCCAACACAGTTTACCTGAACCAAACTGAAGCACTCTTGATTTATGGCCAATACTGCGTACTAGACACTCCTGGCCTAGCCTAACAAATGGCTCTGGAGGTACACCTCCCACCTCCTACTCCTGCCCACCCAGTTGAGACAGAAAGGTTTCCGTTGTTCAATGCTAAACAGAATAAAATAATGCAAACAGAGAAGTTATTGCCCTCGCTATAGCTGAATATATATCAGTTCATTCAAGTTTGTATATAGGAAACGTGCGCCCGTATCTCTCGGGCTGATAATGCTCGGAGGAGCTCCAATTTCCCAATCAATTATTGGCATAAGAATGATAACAAATTGAAAGTATGTGCTGCCTATGAAGTACTCCCATCTTCTAAAAAATCTTACTTATTTCCTGCTTTTAAAGAATATATGGTATTCCCACGACTCTCTGGCCCCCAAGTTCATTGCCAAATTGCCTCCATCCGACTCCCTATAAGGCCGCAAACTCTTGTATCCACCACCACCTCGTCCTCCTCCTCTGGTGTGCATAATTAAGCGAGTTGAAGTGAGCGGGCCGAGAGTTGTCAGCATATTGCCAGCAGATGACGGAGAAGTTTGGCGGACGAATCGATTTCGGCGACCTTGGCAGTCAAAATGATTGTCGCCTTTTATGGCAACACCAGCAGCACCAGCAGCTCATGCAAAAAACAATATCTCAGAAGCATGCAAGTACGACATACGAGTACGAGTGCAAGTCAGAAATAAAGTACAAGCCGGAGGCAGATTCAAATGTATCTCACAGATACTCGACCGAGTAAGAGTCATGGATACGGTATGGCCTGGCCCCCTACGCATTGGCCTACGCAGCCTGGAATAGTATGCGGCCAGTTGCTATTGCCAATTTCGGAGCTCCCACGACTTTTAGATAGATTATTTTTCTATGGTTTTTTTTTCTCCACAGTTTGTTTGTTGCTGCCGCTGCCGTTGCCACTTCCACTGCCGCTTTTTGCATTAATTACGCGCTTGAGCGTGCCAAAGTATTTCTCGTATTTCTGCTTGCCTAATGATGGGGCGATGACATCACTTGCAAGCGAACATCTCAGCGGCATATTAAAGAATACATATACATATGTATCTCTGAACTAGAATCAATCAGAGCCAGGAAGCCGGGAATGATAATGGAGATGGTCCTTATATGAGATATATTTTGATTCCCAGACTTACCTCAGCGCCAAGACCTCCACGCCGCGCATTCGTTTGATGATGGACACATCGCTGAGATCACTGCCCCTGAAATAGACAGAAAAGACACGGGATTAATCCAAAGATAAATGTACAGTGGACGAGGAGCCCTCCTCCTCAAGTCAACACTCGCTTTTATCTTGGACGGGCCAAGAGCTGTCGGCTAAGAGCACGAAAAGTAGCTCAAATGCTTTTTAAAGTTTTTCCAAGCATTTGCCTCGAGTGGCATGAGTTTTTCCAGTCCAGGAAATCGTGACTAGCTCCAAAGTGGACACTTCTAAACTGGTTAGAAGATTGCCCCCCCGGATTTGGGTCAAAAGTGAGGACTGTAGCTGCCGGTTGGGTGAAAGCAGCCAGAGCAGGCCGAGCAGCCAGAGAAGTGAACAGCAAAGTGGGCAGAGATATGCCCCACACCCCAGACGTTCGATCTTAAAGATCCGAATCCGAAGCTTTCACTGCGGCTGCACCTGACCCGGCACTATTACCAATAGATCGATGCAAAAAGAAAAGTATCTGGGAGATAGATATTATTTCCACAACAATTTTCACTAAAGGTTAGGGACCTTTTGAAATTCTTATAAAAAATTAAATTTCAAAAACCAAATTTAGAGACGATTTAGAATTAGATCATGGAAACAATCGATGCTATTATCGATAAAACTGATAGAAATTTAAAAAGAAAACCATCGAAACATCAATCTTTAGTTATATCGCTTTGTAAGTCCGAGTTTTCTTGCCACTTTTTTTTTAAATCTTAGGCTTTAAAATGGAAATCTTTTAGGCCATTTAGACCCTAAAATGAAAGTAGAAACTTACCAGCAATTAAGCTTCTTGATGAGGCTTAAATCGGACTGCTTGGCCCGTGCAATGACCATCTCCTCGGTCAAACGCGACATTTTGTGTGATGCTCCTGCTACTGCCGCTGCTGATGATGATGAAGATACTCCAACTGGCGTTCAACTGGTGCTCCAACTGGTGAACTGACCCACGGCCAGTGGCCAAATAAATGAAAACAAACACTGAATGACCAAACAGGTGTGCCACTTGCAGATTCCGGCTGCTGCCAACCAAAGCGGCTGCGTATTTAAGCCGCTAGCGAATGCCCAATTTTAGATGCCGAAAGGTGAGCAACCAAATTCGAAAAATAAAAAGCCAACAGCATTAACAACAACAGGTTACGCTATCTAGGCAAAAAGTGGCTGTAAGCGATTTGTTGCTGTAATCACTGGCGTGTCGTAGGCGTTGCCTTATTGTTGCTGTTGTTGCTCTTGTTGTTGCTGCAATTTTTTAAAATTACGTAGGCTTGCAAGTTAGATAGTTCCTTTTTGATACATACACTTTTGTATCTGACGGATACCTGGTACTGGCACTGGCACTGGCACTGGCAATGGGGACTACCACTGGAACTCGCTCACAGTCTGGGCTTTTGTATCTTGTATCTTATATCTGCTGCAGCCAAAGCGAATCTCTCGCACGGATGACTAAGCAACCACAGTGCCGCTCTCAGTTGTTGCGCTTATATTTTGTTGTTTTTATTTTATTTTTGTTGTACGCTTTTACTATCAACGTAACTGGCCGTTTACTATCTGTGTATCTATGCGGTCCAGTCCACCAAGATTGTTAATTGCAAAAAATGTGCAATCCCCAGTCGAGACGAAATGACGTGAAATCTTTTTGCTTTTTTGTCCAAAATTTCACATCATCGATTTTTTGCGCGCCCAGGTGCTTGCTCTCTACCGTTATTTCTTGCGAGTTGTGGGTGTTATTTTGGATATTTTTTAAAATTTTGATAAACTATAAACGTTCCTAAATTTCAAACTGACACCCGGAGCGTAGGGCACACTTTGTTCCACAACAGATTCCGTACCGATTTTCCGATTTTCCAAGCACCGTTTTTTTTTCACCCTGCACTGCAGGTATGTATTTGGGTGTGTGTGTGTGTGTATGTGAGTGTGGCAGAGCGAGACAGAGCGAGAACGGCGCGTGTTTTACACAATACTCCGCTTTGAGCACACTATTATTAGTTTATTTAGTTATTTCACGTACATGCGCTCGGCTCGACGGTAAAAAACAATCTGAATCTGCCAGATACAAAGATACGCAGATACTTTCGGAGAGCTCGTTCGCTTTCTTTGTTTACGAATACGGTGTGGAGCGGAGAGAGCGATAGCCCCGCAGAGAGCACCAGCGTGGGCGGAAAACTGGTTTTCCACTAAAGGAATTTGCTCCGATCGTTTACTAATTAAAAGCAAAGCAAGTTTTATTCAATAATTTCATATGAATGTTATAGTGTAACTCTGAAAAAATGAGAGTTAAATATTGATAGAATATTTATGATCAAAGAGTCCATCATTTGGCCCGGGTGGCAGCACCAGCCTGGCAGCGTTGCCGGAATTTCGTAAATAACTAAAATTTGAAGTTTATTAAGCGAATTAAAAATTAAATGATAATGCATGCTTAATCTTCTGATTTCTAAAAAAAAAATTGAGTAAAAAAAAAAAAATGTTCATAATATTATTTTTCTTCTAAAAACATCGATATTCCATATATTTCGTTACGAGCTTTTGCACTTTTTGAATTTTGGAGGAAACGTGGATTTTTTAGTGTGTTTTCTGGCAACGCGAGGATTTAAAAAAAAACATCGATAACAATGATGCTTTTATCGATGGTTCTCCACCTCTAGCGGATTTATTTATAAATTAATTCAATTCTCTCTATCTATATTCAGCTTTGTTCGTGTTGTTTTCGTGAAAATTCGCATCGCAATTTCGAGCGGTCGTCGATCGCGGAAAACAAGCGTCGCGCCAGTTTATAATCGAGAACCGAGAGCTGAGCACGAGAGAGTGCGGAGAAAACAACAAACAACAAAAGCAACCTTGGGCGTGTATTAATTGAGCGTTCCTCTGCGACGCCCGCCCCCTCACCTCTCCTTACCCTCGTCCCAAGCGGAGCTGTCGTCGTAGCCGATTTTGATTTGGATTACGGACACGGCTGTTTCTGTATTTCTGGTATTTCTTCTCGGAGACCCCCGCTCTTCGGCTGGTTAAAGCAAACATCTGGCAAGATAAGGGCCACAGAAGCCCCCGTTTCCCCCGTGTTCCGTCTCCCGCCACCCGCTATCGCCATCGCCAATATTCGTTGCAAAAACAGCGCTGAACGTAAGTTGGATTACGTCATCGTTGGGGGCAATTTTAGACTCTGAATGTGCTATACATATATACATCACGCAGTTATAGTTTTGCTTCTGGACACAACAGACGCCCCCGCATCCGAACGCGAATCCGAATCTGAATCCAAATAGCCGCCAAGATGATTCATGTGGGCGAAAATACGTGGAACCTGCGGATTCTCATCACAGACCTACAGGTGGAAAAGACCTTGAGGGTGAAAGGTGACCAGCATATTGGTGGCGTCATGCTTCAACTGG
This sequence comes from Drosophila atripex, assembly GCA_035045925.1. Lineage (NCBI taxonomy): Eukaryota > Metazoa > Arthropoda > Insecta > Diptera > Drosophilidae > Drosophila > Drosophila atripex. The sequence continues at coordinate 16,787,198 of JAWNOP010000012.1, read as the reverse complement.
TGGACCCTGAAATGCCCAAGGACTGGTCCGATCATGCCCTGTGGTGGCCCGCCAAGAACGTCTGGCTGACCAGGACACGCTCCACCCTGGACCAGGCTGGCGTCCAGTCCGACTCCTTTCTGCACTTCACACCCATGCACAAGACACTGCGAGTCCAGCTGCCGGACTTAAGATATCTGGACTATCGCGTCAACTTCTCGGCCAAAACTTTCGGAGCCGTTGTCAGCCTCTGCAAGGACCTGGACATTCGGTATCCGGAGGAACTGTCACTGTGCAAGCCTGTAGAGCAGGAACATCTGAAGAAGAACTTCTCGAAGCTGCCACAGCGAAAGATCCCCGTGGCGGAGGCCAATGGCATCTCGTATTTGCAACCAGCTCCCGACACCAACTCCTTTGTGCCTATCACTGGAGCCTACAACGGCAGCAATGGCAGCTTGGATCGTTCGCACAACGGCAATCTACTGCATGCGCCAGCATCCCCTTATGCCACCACTCCGCGAAGGGCAGCCACTGCTCCGGGCACTCCAATAAGCTCGCCAACCGGCACCTGGAAGCACAACTCCATCGGCTACACCAGTTACGATTCAAACTCGAGTTTCGGTGACTTCCAAGAGAATCTGGCGGTGTCGCCAAGGTCACCCAGTCCCGATGTACGGTCGCGTTTGGTGCGTCCGAAGACTCTGGTGGAGAAGGCGCGACTGAACGTGGGATGGCTAGACTCGTCGCTGTCCATTATGGAGCAGGGCGTGCGGGAGTTCGACACTTTGTGCCTACGCTTCAAGTACTTCACTTTCTTCGACTTGAACCCCAAATACGACCAAGTGAGGATCAACCAGCTGTACGAGCAGGCGAAGTGGAGCATTCTGAACGAGGAACTGGACGCCACCGAGGAGGAGACCCTCATGTTTGCCGCCCTGCAGTTCCAGGTTAATCACCAAACGGACTTGCATCCGCCCGGCATTGATTCGGGAATCGATTCCTCCAGCCAGGAGAACGGCGGCGACGACGACATTGACTCTGCTCTCAACGAACTGCAAATCACTTTGGAGGGACCCGGTGGTGGCAAGGATCAGGGCAACATCACACGGATACCAGAGCTCTCGGACTATCTGAGATTCCTCAAGCCGCAGAGGTTCACGCTGAAGGGATACAAGAGGTACTTCTTCGCCTACAGGGACCTGCATCTGCACTTGTACAAATCGCAGGAGGAGTCCAGAAGAGGAGCACCCACCATTAGCATCAATTTGCGGGGATGCGAGGTAACCCCCGACGTTACTTTGGCGCAAGGGAAGTTCGCCATTCGCCTGGAAGTTCCGCCAGAGGGCAGAAACGGCCCCAACTCCGAGGTCTGGGTGCGATGCGAGAACGAGGAGCAGTACGCCAAGTGGATGGCCGCCTGCCGGCTGGCAGCTAAGGGCCGCTCTCTGGCCGATAGCTCGTACGACAGCGAGGTGAACAGCATTCGCTCCCTGCTCCAGATGCAGAAGCCCGCCCAAGGAGCCCCCTTGACCATTAATCCCCGGAGTGTGGATCCCATCGACTACCTTTCGCAGAAAATGCTGCGGAAGCTCTCGAGCAAGGCGGTGCAGCGCATCCTGGAGGCCCACGCAAACGTTCGGCAGCTACCCTTAATGGAGGCCAAGCTGAAGTACATCCAGGCCTGGCAATCCCTGCCAGATTTTGGAGTGTCCCTCTTCGTCATCAAGTTCGACGGCCACAAGAAGGAGGAGCTGCTGGGTGTGGCCCACAACAGGATCATGCGAATGGACCTGAGCTCGGGAGACCACATCAAGACGTGGCGCTACAACACCATGAAGGCGTGGAATGTCAACTGGGGCATCAAGTGCATGATGATCCAGTTCGCGGACGAAAACGTTGTCTTCTCCTGCCTGTCGGCGGACTGCAAAGTGGTTCACGAGTTCATCGGCGGCTACATCTTCATGTCGATGCGTTCCAAGGAGAACAACCAGACGCTGAACGAGGAAATGTTCCACAAGCTGACGGGCGGCTGGTCATAAGAGCATTCCTTTCTATAGTGGAGAGCAATGTAGTGGAGTCTTACGAGTGCCAAGCACAAACCTCGTGTCGCATGTTCTACAATTTTATCTATATGTACCAGAAGTAGGGTGGGCTGATTTATGGGTCGGAGGGTAATCTACGGACAATTCCAAATAATTTTGCCTTGGAAACTATTTACTTAACATCAAGGATGGCTTCTCCATATTCTCTTTTAAAAGCTAATTTATGTAACGTCATATTTTTCATAAGTCATATTTTTTTTAACACCCTAGTTTTTGTATCTTTTTATTAATTCTATATTTTTAAATTTTATTCGGCATTTATATTTTAGAATTTCATGTTTATAAGCACAGCTAATACAAGTGTTAAATGTATATATTTATAAAATGAAGCAATTTAACAAAAGAAAACAATTTTCTTTAAGAAAACACTTCCGCCACAATTTAGAAAAAAAGAGGAATTTGATAAACTGATTGAAATACCTGTAGTGGCCTAAAATTGTTCATAGATTACCTTCCGGTCCTACGATTCCTTATCAACCAATACGACCCACCCTAACCGAACGCGTTGTGTGTATAAGTGTTGATGGATGTAGAATTCTAGACTAATAACGATCCCGCGCTGATAACGATAATGATAACGATGTTGTGCCTTTGCCGGAGCAATCTTAACCCAAAACGAGTCCAACAAGTCAATGTCCTGTGTGTTCTAAGTGTCTTTCTGTGTTGTTTGTTTTTCTAACACAGCGTTAAAGTTACACTACCTAAGTCCTTTTATAAACCACATTTGTGCGGACTGGCGCGACTAACCCGCAGTTTTATATATTGTATATTTATTAAACAAATTAATAAGCAGAATAAATTATTTTATATGTTTTTAATGATCGTACAAATTGCCCTGTGTTTGCATATTTTATGGCGGCTGGCAGCTGAATATCGAAGCTCCCCCAGGGATTACTCATCCAATTGAATATACTCGAGGGCTATGGAGGGGCGTTGATGCAACTGTCGGTCGTTTATATAAAGCACGGCTATTGTTATTAATAGCATAACAGCGCATTCAATTGAATTGATAAGCCGAGCAGACTCACTCGTTCTGCCGCCTTATATGGACACCAGATTACGTACTTCAAGGGCTAAAGCCTTGATTGATGACGGCTTGGAAACTATGCTGCCGACGTCTCGAAACGGAATGGTGCAACTTCTCACACGCCCTGCCGGTTAGAAATTTATTTAATTAAAGGGGTGCCACTTGAGAAAATTCCAGAGAAACAGTTGAACAAAAAAGCCAGTAAACTGGCTTTGGATGCGTTCGACTTTCCTATAGCCGGGAATGCTATATCTTTGGCAAAAATCAACCTATCCTTGACCGATATAGCTTAAACAATTCGTAGATCGATTCTCATCAAATCTGCATCAAAATCTAAAAACATAATTTTTTTTAGATTTTTTGTAAAATTTTCTGGGGGATCCCCTTCGAAAATCAAGAAAAGTGCAAGGAGCCACTATATGGCACCCAGCGGAAGCTATATCTTTGGCAATAATTATCCAATTCTTGAGCGAAATACCTTAAACGATTCGTAGATCGATTCTCCATAAATCTGCATCAAAAGTTAGGAACATAATTTTTTTTAGATTTTTTGTAATATTTTCTGGGGGATCCCCTTCGAAAATCAAGAAAAGTGCAAGGAGCCATTATATGGCACCCAGCGGAAGCTATATCTTCGGCAATAATTATCCGATTCTTGAGCGAAATACCTTAAACGATTTGTAAATCGATTTCCCAAAAATCTGCATCACAATCTAAAACCATAATTTTTTTTCGATTTTTTGTAAAATTTTCTGGGTATCCCCTTCGAAAATCAAGAAAAGTGCATGGAGCCACTATATGGCACCCAGCGGAAGCTATATCTTCGGCAATAACTATCCGATTCTTGAGCGAAATACCTTAAACGATTCGTAGATCGATTCTCCATAAATCTGCATCAAAAGTTAGGAACATAATTTTTTTTAGATTTTTTGTAAAATTTTCTGGGGGATCCCCTTCGAAAATCAAGAAAAGTGCAAGGAGCCATTATATGGCACCCAGCGGAAGCTATATCTTCGGCAATAACTATCCGATTCTTGAGCGAAATACCTTAAACGATTTGTAAATCGATTTCCCAAAAATCTGCATCACAATCTAAAACCATAATTTTTTTTAGATTTTTTGTAAAATTTTCTGGGGGATCCCCTTCGAAAATCAAGAAAAGGGCAAGGAGCCACTATATGGCACCCAGCGGAAGCTATATCTTCGGCAATAACTATCCGATTCTTGAGCGAAATACCTTAAACGATTCGTAGGTCGATTCTCCATAAATCTGCATCAAAAGTTAGGAACATAATTTTTTTTAAATTTTTTGTAAAATTTTCTGGGGGATCCCCTTCGAAAATCAAGAAAAGTGCAAGGAGCCGTTATATGGCACCCAGCGGAAGCTATATCTTCGGCAATAATTATCCTATTCTTGAGCGGAATACCTTAAACGATTTGTAAATCGATTTCCCAAAAATCTGCATCACAATCTAAAAGCATTATTTTTTTTAGATTTTTTGTAAAATTTTCTGGGGGATCCCCTTCGAAAATCAAGAAAAGTGCAAGGAGCCACTATATGGCACCCAGCGGAAGCTATATCTTCGGCAATAACTATCCGATTCTTGAGCGAAATACCTTAAACGATTCGTAGATCGATTCTCCATAAATCTGCATCAAAAGTTAGGAACATAATTTTTTTTAGATTTTTTGTAAAATTTTCTGGGGGATCCCCTTCGAAAATCAAGAAAAGTGCAAGGAGCCATTATATGGCACCCAGCGGAAGCTATATCTTCGGCAATAACTATCCGATTCTTGAGCGAAATACCTTAAACGATTTGTAAATCGATTTCCCAAAAATCTGCATCACAATCTAAAACCATAATTTTTTTTAGATTTTTTGTAAAATTTTCTGGGGGATCCCCTTCGAAAATCAAGAAAAGGGCAAGGAGCCACTATATGGCACCCAGCGGAAGCTATATCTTCGGCAATAACTATCCGATTCTTGAGCGAAATACCTTAAACGATTCGTAGGTCGATTCTCCATAAATCTGCATCAAAAGTTAGGAACATAATTTTTTTTAAATTTTTTGTAAAATTTTCTGGGGGATCCCCTTCGAAAATCAAGAAAAGTGCAAGGAGCCGTTATATGGCACCCAGCGGAAGCTATATCTTCGGCAATAATTATCCTATTCTTGAGCGGAATACCTTAAACGATTTGTAAATCGATTTCCCAAAAATCTGCATCACAATCTAAAAGCATTATTTTTTTTAGATTTTTTGTAAAATTTTCTGGGGGATCCCCTTCGAAAATCAAGAAAAGTGCAAGGAGCCACTATATGGCACCCAGCGGAAGCTATATCTTCGGCAATAACTATCCGATTCTTGAGCGAAATACCTTAAACGATTCGTAGATCGATTCTCCATAAATCTGCATCAAAAGTTAGGAACATAATTTTTTTTAGATTTTTTGTAAAATTTTCTGGGGGATCCCCTTCGAAAATCAAGAAAAGTGCAAGGAGCCAATTTATGGCACCCAGCGGATGCTATATCCTCGGCAATAATTATCCTATTCTTGAGCGGAATACCTTAAACGATTTGTAAATCGATTTCCCAAAAATCTGCATCACAATCTAAAACCATAATTTTTTTTAGATTTTTTGTAAAATTTTCTGGGGGATCCCCTTCGAAAATCAAGAAAAGGGCAAGGAGCCACTATATGGCACCCAGCGGAAGCTATATCTTCGGCAATAACTATCCGATTCTTGAGCGAAATACCTTAAACGATTCGTAGATCGATTCTCCATAAATCTGCATCAAAAGTTAGGAACATAATTTTTTTTAAATTTTTTGTAAAATTTTCTGGGGGATCCCCTTCGAAAATCAAGAAAAGTGCAAGGAGCCGTTATATGGCACCCAGCGGAAGCTATATCTTCGGCAATAATTATCCTATTCTTGAGCGGAATACCTTAAACGATTTGTAAATCGATTTCCCAAAAATCTGCATCACAATCTAAAAGCATTATTTTTTTTAGATTTTTTGTAAAATTTTCTGGGGGATCCCCTTCGAAAATCAAGAAAAGTGCAAGGAGCCACTATATGGCACCCAGCGGAAGCTATATCTTCGGCAATAACTATCCGATTCTTGAGCGAAATACCTTAAACGATTCGTAGATCGATTCTCCATAAATCTGCATCAAAAGTTAGGAACATAATTTTTTTTAGATTTTTTGTAAAATTTTCTGGGGGATCCCCTTCGAAAATCAAGAAAAGTGCAAGGAGCCAATTTATGGCACCCAGCGGATGCTATATCCTCGGCAATAATTATCCTATTCTTGAGCGGAATACCTTAAACGATTTGTAAATCGATTTCCCAAAAATCTGCATCACAATCTAAAAGCATTATTTTTTTTAGATTTTTTGTAAAATTTTCTGGGGGATCCCCTTCGAAAATCAAGAAAAGTGCAAGGAGCCACTATATGGCACCCAGCGGAAGCTATATCTTCGGCAATAACTATCCGATTCTTGAGCGAAATACCTTAAACAATTTGTAGATCGATTCTCCATAAATCTGCATTAAAAGTTAGGAACATAATTTTTTTTAGATTTTTTGTAAAATTTTCTGGGGGATCCCCTTCGAAAATCAAGAAAAGTGCAAGGAGCCATTATATGGCACCCAGCGGAAGCTATATCTTCGGCAATTATTATCCGATTCTTGAGCGGTATACCTTAAACGATTTGTAAATTGATTTCCCAAAAATCTGCATCACAATCTAAAACCATAATTTTTTTCGATTTTTTGTAAAATTTTCTGGGGGATCCCCTTCGAAAATCAAGAAAAGTGCAAGGAGCCGTTATATGGCACCCAGCGGAAGCTATATCTTCGTCAATAATTATCCGATTCATGACCGGAATACTTTAAACGATTAGTAGATTCTCCATAAATCTGCATCAAAATCTGCAACAAAATATTTTTTCGATTTTTTTTATCAAATTTTCTCCTTTAAAAATATAGTCTATATATTTAGCAATATTCATCCGATTCGTGAGTGTAATGTTATCAATGATCAATATAAATTTTCCCTTTTAAATATGACGAAATGTATACGAAAATAGTCTGTTTTATAGGTTTTGAAAAATTGGGAATCCCCTAAAACCTTATTGGTATGTTTATTTCAAACTTCCCGCCAAGTTATTGGTAGGACTGCCAACTCGCTAAAATACCAACAAATAGCAAACAGAAATCGAGTTGCAGTGTTTGTCCATTGATGCTGAGGCGCTTTCTTTTTCGTTTCGTCTTTCTTTAATTTTTTGAGAGTGAAATCAGTCGCTCCAAATTGGCCCGGATACGGATCCGGAAGCATTGCGGCCCAGGCAGCGCATCCGAGGTCGGAAAAGAGTCCAAAGATTGCATCACAGTTCGGGAAATAGTAATTGAACGACCATCTGTTGAAGAAGTGGTCCGATTTCCCACGAATATCTCATATAATCGTGGGCGCCCCCACCAAGGACGACCTAGAAACGCCCAGACAGACCTCAAAATTGAGCACAAGTGACATCATCCAGTTGGAGCACACATCCAGGCACCATGATCCACGTCGGGGAGAACTCCTGGAACCTCAGGATCTTCATCACGGATCTGTCACTGGAGAAGACCTTGCGTGTGCGGGGCGACCAACACATTGGTGGCATCATGTTGCAGCTGGTCGATCCGGAGAACCCCAAGGACTGGTCTGATCATGCCCTGTGGTGGCCTGCCAAGAACGTATGGCTCTCCAGGACAAGACTGACCCTGGATCAGTGTGGAGTTCAGGCGGATAGCTTGCTCCACTTCACTCCCATGCACAAAATTCTCCGGGTCCAGCTTCCTGACTTGAGATATCTCGATTGCCGTGTGGATTACTCCATCAAGACCTTTGGAGCCGTGGTTAATCTTTGCAAGCAGCTGGACATCCGTTATCCGGAGGAGTTATCCCTTTGCAAGCCCCTGGAAGCCGAGCATCTAAAGCGGAACTTTGCACAGGTGCCGCACCAGAAGCGAGTGCCCATCGTCGAACCGGATGGGACCACCTATCTGCAGCCGGCAGCAGATACCAATTCTTTTGTGCCCATAAATGCCTCTTTCCATGGAGATGGAGGTAGCACTGGCAGCCTGGACAAGCCGTCCGCTCCTGGATCTTTCTTCTGTGCGCCGCTATCACCCCATAACCACAGGGGCAGATCCCCGATGGCTTCACCAGTGCCAGGAACCTGGAAGCAGAGCCAAATAGGCTATGCCACCTATGATTCCTCCTCCTCCAGTTTGGGAGATTTCCAGGAAAACCTAGCCAGCTCACCCCCCACACCGTGCTCGGATGTTCGGGCCCGGCAGCTGCGTCCCAAGTCGCTGGTGGAGAAGGCTCGTTTGAATGTGGGCTGGCTAGATTCCTCCCTGTCTATTATGGAGCAAGGCATCCGCGAGTATGACACTCTTTGTTTGCGTTTCAAGTACTTCACCTTCTTTGATTTGAATCCCAAGTACGACCAAGTGAGAATCAACCAACTGTATGAGCAGGCAAAGTGGAGCATTCTGAACGAGGAACTGGACGCCACCGAGGAGGAGACCCTCATGTTTGCCGCTCTGCAGTTCCAGGTCAATCACCAAACGGACTTGCAACCGCAAGGAATCGATTCTGGGATTGACACATCCAGCCAAGAAAACGGTGGCGAAGATGACATCGACTCTGCTCTCAACGAGCTCCAAATCACACTTGAAGGTCCAAATGGTGGCGATCCGGCAAACATCACCAGGATTCCGGAACTCTCGGACTATCTGAGATTCCTGAAGCCCCAGAGATTCACGCTGAGAGGGTACAAGCGCTACTACTTCACCTACCGGGACTTGCATTTGTATCTGTTCAAGACCGCCGAGGAATCGCGTCGAGCGCCTCCCGCAATCAGCATTAACCTGAAGGGTTGTGAGGTCACTCCGGACGTGAATTTGTCGCAGGGCAAGTATGCCATTCGGCTGGAGGTGCCGCCGGAAAGTGGAAACGGGCCGAACAGCGAGGTGTGGGTGAGGTGTGAAAACGAGCAGCAGTACGCCAAGTGGATGGCTGCCTGTCGCCTGGCGGCCAAGGGAAGATCCCTGGCAGATTACACCTACGAAAGTGAAGTCGATGGAATTCTCTCCTTGCTTCAGATGCAGAGGCCAGTGCATGGTATACATGTTAACATCGATCCGCGTTCAGTGGAGGCTGCGGATTACCTTTCACCCAAAATACTCCGGAAGCTGTCCAACAAGGCGGTTCAGAGGATTCTCGAGGCGCACTCCAACGTTCGGGAGTTAAACGCAATGGAGTCCAAGCTCAAATACATCCAAGCCTGGCAATCCCTTCCTGACTTTGGCGTTACCTTGTTCATCATCAAGTTCGATGGCCACCGGAAAGAGGAGCTGCTGGGGGTGGCCCACAACAGGATCATGCGCATGGACCTCGGCTCTGGAGATCACATTAAAACCTGGCGTTACAACACCATGAAGGCTTGGAACGTAAACTGGAATATTAAATGCATGATGATCCAGTTCCAGGACGAGAACGTGGTCTTCTCCTGCCACTCAGCCGACTGCAAAGTAGTGCACGAGTTCATCGGCGGCTACATCTTCATGTCGATGCGATCGAAGGACAACAATCAGACCCTCAACGAGGAGCTCTTCCACAAGCTCACGGGCGGCTGGTCCTAGGAAGCACAACACTTCAATTTATTCAATACCCAAAATGTTCGAATTTTTTAGAGGAAAACAACTGTTTTTCATTGTTGACCAATAACCTACTGATAGACTCACCAACTTCAATGCAATACTTATTATATTTACCACTTAATTCGTTGTAAACTAATCTTGTTGATGAATTTTAACCGCGGAATCGCTTGCCAAGAGGGCCCATCTGCCAGCCCATCTCCATGTAACTTTAAAACAGACTTAACCGTGGCCTTAGCAATGTTTTTGTATGACTAACTTTTAAGTATACCATAAATAAATAAATATATCCTATTTAAAAGGTTGTCTACTTTTTTGATTATGGATTTGCTTAGATAGAACTTGTAGTTTGAAAAATGAATCTGAAGTTGTATATTAAAGCTAATATTTTAAATTTTGCGCCATATTAGAGTTGCCACCTTGACTGATGATTCAAAACGATACTTTCTCACCTATCGGCTCTAAGCTTTTCAATCTTTCAATATTGGCGCCAGCTTTGTTAGAATGTTGTCATGGCAATGTCACAATAACTCTTTCTGGACTAAATTAAGTATCTAACTAAATGTTTCCAAAATTGGTTCGTCGTTCTTGTATAATAGCTTATTAAAAAAAAAAAAAATTAAAAAACTTATCAAATGTCGCGCACAGCATACGAAGTGCAAAGGGATTTTGGTCTCAGCAGCGGTCTGCGCACTGAAATCATCTGGGATTCGTAAGTTTCTAATCGAGTTCCTTTCTAGAATTCATAATTTAACTATTATAGCCTAGCTGCTGATCAAGCGGATGTCTTAAAACAAAAGATTGAGCAGCTTATATGCGGAGATGAGTCGAAAAAACCAAACTCCTTGAAGCGACAGCGACAATTACTTTTCCAGAATGTGTGGCAGCAGAGGCGATTCACAAATGGAACTTTGCTTTCCGCCATTATCTATGTTCTGGTCACGCCGGAAACTGATCCGGAACTGGCCTTACAGTCCACAGATTACACCTGTCACCCGGTTTTCCGCACTCGTCGCTGCATGAAGGGCGGAAACAGCGAATCCTGTTGCATGATATTTGTGGACGAGCACGGACGGGTTTACTCCAACTGGCAGCAGTATGTCCTTCGAAACACCTTGGCCAAAGGCATGATGATTGCTCCCAGCCAGGGCATCTACACATTCACCGACGATACCGATCCTGGAGTTCAACTGATGGTCCATCCTACCCCCGCATCTCAAGGCCGTTATCGGTTACTCAATGTTGGGGACAAAGTGGCCACAGTTGGGGGCTTGGTGGCCACGGTGCCCGTAGCTGCCGCCTTGGCAGTTCCAGTAGCAGGTCCTCTTATAATTGCCGGCACAGTTGTGGGTGTCGCCACGGCTGCTTATAGTACGCTGCGCTCGGCAACTCAGTTATATGACCGGAGGCGTCATGGACAGAGCACATGCATTACGGACAGCGAGGCTAGGAGTTCTTGGCTGGGCGTGGCCGGAGGCGTGGTAGGACTGGGCGCCACCGGAGCCACCAAAGCTTTGGGCGCCGTTGCCGGAGCGGGCTATAACGTCAATCCCGCTGCTCAGTTGGCCGTGAAGGGCATCAATGTGGGTTCGGTAGTGATTTCCGGCACAGGTGTGGTCAACGGTGTCTACGATTTGTACTGTGTATGTTTTATGTACTCTGGAAATCAATAAGTTTCCACTAATACTCTTCTACATCCATTAGAAAATTGGGGACGACCAGGCATTGAGCAGCTTGGATGTGCTGCAGATGGCTTCGCACTTGGTCATCTTCACCCACTCCCTCAACAATCTGCGTTTGGCTTCCAAGGTTACCAATGGATCTTCCTTGAGAAGGGTTCTTCGTAATCAATCCAGGTGACTTTCATATGTTCCTTTGCTTTGTAAAATTTGTAATATAATTTTCTATGCATTTCATAGGAAAGTCTTCGATCGAATCTCTCAAGAGTCCACCAAACTGCACAGTGAGATGGGAAAGTTCGATATGGTTCGCACTCTGAATGATATTCCCTTCAAGGAGGCTCTTCTTAGCTTGCACGATATGAATTCCAATCTGTTCCAAGGAGTGTCAGCAGTCACTACCATCCTTCCACAAATAATGAGTCTGGGCACTGCTGGCCAGTTGCTCGTTAATCTGGACACATTGGCTCAGAAGTTCGGCGAAAAGTTTGTTCAGCACATTGGAAACGTGGCCAGTTTCGCAGATGTTCTGGAAGCCATGGCCAGGTACTTTACCGACCGTGCCGTGCAGCTCTTAATGGGAATAACTCGTAACTTTATGGAGCAAAATATAGACTCCATTGATAGAAATTTAAATACCTTTGTATCCACGGAGACGGTATTATATCGTATTCTGATGCACTGCGTCACCACATTTGACAACTTTGCAGACGATTTCCTTCACAGTCGTCAGGAGGATATTTTGAAAATGGTCACGAAATATTTCAAATCCTTGGAGCCTATAAACGAAGCAAATTGCCGGAAGTACAAATGTTCCGTCTGCAAGGGTGCATACTATATCAGTTCCATATGATCCAGTAGAGAAATTAAAAGAGGACTTTTTTTTTTAGTCTAGCTGCAGTAAAACTGCTTAATTTTTAGATGCTAATTTGATTAATCCAGTTTTCTGTCTAACAGTCTTACGAGTCACTTTTTTACTTGAACCTCTCGTTAATTTTATATTCAAAATTCAATCTGGCATGTTTAGAAAACGAAGATTTTAAAATATTTATGTTTAGGATACCGTGTACCCTCCGAGTTGAATGTGCTGTGAGATTCTCAGAATTATGTATAACTTGATTTTATTATAAAAAGATTTAGGCTATTAAAAAATATACTTATATCTAGAATTGAATATGTTTCTTGTTATCTTAAAGGATGTAAACTATTCTAGGACTAAGCATTTAAATACTGTGTATAGACTTTGTCCCTCGCAGGGGGATCAAATAAGGTACCGGACTCTATAAGAGTGAGCGCGACTTCTGGTGGATGGAATAAGCTAACCTAACCTATGGACGGAGTCAGACCGGATGGCTTGGATGACTTGGGGACTGGAGGTGCTATAGTCTGTTAGCAGAAGAACTCCTCCTCGCACTGGTTGAAGCAGCAGTAGGGAATGTTGTTGTAGCTGCTGCTGGCATGATCCCGCTTGTAGCGCTGCTTCTTGTCGTGATGCGGCTTCCGGGGCTTGTAGCGCGGGAAGACGTCCAGTTCGCTTAGCTGGTGGAAGTGCTCCTGACTGACCTTTAGATAGCCACCCGGCGGATAGTTGCTGCGGCTGATGTAATGATGTTTGTCGTGAATCTTGCCATCTGGAAAAAGGGGAAACGGAAAGAAAACATCAGTTGAGAGCAAGCTAATCGGCTGATCTTGAACCTGTGCCTTGAAAACGGTTAACTGTTGCATCGGAACTGCTTTATGCAAATTACATACACATATATGTAAGTAAGTAATGTGCTTATTAATTACTTGTCTACACGCTGTGGAACGTGTTTTCGGTGCTGCATTTCAGTTCCGAATGCAATTGTCGGGTTGACTGACACTCTGACCTCAATCAATTGCTAATCATAAGATCACAATTCCCATTAGGATCACAGACAAATTAATATTTTTTTTTATTTGGTGAAAGATACTTACATCCCAGCCGGTTCATGTGATGGTGGGGATATTCGATGGATCGTCTGTCTCTCCTGGCGGCTTCATCCTGCATGAATAAGTGCTCGCACGCCTCCATCGCATACTTCTTCATCCGCTCCAGGGAGCAGTAGCTGCCCGTGGAACTGCCCAGCAGGCAAGAAACTCCCAGGGCGATCAGCATCCAGCGGCACACATTGAACTGCAAGGGAAGATTGCCGAATGACAAAAAAAAGTATGAGTATTTGTTTGTGTTTGTTGTTAAAATTAAACTCCCCAAGCCGTCCCGGCCTCCAAAGCCTAATTATAAATCGCTGACGCTCAGAATTTATTACATAAGTGTTACAACGTTCCTCTAACCGGCAGCACTCTTCTCTGCCACTGTATCGCTGAATCCCTGGAGGCCGCGGTCCCAAATCTGGATAAACCACTTTGACTGACGACAGCCGGGATGCCGGGATACCGGGATGACGTCGTCGAGTCCGGTGCACCGGCGGCTTAGGCGGCCAATAAACTGGGTCAAAAGCACGGCGCCACCATATTCCACCGCGAAACATAAACTGGAGCGCATTTGCAAGTCGACGCGGCCAAATGGTAAAATTTTATTGCGAATTTTAATGACCGAAACTTCCCCGAAATTACAAAGAGCAGGAGCTGGCAGTGGAAATTATGTAATGCGCCTGGGCAGGTAGGCATTTCCGCATTTTATATTTTGCGGTGACAATTTGTTTAGCACACGGAATCATCTGGTGTATTATGCTTGAGCCCGTGGAGGAGAACAAAAGCGAATTTCTTTATTTTGATATTTTTATCACCTTCTGGTAATTGTACACACCCACTTTTATTCTTAATTTAATTAATGGACGACAATTAATATTAGTTTATTTTTAGTTTTTCATTTGAATCGTATGATTGCAAAAACTTTTCTCAAAATAGTTTATTTATTTTGTTTGAAATCTTTAAATTAAACTGAAAACTAATAAAATGAAATCCCTAATCCTCCGTTTTTAAATCATAACTCACCTTTGAATTCATTTCTATTCCTTTCTAAGATCACTATTTAAGATCTCTATGACTCTGCAACTGTATACCACACGACGTATACGTATTTTTGTTTGGCGGGCAAATTACAAAAAATAAACGAGACCGAAAACTTCTGCTCCGATCCTAAGTGAACCCGATAAACATGAGTGACTGGCGCACAACGAAGCTCACCCGAAGCTTTTATACGCGCATGCAAATCGAGGATCGGTTCAGGTTGACTCGGCTTTCCCAGGTTCTCGACGGCGCTCGTAACTTTTTTATTTGGCAACCGATTTTGGGGGTGATGAGAGCGGATACCGCTGCGAAGAGCGAGGCTCTGATCATGCGCACATCGGACTCGGCCATTCGGATCGGATGGTTCGCAGGATGGGTTTTGCGTAAGCGGCAAGGCGCGCCAATGATCCAAAAATGATTTTTTTTTTTTTTTTATCAATGGATTGCAGAGACAGACGTCAGACAACCGTAGGAGACGGTGGAGTTGGCTTTTATAGTTATGTGGCGCCGCCTCCAAATCTTAGCCACCATGAATTTCAACATAATTGTCATGGTTTCGGTGTGCTGAGTCACAGCATCGTCACATGCTGGCGGGCCGGTTACTTTGATAAAGAAATGGTCAATAGTTTTCAGTCTTATCGCTGCCAGAACCTTGGACATGTAATAAGGTAGCAATTAATTGTTTTCACGGCCATCCATTGGGGGAAGTAGTGAAAGTTGAAGCCTTACTGATAGTTATACACGTTTTTAGCTTATCGTGCGGGCGTAGCTTATGCTTTTGATTCATAAAAAATAGTTCAGTGGAAGTTTCAATTTTTGATAATAGATTTTAGAGACATAGATAACGGACATAAACATTTTAGTAACCTCATAAAATACCATTCTAATTGGTCCATGTTATTTTGTAAATAAAAATACTTTTATTAGACTTTGTAAATTGTATTTTAGTTAAGAAATTGTATGTTTGATGGAATAAACCATTAAAATAAACTGTAATTTTACTGATTTATGTAGAAATTTAAACATTCTAGCTTTAAAATATTTCCTCAAATAAGTTACAATGGTACCTTAGCTTATGCTTCTAGATTTGATTTAAAAAATTTAAATAGTTTCATTAGACTTTGTAAATTTTAATTTACTTAGGAAATTATATGCTTGATGAAATTATCTATATTAATCTATTAATCTTAAAATTATAAAATAAGTTACAACGGAATCTTCTAACCTAAGACTTTAGAACTTATATCAAAAAAGAACGAAAGTGGTTTCAGAAAAAAAGAGTCGTAACTTTCGCTTTCACTTTCTCAGTGGCTTGCCCTCTCTCTCTTTGAAGCTTTCTCTGTTGCAGCATCATTGACGTCATCAAATCAATGTCAAGTTACCGCCTAACGGTTATTCTGGATCCGAAGGAACGTCATCGCCGTTTAGTCTTATTTTGGGACCTTGCATCCGAATCGGTTCGTTGGGTTATGTTCTTTTCGTATTTTTAGACATTCTCTCGGTCAATGCACACTTTCGGCCGAGTTTTTTATTGGCTCGCATTGAATTTCGTATTTAGCTTCGTTTCGGCTCTGTTTGTTTTTGTTTTCGATTTCTGTTTCTGTTTCGGCTTGACTTTCGTTTTCCATTGCATTTCCGCATGCGGCCTGCAGGGCGTATGCGTAATATTTGCGGCGCAGTTGTTTGTTGATCCATTTTCTCACGTATCCTGCGGAATGTGCATTTTGTGCCGCGCTTTTTGATCTAACGGTACCATCACGTTCCGAAGAATCTTCACGTTTTAATGGAATGTGATCGAATTCGTTGACCAGGTCGGAATGCGGCCTTTAATTAGTTGGTGTTTCGTATCTCCACGAGCCCCATTCATAAATCCAATTTCACAACCTGATTTAAGAATCTCGCCACTTGCGCCATGTCAACGATCTCCACAGATCCGATCAGTGATCTCCTACCTGGGCATCAAATTCACAACTCATTATGTGCCAAAATAAAAAAAAAAAGACCAAAGAAAGACCAACAAAACACACAAGAGCATAAACCTCAAACAGGTTCTGCTTCTAATAGAAGCGATCTGATATTCGTGCAGTCTAGACGAGCATGGGTCCTTTCCTTGGCAACAAGAAAAGAACAGGGAATGTCGCTCCGTCTTCCCAGAAGATGCTTGCCGAGGACACCAGAGGGGATGTCACAAGGGGGGACAGGACATGCAGCGTAGGACCATGGGCAAACGGACAACGGACACCGGAGGACCGCTGTTTTTGTTTTGATCTGAGGGCCGAAATCGCCTGTTCCTTGAACTGAGGGCGAAAGTGGTGCGTCACGTCATCTCCGGTGTCTGACTTTGCCGGCGGCTTTGTCGTTCACCTTTTCCATCCTCCGAGTCCTCCTTGTCTTTTTGGGCTCCTTTCCACCGGTATGCCGGTCCGAAGGGTTCTCTTTTGAGTTCAAAAAACTCTGCAATACCTTTGCTGCGATCGCATTTCAAATTAGAAACTTTTCGGAAGGTCCACGAACAAATGACCATTAAATGCTCTTATATTTCACAAGAATAAATTTTAAGGAAACAAATTTGGAAAGTGATGTTAGGAAAACCGTTGGTACATCCCCTTAATAAATAATTTAAACTTGAAACTAATTAAATAACGACCTACTTTCGTCCTAACCAATAAAAGCTATTTATTAAGGTATTAATTAGAGAAAATTTGTTATATTTAATTCCGATTATGTTTAAAAATCCATTCAATGCTAAGTGAACTTGAATTTCTATTTTTAAACCTTTGACCAGTCTTCTGGGAAAAAAAGAAGCTGTGACGAAAAACACGTAAATAAACAATTTTTAGTGTCACTGACTCATGGTAATAATCAGATTATTTGGTCATGACTAATAGCCAAATTAACAGCATAGCAACATAAATCACGATTTCTTCAGTTTCACAGTTTAAAATTTAAAGCAATTCGAACGAAATGGTTTGGATTTTCACTCGTGTGGATTTAATAAAAATGTGGGAGGTTGATATATGATTTATTGATTGTGTTGTTTATATAAATATTTTATATGTTCCACTTAAAAAACAAATATTAATTCTATTTTTCTTCTTAAAAAGATAAGAGGCTTATGATAAGACTTTAATATATGACTGTTGAGATTTTTCATTTCCAATGTCCAAAAAAAAATCCTAAAGTGTAGTCTTATCTTTATTGAATTCTGCATAATATTAAAAATCTTAAAAGTAATCTAAAAAGATAATTATCAATTTAGTAACATTTAAAAAAAAAAAAACGAATATTTTAAACATAAATCGATAAGTATCGATGCATTTTAGGACCCACCCCTAATCAGCTGTTTTTAGCAGAAGTTTTTTTTACCGCCTCCATAATCTCCATAAAAATTACCATGTTGGGCCGGCTCTTACGAAAACCACGGATCTCCGGGAGCTTGAGCTGGTCCCGCTGGAGCAGCGATGCTGCCAAGGCCACATCAGAAGCAGCTCCGCTTGTGGAAAATGCAGATAAACGACAGCAGCTCCTGAACGAACTGGCCGAGCCGTTGGATCAGAAAACCCGGCCCGCCATCGACCCCAAAGAAACCACTATAGTGCTATTCCCCGGCCAAGGAACCCAGTATGTCGGCATGGGCAAGGAGTTGCTTCGGTTTCCTGGGGCTCGCCGCATCTTTGAGTTGGCCAACGATGTGCTCAGATACGATCTCCTGAAGATATGCCTGGAGGGACCACGTGAGAAACTTAACCGCACGGAGCACGCCCAGCTCGCCGTGA
Organism: Drosophila atripex; assembly: GCA_035045925.1. Lineage (NCBI taxonomy): Eukaryota > Metazoa > Arthropoda > Insecta > Diptera > Drosophilidae > Drosophila > Drosophila atripex. The sequence continues at coordinate 16,768,929 of JAWNOP010000012.1, read as the reverse complement.
TGGTTTCGTCTCTGGCTGCCTTGGAACAACTGAGGGAAGAGCGACCCAATGCCATCGAGAGCTGCGTAGCTGCGGCCGGATTTAGTCTGGGCGAGATCACTGCTCTGGTGTACGCCGATGCCATACCTTTTGATAAGGCGCTACGGTTAGTCCAAGTCCGAGCCACCGCCATGCAGGCTGCCTGCGACCGAGCGCCCGGAGCCATGTCTATGGCCATCTATGGCCCAGATACGAATCTGGGCGAAGCCTGCAGTCGAGCGCAGCAGTGGTGCCTGGATAAAGGAGTGGAATCACCGTACTGCGGCATTGCCAACTACATGTACCCGCACTGCAAGGTGATAGCCGGAAACGTAGAAGCCATTGAGTTCCTGGAGAAGAACGCGAAAGCTTTGAAGATCCGGAGGATGAAGAGACTAGCAGTCAGTGGCGCCTTCCACACTCCCCTGATGGAAAGTGCCGTCCAGCCCTTCACGAAAGCCCTGAAGTCCATTCACATTCAAGATCCCATCATCCGGGTTTACTCAAATGTCGATGGAAAGCCGTACAGGCACGCCAAGCACATTGCCCAGCAGCTGCCAAAGCAAATAGTTCGTCCGGTCAAGTGGGAGCAAACCCTACACGAAATGTATGAAAGGAAACAGGGAGTTGACTTTCCCCGGACATTCGAATGCGGTCCGGGAAAAGGGCTCATCCAGGTGCTGGAGAAAGTCAACGCAAAGGCCTCCCAAACGAGTTTCAATGTTACGGCTTAGCTCCAAATAAATAATGAATAAAATGAGTTTTTTTTTATAAAATTTATTTTTCAGGGCTAAAGGAAACAAAAAAAAACATTGGTTATGTCACAAATAGAATCCTAACTCTTGTCGTCCCTTGCTCGCATCCGGTGGGCGAATGCAGCGCCTTTGTTTTTGCGGAAGCTCTCAAAGGGATCGTTCATGTTGATGCCCACGCCCTGCAAGGCAGATCTTGAGTTTTGAAATTTTTTCTTGCTGTTTGTCTCTCGCGAGCTCATACCTTGTACATGTCGCGACGATCTCGCACCTCTCCGCCGGATATGGGCTTATCGATGCCCTGATTCTTTGAGCCCAGACCAGTTCCGGTGCCGCCCCAGCCCATTTTTTTGAGCATCTGGTGGCCCTTGTTGGACTCATCGAGGAATTCAGGTAGTTTGGGGGCACCACCTCCCCTATAATTAAGAATAAGACTGTTAAAAAGTAATGGGAATTTTTTGGAAAAAAGTAATTACAAAAAGCTCGGAGGCGTTGGAGATCTGTCACGATCCACTCGTCTTGAGGTATTGTTTCCATTGTTGTTGCTGCTGTTGTTCGTTCTGTCGGCACGATTCTCCTGGTTACTGTTGGTGTTGGCATTGCTGTTATCCTTTTCATTGCGCGGTGATCGGTTTGTGGCTTTCCGATGGCTGCCCCCGCCACCGCCGCCAACAGGCCGATTTCGTGGCGTCGGTGGCGGAGGTGTTGAGGAGCGCTCCTGGGAACGCGATCGCGATCGGGAATGCGAACGCGATCTGTCGCGATGTGGCGGTGTTTTTGAACGTGAACGACTTCGACTTTTCGATCTAATCATTAACAGATGAAAGTTATTAAAATAGTCAATAAAAATATTATAAAAACTTACCGATAGCATCGCTTCTTGGGCTTTTTGGGTTCTATTTTCTCGAGGACAATGGGGCTGGGGGAGCGGGACTTTTCCCGAGTACCATTTTTAATTTCCTCCTCCTTCTGCTTGCGCGCCGCATTCTTCACCTTGTAGTACTCATAGAGACCCAGCTTCTCCCAACCCTCGCTGAAGTTGCAAATACCATAGATTAGTTCCAATTGACATTAATTTCAAGTACTTACTTATCTCTAGGATGGTCATGGGCGGGTGCGGCGTAAAAGGCATTTAATGCGTTGGTCAATCGCTCACTTTGCGGCGCCGGCGGTGGCAGTCTTATTTCGGCAGGATCTAGTGCTTTGTAATTATAATCTTCTAGCCGGATAAGAGGCACCATCAGACCCGCTGGCAAGTCGTAGTAAGGCGCTGTAGGTATTTGTGGCTCTCCGATCGGGACAGGATCTCCTCCAGACTCATCCCCCTTGTCCGGCTGGTGGCCATCATCCATTTTGTGCTGTTGACCTGGATCAGCCGTGTTATTAGATATGACTGCTCTAATTGCTGCGTTTAGAACATCCAAGTCAACTGCATCATCAACATTACCTGGTTGACCAGGTCGAAGGTTCGTTGGATAGGCAGCCATTTGCTGCTGTTGCTGCTGCGGCTGCTGTTGTTGCTGCTGCAGGTGCTGTTGCTGCTGCTGCTGGTGTTGCTGATGCTGCTGCAACTGCTGGGATTGTTGGTCATCGGGATGGAGTTGCTGCTGGTGCTGCATCTGCATCACTGCCTGAATAGCTGCGTTGAGAACGCCCAGATCAACGGGTGGATCGTTGTTACCTCCCTGAGAAAATGGTCCCGGTTGCTGCTGCTGCTGATTTGGATGCTGCTGATGACCTAATGGCACTTGATGGTGCGAATTCATGGGACCCGAGAAGCCTGGCGGCGGCTTCGACATGTCCGGAATGAAAAAGTTCGGCCCTCGCGGATCTGCAAAGGGATTGCTCTGCTGCTGTTGTGGGTGCTGCTGCTGATGGTAATTACCTCCAGGATACATGTTGTTTCCCTGCTGGTCGTGTTGTGCTGCTTGCGGATTGCCCATCTGATCATGATTACCACCCGGCAACGCTATCCTCTGGGCCATCAGCGAGGGTATGTTCTTCTGTGGCGGACCTCCGGGGATCGGCTGGTGGTGCATGTGTTGCTGCTGGGATTTTTGAGTCACCATTAGTTGCTGCTTCTGTTGCTCCAGCTGGGCAATCTGTTGGCCAGCATGCTGAATGAATATTTGATGCTGTTTTTGATAGCTACAAGTATAAAATATAAATAATTTATTAAATTTTAATAATCTAGTAATCGTCTAGGTCGAAATCTTACTTTTCCAGAGTGGCCTTGGTGTTTTGCGTGAATTTGGTTGCTATTTCATGATGCGTGTTTTGTAAATTCGTTTTGTACTCTTGCATAGAGGAGTCTGGCGATTGCAACTTGGAAATTACACAGGCATCGAAGAATTTGGCTTTCGACTCCCACAGGGACAGCAGTTTGGCTAACTTTTGGCGTTGGTCGTGGCTAGCAACTGTTAATACAAGAAATATTATTAAATTTTAAATCTTATATGCAATTTATAAAATACATACTCAAATCCGCGCTGCAGAACATCGGAATGACCACATTCTCGAGGCTGTTCTTCAAGTCATTGATGTTCTTGCGCATGCTGTAAATACATCGTTCCACTTAAAGACATTGCTCCCAGCTAAGCTAACCAGTCCGATTAGGTCAGTAGTCAGTCAGGATAGTCTAGTGAGTGTGTATTGGAACTAATCAACAAAGGAGACTACTTTGACGATTAGTTCCCTTACTGAGAGTTCTATTTAGTGTCTATTTTCTGTGCGAACTTACCAATGATGGAGTATATCATTAACTAAATATATAAGATGCAATTTTTGCTGAAACGTGGAACCATTGACCAAAGCCCTAAAAATAAATTAACAAACAAAAAACATATTTTTTTTTCTAGTTTTCTGTATGCACAACAAAATTGCCAAAATAATTTGTTGTGCTATACTTGATTAGTTTACTTCATTCTTATTATTATTTTTTTTTTCTATTTTTTTTTTGGCACAGTGTAGTATTTTGGTGTGTGTGTGTTAGGTGAGTGTTTCGATTATTAAAAATTGTGATGCGGATTGTTGGTGTGTGTTTCCCTATCAATGCTTAAAACCTCCGGATCGGGGAAACTATACATAATCATATCATGAATCATAATCATAATCAATCGGGGGAGTCTCAATGCCTCCATCGCACAATCGCACAATCATCTCTCGCTTGTAATTGCATTTGGTATTTGGTTATAGTTTGGTTTTTGTTTGGTTAGTATTTCACTCGTTGAAAGAAAGAAACACAATTTAATTAATGCATATTGAAGAATATTAATCATAAAACTGAGGCATACTTCTTTAAAAGATATTGTAAAACGACATTGATTTTTGCGCTGTCGGTTGAATGCTGTAAAATCCAGTTCTTGCCTAAAATTGCAATATCAAACGGGTTACTCATATTGACATTTTTACTGGCTTTTATAATAAATAAGGTATATGGATTAATCAAAGGGTTTAATGAGTTTTTTTTTTTTATAGTGTGTGTTTTGGTGTGTGTGTGTGTGTGGAGCATGTGGATTAAATACTATCATTTAACTTTAATCTTTTAAATCGCTAGATTCTACAAACAAGCAATAAGGAGTCCGGGGACTGGACGCCAAACTCATAATTACCTGCTGAGATGCTATCCTTGGTGCAGGACTCAATAATCGGCTGCAGCACGGCGTCAAAGTCCCTCAGCACGATGCCCTGCTCCTGGGCCAACTGCTCCAACTGAGTTGTCTGAGCTGTTGCGATCGCCTCCTCGATCTGCTTCGTCTTCTGGGTCATCAGGGCCTACATTGCGTATCGGGTTGGTTCGTTGGAGGGTGCAATTTAGTTCGGTAGTGGATGCATTCAGTTCGTTTCGGATCGGATTTGGTCATTGAGCGGGCACACAAAGGCATTGTCAATTCGCATTTGCGATTTCACATTATCAATTTATAAACAAATTTTGTATTGGTTTGTTTGTTTTTGGTTTTGTTTTACACAGATTTTTATCAGTTGGTATGAAGAGTGGTTTGATTTTTTTTTTTTTTTTTTTTTTGTTATGTTTCAAAAAATACAATAAAGCAAAAATTTAATGTAGCATTGTAAATGGTTAATTCAATAGATAAAATTATAGCAAAATGGTTTCAAATGCTGAAACAAGTCAAGTAATCAAGTGGACATAAAAATGGACCGAAGCAGGGGCAACAGGAGTTCAATTTTCTTTAAATTCTGAGAACATTTTGAAGTGAATATTCGAAGAAGAGACGTTTTCGCAGGATTTCTTTAAAAATTCTAGATCTTTTGATCAATCAAGAAATTGTAAGCAGTTGAAAGTGCTTTAAAGATGGGAATACAATTATTTTATATATTTATTCCAAATAAGAAACAAATATTTTCAGAAATCTAACCTGTAAGTCAACAAAAAATTGTTGAGGCCTTCCACTTCTCTATCTATTAGATTTATTAGGATCTATTTTATTATTAATCCTGTTTCATTTAAAAGCCAAAAGTAGGAGAGGAAGATCGTCTTTCAATTACCCATGAGCTGCTCTAATCTCTTAGAAGTATTTTCTCAAATATACATATATAGTGTACCAGTGAATGGCTATTTTAAATTACCGTGTGCTGAGCTGAGAGGTTCGCTTCGGATTGCTTTATTTGTTCCCGCAACGTCTTCTGCTGCATGATGACGGCATCCAGTTGGGAGGATAGGTTCATGGTGATGGAATTACCATTGCCTTGCTGGTTGTTTGGAGGTCCTTGTCCAGCATTGGGGGGCCACATGTATTGTGATTGTTGCTGCTGCATGTTGTCTTGTGCGTTTTCTGGCGGGTGCTGCTGCTGCTGATTGGGCGGCGCATAATGGGCAGGCGGTTGGTTTTGTTGCATGTGTGGCGGATGTTGCATGTAGTTGTTTTGTTGTTTCAACACTAAAATAAAAGGAAAGTAGGCGGCGATAAGCATTTTCAACTTTGGTTCTTGCATTTTTAATACATACATGCTTGTTCTGCAGCCACCCGAAACTGGTAGTAGGTTGCGAACTCACCTCCGTAGAGGAATTCAAACTTTGGGTTATTCTGCTGCTTTTGCTTGGTAATGGCCTCGAATTCTGGCCCATTTCTGGCGACAAACTCGGCCAGTTTGTCAATAATATTGCGTAAACTGGCATCTGCAAATTTGCATAAAATGTGAGCATATTTATTTGGCATGGGTGTGCGTGTGTCTGTGTGGGGTATCGTTTTTGCCACAAAAGCGTCTCCTACGAGCAATAATCCGCTGTCACTCACCTCCAGGCGGTTGCACGTCCATTTCACTGATGCTTGTACAAACTAGTTTCTTTCTAACTTTGCATTAGCATTACTTTTTACACTTTTTCAGCGGCACTTTTCTGTTCTGCTTCTTATCCAGCCTATCGATAACGCGACGCCATTTTGACAACCGATAACATGAAAACAGATATGCCAGACTGTTTGAATTTTAAATTGCCTGTTCGTAATATTTACTATGTACGTTTAAAAGTGTTATTTTAAAATATAGGTATTCAAAATATAAGCTGAAATTTAGAATTGATTTAAAAAGATTGATGCTCTTAATATGCTTTGCCCAATGTCTGAAATATGTTGTGTAATATGAGCCTGGCAACTCTGTCCAACCTACCGGTGCGATAGTTCTAAGATAATACAAATACTTTTCTATTTTCAAAGCGAAGTAAACAAATGAGTTTGTGTATTTGTTGAACAAACCACTTTTTAATAAACAAAAAGCAGATGCATCTTTCGCAGAGGCATGACCAATCGATCTTGTAAGCGGAAAAGCCTCCGGATTGCGTGGCAGTAACTTGCACAAGCCACCGTCATATAACTTTGTGATAGCTATTCCCACTGCATAAACACACACATTCTCGGTCGATCGGTCAGATGAGCAATAGAATGGGTGAGAGTCAGCCTCCCGGAAGCGTTATCACCATCAATGGTGCTGCGTTGGCGGATGTGCCGCGGAAGTCGTCGTCAGCGGAGTCGCCCCCGGAGCTCCGCATCCTGTGCTTCGACCTGACCTTTTACAATCGAACCACCCAGTTCCTGTTGAGCTGTGCCGGTGTCTTCATCCTGTACATACTCTATGGCTACCTGCAGGAGCTGATCTTCACAGTGGAGGGATTCAAGCCGTATGGCTGGTTCCTCACCCTCGTCCAGTTCGGCTACTACATAGGCTTCGGCCTGGTGGAGCGGCGATTGGAGAGCTTTCGGGCAAGTGGAACTTCCTTTTGGAACATAGAACCAGCACCACGATGCATTCCCATGAAGACCTACTTGGTGCTGGCTGCTTTAACGCTCGGAACCATGGGCTTGTCCAACTCCAGCTTGGGCTACCTCAACTATCCCACCCAGGTCATCTTCAAGTGCTGCAAACTCATTCCCGTTCTGGTGGGTAGCATCCTCATCCAAGGCAAGCGGTATGGCCCGCTGGACTTTGCAGCCGCAAGCTGTATGTGCATCGGATTGGCCTGGTTTACATTGGCCGACTCCCAAATGACGCCGAACTTCAATCTCCTCGGAGTGGCCATGATTTCGGGAGCCCTTCTGTGTGATGCTGCTATAGGAAACGTGCAAGAGAAGGCGATGCGAGAATTTAAAGCACCCAGCAGCGAGGTGGTCTTCTATTCCTATGGTTTAGGTTTTGTCTACCTATTTGTGATCATGTTGGTGACAGGGAACTTCTTTAGTGGCTTCGCATTCTGCTTGGAGGTGAGTAATAATAGATAGAACCTTGTGCTACAGATAATTTTATTGAAACATATTTTCCAGCACCCTCTTGAAACCTTCGGTTATGGATTCCTATTCAGTCTTTCTGGTTACCTAGGCATTCATTTCGTTCTTGCTTTGGTGAGGAGCAGTGGAGCTCCAATAGCCGCCACTGTCACAACCGCACGCAAGGCTGTAACCATAGCCTTTTCATTTGTGCTCTTTAGCAAACCCTTCACAATCCAGTATGTATACCAAATAGCCAGGCATATTCACTTTTTAATGCATTTATTCCTTCCTTAGATATCTATGGTCCGGATTGATAGTGGTCCTGGGAATTTACCTTAATGTCTACAGTAAAAAGAACAAACTGACGTTCGCCGACATCCGGCAGAAGTTTACGAAGATGGGCTACGCGAAGTTGGTTAAATCGCCGAGTCGCAAATTTCTCGTCGAAGTTTAGTTGGCATACCAAAAATAGAATTTGCTACTTTAAATTTTTAGTTAAATTGAAACACTGTTTTCTTTAAGAAAATCATGTACTATAATTACTTAATTATACACTGAATGACTTTATCTCCATTTGTTATCTGTCCATGTCCAATTCCATGACGCGTTTGAAGAGATCCTGTCGTTCTTTGGCGGATGCCATCTGGCCCATTGCTTTATCCAGGAACTGTTTCTGGTGTTTGATAATAAACTTGTTGCACTGAATTATCGTGGCTCCAACGTAGAGGGTTCTGAATTTCGCTCTCACATCTCCAATCTATTAATTATTTATTTTTTAAATTAATGAAGTATTGGGAAAGTGAGTTTAGTTTTAGTTACCAGGGTAATCAAGGGTAATACGCTGGAAATAAATTTCTGACCACGATGCAGACAGCGAATGATGGCTGTTTTGGTGCGATCATTGCAATATTTTACCCGGAAACCATTTTCGATCAGGCCGAGACCATAAACTCCATGGTACTTCTCCACATTTTGAAGCAGGCATTTGCTCAATGTGTGATCATTTATTCGCAGTGTGCTTGTTGGTGTATATGGCACAATCTGAACTGCAATATACCTTTTTTTTGGGAAAATACAATTTTTATCATTGTTTTTATTTATACTTTAAAATATTTACCTGTTTTTGATTCGGACCATGCTTTGTTTACCTCTGAATGTTTATAGTGTGACCAATAGAACCAAGTCTAATCACAATTTTCCGCTAGGTGGCGCGAGGATTTTTAAATTTTATCTTGAAGTTCTGGCAACGCTAGTTGTAACGGAAAAATAAAGGAATTCCCCTTTGTTTTGAACCTTTTCTTTAACCTTTGCTTATTATTATAATATTTGGAACACTGCTGTTTTCCATTATCGTTAAACAAAAGATTTCGTTTTTATCATTTTATTTTTAACGGTTAATGATTACAAGAAGATTGTGAAGAATGTTGTTTAAAAATATAAAATTTGAAAACGGATTGTGTCCGATTTTGTGCAATAATGAAGAAGGAATGATCTGAGATATAAATTTAAAAATATTATACCCACCTGCGCGATACCGTGTGTTTTTCCATCGAGCATTGCTCCACGCCTTGCTCGAGTGACGATTTCTCCAAATTTCGCCTCGTTGTCGTGCATCTGGTGGCAGATATTCCGGAATATATATACATTTTCGTTTTTTGTTTATATGCGAAGTAGGGGGACGCAGCGCAACGCATCGCATTATAGCTGGGTAGAGACCACATGCAGCCTCCGTGCTGGTGTCTGCCCCTGGCCACCATCCGCCATCCATTCCACCAAATGCTCCTCCTACCGAACTACCCACCGATCGCTGGCAATGGAAATCGGCTATACGGATCGTGTTCAGCCTCCGGGCTGTGAATGTAGCGGGATTCTACTACTCTCAATGTTTTATTTTTGTTTTTTTCGATAGCACATTTACAGTTATTTCTAAAAAACAATAAAATTCAGGCAGTGGCGTGGAAAAGTGCTACATATACTCCACCGATCCGATCCGCTCCGATCCGATACGACAGATCGGTCGTGTCGGTATTCGTGTTTTTCCGTTTCTGTTTCTGTTTTTGTTTTGTGTGTGTGGCAATTTCAGAGATTCTGGTCTATATTTTGGAAAACGCATCCGAGCAGCATCGTAGTTGGCACGAATAATCCGTGGCGATCGGTTCGAAAGATATTTTCATCAGTCAGATTTTGGACAATCAGCAAACAGCATCAACATGAGCAGCGTCGTAAGCACACCTACATCTTAAATAGGACTACTAGGATAACATCTAAGGAGTAATTTTCTTTTTTCCAAAAAAAAATCCAGGATGATGATCTAACCCCCGAGCAGATTGCTGTCCTCCAGAAGGCCTTCAACAGCTTCGATCACCAGAAGACCGGCAGTATCCCAACTGAAATGGTTGCCGATATCCTGCGTCTGATGGGTAAGTTAGGATGCCAAGGATTCTATAAGTCCACAGACTAATACTTCTTACCAGGTCAGCCCTTCGACAAGAAGATCTTGGAGGAACTGATCGAGGAGGTCGATGAGGACAGTAAGTAAAAGTCAATATTCTAATCTCTATATTAGACGGCGATAAAAAAGGCTAATCTAAAGGTTTTTATTAGTCATTGAAAGAGCTATAAACAATTAAACAAAACAAAGTTATATTATCTTTATGAAAAAAAAAAGATATATACAAATAGCGAAACTAAAGAATATTAAAACCAAAATTTATTACAACCGTTTTGAAAACAAAGAAAACTTTTGTATTGAAGTAACTTGATATTTTTAGTCTATTCATATTTTGCATTCATATTTTTGATTTGATTATAAAATATATACAATGTTGAAGAGTATATAATTTAATTAGAAAATATAAGTATGGACTTTTGCGGAAAGAGGCCAACAAGCACATCTATAGATTATAATTAAACAAAAAAAGATCCATACTATTGTATGCGAATCCACTGATGATCATATTTCACTTTCTCGCTGTCATTGATTTATGATCGTTAGGGTTTTTGCTCCGATCATTAGTTTTTCAGCTAATTATAATTTTTACATTGTTTTTTTTTTTTTGTTGTGTTACAGAGTCCGGTCGCCTGGAATTCGGCGAGTTCGTCCAGCTGGCTGCCAAGTTCATCGTTGAGGAAGATGCCGAGGCGATGCAGAAGGAGCTGCGTGAGGCCTTCCGCCTTTACGACAAGCAAGGAAACGGCTTCATCCCCACCACCTGCCTGAAGGAGATCCTTAAGGAGCTGGACGACCAGCTGACCGAGCAGGAACTGGACATCATGATCGAGGAGATCGATTCTGATGGTTCGGGTACAGTGGATTTCGATGGTGAGTACGTGGGTGAATCGTATTTTCGGTTTCATTCATTCTAATAGATTGCTATCCACCCACCCGCATGTAGCGATCATAAATTGCTAATCATCATCATGATCTCAATGATCGTGTTGCTGTGGCACGGCACTAGAAAAAAGTCAGTTTTTTTTTTATTGATTTTAATATTTTGAAATGATTTTTGGGAGACTCAAGGAAATTGTATAACGAAAATAGCTTTTTATGAGTGATTAATATTGATAATTGGGAAGGTATATCTAGCTCATTTATTAATTTTCAAATGGAAATGATAATTATGATAAAAATAACACCCTGAGATGACACATGTCGAGTCAAATGTTATTTCTTTCGGTGTGGTGATCTTGAGATCTTGGACCCCTCGATTATGACAGCTTGATCACTGCTCCCATGGAGCATATCGGTCGCTATTTTTAGGCGCGACACACAAATTCGATTCCGAATGTTTTCAACGCATTTTTCATTCGACTTTTCCATATAAATTCGGATATCCATTTATATATATACAATATTTAATTTGTTTTCTTCAGCACTTTCGTGTTTATGGAATATTTATTTATAAATGCATATAGCGGTTGCTGTGCGCCTATAATGGCATCGGTTTAATGTCTGTCGTTTTGTTTAATTTACAGAATTCATGGAGATGATGACCGGCGAGTAAATAAACGCACTGCGTCTGCCAGCCACCCACATACCACCCCACTTGAAACACTTGCACACACACACACACACACACATCACACCTGGACACACACACACACCTGTTGGGCGCACGTTTGTTTGCTCCTATTTGCACATTTGTTTCACTTTTTATTTGCATCTTACCCCCTCTTTGTTTTTGGGAGCAAACAAATCCACGTACTCCGGCTTGATAACGCCAAACACAAGTAGCTTTAGAACTTTTTTACTACTTTTTTTATACAAAAGAGCAATAATAGCCGCGAAATGTACTGTGTATGCAAAAAAAAATAAATAAATAAAAATAAATAAATATATAAAATTAAAAATAAATGTTATACTATAACAGAAAGAACAACCCAGCTTTAATTCTTATTTATTTCCAGTTATATCTCGGGATTAACCTAAATCGGCAAGCAAACATGTCCATATATTTCAGTAAACAGAATATATTTGTGTTTTTTAAACAAAAGGCGGGGGAATTTATATTTTTACTTTTGTTTGATTTCTTAATATTGGTTTTGTGCTTTTTCATTTAAAATATTTATTTTTTTTCTGATATTTTGTAAAACAACAGCAGCTGCAAGTTTATTAGATTTGTTAAAAAAAAAACACTTTTCTTTTTAAAATGTATTTCCTAATAAATGTATTTTGCTTGTATAAATTAGTATACATTTTTTAATGACACCTTTCAGTTAGCGAAATTTTTCCGCGACACGAGTCACAGGTGAACAATCCGCACTGAGGCATTTGAACTACTTTTTGGCACAGTTGTTGAATGATATTTAATCAATTAATAATCACTTCCACTCATATTTTTGTTGTCAGTTTTTTAACTGTTTTCATTTCTCTTTAGGAATTGATATTGGCGGAAAAAATGAATAAATATTCAGCTTCTTACCACCTGGTAGCAGCGATCAGAAGCCAACTTCTTGTTGGCTCGCCAGCGAAGAGAAGCCCGAGGCCGAGATCGCGATCGCTACCGCAAAGAAAGCTACCGGGCTCCAAAAGCTCCCGTCTTCTTAGCCAACTTTAACAATACGCGTCTACAAACTTGGTGCTAATAATGAGTTGAGCGCTGGGCGTCGAGCGTGGAACGTCGTAACGCTCCCCAATCGCCGTTGATTTGATTAGTAATAGTGATCGCGAGTTTTCCCCCGATTGGACAGAGTCTCGTGATTCGCGCCAAGAGTGTTTGCAATTGATAAAAAAGAATTAAAAAGTAATCATTCAGTGAAGTGGATAAATAAAGAAATTATAATGCCGCAGAGGTAAAGAATGAAAATAAACAAGAAAACATCGGGCGGCAGGCACACACGGTTGTGTGGCTCTACCGTTATTATTTATATAATAACTGGCGACGGAATTTGCTTGTTTTGGCTTATACGGTGTGTGGCCAAGAATCAAAATGCGAACGTGTTAAAAAGACGCCGCAAAGCAACAGCCGTGCCTATAAAATTTATGGTGGCATAAATTTTAGGAGCCCCCTTTCAAGTCAATACTCTATTCTTTTCGTTGGCCTTTTCGTTTTTCTTGACATTGGCTTATCAAATAAATTATAAAACTAAATTGGACCTGATAAACGGCTTCGGGTTGTTGTAAATTTGTGCGTGTGTGTTTAGTGTGTGTGAGTGTGAGTGTTTGTGGCGATTGCCAAGTTTGCTTGATAAGCACTTTTCGGCCAGTATTTTGTGGGGTTTTGTAATTATAGCCATGACTGAAAACAAAAGCCATTGCCACCGGCTTGCTGACACGCGCGCGTTGCAGTTTGTGGCCCAAAACTGTGGGGGCTTATAGCTTCAGTCTGATCAGCAAAATGGGAAAATTCTGCAGCTTAGTGGCGGAAACCGAAAACCAGACACCGACGTCAGCCAGGTGACGTGAGTCATGACAATGGGCCAACAATTAGCACTTGACTTTGAATCAAATCAAGCCGAAATCAATCGCAAACATGATAACGCAAACACAATTGTCCAAAGCAAACAAATCTGAAGAATCGCTGGAATCAGTAAAATGTGAAATAATAACAATGTTCTCTCTTGTTATTCTCTTTAAACCAAAGTTCCACCAACAACTGGTCCTTCCAGCCACTCCATCGGCAAAGGAGTGGCAGTGGATATCCACAGCATGTCCTCAACACAGTACCGGAAACAGCTATTCTTACAACGCCCCCGCCCACCAGAAAGCGTAAGTTGGCCAGCCAATATTTGAATATAGGTTTAAATCTCCCGCCCTCTCTATAGTTCGGTTATGGTTGCCATTTATCGATACCACAAAACCAGGGCTGCTAATTGTTATCATTTATAGCGGAATCGGGGGATTCCCCCTTTCTTTTTGGGATTTTAGATACATTAAGGACAATTTCAGGAAGAAAACTTGGTGGTTTATTTTTAAAATATAATTTGCTTTTGAAAATTATAATTTAAAGCAGATGACGAAGTACTCAAAATCATTTAAATTTCTATGAAACAGCTACTGTCATAAGGGACAGCTAGGATGATTTTAAAACAATGTTTCACTCAGAAAACCACATATTGGTCCAACAGAAACAGGGCTTTGAACTATCGACATTTCTAGCCGATACAAAAGTTAGGGTTGTCAACTATCGAAAATTTGTTATTAATACTAAAATACTGAAATGTTTAAAATACTAACATAAATAAAAACAAATAAAATTACAGCGCTCACAATACAAATTGCTCCTTCCACGGAAAACAAACGCAGATTTGTACCACCACGGAAAAAGGCGAAAAGCGCGATGAAAATGCTCGCGGACACAGAGCGGGAGGAGGCTCTCAATTTGGTGAGTAATTAACTGACATGTAGGAAAATTTGTCAGTCCAAAACTGAATCCAAAAAACCATGACAACGGCATCCAAACAAGCCAAAAACAATAACAAAAGTAGCTCAGGCCACCGTTGTGGGCCAAAATTAACCAACTTTATAATGTTCAAATTGATTATCGATTCTTGTGTTCTGTTTCCTGTTTTTCCACCCACACTCTCGATTTTATTGATTTGTACACGGGAACGTGCTTTGTTCAACTTGGAAACGCTATCGCAAAACACACAACCACATATACCAATAATCTGACGATGGCGGGACCACAACAAATATGCAAAAACACAAACATATCTACGCTGCCCCCCATTCCGGCCCCTCGCAGCAAATTGAATTCGAGTGGGTGCTGCGCCAAGAAGTTCACGCGATATTGAAGCAACTGCGGACCATTTTGGTGGTAAGTTTCTGATAAAACCACCTATCTGGAGCTCATAAATAATCGCATGGTATTATGAATTTTTATCCGTAGGAATGCGCGCATCGGTTTCCGGTGCCGCTCTATGAGAATGAGGGAAAGAAGACTGAGAAGTTCATACTCACCGTGTCGCCCGATCAACTAAAGGCAGTGCTGACCCTCACCGGCGATGCCATCACACAGGCTGTAAGCTATTAAGTACTCTCAATATCCTGACACAGGATAATGAAAGAGAATGTTTCATAAAATTCATAAATAGTACCACAATCTCTATAGTATTTATCAATAAATCCCCTTCAGAGAAAAAAATTCCCATTGCATGAGCTACTAACAAACTGACTCATAAAACTTAAATATAAATGTTATAAAACACGGAGCATCATCACTGATAATGTCATAAAATATCATATTACAGGATATTAGCTTTAAGCTATGCAAGGCCCCGAGCCAAACGCAACGCACCTCCATTACACAGGACTCGCCCTGGAAGCTGCAACAGGTCCAGGACGCGGCGAACCATCTGCAGACAGCCATCAATCACATCGACGATGTCGACGACTCTTATCACTTCAAGTGAGTCACTTCAGTTTGCCAGAGATTCAATGTTATTTATAGGTCGATTCGTTCTGTATTTCATTCCGCAGAACCTCCGACGAAGTGCTGCATGTGATAGGCAACATTCTGGATGCTCTGCAGCGCGGTCGGAACAGTTTACTGGTGCCCAAGAAGAAACCCATTGACGAGTTGATAAAGGGCCGGAACATGAAATCGTTGGTGCCTAACCTGCCCGAGGATTTGGCTGTTAGCTTTTATCTGCAGAGCCACAAGCTTATTATAGCGGTCTACCAACTGCTAAATAATCAAGGCACCATGCGCTTCGATTCCCGCCAGGCGGAGGCCTCCGTTCAGTGGCTAAACGATGTGTTGCTGTTACTCATGAATGGCCAGAAGCTGTGCCAGCAATTAAAAGACAAGGTGAGTATGATGAGCAAACGAAATATATGATGATTTCCTTGTACAATTGGCTGTAAGAATTATTGGCATAAAACGAAAAAATGCTCCCTGGCGGGTCGGAAAAGTATACTTAAGAATTTTAATTATTTTCTGTTCGGCTACACATTTTCTCAGCTCATGCTGAGTACAAAATATAACACAATTCTCGAAACCAAATGCTAAAAATATCAATATCAGTATGATTCATTGCAAACCCCTTGGGAAATATTTCCTTTCAATAAATTGAAACTAAAGCCAATTAAAACTTTGCCGAAAAGAATTCGATTTGAAAACATTGGAAAATATTTGGTTTCAATTAACATTAATCAATATTGATTGAAAATCGATCAATTTGAGTTTAAATTATAGAATTTTTGGAATTTACTTTGAACTGAATTTCTGTTCAGTTCTTTAATTACTGAACACCCGCCCAATTCCTTATATATTCATTTCAAAAGTCTATTCAGAACCTCCTGAAGTGTAATGTAAAGAATGCGCTATTTTTGAATTTGGCTCTTGAGATTGTTTGTAGACCTAAAGTTCATTGAGCCAAATAATTGGAATTGTTTTTTAATTGGTAAATCTCTAAGCGAAAAAGAGAACACACCCACCAAAATGTTGACTATTTTCGGGCTTAGCTGCACTGATAAGGGTGTCTGCTCTTGAACTGATATCGCGCCGATCCGCACCGGTAGAGCACATGTTCCGAGGGCCAGTAGATGACAGATGCTGGCCCATTTTCCGCACCCACGAGATGCTGCCAAGTTTTATTTAGTTTCTGGCCGGCTGCCAGGGCCGCGCTGCAGTTCTTGACTGTGACGCAAGTCGGCAATTAAAGTGGCCAATATGGGAATTGGCAACTACAGCAAATATGGGATGAACCGGCGGGTTGGGCTGGGTTTGGCTGGGTTGATTGGGTGCGAATGAGTTGGGTGTTTGTGTATTTCTAATCTAATATTTTCATTATTTTGCAGATATCTGTGTTTTCCGTGTACAAAGATTTCACAGTTGGATCGCGATCTCCCTCGGCGCTTTCGTATTGAATACCGAATGAAGACATCGGCGAGGGAGGTTACTGAATAACCTTTCCAAACTGCGGAGCGGCGTTAGACAGAAACAATAACAACAATAATAGCTAATAAAGAACCTTACTTGTAATAGCGAAGTAAATAATGTTAGTCGAAATGTTGGCACGCCCCATAATACCAATGCTATATACAGAGTTCAGAGTTATATACATACAAGCTAGTTTAATATACCGAGTCGACATTCAACATTTATGATAAATAACGATTACGCATTACCGTAGAACTTGAGTTCATCGCTTCACGTCACTCCAATTGTGCATCAAAATGCATCCAAATAGACATTAGGCTGCAAGGCAAGAAACAAATTGATTGTGAAAATAATATGAGGAAAACCAATTGTGTTTTGTATGTGTAACTAAATGAAATTGATAGATAATTATAGTTTATTCGTACGTGTAATTTAATGTTAATATACTATGTCCCATTATTTATGTTTGCAAACGCAATCAATTCAATCCAAATGAAATCCACCAAGTCAGCAGTGTCAGTCGTCGGTACTTAAGATCGGTACTTAAAATCTATACACCCAAAAATATATACACATATAAATATAGGTATGTGCATGATATATTGGCATTTACATGATATTGTTGTAATAAACCAAACCGAAATGTGAACAGAATTTTTAATCAAACTAAACACCGTTTTGTATTCGTATTCGTAATTGTATATCCGTAATTGTATTCGCGTACTCGTTAATTGTTACTGGTTAATGGTTAAGCGCGCCTAATCCTAATCTAATCCAAAGTCATTTCTATCAACGGCCTTTACTTCTCGTTTACTTTATACACCAACCAGGGTAGCTTATACAGCTAAAGCTAGGGAGCTAGGGAGCTAGGGAGCTAAGGAGATGAGATGCAACGAAAACAATTACCATTGTACTTATTGAATATTACAATTGCCTAAGCACCCAATCAATTGCATGGGATGGATATGAGAAGACAACTATTTATGTAATCACTAAGCGTACTTACTGTCCACATTCATTTAATTGTTGTTGAATAAAAATTACCTTTTACCAAAACTCCAATCTGGTTTTTGAATTTTGAATAAAGTGCGCCAAATTTCACGAAGGCGATTATCGAGATCGATAACAGGTGGCGATAGGCAAGCGGACTGGCAACTCTTGATTTGGTTTTAGCCAGTTTTGTTTATAGCCATCTCACAGATTCAAGTCTGCTGGCGAACAAAACAGTTCCAAGTCTTCAGGCAAACCAAACGGTGGTTGGCCCTCCGAAAATTACGAAACTTTCTGGTAAGTAGTCTTACCTTTAACTAGAGTTACATAGATCTTTGAGCCGTGTCACATATTGGACGGACAACTGCAATCATCACATTAAACGGCCTGAACACTTGAAGCCAGAATGCCAAAATCTAAGAGCTTGACGTGCATGTCGAAATGTATGCGGAAACCAGTTGGTAGTAATTATTTTGATGCTAGTCCGACGGCTGTGTTGTAATCTCAGCTAGCCCAACTTCAGCATTAGCACATTTACCAGTGTTTCTTTTTGGCCATAGTTGGTGTTAACTTTCGTGTTTTTTCTGCGTCTCGGAGTCTGCACAGCGTCTTAATAAACTCAAAAGACAAAAGTTGACCGTGGCCAAGTAACACACTAAGAGGCAATCGAAATAAAAATCGAGACTTTGGGTCAATCAACGAAAGTGTTTAAGGTGATTTGGCCGAAACTACTTGCTAACGGTCACTTTTAAAAAAGTGCAGCAACTCTAAAGTTGCATAAATAATATTTCTCAATTTCAGTCTTTGACCTTTTATGCAAAACTGTTGACAGTAATTACGATTTCATTAATTATTATTACTTTGTTTGAGAAATAATAAAATAGCAAATATTTTGTGGATATTTGAAATTCAAAAAAATACTACTGAGAAATATTTGTTTTGAGCTTTAAAGATAAACTTATTATTTTCATATTTTCAAAAATAGTTTATGGAGAAAATTAACTTTGTTTTAGTTTCAAAAAATACAAATGCATATTTTTACCTGCTAAAAATTATGAATTAAAAAGGTATATAATTTATTAGCGAGACAGTGTGTCACGTAAGCCGGAGCATTTCAAATCACGCCAAGTCATTCAGAAACCTGCTCCGCTGACCCTCGAAGAAGGTCGCCAGCCGGCTACGATGGTGATGAGCCAGTTTAATGTGTTATGTTTATGGCCCCACCAATTAAAGTAGCTCTCACGGAAACCCCACTTAAAACTCGGGCTAACTAACCTGCTTTCGGTCTCATTGCAGTAATTCCAGTAAAATAGTGCACTTTGACCCACAGACGCAATGAGTGGTAGCAAAAGCGGTGGGGAAGTACTGCTCATTACCGGCGGCAGTGGATTTCTGGGTCAGCACCTCATCAAGCAGCTGCTGGAGCGTCGCGAGGAATTGGGCATCAAGGAGATTCGTTCTTTAGACATTGTTCCCTACAAAAACAATATTGGGCATGAGGAGACACCTATTCTGCGCACCTTTGTTGGTGACATCGGAGGCGATCGCGATGCACTCAGTCCCATCTTTGCCGGGGTGGATGGGGTCTTCCATTGTGCCGCCTCGGTGAAAATCGAGTATCCGCCCAACTACGAGGAACTGGAGCGAGTAAATGTGAACGGTGAGTGAACAGCTTTTCCATAGTTTAGTTTCCATTTATGTGATTAGCATACTTAACATTGTGATCGCATAGATTATCATCCGGTTAATTTTATAAAAGGTTTTTCATAGACAGCATGACTATGCTAAATGCTGATCGATTTAAGAACTTTTGTCATTTTGGTAAACAATGATTTGAATATATTAATTTTAATTTGAATTCATTAAATTAGGGTATCGTTCACAATGATGAAATAAAAAACTCTAAAAAGACATAATTTTTGGTAAAACCTAACTATAATCATGAGTAAGCATTTTTTATTTTTAGCGTAGAATTTACTTCTTCAAATTAAGTATACGCCTAGTACGACGGAAGAATCGAATTAAGGGCGTTATGAATTTTATATTATTTTAGGCACCTTGTCCGTGGTAGATCTGTGCATCCAGAACAATGTCAAGCGATTGCTCTACACCAGTTGCACCTCCGTTTGCTTTGTGCCCTTCAAGGGACGCAGTACCTTCTCGGCGGTGATCAACTCCACGGAATCCAAAACGGAGACGCCTACTTTGGATAGTTCTACTCTTTGGGAACAGGATGGCGAATTTCTGATAGCAGGATATGCATCCAGCAAGCTGAGAGCTGAGAATATTGTGCTCAACTCGAATGGAGCTCCACTGCAAAACCAGCAGGGTAAGAAATACTTATTTCATTAAAAATGTTTACGAATTCATGTCAAGGGGTATATGGCACCCCGCGAAGGCTATATCTTCGGTAATAATTATCCGATTCTTTAGCGGAATACCTTAAAAGATTTGTAAATCGATTCTCCGTAAATCTGCATCAAAATCTGGGAACAAAATATTTTTTAGATTTTTAGTCAATATTTCTGGAGGGTCCCCTTCAAAATCTAGAAAAGGGCATAGTGCTACTATATGGCCACCAGTGAAGGCTATATCTTCGGTAATAATTATCCGATTCTTGAGCGGAATACCTTAAACGATTTGTATATCGATTTTCCGTAAATCTGCATCAAAATCTGGGAACAAAATATTTTTTAGATTTTTAGTCAATATTTCTGGAGGGTCCCCTTCAAAATCTAGAAAAGGGCATAGTGCTACTATATGGCCACCAGTGAAGGCTATATCTTCGGTAATAATTATCCGATTCTTGAGCGGAATACCTTAAACGATTTGTATATCGATTTTCCGTAAATCTGCATCAAAATCTGGGAACAAAATATTTTTCAGATTTTTAGTCGAAATTTCTGGAGGGTCCCCTACAAAAATCTAGAAAAGGGCATAGTGTCGCTATATGGCCACCAGGGAAGGCTATATCTTGGGCAATAATGCTCCGATTCTTGAGCGGAATACCATAAACGATTCGTAAATCGATTCTCCGTAAATCTGCATCAAAATCTGGAAACAAAATATTTTTTAGATTTTTAGTCGAAATTTCTGGAGGGTCCCCTACAAAAATCTAAAAAAGGGCATTGTGCCGCTATATGGCCACCAGTGAAGGCTATATTTTCGGCAATAATTATCCGATTCTTGAGCGGAATACCTTAAACGATTCGTAAATCGATTCTCCGTAAATCTGCATCAAAATCTGGGAACAAAATATTTTTTAGATTTTTAGTCAATATTTCTGGAGGGTCCCCTTCAAAATCTAGAAAAGGGCATAGTGCCACTATATGGCCACCAGTGAAGGCTATATCTTCGGTAATAATTATCCGATTCTTGAGCGGAATACCTTAAACGATTTGTATATCGATTTTCCGTAAATCTGCATCAAAATCTGGGAACAAAATATTTTTCAGATTTTTAGTCGAAATTTCTGGAGGGTCCCCTACAAAAATCTAGAAAAGGGCATTGTGCCACTATATGGCCACCAGTGAAGGCTATATCTTCGGCAATAATGTTCCGATTCTTGAGCGGAATACCATAAACGATTCGTAAATCGATTCTCCGTAAATCTGCATCAAAATCTGGGAACAAAATATTTTTTAGATTTTTAGTCGAAATTTCTGGAGGGTCCCCTACAAAAATCTAAAAAAGGGCATTGTGCCGCTATATGGCCACCAGTGAAGGCTATATCTTCGGCAATAATTATCCGATTCTTGAGCGGAATACCTTAAACGATTCGTAAATCGATTCTCCGTAAATCTGCATCAAAATCTGGGAACAAAATATTTTTTAGATTTTTAGTCAATATTTCTGGAGGGTCCCCTTCAAAATCTAGAAAAGGGCATAGTGCTACTATATGGCCACCAGTGAAGGCTATATCTTCGGTAATAATTATCCGATTCTTGAGCGGAATACCTTAAACGATTTGTATATCGATTTTCCGTAAATCTGCATCAAAATCTGGGAACAAAATATTTTTCAGATTTTTAGTCGAAATTTCTGGAGGGTCCCCTACAAAAATCTAGAAAAGGGCATTGTGCCACTATATGGCCACCAGTGAAGGCTATATCTTCGGCAATAATGTTCCGATTCTTGAGCGGAATACCATAAACGATTCGTAAATCGATTCTCCGTAAATCTGCATCAAAATCTGGGAACAAAATATTTTTTAGATTTTTAGTCGAAATTTCTGGAGGGTCCCCTACAAAAATCTAAAAAAGGGCATTGTGCCGCTATATGGCCACCAGTGAAGGCTATATCTTCGGCAATAATTATCCGATTCTTGAGCGGAATACCTTAAACGATTCGTAAATCGATTCTCCGTAAATCTGCATCAAAATCTGGGAACAAAATATTTTTTAGATTTTTAGTCAATATTTCTGGAGGGTCCCCTTCAAAATCTAGAAAAGGGCATAGTGCTACTATATGGCCACCAGTGAAGGCTATATCTTCGGTAATAATTATCCGATTCTTGAGCGGAATACCTTAAACGATTTGTATATCGATTTTCCGTAAATCTGCATCAAAATCTGGGAACAAAATATTTTTCAGATTTTTAGTCGAAATTTCTGGAGGGTCCCCTACAAAAATCTAGAAAAGGGCATAGTGTCGCTATATGGCCACCAGGGAAGGCTATATCTTGGGCAATAATGCTCCGATTCTTGAGCGGAATACCATAAACGATTCGTAAATCGATTCTCCGTAAATCTGCATCAAAATCTGGGAACAAAATATTTTTTAGATTTTTAGTCGAAATTTCTGGAGGGTCCCCTACAAAAATCTAAAAAAGGGCAATGTGCCGCTATATGGCCACCAGTGAAGGCTATATCTTCGGCAATAATTATCCGATTCTTGAGCGGAATACCTTAAACGATTCGTAAATCGATTCTCCGTAAATCTGCATCAAAATCTGAGAACAAAATATTTTTCAGATTTTTAGTCGAAATTTCTGGAGGGTCCCCTACAAAAATCTAGAAAAGGGCATAGTGCCGCTATATGGCCACCAGTGAAGGCTATATCTTGGGCAATAATGTTCCGATTCTTGAGCGGAATACCTTAAACGATTTGTATATCGATTTTCCGTAAATCTGCATCAAAATCTAGGAACAAAATATTTTTCAGATTTTTAGTCGAAATTTCTGGAGGGTCCCCTACAAAAATCTAGAAAAGGGCATAGTGCCGCTGTATGGCCACCAGTGAAGGCTATATCTTGGGCAATAATGTTCCGATTCTTGAGCGGAATACCTTAAACGATTTGTATATCGATTTTCCGTAAATCTGCATCAAAATCTGGGAACAAAATATTTTTCAGATTTTTAGTCGAAATTTCTGGAGGGTCCCCTACAAAAATCTAGAAAAGGGCATAGTGTCGCTATATGGCCACCAGGGAAGGCTATATCTTGGGCAATAATGCTCCGATTCTTGAGCGGAATACCATAAACGATTAGTAAATCGATTCTCCGTAAATCTGCATCAAAATCTGGGAACAAAATATTTTTCAGGTTTTTAGTCGAAATTTCTGGAGGGTCCCCTACAAAAATCTAGAAAAGGGCATTGTGCCACTATATGGCCACCAGTGAAGGCTATATCTTGGGCAATAATGCTCCGATTCTTGAGCGGAATACCTTAAACGATTTGTTTATCGATTCTCCGTAAATCTGCATCAAAATCTGGGAACAAAACCCCTACAAAATCAACAAAAACGGGTGGAGCCACTATGTGGTCCGCAGTAAAGGCTATATCTTGGGCAATAATCATTTGATACTTAAGCCTTTAAATTATTTTTATAACTATTCCCTAAAATCAGCTAGAGAACCAAGTTCATTTATTTTAATATTTATCATTTATTACTTATTTTTACAGGTTATTTGGCCACTAGTGCCATTCGGGCTCCTCTGACCTACGGCGAATGCGACACCCATTTCATCACGAACCTTTTCGAGTATCTTTCCACCCGGGGATGGGTCTTCCCAAGGATTGCTGGTGTCGGAGGCAAGCAGCAGTTGGTCTATGCCGGGAACGTGGCCTGGGGACACATCTGTGCCTACAAAGCGCTAAAAGTATCCGATAAGGCGGTTAATGGCCTTCCAGTTTTCGTTACCGATGATACGGGCATCAACGATGTGTCCAGATTCATACAGAAGATGGCCCTGCTGGGCGAGCGCTTCAAGGTGAAGACCAGCTGGTGGTATATACCCCACTTCCTGTACTTCTTCCTGGCCTTCCTGCTGGAGGTGGTGGTGAGGATTTTGTATCCGTACACCAAGTACCGCCTGCGCTACTCTCCCCGGGCCATCGCCTCCTATACGTCCTCGATGCTGATGTACAATCGCCTGAGAGCCTCCATCCACATGGACTACATGCCACTCTACGATCCGGATACGAGTGCCGAGCGGAGCGCCAAGTGGTACGCCAAGTGGTGGGACGAGCGACAGAACTCCAAAAGGCAGAAGAAGTCCAGCTGAGTGGAGTGGCGCTAATCCGGCATTGCCCGGCCCTTTACCGTGTAGTCTAGTGTACGTCTCGATGTCGTAAGTGGATTTGTATTTACTGCCCCGCTTGATGTCTTGTAAATATCCTGTTAAATAAAATGGTTGTTGCTCGTTGAAGTCACCTGTCGAGGAGCTAGTTGGGGGCACTTTATGGAATGGATTTCGCCTAAGGGGGCAAGAGATTTATACAAATTACACAAATACCTGTTTATGTTACTTCAGTAATCCCCAAATAAATAAAACCAACGATCCCTTATGTTTTTGAACAATGTTCATATTGGTTTATTTATCATTATGAATTAATTTATTTATTTCTCAGTTATTTCATTATAATTTTTATATTATATATATATATATATATTTGTTTGTCTTGGTTTTTCTTCTTCATGTTTTTTTTGTTGCTCTAGAGCATTTCTTTGCCGTTTGTTTTTTAAACTTATGTACCATTAGCTTAACTTATTATGCCATTATTTAATTTCATTTTGTTTAAAATCATGTTTTAGTTTTTTGTTTTTGTTTAATATGCGGTTGCTGATTTTTGTTGCTGCTGCTGATTCTGCCGATTTCACTGCCGATCTTTACCTGCCCCGAGGAAGGGTATATATGTGTGATACATATCCTTTCCCTCGACTCTCTTATCGCTCCCTGTACGTGGCACATTGTGAACAAAGTGATTTTTAATTTGCTGCTAAAGTAGTTAGCTCTTTTTTTTTTTTTTTTTTTTTGCATATACATATTGCGGGATGTCTGAGTGGGCGTTTGGATGTGTGTTGTGTGTATGAGTGTGGATGTGTGTGTATGTATCTGTATGAGTTAAAAACTTATGCAATTTTCCAGCTGTCCGAGTATGTGTATTTAAAAGAGCAACAATTTGCCCTTTTGTGTCGTCTGTTAATAAATGTTGCACTTGTTGTAGCGTTGATGTTGTTGCTGCCGATGTGGTTGTTGCTGATGATGTTGTTGTTGCTGCTGTTACTGTCGTTGTTGGCTGTAAAAATGGTAGTTCGCATAGTTCGGTCCGGTTCGAGGGTCCTTACAAATAATTGAATTTCTTCAACCACCGGTATGCGTATCTGTCTGCCTGTCGAATGCTTAACATTATTGAATTTAACTATATGTTTATTTGTTGTTCTTGGTTATATAACTATGTATATATATATATATATATCGTTTTGGTTTTGGTTTTCATTTTCATATATGTATATACGGGCATATTTACTTGTCGGCCTTTACGGATTTCTTCTCCGTTAAACATATATCATTTTGTATATATTTCGAATTTTTCATCTTATTTTTGGTTTGGTATCTTGGTTTTTTTTCTCGTAGTAAATATACAAATTCGTTACCGGATTTCTTTATAGAAATGAAAAAATTGTTTATTAAATTCTCGTTATGCTTCTATTTATGTGTGTGACTCCCGTTTTATCGTTCGTTTTTTTTCTGTATTTTTGTATCTGCTTGCCTGCGGTTTCTTGCTGTTAATTATTATTATTATTATTATTATTATGTTTTTTACCTTGTATAGTTTGCTGTAAGTGTAGTACTGTACCAGTATATATAGAGACCTTATGTACACACATTGGCAATCGCATCCAACATCCATCATCAACCTCCATACCAATGGATTCCATATCATATATCATCGTTTAATTTCGATCCATTCCATTTAAATTTGTTGTGTTAAAGTATTCGCACTGAAAATTGCTGGAGCTCATACACGGCTCCATAGACAGTATGTATGTTTAATTGATTCTCGTCCTCCGCGCTCCTTAATTACTTTACTTACATAGTTAGAATACTTACAAACTGGACGCCCTGCTATGGCGCATTTTATAATATTATCTTGTTATAAATCCTCTTGTCATCGGTCTTGTAGTTTCATATTCAAGTTCTGCCTTCTTAGCATTTGTTTTTGGGGTTTTCGTTTTGTCTCTAAAGATTCCTTTGACTTTTATGTGTATAAAGTATTAAAATGATTTCATCTTCATGTTTTGGTTACGCATTTCTTGTAAATACAATTTTAACGCCACTCACGCCTCAAGTTGACGCCTTGTCTCAATTATGTATTATTTGTTAAGGTTTTTGCTTTTCCTCATTTTTGTTGTATATATTAATATATAATTTTCCATATAGTATAGTGTAAAATATATAAGAGATATTGTCAATATAGTAAAGGTGTTTTGTCAGCAGGAGTTCTGCCACATCCGACTGACACATTCCTGGGGGGAATTTCTTACTTATAGCAAAAATAGTCAAGTGATCGATCGTTCGTATGAAGGTTCTTTTGTATGTGATCTCCATCGTAAATGTGCTGTGTCCGCTGTGGCTTCATGTGTATTCTTGTCTTTGGTGTTGGTTGGTTGTAGAATTGGTGTATGTAATTGGGTATGTGTGTGTGTGTGTGCGTTGGTGAGGTGTATGTACACATGTTTATAAAAAAGAACCGAGGACAGAAATGTATCGTGTAGGTAAAAGGATTTCTATCGTATAAAAGCACGTCAAAGTGTAGAAGGCCCACAAATCGTATTGTGTATGGTTTTTATTCCACATACCAAGCGCCACTTACTTTTCGCGCCTCTCTATGCGCTTCTCAAAAGTTCCAATTGGGCGGCTTTTCTTACTTTGGGATTTTTCTTGCTTCTTTGCCTTTTTGGAAAAAAGAAAGGATCTTCGTTCGTTAGCGCTAGATATTAGTAAATTGTATTTCATTATCGTAATCTTTATCGTAATTGTAATCGTATTTGTTGATGTTGTTGCTATACTCATACACATAATAAGAACTGATATGTTTGTAAGTCAATAATAAGAGAAAAACGGAAAGCAATTCGTATATGTAACTACGTAACTCCGCCTCAAACCCAATAATCCTTATTATCATCTGGTGTGTCGCTAATTTAAAACTATTTTACATTACACATTATGTCGTTTTCGTGCCGCCGTCGATAGGATTACTTATAGATATTTATTTTAGCAACCTACCGTTGGCTTTCGACCACCAATTGACATTTTGACTGACATTTGCGTATAGCTTAAAGTATGGGTACATTATTTTTAAAAAATCGTCACGGCATACTTTCTATACACACAATTCTTCGGTCTCGTTATAAAAAAGAGAGCTCACTTGTCGATTTCTACAAATTGTTATCCTTGTTCGTGTTATTCTTCTTATTTTGTTCAATTTAAAGCTTTTGCGCCAGCGCCGTCGAACATTTTGAATCGACTACCTATTCCGTTCGGACGGCGCATCAGTAAAAAAATAATGAAAACAGTTTTTGTTTTTGTCTTTGTTTTGCTTTTTGTTAAAAAATGTTCATATTTTTTGCTGTTGCTGTCTTTATGTTGCTCTCTGTGATTTGTTGGTGTGAAATTTCCTAATTGACTGAAATTGATTTTGTTACAAGGACGCATTGCTTGTTGCTTCGGCTTTAACTCTTCTGAATTTGATCCGGTATACCAATATTTTAATATTTAAGCAAGTACTTTTGTATCGCGTAGATCGTCTATATAGCGGCATTAGCTTCCTTATAGAGTAAAGAGCACTACAAATCAAACGGAATGCGTGGAATTGTAGATGCAACGATCGTTAGCGGGAAAAGGGGAAGTTGTTGGAAAGGACTCAACATTACACTTAAAGCTGCATCGACTTACAACGTAAAGGGACCCGGAACTATGCTCACAAGTCCTACGACATTAGCTACTGTCCTCCTGCTGTCCTCCCGACCTACTATATAGACCACAAATAATACATACAAGTCTAAACGAATGCTGTAGTAAGTAGTGTGGCAATACTTTCGGGCATAGCTGCGAAATAATTCGGCTTGAAAAGGTTTTCCACTAAGACAGTCGACAGATCGAATCGATCTCAGCTAGATCGATACCTTGCTCTTTAGTTAATCGAGTTCATTGATATATATATATAATACTATATATATATATATATTTCTTGTATGCATGTATATATATTTACGTGTAGGTGTATATATATTTATGTATATTTATATATTGGTGTATATTTAATGTATTCCTTTTTGGTTTTTCTCATAGCTTCTCAGCTTGTTTATTTTTTTCTTTCGTCTCCGTTTGTTGTTGTTTTGAATTATTGCTTTTAGAACATGTCTTAAAAATATATTTATTTATATATTTATATATATGTATGTATAGTCCTTAGCGTAGGTATTATATATATATGTATATACCTATATTATGCAAATATAACATGTTTACCGTTGCTGTCGTCGCTCGCTTCCCCATTAAAAATAGCAGCTGGAATTCTCGCCAATGACCTCCGACCCGCCGAGAGGAGTTCCCGCTAAAGTAAGGTCATCGTCATTATTCGTTCAAACACCCGATATGCCAGACTCTCCTGGTCTGATCTTTGTCTATCTAAAATGTACGATTTCTGTCTTTTTTGCTTCATCAATATTTTTGTTTTGATTATTTAATTTTTTAAAAGTATGGGCTGTTCAAAGTGAAAGTGTCGAAAGTGAGTTTGGAAAATCTGAAATGTTCTCTGGGCGCGGGAAGGTATAAGTATTACATCTCATCCTTAATCGGATTCTTGGGGTCATCAGATCAACAGTTCAAACGTTAAATGTAGTTTATGTTCCACTTCAACTATTTCATATTTTGTTTTTAATTTGCTTTGCTTTAAAACTAGGCATACATATATTTAATTTTTGGTTTATTTTTTGTTTAAGGGGTTTCTGTTTTGGTTACGTTTTGGTTTCCTCGGCTCCCACAATTTCCCACTACGGTATATATGTTATAAGTATGTAAGTTTGTTGGTCCGAGACTTTTCAGCAAAGTCCTGGAGAGCGTTGGTTTGACAATTTGGCAAAAAAGTTATGAAAGGAACATTTTCTCTGTTTCGGCATTTGCTTTTGTTTTCTACTGCTTTTGTTTTTAGTTGTAGTTGTCAGCTCGTCTTGTTTTTTTTTTTATAGTTTGTTTTTTGTTTTGTTGATTTGACGTCGCCTAATGCAAAAAATCTCAGACAGACAAAAAGCGCATCGTATTGTTGTTCTGTCAATTATACAATATTTCTTTTTCTCTGCTACATTTTTTGTTTTTTTTATTCGAAAGTTTTTACCCCACTTGCTGCTGCTGCGCGTGTAACAAATGTCGTTTACTTATCTATCTGATAGGTTCTTGTTTGGTTTGCTTTTCCAATAATTTAATACTCCATATAGTTGTATATAAATATATTTTTCTATTACGCCCCCGTCGATTGCATCGTCATTATCCTCAAATACGTCTAGTACATCCATCGTCCGGGCCAATATCGCCGGGCGGAGCGACTAGAAAAAAATTAATTGCACATAGAGTGGCCTGCATTTTTTTGTTGTTCTTTTTTTTTTTTTTGTTTTAGTTCATTTTCATTTTAATGTTCATGTTTTGTTTTTAATTTTTAACCGGCTCATCCGCGTCCTTTATACATGCTTGTTTACAGATATATTTAGTTAAATGTTCAAACATTTGCGATTTTGCGCGTTTGTTTTATAAATATTTTATTTACTTAATCGTACTATATGTTGTATGTATAATAGTTCATTGTTATATTTGCATATGCTCTTACAAAGTAATTTGTTTAAGTGTCTCTTTTTGATTTATCAGTAAGATCTGTGTGTGTGTGTGTTTTCGTGTG
The DNA here is from genome assembly GCA_035045925.1 of Drosophila atripex. Classification (NCBI taxonomy): domain Eukaryota; kingdom Metazoa; phylum Arthropoda; class Insecta; order Diptera; family Drosophilidae; genus Drosophila; species Drosophila atripex. The sequence goes on along the minus strand of JAWNOP010000012.1, from coordinate 16,738,947 downwards.
TTCTGTGTCTGAGTGTGAGTGTTGTAAAGTTTTTAATATTTTTTTTTCTTGTTTTTCAAAAATTCTGTGTCCTTACATAGTTAGGGAGTTCTTATTTTTTTTTCTCATTTCATTGTTCTTAATTTTGGTTAGCAAATAAATTGATTTATGCCTCGAGTTACAGAAATTTACTCTCTCACTTTGCTTTGCTTCATTGTCATATTTAATGCTTTAACATATTTGTCTAACTATCCGCTGTTTAATTAGCATTATTTACCATTTTGCTTTCAATGTGAACACAAAAGTTTTATTCCTTTTATTTCTTTTGGTATTTGTTACCTCCTACATATAAGTATAATGAAATAATGAGAAAGAGAAGTTCAATTCAACATAGTTAATAACAAATTGCCTTCGACTTTTGCTTTGCAATTGCAATTGCATTTCACATTTGCTTTTCTTTGTGGTTTCTTTGTTGTTTACTTTGGCCAATAAAGGATTTGTTGTACTTTAAAATAAATTCATAATATAATTGTAAGCACAATTTTGATTTGATTCATCACCCCCACCCAGATGCCCCTGATCGAGAAATGAAATGAACTCGTCCCTAGTCGGACTAAATCAATCCGATTAATTAACATTTGCAAAAACTCCAGTAATCGAAATTGTCAGTGGCTTATATCGATATTTATCGTTGAAAGTACAATTATTTGTTGTTCATGGTTTTGCTTGGTTTTTTTTTTTTTGATTCAAGTAATTTTCCTTTTGTATATATTGCAGTTTATACTTTATATATATAAGAGTGTATATTCTTGTATATATAATATGTATATATATATATAGCCTTTAACTTTAAAAGTTACAACTTAGATACGTTAAGAATAGCAATAATAATGGTAATAATAATTTGCATTTAATAATACGCAATTAAATAATAACATTTTTGCTATTATTGCAACATTTTTGCATTGTTTTCAACTTTATCGTTTTTTTTTTTTATTAGGTTTTTCCCCCTCATGCAGTTTTGTGATTTAAAATTTTGTGTTTTTTGTTCGTTTGTTGGTTTCTCATTACTTAAAAGTGGTACGCCCCCTCGCGGTGTTGTCATCCGTTTCGGGGACGGAGTGTGGGCGATGGGCGGTGGGTGGTGAGCTGATAGGCGCGCCATTTTTTGCTGTGTGAGCTGGCACGCCCACCATACTGCCATCCTGCCAACCCCAGCACCGCGCGCCGCCCCGCCACTCCAGTTGGACGCACAGTTTCCGTTTAATTTGCATTTTAAACGATTTTTGCTGCACACGTTGCATCTTTCGGGGCCAAGCGTTGTTGTTGCTCTTATAGTGGTTGTTAAATTAAAATTAATTTTTTTGTTTGTGTTCGTTCGTAGTTTTTCCTCCATCTTTTTTTTTACGTTTTTGCTTGGCTTTCTATACGCGTGTGTGTGTGTTGTGGGTGTTTTTTTTTTGCGTTTCTGCCATCCGTTTATATGAACGTATTTATATATACGTTAATTAATTAATTATAATATGTGTGTTTGGTTTATTGTTGTTTCTGTTGCAGTTGTAGTTGTTGCTTAACGGATTTAATTTTGCAATGTGGGAAAATATACGCATTTGCGTATTTGCAAGTGTGTTATATGTAATATGTACTTTATTTGATTTATATTTCTATATATATATATATATATATATATGCACGTGTATATATCATTTTAAATAATTTTTCCTTTTTGTTGCGCTCTGTGGTTACAGCATTACACGCACACACACACACACATTTGTGTGTTTTTTGTCATTGTTGCTAAAGTTGCATGTCCTGCTGCTGCTGCTGCTACTTCTGCTGCGTCTCCTGTTGCTGTTGCTGCTGCTTCTGTTGTTGTTGTTTTAATTCATGTTGTTGTTGTTGTCATTGCGGTTGTCGGCGCCACCTTTTAATGGTATCCATTTGTAAATGCCGCAGGAATTAGTGGTCCCTGTAAATAAACGTTTCGTGGAGAACAAAACAAGCAAAAACACCAAAAATTATTTAAATAAAATGAAATTTCTAGATGCATAGCTACGCACACATACATGTATGTATATTTAAAAATATAGATATTTATATAAATATATATATATATATAGAAAGTAAACATTGATAGGTATACATATATATATGTATCGAATATGGGAGATAGTAGAGTGGAAAATTGTTGAAAGAAGAAAAAATGGAAATGGAAAATTTAAGAGTTTTTAAAATTCATATTTGATTGCTAAATAAATAAAGTAAGAAAAAGTAAGAAATATTCACAAAATGGAGGCAGGGTTTGATAAATATATGAATCGCTTACTAGAATCGTCAATCAGAAATTCATGGCACAAAAATGCACATTTTTCTAAAATATTCACTCGTTTTTATCATATCTTTTATCAAACCCCGCCGACAGCCATGGATAATAAATATGTTTTCATATGATTTATTTTAGTTTGCAGCGAGGCAATATGGGAGTATTAAAATATTCATATAATACATATATGGTGTATACAATTTAAATAAATAATAATACTTTAATTGAAACGGCCTAGAAAACTGTGCTTGTGACGTGCATACATATTTTTACGATTATTTTTTGTTCTATATTTTTTATTGTTTTTTTTTTTTGACTAGTTGGTTGAAGTTAAAAGAATTTGATTGTTAATAATTGAAATTGTTTAGTTGAAAAAAGAAGAGAACACGCTGTAGTTTTGTTGGTGTGCCTACCTTGTGCAACTGCGTTTGTTTTATACTCTTATTTCTTTTGTTTGCTTTCGTTTATCTTTATTTATTATTTGCATTTTTTCATACATATATATATTTTTCGATTTAAATATATAATGGGGGTTTCTTTTTTTTTTTTTTTACTTTTGCATTTCTTTTGTTTTATTTTTGCTTTTGCTTTTCTTTTTAGTTTTGTTCTTTTTGCATTTTTATATTTTGGGTTATCAGTCTTTTTATATATTAGCCATCGCAAAGTTCAACGAATAAATCTGTACGAAATGAAAGAGAAATACATACAATATATAGAAGGATAACGCAATAGTTTAACTCTACATCGGCAGTCTCTCCTTATCTCTACGATATGAGTGTGTGGGTGTGTCTGTGTTGTGTGTGTGAGTGTGAATTCTAGAATTCTTTGGGTTTCGGAAGCTCTAGTTTCATGTGAATGTTTTCTTTTCATTTTAGTTACTGCTTAACACTACGAACTAGACCCAGAGATCCAAAACGATTTAGCGGTTTTGGATTTTCGGAGCTTTGCGGCCTTAAGTAGCCTCGACTTACCGGGCTGTAGTTCAATGGAGCTCGGCTGACGGCAATCGGAAAGCCGGACGGCTGCGGGCTGGTGGCCTGCACGTAGCCCACATTGTCGGCGGCCGCCGAGCTGTACATGTCAATGGTCGGACCGGGCGAGTTGGTCGAGGGGAATCCCTGCCGGGTGGCCGTGGTGGCGGCTGCGGCATGAGGCGATGCCGATGGCCCGAAGCTATGGGCGGCCGCGGCAGCTGCCTGGTAGTTGTTCATCACTGGAACACAGGAATTTATTCGGTTAGACAAAGAATTCTTCTGTTTTCTTATAGAATTGAGAAATAACTTAAATTTGGAAAGTTTAACAAAAAAGAATAGTGGCAACATTGCGTATGAGTGATATTGCCCTGAAATGTATGCTATTTTTTTTTTTTAATAACTCATACGCATCGTTGTCCGTTTAAAATGGCAAAATAATTAGAAAAAAAGGTTTAGTTTCTTATTGTTATTATTATTTGAATTAAAAAATCTAATATATTTTAAAGAAATAAAGTTTTATAAGGCTAATTTTGGTTTAAAAATGTAAGCGTAAGAGTTACTAAAAATAACTTTCATTCAATGTTTACTAAGGCCACTCACCTGACAGCGCCTGGGTCAGCAGCGGAGTGTTGTTGTTGGGGGTTAGCTGCCCGTTGGTTAGATCAACTGTAAGTGGCAAAAGAGGGCGAGAGGGGAGTGATTAGTCTTGGCGGCTGAAATCGTGGCTGGATGGATCATAACTAGGCAAGTAAAAGTCGGGCACATATATAGGTGGTGCCCGGCGACACAAGAGTATACAAAAGTAATCAAGGCTGAGCTAAGGGTACATGTACGAACAGGAGTTAGAGGTAAAGGTATATGGTTATGGGCTGAGTACAAATATATATATATATATATAGAGTGGGTATGGAGTGAGAGTACGAGTACGAGTATGAGTATTCGAGTATGCGATTGTTATACATGGTGGCTATAGCTTTGTTATAACGGTGTGCCAAGGAAGCAAACAATCAAAAGCGAAAGTAAACAACTCTAACTAGTCCCAGAACAACTACGATGCCAAACACAAACAAAAGACGAACCAAAGAGCGAAGGGATATACATTTATATAAAGGGCTCCAAACATATACATATTGGTATGTATGTATGTATATACCTGGATGTCTGGGAAAAATAAAAGAGGAAAGCAGGAAGCGCTAACTGGAACGCAGGTTATGAAAACACAAAGTGCTCGGTTATTAAACGAGCCCGGGGATAGGGCAGGGAGTAAATGGGTTTGGGGGTATTGTTGTCGCTACGATGACAAAACAAAGCCAAACTAAACCAAAACCGAACCGAACCAAACCGAAACCAAAGGCAAAAGCAAACCATACCAATCCGAACCCATCCAAACTTAGTTACAACGCCTGGTTTGCCCAGTGATGCGCACTTTCTTCTACACCCGGCATCCCCTGCAATCCTTTCGCTCCATTTTTTTGGCCCACAATTTTTTTTGGGCCAATGCTGTTATCATTGTTATCGTTTTTTGTTGCTGTTTTGCCTTGTTATGGTCACAGCTGCTGCAGCAAGTAAAAATACGCCAGCGCCAATATTGAAATGACAGCAGAATGCGAATGTGAATACGAAACTGAATGAAGGCAAGCGAAAAAATTGGTAACGGGTTAAGGGATGAGGGAGGGAGGGCGGTTGGCTTGCTGGCGCTAGCTGGTAGGGGGTGTCGGAAGCGTAGCAGTTGCATTTCCTGCGGAAACACAAAAATTGATGTAACGTAACGTGACGTAACGTAACGAGGCATGTCCCTGGCAGCAGTCAGTCGTTTGCTTACAGTTCCCATTTCCCATTCCCGTCATCCCCCCTAGCCCCTATAAAACCCTTTTTCATCATCACCTCCCTATACCCATCCCTCCCTCCCTTTCAGATAGCCAAGCGTTACGACCTTCCTCATAGCTGTGTTGTGCGTTTTATGGCGCCAATCAACTTTGGCTTACGTTTAGTTTACGTTTTTGTGCGAAATCTCGGTGCGCCATGTTGTTTTCATTAGAGTTGAGATACAAAGAAGCGGATCCGGACCCGTATCCGTACTCGGACCGAAATAAAGATCCCGTAAAAGCTACACCAGCAGTTGCAATAGCAGTAGCGGTTGCTTTTGTAAATAAATAACTTATTTAGCCGAGCTTTTTTCGGGCTGCCATTGCATGAAATGCGTTTCCGTTTCTGGGAGGTATGTATGTTGTCTGGCGGTTGGTATATCGGGCGCAATGGGAGTTTTTGTGGTAAAATTGCTATTGTCAGTCTTGCGGTTGCGGAAAAACAACTGTTCCCAGCTGTCGACCTGGCAACCCGGTTTCGAAGCTCATACAGTCACAATAAAAGGTTAAATTGAGACATTTGAACAAACAAAATCGGTCAAACGAAAGGCATTTACATTTACATGATCATGAAGCTACACATTTTCCACATGGCGGTTATATTAAAACTAGAGTATACATAAAACAGGTCTTCATATATATATATATATATATATGGTGTATGCTGGGTTATACAAGGTTTATAAATGGATACATTTTTGTTTTTCACTACTAATTTAAACACATTTTAAGCTACATTTAAGTCAAATTGAAGTTTTATCGTTGTGATAAATGTTGTGTGTGTGTGTAAGAAATGTAAATGTAAATCGACACTAAACATTAAGTTTGTCAAAACTGAAGAAAAACTACACATAAACATATATATATTTTTATATATATATTTGTTTTCCAACTACGACTGGCACCCAAAAATCGAGCTGTCAGTTTACAATTTGTGTATATTATTTTTTTTGTTGTTTTTATTGAGCTCTTTGCTAAACTTTCGCTATAAACTAACAGTTTACATACAGTACAGAGTTAATAATCGTAAAATGTGAAAATTTGTTTTGGATATGGAGCCAAATAACGGTTATAGGTTCAATATAAAGATGGATTATACGTATATAAAAAGTTTCTAATGCTTTTACGAATATGCATTGGAACAATAAGACGACCATTAGCTGACCTTGTTGATTTCTGTTGCCCGAGGATGTTGTTGATGTTCGTTTTGTAGCTGTTGCTATTGCTGTTTGCTGTTTCTTGGTTGAAGCCAAAGTAGTTTTGTTGCCAAGTTGCTGTCGAAACATTACGCATACGCCCCGTTGGCCACTTTGTCACTCTCGAGTCCCTGTCAAATTTCATTCCCATCGAATCGAAACGCTAATATTACGAGAGCAAAGACAGCAACGGCTAAAAAGCCATCGCCTAAGGCCATAGAGAAAGGATAGAGAGACTTTTTCTTTTTTTTGGGTTTTCGGTTTCGGCATTGAGTCCGCATTTATTTTATTTTCGCTTTATCTTAGTTTTGTGCATTTATTAAGTAATAACTTTTTGCAATTTTTCGTATCTGCGCAAGCAATTTGAATTCTGCATTTGGCAAATGGTTTTCTGTTTAATTTTGTATTTATTTTTTACTCCTTGTCTTGTTTTGAAGCGTTTTCTTATAAATCACAGTATATACGTGTAAAATACATATAGGTAGGCATGAGTGTGTGTATGTGTTTGTGTGTATTTGTGTATTAGTGTTTATGTGTGAGTGTGTGTTTACTATATAGGTTTTGTAAATAACTCGCAAGCGTTTGGTAATTGTCAATTTAAATATTTGCAAAATACCTTGAAGCAGTTGCTCGGATGCCTCATCCGAATGCCACAAAGTTGCGACAATTGCATTCAATTAACTAAGTAACAGCTTATCCATTTATAGAGTACTTTTATTGTATTTTTTCTTTTTATATGCCACATTAGGTTGTGTTTAGATTTTAAATAGCTAGGTGTGTGTGTGTGTGAGAGGACATTGAAAAATGGCATTTTTCATCAACTCAAGAGAGATTTGTCAGTGTTTGATATCCTGGATTTATTTATAATATTTTGGTTTTGTGTGGCTAAGTTGCTTCTCGAAAATGGATGGACATTAATATTGTTATTTTTCATTATTGTACAAATCAAATCGATTCACGCCTCGTATAAAATGAATATCCAACTTAACTTGTAAACGTCGTATATTAAATATTTGTATATATAAATATGTATATAGTTATAATATATATTTTATGTATATAGTAATGTCTAGATGTAATTTTTAATAAAAGGAGAGTCAAAAATTTCGCTCGTTTCGTTGCGGTTGTTAGCCATTTTCTTAGCCATCTTTTGGAATACTTGCGATGCACCGATGAAGGAAGGAATTTATCAATGATTTTTCAATGGTTTGTTATTTCGCAAATGGCTTAAATCATACATACATATATGTATATGTTGTATATGTGGGCCAAATGCGGTTTTCTATACATATACGCGTATAGTATACATGAAACGGAATAACAAAGCTACGGATAATGGACAAATCTACTAATTAATAAACTTTAGCCATGACAAAAATCTCTGCACGTTTGCTAATTATCTAGAAACTCATGGGACCACCAATGGAAACAAAACACCAAAAACAAAAACATAACGAACCGGGTTTCTGTTTGACAAAAAAATGACAAAAAAAAAAAAGAGCTGGATATATGGAAAAATTTTATACATAATATGCTGCAAATTAATTAAAGGATAATAATGGCACTACAAGTGACAGGCCTGCTAAAATTTGTTGTTATATAAATGTTGTTTTTCCAACTCCGATGTGCATTTTGTTCGTTTGTGTCTCTGGTTTTGTTGTTGTCGGTAGTGGGTATCAACTAATTTATGCATACACGGACTACAAATGAAATTTGCATTTAAATGTTACGGTAAAATAGTTGTATAAATAATAGATGAGTGTCCCTGAACGGGGAACCTGATGGGGGCGGGGGGATGTGGGTCAATGGATGGGATGGGATGAATGGTTTGGCGAAAAAATGTAAGATAAGGGTATGGATGTAACATATATGGATATCGAGTATTGTTTGCTATATATTTTCGTTACATTTTGCCGAATACAAGTATTGTGTCATATTTCTAAGTGGGTTCCTCTAGAGGCTGATATATATAATTGTTTATATAGAATTACTAGTTTAGCATAATTGTTTGTATGTATGTGAGTAAAAGCTTGTCAGTTTTTGTGTGATTATGCTGGCCTACATCTAAACGAATCTAATTATTCGAGTACATCCGATTACGACTGATTATTACGGGTGCTAGCTGCTCTATATACGTAATTATAGGATTGGTAAGTATACTTTTGGAACAACTCTAGTGACTACTTGGGGGATTCCGGCTAATAGAGCTGCGGTAATTGGTTAACTGCTCCAACATTATATGGGGGTTTCATTGTAGGTCTGTTGGTGTCTCAGCTATATAGACTTCAGATCTAATTGTGTGTGTGTGTGAGTATCTTTTTATTCGTGTGGTATGTGTGTGTGTTACATTTTCTATGTAGTTTCTGAGAAATATCTCGTTAGTATTTCTTTCTGTGGCATGTGGCATGTGGCAAGTGGCATGTTGATTTTACAGTTGTAGTCGTTACCATTTACCGTAGACACAAGCTAATCTAAACGCTCTGGGTTGCATTTGTTGCAGCTGGATTGTTGGATTTGTTGCAATTGCTGTACTTGCATGTTTACCTACTTGTCAGAGTTAGAATGATTTACTTGACACTTTGGTTGGAAAAATGGCGGCAATGAAAACGGCAATCATTCTCATACTCATTCTCATTCTCAATCTCAATCTCAATCTCAGACTTGTGCGATATATAGTTTTCCCGTTAGTGTTTTAAAAATTAATGTTGCCCAGAAACTGCGATTTGATGGCCGCGGTTCGAGCCGTTAGCGCCGTGGCCAGCGGCAGGGTCAGCGCCTGTTGGTGGTAGGCCGACTGGCCGTGGGCGTGGGCGTGCGCATGGCCAGGGGCGTGGCCGGTTGCCTGGCCAGGGGCGTGCCCGGTGGGGGCAACACCGGCGGCTGCCGCCGCAGCAGAGGCCCCGCCGCCAGCGGTAGCAGCTCTGCTACGGCCCGGGGCCGTGCTACAAGCAGTACCATAACTTCTACCGATGCCGCAAATAGTCAAGCCTACAAAATCATACGAGATACAAGATAGATGAAGCGAGACAGCAATGTCAGAGGCGCAGAGAGAGAGAGAGATGGGTCAAAGGGGGTCAAACATAAAGGTAAGGTGTGAAGGATATAGCTCCAAAAATATCTTTATTTTTATGTTATTTGAAATTGTAGGAATTATAGCTTTTTTAGATTCTTGCTTGGATAGTTTTGAAGCCATAGCCCACACAAGAGGTACGCTTTGTGGGTTCCAGGAATTAAATCACATCATCTAAAAGCCCTAGTAGCCAGTGGGGATTATGTCTTTGTTTTCAGTATGTGGTGATGGGTGGGGTTGGGTTGGAGGCGAATGATAAACTCAAGGTCAAGCAGCTTTAGTGTAATATCTGCAGGATGCGCAGGATTCAATTCTAGGGGTTCTAGATTTCAAATGTCGATGCTTCTGCGTGTTTCGATTCATTTCCGATCTTCAACTATTTTGTGCACTGATATGACGAACGCATTTTTTGTTTTGATTTTCTTTGTGATTTATTTCATAAATGAGCATGATCTCTGAGTAATACTCGATATAGCTATATTAAGTGAGGAGCTCGAGCTCGAGCTCGAGGTCAATCGTCCTAGGCCATATAGTCGCCGATCAGGATCCGATTCTCCGGCACAACGCCCATCACTCCCGCTGCAAAGCAAAAATACACAGACAAAAAGAATAAAGAGCAGGAAAGCCGAAAAGAAAGAAACACAGATGTCTGTTTCCAGATTGGCAATGAAACACAAAACTCAGTTAGTAATGCTGATGAGTGTTACGAGGCCTTTCGTCATATCAAGTGGCACAAACTAGTCAGTTTCGGGGTGTATGTTTTGGGTTACTTTTTAGTCACAGAGGTTGCTTTCTTCACACTCTCACTCACATAGCGATAATGAATGGGGACCGGAGTGTGCCTAGGTGTGTGTTGGAGGATTCGGGTGTGTCCTGTGGGTGTGATTGGAGTGTGCGGGTGTGCGTCAGACTTACCAGTTGGATAGGGCAGACCGAAGCTGGGATAGCCCGAGTAGCCACGACCAGCGGCATAAGCAGCATAGGCAGCTGCCGGAAAACCTACAAAAAAAAATACAAGAAAAAGTATAATTTAATTTTGAATTATATTTGAAATGTTAAAAGATTGATTGCATACCTTCTGGCAATGTCCCCAGACCCCACATGATGTTATCTGTATGGACAGTCGCATGGAAAACAAGAGAGAGCACAGAAAAGAAAGGCATAAACAGATAATTACTGACATTCACACGATTTTATCATAGCTAATGAATAATGAATATGAAATGAAAATTATTATCGAGATTATATCGCAACTAATTAATAATAGAGTGTAAATATTAGTTTATCGACTCGTGTGTACTTAGAGTTCTAAGAGTAAAGTGTTTGTGTGTGACAACTAAGGAACTGCCGACTTCAGATCGATAGTTCCACTATATACTAATTAAATATAAATGTTTGTTGTATCGAAATCTAAGTAATGTTTGCGACAGCACCCGATTTTTGTGACGGGGCACAACTATTCGAGGGGATAATGAAATCCCCGCCGTTTGTTGTTCGTTTCTGAATTAACAGCCTTGATCTGAGCTATATAGAGTTATGTATGTTGAGTTACATTTGATCGACAATTCTAAACACTTATGGTTACGTAGATATAAGCTAAGACATTTAGTTTCTATTCTATGAGTATAAAATCGATTAATTTCGCTAAATATTTGTTTGTTTTTCAAGTTATATATCAAGTTTTTCGAGCGGGGGCAATTCTAGGGCCTGTTGTTGAGCATTTCTACAAAAATGCCACATGTCTTCAGGCCATTGCCCGCACTGCCACTAATTTATGATGTTAACTAAACTTTGAAATAGGAAATAGGAAATCGAAATCAGAAACTAAACACACATAGTTGGCACAGTTCAAAAAAAAACAAAACTATAAAATTTAAGGGCTAGATAAACACTACAAATCAAGGGGATATACATATGTTATATATAGTAAGGTAAAGGTTGACAGCTATGGGAGGATATATGTTAGTTAATAAAGTATCTAAAAATTTTGATTCGGCTTCGGATGAGTTCCGGTCGGCCTTCTATGTCACTTCTCCGTCTTTCATCTTTGGCATCTTGATTGGGCTTGGCGACGACTGGCTCGTAATGCTGCATAAACTTGGCTTCATCTTTGATTGTTGCGACTTAGGCTAATTTTACAATGGATTTCTAGATTTGACTTGAATTTGATTCCAATTTGAATTAGAATTAGAGTTCAGAGTTTGAGTTTCGAGTTTGAATTTGAATTGGGGCGCTTAATGCGCTTATCATAATGCAATAGATGCGTGTATGTGGCTGTTTATGCATGTATGTTATAATAAATATCTAGTTTCAAGTTTAGTCAAATATTAATGGCTATGGGCAAACAAGTGTATGTATGTATATATGTATGTTTGATTGTTTGTGTGTGTGTGTGTGTGTGTGGTAAGATAACGGGTTTCTGGGGGAGTTGCCTCCGATTACGATTACGGGTCATCAGCTGTCTGAGCCGTAATTTGCCAGGGACCTTGTAATTGGTCCGAATGCATGTGAACACATCCATTATCCATGATCCATTTTGCAAAATTACACTCCGACAGCTGTCCGGCCATTTGCAATGGCATCTGTATTTTGAACTACTGTCCAATGGTCATCATCAATTTTTCAAATTAAACTCACACACGTACTTACACACTTGTAATCACGCACAACCAAACACACACACACATACACTTTGTATACTTAAATACTTTGTCCTGGGGGGAGTATTTTTGTCAATCCCCACTTAATCGCTAATACGATACAATTGCTAGGCTTTTGAATTCAATTCGATTAAGTTAGTGGCTTTTGGCTGCGCTTCTAGTTAAGTAATCGTACAATTTTTAAGATCTATTGATATGAGTTTTACGTATAATTAGAAATGTTTGATATACAAGAGAATCCGAGAAGACAATATTATGTATTATTTTATGGTTTTTACATTCATATTGGGGCTCTTAAGTTCTAGGATAACTCGCCCCGTGTCTAAGACAACTGTTACGATCGCCTTCTAAGGTCTAAGGGCATCGAATAGTCTCTAAGCAGATCTCTAGGACCTGCACTTAGCCTAGGAGTCTTAAGTAAATCGCGTTTCCTTATCGCTAGTTTGGTAAGAAAACGAACGCGCCGCTATTTAAGTAATTTAGTCATATAACGTATACGCCGCGTGGCCTAAACGCAGCTTAGACAGACACAAAATATATAGGCATACGATATATAATATATAGTACATATGGCATAAGTAGTTAGTAAGTACATGGCTAATTAGAAGTTACAAGTAATCCTAGGCCTATTCTTTAGCCGCTTAGCATAGATATTATTTGGACATTGAGACGGAATGAGAGAGAGTCGTATATAAATATATATATAGGATTATATATATATATTCAAGTGTTAGTGGTTCAGTGTTTCTGTGGAAAAGTGGTTTTTGATGAAGGATATTTATGAAACTATCATACGATAGAGAAATGTGGAGCAGTTTATAAGGACTATGCCTAGTCTTTTAGATATTTTTCGATTATTTCAATTAAGATTTAAAGTCCAATCAAAAGAGAATATTATTTTTAGATAGAATTTAAAATTCTTGTTATTTTTGTTCAGGCATGGTCTTTTATAGTCGCTGGAATAAGAGGAAGGCTCATAAACTTTATGAGATTGCTTGTGGGAGAGCTCACTGGGGCCTGGGCGGTCAGATCCCAGGCAGCTGGTACAGCGAGGCTGCTGCCGCCGCCGTGTTGGCTCCCGCCCCGATCTCGAGACCTCCGGGCATGGCCAGGAGCTCGCTTAGCGGATAATGAGCTGCTGCAAGTGCCGCATTTTGTCGCAACTGCGCTTGCTGTGCCACTGCTGCAGCTGCTGCGGCTGCCGGGGCATTGGCAGCGGCTGCCGTTAAGGCGCCAAGGGCGGTGGCAGGCGTTCTCAGGCCACTGCTCACTGCGGCGGCCGCCAGGAGGCGTTTGTAGCCGACCACTGCCGCGGCATCGGCGTACAGAGAGTTCGCCAGAGCGGTATTGCTTTGACCTGGAAGGGCGTTTGCGGCCGCAGCGTACTGAAGCAGAGAGGGCGTGGCAGCGGGGGCGGGAGTGGTCAGCGGCAGGAGGCCAGGGGCAGCGCCAGCAGCCGCGGCCACCACTTGGGCCAAACTGGGCTGCTGTTGTTGTTGCTGCTGGACTTGCTGTTGCTGCTGTTGTTGTTGCTGCTGCTGCTGCTGCGCGGCCACAACCGCTGCAGCCTGAAGATGGGCCGGCAGGGGGTAGGGGGAGTAGCGCAACGAGCTGAGCAAGTGGTTGTGGGCGGAGTGGGATGTGTGACTGTGGTGGGTGGCCGACTGTGGTGTGTGTGAGTGTAGCTGCTGGTGGTGGTGGTGGTGCTGATGTTGCTGCTGCTGCTGCTGCATCTGCTGTTGATGCTGTTGCTGCTGCTGCTGCTGGTGCTGCTGCAGCACGGAGGCGGCAGCGGCTAAACTACTCGGCAGCAGGCCGGCAGCGGCCGTAGTGGCCGCCGTCGAATGGGTGTGGCTGCCCCAGACTACCAACTCACCGTATGCAGAACGCCCGGCGGCCCGTGTCTTGGCCAGGTTGGCTGGCAGCATCACTTCCTTGGGCTGCGCCTTCTTGCATTCGACCTGAAATTAAGGATAATAATTTAATAAAAATTTAATAAAATGTTAAAGAATGATCTACGAGGATTAAATAGCCATTCATATTCAGTTACATATTCAATTTTTTTTTTGTTGGTAGTTCTGGTTGTGATTGATTACCAACTCGGGACTATCAGAATACAGTGTATATATGTGGCCAAAAAAAAAAAACAAAAATAATTGGAAAAAGGACTGCGATTCAGACCGCTACGCTTCACTTACCATTTTGTTGTTTATCTCGTGGAAATGAATTTCGCAAACTTTGTCTACCACATCTTCGCTTTGAAATGTAACGAAGCCAAAACCTGCAAAGGAAAGAGTGGTCGGTGAAGAATTAGTCAGGGAATGGGCCCAGAGAAATAAAGAATGGGGAGTGAATGAGGGGCCAGTGGGTCCTGTGAGTCAAAGGAGTGGGGCTGAAAAGTTTAAGGGCTGCAAAAATTGAACGAAATATGCTTTTGTGTGAGCGGAGCGGCTAAATAATTTACTCAAGTGTCGAGACCGAGACAGAGGCAGCTCTTAACCTCCAGGAGCCCAGACCTCCGCTCCCAACTCCCGAACGATTCGAGCCAGGATAGCTGTCCTCCGGCTGACCTCAATATGCATCCCTGCAGGGCCTCAAGTGGCGGCTGGGCGAGTAATTCAAACACTGGCCGCTCCGAGTTTACATAATAAACTTTGGCCAGCGGACACAGCTCAGATGCCTAGCTTCTGAGCTGGAAAGGCCGGCCCCTCCCCCCCTATTCACTACGTCCCTGAACTGTCCCAGTGCCCCCCTCCTGCCCCATCCTTTCAGCCGCCTTGGGATCGGCCATAATAACTTTGTCCTAATGGCTGGCCAGTTCGCTCTCGGTGCAGCTATTTTTGATATCTTCAATTTTGGGAGCCGACGAGGAACTTAAATTCCAGGAATGTCAAGTCATTCGGGGTTTTTACTGCCCGGAATTGGTCCAGGATTTATTATGGCTTAATTAAATTTCTTCCATTTGCTGGCAGTGCAGTTTTTGGTCAAAAGAAACTTCAAGTATCCTTTTATGTGAAATGTTTGCTTTTAAAGTTTCTGTTAGAAATGGCTCGGATTAAATTTGTCTCTGATTTTTGTTACCTAGAATTTCTCATAGCAGAGTCCTTGAATTCCTGATATTTTATTGAATAAGTCTCGAGTCTTATCTCAACTTAATTACATTAATTTCTTATTCCACAAACAATCCAAGTTACTCATTTTGGCCAAAACTTTTCATCCGATTGGATTTTCTAAAATTCTCTTTTCCCAGAGCTCCCAGAGCACCGACCCACCGTCCCACCGTCCCAATTTTCGCCACTTTGGCCTTATCGGGGCTTTTCAATTAGCGCAATTGTCTGAGATTTCACTTGGCCGAAAAGAAGGGCTACCTCCGCCCCCGCTACACCACTTTCTGTGTCTCGCTCTGTGCAATTAGCAAGGCCAAGTGCAGACACCTGATGCCCTAAACACCCGATCCACCCGCACACCCGCATCTGTGTGTGTGTGTGTGTGTGTGCCATGCGGGCGAAAGGGGCGTGGCCGAGCTGGGCGTAACTGACAAATTAGTTGAAACAAGTAACAGTAAACACGCAGGCTTATTAGCGACATGTGCCGTGGAGAAGCAGAAGCTCCTTGCAGAGTCCTTTTCCTTGAGACCACCCACACTTCCCGGAGTGTGTTTGTATTTGCTTTAATTATATAAAATTAGCGCACGTTGCAAGTAGCACGTAAAGCTAACTGGCTAGTTGGCAGTAGTAGCCAAGTGTTTCTAGTGTTCTAGTGTTTTCATTTCGTTGTTGCAACTTGCAATATCTGTTGGTAGTCTTTGCCACTTTTGGGGCCACTCATAAATCAGCCGTGGAACAAATGAAGCCGGCAATTTCCCCCAAGTCTCCTCTATCCCCAGTCCTCCTCGGCTCAGATGCTCCTCCACATGTAACTCAATCAAAAATGTATCTGCTGGATACAAATGCGCCCGGGCAGCATGAGGAATGACTACAGACCGGTTGCCCAGTTAATTCGCTGCCTGATTCCAAAACCTGCTACTAGCTGGAGAGCTGGTGAGCTGGTGAGCTGGCAAGCCTGAAGAGCCGCAATTTTTGAGCCCGGTTGCCATTTTTACCTGTCGAAAATTTCCCGCAGGACGGTTGCTGGAGCGATAGGAGCTGACGATGGTCTTGGCAACTGCAAAAATTGCACACTCATGCATGTTATTGCCAAGAAGCGGACACAGATATATGTTTTTTTTCGTCGGCGGAGGGAGGCGAGAGGGGTTGGCCAGGACTAAGAGGAGTAAGAGTGGCACGGAGCACCGTGGCACGGCGCGATAGAGGAGCCTAGAGCCAGCTGCTGTTATGACTGCGCTGCGCCGGCTTGCCAAAAAGAAAAATTACAAAATTTTCAATTTTAATATTAGTGGCGGATGGCGGCTGGCGACGGCAACTGCCAAGCCCGGACCCAGACCCCGGACTCCACCTACTACTACTGGTGGCTGCTTAGGCGCACGTTGGGCATGTCCTTGGCTTGCCAAATGAAATTCATAGCATAGTTTTGGGCGCTGCCGAGGCTGCTCTGAACTCTATATTTGTGCAGGCGAGATTGCCTAAACGGGAATGGCTTTAAAAAGTGGCCTTTTAAAGTTTTCTAAATATGAAATGTATATTTTTATTTAATAATTTCTATAAAGAATTTTTAGTTTAATTCCATAACCTTTTCTAATAATTCTGCATCTCCCTTATTTATTCTCATATTACTTGTGTTTTAATTGCCACAATCTCTTAATCTGAGGATTTTATTTAAATAATCTTTAAAATAGTTTCTGGCAAGAAATATTGTACAAAATATTTGAAAATCCTTTTAGGCCATTCCGACTGTAATTGCAATAACCTGCATTGTTGTCGTCGTAGTTGCTATTGGCTGCCTATATTGTTTTATGGCATATTCATATATCGTATCCTGTATAGTTTTTTCCTCCCTCCGCCTTCTATTTTTTTTTGTTTTTTCTGCCCATATCCCGAAGCCTGTTCTGGGCCAACTGCCACTGCTGTTTGTTAGCTGGGGGAACTGGCGCTGCAATTTTCAGTGACCAGGCTTATACTCTGGCTACGTCTGTCCGTTTCCCTGTCTGCCTGACTGTTTGTCTGTCGGCCTGGCTCTCTATACATACCTACATACATATGTGTCGCTGTGCTGCACACATGATTTATGAATGAGTAACAAACTTGCTGCCGTGTAGCAACCGAGCAGCCAACAACGTCTTTTCCACTTTTCTTTCACTATTTTTTTTTTTTGTTTTTCCGTTGGTCCTTCTTTATTATAGTTGGTGTATGTGTACGTGGCAATTGCCACACACACACACACCTATATATATACATATGTATATATATATAGAGAACGCTCTTGGATCGGATCGATAAAATGCAATTACAGGCATATCGCAAGTGCCAGTAGGCAACGTCGGACTCGACTTCTCATGGCAATAAGGTCGTACATCGTACATCCTAGTACATCGTCGGACTGTACAAAAAGTCGCCGTGGCCATCGTGTCCTCCATGTCCTCGTGGCAATGAAGGCTTCTGCTACAACTAATACCCTTTGATTAACGACACACATTTTCTATTGACCGACCGCCCCCTGCTTGCCGACCTGCCTGTGAAGTTGGGCAGTTGGCGGTTACCTACTTTGGGCCATCCAGCCAATAACCAACAATGCCTGCATATTTCATTCGGCGATCGATGCACGCAATTGTAATTGCAATTTGCAAAGCTGACATGTCCTGGCCGAAATGAATTGCTCAGTGAATGAGTCGTGTCACTGGCTAAACGCTCGTCCAATGCATTTTTAATTGGAAAATCGCAAAATCGGATCAGAGAGTCAGGCAAGTATTCTAAGCCGGAAATTCGTAGAAAACTTCTTTGGCTTATGATTGTGCCTTGACCGTAAATTGTTAATGGAATGGCTTGAAATGGGTTTCAGGACAACCAGTATTATTGCCATTAACATGAATAATAAATGGCCGAAACATTGAAAAGTTTATGAAACTTTCTGTCCATTGGAAAATATAGAAATCACAAACAATTGCTCCGAGGAATATTATTTTTTCGCAGCTCATTATTGTTTGTTTGCCAGCTCCCAGGGCCCTGGGCGGCTAAATCTTTGATGTGATGACTGGACGGCCTTCACATTATTTTTAAAATGCCTCATATTTGTTTTTATTGGCTGCTGCCTGCCTACCCGTTTTCAAGCCTTCGCTTTTATTTTTTATGTATGTATGACTGCATCATCATGCAGTTCCAGCATACTCCAGCGTCCAATTAAGCGAAATGTTCTCTGGGCCCTCGGCTCTATCTCTGCCCCTGTCCCAGCCCCGGCTCAGCCTCCACTTTATTTATTTTTTTTTCCCGCCATCGACGCCCACCATCATGCTGCGCTTATCTGCGATGCGGGGCCCAGAAGTATGCTACAATTTTTTATGGGCCGCGCACAAGCAAAAATCATGTTTTCTTATTCCCGAGTGCGTAATTTGAAGGGCGCAAAAGTTAACAATGTCCGGTGGTGTGAACCGGGCGGGAGGGGGCGGCAATGCGGTCCAGAGGGCGTGGCCATGGGCCAGGGGACGGAGGTGTATCTGCTCTTGCGGCGGTAGGACGATAGTGTGTCCAACCAACAACTATTGATGTGTGCTGCTGTTTGTAGTCCTGTGAACTAATTACTTTTGAGCACAGAGCACAAGATCCAGCAGGTGTGTGTGTGTGTGTGTGTTTGGTTTTGGCCTGGCACATCAATCTTAATGCGGTCTGTCTCAGGTTGTAGTCGGGGCTGGCTGGGCCAACAGGACCTGCACTCCGGCGAGACCAGGACATGTCAATGGGCGAGTGACGGCCCCCCGGCAGGACGCAATGCGAAATTTGGGGCGTCATTTAAAACTTTAATAAGCAAAATTGACAACGACAAGGCATCGCAGTGTGCGACTGGGACCCAAAAAGGACACAGGTACATGGTGAAAATTCCAAGGACTCTGTCTAGAATAGTCCTTTCAGGAAGGATACTTCTTATTTTGTGTCAAATACTGTGCCCAAAGTGAGAGTGTTTTTTCTATTAAGTAACTATTAAGGCTGATCCTCTTTACTTTACTGTTTGCCTTGTAAGAGCACTTCCCTGATCCCCGGACGAATTTTCTCGCAGTGCTGCGAAAGCCGGACATTCTGACAGTTGAAAAGCCGGACGGACAGGCCATCCGGACGGACAGACAGTTGGACAAACGCAATGGACGCAGTCGTGCGCTACAAGTTCGTGTAGCGGATGTACACTGGAGATTTAAGCCTTCTGCCGGCCAGCGCACCTCAACTGTTAGCCACCACCCACCCCCCCGGAATCCGCTAACCACCCGCTGCCAGAACGGGCAAGAGGATGGACCTTCTCTTATGGCCCTTATATCCGGTTGCATTGGCAGGTAATCTTTTCGGGTCCCTCGACATCCTGCTGCCCGGCCATTTTAATGCCACGACAACGTTTTAAAACTGTATTAGCCCACTGGCGATGGGCGATGGGCGGGAGTCCTTTGCTTATGAGCCCAAGCATCCTGCCATGCATGATACATTGGTATTGTGTGTGTCGTTATGGGTGTGTCTGTGTGTTGTGAATTGCTAAGCTCTCGCACTTCCGGCTCTGGCTCGTTAAAGACCGGAAACGGGCTAGCAAATGTTTTGTGGCATTATTGTGCACTACTAGGACTATGCCGCTAACGATAACGATAAGGATAACGATGGCGATTGCTTACCTCTGTGCCGATTGGTCTGCTTGTCGAACATCAACATGGCATCCTCGATCTGTAATTAATCGAATGGGAAAAATGGCGATTAAAAAATGAAACTAGTTTAAACTATTAAGTATATTTTTGTTGAAATTTGTTACTTAAAAATAGACTGGAAATTTCTCATTTCTCAACCCCATTTGCAGGACTTGGAGGAGTCCTTCGTTTGTTCTTTCTTTCAGTTCTTTGTTTCAGTTTCAGGGCATAAGCATTCGAAGTTTGGCCGTTCGGTGCGAGCAACTCAATTAATGGCCTGAATAAATGTTCGCAGCAGACAAAACTGCTGCTAATTGCAAAGTGAGTGCGCACAATGGCCCAGACACACACACATACATTTCAGCCATGGCTACAACCCAACTAACCAACCAGCCAACTAGCCAACCAACCAGCCAACCAACCAGCCAACTATCCAGCGAGAAAGGGCGGAAAACTTTTAGCCATTATGGCGCAAAAGAACTTATAATGATAGTTGACTGTCAAACCAGCGCACTAACTAACTAACTAACTGCTTTCCACTGACTTTCCACCGACTGGACTGGACTGGAGTGGAGTGGAGTGGAGTGGAGTGACTGGTTGGCTCATTATTGGAGCCGCTAACTGGACATGCAGGAATGATGAACTGACCCACTGACTGACTGAAGGACCGACTTGTCATTTGATATTTTTAATTGATGTGGCAAATGCAGTGAATGTGCTGCTAAATTGGCCATCCCAATCAGATTGGGGCTCAATTGCATTGGCCAGACACGAATTACACACCATCATGGCTACATGGCTACATGGCTATATGAGATACTCGGAAAATGAGGAATTTTTGAATGCACATATCATTAACATGGAATTTAATCATTTTGTGCCATTGCAATGCCATTAATTAAATGCTTTGGCTTTCTAATGCTTTGTATGAGTCTGGAATTCTTTCAACTTTAACGTTTAATATCAAAATTGGCGAAATGCTCATTTAATTTCATCAATTTGGAATTTTTGGTCCTTTGCCGGCTGTTTGGAATTGAATTGAAATTGCAATATTTCTGCCAATTATATGCACCTTTAATTAGCCATGTTAAATTGGCCAGAAATATCATGTGTTTGCCTCAATGCCCTTGACTAAATATTTAATAGGGACAGGGAAGTAGAATAATTTAATGAATCAACTTTAATGGTTAAATGTGTACATTAATCGCCGCTCGTCAAGTTGTCAATGATTTCAAGTTTATAGTCTGGCAGTGAGATACGGCTTGGCCTGGCACATGACATCCTTTCACTGTTTTTGCAATCCTTTTGGCTTTGTCTTAGCTTCCTGTCCTGGCTGGCTTGTCTGCCATTCAATATTATAATGTGACAACTTTGCCGCAGCCCGCTCCTTTGCAAGGAGTCTCCTCGGGACCTCCTTCGCTCGACTGCTAATTGCACATTTCTTGTCAAAGTTGGGCGATGTGGCCTTTAATGAGCTGCAAGCCCTCTGAGAAGCTGACCCCGCTCATCCCCCCCCCACCCCCCAGTTCAGTGCCCAATATCCTCTTGCCTGACTGCCTGCTTATGGGCCATTGATTAAACTTAATCAATGCGCTTAAGGCAACTCGCAACTCCTGTGCACTGTAATTAAAATGCAGCCGGGCCCTCATATAGCCACAGGAAAATGCTGCTACTTCAATACAGAGAAAAAAATATTAATAAAATCTAAGATATATAAGAAGATAAAAAAGGATTTGAAACAGGGAATGCATGTGGCTAGCCCCTAAGTAGCACTTATTTTTATAGTTTAACTTTATAGTTTATATAAATTATTCTTTATCCTTTGTTTTTTTAAGTCCTGCACCTTCGGTGGCTGTTGTTCGCGCCTCGCAATTCGCAGCTCTTCAAGTGCAGCCGCCGATGAAACCAACTACAACATTGTTTTTCAATTAACAATCAACAACAATGCCACAACACAATACGAACGAACGGCGAAGGTTACACGCGCCAAATGACACAAAAATTGCCGGCTCAGGTGCTGCCCGGATAAAGGGACGAATAAGGATGTGGGGTAATATGAGTAGGTGCGGCAAGAGAAGGATCTCCGAACCAGGCAGGGGGATGGTGGCTAGCAGTACAATTGCAATTGTTGTTGTTAATTAAGCGGGCAAAACAGGGCGAAAACGAACATTGGCCTGCCAGCCTCGACCAGGTTCCGATTGCGGCCTGTTGTTAATGTCCGCCCATCGATGGCCACGCCCCAATCGCCGCCTCTTCCCCCCTCCAACTGTATAGCTGTCATAATTACACTGCCCCTGGATCGGCCCCGGTTGTTGGCTCATTATGCCGCCCATTGCCATACCTCGTTGGGCTGCCACCGCAAACTTTAATTCTATTAGCAAACGTTAAATGTACACCACAAATCGTGGGTGTTCTGGACTGGAGGGGGGTTTCTACACTGGAAAAAAAGGAGATCTCTAAGGTGTACTTGAATGTATTGAAAATCCTGAGGAAGCCCACTAGCAGACCACTTAAGGCTTACTTTTCCTATTCCTATTATCTCTTTCTAATTATCTCTTCTTGGAATTATTGGAATTTTACAGTGCAATTGTGTATATATGTCTGTGCTGACACTAACAAGCAGGCGCGGGTAATTTTATTTAAATCTGAATTCATTAATTCGTCATAATCCCCAATCATTGCGCCGCCTGCCAGCGCGAAGAACTTCAAAAAGCCATCAACGACAGACGTTGATGCTGGCTGGCTGGGTGGCTGGGTGGCTGGGTTGGTCTGCCTGGCACCCCCACTTCCTTCCATCCTTCCTCCAAATATATCTCCTTCCATGGAGAAACCTCTGCCCGGCAAAAAGCCCGGCCATTCATTTGGCTCATTTTGTGTACAAAAATGCTGCGCTCAGTGGAAATGGCGACGCTTCATTATCGTAATCGTTATATAAAACAGCGGGCAGACTACAGACTATAGACTACAATGTCAGACATCTGTATGTATATTTGTATATATGTATATTTCTGCTGTATTTTGTATTTATATGTGTGTGTATGTGTATTTTATGCGTTTTGTGGCACATTATGTGCTTACAGTGGGGTCCTAGACGAGGCAACTGCCGCTGACATTAATGAATGTGGCCGACAAAGAGTGCTGCGGGTGATTTTTATTTGATTCCCCACCACTCGACGCCCTCAAAAGGAAAACTAGGCGATGACCAGCAGAAAGTAAAATAAAAATAAAACAAAAATTGAATAAAAATAAAACTAAACAAAAGGAAAAGTGAAACTGACTCGCAGAGCTTTCCTGAAACTTGCTTTATAATTTAAAACTGAAATACTTGTGGAGAGTGTTTGAATTTAATTAAAACATAACAGCTTAGTGTGTGCTTTTTATTAAAATGTAATTGATTAAATTATCCAATAAACTTTAATTGTTTAATCAAAATAGTTGTGTTGCCTTAAACAATCATGTTTGTTAGCCACCTAATGGAATGCTTGATTTTGTCAAATTTTTTGCACTTTTTACAGGGACTTGTGGATGTGTATTTGTGCAAATAGTTGGATGAATCTCTGCCTGGCCACTCGTTAAATCGTCGACAATCCTCGTCCTGCTTACCCAGGATTTTTCATCATCACCATCCTCCAACCCACCAACGGCCCCAAACGGTTTATCCACGCCTTTGGTTTTGTTTCAAAGTCCCCGAAGTTCTAACTGGATAATTTGCAGTAATTCATCTTGCTGGCGGTTTTCTCAATTCTCTGCCCTGACTTTTTTTTTTTTTCCTTGGATTTCCTTTTTCCTTTACCCAGGGACCTGACCCCCCGCCCCGCCCCCTGTTCGGATTCAGGGGCTTCCCGCTTTTGTATGCCTGCTTGATTGCGACAATTTATACGGCGTCAGGCTTGTCAGGATTTGGTTTTTGGTTGCTCCGCCATGACGTGGCTGGCTCTGTGGCTGCTTGTAAAATTGAAATGGAAAATGTAAGAAAAAAATAAAAAAAAGTGTAGCGAAAAATTCACGCTGCTGCTCTTCAAAAAATAGTGAGTCTGCACACACCCATACACAAACACATACTCCGGGGGGGATTTAAAGCTGGAACTGAATAGTCATACGTCTAATGATAGTCTGTTCGCAGCACTCGACTTGCGCCGGCACTTACTTATTTCTCGTTTTTTGGCCAGAAAGCGGACAAAAAAGCGGCAAAAAGTAAACTTTTGCTAGCTGGACGTGTGCGGCGCTTGTCTGGATGGATCCTTTGAGAGAGGGCGTGGATGGGTGGTTGGGTGGTTGGTGATGGTCGATGGTCGATGTGGTGGCCTGTTGTGGGTGGGACATCTTTCAAAAAACTTTCGCCAGGGCGACAGCAAAAAAACACCATCCACTTCTTATATACAATCTACCAAAAATACCATTTATATATATTGTGGGTATGTGTTTGTGTGTAAGGACATGACTGCGTGCGGTTGAAATATAGATAAACTTTTTTAAGCTCGTATTTATTACATATTTGGCTGTAAGTAGAATTTAAGTTGCTTTTTGCTATCGCACACGCTGCGTATGAGTAATGTGCCCCCGCCCCATATCCCCCATAGCCCCCATTTCCCCCCCCTAAGAACGAAAGCAAATCAATTCCTTAGCTCATTCATATTACGTATACGTAACGTAGCCGTGCATTCGGTCGAGTTCTGTTTGTGGTAAATTTTGCAATCAAAAACGCATCAATCGAATCCTGCCATAGTCAGAGACAAAGAGTAAAGGATAATCGAGGACAGCGGCCAACAGACAGAGAGAGAGAGAGACAAAGTGGCACATTAATGAGGCATACTCGTGCGGTAGGAGGCACAGGATATATATTTCAATTAAAAAAGGATTCCATTTATAATCCGCAACTTGATTTGTTATGCCAAAGCAGCAGCAGCGGCAGCAGCAAAGCAAAACCAAAACCATAACCCGACATTAGCTGCACGACTGAATGAAACGCAAGTATGAATATTAAATTGTTGTGTAGAGAGTTGTGAAATCTGGTGGAATTCAAGGGGAATTCCGGGGTACTATGCCGAGAATCCCAAAAAAACGATACAGCTGGGGAAAGCGGAGGAATACGGAATACGGAATATGGAATAATGAAAAACGATTTTGCATAGTTTGAAACTACGGGCTTAGTAGATCAACTATTAATGGAAAAAGAAAACACCAAAATCTGATGGCACGCACTCTGACATCAGGGGTCAGGGGTTGCCACACACACACACACACAAACACCCTCACACACACACACACAAACACCCCCACACACAAAAGGACACCTCACCCTGGGTGAGCCCAAAAGGTCACAAAAGAGTTAATATTTACATAAGCTTCCTTTGTCACTTTTGGGGGGCTTTTTAATTTGATTGGCTCTTGGCTTGAAATCTAATATTCTTCAGATCATTACATCACACAGCTGGATGTGGATGCCAGGACCCATGGACGGATGGCCATGGATGGCCAGTAGCCAGTAGCCAGTAGCCACTGACCAGTGAGTGTTCTAAGCATTTTCAAATTAGTTTTTGCCTGGCGATTATCCCACTTATCAATTTGCCGGACAAGCAAAGTTTGCTTTGCCATGCCGAAAGATAAACTTGCACATTTTAAGCGTCAATCTCCATTATAACCCACCTAATGAAAGCAGTATCCTGGCTCCCATTCCCACTCTCCACATCCCATTATCCATTTTTCTCCATTTTTTGGCCACAGCTTGTCATCACTTTTAATAAGCTGGCCGCAAAAACTTTGTCAGTTTTTTGCTGTCTCTGTGTGTCGTTTGGAGATTTCTTGAGCTTTTTGGTGAGCTACTAAAATTTAATTAATATCGATTTCGGATTTGAAAAGGTTTTTGGTCGACCCCAGTAGTAGGACCCAGTAGGACACATACATGCATATAATATAATATAATCGGTGGCAGGCACATTTTGCGGCAGGCCAAACAACTTGAGCGGGTTAAACACAAAAAAAGCTGCCACAAAAAGCGGATAAGATGAGTCGTGGGTTAAAGGCTGGCAGGGTCCTGTGGCAGGGTCCTGGTTCCTGGGCGCAGGGCCCTGCTGAATTGGGGCCACTCCACTCCGCTTCGGTTATACAAAGATGTTACAGCTTAGGCAAGAACTTGCAACGGCAGCGCCACTGAAAAACTTTTAATCTTTGCGAGCATAAGTAAGATATATATGTATACTGCTCTCCTCTCCTATCCCTATATAGTATATATATATATATGTGTGTGTACGTACGTATGTATGTATTATATAGCACATGTATGTTTATATATCCGAGCATGTGATTCAAAGAATGGAAGCAGCTGCTCAATATTTTTACAGAGACTTGCGAGTGGGATTGAGATTTCTAATGGGATTGGTTTTCTGTTTGAAGGAGCAGTTCGTCCTTCCACTAGCCGCCCTCTCGCCCGCCACGCCACTCCACATCCTGTTCTATGCATCCACCTCTCCCATTCTCCCATTCTGGCAGTTAAAGTTCCTCGTCGGCCATATAAAACAACTTGCAGAACAATTTTCGTTAATTAAAATATTTTCAATGTGTAGTTATATGCTCTGGGTCTTGGTTTTGGCCTCCTGCTCCCAGTTACCAGCTCCCAGTTCCCAGCTCCCTGCGACCTGCTCCTCGCTGCTCCGGCAGGTCCTGCTCCTCCTTTTCCCTGTTCCACTGTTTTGCCTGCTTTGGCTCCTTGGGCTCCTGGCTGGCCCTGGGTCGCCGTCACTGCTGCTAAGGATGCTCGAATTACAAAGCAAATTATAATTTCATGAAAGTTAAACGAGCAACTCTCCGCTACTGCTGCTTCTGCTACACGGAAAATATTTATTTAAAATTCTTTGCTTTTTTTTCTGTTTTTTTTTTTTAGAAATATTTATCAAACAATATTCGAAATTCAAATGCCCTCTGGGGGGGCCCCTTATGCATTCATAATTTGATTGTTCCAGTTGTTTGTTTAGAATTTAAATATTTAAAAGTTTTATTTACAGTTGATTTGATGCTTTAGGCCTTTGGTTACACATTGGAAACGGGTGGGTGATTTCTCTGTGTGTATTTGGCTGGTGAACCTGCTACTTGTGGGGGTCACTGAGCCCGTGGAGGAGCGGGGACCGGAAAAGCGGCAGAAGGAAGTAAGCGGCAGCGTGGGCGTTTTCCGACTGCGCACTTGAGTGCAAAGGTGACCTGGCCCGAGATTGGGAATTAAACATGCTGCCTGGGAACGTGCAATGCAAAATATATACGTATATATGAATAAAAAAATGAATTGGGCAGGCAACGAATTCGGTGGCCAACGAGGAGCAGATGGCGGCAACTGGGGAAGATTCTGGAGCTCCAGCGGAAGCAATGGCCCCCAAAACTCGGCGCAAGAACCAAGACCGGCAGGAGCGGCAATAATAAAAAGTGAGTTTTTTTTTTTCTCGGTGCAAGTGCGAATTTATGTCTTCAATTATTCAACGCCTCATTTGTATGTCCCGCTTCCTCTTTGCCATCCTCTCGGTGTGGGAGAGACTAAAATGGCAGCATGCATTTCCGTTTCCGGTGGCATTGCATATGGCTGCACATGTGCGAGGAGACATCCTTGCATCCTTTTTTTTTCGGCATTCTCCTTCCGTTGCGACTCCGGTTCTGGCTCTGGCTATGGCGTTCGGGCCCAATTGAAATTTCAACTGGCGCAAAAGTAATTCAATTCAACACCAGCCTGCCCCCGAGACACTGGACCATGGAGTATGGCGCATGGAGCACGAGAAGGCGAGTCCTGCATGTCCTTACATAACTTGTGGGATTTCGGTTCGGTGGGCTTCCTTCGACGTACGACGAAGGGTGTTTTGTTCTCCACTTTTGGGGGCTCGACGACAACGGCAAGAACAAAGCATTTAAGAAGTTATTGTCATAAATGTTTGAGTTTGTTTGTTGTTGGAAGCACCAAGGATTCTCCTTCCCACCAATTCCCATCCCCACTGTCAGGATCCACCTTCTGACTCTTCTGACTTGGAGGGAGAACGAAAGACACAACTTTTATTTAGCCATGTTGAATGCCACCGCCGCCAATTTGCAATTCTAATGTAATTTTTTCGCGAATCATAAGTTAGAGGAGGATTTCTGGTTCTGGTGTGGGGATTTACTTGAAATTTCTCTGTCTCGGCCTTCTGAGCTCTGACCAATTGTAAAGTTGCCCTAGAAAAAAAAAATATATATATATTTCGAAAGCCTACCCGAGAGGGCAGATAGGGTGGCCGGGAAATATCCTCGTTAGTTACGCGGCACAAATCGATCAGAGGACAAACAATAACGAAGAACCAGGAAAATATGTTAATTTCAATTCATGTTTATTGCGGGACGATGACGAAGAAAATTAATACAAAATCGGAGGCCCGAAATTTGTTGTTGCGATTAAACGAAGTTGGAATGCCCTTTTCGAAGCAAAGCCATTAATATAAAGTCGGAAAGCGAACTTCTCGGGAATCAATTGAATCCGCCCACAGAATAGAGAGTCGGCAGGGACCTAGAGCAGGACTTGAAGCTCTGCCATAATTACCAGCTTATAAGGAGGGAAAAAAGGGATTGCAAGGATCTAAAAGGCAGCGAGCAGGAAGGACAAATAAATACAAACTCAAACAATGGCAGCGCATTTACATTTGCATTATTTAGCATTTAAGCGTCACGCGTTGCGTAAACAAATTGTGCAAACAACAACAAAGAAGCAACACAAGCGCGTAATTCATTAAACAATTTCTTTTTTTACTTTGTTTTTTTTTCTACTTTCCATGGGTTTTGAATCAAGGGTTTGGCTTGGATTTTGTGGGTCGTTAGTGATTGGATGGCTGGATGGTTGGGGGCTCTGGTTTATTGGGCTTAGCTCTGAAGTGGAGCTGCAACTGAGACCGAGGATTTAGTTGGTCAGTTTTTAAAGCCACCACACACACACACATACTCATATACCCTCAGACATGCAGTGCACTCGAAGGACTCGTGTATATCGTTTTATACACACCAATGCACTTATTGGTTTACTTGTTTACATGGCAAGCTGCTCGTTTTCACACTCTTTCTTATTTGCTTTAACATTTTCGCATGCATATGCAAGCAGCCAGGACGATATGGTGGACGAAGGACATAGCCCAAGAGTGAGGCACTACGTTGTCGTTGTCGTTGTCCTGCGGTGGCATTTTATACCGAATATACGAATATATCTATATATCTGGCCATGTGAGTGAGTCGGTGTATGGGTGTGAGGTGTGGGTGGATGCTTTAAGTGCGCTTGTATGCGTTGCAGTTGTTTGCAATGTTTTTACATCGAATGTTGATTGTACAAAACCACTGAACAAGAAAAATTAATTATACAAAAACGTCACCGCCAAACAGCTACCGAAACTGTTGACCCAACACGATGGGGTGACCAGTTGGTGGGCGGGTGGTGGGGGAAGGTGTGCCAAGGCGAATTACACGCCAAGAAAATATTTATTTAGTTTTCGGTTTTCAACTAAAGTTTATTGTGTGAAATATATTCCTTTAAACTGTGTACTTTTTTACACTGTAATCAAATTTTGTTTTGATGAAATTTTCGTTTTGCGGCTGAAGATAAAACGAATTTATGCCTAACCGAGGGACAGCCAGACACGGACATGGTCCACACCCATATATTTCATTACATTTATTTATTATTTAACGTATTTCGCATTAGGCAGTAGCAGTAGGAGTAGGAGTAGCTATAGCAGTAGTAGGATCATACGAGTCCTGGCCATTGGCCATTGTCCTGCCCAACCGCAGAGTTTGGAACGAGTGTAATAAATCAGACCCAACTGCGCCAGTCCCACTACCGACGGCGAAAGAATTTCAAATTGCAGCTGCTGCCGCTTTTCGGGGGAGAATCAATTTATGCAAACGCGCCTCACAATCAAATAATCCCAACGAATCGCTCGGAACAGCTTTTAAGAAAATGCAAAATCCAACAAAACAGAAGCATACTTTTAAGCGCTCGCCTAATGTGAGGCGAAGGTTGTGTGGGCGGCGTGGGTGGTGGGCGGTGGGTGGTGGATGGTTCGTTTGGTGGTTTTGGGGCATTGGCAAGTCGAAGACGTCGAATGCCGCGGGCTTTGTACGTGTTCAAGTGTGAAGCTGGCAGTGCCACGCCCCCTCTGGGCGCTCCCAAATCGACGCTTACACTGATATTATGTACGAGGCGGGCATTTTTTTTTTTGCTTGCGTTATTTTTGTTTAGCGCACGGAAACTGCGTTTTTTGCATTTTTTCTATGGCATTGCATTTAGATGTTGGCTCGTGCATGTGTGTGTGTGTGTCTGTGTAAGCTTTTGTTGCGATGCATTGCAATTGCTTTCTCCCCGCCCCCTGCGTCCCCGCCCACTCTACTTTCTCCCGCAATTTTCCTTTATCCTTCTTTGTGTGTGAATCAAGCAAGTTTTTATTTCGAGCAGCCAGCGGAAGTGTGGTCCTTGTTGTTGCTCAGCTAAGAAGCAGATTCTGGACTTAAAGGATGTGCGAGGGTGGGTAGCAAAAAAAAAAAAAATGAAAATAAAGAAAGAAATGCCACAATCCCCGCTGCAGTAGCAGTTGCAGTTGCAGTTGGCTTCTGCTGTTGCAACATTGTGGCACATCGCAAACTGATGACAACGACAATAACTGTAATGAAACTGAGATAAGCTCTCTGGCCAGGACACCGCCCGAGGACTCCCTTCGGGCCGAAGTAAGGACACTACCGACTCTCTACTCTGACACAAGCAAATCGCTGGGTCATTTGTTGTGCCATTGTTGGTCGACGAAGCAAATTGTTGGAAATTGAGTTTTATGCCAGCAGACCAGAGGCGATTATCGCGGTCACGGATTAGGGACTTGGCGGAGTGCAAAAGAGCATTATAAATAGGGTTTCTGCCTGGAGACCTGGCACTGAGAAAAACAATTCCATACAGTGTGCACCCCATTCCCCCCCCCACACGTATCGGTTAATTATTTCTTTCTCAAAAATAAATCTAAGCCGTCACACTTTTCACACACAGCCTAGACAATGATTGATAGACGATTTCCCCGGGAGACCCGGAAAAGCGAAAGCCCTTCCGAAAAGTGCCTAATTTAATATTTAAATTGGTTTCTCAAGATTCAGTCATGCAAATCGATTAAACTCCACTCCATGTTGGTTGCCCAGGCCCCCGGCTCTGTCAAGCCCGCTTGCCTCCAGATTTTTTTTTCGTCCTTTCCGCTGTGAAATCTAACCTCTCCGCTAGCCACTGAATAATTAAAAAAAATTTGCCACTCACTTGGCCGGTGGGGGGGGCAAAAAAAATCCCAAAAATCTGGAGGGGGAGGGGGGGCATGCCACTGGTTACCCTGGGAGCACAAACAGTGTGACAGCCTCAACCGCTACCGTTCTCCCCGGGCTACCTCCCGCTCCCCCAGCGTCATCGCTGCTGTCAGTTTCAACTACGCTTTCGTTTTTGGAGAGCTCCCCCCTCCTCCCACCATCATGGTGTAACTCCACCCCTGCTAACAATCCCCCCGGCCCACCCCCACTCACAGAGAAACGCACAGAATGTTGATGTTGACATTGCGCCTGGCCTGGTAGAGCCGAAAAATATATATTCTTCATTCAGTTTTCCGCTATATATGGGAGTATTTTTTTCTTGGGCTGTCAAGGCGGCCGAAAACAAGAGCCAGAGATCCACGAAGAGCCCCCCCTGCCAATGCTTCCCAATGCTACGCCCCTGTTTGGCGAGTGATTTATTTGACTGACACTTTTTTCTGCGTTGATTGCATCGTAATCCCAACATAATGAGTACTGCTATATTTCATGGCCATTTCTCGTTTGGAGCGACCCAAATGAAGTAGACAATTTTTCAAAAACAAAGACGCCTGCCCGGGCGGGGTGTCTTGGCGGAAAGGTCCTTGCAGAAGGACTTGTGCGTTCCATTGTGCATGTGGCACACGTAGGCGGCCACTTGAGAGTGGCCCGGAGTCCGGTGGCGCGGACAAAACGCTCCTCAAATTCTCATCATTTGTAAGCGTCATCAGCAGTGGCAGGCATTTACTATCAGGAGCGGGAAGAGCGGACCAAGTTGGTCAAAAAATAAAAAAAAAATATAATAAAAAACCTACCAGTAGCCCATTTGGAACTGAAAAGAAATGTAATAGGCCCTGACATAAGTGTAGTGAAATTTTCTGTTAATTTCAAAATTTTCAATTTTTAAAGTAAAATTTAAAGTTTTTCAATTTTTTTTTTTATTATGGTAGGGCAACAAGGATTTCGTGCCGCGATTATTGTGCCACCCGGATGTGGCAAGGACATGATATTCCAGCGGATTGTTAGCAAATACGAAACTCCCGTCATATCGACCGGGAAGCTACTGAGACAACACATTCGGGAACGAACCCTGTTGGGAATGCGGGCCGATCGCTATTTACGCCGAGGGAAATGTATTCCCGATTACCTATTCACCCAGATGTTGAGAAAGCCGCTGGAAAGGCTCGGAAGTCAGGGCCTGATCCTTGACGGCTATCCCCGGACAGTCGGCCAGGCAAAGGAGCTGGAAAAAAAAGTGGCGCTAGACTTTGTTCTGCTGCTCGAGGTACCGGCGGCCAGTATCCTGGCGGAACTGAAGAAACGCCATATGGCAAAACAAGGGGGCACCCTGACTTACAGCCGGGCCCAAAGGTCTGGGATCGCGTTGACTCCATCTGAACTTCAAGTCCGTGCCGAGGCAGCTAGGATGTCGGCGCGCCAGGCTGATTTTGGGGTTCAAATGGAGCCCGTGATCCGGCACTTTGCCCAGCAGAAATTGATCCACCATGTCCCAGTGCCCAGCCTGAACTTTTTGTGGCACCAGGTGGAGCGGCATCTGAATCTTCTGTGGCCAAAGACTAAATCGGTGGACAGGCTGCGGCGTCATTGGTACTTCGGTCTCTGCAATTCAGCTGCTGCGTGATATCTTGTTTTTAAATTTAAAAATATGTGTGATTCTTAGATTCTTAAAGTGATTCACCTGCCCTGGGGGTTTGGGGGAGCTATTTTTGGCGAGGCTGCTTTGCCCTCCTGACGGACACTCCTGTCCTTCGGGGGTAGGGCGCTCCACGGCGCATTGTGCGGGCCAAGCCGAGTGGACTTATTGTTGTCAGCGTTTCGGTAGTTGAATTTCAGAGATTTCTCCGTTTTGTTTGCAAAACTTTATGAGAGATAAGAGCCGTAGAATAGGAGATTTTTCTATGCATAATGCGGCAGACGGCAGTTGGCAGTCGGCAGTCGGCAGTCGCACCAGAAACGGTAGCTAATTTCTCTTTGTCTCCTGTACAGTATACCCTCCATATTCCATCCTCCGCACCATTTCAGCCTCCTCCCGCCCAAAAAAAAAAAAAGAAACTTTTTCATTTACCCCTGGACCTTCGGCGGGATTTTTGCGCCCCTGGATCTGTGTGGCGCATCTGTGTGCGGCGGCAATAAAAACTTTTATTGTTGTCACACGTAGCAGAGTGTAGTAACACAGTGGCAGCCAGAAGTCCCCGCTCCAGCTCCGTTCTCCATTCTTTGCTGTTTTCAATCTCCAGCTCCTGGAAATATATTTGCTGTTATTGTGTAACCTGCGTACACACTTCCGTTTCTGGTTCCTCCCTTCCCAGCTATTTTTCCTTTTCCTGTATTTTCTTCTTTTTTTTGTATATTTCGGGGCCAGCCAAATTGAATAAAATGGCCTCAGTTAATGGTTGTCGGGGCTGATTCAGTTAGCGCATAAAATGAGCAGAGCTCTATCCACCATCTTCTGCCCTGCCCTGCCCTGTCCTGTCCTGTGTGTCCTATGTCCTGGGTGTATATATTTTTTGGTCACAAATGTGGCTCGGCCTAAATCTCGGTTTTACGAGCGCATTCCTTTGTTTCGTCCTCTGCTGCTACTGCCTCTGCTGATGTCCTTCGCCTTGGCCCATTGTTTTGTTTATTATTTGTTTTATTTTTACATACTTTTGTGAGCCCGTCAGTCTTTAGTCGGCCCATTATGGCAGCTGGCAGTCGGCAGCCAAACAACCATGTGAAAATCAATGCTAATATATTAAACATGATTGTTCCCTCCCCACCCCACCCCGGTATGTGCAATATATGTGAGCATTTTGTGATGGCCTGACAGTATAGTATAGGGGCTTTTGTATCTACAATATCACAAATTGCAGCCAACGCATGAATAAATAGATTTTTAAATTTCCAATGATGAAATACCATGAGAAAAAAAAAAATAATGTAAACGACTAAAGACAACAGCCGAAAAATTGCAAAAGAACAAAGTCAGACAGCGAGCGAGCGAGTCCTGCATTTAAATGAAGGACTGCGAAATGCAGACAGTTGGACATGCAAATGCCACTGACGAGGTGCAGCATCCGCCCCCCAATCCTCATCCTCCTGCCTCCCAACAAAAAAAAAATGGGATGCCAAGTGGGCGTTTGAATCCTGGCTCCTGTTTCTGTTCAGTTTCTGTTTCTGTTGGAATGACGAAATGCCCGTCGACCGTTCGCTTGCTCGCTGACTGGTTGTTGGAGTGTTTAAAACGGCTATTGTGCAGCTTGTGGTTGCTTTGCAAATTGAATAAAAGTTCATTCGAGTGTAAGGGAACCGATAGCACACACACACACACCCGTACCCTCAAACACACACACATACACATTGGAAAACCCTCGTTGGAAAATTCTCGTAAAAAATATATAAAAAAAATCCAAAAAAAAAAAGGAAAAGATACTGCGAACGAACCAACGAACATTGAATGAATGTGAATGTAATCGTTTTGCAAATGAAAATTGATTTTTGAATTGTGGGTGGCCTCTGCTACGGCAGGACCTCCTAGCCCTCTGCAGGACCTCACCAGCTTCCGGAGCTCTATCACTCCGGCAAGCAACTAAATGAAATCAGCAACTGGACACGGCAACAAATGGCACGGGCCATGACCAAAAAAAATTGCAACACTCACTGCCCATGAAAAATACACTGGCAAGGATGCGCAATTTGGTTTTTAATTTCAATGCCGAATTGAAATATAAATTTAAATCTCGCAATCGCATAACGTGGAAACAACGTTGAGATAAAAAAACAAAAAAATGTACAACAGGATTAAAAAAAAAGAAAGCAGAAAAGACGCAAACAAATAGCGAGCAGATAAAGAAACTAAAAAATTGCCATTAATAATGCAAGGCTTAAATATTTGAATGCTTCGCAGCCTCGATTGTGATGGTGATAGTGGTCCTGGCAGTCAGCTCTAATTGTGCAATGGTGTTGGTGAGTTCTCCACCATCCAGAGTGTAACTGTGTGTGTGTGTGAGTGTTTGGAGGAGGAGCGAACGCACAAAAGTGTGCTATACATTTTTCATGCGACCATAACAAAAGCAAAAACATACGGAAAATGCTCTTGCCAGTTGCTCGACGTTCGTCGCCTTTCTTTCCATGCCACATCGAGGAGCGTTCTCCTCCAAAGATGCCACCGACAAAGACGGCATGCATAGGGAGCGAAAGAGATGGGCCAGCGGCGGATAGACGGGCAACAAAGTGGATTTGAATTATTCAAAAAATGCGATTGTTATTTGCAAAATGTGCACTGAATTGAGACGCGCCCAGACAAGCGTCGACTGGTTACCAGCTACCAGCTACTGCGATTTACGTTGGCGAAATAATGTTGTATTTATGAGCGAGAATAGTTGGCTAAAGAGTTTTATGGCAGCACAATTGATGCTGCAAAACGATGGAAACTTTAAGTGAACGTTTGAGGTTGCCGCTTGGCGGATGCTCCAGCTCCTGCTCCCCCGCCTTCGGCCTCCTGCCGTTGCTGGTTTTTAGAAAAAAGCTGGAATATGAAATATTTACTCACCGAAAGTGCCAGCAAAATGTATATTTCTTTTATTTTTTCTTTTTTGTTTTGTTTTTTTTTTTTTTGTATTTTGTTGCCAAAGTATAAGTTGGCAAAAGCCTCGTAGCACGTCAGCAGCTATGCTTTTGTATGTATTTATCTTTTTTGGGGAAAAGTTCTATTAAAGTAATATAATATTCGGCATATTGCTTGAAAAAAGTTTTTGGCCAAAAAGAAACTAAGGCCTGTGGGTGCAAAATACATAATAATTATAATTAAAGTTTCTCCTATTTATTCTTAATAAAATTCTTAAGCATATGGCTTTAGATAGCTCTCAAAATGCATTTCTGCTTAGAAGCTTTAATATTCCGAGAGGCTGGCAACACATTTTTTGTATAATAAAAAGCAAGCTGTGGAGCCAGCTTTTAGCCATCCCCATAATTGACAGCTGCATCATTTTTCCTTGGCTCAGCAAACGCACTCATGCTGCAGCTATTTATCATCCGAAACTAAGGCGTTTGGCAAAGCCAAGCTGGAAACACCACCAACAGCTGCATCACCACCACCACCACCACCACTGCTCATCGCATTGCACCAGCGCCGGTGGTGACATTGCACTCTCCTGTCCGGCATAGTCATTATAAATGAAAGCGCAGCCAGCCATTCAATCCTTCCCCCGCTTTGGCTACTCTTCTGATCCTCTGATATAAAAAAGTGAAATAAAATAAGAAAAAAAATGGGGGGGGGGGGGGGGGGGGGAAATATAGAGGAAAAAACTCAAACCGAAAATGGTTTTAATCAGTTATTCATGAGCCGGGGCGACGTCAAACAAAAGCCGGTTGACATTGGAAGTCGACTGAGTGAAAAAGATGATTCCACTGATGGTGCGGAGGAGGAGTAGGAGGAGGAGGCTGCTGCTGCTGTTTTGATGAAAAAAACGCAGTATGCGAAAAAAAATTTATGAGCTGGAAAATAAAAAATGTGGGAAATAAGGGGGTGCAACATGAAAAAAAACAACTCCCGCCAACTGAAGCAGCAACATCAACAGCAACAACAATTAGCTGCAACTGTTGGCAGGAGGTGGGGTGAGGACAAAAAGGGTTTGTTTATTTTAGAGGAGGAGAGAGGAAAGGGGCAGTTGGTTGCTCCTCGGGGGGTGGCATCCCGAGATGACACGTCCTGCT
This sequence comes from Drosophila atripex, assembly GCA_035045925.1. Taxonomy (NCBI): domain Eukaryota; kingdom Metazoa; phylum Arthropoda; class Insecta; order Diptera; family Drosophilidae; genus Drosophila; species Drosophila atripex. The sequence goes on along the minus strand of JAWNOP010000012.1, from coordinate 16,702,096 downwards.
GTTTTCTTCATCCAACATGCCTGGTGTCTTGGCGTGTTGATGGAAGCACTCCAAACTAATGAGTATACACATATTGTATGCAAGTGTGGCGGCAGGGGCTTCCTTTTGTTGCACCAACTCGAAATGCACTTGGAGTGTGTAGAGAACTGAGGCAGACAGACTAGGTGGCAGGTGGCAGGTGGCAGTAGGTAGCAGGTAACATGTCTTGTCAAGAGAGCCGCTGTTGACGCTGATTTTGTTTTGTTGCCGGCAAAGAGCCTTCAAATTAGTTGGCACAAAACATAAATGCAAATGAATGCAGGCTTACGCCTTTCCAGTTTCCATCCAGCAGCCTCATTAATGCAGCGCCTGATTGGACTTTTTGTTTGCCGGATGGATGGGGCTGGGGGTGGGGGTGGCGGTGGCGGTGGGTGAATTGGGTTGGCAAGAGTGGGTGGTTGTAAAAAGCACCCATGCCACATTGCACTTAAGTAGCTTGGTTTTAAACAATTACATTGGACGCCTTTGCACATTATGCTCTATCTGCTCGGCTCTCACCTTTCCCTGACAACGCGTTCCTCCCTCCGCCTGAATTGCTCAGCTTTCTCTGCTTTCTCTGCTTTCTCTGCTCTCTCCCCTCGAATGCGAATGAATGTTGTCTGCTGATTGAAAATTCTTGTGCAAAAATGTCGACGTCGACGTTACGTTACGTTACGTGTTACGTTACTCGGTTGCTGTTACTCTGACATGCTGCTGCTCATTACATTAATTGCTTTGGCTTGTCTTTGCGACAGCCACAGACGAGGCCAGTTCGTACGGCACACGGTGCGTATGCGTATTATGCATGCAAGTGTGTGAGTGCAGCCTGGCTCGGTAGGTGGGTAAGTGTAAGTGTGTGTGTGTGTGTGTGTGTTGCAGTTGCAGTTTCAGAAACAGCAGCAGTCGCATTTCAATTTCAATTTTGCAATTTTGGCAGCTGCCAGGTGGCGCTGTCTCTCCAACTGTCTGCCTGGCTGGCTGGCACACTGGCTCTCATTCTGTCTCATTTCCACCCCAGATGGCCATCTCTTTCTCTGCCGGTCTGTCGGATTGTCGGTCGGTCGGACAGTTTTCCCATATCATGGCAGCCGGCAAGCTCCATTCCCCATTCCCCATTCCGAGGCTCAGGCCAATGCAAAAGCCTTTTTATCGCTTCTGCCCCTCATCAATTCACTGGCCAACAGATTTGCGCAGCTGTTCGCCCCATCTCTCTCTACCCGGCTAGTGCCGTCTCTGTCACATTGTGTGTGCCGACTTGTGCACCCGAAAATGTATGTCGCCTGTCAAATTACTTGAATCTCTGCTCCGCAGTTGCCTCCAACTCGATGCAGTTGGACCCACATTTGTGCGCTTGGTTTGTCGTGTCAGTCAAGCATAATATGATTATGTAGATGCTCACTCTCACACATACATACACACTGATGCCAACACTCACAACAAACAGGAACCGGAAACAGAGTGGAAGCGAGACAACCAACACACACACACACACACACACACACACACACACACATACCGAGATATCCCATATCGAGTCGAAATAAAAACTACGACTATCTATTGGATATTGGATACAGCGAGAGAAGCCCAAGAGCACTGCAGCGCTGTCAAATCGTATTTATTATTTTATGTTTTCATTTTGAAAATTGCCAGCTCTGTGATTACACTGACTAGAACTGAAAAGCTCTATCTGTCCATAATGTCTGACTGTCTATCCGGCTGTCTGTCTGGCCAACTAATCGACTGTTGTCGGAGAGCGTCAAGTGCCAGAGTTCTTTTGCTGGAAGGATCCACTGTGAAGGATACTTACTACCTTTTCCTCTAGTCATTTGCCTGACTATCCTGGGCGCCATTGTATTTGTGGCTGGCAAACATTCAAAGGGGAAAGCGAAAGATATTGGAGCAATGCTGGTGATGGAAGTGATGGAAGTCAGCCCAGTCTCGAATGTGGCAGCGTGTGTGTGGTGGGGTGTGTCTGTCTCAGAGTCCCCTAGCAATCAGGATTTGGAATGCAAATTTGTGAAATGGAATTGCATAAATATTAGAAATCAATATTGGTCTCAGCACCCTGCAATTCAGACAGTCGCCCAGCCATGGCTGACGAATTAAGGCGAGTCGATTAAAAGATAAGCGCACAAAGTGTCCTTAACTTGACTAAATGCCTTCAGTGTCAATTTGCTTAATGCCCCGGTGATGTGGCACGAGGATGGGGCCGGAGCACAATGTGCAAAGTTTTTCTCCCCTAATTCTCCCCTTTTGCTTTCTGCCACATGAACGTGTGTGCCCCTTGACCTCTTCCCCTTGCCCCTGGCCCTTCTGCCACTGGCCGACGATGATGAAAAACAGTTTGCAACTAATTAAGCTGCACGCACAATCTAACATGCAAGTTACCAACACCCAGCCGCCAGGAGGCAGCCATAATAATACTTGAGTACTTGAGTTTCCAAGGGCACAGTGCCTCAAAAAGCATGCTTTTTTAAGGGATTTTATTTTTATTTTAATATTGCAGAATATCTAGCAGAGTAGTCCCATTTCGCACAATTTCAATCAGTTTCGCCCCACTGTGCCACCCACCTGGCTTTCGGGTGTCGGACAAGGTAATATGCAATAAAAACGATACCCCAATGCTGCCACAAGCAGTGCGTTGCGTGGTGCGTTGCCACATTTGACCGCAGTTAACAAAAGCACCCACACAGCTACACCCACACACCAATACTATTAGGTACCAATACTGGGGGATACTAGTATGTCCTGACAGGACCCTGTAGCTGGGGCACAATAATAAGTGACGCATTTAATCTGATTTGCTTTATGACATGTTCATGACGAGAACAATTAAAATGTGCGGTTGGCTAGGCATCGGATGGGGCGGTCTATACTAAAACATAACGGGGAGAGGTGGTGGATGGGGGGGTGGGGGAGTGGGTGGCGCCACCGGGCGACGATGATGATGATGTTGGCCGGCGTAAAAAGCAAATTGTTTAATGTGCTGTGAATAAGTGACAAAACAGCTGAACCCGGGATAGGCCTCCGCCACTGGTTTCTGCTTCTGGTCATGGAACTTTATCGCCGACGCGTGTCGACATCGAGATGGGTAATGGAGGGCACTGAGAGAAATAAGAGGTGCTTTACTAATTAGTATTAGTAGTGAGAAAGTAGTAGGATGTCTTGCCAACAGTTGCCTAATATTATTATTTCAACTCTTAATTATTATTATTTTTTCCAGTGCCATCGTGGGCGGACGAAAACTGGGAGTGTGGGTGGAGTGCGTTTCCATCCCCAGGGGTGACTTTGTCTTATCGCACGTAAGGGTTTATCCCATTAGCTGCAGTTGACTGGACGGGGAGTTGGCAGTGCGGACCATATATCTGGTCTTGATTAGCCAGTGGGTTATTAATGATTCGGCCATGGCCGGCAGTGTCAACAATATGCGAGTGGATGGCCGACATTCGATTTTGGCAACTGACAACTCAATATCAGCTATGCTCTGGCCAAGTCCTTTGGCCATAATTGCGACAGTAATTGGACATAATGCGACAGAGCCTTCTCTTCTTCTCAGAACCCAATTCCTATTGCAGCAGTTGGAGCGGTTCTCTCCGATTTCCCGATTCACCGATTCTCTGATTCTCCGAACTTGTTTGGCTTTTGTCGACTTACACACGCCTCAGTAACCCTCGATTCTCGTCCTGTCTGCTCCTTCGGGCCAAACTTTGTTGCAGTTTGTTTTTACTATTGTTTTGTAATGGCGAAATTATAGACCCCAGCGACCCTTAAGCTTCATTTCATTCTGCCCATACAGCCCGGACTTGAGCATCCTAGCTAGTCTGGCTGCCTGGCATCCCGGCAGCCTGGCAGTGTAACAGGCCATCCATGTGCCACCCTTTTTCACTTTTCAAGCAGAGACATCCTTCGCCTTGTTCATCTTTTGGCATTATCTACTTCCGCCATAAACAGCAGCAACTTTTCATCTTTTGTGCCCGTCCGACGTTCTCCCTCTTTGTCTTTCGCCATTGTGCGGTGTTGTCTCTTTCGTCCTGCCACGCGGCACGTTCTGCATTTTTATGATTTTTATTTTGATTTCCTTTAAACTAACTTCCTTTTCGGAGGCAGGACGAGTCGGAGCAGGGGGAATGGCCAGTGGAATCGTTGCTATTTTTGCAAATTGCCTACAATGATGGCCGCAAGTTCGCGTCCTGTTTTCCTCTCTCTCTCTATCAGACAGTCTTTCTCTTTCTTTTTTTTTTGGTCTTGTTCGGTCTGGTGTCCTTTTTCAATGTTACGCTTGGAGTAATGTTACAGCCTCCTACTTTTTGCCTATTGCCTGGCACCCGGAAAATATTATTTCGCTTGACTTTTACAACAGCTCAGGCATCGAGAGGATATCCACCCCAAAGTCCCCACTCCCCCCACTTACTGTACAACCACCCACCCACCCACTCCACTCCACCACTACATACATACATCCATAGACCCCTGTAGCTACTTTTATTTTATGTTTTTTCCGTTTAGTTGTTGTTGTTTATGTCGATGGTTCTGGCGACGTCCCGTCCAAAACTATTTCGCTATTTGTTTTGCCTAACTCGATTTTTCACTGGTTGCCTTTTGTCAGCTTGGCTGCTCCGACCTGACCTCCCCCTCCTCCCGATCCTGCCGCCCATTTTCCTGGCACTGACACATCTGAGACGATACACAAAAACACATTTGACAAAGTAGTACACTTGAATAAATTATTAGTAGTCTGAAAAGGAGATTTAAAATCAAAACTAAGAGTTCTGAGTTTACTTCTCAGAAGACTTCAAACTTTATATTATTCAGTTTGATTCAGTTTATATACACGTCTCTATAGTCCCTCCATAGTGTCCTTAATTTTTTCTTTGTGCCACAAAAGCCAGGACTATTTTTGGAACTTGGCTCTGTCATCTTTTTTCTTTTCGCCTGCTCCTGCCATCTATTTTTGTTGCCATTCATTCTGGGTTTGTAATGATTTCCATGCTAATCACAACAATTGACGCGTGTGCGGCTTTGACAGTTTCTGGCTTGAATATCTGGCTGGGATGGGGGTGAGGAAGGGGAGTGGGAGTGGAAAGGACATAACAAATGATGGTCATAATTGTATAGAGAATGTATAGAGAATCTTGCTCCATATTCATTGATGGCTCAGGATAGCTCGACATAATGGATTTCTATGCGGGATAGTGCCCCATGCCACATGCCACATGCCCCATTCTCCACTTAATCGATGGCTCCTTGATTATTTTCCGCCTTTGATCTATTTTAATGCTGGCGCATTACGTTATCATTTATTTGGCGGGGGAAATTGAAAGTATTTATCAAGCTGCTAATAAATGGATGGTCCGACGGATACGGATTGCGATTTGGATTTCGATTCATTCGATTTCGATATCGGATAGCTGGATAGCTGGATGGGTGGTTGGGTGGATGGTAGGATGGTAGGATGGCAGGATGGCAGGATGGCAGGATGGCAGGATGGCCGGATAGCCGAGGGTGCTAAGCTGCTCAACAATTTTTCAAACTTGAAATTAATAACGATTTTTTTCTCGTTTCATTTCGCTTTTTGCGTTGCCTTTGCCGTTGCCTTTAATTTTTCTTTTATCTGCCATTGAACAATGGCCAGGCAATTTCGATGAAGGCGAAAAGGACGAAGACACCAACACCAACACCAACAACAACAACAACAACAACAAGAGCAGTAAGTATTGAGTAGAAAGAGTAGGAGGATGAAAATGGAAAAGGAATCCTCCGCCGTATCCTCAAAAAGGACAGCCAGTAGCTGGCATAATATATTAAGCGCTGCTTGCCCGATGGCTGCCACTTGGCCAAAATAAATTGCACTAAGCGAAAAATAACAACTCAATCCATGAAGCGGCGAACGGAGGACAAACGACAAAAACTGCCGGCCAGAAAATTGAAGTAGCAGTAGTGGCAGGACCAGTGGCAGCACCAGGACCAGTGGCAGTGCCAGGATGGCCAAAAGCGGCAAAATCTACAGAGCTATAGCTACAAAAGCTATGCCAGCAAATGGAAAAAGTGCGCAGCACAATGGGCTAAAAGGAGAGGAAAAGGGGATATAAACAGATTACGTCGTTATTGGTCCTCCACCTCCTCTCTCTATGCTCCTACTTCTTCGTTTTTTTTTGTGACCAGCACGTGCCCACACATGTCCCCAGGATAGATGGCGATGGCAGGTCCTCGCCATACACCGTTCGCCGTTGTCCGATCCTGGTGCTCCCGTATCGCGTATCTATGCATGACCAGAGCTCCCTCGATTGATTTTGCGTCCTGGCATCACCTGCAGGCTAAGCTGCTTTCGTCCTGCTCCGTCCACGGATGCCACGGACTACGGTGAAAGCCATCGGAGCGTTAACGTGGCCTGTCGCCTTTGTGTCCTGAATAGTGTGTCCTGTGTCCCAGGTCCTGTCTCCTCTGTCCTCTGTTCTGTGTCCTCAGGCTGCATTAATTTATTTCCGTGTCCGTAGACAATCGTGCCACAATTCACGGCTGCGTTTTGTTAATTAATTTGCTCATTTATTGCCAGGATATAGCATACACATACATATACACATACCAATACACACGTAGTATCCTCTTGATTGAGTTTTAAACAAAAAAACAAAAAAAAAAGGAGAAGTAAATAGCAGTTATCTTCAGACACCAGCTGTCTCCAGCATTCTTTCTTGATTTTCTTGCTTTCTCTTTGGCTTCAAGGCAGGGTCCTTTATTTGAATTAGACCTTTAAAAGTTTCATCAAAATACTATGTCCTTATACAGCTTTTTTCATAAAAAAATAATAACAAAAACATAAATCAAAGTGCTGCCTCGGCTGCCACTTTATTTTATTTTTTTGCTGAAACAGCATCTGCAGTTTTCCGTGAATAAACGGATTTGGCCTGGCTATTATCTATTATCTGAGGGATCCTTTGTCCGCTCCGCTTAAAGTCTCCTTTTTTTTTGGAGGCTCCAAGGACTAAGCCACCTTGAACAATTTAGTAAAGTTCAAATTGCTGCCTAATCCTGCGTAAATTATAGCACTCTGGGTGCAGTCGACACCTAGGCCACTAATTTACTATTATGTCAAGTCGAGAACTACTCGAGATGTCGTTCATTATGAGCCCATTCTTCAGGGGTTTTTCCACTCCTAGCTACACTTGCTATCCTTCTCTCAGGACCTTCTCCGGCTGCGGCCACTTATTATTTATTGCGCCTTAGGTGCGTCCTTTTTTTTTTTGTTGCCATTCACTCGACTTGCATTTTTCATGCACGTTCATTATTATCATTGCTGGCCCCCAAACTGCCATTCAGCAACTGCCCCCCGCTCTCGTTCAGTGCACATTCCAGCGCCTTTTCGCAGATTTAACTGCCACCCCCCCAGCCCCTGCCCCCTCTTCGTTTGTGCCCCACGTTAAGCTGCAGCAGCCGTTGATGATAAGCGACGAAAATGTGCAGAAAGCTGAAAGTTTCGCACAATTTTTTATGCCAATGGGGCTGGGGAGGGATGGAGGGGGGGCGCAAGAAGCGAGCAAAACGCAAAAAAATTTATCACTGCAAAGGATAAGAGCGAGGAAGAGGAAGAGGACGAGGCGCAGGCTGGATCCTGACTGGGGCTCCTTCGGCAAATAAAAGACGAACGAAACTGCAGCGCGCCATTCAATTTGATTACTTGCGTCATAAATACCGGAAGCGTCAGAGTATTGAGGCACTATCCCACCTACCCACCGCCAGCATCCCCCCCAAAAGGAGCATCTCTCTGATCCTGCAACACCCCTGCACCCTGCCCCGTACACCCACTGCATATGTGCGTGATGCTAAGGAGCCAAGGAATATGAATGCGATGTCGATGAATGACGGCGGTAATATCCTGTGCCGTCAGCAATTGCAATGGCTTGGCTGCAGTGACGCAGCAGCAGCTTGCTCCGGACTTTCTTTCTTGACTCGGCTTTCTTCGAGAAAACGTAACGAGTCCTGGGTGTCCTGGGTGTCCTGGGGGTGTGGGCGGAGGATAGCCCTCTTTTTATGTACTCAAAAGAATCTGCTCTGGCAAGAAAAGGCATTAAAATGTCGACACTGAAAGCGTCGATGGCTGGAGCGAAGAAAACGTATTAGTAACAGACTATTGAGACGCAAAGCGGCTATGAGTGGGGGCGGCCAGTTGGGGGCGTGGCAGCAATGGCTACAACAACAAAAATGAAAAGGAATGGAAGGGATTGTTGTCGATTGAAGGCCACAGAGGCAGCTGGAAGCTGGCAGCTCGTGCGAATTCTTACAAGTGTGATGGGCTACCAAATGACTTATGGGCTAGAGGCTAGCACTCGGCACTCGACAGGCAGGATGCAGGATATGGAGTGAAGGATGCAGGACATGCATATAGAGAAAATGTTGCAGCGTTTCTTATGGATTTCAATATGAATATTGGAATAAGAATATCTCAAAGTGGCTGTATATTGAAAGATATTCTTCGGAGTAGGAATTCTGACTCTCCAAAAAATTACCCATTTTCTAGGCAATATTTTTTGTAACTGTGCAGGACGCAGGACGACGACACTATCGCCAAATCAGCAGTGGCGGTGGCAGCGTGGCCTGCATGGCGAAAAAAAAAAAAATGTAAAAGCTCAGTCGTTGGGTCGGCGATAAAAAGGAGCTGATGCTTTTGCGCTGCAGCAGGATGCAGGATGCAGGAGCCAAAATGACTTTGGGGCACACACAACATAAGTGCTTATATATATCAGATATAAGTGAGCTATGTGTGTGTGTGTGTGTGTAATGACTGATCGTGTGATTTTTTATGCCACACACACCCCGGACACACTCACCCTCGCCCATGAAGCTGCGTTGAAAGACGATTTATCTTGGACTTGCTTGGGCGATTGCCTGGCTAGATGACTCTTCTCCACCATGCCCCTCATGCCCCATCACAAATCAAACCCACACACATCTCCCCGGCAGGGGAGGGGGCGTCGAGAAGCATAAAAAGTGGCAGCAAAATAAACAAACAAACGAGTTTTTGCTTGGCTCTCTGTGAAAATGTAAGTTGCGGTTGCATCAGGAAGAGAGAAGGCAACAAAAAATAATAGCAAAATATCTAACCAACCAAAGGGGGCTTAGGGGACTGGGTGGGCTGGATGCTCTGGATGGCAAGCGGTTGGCAGAGATTAACTTTCGGGTCGCTCAAAGCGACCACAGCAAGTGCTGGAACCGGGGAGCCGGGTACGAGAGGGCGGACAAAGCCTAGATAGAGCTTGTTAGTGGACCGGTCGGTTGATGGTCACTGGCGTTGACAAAAGCGCATATGCGAAAGCCGCAAGCTGGCCAGATTAACAATTAGCTGGCATTTTAATTTATTTAATATTTATAAGCCAGCCAGCCAAGTCCGGGATATACTTTATGCAACAAGGGAAGTGGAAAACGAAATGTGTTCTTTATTCAACAAGGCCAACATATCCAGCTACTCCTCCACCAAAAAAAAAATATGGCATTTGCTTATCAAACCCATATACCTTTTCACCGAAAAATGGCGGCTCTATCTTTTTTATGTTTTGGGTTTCAGGCCATTACGCATACGCAGCGTGGGCCGTCGGTCTGTTTTTGGGGGCTTATCAATGGCAAATCGATGGTTATTGCTTTATAGACAGTCGTGTAATGTGTTCCCCATCGAACATAACAAAATGCCTAACAAGCCCGAAATGTTTTTGCCAACGATTTGTAACCAAGTGCCTGGAGTGTGTGTGTGTGCGAGTGCCAGTGGCTGTATGTGGCTAGGAAAAGTGTTGTTGTTTTTGAAACTGGTCCGGTATTGGTGTTGAATATTTATGTTTTCACGCAGCAGCCAGAACAAATAAACCGAAGCCAGCCGAAAGCGAACACTGAAATGAAATGAAACGAGGAGTGGCCAACTGCACGTTGGTACAAAATAAAACATGGCAATGAATTATGATACATGTGTTTGCGACTCCAGTGCCCCAAAAATACACATCCATAAAACCAGCAAAAAAGGCAGTTAGTCGGAAAAGAAAGGAACGGAAAGGAAGCACAGCCAGCACTCATTCATTTAAATGCCATTTTAAACTTAAATGAAAGTTTATGGCTTTTTATTTGCATTGTCGCATATGTTGGCTTATAAATGGCTAAGGCAGCCACTGCCAGTGCCACATTGGTAGATTGCCACACTGCCGTGGTTGCCCCATTCGCTTGTTGCTGTTGCAGATCAACACCCTCCCTAAAAAATTGAAGCAAATGCAACATATACATGGCAATTGTGTTTTCTACAATGAGAAGAAACTAATGTTTTAAATATTAAATAAGTTATGACAGAATGGAAGGTTTGAAATTATTAAATAATATTCATCTAGATACTTGTAGGCACCTTTTGGGCTCAGTGTATGTTGCTTGTTTTTATAGAAGCGACCTGAACACATATGCCACGCAAAACTCGACACTTTACATTTGCCATGGCGGCAATAATTTATTTTTATTTTCGTTGTTTCGCCAGAAATTCGTTACCTGCCAGGACTTGGGACAGGACAGAACAGAACAGAACAGAACATACAACACAACACGGTACAACAAAACAACACAAAACAAAACATAAGCGAATGGAACAGGCAACACGACATGGCAGGTGCAAAAGGCAACTGCGAACAAGCAACATTCAGACGGAGTGTCGTACATAAATCAAATTAATTTTGTAGGCGAGCCAACGTGCGCCATTTTGTAGCTTCCTCTCACTCTCACTTGAGTCTTTCACTCACACACACACACACACACACACTCTCATACAGAATGAGATACACACTTGCCTCCTGCTGTTGCCGCATTCCCGGGAAAAGTGCGTTTTAATTGCAAAGATGCCGCCGCGTTCGGCATCGCGATTCGAGGCTAATTAGGCGCACAATTGGCACGAAATAAAAAGCCAGAAAAACAAAGGAACGTACGTGACTATCTCAAGCTGTCGATCCTGTGCCGCTGCCACCCCCCCATTCCAGAGACCACCCTCTCTACAAGTGCGGGGTGTGCTGCGATAAAACGTACATTTAAATTGTCACAAGGGGGCAGGCCGAGGAGGTGGAGAAGCAGGCGGTGGCACAGGAAAAAACAGGGAATAAAAAGGGCGGGGGTGGTGGGCGGTGGTGGGTAGTGGGAGTAAGGGACTGGGGCAGCAACCGCACCGCACGTGTAGCACACACTCGTACTCGTATCATCAAATGAATATTCGCTTATTTGCATCTCCCTCGAGGTGGCAAAAGATACCAGCCTCGCTTCCTTCACATCCTTGCCTACCTACAGTCGGGAAAAAATTCTTCAAGATATAGTTTCTTATAAAATTATAAGTTACATATTATAATATAACAGTTGCAACAGTAAAGATTACTTAAAAATATATATAGAATTCTTCTTGAAACGATTTCCTTTATTTTCTTCCTCTAGAACTCGTAACTTAAATATATATTTATGAATCTTTTATGAATAATTTAATAATAATTATTCCCCAATTAACCATACCATGGCTTGTTGTTTTTTTCTTCTTAAAATAAAGAAAACATAAGTGAAATTTTAATTTAGAATTTTCCCTCTGAAGACACAAACAAGCTGGGAGATAAGTCTCAGCTGGTGCTTTCGAAAAGTGTATGCCTGTGGATGCCGTGGATTGATGGCAGTTTTTCGGTGGTGCCGGGTGGTGCGGGGAGCCGGATGGTGTCTGTGGCTGATGATGGCTGACAAAATGAGTTTTTCAGTTATTTTCTCTTTTCATTTTTTTTTTTATTTTATTTTTCCAGAGGAATGGGAAGTGAGGGAGGAAAAAAGGGATAACTGGGGGCACCGGTGGGTTAACCTTTGATTCAACAGCTGGCTTTTAAATTAAGATTTCAGCTCTGCCTGCTCTGGGGCTGCTAGCAGCTAGCTGCTCCCCTTTTATACAATTTTGGCTTTTGGAAATGAGAAAAGTTGGACGAGTTGGCCATGCGAAGTTTGTGAGCCAGCTAGCTGGCCGTTTGCAGATTCCTTCCGACCATCTTGGAGAGCTGTTTGCCGAGAGTTTTTGAAGCCCGCAGAAGTTTCATCCGTTCGAGTAAATATGGTTTTGTGCCACGGCGAATCTAATTCCAAATGATTCCATAAGGCTGTGCGGTAAAATATTATTCTCTGTCTTGGCCAGATTATATTATTCCGACAGAAATCTGCCGCAGGACTCTGCAGCCAGCCACATACGGCGCTGCCGTGCCACCTCATCTGCATCTAATGATATTGAATAAGCACTTGAAAAACTCATATAAAGTAAACAATTGATTTCCATTAGGTGGCCGGGAAGGAGGCGAAGCCTCAGCCAGCCTGGGCAGGACCAAAGGGCCCGAAGGACCTGCAATCGGAGATGGGAAGCCAAAGGAGACGAGGAGACTTAACAACTTGCCATTTGCTTAGCCACCGTTTACTTGCACATTTTCTCTACCGATTCGTTTTTTTCTTCCCCAACCAACTATTCTTTTCTTTTCTGCACTTTCCCAGCTTTCCCAGCTTTCCCTGCGTTTCCCACCACCACCACAGATATCAGATGTCTGGGGATGTGTGAGCGAGTTTCTTGCGAGTTATTTTCATATTTGTTTAAAGTCTATTTACCGCAAGTTGACAGTGAAATATGCGAAACTAGCGCGTAGCCAAATAAGTGCGACAGTTTCCGGTTACAACTGTGGCAATGCCAATGTCTTGCGTACAGGATACGGGCGGGGATACGGGAGGGGGTGGGACTGGAGGGAAGCCAGCAGGAGATTCACTTTTTCCTCAGCCGCATCTCATCCTGCATTTTGTAGAATTTCCTACCCGTTCGTCAGGCTTGCCTGCATGTCATTGCGGTTTGTTTGTTTGCTTGACTTGCGCCCGGGTAAGGATTTCATGTGCTTGAGGGCCAGCTGGATGAGATGGGGGCATTACGGGGGGCGCTTTACGGGGGGGCTTAGCGGAGGCAGAGCAAGGACCAACCGCAGAGTCTCTGTCTGTGTTAGGGTGTGCGGGCTGCCTGCCTGTCCGCATGACAATTTGTTGTGCATGAAATCTGCTGCCTCTGCTTCTGCTCCATCTCCAGCTCCAGCTCCAGTTCCGTGTCCCTCTGGTGGATCCCTACTCTTCCTGCTTACTGGTGCAATGTTTTTTGCGCAATTTGCCAAAGCCATGCCAGGCACGAAGCAGATATGCAGAGCAGCACAGGACAGGAGAAGGAAACCAGCGAACAGACCGAGGCTGCAGATCCGACTCCAATTCCGAATGCGGATCCCAACCACGGTGGCATCTGCACTGAGAAAAGCGAATTACCATAAAGTTCTTAATCATTAAGATTTTTGTATCTTAGACAATAGAAGCTATATACATTTAACAAGTAATTATTATATATTTTATCTTATATTATTAAAATATTTTGTATTAATTTCTCTTGAATTTCAATTTAAAACTTCTCCCAGTGCATGGCAATGGCTGCGGCTAAGCTCAGTCCTGGCAAATAGTCTGGGCTATGTAAACAAACGGTTATCCTTGCCGAGTTGCTCGCCTGCAAGACATATTAGATTTCCCTCTCTATGCCCATCACCCAAGACCTCTGTGCCCAGAACCCCAGGACCCATATCCTGGATCCCATAGCCCCCATCCTGAAGTGTAGTTGTAGTTGTAGTTGAGCCTAACCACTGAGACGGAAGTAATGTGTCTATCAAAGCATTAACAACGAACCCAGCAACGGCAACGGCAACGAGTGGAATGGAAATAAGGATTCCAACCGAAACAAAAAACCCAACGTCTTGGGACAAAATGGGAGTTTTTTCACCAAAAACGTATTGATTTCTCATTGGTCTTGGCTTTGGTTTTGGCCCAAAATGATAAAGCCATCTTCCCGGGCAGGGTATTGCCTGTATAGATCCTGTTTCGAATCCTGGCCAGCTATGAAAAATGTTTGCGAATTGCATTGCATAGTTGGCGGGGGCCCCTTGGCGAGGGGGATTCGCTTGTTTGCCAAATGCCTTTTGCATTAAACGCCTTTATGCCAAATTGAACACAATTAAATTAGTTGCGGCCAGGGGATTAAGGTGGAAATTGGCATCGTTCATTGCTGTTGTTGTTGTTGCATAGATACTGTCTGTTTTGTGTGTTTGTTGTTGGCTGGTTGTGTTGTCTGTGTTTATGTATAACTAATTGGCTATGTAAATGGCAGTTGAGTGTTTACTGTCCACATCTGTGTGGGTATGGGTGTACAAACACACACACACATCGATATGTAGTTGCATACATGTATGCTGTTAATTACAAGGAGTGGCAACCGCAGCTTATAGATGATTGGGCGGACGGATGTGGAGTGGCGCTTCAGGGTGGCTCTGAATTTAAGGCTCTGTCTGATGTATGCCAAGAGCCAGGTCCACCCACATTGACATTTCGAGCAGCCTTGTCATGAAACCTTTTCCTAAGGATTATGCAAATCTGCCACTCATCGTGCACTGACACACACACTGCCGCACACTCTCGTATCTCACAAACATATACACACTTTCAGGAGCAAACCCACTCACACACAGACACTGTGTCGTGCCTTCATTTACATTTACATTCAGCTAGCTGAAGATTTGCGCATCATAATTTATGCCCCCAGTCCTTAATCCCCCCCCCGCCACTGGCTGCTGTGTTGCACAGCCCAACCCCCTGCCACCCCTCCCGAAAGAGACAGCTAGATGGGCGAGCGAAAGAGGCAGAAAGATAAAACACTTCATTCAGAACGCCTCAAAAATTTCCCACAGTTATGACAGCCAGGTTAACTCCAGCCCGAACTGGATTCATTTGGAATCCGATTCACGTCCAGGCCAGGGCACTGAGAAAAAATACGTTGCTTCTATTTTCATGATTGTATTTGTTATTTCAAAAAACATCCATGAAAAACAAGGTAATCCTTCAAGTCCCCAATGTTATTTGTTATTTTAGGAAAAACATTCTCTAATGGATTTTTCCCCAGTGCATTTTCTCGCTCGCTTGCCTCTCTCGCATAATTAAATCATAAAAAATTGTTTTTTAATGAAATTAGTTTGGGGCTTCCGTTTTTTGCTCAGCTATTTTCGTTTTGGCTTTGCTTTGCATGATTTGTCATAATTAATACCTAAGTGGGCGGCAGCGACAGAGTTATCTGACATTTGACTGCCTGTCCTGGTTCTGGTCCTGTTCCTCATCCTGTTCCTCATCCTGTTGCCACCCATTTTGTCCAGGCCAAGACCCCCTTACGAGATGGTGCACTTTTTGGCCATTTGCCTGGCAACTTGGTTCGGAGGTCCTGGCCCCCCATAAAATGCTTATGAAAAGCGCTTAAATTTACTAACCTTTTGCGGTAAGAGGATAGTAAGCCGAGCAGGGGATCTTTAGCCCTTCGAAATGCAAACACCGTAAACACCTTTAAAAGCCAGTGGCCAAAAGGCTGCGAGGGTAAGGAGGAGATGACCGGACTTGGCTGCCAGATCCTGATAGTTGTTGGCTCCGGCAATTTCCATGCGGAGAGGGACTTTGCAAAATGTGTAGTTTATTTGCAATTTTTTAGCCAACGAGCTTTACGTTTCTGTTTTGATTCCCCCACTCCCCCCCTCCGGCCACCCTTCCCCCGGCATGTGGAATTTTCGTTATCGGAGGGCTTGCAGTGGTGGCGCCACCAGCAGCAGCTGCATCAGTTGCAATAAAATCAGTGGCCAAAGGTTGCAGCATCTGAGGTCAGTCGGGGTGGCACTTTTCCATTTTCCACCTCTCATGTATATACATATATATGTGTGTGTGCTTGTTAAATACAACATTTGCTGGGAAAAAACTAGCGTTGGGAAAATTTGAAATTTGCCCGTTTTGCTTTGTTTATCCGGCCCCCCTTTTTGTCCCCCCTTTTTTTCGGCCGGGTTTTGTATTTTGGCTAAAACACAACAAACAAAAAAAAAAAGGTAGAGCTCTCTCTGATTTGCATTTAAAAGGTACATTTTTTGAATGGGGCTTTAAGGGCACTACTCCTCGGCCTGGCCTACAGATACGAAAGGGTCCAGATGCAAAATGAATCTATTTGGCATTGGAATGTTTCATTGGGATTTACGTGTAGAGTTCATTTGGCTCTAATTGAGAGCATGTTACCTTTAGGCAATTACACTTTTCTGGTTTCGAAAACCAGCAGCACTCCTTATAACCTTAAATTGTCTTTTAAATTGGTTATAATATTCCCCCGAAAAAAATAGGAATTTAAACTGATATCCTCAATAGGCCGAAAGAGTGCCTGTTTTCCTGGCAACATGAAATTGGCTGGAAGCTCTGCGCCATAAATATCTACTAGCTGGTATATAAACTCCATCATATATAGGGGAGATCCGGAGATAGGCAACCGGGCTGTGCTGTTATTATTGCTATTGTGGGAGCTACGCATGCAACTATTAATCATATTGAATGCCGCGCCCTGACTTGTCCGGCTAATCAATCTTGCCAGGAGCAATCTCACCATTCTCATCTCATCCGGAAAGCAAAGCGGAGTGGAAGGGAGGGGGGGGGGGGGGGGTACAAGGAAGAAAAATGGCCGCTAAAGTCATTAACGCCTGGATGGTCACCTGCCGCCTGCCAAAAATGGGGATAGTCCTGTGGGGAGGGCGAATAAACTAAGCCGCCAGTTGCCATTTTGCTATTTTGTTTATAGCCCTGGCGGAAATCTCTTGCCATATCTCTGCCACATTTCTCCATGGCCATGCTACTCCCCGCCTTTTTTCATTTTTTGTTTTTTTTTTTTTCAGATTTTGCCCAATGAGGCGGCAGGCGAAAGCCAAAGGGGATTAGTTGTAATCAATAACTTGGCCAAGGGTGTATGTGTGCGAAGCGAAGCGAAGTGGAGAAGGGGGGAGGGGAACTGAGGAAATCCTCTGAAAAAGGACCTGCTCTTGGGCTTCTGTTTTGTTTGCCTGTCGAAAGTTTGTCGGCACAGCTTATGGCCAGGCTTATACACTCGCACAGCCAAGTTATTATTATAATTTCCTTTGCCAATGCGGATTAATTGAAAAGTTTTCCATTAAGAATTCGCGCTTGGTTAAATCGCTTTCACCTTTCTTTCTCTGTCTATATATATATATATATTGTACTATATATCTGCGTGGCAATATATCGCGGTTCGCGATTATCTCCACTATTTGATCGTTATGGATTTTGACAGTTTTCGCCGGGCTATGATGAAAATTACTTAAAAGCATTTTGCTTCTCAGCGCTGATTTGATTGATGGCCGTTTATGGAGCCACCCCCCCTGGCTGCCTCGTCATTATATTCGCATTATCAAGTGCTATACAGATATATATATATATTTTATATATATATTGCCGTGGTGGGCGGGGCAATGAAGCATTGCAAATGGCAGTTGACGTCTTGCGGCGAAGAGCTGACAAAAAGTTGCGCCAATTTATGTCAATTATCGGAAGCTTTACCTGCGAAATACCCAAGTGCCGCCAGGAGTAGGATTTCATTTGAGAGGCAAGTGTGTGGGGGAAAATCAAGGGAAATCCCTCAAGAGACTCCTGGCTGTAATTTGCTGGAGAAAAAAAAAAAACAAATAATGGCACTTTTTAGTTGTTACCCGATATGGCTAATATTTTTTTCTTGTTTTCAGGGCTCCCTGAAAATCATTCAAATTTGTCACTGGGTGACTGGGGAAATTCGATAAGGTTTGTTTTTTGGGATGCCGAACATCCTTTTTTTTTTTGGTGAAGGGAAATCGAACAGGAGTTTAGAGACTCCATTTAGGATGGGAATTGAATTTCGGAAACTCCATTTAGCCGTCAAGGGTCTCGGGTTTTTGCATTATCGCCAAATATTGGAATCTATACTTTAATCGAACAATTTTGGCCCGAAAAGGTAGTCCTTTCCGAGGATGTAATTTAAAGCTAAACATTTGAATAGACAATTTAATCCCTAATACTCTGTTCAGGTGGTTCCTGGCTCTTGAAAGTCACCTGCTCGTTAATGAAAACCCCAGCTAGGGGTTCTCGTTTTTTGCGAGAATCGCTCATTAAAATCGACGGGGTGCGGAAGACGAGCGTCAAACAAATCGATTTTCGTTTAGTATCGTAATCAACAACACAAAATTTTTGTTCTCGTGCTAAAAATTTGTTTTTTCCTCTTTATTTTTTTTTTTTTGAGCCATAACAAGTCTGGAAAAGCTAAAGGCCCTCCCATCCAGCACCTCCTCGTTTTCAGACCCCATTTTCGGGCTTTTTTCCCAACATGGGTGAATGGAGAACTTAAAGAGCACTCGAACACCACTCAGCCGCAAACACACATACACACACACTCGATATGCATATGTGTGGGCTTAAGTGGAGTTGCTGCAAGGACTGGCGGGGAGTAATAGGAGTCGTCCTGTGCTTTGCAGTACTTGTCAAGATTGAATTTGGTACGAATTTTTTTGTAGAGGTTTTTCTCTTTCATTTGAATGCTTCGTATATTTTTTCTTCTCTTCTTTTTTTTTGGCGTTTTTATTGATCAAACAAAACGTAGCAAGTGGCAGCCAGTGAAGGTGTCACTGCTTACGGCAGCTCCGTCCCCCTCCCACCCCCTCCCAACAACAGGCCCACCTCATACACACCTCTGCCAGGGCCCCAAAAAATATATACACCTAAGGTCAATTTTGTATAGTTTATTGTGCCGATTTGTTTATTTTCTAAATAATATTTTACCCATTTTACAAGTATAATTACTTTAACTTAATTACAAAATACAATATTATTATATTTATCCTTAAAAATAGAACCTTGACTGTATTCCCTATATATATTTTGTATAGAGAACACGCGCATTGCGAATAGATTGCATGATTTGCTCCACTGCCTGTCATTCTGATTTTTTATGATTATTATTTTGCTTCATTTCGTTTAGCATTTCGTTTGGCATATGCCATGGGCTCTCTTCCCACCCCCGCCCGATACTATATGGCATTTCTATATAGAAATGGAGGGAAACTTACCGGACCGAACTGTTCGAAGTAACTTTTGACATCCTCCAGTGTGGTGGGCGCCGAGAGGCCACCCACAAAGATTTTCTTCGTTCTCGTCACCATCTGCAACAAAAGTCAAGAAAAATAAATTAGAATGGGTTACCATTTTCCGTATATATGTATGTATGTGCTTGGTAATGAGCGGAAAGGTTAAGTGGAATGGCCGGGTATTTAAATATGCATTTTATACTCGTAGTATATGCGCGGGTTACTCCCAAAAGTTATGACCCCTCAGACATCTGTGTGCCTCTGGGGGACTCTTCGGGAGGGAGGCTTCGACCTTTTCCTTTTTGCACTCGCGCTACCTCTCGTCTCTTAAGTTTTTTCATGGCTGCCAGGATAGCAGGATGGCAGGATGGCAGGATGGCAGGAAAGCAGCTCCTGTAACTTATGGCCACCAACTTTCGCTATGAGTCGTTCGACCATTTTGTGCATTTTATGTACTACATGCATGTCCCCTCATTCACCATCTTCTGCATCTGTGTCTATGTGTCTGCCGGAGTGTGTAAATGTGTGTGAGTGTGTGTGTGTGTGCAGCTGGCATTTTTAAGCTGACAGTTTCAAGTGCCAACTTTACGCAGTTAGCGCAGCAGCAGCATCAGGACCAGGACAAGGACCAGGAGCAGCAACAGAACCAAGCTCCGAAAATGATGGCGAGACAAGGACGAGAAGGTTGCCTCTGGGCCTGCATATGTATATCTCATACACTCGAAGAAAATTATAAGAAAAATAATCAGCAATTTCAGGACTGAAGGATGAAGAGTATCTGCAACATAATTATGTTTCAAGAATGTAGATATCACCTACTTGAACTTGCTTTTAAGCTTCAAAAAGAATGTCCTTGTTCTGCAACTCTTCTCCAAGTGCACTCAGTGTGTGTGTGTGGGTGTGTGTGTGAGTGTGTGTTAGCCGCCAGCTAAACGGGTGTGCGTGTGTGTTCTGCTGTATTGCAACGCCAGCCTTTTTAGCCCGCAGGCAAGCGTAAACTGTTAACGCTAAGTGACGGCAGTTAAGGCACAGTGGGCCCAGAAACACTGCCATCATCTAGCCCGAGCAGAAAGCCGAACGAACACTTTTAATTTGTATAATTTTTTAAAAATTACCCACAAGCTAAGTAAACCCATGGGAACTCGGCTCTAACTTCTGAACACCAGTCGATGTGGCGGCGCAAGGACTCGCCGAGGACGCGAGAAGCGGGAGCGGGATCCACGGTTCAAGGGACCCTCGAATAAACCGGATGAAGCTGATGACGCTGATTGCACTGACGCTTGCAAGCTGCAATTTATGAGCACGGCACAGACAACGGGCTAAAAGGACGAAAAGAGTGGGCCGTGGGGGCGGGGATGCGGGGTTGCGAAGATGGGATACAGTCGAGGCGATGTGGGATATGTCCGTTAAGGAAGCTAACGATATGTAACAGCGGTGCTGATGTTTCTGCAGTGCCAGCAGTAAAATTCATACAATGTCGTAAAATTAAAACACTTGTGCTGTCGCCATCGCACTCGCTCTCGGAAGAGAGATACCTCGAAGTGGATAGAGGAGGACAGAGAGAGAGAGAGAGAGAGAGAGGGGGGTAGCTACAAAGTTGGTCCTGCAGCTTTTGGCAAGGCAAATCGCTTTGGCCCATAGTCCTACCGTCCCAGAGTCCTGTCTTCTGGCTCCAATCTCCTAGTTTCTAGCTCCAGCTCCTGGCTTCTGTTTTCAGTCGCCTTCTTCCTGTCGCTTCACTATTTTTTCTTTTTTTTTTTTATTTTTGTTTGTCTGTGCTGCACTTTAGCCAGGTTGAGTGGAACTTGTGGTTGGGGGGGAGTGGATGGAGGGATAAGGCTCCGCGGGCGGGCCCTCTAACAATTTGCAAGACCAAAAAAAAAATAAATGGAAAAAGAAAGGAAGAAATCAAGTTGAGAGTGCGCTGCAAGAAAGTAACTGTAACAACATGACGTCCGAGACAACGTTGAACCCTGGCATCATCCCAGCACCGCCCAACCACCCAATCACCTAACCACCATCCCAACCCGGTGGCCCCCCGGTGGCTCATCATCACCAGCCACAAAATGGGTTCAGAAATTGCAGCGTTGTTAAAAAGCGATTCAAACTGCAGTGGCCAGCACTTTGTGTGTGTGGTTGCAGAGTCTCCCATTTGGCACCGCCCCCCTTAAGCACCCAACTGGCATTCCGCCACCACCACCCCCCCTCTCACTAATCACTCCCAAAATGA
This sequence comes from Drosophila atripex, assembly GCA_035045925.1. NCBI lineage: Eukaryota > Metazoa > Arthropoda > Insecta > Diptera > Drosophilidae > Drosophila > Drosophila atripex. Next base: position 16,680,838 of record JAWNOP010000012.1, on the reverse strand, counting down.
AGCTACTTAAACTAATAAACTGAAGCAGGGAGTTTGATTGCCCGGCCGGCAATGTCATCATCAAATATATAAAACAGTTTGGGAACACGCCCAGTGCTGATAGCAGGACATGAATCAAAAACAAAACACACCCAGGGCCCAGGACTGGGGAGCAGGACCAAATAGGCCAAAGGCCGATTCCAAAAGCGACCTTAAGACAAATACACGCACACACCGCAACTCACAGGAGCGCAAATAGAAGATACACTGTTGAAAATAATTTAAGTTAATTTTTAATAATTTCACCTCCTTAGAGGACTTCCTTGTTCTAATCTTGAGTAGGAATTTATGTTACATTTATTTTATATAAATAATATTCCCATTAATATAAACTAGATTTTCCTCAGTATGTAGATACAAAGATACTCAGATACAAATGGCACCACACACGCATACTAACGAAGTGACACGGCATTTTAGCGGCCACCGCAGCGGAGCACAGATTAGGAATGTCAATATTAGCCACAAGGACTGCGATGAGCAGCAGGATATGCCAAATGAGGGCAACGGGGAGCGAGGAGTGGGAAGTGGAGAGCGGGTCTGAGGCATCGCCGTCTAGTGGGTGGGGCAGACAACTGGCACAATGTTTGGCCATGGCCATGTCCTTTTTGGCCGGGTAATGCCGAAAATTTGACAAATGACGTCAGGAGTGGGCGTGATTAAGCGGTGGCCAGCGGTGGCCGGTGGGGAAGAGAGGCGTTACCAATAGATAAGGGGTTGTCGTGGGCGGGGGCGGAGATGCTGGAAGGACACACACGAAAGCACAAGAGGCGGAACGGTTATAATGCAGTTGACAAGAAAGTCTTAGATGAATGGTAGTGTCCAGGATAATGCGAGATAGACGCGACAGGGCGGGGTAACAATGTTCCCGAGAAACACAGAAAGTTTGGAGTTTTCTTTTAAAGGACTCAATAGTAAGGAGCTTATAAGCTTCTCTTCCTAGCCAGTTTTATTTTTTTAAATTTTAAATTCCATTTTTAATCAGGATTCCCGAAAAAGTATGGATTCGATCTTCTGTCACCTTGCGATGTCCATATCTTGGCCAATATTTGATCTATCCCTAAGAGGTATACCTTTATCGATTTGTGGATCGATTCTCTTCAAATTTGCATCAAAACTTGGAAACTAAATTTCTGATCAATTTTTTGTCATTTTTTCTGATGACACCCCTTTGAAAAATCGGGAAATCGATGAAGTTAAAGATATGGCATATTGGGATGGTCATATCTTTGCCAATTTTAATCCGAATCTTAAAAGGTATACCTTTATTGAATTGTGAATCGATTCTCTTTAAATCTGCATTGAAATTTAAAAACTAAATTTTCGATCCATTTTTTGTACATTTTTCAGATGGTACCCCTTCAAAAGATGGGGACAGCGTGGAGTATGAAAAAACGGCACACTGAGATGGCCATATCTTTGTCAATTTCAATCCGATTGTTAAAAGGAATACATTTATCAATTTGTGAATCGATTCTCTTTAAATTTGCATCAAAATCAGAAAACTAAATTTCCGGACCATTTTTTGTACATTTTTCCGAAGCTACACCTTTGAGGAATTAGGAAAACGTGAATTATAAACATATGGTAACTTGCGATGACCATATCTTGGCCAAAATTAGTCCGATCCTTAACTCTAATACCTTTATCGATTTGTGGATGAATTTCCTTCAAATTTGTGTCAAAATTTGTAAACTAATTTTCTGATAAATTTTTTTCATATTTTCTGACGACACCCCTTTGAAAAATCGGATAAACGATAAAGTTGAAGATATGGCATATTGGGATGGTCATATCTTAGCCAATTTTAATCCGATTCTTAAATGGTATACCTTTATTGAATTGTGGATCGATTCTCTTTAAGTCTGCATTGAAATTTAAAAACTAAATTTCCGATCCATTTTTTGTACATTTTTCAGATGATACCCCTTCAAAAGATGGGGACAGCGTGGAGTATGAAAAAACGGCACACTGAGATGGCCATATCTTTGTCAATTTCAATCCGATTGTTAAAAGGAATACATTTATAAATTTATGGATCGAATCTCTTTAAGTTTTTATTAAAATCAGAAAAGAAATTTTTCATTCCATTTTTTGTACATTTTTCCGAAGCTACCCCTTTGAGAAATGAGGAAAACGTGAAGTATGAAAATATGTTAACTTGCGATGTCCATATCTTGTCCAATACTCGTCCGATCCTTAAGAGATATACCTTTATCGATTTGTGGATCGATTTTCTATAAATCTGCATCACAATCTGAAAACTAAACTGCCGATCGATTTTTTGTAAATTTTTCTTTGAAAAATGAAATGAAAACATGAAGTATGAAGATATGGTAACTGGCAATGGCCATAACTTGGCCAATATTCGTCCGATTCTCAAAAAATTTACCTCTTTCGATTCAGCGATAGATTCTCTTTCTCAATCTTTCCAAATCGGGCAACTAAATTTCCGATCCAATTTTCTATATATTTTTTTTTGGAAACCATTCAAAGGATTGGGATGGCAATATCTTTGGCAAGATATATCCGATTCTTAAACGGATTAAAACCTTCAACGATTTGGAAATTTATTAGCCTTGTAATGTCATTAATACTTTAGACTTTTGAAGAGAATAAAGTTTTTAATTAAAATCCAATCTTTCATTCCATTTCAATTACTGTTTTGCATTCAACGTTGTCGTGAAAAACGCTTGTTTTCCATATATTTGTTTCATGAAGCAAATAAGTTAAAAATATACCACTATATTTGTCATCAATCCCCAGGACGGCTGACAAGTGGCATGTATATTTCATTTCGATAGAGCTGCCATCGATATGCCGGCATCAACTCCGGAGACTCTTCGCATTAAATGTCTGCGGGGGAAAACGCTGACACTGCCATCATTTCCATCATCTCCTCCGGAGCAGAGCCCAAGTCAGTTGTGTGTTAGTGGGGAAGGCCAAATCAATTTAACACTTTCAACTAAATTATTCATTTTGCATAATAATTTTCAAATCTGTCAAAAATGTACACACCCAAACACACGTATACATTGTCCTTTTAGAAGCGTCTGCACTTTCACACGCTCCGGAATGAGAGTTAGAGGGGGATTAGGGCGTTGATGAAAGGGGCAAGGGGCAAGGGGGCAAGAGGAGAGGAAAACGGATCGGATCGGTAGCGGGGCGTTTGTGGAACGCCTTCCCAAAAAGCACTCAAATAATTCCCGGGCGTAAGCTAAACCATCGCCGAGAAAGTTGCCGAGAGCTCACAACAATAGCAAACGGAAATTGGGCGGCAGGGGCTTCTTTCACTCAGGCTAGGGTCGGGGGTCTGTATAGGGGTGGTGGATGGGGAGGGTATGGTGATGGGGATGGGGATGGGGAGAAAGTAAAACCCTTTAACCGTGCGTAGGCGCCGTCGCTGTTGCCGTCCGCGAAGCGTCGCAAATTCTGTTAAGCGAAAATTTCATCAACGGCAACGGGGCAAAATTTTCATTCGCCATTCAGGTCCCCGTCCTCCGCTTCGGCTCGTTGTCAAAATGAAAGGAAAATGTCTCATAAATCCTTTTAATATTAAATGAGCTCGTTCTGCGCGACAGTCACCGGCGAGGAGATGCGGCGGTGGGGGCAGTGAAGGGGGCGGGGCAGTTGGTTGGAGAAAATGAGGAAATTCAGGCAACGCACACACTTAAAATTATGTGGCTAATGGGAGCAACTTGCCTGGAAATTGCACACGGAGATGTTACGAATCGGCGACACATGTTCCGAACCGCTACAGGAAAAGCGGGAAAAAGCTCAGGAAAATCGTAGGAAAAGCAATGAAAAGCGGACAAAAGTCCTGGGCTGGTCCTGGGTGGGGGGCGGTCGGCACTCTCTGCCAATTGTCATTAAATGTAATTTTTAAACCTGTTAGCGCATGTGTGCCATAAAATGTAAGGTTAAAAAAGGGTTCTTCTGTTGGGCCTACTAGGGTGTCCTTTTTTTGTTTTGTTGCCTGCTCCTTATATATGGTTGCATGTTGCTTCCTGCCATTTGGTTTTATTGTGAAATTAGTCGGCTAAAGCGGGTTTATTAAAGTTCTACCCCGAAAATTCCTGATGCGTTGCCCGAATTTCATACTGAATTGCCCGAGCCGGAGCGGCAAAAAAGGGTTAAGGTTGCAGGGCCGTGGCAGGGAGTGTTTCAACGACAACAATTTGTAACATTTGCCGCACTTCCCGCAAGAATTTTGCTGCCGGCGGAAGGCAAAAGACGTGCGGCAGTGGCGGGTGGGGGGTGCCGCAAAACGGGATTGGTTGTAGCCGACTCGAAAAAAAAGCTTCAACATCATTCAAAGTGACAAATTATCCATGCAAATTTTATACAAAATAAAAGGGGGGAGACCTTTTCGTCCAGGCACTGGCGTGAAAAAAAGTGTTGCATACTTATGAGTGTTGGCGAAGAGGTCCTCCGCCTCCGCCTCCGCCAACGCCCTGAAATATGAGCATTGATAGAAATTTTGACAAATGCCAAAGGATGCCATGTCAGGATGGTAGGTTATATTATAGAGGCTGCTTATTCAAGCATAATCTTTGTTCGTTTCCTGGCAAACACCGGGAATATTTAAAGAGACCCCATACAGCCTGAATCATGAGTGTATTTTCTCTTTAACTTTTAGCCATTTCCTTCAATTTACTAACTGGCTGCCAATCAGAAACTTGACATTCAATAAGCCTTTTAAACAATCAACTAAATTATGTCATAAACACCACAATTCCAGACACAAACGTCTCTCACCAATGGCATTTAGACTTCATTGTCCTTATTTATGGGCTGTCTTGTTTCAAGTTTCATATTTTCTGAGTGCACGTTTGGGTCTCCTTAGTTATGCATAATTCGATATGGTCCATCAATGCCGCATTTGCCTTTCCAATCCCCCCATTCTCCGTGCTCTGTTTTTGTCTGGCTTTCAATTAAAATGACCACAATCACATGGACCCAGACGAAAGGACATGCCAGCAGGACATGCCGGCAGGACACACACATTCACAGACATGTGTGTGTGTGGGGGGCAGCTGTTGTATGTTGTATGCTGATCCCAGTGCGTTGAGCCCAAACAAAATTTGTGCAATTTCCGTTACTAATACTTTTTGGTCAATTTCCTTCGAAATTTGCTTGGCCAGTCGGGGGGGAGGGACGGGCTCTGAAGTCTGGACAAAAAGTATTCGTCCTTAGTCTTCCTTGTTGATTTATTGCCTTGACAGAAGTGGAGACGAAGGAATTGCCCGACTGCCAGCCTCCGGTTGCTCCTTAATTTCGTTGATATTTATGCGGCAAGTGTCCCTCCGATTCCGATTCCGATTCAGAAATCCGAAATACGAACGTAGCCAATAAACACGTTCCTGCTGTCACTGACAAGGGATAATGGGCCTGGTTCATAGAGAAATCACCATTTGAATATGCCCAGGGGACCAAGAGGGCAGCCGGTCTTCCTGCTCGGTCTTCCGTCCGTCCATCAAAGGGAATGCAAATGCAAAAGCGAATATCCCGTGCTGCTGTGCTTTTTTGGCCAAGCTTTAACTTGTAAATCAAATGAAATATATTGCCCAGCTTGGACTGCTACCACATATACATAAATACATATATTTTAGGTAGATTGATGCCAAAGAGTTGAAATCCAAGCTACCAGCAACCAGTTCCCAGCTGAGAGCTCAGCCGAGTTGGCATTTTAATGAGCTCTATAATGCGACGGCGGCGGTCCAACAAAAACTAAAATGCCATCGTCTCTGCTTCACAAATTGGTTCCGAGGGGGTGCCAGCGAGCAGGAGATATCAAGGGACAGAGCGAGACAGGGATATGGAGTGGGTGGGAGTCCTGGCAAGTCACCTTATTTATGCATAACAATAATGAATATTATACAACAAGCCCGAAATGTAATTCTGTGTAATTAATTATTAATTTATGCGCATACATTTAACTCACACGCATTGTCGTCGACAGGACCACGACACACACACACACATATACACACAAATGTGTGTCCCTTTTTCTGTCTCTGTATGTGTATATGTTTGGCATTGGCATCCTGGCACAATGGCGACTGGCGACTGGCGGATACGGAAACTGTTTTGCTGCCGTTGATGCCGATGCCATAGAGAAGCCCCGGCCATTGTGGCTGCCGATGCCAGGCACACTCATTAATTGGCACTATAAACGAGTTGATTGGATTTGCTGTAATATTGGATACCTCTTCCAGAGTTGAGAGTTAAGAGGTCTAGAAAGTTATTTTCTTTGAAAACTATTATTTGTTGGGGAATAGTATTGCTATGAATTATCCTTTCTAGTTTAATATTTTTCATAAAAATCCTCCCCATAATTATTTCCTACTAATATGATAGGATATCTCCTATTCGAGCAGGTACACCTTGATGTCCTTTGTTGTTGCTGCTGCAGCGACTAACGACTAACGACCAACAAAGTCGCTCCTGATGCTGGTCGCATGTTGCTGCCGTTGTTGTTGTCGTTCTAATGTTAAGTTGAATTGTCATTAAAATTGTCGTCCATAATTTCGACATTAAATACACACATAGGCACACACAAACACACACACACACACACACTCATATAGTGACTAACATAGAGACAAGAAGCCAAGGCTGCTCGACACGAGGCAAGCATATATGTATGTAAATTGTGCGGCAGGACCCTCGATGTATGCAACACTTTGGCGAGCGGAGCATAAATGCTTGCCTCTGCTTAAGCAGATGTGTATGTGTGCGTGTGTCTGTGTGTGTGTGAGAAGCGTGGTTAAAAAGTGCCAACGCAGCATGTTTTCAACATTGTTTAAATTTATATGGCAGACAAGTCGGAGCACGGGGACGGGGCTGAAACACACTGGCAGAACACACTCAGTAAACCGGCTGAGAGACAGAGGCTGCCAGGAGGCAGGCTGGCTGGGATCAGAGGACATAGATGGGACACCCTGGACAGCCGCAACTTGTGCTTAAAGTTTTAAATTTGCATAACATAGCAAGTTAAGGAGGGTCAACCCATTGCCATGCCATGCCATGCCAGGACTCAGATCCTACTACTGCCATCGACTTTCTAATGTTTTCTCTGCGTTACGTAATTGCCGGACTCCGGACTCCGGACTCATAAACTTCAGAGCCAATCATCATTAGGCAAGACGGCCAGCCATTACATAATTATCGCAATCACAACTTGCAGGTAATTGAAATTGTGTGGTGTCCATTTGGAGTCAATTTCGATAAAGTTTCCCACCCACCCAGGTTAGTACGGTGCCAGTACCGTGCAGGACTCTTGTGATTTCGATTCTGGCTTTCCACTTCTGGCATTCATTTAACGCTAATCACTTACAGTCACACACAGAAATTCGAAACTTGTGCCTCCGTTTTTGGCCAAATAATTTGTCTTTCTATTTCCGGTGGAAAACTTTCCGGCCTCGATTTCTCTTCTCTGCCGTGGCTGTGGGTCTGTGGGTCTGGAGAGCTGTAGGGGCGAAGGATAGATTGTTTTTGGCCAAGGTCAGAGCGGGCCACTCGGGGCCGGCTAGGTGACGGTTTTGCTTAATTAGAACATTCATTAATCAAATCAAAACCATTTGCCACCCCGGGCTTAGGCCTAACCGAGGCAACTGAGTGGATCTTGGGTCGTGGGCCTGGTGGCAGGAGACAAAGACGACGGCAGGATAAAGGGAAAAGCACTAGCAGCAGCAAGGAAAAAAGGAGAGAAAAAAAAGGAAACTTTTGGCGAATGGCGGCCAAACACGCACAGGGCCAGAAAGTGGATAAAGGAAGGATGGGAATGGGGAAGGAAGGGGAATGGGCCAGGCAGCAAATAAATTCAGTCGCATAGAAAAACGACAAGCGGCATAACAAAGCGCACAGATTCACCCAAAAAAAAAAAAAAAAAAAAAAAGGACGAAAAGGACACGCCGAGGCAGGATGAGGAGCAGGATGAGCCAACGTAACGCGACCAGCAAATAATACAACACAAAGAATTGGTAGAAACGGAAAAAAATGCGACCATTAAAACACATTTGTATATCTATTTTTGGGGCGAAACAAGCCGAACCTCAAGCTGCTTCGGAGGCAGCGGGCGGTCCGCGAATGCCGCAGAAACCACCCAGACCGCCGCCGCCACCCGATCCGTATCCCAAAAGATATACGGGTAAAACAGAATACGGAATGTGGGAGACAAGAACCGGGAATGGTTATGGGAATGGTTGGCGGATGGGGCGACCAACAATGGCCAGCACAGAAATACTTAAAACTACTTTAATTTATGGCGCACGCATTTCTGCGTTTAGCTCAGCCCCTTTTCCGTTCATTTCCGTTTCTATTCATGGAGAGCCTAGGAGAGGGTTTCAGAGGGACTGGGGGGGTTAGAGGCCAAAGCAATCAGTCAGCAAACAACATGGCTTTGAGCTCTGCCTTCCACTTTCTTCACTTTCTTTCACTAGCTATTTCAAAGGCTATACGCTCTCTAATAAGTCCCTTTTCCCATTTCGCCTCCCGCCTCCAAATTCAAAGGCTTTCGTCTTCGAGACGAACGAGTGTTCCCAGCTTCCTTTTATCAGGCAGGACTTTTATTTTTTACTTGGCCAGCTATCAGCGTACGTGGCTGCGATTTCATTTTGGAGAATTAATGAGAAATCATAAATCAGCAGATAATTGGAGAGGCCTGGCTAGTTTTTTGGGCCACCCTTGGGGAGCTCTACAAAGTCAAAGTAACATAGCCTCGGACTGACTTTTCAGTTGCACCCTCCGGGGCACAGAGAGAAAAAATTATCTAGGACACTAGCTTAAAAATACCTTACCTCTTACCTCTATAAATATTATTCATATTTTGAGTAATAAAATAGATTATTACTTGCCCATTATTTCCCTCTGTGTATGCCCCTTTTCTGGCTTTTCTACCATTTGCTGAGTGGGTAAATTATGCATAAGCGCACTACCAGCCACATTATGACGAGGCAGGCGGACGTCTGATGCAGAACGCAGCTGCCTGGATTATGTATGGCTGGGAATCGGGGTGAGACGCTGCCTGGCAGCTCACTTGTCAACGTGCTCATCACATTTCTTCTCCACCAAACAGAACGAAACGAAACGAAACGAAGGCACCACCCCAAAGCCAACCAAACCACCCACTTGGCCGTTTATGCGCACCAAGGCAAACAAACAGCAAAATATTTGTATGCTAAGCCAAACACATGCGACGGCGAAGCCCCACAATGCCACGCCCCCACCCCCCCTCATGTCAGTCAGTCAGACCGCCTCCATTTCAGATTTTCTGCCACAGAGGCAGAGGCAGTGGCAGTGGCAGCGGCCGGGGAGGCAGCCCAACGCGGCTCAAGTATTTTGCATTGCTAAGCAGAAATTATAAATCAGGGCAATTGTTGAAGATTTGCAGTCCGCACAACTAAACTGGCGGCAGGGAAACGAGAACCGGAATGAAAATGGAAATGGGAGCGGTACAATGGGAGCGGGGGGAGGCAGGAGGAGTGGAGGCATGAACGGGAATTGCGGCACGCACGCCTCGCTGGTTTCCCGGTACACGGCCGCTTCTGCAGCATTTTGTTGCCTCGTCCGCTGCTGTTCCCCCAGACTCCCCCGGCTCTGCTGTTGTTGACTAACTGACTGGCTAAGTGACTGACTGACTGACTCCCCTTGTCTGGCCTGCACTCGAACAAGACACAAAAAAATTCTTCATAAAAAATTCACTAAATTATTCTAATAAATTTAAGGCACTCGGAACCAAGTTCCATATGGTTTATAAATTCGTTTGGGGTCCCAGAGCTATCTACGAAATTGCTTTATTTTCAATTTAAATTTATAAACAAAAGCTTGAAGATTTTTCTGAATTTAAATTCAATAAATTAATATTTTTTAAAGGCACATATATTTTTTTGGAGTGCCTTTTTTGATGAACGTGCACAGGCAGTCAAATATTTTGCAAGGACGAACGTGAAAAAGTAAATAAAACAAAATTCCCACACAAATGAATTTCACGAATTTGAAAAACAGACGCGAAACGAGACAAACGAGAGCAGGAAGGACTCTGTGAAGGAGGAGCTCCACGGTGGAGACTGAGACTGAAATCATAATTTAATTTAACGTATTTTTCGTTGCCAAAAGACAAGATGCGAAGCACAAACACACACACACAGTGAGGCAGAAAAAGCGACAAAAACAACAGATGCCAGGAGTTGGATCGGAAAGCCGTGGCTGAGAATCACAATCAGCTGCAGGAACAGAAGCCGGAGTGGAAGTCCTGCTGCCAGACAGACTAAAAGCAGCGGAAATAACACGCTTCGCAGCGCCGTTTAAAAGTGTAAAAGCCGTCACGAAGAAAGCAGCACAAAAAAAATGTATATATAGAGAATGAATCTGAAGGAAACAGTCGCAAGCTATCCCCACTATGCCGCCGAGGGGTATGAGTCACTTTGGTAATAGAATCGCAGCGCGTTTTGCCTGGATTTTAATTTTAGTAATGGAAGACAATGGCAGACGTGGATGTGGATGTGGGGAGACAAATAAGCTTAGCCAGCAATGCAGCAAAGGCGGCAAGGGGAAGTGATAAGGTATAGCTGCAAAGATTCTTTCGCAGATTTATTGTGCCACGTTGCAGTTTGAAGTTGTCGGGGCGCATAAATCTATCGGAGATAGAATTTCCCATGATTGTTATTATTTAATGCTGTTATTGTGGCTGCTGCTGTTGTGCGGTTCGTTTTTAAACGATTTTTATTTAGTGAAAGGCAAAAGCGGAAAGCGGAAATAACAGCCACGCGCCGTAAAGTAGACAACACACATCTCCCACACATCTCCCACACATCCGCACATCCATAGTATGGATTTGTCGAAGCACCCCGCCTGACTTTCGCCCCCGGACATGTCCGGGGCTATGACATGGAATAAATGCATTTTGCATGGTGTGCACGTAAATGACCGCCGACGATTTAAATTGTTACGCTGTGGCCGGCCGAGCGTTGTCTGCCATCAAAATGCATTACGTATACGCAATAAAAATTACGTATACGCAGTGTGCTAACCGTGTGCATGTTCATTCGTGGGTGTGGGTGTGTACTGCCCTGCCCCTGCTACATGCTGCATGCATTTTATGCGTGCCACGCATTATCATTTAACATTTCCTGTTCTGTTTGGTTCCTCGGCTCTTTTCAGCGTTTCAGGTGGTTTGAGTTCATCATGATGGCTGTTACAATTGGCTAAATAGTTTATTGTACGGAGGAAGCGGGCCACCGATTGATTGGCAATTGAAATTGCGCATATAGAGCGTACGGCTGGGAGTAAATCATTGTGAATTATGCAATTATTCCGATCATCACTGATTAAATGGGTAATTCGTACGAGCTTTTTAAATCCCTCACTAATGAAAGTCATTTGTTCTCCGCCCTTTCATTACATTACACTACATATTTTCCATATTCCATATTCAGCGCTATTTTTGTTCAAATATTAGCAATAGGAAAAGTACCTTTTTCGGTTACCTTTTCTCATCACATTTCTCATCTAAAGACTGCCTAAAAATTGCAGTCCTTCCGCTCTGTCAACTAATCATATAGAAAGCATTTTTCCCCTCGGAGTCGCAATCCCTCCGGCGGTTGACCGCCGACGAGCCGCTTTGGCAAAATAATTTTGTAAATTATTGCTCATACCAAGTGCCGACTGGGTCTGTCAACTAACCGAAAAACCAACAAAAAATGTATACAAAAATGTCAGCCGAAAAACTTTTAACAATATTTTGTGCTCCGAGGGTCGCTAAAGCCCAAGTCCAAGTCAAAGTCCGCTCGGCTCAGCTCATTTCCAGCTCAAATAAGCGTAAGTAAATTTGTAAGACAAACAAACAGGATTGGGGCATGGATGATGGGGCAGGGGTGATGATGCGGCAGGGGGGATGATGAGGGAGGGGCGGGTTGGTAAGAAAAACAGAAAGACCTGCTGTTTGCAAGCAAGCTCAGTTGAACAGGTGGACAGGTGCAGGCACTCCGGGCTGGCCCCCACAGAGGATCTGCTCGGCCTGGCCTCTGTCTTTCATCAGTGCCAGCTCCGAAGCCGAGTCAAGTCAAACAGCTTTGGGCAACAGCAAATGGAAAAGGACGGGCACAGGGACTGGGAAAGAGACAAACCTACAGCCAGAGAGTGAGACAAGACAACAAAAACAAAAACCAAAAAAAGAAACAGAGCAGAGCCCCTGGTCCGGGACAATATTCATTCCGGAGGCAAACAAACACGCAGCAGCAACACAATGGCCACAACAGCTCTTCTTACACGGGAAAAAATTCTTGAAAAATCTATAAATCATTTTTAATATTTTGATATTTAAAACTAACATTTTATCAATTAATTATTAGCCTAAAAAGTTCTAAAGGCCTGTCTCATATCTCTTGAAAGAATGAAATCATATTTTTGGTACTCTGCACATTAGAAAACAAGCTGACTAACGCCTTGGACGCTGCCATTTGTGGCACGCCCCCTCCTGCCAGGCCCTTCCCCCTTCTGCCCTGCTCTGGCCACGCCCCCAACCTCCAGCAAGTTAGTTGATGAACTTCGTGTTCAAGTTGTAGCACAAGAGTTGACGCCTCGCAGCCAAAAACTGCTGCTGCGACGGCTGCTGTTGATGGCCCGAACCAGATGAGATGGCTAAGATGGTCATGGCTAAGAGGGGGCGGGGGGGAGAGGGGAGGTCGAGGGGGAAAAGCCGCCGCCAGCTGTAACACTGATAGCAATTCCGAGAGACAACAAAACGGGCCAAGCATCTGAAAAGCAGAAAACTCCTGAGCAGCTCTTTGCTTTTCGTGAGTTTTTGTTTTTCTTTTAGTTTATTTTACTTTCGTGTGCCGTGGCGGCAACGGCGTCAGCGTCGGCATCTTCACTTTGGTTTGATTTTATTATGTTTTTCTTTGGGACCACACTGGCCCCCATTTTCCACTTCAGTATGCCACTCCCCCCATCCCCACCCCGCCCAGCTCGGCCACATGCTGCCAAGAGTTTTCTTTCGTTATATTTGACTTGGCCCCGGCGACCTTTCGAGAGGTTGAGCAGGTTGAACAGCAGCAGCATCGGCGGGCCTGGCTACAATATCAAGTTAATTGTTTGAAATAAGTGTTGCCCCACCCCCAGAGACCATCCTGCCCACCATCCTGCCCAGGATGGCAGCCCCTGTGCTTTTTCTACCCTCTATCTTGTTGCTGATGTTGCGGTTTCTTTTGTGCCGCCGCCTTTTTGGAAACTACCCACATTTATAGTGTTGTGGTCGAGGCTTTTCCTCCTCTGCTGGTTGTCAACGCCAGCCGCAGCCTCCAAGTTTCCATTTTCCCCCCTTTTTTCTTTTCTGTGTATTGGTATGACTGTCTAAAGTGTGTGTGTGTGTGTTTGTGTGTGTGGGTGGGGGTGTAGAACCTCCTCTTCTATTTTGAACTTTTTTGTATTCGCATCTTTTTGGCTTATTTTACTTTGACTGACTCTCTTTCTCTCGCCTTCGAGTCTCAATGTTTGGAGTGCACTTTACCGAGGAACTTGAAATGAATCTAATAACTTGGCCCACACAGACACACACACACACACACACACACACACACAGAGAAATAGATAGTCACAAACAGACACCCACACCAATAGAGTTACAAAAACAATGGCTTGAATTTTTTTGGGGTCGGGGATGCTCCTTCTTAGTCCTGTTGGGTGCAAAAAGCGGATTTTGTTTTGCAAGTTGCTCGAGTGCTTTGGCGGTTTCTTTTCCACTTTTGGCCCACTCCGTCCCTGACTGCCCTGACTGCCTTACTCCATCCACTCCACCACTTTCCACATTGTTCGTTGGCAATTCAAATATTTTACTTGAGGAATTTCCGAACCAGTTATAAGTTTGCCGGCCTGCCACTGCTTCTACTGCCTCTACTGCCTCGGCTGCCTGGCTGGGTGACTGCTGCCAATGTTAACAGCTCTATTAGTTCAATTTATTTGTCTGACGATGCGAAGGCATCAGCAACACACACAGCAACACCAATAGCAACATCACTTGGAACAGGAACAGGAACAACAATAATTTGCCAGGACCAAGACACAGAACCCAAGCCAGTGCCAGGACCAAGACCAGGAGGACGATAAAACCCTTGTGACATTGCCAAAGACAAAAGTGGGAGTGGAAAAGTCAAAGAGGGAGCGAGGATGGCAAAAGGAATTCAACTTGATTGTGTTTGCAATTTCATAAAATAACAATTCGCCAGCGCCTTGGCATCCTTCATCCTTGTTATTGGCGCCCTGATTGCCGCCGGTGGTTGTCGCTTTTCCTTCCCAGGCTTTCCTTCCCAGGACTTTGCTTTTCGGAATGGAATGCGTTTTGTAAATAGCTGGCAAGGTGTGGGCCCGGCATGTGATGCCACCAAATCATCATCACCAGTGGGGCTATGTGTTGGGAGGGAGAAAGTCAAGTCTCCCCCATCTCCACAAACTCCCACGAGTTGAGGAGGATTTTCTGGGACACTCCTGGGGCATGCCAAATTCAATTCACACAAAATACCCGTAATTCAACACCCCACGGATGGAGATGAATGCCACTCCACTGACTGATTGCTTTTGCCTCGAAAACAAACTCCCTCAGGGCGCATTGAAATGAGTTAAACCCCAAAAAAAAAAAAAAAAACAAGAAAATGGTAAGAGGGGCGGGTGAAGCGGCCTCCTCAAGTTTTCCCGCTTTTCCCAGAGTCTGAGATTTCAGCAGCGACATCTCAAGCGACTCGTTGACATATTTGTATTGTATTCAATCGATGAATTTCTGCAGCTTCTTCGCAGCGCCATGGCCCATAAGGGAAAATGACTTATTTTGCTTACGCACACACCGAACAAGTCCTCAAGCAGAAGCAGCTTGGCATCCTGGCATCCTGCGACCGGGGTTGATTGCTCTCTGGGTCTCTTTCATTCTTCAAGAATCTTGACTTATACCCTCTCTTTCTTAACAATACAGAAATAAAAATTATATACCCTAATAGTTTATGATTTATTCTTTTGAGTTAGTAACTGATTTATAAATATATTTTAGAAAATTACTCTTTTGGTGAGAATTTGGAAATTATTTCATATTAATTACTATACTTTTCTCTTTGTGTATGCATTGACAGTCGTCCTGTTTCGACTCCTGCTCCGCTTTCCACAGGAAAAGTTTGCGCTACACATTTTTTACTTGGCTGACTGTCGACATTCGCGTTGATATTAAAATTTTAATAAACCCCAGCACATTGACTGGGGGAATCTTCAGCTGGTCCTGTCGCCTCTGCTGCTGGCTGGTAGCTGCTCCTGCTCCTGCTGTTGCCACTCCTTCTTCCTCCTGCTGCCCCCCTCTCTCCTCTCTTGCGTATAGCTTTTCTCACATTTCCCAGCTTGTTGCACTTGACGGAAACGCGTCAGTTGGGCGCGTTCACTTTCCTCCTGCCACACTGCTGCTCCTTGAGCTCCCAATTGGTTTGGCAGAACGCACACCCACACCCACACACACACTCACTTTGCATGCGAAGGCGACACGGAAAACGAAAATGCCATAATGCTGGAATTGCCATATATAATATATATATTTATATGTATTATATAAATAAAGGTGTCTGTGTGTCGACGACTTTGGTCCCAGCTGGCTGACAGCAATGATTTCTTTTGCTTTCAGTTATTTTTTCTGCGAGGGGGGGAGCGCACGTGAAACATGTTGATAAATCAAATCCCAGCCAAGTCAATGCCAATGCCAATTTGGCTGACAATTGCTTTTTTCCATTGCTCCCTTCCGCCCGGAATTCCAACTAATTGTTGAGATGAGGAGGATGGTTGGATGGACGAAGGTTTGGTTGGTTGGTTGGTTGGTGGTTATGTGGGTGAAAATATTTTCATTTTGTCACATTCATCACCCCCTCGGCCTGTGCCTCCCTGTTAGCCCTTTAAGCCCTTTTCAAAAACCAACTCGACTGGCTTCTGTGTCAGCTGGCAGAGCCAGACAGTTGTAATCCATGTAGCTGTCTCCGAAATTGGCTTTGCGGCATCGGACGATTCACAAAAAAGCCGACACGGCTCTGCTCTGCTCTGCTCCTGGCTATCTAGCTGAAGCCTTAAGCGCGTTGCTCCAAAATGAAATCAAATAAAATAGTTAGTAAATAATAAAACAGTTTGAGACCGAGTCCTAGGCGCTGGATTCGGATTCGGATGCGGATGCGGAGAATTGTTGGATTTTCGAACTGTAGAAGGAATGGGGACGTTTAATGCTCGCTTAGGCTGCCGCTTCGCTTTTATGGCCAATGGCAATAGACGAAAATTTTATTATAGAAAACGTCTTTGGGCTTTGAGCCCGATGGCACAAGGCACTCTAGGCAGTGAGGCAGTCAACAAACCATTAAACTCAAGTGTTTACCACAAGCCAAAGTCACTAGACACAAATCTAAAATGGCAGTTAGACAAGTCGAGCGATGTGGGACAGTAGCTAATGTGGTTATCCTCGTAAGAGGAGGCTCTTAGGTGAGTCCTTCGCAGTTCCTCGATTTTGAGTCGAATGTCCTTCGAGCTGAGCAATTTCGGGGGCTTGACGGCTGCCACATTTATTGGCAGGCCGTTGAAAGCGACTCAAAGTTTTAACTTGGCTACGGGGAGTTTGTTTCGAGGTCTATCAGCCAAACTGCTGCAATTAAATTGGGGTTTCTCATCAAAAAGGATATTCGCTTAATCAACGACCAACTTTAGTTAGCAATTCTTTCGGGCCTTCTTTAATAAAGCCATGTCCCCTGGCCGCATTATCCATCAAGGGAAAAAGTTGACAAGTTCTTAGGGAGTTGAGACCGCACTATAAATATATTTCAACTTATTTATGGCCACTTTTCGATGAGGGTTTATTCGCGTTTACAGCCCGGGTTGTTAAATTTATGAGCCTCCGGGTCAGAGGTCGAGAGTCGAAGGCGAGAGACACGCGAATTCCGATGCCGCGTTTATTTTCCTGGGTGCGTAATTATTTTTATGACATTCTTTTTTTCTGTGTGTGTGTGGGTTGGATACAGGCCCAGGACATGGCCTGATCCGTGTGTCCTGTACAGGACACAGTAGCGAGCAACCGTGTTGAAGTGTTGGCGTTTGCCAAACAAATTAAAAGCAAATTATAACGAAGCAACGAAACTGAAATGAACGAAACGATATTATCAGGCAGGCAGTCCAAAGGGGGGGGCCACAAGCACAAACTAAATTTTAGAGTCCTGCCGTAAGGATTTCGCCCGGCACACTTGCCTCCCACACTTCCGCTGATGATGGTCGTTGGAATTTTAATTTCTGTGTTGTGCTTTTCACTCGGGCAATGCCACTTAAAGCGATTTACTTGCAAATCTTGGTAATGGATGGCAGGCAAGGTGAGAAACGTGCCCGAGGACCAGCCCGAGAAGTCCCTGGCTGGACCTGGTCCTGGACGTGGGGCATGAGGATGGGGTCCTGGCGTTGGTGCGAAACGTGCCTGACGTTGGACATAAATTAATTTATTGCGTGCGCCCGGCCAAGAAAAACAAAAAAACAAAAAAACACAAAAAAAACAAAATTAGAGCCAAGTACAAAAAAAAAATCGTGGGGGAAACGAAGGAAGGAAAACAAAAACAAACGACGCGATTCGTTGAATTGTTTGAGCTGCCAGCATAAAAATAATTCATTGCATACTTTTTTGCTTCTCTGGGTAGGATCCTGGGTAGGCGAGGCGAGGCGAGGCGAGGGCTCGCGAGGGGCGGCCGAAAACTTAGCATTAAATAGCATTAATAATTAAGAGATGAGGTACTGGGCATTTATGTTAGGATTCAGTTGGGGGAACTTGAAAGTTGGACTTACAACGAGTTTCTTTGTTGGAATTGTGGCGGCTGCTGCTGACGTCGACAGCGGCGTCAACGTCGACTGCGGCGGCGGCGGTGCGGCGGCGGTCACTGGCGGACTAATCGCTTTAATTGTCGCCGGCGGAAGCGGCGGCTGCTGAAATAACTCCGCTGGCTGCTTCACGTAAAACAGATTTACTCCAAAGTGTGAAATCTTGATGGGTTTTATAGCAACACCTTCGACAGGAAATGGGTGTGTGTTGGCCGACTGGGCTGTTGGCCGTCGGCTCTGCTTCTGCTTTCTGGCTAAGATCGGCTTAACTAGCTGATCCTAACGCACTTCTTGTTCCGCTTTTCTCTCAGTGGATACCAATTCGTATGGCTTGTGGCTCGTCTCTGCTGCTCTGGCGCGTTTTTTTTTTGTTTTTCCCTGTTTCGTTGGATTTCGTTCACAACTTGTTTGAGAAGCTCTTTGGGTTTGTTTTGGGTTTCGGTTTTGTTTGTTTGGATTTTCTTTAAAGGTTTTAGGTTAGTTTTAATCACTACTAAAGCTCAACGTTAGACAGCGCGAAAAATGTCCTGCTTTGGTATTTAGTTAGAAGGGTTTTTGTTGATTCCTTTCTTTATCGGTTGATTGCACTTGAACGCGTTGGTTGCTTAAAACTCACGATGACAAAAATCTCTAGAGACGCGAATAATGCCGCCTTCGAACTGAAGAGTGTCCCTTGGTGCAAAAGGATTCAAAGGATTTTATTGAATTTGTTGATTTGAATTTCGGTTGATGACTTGTTGGCTTTTGTTGGCTGATTTCCTTGATTCTGACGGATGCTCTGTCGGCTGTTGTAGATTTTTGTTTCTCACTAGGCTACTTGCACGGTTTTTTTGTTTGCTAAGGAACAGAACGCAACGACTGCTGGACTCGCTTGTCTGATAACGACTGAAGGACTCTCGCGAATTGCGTAGGATTTTTAGCAACAGCCAGAACGCAGCAGGCGCCCGCTGTCGGCGTCGCTGCCGCCGTGCCGAGCGTTCGTTTTTTTTTGTCATTTGGTTCTTGTTGTTGTCAGCGTCGGTGCTTTACCGCCGTTCGCCGCTTTCGCCGTCGACGGGCGGCCGGCGCAGAAGCATTACAACAGCGGAAGTGCCTAACAGCCATCGTGAGAGCGTCGCCTGGCGAGCGAGAGCGAGAGCGAGCAGGACAATGGGAGAGCCTGGCGAACAAAACAAGGGGGTGGGAAAGAGAGAGAGAGCGCCGGATGCACCCCCACACGGCAGTGGAGCTCTGTTAACAGTTAGCCCGCATAGCTGGCAGGGTTGTCAGGCTGCAGGAAGTTGCAGTAAGAAGGAAGAATTGAGAAATTTTGAAGGTTTTCAGTTCAAAAGAAGTTTTTTTTTTTAAGTATAGCATACATTTTGGGGCAAATCGCAAATTTGATTCGATTTTTGGAAAAATAACACATTTGATGCCTAAAATATAAATTTTTTATATTTCTTTAAAATAACTATGAGTTATAGTTGTCTAAGACATTTTGTTCATCCAACATTTTCCCCAAAAATCCATCCTGTTTTTGCCCTGTGAGCCATTACATTTTTTTTCCCAATTCCGGAAAAACTTTTGCCGACCGCCAACAATGTTGCTGGCCAAAATATATAAACAACAACATTAGACATTCTCCAAACATTCACTTTCAGCAGGACAACAGCAGGATAAATCTCTGTTAACAGCGAATATGGGATTTCCAACTGCAACTACAACAAGTAGCGAGCGAACACTGAGAAGGAAACGAAGCTTCTGGGGAGAGCAAGAGTCAGAGAGTCAGAGAGTCAGAGAGCCAGAGAGTCAGAGATTCAGATAGTCAGAGAGTCAGAGGGAGAGAGCTAGGTGCTCTACGCGCGTCATTGTTGCACCTTTATGTTTGTTTTCGTGGGTGGCCCGCAGGAGAAAGGACGAAAGCAAGGAGCCAGATGCCAGGCGGAAGAGGGGAAAGTACCAGAGGAGCCAGTGAGCGAGAGAGTGAGCGATGAAGGCGCCTCGGAATGGCGCAAACAAACAACAATAGCGAGCCGAGTCGCAGAGTGTCCGTGTAACCTCTGCAGAGGGTGTCGCTGATGGTGCGATGACGACGATGATTATCAGGACGATGATGATGATGACAAAGGTGGTGAAGGGATATTTTGGTCGGGTTGGTGTAGTCAGGATATCTGCGACGTAGTAGGCACGATTTAAAAAAACGATCGTAGATGGCCCAGCTTAGGGTCTCGTACGTTTCACTTTCCTCACTTATCACAAAGCAACGATTTCGACAAGGTCTACCAGTAGTTTACAAATTTTTCAATTCTTATTAATATATATTAGTGGTAAAAAATGAGTTCCTCTTCGAAGGCAAGCCCTCCGGCAGAAGAGCAACCGGGTTCCACTTCGAAGGCTGGCACCAATACGGCAAAGACTCAAATCGAAACCTATCGGAAATACGTGTCGGATATCCTCTGCAAGATCGAACTAGGGGAGAAAAGGATCAATTCGTCTTTGAATTCAGAGAACAAGTTTGGGAAGCAGCTTCTGGAGCGGGAGATGAAGAGGGAAGTGTGCAAGAAAATAATCGAAGCTTCATTGCCGTCGACATCAAAATCAGCCTGATCGCAGGACCATCGTTAAGAGGACATCGTTAAAATCTAAATGTTAGTTGCCATCGTCAAAGGATAATTGTGTTATATCGTGTTCAAGTTTCATTAAAGACAGGGGGATTCTTTACTTGCAACATCATAAGTGTGTTCATTACCGGTATCCGCATCTTCATCATCGTCATTATCGTCGTCCCTATTCTCCTCCATTGTTGTTCGTCCTGTCTCGTGCGTTGGTGAAAGTGTCAACTTGACATTGCCTGGAGTGCACGCGCCACCGCTCTCTTTCACACACTCACACACACACAGTCGCACACATGGGCGCTCTCGAGGCGCACACACACACACGCTCACATGCACAGGACACATATCCTTACAATCCGCTTGCGTCAAATATTTTGTTGCCTGCCTGAGGCCCCGGGGCAGTTGTTTTTGTTGCTGCCGCACCGCTTACTCCTCGCAGGCAGGGAATTTTGCTCGCGCCATCAAGGATTGCTCTCTCTTGGCAAGGACCTGCTCTCTCCCGCCGGGCTTCTCTCGGCGCCGAAGCACTAACGGCATTTCCCCTGGCTCCGAGGACGAACAGGCAGCGCAGTCGTCGGCAGCGGCGACAGAGGCTGCTGCCATGGCAGCTTTATCAGTGCCATGAAATGTTGTTCCCGGAAAATAACCCAAAGGAAATGCTGCACACGAACACACACACTCCCATACACACACACACACACACGTGCAGGATGACTAGGTTCATGTGTGTGCGTGTGGAGCAGGAGCTGGAGCAGCAACCAGCAGCAGCAGCAGCAGCAATAACTGTGTACATGTAAATCCTGGTTTGTTTCATTTGCCGATTTGGAGCACCGACTACCCCCGCCGCCCTCTTAGGCCCCCACCGGGCAGGCAACCCCTTGGATGCCCCCACACCCCCGCCCCCTGCCGAAAAGCCCGCCGGCACTAACTTTGTACGCTTGATGATGATAATAATGTTGCCCCTTGCCAGCCACACAGAGAAAAATGTCACCCAAGTAGGGATGTGGAAAAAGGATATTTTGCGGACAAATATTTTTAGGCTTTTATTTACAAATATTTTCAGAAATGTTGATTGAAAAAAGATACTCCTTTACATCAATTACCGAATCAGAGACTAAAACATCTTATCTTTTACCCTTTTAAATAAAAAAACGTATAATTTATTGTCTTGTAAGTAAAATTAGTCTAGAAGAAATGTGTTTTTATATGTTTTATTGAAAAAAGAACAATTGTTAGACTTAAGATAAGAAAACAATGCCAGGAATTTGGTGTACAGTTTTTGTTCCGTGCAACAAACGAAGGAAAACCCAAGCCGACTCAACCCAACCCAAATCCGAGTACGAATCCCAATCCCAATCCCAATCCCCATCCAAATCCAAATCGCAATCGCAAAACCCAAACCCCTGCCAATCCAATCCAATCGCCTGGCCAGGCCAGGCCAAGCCCAACCAGACATCGTCTATGGAAATTCGCATGCCGATTTTCGAGCGATTGCAATTGATTTGTAATGTATTTCATTGTTGTGTGCACATGCAGGACGAAAAGGACGATGGGGGTATCAAATTTGTATTGATTATTTCTATTGCCTTTGTTCGCCGGTCGGCGCTTTGTTCGCCATGTAATGATAGCTGTGGGGGCATTAAAAATGTCATACACAATCGTTTTAATGCAACTACTCGTAACTATCCAAAAATATGGCACATAGTAGCACTTTAAGAAGAGTCCAGTGGCAAGTGGCAAGTGGCTAGTGGCAGGTGGTATAAATTGTAAACTTGGCCGGCAATAACGCCGCCTAGGCACGCATTTGGAGTGCGGGTGGAGCGGCTATCAGCTGGGGAATCGGCATGTGTACAAGTCAATTATGGGTCAAAATCCACACAGGAGTTGAGGAGGAGTCGAGTCGAGTCGAGCTGAGTGGCTTGAACACTGGAAGATGACGCCAATGCCTTGTAGCACTGCCCTTTGGGTTTTCTTTGCTTTTCTTAGCTTCTCTTGACTTTTCACTTGCCATTTATTCTTTTTTTTTTTTTTTTTGCTTCTGATTCAACTTTAGCTTTTCATCGCAGCTCAACGCACATTTTTATGAGTTTTTGGCTGCGTTTTCCTTTTTTTTATGCCCCCGAGCGTATACGACTATAAGGTGCACTTTGCCAACATATTTTTGCTAATTTCAGGAATTCCAGATCATAAGAGCAACAATGTCGGAGCGTTTAATTTTTACATGCCGTTTTATATGTCCCAGAACCCTTGCCAATTCCGAGGGAATAAAAAGAGGGTTCTCTATGGGGTTACCTTCTTTTTAGAAAATAATTCAGCCGTCTTCTAAGCTAAATATTTAGAAGAATTCGTCAAGAATTACTCTATCGGGTATCATGAATTCGAAGAATATAATAAATAATATACTAGTATAATTCCTAATTTCATTTTTCCGCCCCAAGTCTCTGCTATCTGGATGCAAGACGTGTGCGAAATGGGGCAAGTGAGCGAGGCAAGTGGCTGGGGCAAGGAGTAAGGCCGTGGTGGCAGCCTAGGGACGGGGGTAAGCCGTACAGCAGCCATTGGCCATTGCAAATGAAACATGTTTGGCTTTATCGCATTTATTGACGACTCCGTTGGGACGCTTTGCTTGCCTTTTTCCATGGCCACCGAAGCCAGATCAAACAATGCCACATGGGAGGCGGAAAAGGGGGCGGAGATGCCGCCTCAAATTGCGCTATCGAGCTGCTCCAAACAGACTTATAAAAACATTATTTTATGTGCCAAATGTGTGGGTGTGTGTGTGTGTGTGTGTGGGAGAGTGAGTGGTGGGAGAGTCCTGCATAGTCCTGGACTACTGTTCAGCGTTCAGCAAATCACTTAGAAAAGAATTTCACTCAAGCTCTGTCATAGATAAACACAAAGAAATGATGAATGCCAAACACTCAGTCCAGAATCAATATGAATTTTCATCAAGACATTGATTTCAAAAATCGAATAACCCAAGAACTGGCAGGATCCTGCTTGATGGAGCTCTGCTATATCCCACTCGCATGTGTGTATATGAATAAGTTATGCCAGAACTACTTAGTAATCCCCCAAGACCTCCGATGTCCGGCCACATTCAAGCAATTCTGCTTGTTAAAAGCTTACGCCGCGCACTTTGGCTTTAAACCACGCTGGCCAAATGCCACTTCATTCGCCTGATATTTGCGGCAACAACCAGGCTCCCATCCACACAAGCACACACACAGTCAGCGAGCTAGGAGCAGGAGCAGGACCAGCAAAATCACACACATCCTTTTACCATCAATTCTCTAAGCAACAAACAAACACACACGCACACAACACGCAAAGCTCTTTTCACTACAAAACGGAAGTACATAGAACCAGGAACAACCGAAACGGAGGAAACTCGGGGGAAAACCCGGGGGTTAGAACTGAAGGAAAAAAGCAGGCCAACACACACACACACCACACACACACACACATCTAGCCAGTAGCTAGCAGCTGAGAGAAAAACATCGCACTTTACTGTGGCAAAAACTACACACACAATCGCTGAGGGAGGCAGGAGAGCACAAGATATTCATTCTATCGTAAAATAGGTGAGCCAGTTGCTAGTACAACTACCAGAGCTATTTCACTGTTTTCGAGAGTGAGTATGGCTAAAATGAAAACAAAAAAAAAAATAGTATAAACAAGAACAACACTCTGGTCAACGGATAACAAAACATAAATAATAACGACAGCCGAGTCAGCCAAGGATACTAGCTCTGGCCGGGGCCAACAAGGATATGTATCTGGCGGGAAAAGCCCAAGGGCATAGGCAGCTTCTGGCTAACAAGAGATCGCTAATCAGATCCCTAAAATAGTTCATAAAATATATATACCTTACGGCCTTTGTAAAATAGTACACTCCATAAATGGGTTAAAGATCGTTTTCATTTATCGGGAAAAAAAATATTCCAGCAGCCGGAATTTATATTCAATTGAAATGGAAAACGCTCTCGGCTCTGGGAGCCGGGCTTGGCTTCCTGGAATATCCTTAATCGCCATGTCCTATCGGTTTCCTGCGAGCCAGAACAAAAACAAGCCAAAGCCAGACCGGACAAGAACCGAAAACCGGCAACCAAGGACGATTGAGAGCGGAGGAGGGGAAATCCGCCTTTCTGCTGGAGTGGAATGGGAATAATGTGAATGTGAACGCGCATATAACTCATTTATTTATTTACTATATATGGGAGAGCTGGGTGAAGAATAAAAACGAAAGAAAACGAAATTTTTGGTGAATTTATAAGCGCGCTTGAGCAAAACGGAAAAAGGATACTCGTAAATATTTCAGCTTTAAATGGAAGTCCGCCTCACAATTCTCAGAAGCAGTTTCCAGTTAATGAATTACAATTGAAATGCTTTAATTAGATTTACTTAGAGTGCCAGGTGTTTCAATTGTATGCCAAAACATTCACATATCCTGTGAGCTTTAAATGGAGATTCAGGACACCCATGGTAAGGGTGTGAGTGTGAGGATGTGAGTGTGTTGTTGTGAGCTCGCGTGCATTGAGGCTTGCGTTTGATTTAATAGTTTATTAAGATACGCGCACCAAGTGCAGATTAAGGCAAGCGAATTTGCTTTGCGGTTAGTTCCTTTACTCCACAACCACCACCAGCACCACCACCACCAACAGCACAACCATCCAACCACCCAACAGCCCCCAAATGGCCCCCCCGAAATCCTACCCCCACACTATTACTGGAACAACCTCAACTACTCATACCCCGGAAATATCCCCGAGCCAAGCCAAGACACTTAAATGCGACGACCACTGGATTTTGGCTGTGGTTTATGGGCTTGAGCTGGGCATAAATAGATTTCGGGTTTCTCGCTTTCAAAGGCGATGGATGTGGGTTGGTTTCGGGCATGGCCCAGCCATCTCAGCTATCCAGCCCAGCGCTAAGGAATCCCGCCCTACCACTAAACCGTCTATAACTATTTCCGTCATGAAACTATTGAATTCGATGCATTTGCACCGAAATTCGGTTTCAAAATGCATTCAAAATAAAAGCCGTTTGAGCGAGGGCACTCAATCATTTGAGTAAATTTATCTTCCGTTTAGTATTTACCCCGTATTTAAATTTAATATTTACTCAGTTCTTATCACTGTCGCTAAGTATTTATTTTCATATTTATTTCATTGCCTTTTGCAAAAGTTATTGCTTTATTTGCAATTGCCAATTGGCAGAATGTATGCTTGCTGTTCGTGTTCGGGCTCATTTAAAAGGCCAATAAATTAATATTTTTACGCTTTAAATGCCACAACAACAACAACAGCAACACAACTCACACAGAGACTGGCACAAATACAAATGCAATATGTGTGTGCTCGCTAGACGATTAAAATGGCTGTTAATGACAAGTGAACGTTATAAATTACAGCAATGAAGAAATTTTTTTTTTCCAGATGATAATGATGATGAGGCGGATGGTTGATGGGCTGTATCTGTCGGAGACACACAGCCGGGGATACACAGTCGAGGTCTGGCTAATTATTTAAGATCAAGCCTGGCAAGGAAACGCCAATGCCAATGCCAAACAATGGAAATTAAGGATACGGCCAAAATAGAAACAAAGTCGCGCTGCTTCACTGCCTGTTCTGATCTAATGAAGTTGTCCTGGCCTGGTCCATGCCTCCGATGTTATTAATGATGGGCTATATGACACACTCATTTACACACAACGGCGCTCAAACACACCCTAAAGACACTCACCTCTTTTGGAAATTAAATTTCTTGAAGGCTTGTCTTTAAAATTAAGTATACGCAGTGTAGTCTGTAAAATTTCAACTAGAAACTAGCACTTAACTAGAAACACTTTAATTTTAATACTTAAACTAAAATACAAACCAATGCTATTTGAAATTAGAATATTATTCTCCCAAGTGTATATATAATATTCTCCAATTTCCAGCGTCTCGTTTAGGCAGATGTCGGATGTGGTGGGTGGTTGGGTGGTTGGGAGGTTGGGTGGCTGGGTGGCTGGGTGGCTGGGAGGTCTATGGGAGGTGAAGCAGTATGGAGTGAGCGATTGAACCAGCTAACGACAACAACAATGAGGATGATGACGAGGAAGCCAGCACACGGCGAAATCAATGTGTGTGATTTGCCAATTATGTGGGTTATACCGCCAGCGTGTGTATCAGCGGGTGTGTGTGTATTGCAAGATATTAGAGTGCGAGTGTGCGAGTATGCGTGTATGGGGGAGGTATAGAGGGCGTAGGGCGTGGGGCGTGGGCCAGTGAGTGGTGATGCCTTGTCATTACCGCTGTTTCCATTTCCGGCAGACAGGCGAGGCTTCGATGTCAATTTCATAAGCAATTTACGCAGCCTGCGAACGCCGAGGGAGAGAGTGAGGTCCTTGTTCGATTTGCCAACTGTTGAGGCCGGAATATTTTGTTTGCGTTTCTCGAGGGGCAGATGCAGAGGCCAGAGTCAGAGCCAGAGCCAGAGCCAGGATAGGGCAAGAACTTATTGGGGAAATTGAGAAGCCTCTAATTAACCAATTTTGGAATGTATATGTAAGCCGGGGCTGTTATTCTCACACGTAGCAAGGCTACCAATGCCACTGGCTTGTCCTAATTATTGTCCTGCCATAAACTACAAAGGACCCAGACCCGCACCCGAACCCGGACACAAGGAAAGACAAAAGTAATGGCCGCTATAATTCACAGTTACTTATTGTTTATCTGTTCGTTTGGCCCGGCTCAATGTGGGCCATAACTTAACAGTTCTCTCGCCCCAGCTCCTTTTTCTCGGTTCGATTTTATGGTATCCTTGCCACCCCCCTCCTTCAGCTATCCTGACAACCCAAAAATTTCTACCCCACTCCCTTGGCTGCCTGTCTGTGATTTAAATGATGCGAATTAATTCGGAGAATTTTCAACTCCCCAACACCCACACCATCCGCACCCTCACACCCAACAACTTGTGCAACCTGTGCAACAATGAAAAGGATACTGGGGGTAGGCGGGAGGCAAGTGGCAAGTGGCAGAAGGCGGCAAAGCATCTGAAGGGGAAGGAAAACAATTGCCGGCCTGGGAGAAAAACAAGGCCAAGGAAAATCTCAGTGCACAT
Organism: Drosophila atripex; assembly: GCA_035045925.1. Taxonomy (NCBI): domain Eukaryota; kingdom Metazoa; phylum Arthropoda; class Insecta; order Diptera; family Drosophilidae; genus Drosophila; species Drosophila atripex. Next base: position 16,653,239 of record JAWNOP010000012.1, on the reverse strand, counting down.
AACCGAAAGCCAAAATCGTGGCCATAACTATGTGCGGCTACCAGAGGAGGAAATGGCAAGCAGACAAAAAATAAAAATAAAAATAAAAACAAAAGGAAATACACAAAACAAAACAATGCAACTTCGATGTGGATGAAGAGGTAGGGGGGGTGGTTGAGGAGGTTACTCGTAGAGCCACAGCAGATTGCATAAAAAATAGTTGAAGAGCCGGACAGCGGCAGCAACAAGAGCCAACCGCATTGGTGGTGGGAAACATCTCTTTTTTTGGGGCGTTGATACCCCATGGATAAAAAATGATACAAGGGGAGTAGGGTGGGTTGGGTAGATAGGAGGTAATGGGGGGCGGGACATGTAGGCGAAAGTTTAAACAACTATTTATTATAAAATACAGCAACTACAAAATACTCAAATGAAATAAGCCAAGGCAGTTCTAAGGAGAGTAAGGAATAGTTGATGGCCTGTAGGACAGGGTTCTACTAGTTGTTAGGGGTATTAATGGGTACTATAATATACATAATAGATTTTTATAAATTAATATATAATATTTTATAGAAATACAAAATGATATAGCTAAGATATATCAATGTTGTTCCACCTTTTTCAATCTTAACTTTTGCCATTTTGATCTCATATCTCTCACCTTCTCTCTTATCCTTTTTACAGGGTATAAAAACTATTTAACACACACACACACACTCACACACTCAGTTAAATAAATGTGAGCAGACAACAGCTGAGCATGAAGGTGGCATCAGTTTTTTCGAGACAGCAGGAGGTCCAAAGGACCAGAAACCAAACCAAACCGAACCGAACCAGACCAGACCAGACCCACCGATCCGACCATGGCCCATCCAATCCATCCAGCACATATGAGAGAACACAGTCAGGAAAAGCGGGAAAAGCGATGCAGTGAAGCCTCAGCTACCGAGCTGCCGAGCTGCCGAGCTACCGAGCCAAAGGAGCAACTTTTACGTGAAAATGTTCAAAATTTAATCAAATTAAAGTGAATGCGCCGCAGGCGAACATATTTCGCACGCGTTCTGTGTTGGCACAACCGAAAGAGATAGCAACCAAATGAGGAAATGAAAGAGACAGAGCCAGATAGAGAGAAAGAGAAAGAGAGGGGCAGGACGGCAGGCCGGCAGGACTCGCAGGATGTGCGATGAGGATAACAGGCTGGCAACTCTGCGGCTTCGTCGGCGTTGATGCTGCGCAAGTTTAATATGTAAATTGTTTTCACTCCGCCCCCGTCGTTGTTGCGCCTCGACATTAAGTGGTTATCATAGCCATTTATGAGGCTGTTGAAAAGTATCTCATTAAACATAAATGGCCGCCCGCTCAACTAGAACCCGCTAGATGGATAGATAACTGGAATGTATTGACTTGGCCACGGCCAGGGCCACTACCAGCTCATCGTAATTCAAATCCAGATCCAGATCCAAGTGGTCGCAGATGTTTCAGCGGTTTCCGCATTTCGAGAATAAAAAGGGGTTCTTCCGAAGGAGTTTATCCAACAACCTACCCACCACCACCCCCCCTAGCCCCCTCTAAAATACACACACGTTTACCCCGTACATAGATATTCTATACGAATTCCGTTTACCTGTCAAACTTTTGCCATTTGTGGCCAACATATTTTGAAGTTGGACCCAGGCAGCAAGCCAGCCGCACACAGCATTCTTGTCAGCCACCAAAAACCACCCAGAAACGGGCCAAAAACCACCCAAATATCCACCCACTTTTCAAACATCCTCCATTCCCATCCTATGGGGGCCACCCCCCCATCGCCATAGGAAGTTCATTCCCTCAGCAATTTCGCAGAGACAGAGCCACGTTTATGCCTAAACTTTGTCAATTATTTGCGGATTTAACATTTGTAGGTGGTGCGGATTTTGATTTTTGATTCGAGTTTAAAAGGCGGCATTACAAAAACAACAAAAGCAATAACACTCGGAGCCAAAGTTGATGGAAGTTCATAAGCTCTGGCAGATATTACCTTTAGACACTTTAAGAAAAAATATTTGGGGATATTGATATATAAAAACTGAGATTCATAACTAGAGATATTCTAGAGATCTTTAAAATAAATATTTAATATTAATTTATAAACAGATATGTATGGATAAAAAAAACAGTGAAACATTTAAAACTTAATCGTATAGAAAAATGTTATCAGATAATTATGAAAAAAAATACATGACTTTAATCATTACTGACTCTACCACAAAAAAAAACATAATTTTCCGATTAATTTAATAAAACACAAATGTCATCAGATTGAACATTTAAAAGCTTATTTCTTTCGTAACTTTTTTGGTCCTACAGGACTACAAGCTGTACTTTTTGTAAGCGTCATTAGGGCCAGTTTTTTCTATCAATAATTTTTTGCTGATATTTATTCTTGTATTTATTTATTTCGCATTTTTTTTTTGGAGGGGTTTTTTTAGCGAATATTTGGAATATGCATATCAAATAACTATCAATGACGGCCAACGACTGCCACTTGCAAATGTTGAAGTCTCGCAACAAATTATCAGCAGAGACGTCAACGGCACCTGTCGTGTCCTTTTTTACCTTCCTCGGTCTCCTGCCCCGTCCTGGCACCCTATCTTCGTCCCAAACTTCTAAAAAAAATATAGAGACTGTTGTCTCAAAACGAAAAAATCGCATAAAAGAGAAATTGAATATTGGCATGAGAAATCAGAAATCAGAAATAAAGGAGATTCGAGAAAGAGATGGGAGAAGCCGGAAAGAAAGAGGTAGCTGCAAGGATATTCGGAGAGTGAGACAAAGCGCAGATGATGCTTGTTGACGTTGATGGCAACACTTGCAATTTTGCAATTTGATTATTTTGCAGAAGCTAAATAAATATGTATTCCAGGGGGGGCTGGTGGGGGTGGAGAGGTCAACCAGGCAGCACCTGCAGCCAGTCTATCTGTCTGTCTCCCTCTTAGTGGCTTTGGTGGCAGCCGCCATCACCTTGCCCGCTCCCACACTCGTTTATTATGCGTAGCTCGGAGAAAGTTTGCAAAGTAATAACGCCACAAAAGTTCAACTTCAATTGAAATAAATTAATTTCAACATTCGGACTGACAGTGCCAACTAACTGACAATTACACACACTGCCAGGGGGGGTGGTGGACGAGATGAGAGATATGAGTGAAAGAGATGGGCGTGCCGCCCGTCGCATAAAATAGTTGAATAACTTTTTTTCGGTTGACTTTCCCCGACTCCTTTTGTTGTAAATGTAAAATAATAACGACAAAATTGCACTTTCAACTTTTTGACTTTTTCACATGCCGATGTCGCTGCTGGTGTGCTCTGTACTCTGGCATTGTAGTCTGGCCGAGAAAGTTGAATTAATCGACCCATCCACCCGCCGCCAGAGCACCATCCATTTCAAATTCGCAGTCGCAGTCGCATTCGCATTGCAACTCTCCCCACCGAGAAACCCACCAAGGAGAAGTGCAGTCAGACGCATACTTCTGACATAGTTTGGCTGCCTCGACGACTGTTTCATCTTGATTGATTACATATTTTACAAGTTATTGCACACGGAACACGGCACGGGGCTGCTACAGGATACTGCCACAGGATACAGGATACAGACAGGAAGTGTTGGAACGAACTATGCCGAAAGGGTGAGAACGGTACACGTATTTATTAGATTTATGGCTTGGCTTTCGTGTCTGTTCAGTTGAGTTTCCTTCGTTTTGGTTTGGTTTGGTTCGCTTATAATGGATTCTGCCGAGTGTATTCACACAACTTTTAATGTATTGGAATTTCTTTGTGTCTCTCCTCTCCCCTACTCTTATTCACATACCCTCACCTTCTCTCCCAATTTCTACCAGAGTGTGTTGAAATGCGCCAACATCGCATCCAACGCCGCGCACCCCAAGGTACTAAAAAAGTAAAACTCATGTCGAAAGCGGTAAGCTGTGGCAATTGACTGAAACTGCCGGTTTAAATTAGAAAAGTTTGCACAATGTAAGTGTACAACTCCCCCTTGCCACCATATCCTTGCCCACTCATCACACAGATACACACACACACATGGAGAGGCAATGGCTGAACATCCGAGCGTGTTAATTTAATGGAAAAAACGATGCCAGGACACAGCATTTGCCATTGATGGGCTCTCGAATGAAAAAGATGTCTGCGCCTGGTCAGGAATTTGTCATAGAACGAGGATATCTCTGCCAGTGTGGGCCAGGAAGTATAATACATCCCACCCCCTGCAGAGAGGGGAGGGCGAAGTTTACATCTAATTTACCTAGAAGAATTTTTTTTTTTTTTTTTTTTTTTGGGTCATGCCAACAGTACAATACAGCTCCTGTCAAAATAAACATGCCACACATGATTTCAAATGGATTAAATCAGTTAAATGGAGCACATTGCTGGGGAAAAGATTATATTTTCTTTTTGGGGTTTTCGGTTTGTTTCGTTTCTGTATTAAAAGTCCAATTGTATTCCTGGGAGGACGAAAAAAAAAAAACCTCTCATATATAGTGGCTTGGTATTATTCTGCGAAAATGTTAGTTAATCTAAGCAATGCCAGTATATATGCATATAAGCCACTTATAGCTTATATTTAAACGACCAGTTCGTGTACGCACCTCAACTGAACATTAAAGGATTTACCCAACTCAACGTTCTCGGGATATTCTGCAACACACACGCGCTCCAAAAAGGACTAAAGTCGGAGATTCATGCGGGTGCCTTCGCATTTCTTTTGTTCCGAACAAACAGCCATAAATCCTAGCCAAGTTCAAACTATATCTGCTGCCCTGCCCTCGTCCTCGCCCTCGCCCAGGCCTGTCCTGTTCTGGCCATGTCCTGGCCCATTCTGGAAATTCATTTTTTTATGGCGCACTTATATGGGACAGGACAGCGTTGCCCGAAAATCCATTTCACTTATTCCCATGCACTTTTATGGCCCTAGTCCGCCAACAATTTTGCACATTAAAAGCGAACTTTTTTACATGACATATGTATGCCAAGCCGCCCCTCTCCCCCTCCTCACACATCCTTCCTCCTCGCACCCTAAAAATATAACTAACACAAATATACATTTCATATTCATGGTGGAGAGCTGCGCTTAAAAAGCGAAGAAATTAACTCCATCTAAGGCATCTAAGGGGGGATGGATGGGCTGGAGATGGGCGTCAATGTGACATGTGTAGAAAGGACGAAGGGACTAAGCGGGGGCCAGCGGCATAAGTAGAGGCCTACTTAGCACCCTTCACTCCACTCCACTCCAGCGTCCATTCCGAAGGATGTCCCCTTTTCTCCAGCTGGCCCACTATTTTCTGCTTAGTCGGCTCATCTGCATTTTATGGTCCAAAAATATCATCATTTTTTCGCATTTCATTATGGCGCTGTATGCGTGTGTGTGTGTGTTAATGCACTTGGAGAAATAAATATAATATATAGATGTAAGAAAATTTAAGGATACTACTATAAATAACTACCCCGAAGTAAAAGTGTTCAGTAAAAATCGTTTTGTAAATTGTTCTCAACAATATATTTAATATTTACAAACAAATCAAATAATTATTTAGGTTTAATATTTAATTTGGCTTTTCTTAAGGTTTTCTCTCCCTTTAATAATGTAATATTATCAATCGTAGATCAAGAATCATAAGCCCAAATAAATAGCAATAGTATCCTTATTTCTCCCAGTGACAATCTTTGTGTGTGTTTGTGTATTCCTGCGAAAACTTAGCAGCGTCATTTAGTATGCTTCATTTCATTATTATATCTACATGCCCAGTTCCCTCCACTTTTCAGAGTCCCCCAACTGCCTACGTCTACGCTCCTTTTTTAAAACTCTTAACTTTCGCTGCAACCGCAAGCATTTTGGGCCGCATTTTGTGGGCAATCCTTCCTACTGAGCCAGGTCCTCCATTCATTTTTTTTTTGTTGTTGTTGCTAGTCCTGTTCGTCCTTCGTGCCCGGCAAACGGTGCGAGAAATTGTCCTCCCTATCTCCTGATACCCCATCCCTGTTTCCCATTTTTTGTTGCTTTTGATGTCGCCTGCAATTTTTCTACAGCTTCTTCTTCGTCGTCGTCGTCGTCGTTGTCGTCCTTTTTTTTGTCGTACTGCGTAGGAAAACTCCTTTGGGTGTCCCTGCCATTTGCCGCGCACTAAGCCTCCCATGCCCTCTCTTTCGCACCCCCACTCACTGTCTCGCTCTGTCAGTCATTTTTTCCTCGTAATTTTCATAAGCAGCCGTTAGACGTTGGATTTATGTTTTTAAACGCCTTTTAATATGCGAGAGGATATTCGCGCGTAACTGCAGATCCCCAGCAAAACGCAAAGCCACTGGCAAATGCCGCATAGCCAGAGTCCTAGTATCCTTAGTGCCCCCCTCCATCGCCGCCCACCTTCCCCCTTGTATCCCTGGCTTGTAGCCTTGCTTTCGGCTCGGCTCCCTCCTTCCATTCCTTGCGGCTGTGTCTACTTCTTGGTTATGCCGCGCAAATCCAGTGAGAATGCGTTTAAAAAAATATTATAATAATAACATTACGTAAATAATTGTTGGCTGCTGTTTCGGTGGGGGGGGTTTTCTGGCTTTCTGGGGAGTGGGTGTGGCAGTGGCAGTGGCAGGGGCCGGGGCCGGGACAGGAGCTGGGGGCATTCACCGGGGTGCGAGGCACGCGCCTCCGAAATAGCAACGGAAATCAGCTGCGTGTTGATAAGCACGCATAGCTCCAAGGAGCGTTTAAGGAAAGGGAGTATTTCGGCGAAGGAAGCAGAAGGACTTTGCTTCCTTGTCCTGGCCAACTGTGCCAGTATGTGTCTGTTCCACGGGGTCCTTGTCCTTGTATGAATAAATGAATGTGTGTGCCTGTGCGTAACATTTGCGTGCGTATTTCGGTATGTTTTGCGGTTTGTCGCTCAACCGACTCGAAGCCATTGAAAAGGCGAATGATTTAATATACTTTTGGGTAATTCATTTAATATTTTGACAAAAGTATTTATAGAGATTTATTATTTAACGATTATTCAGATTATCTTCAGAGCAAAGGGAGGGATTTCATTGTAATTACAGGAACAAACGAAAAGAAACTTTTCCAAAAACTTACCTGAATTATAAATATATATGTAGTTTACTAAAATATTTTTTAGCAATTATATCATTTATTTTATTACTCTTTTATAGTATTTAATAGAACCTAACCACCTTGGCCTTATAGATAGAGTATCTCCCAGGAAAGAGCTCAAAACATGGACCCATTTGTAACGCACTGTCTAACCGGTGGCAGAAGTGGCAGCCAAATGTGCGTGTGGCAAGTATAGAAGGAGATGGCGTTTGGCAAGAAAAGAAAGAAGCCCAGATAGCTGTAGACAGTAGCGGCTTGTAGTTTTTTTTATTAATTTTTTTTTTGATGAAATTTTGTTGTCATCATCACTTTAAGAGAACTGGCATTGAGGTGGCTGCCTGTATGGAGGGTGGCTTCTTAAAAAGCCAAAGCAACCGAAGCCTGTCAGACAGAAAGTTATCTTCGCTTCGTCTTGGCAGCTCTTGGTGTTGCTGTTGTCATCTTCCGTTTTTAATTTCATCTGCCATTTACTGCTACTTATGACACATCCTTTTTCCCAAACCTTCCTTGTTGCCCACTTTTTTGGGGTTTTTTCTGTCGCTTTTCTCTCCATATATATGTATTTTTTTTTTTTGGATTTCTTATATTGGAAGTAGTACTTACCTTGGGATGTGCACGGCGCGGAAAAGCTACTTTCGGATCGACCTGCAGGCGAGAGAAAAAAAATGGAAAACCAGAAAGAATTATATAGAGAGGGAATCCCGAAAGAAATCGTATGCTTAATGACATTTAAATGAAAAGAACATTTCGCGCAACTCTTCATATTAATAGCCGTGCATAAATCTTGCATATGCCTGCAATGCACATTAAATGAAATTGCCCCAAAGGGGGATGAGTATTGGGAGGTGGGTTGGTGGGTTGGTGGCATGGTGGGTGGGTGGGTGGTGTGATGTTGCTGTCTGCCGCCTGCCGCTGCTGGTGGGTGACTTCAAGCTGAGCACGCACGAATTAACGCGTAACAAATTGCTCGTCCAGCGGGGGGATGGGGCAAAAAAAAAAAAAAGAAAAAAAAAAAAGAGAAAGCGAGAAAAAGAGAAAAAGAGAAACAGCAAAATGGGAAGCTCCTATCCAATAAGCAGCGTCATTAAAAATAATTAAAAATCATAAAAATTCAATTTTAAGCATTTTTTGCCGTCTGGCTTTTCGACTCTCCGGTCCGCTCTGTGGCTTTCATATTAGTGCAAGTAGACAGCTCGTCCTGACAGCTGGAATAAAAAATCAGGATAAGCGGATGGTGCTGGCAAGGACTAAATCTTGGCTGAAGTGCTGCTGTTGCATTTATCCTGTTGGGTATCTTAAGCCAATCAAGTGGCAGCTGCAAAATGGTTGGACGTGGGGGGGTCTTCGGGGGGGGGTAGAGGCTCAAGGAAGCAACGCAATATCCTCTGGCGATAATAATTCAAACACACACACACACTCACACACAGCAGCAGGGGAGCGCACGAAATCTGTCACAGGATAGGCAGGACATGCGGCTTGTTGTGTGCTGTTTGCCGTGTTGATTTCCTGTGTGCAGGACGAAAAACAAGAGAAACCGATTCGCCAGCAATAGCAACACCAGCCACCGCCGCATGGCGGGAAATTGATTTTTAGATTAAAATTAAAACTAATCAGTGCTGAGTGCCGAGCGGTGAACGGCGAGCGGCGAGCGACGGAGGCCGGGTGGTGGAATGGTTCTGGCTTTTTGAAATACATCAGGCCGAAAAAGCCGTAACGAAATGAAATGAATTCACCATAAATGGCGCCCGAGCAGGAATTGAATTCATTTCGTTTGGTTTGGTTTCGTTTCGTTCCGTTGGTAGCCGTTCAGCGAAACGGAAACACGAAAATCCATGACCAGCAGCAAGTCAGGAAGACGAATATATATACTATACAGTATAGTATGGGTTATATATAGATAGAAATAAACATTACACATAAATACAAATATAAATGCAGTTGTGAAGCAAACAGCTGAAAAAAATCACACATAAATGCTGGCTGCGCATTTTATTTACAGTTGGCAGGCATAAAAGGATGATCGGTTGGAAATTCCACAGGCAGATGGTATGCATACAGAGGGGCTTCACTTAATTAGGCTAATACCAACGGTGCGTATGCGTAATGTCTGTTGAATGTGTTTACAGGACATTCGCTGCAGGAAATGGGATTACAATCTGCAATCTGCAGAAATGGCGGAAGGACTTCCATCCTGATTTTAAACTGCTGCTAGGCTCGAATTTTTATCCAATAAACCAAATTCTCTTCATCACAAGAGCTAATTAAAATTGTTTGAATTTTTTTTTCGGCCTCTGTACTGCAACTTTTTAGCCAAGCCAGGCCGTTATGCTTTGACTTTCTAATTGCTGTCAATAGGGAGAGGGGGGTGGTGGTGTGATGTCATAGAGCCAATTTATGTTGATGGGCCCGGCTTTTGTGCAAATATTTAGCATAGTTGAAGCGGAGTTTTCTGTTTGTAATATGTCGGCGAAAAAAAAAATGAGATGCAAAAAAAACTACACACAAAAATAAAGTTAAAGAGTAGGGCTTGAGTGTTACATTTACCTTTTTGCCATCCAGCTCGTGTGTGCCTTGGGTGAGTACCTTATCTACGCTATTTGGATCGCTGAATGTGACAAAGCCGAAGCCTCTGCAAGTAGATTTGGAAGGAGATGTAAACAGGAGACGGTTAGCGAGAAGTTGAGCAAATATTTACACAAGCAAGGAGCCAAGTAACTGAACCTGAACCCAGCAACCAAAACTGAAACTCAAACTCAAGCCCCCAGAGCCCTAACCCCCTCCCCCCCCCAGGCTGGATCCCCAGACCAAGCTCGGAAAATCCAAAAACTGCCGCGTTGAGTTCAGTTGAACCTGCCATCGTCAGTTTAGCACGTGCGCCAATTAGGCGCTCAAATTACATCAAAATATTGCCAGAGACAGAGGTAGAGGTAGATGTAGAGACAGAGAGAGAGAGAGCGAGATGGTATGAGAGGTCCTGGTGCAAATGAGCAGTCTCCTTACCCATCTGAAATTGCCCCTTTTTCGAACAGTTCGAAGCCGCTAACGGCAGACGCTTACAAGCCATTACACTCGCCCCCTCTCTTTCACTTTGGGCTATACCCATCTCTCTCCCCAGCAGGCTGGCTCTCTCTGTTTCTTTCGTTCGTGTTGTGATAAACTTATTCTTGTTAAATATTTAATTAAAATGCTTATTATCTCGCACTGCATTTTAATGAGTCTCCCAACGAAAAACGAGAAACAAGGCAGACACAGGCCCAGGCCCAGGACCAAGCACAGGCAGCCAAAGACAACAAACCAGCTCAGAGATTTTGGCTGTGGCTCTGGTCTCCTGCCACGCCTCCTCGTCGTCCTCCGCCTTCGCTGGCCCTGGCTTACAGCCCGTGTCTGAAGCTGTATGTGTGTGCACGTTTATGTTTATTTGAGTTTTGCCACTTGGCAGCAACGCTTAACGATGCCTCGCCTCCTGGCAGAGCTCTGTGCAACTTCTTTCCCAGACACATGCTCGTATTTGTCTTGCTCTTTTAAGCCCACCACTGGCACTCGCCCCAGCCGTACCCAGCCCTTAACCAGGACCAGCCAGGACCACCCATCTCACCACCCCACTCAATCCGAGCCCCAAACAACAACCGCAAGCACAGACAGTAATTAACGACGATTCTATTGCAATTGTGGCAATTGTTACGGTTCTGATTCTGATTCCCATTCTGATGCGGATGCGGATGCGAATGCGGATTGTGATTCGGATTCAGAGTTTACTCTTGCCAAGCTCAGTTAACTTGGTTAAATTGAACTAAAGACTGCCAAGCTAGAAATCCAAGTTTCAGTTTTGATTAAAATTTTTGATTGAATTCTACAAGAAAAGGTTTCAAATAGCACCTTGATTATTACTACAATTAACGGCCTCATTAATGTACTATAGCCGGCAGGAACTTTATTATGACAAGCTATTATTATTGGTGGTTTGCCAATCAAAATGTAATTCAATTGTTAAACATATTCTGGAGAATATTCATTTGAAATTCTGGTCCGTCGGTCGGTCAGTTCACACAAATAATGCATTCGTGTTTCAGAAACTGTCAGTAATTGGAATTGCAATTGCAACTTCTACGCAAAATTATCCAAATTCAACCTCATTTGACATACACATTAATTGTGTGCACTTTTCCGTACAATTTACCTGTCAGTCGATTCGCATATTTAATTGAAAGTTAAACATAAATTGAAGACATATTATTATTTCAATGATTATTATTTCAATAATTGGGAAACAGTTTGGAATTTAAAGGGGTACACACTGATGGGGATCAGTATCATACAGTATCTTTTGTAAAATGTTGGCCGAAATACCCGATATTTTTGATAATTTCCATTTGACATTCTTTGGTTCAATTGTATGGTTATGGGATCGGGGTTATCGGAGTTTGTGTTGCAAATTCAAATTGGTATTCGACAAGGAGATGGCAACAAACAAGGCTTAAACTACAATTGCTTGTTGCAAATTTATAAAAACAATTTGCATATGGAAGAGGACGGCTCAGGCATTTGCCTTTGATTTTCTTTTGGGGCTTTCCTCGAACCAAAACCGAAGAGAATCAAACCAAACCAAACCAAACCAAACCAAACCATACACTAAAGCCGAGCTATCTACGTGCTATGGAAAAATCATTATTTGCTGTTGGTATTGGCTTTCTGGATTCTTGTACAGCTGGCACGGTCTGGTACATATTAAATAAACATTTTATCGTATTTATAGACGAACAATTTGTGCAATGTGCAATTTGCGAAAAAGAGGCCTGCACCTATTAATATTGATTTAAATGGGTGATTTAGTGGGTGGCGAAAGGGTTATCGCAGGCAGGACCTTTCGAGGCAACTGTGCCGTAGGCGTAACTTCAATCCAATGTTCAAGTGGGTCACACAAAATTGCAAAATGTTCAAGGAAAGAGAGCGATATATGGATAGAGATAGAGACAGAGAAAGTGCCACAATGTTGAGGACAGAGATTGTTGCAATTTCTCTACCTTGGAGCGGAGGGGGTGGCACACCAGGGGGACAAGACGGGACGGGACGACGGGCAACTCAAAGTGAAAAGCCACAAATTTAAAAGGCAAAACTCAAAAATAATGTGTCTCCTGTGTGCAATTTACTCACAAATTCAGATTCAATTTATGCAACTCGGGGCCAGACAAGGATCCGCACGAAAGACAGAGACAGAGACAGATGGCTGGGGGAGCAGGAAAGAGAAAGAAGGCGCACAGCGCTCAGGATAACAACAGGATGTGTGTGCAAGCAACAACAATACAAAAAAAACGCACACACACACACACAGATGCAGAGAGAGAATAATATTTATAAGAAATTATTATACATGTTTTATTAAATAATAAATTTTAAAACGTTAAATATTAACACTATATTTTTAATAGTATTTTTGTTTTAATAGTTTTTTGTTTAATAAATTTATAGTATTTTTTCTTAGTGCACTTGTAGACATAGGAAGAGAAACTAAACAACAACAAGGGCAGCAGCAAAGACATGCAGCCTCTGACAAGAAGAAGGGGGGGGGGGGGGCGCTGTAAAAAGGGGGAGGCCAATGGGCAGTGGGTGGTGTTCAGTGGGCCTTCTTCCCCACCCCGCCAACAGAACATGCAACTTGGGTTGCTTGTTGAATTTTATAAAGCCGTTTCAGAATGCTAATGAGCGCACGCACACAAGCTGCCAGCAGCAGGAGCCGCCCAAGGATGAGATCTCTCCTCCCTACCCTTTACCCCCTACCCCCTCCCCCCTCTCAATGTGTAAAAAAAGGGTGAGCTGCGACAGGTGAGCCAAGACTGAGGGGGCGTGGCAATCATGTAAGACATACAAACACCGCAGACACGTACCAAACATGGCCAGAAAGAGTGGGGCCACCGGCAGGTGGCTACCAAACGAGTCTGTAGTATCTGAAAGCAAAATAAAAGTGTTATTTGAATTGGCATGGCAGAGCTTGAGAAACTTTGCTTGCAAAGATCCAGCATCCTGCCATCCTGCCGCCCGAGTCCTGCCTCCTAAGCTTACGCACAATTTAGCAAAACAACTTGCATGTATTTAGCCCGCAGATACTCATATATATATATATATATGTATAATACCTGGAGATAGTTTACCGAAAGGGCAGAACTACTGATGGGGGGGAGAATCCTGTTAGAGAATCGTAGGGCAGCTGGGCAACTGGGCAACTGAGAGTGTGTGCAGTTAAGTTGGCGGTTGGCTTGTGGCTGGCATCTTGGATTACCGTAAATAATCTAACTAAATGAGTTACCAAAACGGTCAAAGTTCACATCAAGGTGTTGCCTTCTCTGAGCCACTGTATGTGTTTCTGTTTGTGTGTTCGTTCGTAATGGGAGCAGATAACAATATTAGAAGTCCCAGCATATGTCCAGTGATCAGGTTGATGATGATATTCCTGCCACCCTCCGGGCAATTGCCGAAAACTGTAACCAAAAGCTCATTTTACAGGCAAAAGGATACTGGAGTTGGAAAGTAAGCACTTAGTATGTGTGTTGCGGCCAGGATGTGCTGGGCAAAGATTACTTCAAATTGAGTATGGTTTAGGTGAAGTAAACGGGGAGTATCTGCCAGATACCTTAATGGCTTTCCCTTCAGATACTCTAGCTTTAATTTGAATTGAAATGATTCTTAGAGAATCATTTTTCCTAGTGGACCATTTAGCCAGGATCACCTGCAGGAGCCCATTCTCGTATATCTCTTAATTGCCTCAACCTCAACTGACCTCAGTGCCAGACAGAATGACAAACTACTGTGAATGGCTCTTGAAGCCAGCGGAAGTAAGAAAACAATTGTCTCTGTGTCTCCGGCGTCCTCTGGTGTCTCCTTTGACCTCTCCCCCACCAGCCCCCCAGTTTCCTTTCGGTATTGTTAATATACAAGTTGCAGTCAAGGCTGTAAATGGAAGCGAACATTATACTGTCTATGCACTGCCGCTAAAAAGCAAAGAAGCCGCAAGCCATGCCCTCAACCTTATGGAGGGGGATCGTGACGGTTTCGGCTCAACAAAAGTAGCTGACGGCTAACAAAACTTTCAATCCGAAACGGGAAAAGGGCCAAAGGAAATTCCAGGCGGTAGGCAACGCATATTCAAATGACTTTTTCGTGTAAAAATTTCGAAACAACAAAACAAAAGGCGCCCCCGAACGAACAATTGCAAAAGGGAATGCAACTTAAGACGACAGTGGAGTGCCCAGGACGAGGTTGAGTGGGCGTGGCAGGAGGCAAGCTGGCAGCGATGAAGAGGCCTGAGTCTGAGTCTGAGACTGAGGCTGAAGCTAGGAGAGCCTGGCACTTCTAAGTCCCGGCTATAGCGAAACGTCAAATCCCGAGCGCACTAACAAGCACTTGCCGGCGGACCAAGTCTTTGTGCCTTTGTGGGGTTCTGCTGAACAGGGATAAGGGGTATGTTTATAGGATACCCTAGAAATAAAGCCAAAATTATATTTTCTATTTTTAAAAAATGAAAATAAAATTTAAAAATTGAAATGAGAGTATTGTTTTCTAATTTCCTAGAAATACTTGCACAGAATACTGTATTCGATCATCATGGAGAAAGTCTAGAGAGCTGCTGGAGAAAGCGCTTTCTTTCCTATTTCTACCCCAGACCCGAGCCCCCTTTTGCAAAATATACACCCGCCGTCCCTGGCTGACTGCTGTCGTGTGAAGTGGGGCCGCGTGCATGAAACTTTCACAAGTGGCTTCCTGCCTTGGCTCGCCTCTCGCACTTTATAAGCCTACAAAATGGGAGCGGGGCTACTTTTTTTTGTCGAGGGGGGATGGTGGACATGGAAGGGAGATGAGGGCAAAGTAGAGGCGCCGCCCACGCCCATTTTGCACGTTTTTATGCCTTTGTCTTTGTTTCGTTTCGTTTTGTGTCGTGTCGTGTCGTTTTCCTGGGCACAAAAATGCATCCTTGAACACGCACACTTAACTGGGCCTGCGTGAGTGGCAGCCTCTTACCCCCCTCGACAGTCCGCCAGGACCCTTTCTATAAGACTGTCCCTCTGATGCACTGAAGAAAATTATTTAAGCGTGACAATCACATCCAACATATAATATTAGTTGGAAATCGGAAGGTAATGCTTAGTTTCTTTTACTTTAAAAATATGTATATTTAAATATTCTATATTGTTTCAAGGACCTCCTATTTTTTTCCGGTTATATATTTCTAGCTTTTGGTGGCTACTCAAGCCTGGCATGGAGACATTCAAGACGACCATGTCGCCACCCCATCAACATTTTCGAGTCCACCTCGAGTTGTGTGTGTGCGTGCCCTTGCGTTGATGTAAAGCCCCATACCGGTGAGGTCCTTAGCCCCGCCCACTGCCGCTTCCTTTTTTAATACCGCCTGGTCCCCCGCCCCCTCCTTCCCCCCTTTTTCCTGCGCTATCTATGCGTGGGTCGTGGGTAATTTTATTAATCCGGACATAAGAACAAGGCGACGGCGATGGCGATGGCGATGGCGATGGCACTGGAGAAGAAAGAAAGAACACCCCTGAAAAGGGGTTCGCTAACAACATTTTGGCTAAATATTTAAATGGCCTGGCCATTATGAAAATTTATCGATTTAGTGACAGTTTAAGGACACACATTATGGCCGGCCATTTGTTATGTTTTTATGGTTTTCGTCGTATGCCTGCTGCTAATGTCAATTTTTGAGTGTCGTTGCCACATTAAACTCTGTGGCATCTGGTGACTTCCAACAACCTAACAAAAAAAAAATATATATATATAATATATAAGAATAAATAAATGTCTCGAGGTGCGGTGCAGAAAGGTGACTTTATTTTATAATTCATTTTATTATTATTATGTAAAAGTGCGGTGCGCAGAGCAATTACAAAGGAGTGAGTGATTAGGGACGTCTGCGGGGATCATAAAAATATTCCTTCTTTTATTCTTTTTTTTTTTTTGTTGGTTGGGAGGCTGCTGGCTTTTTCTTTTCATACAAATACAAACATAAAATGCGCATAAAAATGCGCGGGCGGAGAAAGCGCATGAAATAATCAACAGTAACAATGGCGGGGAAAAAGTGGCCGAAAGGAGGGGGGCATAGGGGGTCCTGCCACACGAGTTGACAACATCCGAGTGTTTGCCAGGGAGGGACATATGAGTGGAAAAATAAAATTCAGTCAGTGTGTGGCGGGAAAAAGTCATTTAATTTAAAGCTTTAAGATTAAGCTTTTCAAGAAATTGATTCAAATATTATAATCCCATAAATCGGAGCTATATTTTTAGTGTAGATACTACTTGCCATCCCTGGAGAGTCTGTGAGTGACATCTCAACCAGCTACGGACCATGGACCAAGGACCAAGGACCAGAGCCCGTCCTAATGGTCTTTGGCCTCCTGTAACTGACTGATGTTTGCCACACACACCCGCACCACCCGCACCATCCGCACCATCCGCACCACTCACACTCATCCAGTGACGCCATAATTAATGATGAAAAATTGCTTCCCACACACCAATACCAACACACACTTGGACACACAACATATGCACCCGTTGTCCTGGCTGGAAGGGCTGCAGGAGATGCCAGGGTCGGGTGAGAAAAAATATAAAGCCATTTGGTTTTGTACGCTGGAAATTAACATGAAAAGGGCAAAGCGCAGCTGCCATTCGCGTTTGGCCCACAACATGTGAGATCGCTCCCAAAAATCCCCGAAAACCCCACCGAAATGGTCAATGCCAGAAAAGAAAAAAGAAGACCGCCAAAAAAAAAAAAAAAGAAACCCCCAAACCCATAAAGTGGCGCACTAAAGCGGCCAGCTCGGCAAAGTGATTAAATTGAGTTAATTATGTCCACTGAGTCCTGTGTGAGAGTGAGCAGGACAAATGAGAGTGAGTTTGAAGTTTTACATAAATTATTACAAGGATATTAAATGCTACACACAATAACTGGCAACTGTATGGGGGATTACCGCCAGTATTAAGTGGATATTATCAAAGGCCGTAAAATTCCAGAAGTAAAACACAATTGCTCCTGTGTGAAATTGCTTTAATCTGGCAGGATCTTGAATGTTTTTGTTAAAAACAACTCTTAATCTTCATTTAGACAAACAAAAAAAAATAACCACTTTGTCTTTGTTAATATTTTTCTTTGCGGAAAATAATTCTCATTTAAAAAGCAATCGAGACTAAGGAGTGAGTTGCCATTTAAATTGAATTATGGATGTCTCGCCAAATTTGCACAGAAATATATCCAAAATATCGAAAAAAAAAGAAAATCGAAACGAACTTTTATCAAAGTTTATCAAAGCTAAAACATTTAATGGTTCTCCACCATTTTGCGAGCCAAATCCCCTCTTTATTTTTTATTTGATGATACCCGTTACTTGTGGGGATCAAGGGTATATGGTATTCGTATGAAAGACTACTATAACACTACTATAATGTTTTGATGCCAAAATATTCTAAAGGAAAACTTAAATATACAAAACAAAAATCAGAAAAATCTGCTGATTTTTGGAAGAGTTCTTTGCTTCTATGATTTTTTTCAGTGGCTTGCTCCAAAGCACCCAAAAGTATGCAACAAATAACTATTACTGAAAGAAAACAAAAAGTACCAGGTATCACATAGTCGCGAAACTTGCCCATAACCATCCTTACTTGATTTTTTATTCCATTTTTATTTTTATTTTGTGTATGGCATGGCCGCTCTTATCTAAAAACCCGTTAAATTTATTATGCAACATTGGGAGCGGGTGGAAAATGCGATTTCTCATTCGATACAACAGATTCAGGTAAACATTCGCCGTGTGTGTCCGGCAAATAAATAAAAAGTGAGCGCAGATTCTGTTGGCGCGTGTAACGTGAAATAAAAATCGGGCGAGGGTGGAGTTTGGAGTTTCGAGGGGGAAACCAAAAAAAAAACAAACATTAACAAGGGGGCAGAGAAAAAATTTAACTTAATTGCCAAACACACAGACGCACGCACACACACACCCACACACAGACCCGCCCTCTCGCCAAAAAGGGTGTCGCTTTTGTGTGGTTGTGTTTTTCGCGGCGTTTTCCGAAAAGTATGGGAGGTGGTGGCTGGGTGGCTGGGTGGCTGGGTGGTGCGGGTGGCGAGTGGTGTTCTGCGCTTGGCGTGCGTGCGCTGTGCGATATAATTTATGTTTCAATAACTTTCGAAACTCATTGAAAAGTCGCTTATGTTTGCTTCAATGGCAGCAGCAGCAACAACAACAAACACAACCAACAACAACAATGAACATAAGAAGAATGCTAAAAGTACAACAATAAATTGTTTGGATTTACTTATGCGAATGTGGGTGGGGAAGGCAAAGAAACAGGCGTCATGGGTGGCAAGGTAATGGGGGGGAGGGAATGGCTCCGTCGCCGCCTCATCCGCTCTTTTTAGCCGGGACTGCCATTTGCCATTTTACTCAATTTTTTATTGTTGCTGCACTTGAGCGACCCCGCTTTGTCTTGCCACCCGCAACAAGAAAATTCCCGCTCAACTTGCAAAACTTTTGCTATTTTCCCTCTCTTTCTGTTTTCTGTGAATGTGTTTTGTTTGCCATTTGCTTTCATTTTGTTTTTTGCTTCGTTTTTTGTTTCTTATTTTTTTTTCGCCCCCCTCACTTGGTATTTATTTTGTTTCCCAGCTTTCAGCTTCTGCTACTGTTGTTCATTTTGCGCTTTTAAAATTTATTTGCAAGTTTTCTAATTTGTACTTCACTCCATTTTATTGTAATATACAATCTCATTTAGAGTAAGATATCTCGGAGCATCTATCTAACCCACGCACACCCACAATGGGCAAAATAAATGTCTGCACTGGGGAGAATTCATAAAATTTCATTAAAAATCTACACGAAAAATAATGAGTTTCTCAGTATAGAGATTCTCATTAGAATTTATACAGCTAGACTAGGCTATGGAAATCTATATAAAGAGTACTACCATTTTTTCTCAGTGCTGAGACTTTGGGTAAAATATATATTTGAAGCCCCCATAAGTATGCAATGCTTGCTGATGGCTGATCCTAACCGTGTATCCTTGTTTCCTGTTCGGAACTGGGGCGCATATTTATTAACCACACTGTTGACTCTCGCTGCGGCAACTTTGCGTGCAGCTTGTTGCTTCTCTCTTTCTCCCCTCGCCTGTGTCTCTCGCCTTCTCCCTTGACTTTCTCAATTCTCCATTTGGCCGCCCGTCCCCCTGGCTCGGTTGCCTGTTTGAATTTTGTTGTCGCACCTTCTCAGGAATTCTGTTTACATTTATTACTTTGCGCAAGTTTAAGTGAAAAATTTCCATAAACATTCTTTTAAGCGACATAAAGTTTTTATTAAATTTTGCTAGAAATCCCTGACACGATGATATCAGGCAACAACGGCAATGCCAACAGCAACGGCAACAAATAGAGCTGCGGAATTTACAACTACCAGAGGGTAGGAACTCGGAGCACAGCTGCCACCCCTTGCTGTAGGTTTTTAAAGATACTTTCCAGAAATGGGGGGGCGGGGAGTAGGTGTAGAAGATGAGGAGTGTTTTTACTGATGGCACTACCAAATACTCCTGCTGCTGTTTCAAGCTGATGTTGCTGATGCTGATGCTGGTGCTACCAGCTACCAGTGGCACTGCTGCACGCAGTTCATAAAAATTTTGCCAGCCAACATGACATGCACAAAGGCGAAAGGACACACGACAGGATCTGGTCGCAAGGCTTGGAGACTCGCAACTCGGAATGCCGCATAAACTTTCGTCGCTTGTTAACCTGAGAGCCACCGCTGCCACTCCACTGACATTAGACGAAATTCAATTAAAACAAAGATATATTTCGTGGGGCGAATTCCGTTTCAACAACAACAGCACCAGCAGTTGCTTAAAAGAGCAAAAAAATGCGACAAGGGCAGCAACTTCCTGGTATTACGTATACGCCCCATAAAACGCTCTTAATTAGAGCAAAAGAAAAACACTTGTTAGTCGACTGTTTTTTATTTTACTCCCTGCGAAGTGAACTAGATTGATTAATGCAGAATTCAAATTGAATTAAATAGAGAGTCCCGAGTCCTGAGTTCCTCAGATTAATTAAATGCAAAACTAAAAGAACAAATCCCGCATGTTGCGTATACGCCCCATAAACCATTTAATTAACATGAAAACGAAGAAGAAAACGAGCCACAGACTGGGGAAATGAATACTTCAGCTTCGGATTTTGTTGGGTGTATATTGAAATTGAAATTGACTCGTTTAAATGCCGCCTCATTATTCATACTGTCCGCAGAAACCAGCTAATTTACGTTAAGCATTTTTAAATAAGGTCAAAGTGGGCGATGCGACACAGGAGGGACGGCCGGAGTGTATCGGACACGTTCAGCCGACTGAAAGTTGATCGAAACCGCAACAAATGACAAACGTTACGGGCAAAATACACACAACACAAAAATACACACTCCTCCCCCATGGATAAGTGGGCGAAAATGGAGTAATTGCGGGCCTTTCACAAAGGGGGGTATAGGGCATGGGGCGTGGGGCGTGGCGTCCATGGGGGCAATGGCAGGAGTTCAGTTGCACAGAGGAAAAAAATAAAATCAATGAAAATGAAAACCAATTAGCGGTTAACCAAACTGTTCAAATTTGGAAATGGATGCAGCCGTGCATGGCCATAAACAACAACAACAACAAGGGCAGAAAGTATGAAGGGGTTTTCCACAGGATGAGGTATGGAGAGGTCAACAGGAAGACCTCTGAAAGGTAAAAGGTTGCCGGGTAACAAATTTATTACCCGAACATAGGAAATAATTAAAATCTGTTCGAGAGCGGTGGGTATGAGAAGTGGAAATGCGATGAGGAAGAACTTTTTGATTGATCAATCAAAGTAGAGCTCAAAAGTGTCTATTGCAATCAGCCAGAATGAATTTAAAAGTGAAAAATTGAAATTAAATCAAAACCTTTCAATTAGTTTCACCTTTATACTGTTTTCTGCCCCAAACACCCACTTTGGGGCTAACCCAAAACAATAAATAATTCTTCAAGAGGAGAAAAACCACCCTTATATCCTTTCTTACATCCTTTGCACTCACCTGGATCTGCGCGTCGTGGGATCCTTCATGACCATAGCCTCTGAGATATCACCATAACGTCCAAAGTAATCGCGTAAGCTCTCTGAAAGAAAGATAAACAAAGAATCCAGTGAATAATCAATCAAGGCTGCTTTATGAAAGTGTCCTGGAGGATATTCCCAAGTGCGGTCATCAAAATCACGACGCCAAAGTTACTAATTTCGTTACGCGCTTAATAAAAATAAACCCCCAGAAACAACAACAAAGAAAACCAAATTTCGCGTAATGCCCAAATAAACAAACTGGTTGGAAGCTGGAGCAGAGCCCCCCCCCCCCCCAAAAATGTTCTTCCTTTCCCCCCTCAACTCCAACCCCTTTGCATACGCAACTGGACATTATTCACATGCAGACGCGTAAAATACACCGTAAAAAATATGTTTTAAAATATAATATATTTAAAACTAAACCATTAAAAACATTGTTGAAACTTTTGTATTTTCTTGAGGGAAAAATGTCCATAACTAACATAATACTGGGCTTAACCAAAATTGGGCTTAACCTTTCCGATTTTTCTAGAATTATATTCAAGAGAATTAACTTAAGTAGAATTATATTCAATCAAAATCTAGCAGTACAATTTTTGACCCATTTTTCGAAAATGTTCAGATTTTCAATTTTCAAAGCAAATTTTCATGATTTTGGACGCAATCGGACCAAATTTTATTAATATTTAAGAGGATTTATAAATGGTATTTCATTTCGGATTCGGTTACGAAATAATTCAAATATTCGCTTAAAAGTGAATGAAAATATTTGAAATTAAGCATACTCCGAAATTCCTAGAACTATGTTCTAATTTCTGTATTTTCGTGAGGAAAAATGTGCATAACTCGGCTAATATTCGGAAGATCAAGAAATGCTATACCTTTCCGATCTTTGAATTCAGAGTAGAATTATATTCAATCAAAATCTAAAAGTATAATTTTTGACCCATTTTTCGAAAATTTTCAAATTTTCAACATCATGATTTTTGATAAAAATTGGACTAAATTTCATTTGTATGAAACTTAAAATATTTGGGTGAATAACGAAAAGGTTTGGAACTCTGATTTAAAAATGGTTTTTCGTTTTCGAATCGGTTTTGAAATGCTAAAGATATTAGCTGAAAAGATAATGCAAATTATAGATTTTAGAGCCAAAAACTAAAAAATCCAAAAATATGTTCCAGTTTTGGAATTATCGCTCTTATTTATTTATATTTATTTTTTTCTGTGTAAATACACACATTGGGAATATATAGAGACCACTTCAGAACCTCTGCTTTGGCGGTTGCCAGCGGCAGCTGTTGTCTGCGGTTTTGCGAGCTAATCTGACTCCGGCCGGAGGATTGGGTTCCGGGTTCCGGGTCCCGCGTCCTGGGCCCAGGCTGGAAGCACTTCAGTGGCACGTACGCACACAAACGCAACGCTGAAGTTATTTCAGCAAAATTGCCAGACGGCTGGGGAGTCCGAGGAAGAGATACCAAGGCTCGTTGGCTGCGATTTAATGCAGCCAAAAACAAGCAAAAACAAAAATATAAAAACGAAACGGGGGAAAAAAAAAAATAAAACCGATAAAGTCATCTCTCAGTGGTCCCGGGCTGGTGGAAAGGAACCCTAATCCAGTCGAGTGTCGACACTGGCGTCATAAATTCAAACTACAATAAAAATTCAATAAAACAAACGATTTTTCCGCTCACGCCGCCGCTACAGCCAAGACGCTTCAGCCATAAATGTGGTGCGATTTCTTGCACCAGAGTAGCCCCACCATGTAGTCACCACGGATATCGCACCACCATACACGCACTAGAGAGGGTGATTGAAGGGGTTTGCTTACAAGACATAACCTGGAGTTCAGAATAAATATGTCATGAATATTGCAAGTTTCTGACAAAATGGAATAGGAAATATATATCAATTAAGGCCTTAAAAAGTAAAGGTATAGTTTCTGTTATAAAAATAAATATGTCCTAGTCTTATAGACCCCATTTTATATAAAAATAAATACCCTGTATTTGACGTCTAAAGCAACTAGTTGCGCCAGCAGGCAAGTATAAGGGGCCAGGGGGCAGGGCCTGGAGTAAAAGGGTCGGAAAATGGGTGACAGGAGCGGCACATAGACAGACATGGCAATACAAACACAAACACACACGCACACTCAGCCACAGTCAAGTGGGGGCAATGCAACAGCGAATCGCGGAACGCAAAACGCGTCGCGTGATTTACATAAGTATGCACCATAATTATGAACAATAAAAAACAATTTGTTTGCTTATGACAGTTTTGGAACCATAAATAACAACAGCAACTGGCGCAGCGGTTCGAGTGGCAACTGGATGTGGATGTGGATGTGGATGTGGAAAATGGGAAATGGCAAGTGGAAGTGGCTGCGTGTGTGTGTGTGTGCGGGGCATGCAAATTGATGGGGCAGCCAAAAGGGTTGCGTTCCATTTCGTTAGGTTTGTTGCGTATGTGGCGCTGCAAAGTATGCTACACTTTAAGTTTTAATGCCCAATTGCACCCGTGTTGCATGAGGGAGCATGCGGCAGCACTAGTCTATGGCATAACTTGATCATTAGTTGTGGAACTTGGAGTCGCGGTGTAAATAAACAAGGTAACTCTATCCGGGGGTGTTGCAAATTCAAATAGTGGACAGCAGAGTAGTATCCTAGATCCTGAATTGATTTTTAATTCCTTAATCTGCACTCTTCACTCAATTATCCTTTGATTTAGAATCCGCACACTCTGCTCTCCAAAATGAAATGCCAAAAATGAAATCATCATCAAAATGTCAATCAGTGCGCCATCGCCATGCCACCGCATGTGTCAGATGCGAGGAATACCTTTCCGCCCAATTAACCCGTTTGCCGTTTCTCGCAGTGCAGGCACATACCGCACCCGCCCACCCCCCGCCACTGCCCCCCCTGACCCGCTGTCAGGCAATGCTACGTTCAGTTTTGAGTGACAGCTGCAAAGTTTGTTTTGCATTTCATATTTGCGAGCTCGTCTGCAGTGCTGCCTGCCCCGCGCCGTTGCAAGTCCGTCAGAGTGTGCTCAGTGCCAACTGTCACTTGACCGGCCAAGACCCTCCCTTCTCGCTCATCCCCTCCTGTTGCCAACCAAATATGGCCAATAGAATAGCAGACAAACAAAATAAATGTGTAAATGTGAAAGAGCAGAGAAATTCTCACAAAAAAGTGAATAAAAAAAGAGGAAATGGTCAACAAATTAAAACGCGGCAAAATAAAAATAAAATTTAAATTTATTTGCTACAAGGGGGCGAAAAAAAAAACAATGTTGAAGAATAAAATAAAATACACAATGGTCGAAGGGGCAGGGACGAAAGGAGCAACGACAAGAGCGAAATATATTGTAACGGGCCAAAAGCCAAACTTGGATTTAATTAAAATGTTTACCACAGTCATTTCATTTTCATAGCCAGCAAACATAAATTTTGAAACGCATAACAAGGGGGCGGGCTTGGGGGGGCGTGTGGCATAAGGGGCAGTGACGGGGGGACAGAAAGTGAAGGAAAGAGAGAGGCAGAGTGGGTCAGAACCGCAGAGCGAAACAGCTGCAAGAAAATGCCAAAAACCATTAAAGTTGCCACTCCCACACACACACACACACATATATATATACCAAATCACGCATACTAATAGAAAAAAAAGGACGAAAAAGTGAGAGCTTTGATTTCTTCAGTTTTTTCTAAGAGATTTGTAAAAAATATAAAAAGAAGAATGGCTGTTATTTCAAACTCTCAAGTTAAATCTCAAAAAGTATTCTTTTTTTAGTATTTTTTTAAATCCTTTTTATTAAATCCTTTATAATTCCTTTAGGAATTTTTGGAAAATCAAATGCAAATCCTTCCATTTTGCGGTGTGAAAACAATAAACGATAAACAAAATAGCTTCAATCTGGCAACGAAAATGAATTTGCAGGTAATTAGTTCAAGCAGGCACAGCACAAACACACAAACACACTAACACACACCAACACACACAACCACACACTCTCCACACATACATATATGTATACACACAAGCAAAGTCAGCATAAAATTTATCCCAAATCCATTTAGTAAGATTATTTATAAGAAAACTCTTGCCACTCTGCAATCTTAGCCCTGTTCTAACAACCCAAGGCAATCCGTTTTGCGGTTGCAGGCATATTAACCCCTTAACGTTAGACCACCCCCTGGTGCCCTATGCCCTCTTGCCCCCCCCATACACTCCCCCATTCATCTAGCCCCTTGAAAGTCCCCAATAGGCCACCGCACATGTTGTCAAAAGCACAATGCTGAAACCATAAATTTATGTGCTTTCTATTGTTTTTGCCAAAGAAAGCGGAAGTTGTGTGCTCTCTGCGGTGAGGCGGTGAGCAGAGGGGGTGGCTAAAATTCCATGGCACTGAGGGCTGGAGGGCTGGAGGGGAGCTGGAGGAAGAGTGGCTCGTAGGCGGAAACAAAAGCAAAAACTACAAAACAGCAACAAAAACCAGAAGGCCAGAATGGGTGAAAAAGGTGTGCGCAAAGGGATTTCAATCAATTGTGAGGCAACTGGCAGCCAAGGCAACAAAAACTAAAGCACAGCCTCCAAGTCGGTCCCTCTTTTCCGTTCGGTTTAGCTCTGCTGGGAAATGTACAGAGAAAAAAAATTATAAAAAAATAAATGAAACAAAGCCAGAGGGGATATTTCGACAGATCGTTAAACAAGAAAGTTTTGAATGTTTTCAAAACAATTTTACAAAAAAATCTCCCCAGGTTATTTTTCCTAATTACATCCCTAAAATCGTTTAAAACTTTCAACTTTTCATATACAATTTTTCATTAAAAATCAAAGATCTTAAATAGTTAATATTTGTCAATTTTTTAATATTTTTTCCAGCGTATCGTTTGTTGTAGAACGCAAATTGCTATTTTGTCTGAACAGAAAACGAGATGGCAATTCACAAAACGAAAGAGATACCCGGCCAGAGGAAGTGAGACAGATTAACGGGGAATGAAAGAGATGGGAATAGAGGAGCCTGTTGTAACACATCCCGGTC
Source organism: Drosophila atripex (assembly GCA_035045925.1). Taxonomy (NCBI): domain Eukaryota; kingdom Metazoa; phylum Arthropoda; class Insecta; order Diptera; family Drosophilidae; genus Drosophila; species Drosophila atripex. The sequence goes on along the minus strand of JAWNOP010000012.1, from coordinate 16,626,981 downwards.
GTAGCATCATTTTTCATGCGCTCCAACAACTTTTGACAAAGGTCGGTCAAGCAAGTCTTAAAAACTTTGCGACAAGACAACGCACGTTCCGTTTTGAGTCCTGCCTGCCCGCCTCCCAACCCAGCCTGCCACTCCTGGCACCCCCCATCTGTTCGGCCTGCCTTTCGCTTAGTGAATTACGCCGGCTTTAAGGGGTTAAGGTTCAGCCCCGGAGGGCTACGGGTAACAGTTGTCGCTGTTTGCTCTTCGCCCTAAGCCGTAAATAATAATATTTGGACAAGTTGGTAAGACGAGAAATCAAAAACTTCGAACACCAAATGCTCTAAGAAAGGGAAGGTATTTTATCACTGAAAAATACACAAGATATGAGAGAGTATTTTAGGATAAATAAAAGTAAACTATTTCATGTTTAAATGAATTAAATCTTAAGAAATCAGTAGCCTTATCTGCAAATCCCTTTTTCCACAATAGATTTTCTTAATCCAAGCATAAAATTTGTAAGAAACCATTTGCAAAATTTCTATTTATGTTTTTCAATCAAAGAACTGCTTCAAGATAAGACCCACTTTGATCTCTTGGCCATATCGTTACCCGTATAAGATACAACTGTTTTAATTAAGTTATGCTTAGAGGACTTTCGAGACTTTCGGGACTTGCTCGAAAACTTTCGCGGTAAACATCTCCATGCATATGAAACTAAGCTCACCGATTTGAGGATAGATAAATACATACGAATATATGACAGAAACTTTCCCAACCCAACCTCGTGCCGAGTGGGGTGGTGGAAAATCCTTTTCTTTTACGCAAAATCCTTAACCCTACTCAATGGCTCAAGAATAGAGGGGGTAAACTTGTTTACAAGCGTCAACATTTTCACCTGATCTACGGGAAAATGTTTGGGCCAAGTTGGCGCGATTTATGGCAATAGCAAGTCATAGACTTATGGATTGCTATAACTTCCAAAAACGGCACTTACCATAATTGCATTGAATATTGGAAGATATGGATGCTATTCAGGATGAATGGGGGAAACGGGCGGCTTGGCAGTTGGCAACTTTGAATAATTTATGGGAGTCGCGTTCAAAGTTGAGGCGCACAAATTAAAATCAACGCACCCAGTGATTGATGAATGGGTCGGAGAATCGGAGTCGGTTTCAGGATCTGCCATTGTTCGGGTCAAGTCATTTAAATATGGCCATCGGACAATCGGGACAATGGACAATGGACACCTCAATGGACACAATGCCACACGCACATGGAGGTAAACTCCGAAACTAAACTGAACAGAATGTCAAAAATCAAAGTCCAAACTGGATGGGAAACAAAGGCCAGAAAGTAGGCAAGTTGAAGATGCGTCGGTTAAACAAAAGGCGGTGAAAACTTTCCTTATTCCTCCACACACAAAAAGCCAAAACTTTAACTCGCCAAAGAAGAAAGTGAAGTGGTGGTGGTGGTCGCTTATCTCTGGCAGACACAGAATTCAGGCCTCCGGAAGCAGAAGGAGAAGCAGCAGGAGCAGGAGCACCCAGGATCAAAAGCATGCTAATGTCCAGCCCTGGCCGCAATACGCCCACCACGTAAACAACAAACCCTCAGAAGAAGAAAAAAATAACGAGGACCTGAAGAAACGGGGCCACCAGTCAGGCAAGTGAGACAAAGCCTCAGACAAGAGCCGAGAAGTCAAGCACAAAAAAGGGTCAAGATGGCACCAGCAGTAGCAGTGGCAGGACATCCATGGACGGAGGCATCGACTTTACGCAGGATATGCCATCGCATCGACGACTGTGAACGCATACGAATCAATTGATTTGGTTGGGGCTTCCAACGCAGTCGATCCAACGCAAATCCCCACCCCCCACGAGTCGACCAGGATGAAAGGTCCTTCGTCGTCTCACCGACGAATGCAAAGTCTCAGCTCGTTTCCTATTCCGTAGCTTTTCTCTCCGTTTGGTTTTCTGTTTTTTTTTTTTTTTTTGATCCTGCCTGTTTTCAATGCAGCCAAGCGGAATAAATTTCCAGCAGTCAAGGTAAATCGTCGTGGAAATCACTGAAAGCAAATTAAAAAGTAACAGCCCAGAGAAAGGGCAAAGGATGACCAAAGTCAGGTGAAGTATGTAGATAGATATGCCACCACTCACGACTGCACTGCGGAAAAAAGAGTGTTCCAAATTCGGAGCAATCGGAGGGGGAAACTTATTCAAAGTAAATAAAAATCAGCAACCGATTAAAGTTAAAAGTTGAGGGCAATAGAGATTATAAATTAATTATCTCAAGCTCTTTGGATACTTTTCCCCTGGTGCACAATAAAATATATTTTCTATATAGACCGACAGAGTCAATAAGGATAATGGGGATAGAGGAACAAAAGGGTCAAGCGTTCGACGCAATAAACCAAAATGCGACCGATTTTGGGGGAGGTCCTGTCGGGCGGAGTCGAGGGGAGCTCTAAAGGATTTCCTTATAAATTATTGTGAATTTATGCGAATCATTTCCAGTTGGATTGCCGCCGCGATGGCGATGGCGATGGCGATGGCGATGGCGATGGCGATGGCGGTGGCGATGACGAAGCCCCAGTCCCTCCATCTCACAGGAAAAGGATGTACAGCGAGGGAGGAAAGAAAAGCCGCCAAGGATTTTAACTTTATAATTGAATCCATTACTTAAGAACGTGCGTCCAAGATTTCGACGTATTAAAGTGTTGGCACCACCCCCACCACCTCCGGCACACTCGAAAAAAAAAGAAGCGTACCCAACCCCCTTGAAGTGCGCTGATTGCCGAGGGTAAGCCGAGTTAAGTTCTTGGTTTGTTGGCTACACAAAACCCCCGAAATAAGTTTTAATTACGGGCATATGATGGCGGCCGATAATAATAATCATAATAATAATAATAATAACGGCGAGCGAGCGAACGAAAACGAAAACGTTGGAAAAACTTTTGGCGCCCCCGCAACGTAGACTGACTGAAAAATTCTATTATAATTAATAGCAGAAAATTATGAAATTAATGCAAAACAACAAGAAGGAAAAAAAGAGGTTAAAAAAAATTTCTGAGGGGAAAGCACACGCACAGCACAGCTCAGCCAGAACAGCAGCCCGAAATTGGATTCATTAAAAATTGAAGTGGGTTTTCGAAGGAGCAGCAGGACGAAGTGGTAGCACTAGAAGGATTGGGCAAAAAGTGTGCTCGAGCTTATCCCAAAAAAACTTGGAATGCAGCTCCGGCCAAGGGTTGAGCTCCGGCCGTTCTCAAGGATCCCCGGCAATAATTGAATCTCTCAGGACTCTTTTTGGGGGAGACTCAGAAGGGGCAGCCAGAGTCGGCATAGATTTCTCCAATCACATTTCAACTGTTGAAATGTTGATGAGGGACACTGGATTTCTGGGGCCGGAGCGCCACAGGTTAGAGGTTATTTGACAAATTTGACATTCCACTGAGTAGATAATCAGGGAATAATTTCGATTGAGACAGACGGAATGGGGAATAACTTTGGGCCATAATTACCAATACAATCCACAGACATTTCAGGCATTTTTTGCACTCCTTTGTAGTCCTTGTGTCGCGCAATTCGAACATCAATTCATATTTCAATTAAATTCAAATTAATTATATGCGATATCAGCCAGTTAAAACAATATAATATCGATAAACATTTATGAATTGATATTTGAAGTATCAATTTAATTGACACATATTGCGGCCATAATATGAACATTAATTTCCTTCTCTTTAATTTTTGCATTTGAATTAAATCTGAACTCTCCGGCGGACAGGTAGATATTTTTTATTCCATTAATCCTTGAATGTTTCCACCTTTGTTTCTGCCCCACCGCATATCCCCGCCACTTGAACATATTTCATTTCACTTCCCAACTGGACTTGCTCTCATCCTTGTTTTTTATTTTATATATAACGTATACACAATTTTTCATACTAATTACCAAGCGATTTAGTTTTGTGTTTACACTCGTTGGCTGCTCGCCCAGTTGATTGGCATTGGCAGCGGCAGGTGGCCGCCTCATTAGTGGCTTAACTTGCTATACAAAATGTGTGTGGCACTTATGGCGAACGGCGACTGAAGGGGGCACAGTGCCAGTGGCAGTGGCAGCATGAAACATGAAAAAGCAGCAGCATCAAATTGACACTTAACCGAAGAGGCAGGGTGGCTAAAAGCGGAAGAGAAAGTGGCAAGTGGCAAGTGGCAAGTAGCAGTGGCAAGGGAGGGCAACAATAAGCAGCCACACGTTGACCAGCTGAGTGGATGGGGAAATGAGTCAAAGGATCCAGGGATTCGACCCAGAGCCAGAGCCAGAGTCGGAGTCGGAGTCGGAGCAGCAGGAACCAACTGTGTAAACAAAAAAGCAACGACATTGGTAGCACATATCCTTAACTGACAAAAAAACAAGGATAATAACAGGGTGAATTTGTAATTATATAAAAGTATAATTTTATAGATATTAATGTTTATAAATTGTATAAAATTTTTTAAATGAGCAGCTCTAAAAACCAACCAACAAAATCAAGAAGAAACTATTTTAAAATATATGATATCTTGTACTTTTATTTACAGTTTATATAAAAAAAGATATAGCTAGGGCAGTTTGTTGGTTATTTATTTTTTAAATAATACTTACTTAACAATAAATATTTAATTAAATTCCATAATATTTCTCTCTATGCATTGGAGGGAAAAGGAAACTGGACGAGAAAACGGCAGCAACAAAGCCTGCCACATATCAGTCAGAGATGAGGCAGCGCCTGAGACACCGACCCAGTCGCAGAGAAGCGACCAAAACAGAGATAGAGGATAACAGAAGTCAAGAGGAAGACAGAGAGAGAGGAGATCCTTTAAAGTCGACCCGGGGAACCGGGCACTTGTTGGTGTCCATAAGCTGGCTGGGCAAACAGGCAAACAAACCCAACTAACAAGCCATAAGATGACAGCCTGCCAGTGACAAATTGTGCCAAATCGAAATGGTAAACAAATGCCAGCCAGCAGTGAGTGAAAGAGAAATGCCAACAGAGCCTCTGACACTTGGCCCGGCCAAGACTGGGCCTGGACAGGAGACAAGGGGATAGGAGACCAAGGACCGGATGATGAGAGGAGAATGATGAGAAGCCCACGCAAGACGACGACACAGAGCAACAAATATGCAAATTTTGCACATCTGCTAATTTGCTAAGCTGAAAAATATGAGCAACAGATAGTGAATGTGGAATGAGGAGCGGTGTTTGTGGCTGGCTGACTGAATATTGATGCTCGGCAATCAGATGTGCCACGGGGCGTATGCGCAATGTTTCTGTTTCTGTTTTTTTTTTTTTTTTGCTCTGAGAGGGAGAGTGGAAATGGGCAGATGGGCAGTGGAAAAATGGCCCACAGATCATAGCTCACTTCGGTCCACTTTGTACGGCATTAGCTAAGCAAATAATCATTACATTTTCCATTTGTTTTTTGAATACACAAGCATATTTATCTCTGGGTGGGTATTTCTGTGGGAGGTATATTTTTGGAGGCAAGTGTATCGATAGCCCTGCCACGGCGGCAGGCAAATAAAAATCTCTCACGCATTCCCAGCACGTACCACATGAATCCCATCCTCCCCCTGCCGGGCGCTCTCATCACTCAGTGCCTCCACTTGACGAACAAACAGCTCTCGAGGCATAAGCCAGAAAACCCACCCGCCTGCCACCCCATGTCCTTCCCCCCACCCCCAGTCCGGCACATTTAAAAAAGTATCAATTTCATTGTTACGCGAGCTCGTTTTTTTCCAGCTTCCCCCACACTCTGGCCCCTTCAGTGTTTTGGTTCTTTATTATATCGTACATCCCCGGGTAAGAGTCTTATGAATACCATAAGAAGCTGATAAAGAATAACACCGTAAAGTAAAGTCCACAAGCGATTATTGAATAAAAATCAGGCACTTTGGCAAAGAAAAACTCGAGGACCAGGAAACTTTTACTTTTCCCAGAAAATCGGGCGAAGGTCTCACAAAAAATAGAAGGTGGTTCTTAGAATGTAAGTCCTTGGTATTAAGTTTTTAATTAAGAAATTCAAATAATAACCAAAAGTTGAGAGTGTCAGATATTCGTATTCTATCAAAAGATATTCTTACTTCCTCATTTTCATTTGGCTCTGGAAAGTGAAATAAATTTTGAAACGGCAATTGCACGAGGGGCCCATGGCAATATTAGATGAACATTTTCCCCAGGATCCAGGACCCAGGACGCAGGACGATGGCAGGAAGGTAAAGGAGCAGCAGCTACGACGAAGGACAACAAATTATTGCCCAGTCATGACGTGAGTTTTCATTCAACTTTGACTTTTTGCATAAAATTTCAATAAGGCCAAGTAAGCAAATGAGTTTTCTTCGAAGGATATTTGCCTTTTGTTTTCTTAGACTTATTTTTTATTTTTTGTTTGGTTGGCTAGAATAAATGGCTTGAAGAGTAGCAATAGTTTGTTGGAAGGACCCCCGAGGTCCCGAGTGTAAAATTGAGCTAATCAGAGCCAGGACTCAGGTTGTGACCCAAAGTTCTCGTAACGGCGGATAATGCATCATTTCGTGGTCAAAATGGCAAAAGCGTTAAGTTTTTATGGCCAACGACTTTTTGGATCTAGACCAAAAATAATCTCCTGCTGTTCCGGACCAAGTCGGTTCGTCCTTTGCCGTTGTTTGTTGGTTTATTTGTTTGGAGTTTTGCTCGTTTGCTGTGTATTTTATTTTATCGCTGTTGGCAGGCAGGCAGGCAGTAGGAAACCAAAACCAAAAACCGAAACAACAATAAAACCAGTCAAAAAGCACTCGAAATGCCAAATGAGTTGGCCCCGCCCACCTTTTGCCTAATGGCCAAAAGGAGCGCCGCCCCCGGCTGAGCAGGATTCTCGGATTCTCTCAGTGTGAGAGCTCACCTTTTGCAATTAATCCGGATGGGGGCAGCCATCCCCCTCCCACCACCAGTCTGTTGGCCCAAGAAACGGTGGAATTTCCCCAGGACCCTCCTTCCAGGACAATCCCCTTAGTCCTCCCTATTCGGCGGTTATCTCAACGTTTTTCATAAACAAAACGACTAAAATCTGTTTTGGCTGCCAGCAGGAAAAACCGAGCAACAACCCAAAAAACGGAATCACTTCCAGCTGCAATTTGGCAGCGTTTTGTGGCAGCAACATGGTGGGGGCGGGAGGGGAGGGGAGGGGAGGGGAGGGGAGGGGAGGGGAGGGGAGGGAATAACCTATTCCCCGCACTGCCAACTCCCAGAGCTCTGTCGCAATTGCTGCTGCCATTTTTCGGTCTCAAGTGACAAATATTAGAGGAGTCTTTATCGCTAATTAGACTTTGTAGCCGTAAATCTGTTGTCATTTGTTGTCCTTTTGGTTTTGTCCTATCACTTTTTTTGGGGAGAGGGGGGCGGGGTGTGCCGAGAAAGTCATGCTGGGCCATAAGGAATGCATTTTGAAGTTTGCCAACTGATGCCGGAAACATTCGAGACATTCTGGGCGAAGTTAAGCTTGGATTTCTCAAAAGGATAATGAAGTGGAGCTATTCGAAAAGGATATGGATCTGCGTATAAAGTAGTAATGGTCTGGAAGTGACTTTTAAATGAGTTTTGAAATTTTCACAATATGATCGAAGCTGTTGAGCTCGGAATTTTGTCGAGAAAGGACCTATAACTTTCATCCCAGTGCACTTATTGTTATTTTTGTTGCACCACATGTGGCAATGACAGTGGCTATGGCTAACTATGGAAAACAATGGCCTTGGATTGCATCCAGCTGCCATTTCGAGCGGATGGCAGACGAGAGCCATTCTGCGGATACGGATTCGGATTCGGATTCACCAGCGAGACAAACGACAACCGGAGAGGAGGAGCACCAGGCCTTCTACGATTATACGAATTCTTTTTTTTTTATGGCACATATGAGACTAATAGAGATGGACTCCGCCGGGAGGGAGGGAGTCTGTGGAGGAGCTGCCGCCGGGGCGGGGAGTCTGGAGCGGAGCCCGAGGAGGAGCAGCTGCCGCATGCCAAGAAACGAGCCGAGGCCAGTGGCAATTTATGCGGCTCAGTGTTGCATTAAATGTACAGTGAAATGCTCGAGTTAATAAAAAAAAAAGAGAGAAAATATATACAAAAAACAAGGCAGGACTCTAACGAGGCAACCCAAAAATAAAAGTAAAAAATGAAAACGGAGGCCCAAAAATATATATAAAAGAAATCCTTCAGCCGCATCTACTAGCTTGAAGTGTGGCCGGAAATGAAGCGTCCCCATTTGGAGGTAATAAGTGTTTCTGGGCTTTTGTTTCTGACATGCCCATGATGAAGTGGGGTATTTTGGTTCAATTCCGAAACATATGACCGAAATGGGGATTTATTTGCCAAATAAACGTGATCAAAATAAAATATTGACAACAAAAACTTTGATGACAAAGAATGGATGACGATCTAAACCTTTTTTGGAGGAAAATGATATAAGGGCCTTTCATATTTTTATTTTATGTTTCAGTGGATTATTCCTCTTCCTGTCTATAAATTAATATTTTAATTAAACAATTTGTAAATCTCGCAGAATCCTGAGAAAAAATTCAATTGATCAATTTCCCTGCCACAGGTATTTTTTTTGTTTTTTTTTTGGCACTCCCCATTTCCGGCGTTGGAATTATTTTGCGAGACGAATCCTGGAGTCCTGGAATCCTGGGCCTAACCAAGCGCAACCAAAAACTTAGTTAACATACGCACGCACACACTGACAGCACCAGGGCTCTCTAAGTGTGTGTGTGTGTGTGTGTGGCATGTGTATGATAAATAGCTTTCAATTTATATGCCTCGAGGGCGGTCAGGCCAAAGTTTTTGGCTCTGGCCGGGGCGCTGAGGGGCGAAGACTTAAAGGTGTTCAAGGGTCATTTATCAGGCAGAGCGGCAACATTTAGCGCTACCTTCAAGACCCGACATAGGTGGCAGGATATGAAGGTGTAGATGCTACTGTAAGTGTAAGTGTAAGTGTGTGTGGGTGTGTGTCTAAATATACATTTATACATATCTCTTGGTGCTGGGCATTGGTGTGAGTGAGTGTGGCAAGTAAAATTTATGCCCTTCAGCTCCTCTGGGAAGCTGTCTTAAGGGGGCCAGTAACAGGAACAGGAACAGGGGGCAGGAGCCAACACCTCCAACTAGTAGTATGGAGTATTCATTTCGATCTGAAAGTGAAAATCATTTGCAATTGTGGCAGTTGCCGGTTGCCAGTTGCCAGTTGCCGGTTGCCAGTTGCCAGTCGGCGACTTGTAATGGCTTCGTAGAGCGGTCGAAATTACTTTAACCCGCCAGCTGGTCTCCCCCATAGCTTTTCTTTTTGTGTTTACAGTGAAAGAAATATTTAATTATTAGTAACTAAAGTTAATTATGAGACTAGTTAAATTATTAGTTAGATTAAGTATAGATTACATCTTAGACTCTATTGTATAGCTATATTTTGTTACTTGTTTTGTTTAAAAGATCTACTAGAAGTATCTTAAACTTTTTTCCTGTACATCCTTTCAGATCTATGTATCTCTTGGATTTTTTTTTCCAAGTATTTAGCTATTTAGTTTTTAGGAAGAATATTTGAAGCCCTTTCTTCCCCAGGAATCAGGGACTATTTATTTAAATCCATAACCATCTACCTAAAACCCCAAGACGTGCCTTTAAATTTCTTCCATCCCCAGCCAATTAAGTCAGTATTTTTTTATGTGTAGCAACCCGCTCTCAGCCCTCCCCCCTTCTCTATTAAATGAGTGAGTAAATGTGTGTAGCTGTCGACAGGTGTGCAAGTAATTACACTCACACCCATCATCAGCAGCCATCGAACGGGTGGGGGGAGCTGAGAGGGGGGTCTCTGGAAAGGGGCTGAAAATGTTGAGAGGGGGCGTGGCTTAGCCTTTGCATACCCGGGAACACAATTTATATTTGCCAAAGCTGCCGCTGATGCTCGGGCATCAAGGCAGGCAAGGCAGGCAAGGCAGACAGGCTGGCAGTCAGTCAGGAAAAATGGTTGCCATTTCCTTGGTCTCGTCAAAATTAATTAATTTGCAGCGCTGCTGCAGTGACGCGACGCCAGTCGACAGACTTGGCCTGGCATTCCATCTATAGTAGCTTGCGGTTATGCCTTAGGAAAACCAGCCCCCCAAATCCCCAGCCTTGGGCCGCCCTACCCACCTTCGACCGCCGACCACTGAGCACTGCCCCACCCACACACAGTCCACAAATCAAACCGAGCAGGCAGCAAGCGATTTACACTGTCCAACAAGATGATTGACGGCCCAAAGGCACTGAGAGAAAGGCAATAAATACAAAATATACAAAATTAAAGCCTTGAGAAGAGATGTCTTGAATTTAATGAGAAGTAGACTCAGTATCTTGTAGATACTTCTTGGTAATACTTCTCAAATACTTCCACACCACCTCCATCATTGTTGAATATATATCCTTTGTTATCCTTATTGTTAGCATATTATTAGAAAAACAAGTTGAAATTTAGAAAAGCTTATTTCGAACAATGGACGGGAAACTTTGTTGCCGAGTGAAATCAAATCCCGGGGTCAGATGCTATTGATTACCAAAGTGCGAGCCAATTGAATTGAATTTGTGCTACAAATCAAGTAAGCAACTTAGCAGCTAAACAACAACAGCAGCAGCAGCAGCCCACGGCTCAACCGCTTTCAATCCCTCCTTGATTCGCCAGGCAGCCACCCCCCCCCGTCTCTGTCAATTGCTGACCCCAATCAGTGGGGGGCAGGACACGCACGTGGGACGGCTGGAGGAGGGGGAGCAGAGCAATCAATTGCAAGGAATGCGAGAACAACAAAAAATGCGAAACAGGACTCCGGAGGGGTGAGCATGTCTTCAAAGGCCAATGAGTATCTTACCCTCAAGGAAGCATGGCCTCAAGGAGACTTATTAAAATATTTTCTGGTTAGAAAGTGAAACATTATTGGATTATATTATTATTAATTTCTAAAAGTATAGGGTTTGGCTTTTTTTTAAATAAAATATTAAAGTTTTAGACTCTTTCCCACAACTACTAGTTACCTCTTAAAATGAAAGCCCAAATCAAACCTATATACCCTTTCGATTGGATAGTGTGCCAGAAAAAATAAAGGACCTCAACCTGGAGAAAAAGAATGGATCAGGAATGGTGCACAAGCTCCTTGCTTCACTTTTTTGCGTTAGCTGCCCCACGTGGGAGTGAAGTGCAGCTATAAAATACTAATCCGCATCAAATGAATGCTACATCAATCTTGTGTCGGGCGCAGGCGGCGGCAGTACCAGTGGCAGTGGCAGTTCCAGTGCCACTACCAACGATGATGCGTCGCCAGGTGCGTAAGGTGAGGTGAACCCATAGCCCAGGTAGCCCAGGGAGCTAAGGTCCTAGAGAGACTGGGAGGCTGGGAGACAGGGAGCCAGAGGATAGGAGCCATCAACTATCCGCCATCCTACCGAAAGGAAGCAGGATGCACGAACGATTCAGCGACGACGATCTGGTGGCAAGAGCAACTTTAATTTTGCAACTAAGCCCGGTGAAAAATGGGGAAGAGACATATCTTAGTACACTGAGAGGAAATAGATGTTTATTTAATAATAGTTGTTCCTCAGCTTGCCCTTTAAACTATTTATGTTAAAAAAATATTAATCCTTTTTATTCTGAGATTTAACTGTTTTAATATTAATCATAATAGTTTATCTTAGGAAATTAATCTCCCTTTTCATCCCATTTTTTTTTTAAGTGTAAAGAAACTGGCATTTTCGATGGCAGATGCCGTGGAGGAACCGCTCAAAAGTCATTTCCGCAAATGTTGTCGGCATCGTTGTTGGTGTCGCATCCTCGCTTTGAGGATTGCGGATTGAGGATAGGATTCTGGCGGCAGGATGAAGGATGTTGGATGCTAGATGCTGGATGCTGGATGTAGGATGTAGGATGTAGGATACAGGAAACAGGAGGCAGGAGACAAACGGGCAGCAAAAACTAGGGATTAGGGATTTGCGTGCACATAAATGAATTTCGTGTACGCATGAAAGGTGGGGTGGTGTGGGTGTGGGGTGGGGGAGGCTATAAAATGGGTGGTTGAGTGGTTGAGTGGTTGAGCAGTAGACCCGCCTAAGCCCTAAGCAGCTGCTGCCGCAACAGTAAACGTTATCTACACACGTGCAACGTGCAACATGCAACCAATGAGCTAGGCCCTGTATAACCCCAACAGCCCTGGGTTATACAGCAACCTCCCCTCCGCACATGTTTAACCCCTTCGCTGGCCCTCCCCCGGGCGAATTACAATCCCACTATCCTTTGCCCTATTCCAGCCCCATCCAGTCTGTGTTTGTATTGGTGTGCAATTGTTGGCATTACGTGCCACTCTCGATTGCCATTCAATGCCAATAGCAGCAGTAGCAACAGCAGTCATCCTAGTCACTAGCAGTGCCAGTGGCAGAGACGGTAGCATCGGCTTTAGAAGAAGAATCCTCAGCAGCAGCATGAGGGGGGGAGGCAGGGTAAATCAGGAGCCCACGCAGAGCCGCCAACTATTGAATTACTTTCAACCTGCGACTGAAGATTGCACTTGAAATAGGATTCACAGCTCACTCGCTCTCCAAAAGCTTCAGATTTTCAATTTCCGTTTCCTTTTTTGCGCTTTTCTAGCCAGCCATATCGTAGCCCCCACCACCCACCACCCACCATCCATATCCCAGTACCCCTCCCACCATTTAAAAGCCCTCCCCTTTGATCTGTAGCTCTGGGATTGGTATTGGGAGCCGAGTCCTTCTCCGCCGTCGTCCTTTTTCCACGTTTGTTCATGTCTAAGCAAATGGAATAAGCGCGCTCATTGCTCGGGCTGGTCGCCGCTGGAGAAATGGATAGATGGATGGAGGGGGCTAGAGAGCATAGCGGGACGAATGGAAGGACGCATGGACGGATAGTCGGATGGCTGGATGGATAGATGCATGGATGGATTGATGAGCGCAACTATGGAAACTATGGGCATGCCCTTAGCAGGGGTGCTTCGCGGGTTCATTGAGTTGAAAGAGAAAGTTTTTCTTTCATAAAATAAATATATAAAATATACATATTTCTCATGGAAGAATAATAAATATTTTTATTAGGATTTTCCTTATATTTCTTCCAAAAGAATTACCATACTGATGCTTATTAATCCTTTTACGAAAAACTTACCATTGTCTTCTGAATTTTACTTTAAAGTTTATAACCTTAACATGAATTCTATATATTTTAGTACATTCTCATTTGAATCTTAAAATCCTTTTTTAAGATCCTCAAACTCATTTTATCTAACCATATTATTCATGGTTATACCGACGCTTTCCACTTATCATCAAAAACTAGCGAATTGGCTTCCCTTTTGTAGTCCTTACATATTCATAGTTCCCTTAAAAAGGACACTCGCTTATTTGACGGCCCGAAACTCGGTGTTTTGTGCGAGGACCTGGCCAAGAAAAGAGAGCAACACACGACCGGAAGCCAAAAGGACACAGATGGCAGTTGCGATTGCAATTGCACGTGCAACACTGCAGTATTTGTTGCCCCGGGCAACAGTTCGCACACCTTTCCATGCCCCCAGTTCCCTGCCCCTGCCCCTGCCCCTGCCACATGCCACATACCTCCTGCTGCTGTCTTCAGTCCTTTTCACTTCCACTTTCACCACCCAGGGTGGCGGTACATCAATCCTTTAAGACGCAACATTGAGTGCCAATCAACAAGTGCGTTCCATCTTGGACTCAACCTGTGGGCCCCCCCATCTCCAAACCCCTTCAGCCACCCCCTCCACCACCCGGCACATGCAACAGTACGCTGAACACTTTTATTGCTAACCATTTCTTTCTTTCCCTTTTCCTTTCCTATTTTTTTTTTTTTGTATTTTTTTGTAAGGAATGGTGAATGTTCTGGCAAGGATTTGTACATACATTTGTACCCTCCCATGTGTGTGTGTGTGTGTGTGAAGAGAGAGAGAGGGGGGGCTAGAGGGTATGTAGCTGGATTGAAAAGAACTCGGCACGTATTTGTCACGTATTATATATTTATAGCAACCAATGAACCGTTGAATGCATGGACAGACTGCAGGATAGAATGTTGAATGCATAAAACGCCTCCCGACTGCCACTGCCAGCCCAGCCCTCTGGAAAATCCCTCTCATCAGGTTGCCCTGGACATAGCTCATACGCCGCGTGTACTTGAAAGTTGGGTTTACTTTAAATTGAATGTTCCTGGAGCTAACTGAGAGAAACTGTTCGTTAAAGTGAAAATATTTTACTACCAAACATTAAAGTTATACTTACAAGTCCCCAAACTTGTTGCTTTTTATTTACTATTATTTTTCGTTTAACCTTTTTGAATATTTCTACTTTAAAACATTATTTTCAGTGCATCAACAAAGCAGAGTGGTGTGTGGGTGTGGGGAAAACGACGAGATAGACCGAAGCAACCATCACAGTTTAATTATAATTTTAATCACTTTTGCAGAAGCCGGCACGGAAGGCGGAGACACTGGCGGCGGGGAGATGGCGGCGCGGAAATGAATTTTATGAAGCGTGCTCCGAACTGTCGTGCCCAACATAAACTGTTGTCAGTTTCAGGACGATCGGCGGCGACAGGAGCCCCCAAGCCAGCAGGCAAAGAGAACGGAGCAGAAGGACCGAAAAGATGGGAGCCAAAGGAGCAAAGAAGGGACAACCGACTGTCATGTCAATTCAATTTTTGTGCTTCCGTGCGCGGCGACAAGTTTTAGCCAGTTTCTAACTCACAGCTCCCCTCCTAGACTCTTGGCATCCCCCCCACCATCCAGTAGACAACCAGCCTTGGACCCAGCCCACCGGTTGACAGTTCAGCCAACGGCACTTTATGTACATCATCATCAACACCTTTTGCCAGGCGCCATTTACACGCCGTCGTCTATCGTCGTCTCTAAGTCTAATCATTGCAGACAGCCATCAGTCGAGGGTTCGCTATCTCCAGCCCTTTCACTCCATCCCTTTCCCTCTCTTTCACTCCATCACTGTCTTCCTCTCGCCAGCCATTTGATCCCCATTCCCGGAGCTCATTGTCTTCCCAAATCCCCATTCCTATGGGTAAGCGAATCAATTTTAATGCCGCATTTGTTGCTTGGATTTTCATGGATGGAACAGCAAAAAGAATACAGAGATATAGAATTTGATATTCTGGATCAGACTATAGAGATATCCAGTAAATAAATGGTAAAACAGGATACAAGAGTGACTAATCTAAGCTAGACCAGACTAGTAAGTAGATTAAAAAACCTTAACATAATTTATTTAATAATTTGGTTCGAAAAAGTAGTTTCATAAATGGCTAACTAATAATAAAATATTGTATAAAAATGACATCTAAAAAATATTATATTAATTTTATTTTAAATCTGAAATTTTAATAAACCTTTTAAAAACGAATACATCCTTTGGGATACCCCTTGTTCTGCCCCCAAAAAAATAAACCAAAATGAAGAACAAAAAATTATGAATTATATTTCTTCTCGGGTCGTTCGCTGGGCAGGCAGAACAAATTGAATCATATTTTTAACAGCGGCAAAATGGGAAATTATAATTGCCAGCTGAGCATTTGCTTTAGACTGAACAAAGTTTGCAGTGCCCCATGCCCCGCCCCTAGCCCTCGGCCCCTCCTATCCCATCCCATGCCCCATGCCACACTTCACTTCATTCATAGAGCGTTATGAATTGAGGCATGTGCATACATATACATATATTTTTGGGCCATATTCATATATACATATATATGTATGTATATTTAAGTGGGAATAGAGTAGAGATGGGGACGAGGCTGCTGACATGTTTTGTCCACAGGCACGCATTCTCTTGCGGCGGCCTGGCCTGGCCTGGCATGGCATGGCCTGGCTAACTGGCGAGCGGCTCTTGTTGGCCCGGCTTTTTGGCGTTTTCGTTGGCAACTTTCCCAACGGCACGCGCTGCCTGCTTCCTGAATTGCCACGCCCCCATCCCTATTCTCTACAGTCGCTCCCTCCTGCCCCCCATCCCTTTCGGTGGCCATCTGTTGACGGCAAATGCCGACGACAAGTCAGCCAGGGCTGCCTGTGTCACTCATATGAGCCACAAATATCCAACCCGAACTGCCACACCAGAACTCACTCCATTGGGTGGCATTTCACGTTGATGCCACGCACGAACGCTTACTTTGTCGCATGCACAACTTTTGGCTATTAAGTCATTTTTTGGCTTTTTAGATTTGCGACAAACGGGTAGCCCCGCTAACGTTGCTCCTTCGGGTTGCCCCGTCCACTAATTGCCCAGAATCTTGTGGCAGCGACTTTGCATGGGACACGGATACGGTGTTGAAAATTCAACAGCAACAGCTACATCCACACCATAAAACATGTGGCAGCCACATCAGGCATCCACATCCACATCCACATCCACATCCACAGCAGCATCAGCATCAGCCACTCTCCATCATCGAGTGGTCAAGTGCCGGGCACTGGCGCAGACAGGATCGAAGCAGCTGATGTTGCTTCTTCAACTCTTTTATAAGAATTTACTTGAATGAATTGTGCAGAGTTTCGAGTGGCCCAGACGACGTCAGCCAGATGGGACGATATCCTGCGGCCGGAGGAGTCTCCTCCGTAACAATGACAAGACAAGATGGGATGAATGCATTGGATGGCATGGAGTGATGTTCTCAATGGCCACTCAAAACTTTATGGAAATCAATAAGAAGTGGCTGAAGAAATATTCCATCGAACATTTTTATTAAATTAAAAGTTTAAGTTTTTATTCACAATTCAATGAAATAAATAATTTAAGCCCCAAAGTCCTTAAATCATATGTTAGATAATATATATTTATCTCCATAAAATTCATACACACCATTTGTGTGTTTAAAAAAATCCATTTTTTCTGTTGGCTTTGGTTTTAAATGAAATAGTAAAGCCATTTACTTATTTGTAAAACAATATCGCCCCATTGTTGGCAATAAAAACCAACTCAACTGAGTTGAAAAATAAGAAAAATATTTATTTTTGTATTGCTTTGGAAATTTATGGCTGTTAACTTTTCATTAATTAAAAAAGCCAGGCAAAAAAATTTGTTGACAGCTGTAATGATTTTCAGTTAAAAATTCATTTTTATAACAATTGCTTTTGATTGGTTTAGTTTTTTAAATTTTATTTCCAACAGACCGAATATAAAATAAAGTGAAATGTAAATTTCAGAGTCAAAATTGGAAGAAAATTGTGCTCCACAAAAAGATATTACTGGGGCTACTTAGTGAAGTGGCTCTGTTCCATTTTAAGGACTTAAAATTCCCATCCTGGCTCTCATTCCTATGGTCATTCCTTCATTCCTGGGACGGAAGGAAAAGTGAAAAGCTAGATTTGTCACGCACTGATGCGTCTTTAAGCGTTTTAATTACCCACGAAAATGAAACGAAAGGCAACGAAACTTGAGCATAATATGCAAACCAGGACAATAATTCACATTGTCCTTTGGGCACAAAGCCACCAACTGATCCCTCCGGTTTTATCCCTGGAAATGGAGCTAACCACTGCAGTTGTACACGGGAAATATTTTTGATGTTGAAAGTTAGTCATGTACATTCCTAAAGTGTGGCATTTAAGCTATGGAGAAGTGTGTGTGTTTTGAATCCTTAAAATTTTAAACCAAGCAAAAGTGTGTTTTGAATTTAATTTTCAGAAATGAAAATGAGTCTGGAATATTTCTCGTTGTGCACTTACAATTGCAGTTGCATTTGCAATTTGCATTTTGGACGTTCAGGCAATTAATAGCGCACACGTAAACAAAACACGGCCAGGCAAAAGGACGAAAGGACGAAAGGACGATAGGACGAACGGGGCAAGCTATACAAGTTGTACGGGTTAGGGCAAGAGGGGGGAAGAACTGGAAAGGAAGCTTACGACAATGACGATACTAAGGTTAGGGACTATCAAAATGCAAAGCAGCAGGCAGGTAATGAAAATGCTTAATGGCTTGCAAAGTGTCACAGTGGCTGAGCGCCCCTGGATAGGCAATGGAAATTGGCAAACGGACATGCCAGGGCAGACTCGGACCGCCACCACCAATACGAATGCAATTGGCGAACTTAAAGCGCGTTAAATTCAACTGCTTCTGGGGTGGGGGCCGAGGATGGGAAGTCGAGTGAAGAGCGCATAAAAAGTCAATTAAAAGAGGCAGTGGCAGTTGCTTTTGCAGCTGCGCTTCGAATTCGCAATAGTATGGGGTTTTGGTATTTGTAGACTCAGCTGTCTGAGTGCCTGCCCCGCCCCCTTGACTATAATACCAATTAATATAATACCAATAAACAAGTAATACTTCTTATTTAAAAATAAACAAATATATCTAATATTTTAAATGGATAATTTCTAGAAATTCTCCTTAAAAAGACTGCACCTCATGTCCTAAAATCTTGACGTCAGCTGTTGGTATCTGTCCTTGTGCGTGTGTCTGGCTGTGTGTGTGTGTGTGTGTGTGAGTAAGTCCTTCAAGTGCATGAGTGTTGGGCAGCGCTTTTAGCAGAATAAACAGTGAAAGTTGCGCAAAAAGGACACGGCCAAGACACAGGCACTGCCGGCGAAAGAGTCCGACTGCTAGAAAGCAGAAAGAGACGGCCATAAAAATGGGTGAACGAGTCTGAAAGAGTGTGAAGCATGTTGGGACCTTTGAACGTGTTGAACTTTCAAATGGCTTTGCGCGCCGCTTCCAGCTAATGGCATTACAGTTCACCCCTTTCTATCTCCACCACCCCTCCACCCCGCCACTGACATTTTTAGTAAGCCCCTCTCGATCGTCCTTTACCCCTTTGACTGCATACAAAGGCTAAGAAGCAGGACGGGCGATGGGAAGAGAGAGAGAAAGCGTGCGAAAAAGCAAAGTGTAACTGCAATGTGTGTCCAGTCAGTCTACACTGGACGAAAAAAAATAATAATATTTCAAATGAGAGAGAGGATAAAATAGGAAATTAAAGATTAAAAAGTATGCATTTTAGTCTATATTTTTTATTTATTAAATACAATTAAATTGTATTTATTTTTAGAGATATTTGTACTAAAAATACTGAAATTTCTCTCACTGCCTCGGGGGCATGTGCAATTAGAGTGACGTACGCTTTATTGATGCCCATAGCCATTTGGCATGCATTAGAGCACGTCACACAAACACATACGCCAAAGACACTTATACACACACACACACACAGACACACACACACTCACACACAACTAAACATCTACACACTTTTTATTAGAACAACAACAGCAAGTTGAAAACATTTCCAAGGTAAAAATATCAAAGTTGAAGTGCACTTTTTTATTCGTTTGTCACGCAGCACTGAGTCTATAAATTATTTCTTATGATAATTGGCTCAAACGTGGGCGAACAAAACAACCAAACGTTAAACTGAATTTGCAGAGGGGTGGTGGGTGGCATGGTGTAGGGAGGCAGATGGGGCACCAATCAAAGTGCAGCAACAATAACTGCAATCAATGGTTGTTAGTTAGAGCGGAAATCGGTAGACTGCTGCCTGACATTTGGCCCGTAATTACCGTTATGCCACTGCAAACTGTAACGGTAACTGTGTGTTGCAGGTGAAGTGTGTTTGTCGAAACCAAAAACAACAAAAGCAAGAACAGTTAAAAAAAAAAACTCAATTGCGGTTGAGTGTTTGTCTTACTATTTGTCCAAACCAATCGAGTGCAAGTATCTACTTCGGTTAAGTGACTTTTAATGGTCTTCTTAAATTATATTGATATTGTTGATTTAAAAGTTCAAAAAACAACTATTCTTGCCAATTTGAAGACTTGCAAATATGTTGAAATGGAAGAGGAAACACAATACAAACAAATTCTTAAATAAATATTGAATTTTCATTCAATAAAAGTCAAAGGCCACAAAATTATTTAAGAACTAATTTTCAAATTGGCCAGATTTACAAAGATTTGTGTGTTCAGAAAGAAATTAAAAATAGATTCCTTTGAATAAAGTCTAGTATTTGTATAAAAAAAAAAAAAAAACAAAAAATAAAGATTATTTTTCTTATATGTTTTTTGGGCTTAACCTAAATATTTTTCATTTTATCTAAAGCCTTGAATTTTTATAGCAAACATATTAGTTTAAGTACAAGGATGCAATCAAATATCCTCAGAAACATGATTGTTCTCAAGACCCACTACCACTTCACAGCTACTGTATCTGGAAGATATGAATTGCATCGCTTGAAAATGTGCTTAATTTAACTGCTGGCTTCCATTCCAACATTTGCAACATTTCCATGAGTCTTTGTCGCTGCGTAGATGATTTAAAATGTGCATAATAAGCGGCACATGGAGAAGAATGAAAAAGAAAAACAAGCTACATATAGACTAGAGAATAACTTGAAGATGCTTGGAATGGGCTGGGCTGGGTTGTCAGGAATACATTTGAATCACAAAACTAACAAATAAATAACACAAGCAAGGGAAATGTGTAAGACAAGGAAACGCAAGACAAAAAAATATAGGGGGTACCGGGTTAAAAAAATCCAAAAAAAAAAAAAAGGGAAAGCTACTGACAAATGGCAAACGGGTTAGAGATGAGTTATGGTTGTATTTTAAAAAGTTGAGGAATTTCAGATTATCTACAAATTTCAATTCAAAATAGTTGTTGATGAATAAGTATATTATGAAATGGAGGAATAGTGGCCTTTAAATAGTAATCTTTAAAAAACTTCCCAATAAAAATACCTTTTTTAAAATATTTTAATTTTACAAATATTTTTCTTGAAAATATTTCCACTTTTTACATAATTCCTATCATCTCTAGCCCGAAAAGTTAAATCAAATGGGTAAGAAAAACATATTCAAATTTAAAATTTTCCGGATTTTTCCCTTTTTTTTTTTAGCTCTAGCTCTCAGTCTTTCTCTCTTTAGCTGTTTTTGCATTTTGGCCAAAACAGCGCGAGAAGTGGAACTTTTCACACATGAAATTCTATCGGTGTGTGTGTGCCTTTAGGTGTGTGCGTGTGTGTGTGTGTGAACACCTGCATATGTATGTGTTTACAGTTAGCGGGCGCCAAACCAAGGTGTCGCCGTGCACCCAAAATCGTTTCAGCGTGAATACATTTGCCCCGTCTCCATGTGTCAACCTCTGCCACGCCCCCCTCTTGCACCTTGCCCCTGCCCAACATCCCATCCTTCCCATCCTTTTGCAATCCTGCAATTTCGACCGTGGTACCAGGCTCAAGTTAACTCCATTTTCCCTGGCATTGTAATTCAGTTAAAATATTCAAAAAGTTTCTGCAAGTATTTCTGCTATGCGTAAGATGGAAAAATGAATTTCGATTTTGAGGTTTGGGGTTTGGGGTTTGGGGCGATGGTTCTTGGGCGGGGGACGGGGAGGAGCTGGAGTTCAATCTATCCATAAGTTATCTTTTTTGGGGTGCGCGGAATGGGGCTAACATGGAATGTCTTTATCGGTATTTGTGCTTAAATCTACATTTATTAAACCTAAATTGTTCAAGGGTTAGGTATTTGAAATATTTCATTCAAATCAAAGCGGAAGTTTTTGATTTTTTTGGCGGGGAAACATTAAATAATATTCATTTGTTTGATGATTAAAAAGTGTAGATTTTATAACGTTTAATATTTTTTAGTATTTTATTTGTCTATTAACCTTTTCAAAATTCAAGCTTAAAACCCACTATTTGCCCGCAATGAATAATATTGTTTTAGAAATATGCGAAATTGATTTAAATTCTGGCTGCGCATTTTTTGAAAATTTCGAAACCACTGTTTTTGGCCGGGGCATACCTTGAAAACGTACGTAGCTGGCGAAATGTATTCGCATTTTCGCAAACGCGCTGCATTAATTACCGCAGCAGCCTCCAAGCCTGAATGTGTGTGTGTGTGTGCGAGTGTGCGAGTGTGTGTGCTAACACGTTAGCCTGGCATGGTTTCCCCATCGTTCACGCCCCTCCACCTGGCCATGCCCTGGCAGGTGCTTTAGGCAGGGCAGGGGTGTGGAAAAAGGGAGGGGGGGGCAAACCGGAGGATTCGAGCACGGTCAGCGCTTCACTTTTCTCCGTTTCTCGTTTCGCTTAGCATCGCATCGCATCGTTTCGTTTGGCGCTGATATGTTAAGCTGCATTTTGGCTTACAAAAATATGGAGAACAGTTCCCTGGTTGCCCGTCTGCCAGGCTACCCGACTACCCGGCTACCCGGCTGCCCGACAAGGCAGCGAAATTTCTGGGAACCTGCAAATCCTTTTACCTTGTTTGGACATTTTGTGATGTATTACGTAAGTGCGGCATTTGTGGTCTATATAAAAGAGAGTTGCAAAATAGCCGCCTCCCCCACAAAAATATATATATATATATGTATGTATTCAGAGCAGAGTGGAGTGAGCTGTGAGGTGGCATTGGGAATGCTTAAATGATGAAGCAAGCCCTGGCCATGGGTGTCGTATCCCTTTAAAGTTGCCAATGAAAAAGTTTCATATTTGTTAAATGGATTTCGAAAAGGATTGTAGACACTTTGAATGGTTATGATGAATGCCTCTGGAAGGGTCGTTTGAAAGAGACCAGCCAGCAATCCATTAGATGCCCAAACCAATTGTCAAATTAAAAAAAAAAAAAGAGCTGTATTCCAAATAAGGATATTTAAATAATGCGTTTCGTGGGTTTTCAATTGAATGAGTATACGGATGTTGTAATCTTGTTCAATTCAATTCCTTAAAATTTGATATTCTTTTAATGTTTTCTATTTATTTAAAACTTAAACCCTTTACTACAATGATTAAAAAGAATTTATTGATTTATTTGGCATTCATTTAGAATGCCTGATTCTGGTATTCCTAATTGATTCTCTACCCCAGCTTCGACAGCACTTCCTCCTGCTGTTTACCGCAATATCCGGAACTGGAACTGGTACCACAACCTTGTCACAAACACACACACACACACACACACACACACACACATGAAAGGACGAACATGCAATGGGTGGCCGCAAACTAAAAGGTTTTCGGTGCGTCCAATGCATAATCAACAAGCAGCATATATTTATGGCCTTGCCAGACGATGGCAATATAAATCAAAAGCTTTTGCAACTCCATCCATCATCCGGCTCGCAGCTGGCTTTCTGCCTGCCCCCTTGTTTTCTTACCCCTTTCCCTTCCCTTTTGCCACCACCCCCTCCCCGAATGTTTGCCACAATTTTCGCACGAATTAAATGCACATTTGCACCTCCCATCGCCCTCAGCAGCCCCAGCAGCCCAAAAACTCGTTCTACTCCAATTACAGGGACCGGCAGGTCCTTGGGCATATCCTTTGCACTTGGACGCTCCGGGCATTGTTATGTCATTCCATGGAGCTGTGCAATTCGTTTAGGCCCAGAGCATCAATTTATAATAGCCCCAACTACTCGCATTTCACATTTTAAACACCTAATCTGTAAGATGTACCTTGTGTATAAAATGTACAAACTATAAACTAAGCCATTGGTGCTCTCAAATATTACGTATACGCATCGGTGTTGTACGGAATTCCATATGTTGTAAAAAATTGAATCACCCGGAAATAAATAAATAGGAGGAATCGGTGTAAGACTCGTTTAAGTTGTCCCACTCAAGAATCTAAATACAATTGCTGAAGCTATCGCTCTCGCCGTAAAGGAGCTTCATGCACTTTTGTTGATTTTTGAAGAGATCCTCTAGAAAATACAATGAAAATTTTTAAAAATTTTTTGCTGCCAGATTTTAACACAGAATGGTGGGGAATCGATCCACGAATCTATTAAGATATTCCGCTCAAGAATCTGATGATTATTTCCAAAGTTATAGATTTCGCTGGAGGCTAAATAGTGGCTCCATTCATTATTCTAGATTTTTGAAGGGGACCTCCGGAAAATTCGATGAAAAATCTAAAAAATATATTTCTCCCAGATTTTGATGCAGGATGGTGGGGAATCGATCCACGAATCGTTTAAGGTATTCCGCTAAAGAATCTGAATACTATGGCGGAAGATATCGGCTTCGCTGTGGGCCGTATAGTGGCTCCATGCGCTTTTGTTGTTTTTTGAAGGGGACCCTCCAGAAATTTTGACTAAAATGTAAAAAATATTTTGTTTCTAGATTTTGATGCAGATTTATGGAGAATCAATTCATGAAACGTTTAAGGTATTCCGCTCAAGAATCTGATGATTATTGCCAAAGATATGGCTTTCGCCGAGGGCCAAATAGTGGCTCCATTCCTTATTCTAGATTTTTGAAGGGGACCCATCGGAAAATTTGATGAAAAATCTAAAAAATATTTTGCTCCCAGATTTTGATGCAGATTTATGGAGAATCAATTCATGAATCGTTTAAGGTATTCCGCTCAAGAATCTGATGATTATTGCCAAAGATATGGCTTTCGCTGTGGGCTATATAGTGGCTCCATTCATTATTCTAGATTTTTGAAGGGGACCCATCGGAAAATTTGATGAAAAATCTAAAAAATATTTTGCTCCCTGATTTTGATGCAGATTTATGGAGAATCAATTCATGAATCGTTTAAGGTATTCCGCTCAAGAATCTGATGATTATTGCCAAAGATATGGCTTTCGCTGTGGGCTATATAGTGGCTCCATTCATTATTCTAGATTTTTGAAGGGGACCCATCGGAAAATTTGATGAAAAATCTAAAAAATATTTTGCTCCCAGATTTTGATGCAGATTTATGGAGAATCAATTCATGAATCGTTTAAGGTATTCCGCTCAAGAATCTGATGATTATTGCCAAAGATATGGCTTTCGCTGTGGGCTATATAGTGGCTCCATTCATTATTCTAGATTTTTGAAGGGGACCCATCGGAAAATTTGATGAAAAATCTAAAAAATATTTGCTCCAGATTTTGATGCAGATTTATGGAGAATCAATTCATGAATCGTTTAAGGTATTCCGCTCAAGAATCTGATGATTATTGCCGAAGATATGGCTTTCGCTGTGGGCCATATAGTGGCTCCATTCATTATTCTAGATTTTTGAAGGGGACCCATCGGAAAATTTGATGAAAAATCTAAAAAATATTTTGCTCCCAGATTTTGATGCAGATTTATGGAGAATCAATTCATGAATCGTTTAAGGTATTCCGCTCAAGAATCTGATGATTATTGCCAAAGATATGGCTTTCGCTGTGGGCCATATAGTGGCTCCATTCATTATTCTAGATTTTTGAAGGGGACCCATCGGAAAATTTGATGAAAAATCTAAAAAATATTGTGCCCCCAGATTTTGATGCAGATTTATGGAGAATCAATTCATGAATCGTTTAAGGTATTCCGCTCAAGAATCTGATGATTATTGCCAAAGATATGGCTTTCGCTGTGGGCTATATAGTGGCTCCATTCATTATTCTAGATTTTTGAAGGGGACATCGGAAAATTTGATGAAAAATCTAAAAAATATTGTGCCCCCAGATTTTGATGCAGATTTATGGAGAATCAATTCATGAATCATTTAAGGTATTCCGCTTAAGAATCTGATGATTATTGCCAAAGATATGGCTTTCGCTGTGGGCCATATAGTGGCTCCATTCATTATTCTAGATTTTTGAAGGGGACCCATCGGAAAATTTGATGAAAAATCTAAAAAATATTGTGCCCCCAGATTTTGATGCAGATTTATGGAGAATCAATTCATGAATCGTTTAAGGTATTCCGCTCAAGAATCTGATGATTATTGCCAAAGATATGGCTTTCGCTGAGGGCCAAATAGTAGCTCCCTTTATTATTCTAGATTTTTGAAGGGGACCCATCGGAAAATTTGATGAAAAATCTAAAAAATATTTTGCTCCCAGATTTTGATGCAGATTTATGGAGAATCAATTCATGAATCGTTTAAGGTATTCCGCTCAAGAATCTGATGATTATTGCCAAAGATATGGCTTTCGCTGTGGGCCATATAGTGGCTCCATTCATTATTCTAGATTTTTGAAGGGGACCCATCGGAAAATTTGATGAAAAATCTAAAAAATATTGTGCCCCCAGATTTTGATGCAGATTTATGGAGAATCAATTCATGAATCGTTTAAGGTATTCCGCTCAAGAATCTGATGATTATTGCCAAAGATATGGCTTTCGCTGTGGGCTATATAGTGGCTCCATTCATTATTCTAGATTTTTGAAGGGGACATCGGAAAATTTGATGAAAAATCTAAAAAATATTGTGCCCCCAGATTTTGATGCAGATTTATGGAGAATCAATTCATGAATCATTTAAGGTATTCCGCTTAAGAATCTGATGATTATTGCCAAAGATATGGCTTTCGCTGTGGGCCATATAGTGGCTCCATTCATTATTCTAGATTTTTGAAGGGGACCCATCGGAAAATTTGATGAAAAATCTAAAAAATATTTTGCTCCCAGATTTTGATGCAGATTTATGGAGAATCAATTCATGAATCGTTTAATGTACTCCGCTCAAGAATCTGATGATTTTTGCCAAAGATATGGCTTTCGCTGGGGGCTGTATAGTGGCTCCCATATAGTGGATAAAAAATAGTCGAAAGAACTAATTGAAATATAATTGTACTCTGTGCACATGTTAGAATGAAAAATTTAGAAAAATTCAAGCAAAAAACTAGGAAAAAATGCTGCCTGGCTGAAACCTAAAGACTGAAAGCCGATGGAGTGGCTGGGCAAAATGCTGGAGTTGAAGCTGAAGTTGTCCCCAAATTGGAGGCGGCACGACGAATGCAAATTGGAGAAGGGGAGTGGTAGAATAAAATATATATAGCACATAAACAGCGAGAAAAAGCGGAAAAATTGCGCTGGCATTTTGGAGAGCATCCTTGTGCTGTTGGCAAATTCAATTCAAATTTTGTAAGCATTAAAAATTGTTGTTGGCCTGGCTGACTGCAGAAAACTTGAAGGGAAACTTGCCGAAGGAAAGGAAAGTCGCAGAAAGCGGCGCGAAATAAAAGTGATTGTAAGTGCCAGCAGCAGTGGGAGAAGAGTGGGTGGTCCTGGAAGAGGACCCCTGAAGAAAGAGGCATAAAAGCGGGAAAATTTATGAAAAGATAAAAGACGCTGGCGTTCATTCAAATATAACAAACACCCACCCACACACTACGATACACACAGGTGAGGACAAGCAATTTTAAATGGCGGCAAGCGGCCTAAATACACTTAGAAAAAAATATTGTATAAATTTCAGAAGATCTATAAAGACCATAAATTAAAGACAGAACTTTGAGAAACTGTATAAACTAAAACTTTTGGAGTATTTTTTATATAAATCCTGTCCATTTAAATAAATTGTTTTATAAATTTTTGAAATGTACGCATTTCATTGAGAGTCTGGAAGTTGGTTGGGGCATCTCCCCCGCCCGCCGCCCTTTTGGTGGCTGCCACTTGAGGCCGCATTACTTCAACTTTGAAGATGCTCGAACGCCTGGCTCGCCGTCAACGCGGGCGACACCTAGCGTGCACAGCTGGAAGCTGCATTTGGTGGCACGAGATGAGAATTTTGTGGCAGAAAAGCGAGGAAAAGCACGGAAAACCCGGGACGACCCACTGTCCTCCTCTGGTATCGCCGGCATTGCTTCGCTTGGCTATGTAATATGCAAACAGATTTTTTTTTTTTTCACTTTCATTGGGGTTGTTGGTGCCGCCCTCCCCTTCTGCCATTTCCACCCCCCCTTTAAACTCCTTCTTCTCTCTAGCTCCTTGTTGCTTGTTTGCGGCAAACACAACAGGCAGCCTGCCCCCCTCCCAGGATGCCCACTTGCCGCTCTCTAACCACAAAACGTTTGCTGAAAAGAAGTTTTTTAGCAACTCAGCAGAAAAAGGAAGCACAAAAAAGTGAGGAGTGGGGAGTCGGGAGTGGGGAATGGGTAGTGGGGAGAATTGAAGGCTTTGTCTGTGGCAGCACATTTTGAAAATGTCCTCGCCAGGGGGACAGTGTTGCCTAATGTCATGTGCATGTGTAGCCACTCCCAGCTCACTATCCCCCCTGATACAGAAAGCAAAAAAATTAAAAATAAAATGTAAATATAATAAATAAAATAAGTTTAAGTAATATTATACTCTTTTTCAGAAAAAAATTTGGTTAAATTAATTTTTTATTAAAACTACCCCATTTATTTCTCTCTGTTTAGCTTCACACAACAATCCGCCGCCTTGCCGGCTGGCGGGGGGTGGCAATAAAAACACGCAACAAAAGCTGAAAGCTGCAACACACAAAACATTTAATCACACTTTGTACAACTAGTTGAAAATGCAAGCTTGCAGCAACCGCTATCAGGACACCCTACCCTCCTGCCACCCATCTGGCAAGAGGAGCTGGGGGACCAATTGGCAAATTAACTTTCAATTCAATTCAATGGCAGCATTTGAAAGATACATTAACACCTGCCCCATAGAGCAATTGAAACTGAATAGAACCAACCGGAAAGTGGATGAAAGGGGAGTGGGGAAAGGGGAAAGGGGGAAGAGATATAGCGGTGACGATAAAGAGGGGTTTAAGCCGGGCCACGCCCCTTGGGGCAATCCCTGTAGCCTTTTGATTTGGCTTCTCGTAAACTTGATGACTCTTGTGCACTGTGACTGTATGGGTGGCTGTGACTCTGACTGTGAAATTGAAAAGGTTAATCGAGTCAAATTTCGAATGATAGTTAACCACTTCCGTTCTCTCTCTCTCTCTCTCTCTGTCTATCTGTTTATGCCATGAAATGGAATTGGCTTAAATACCGAATACATAAACAGCAAATTGGAATTGATTGGTTCATTCAAATTGCTTTTTGGCCAAACTCAATAATCACTTTAATGGAAACAGCTTAAAGTTTAAGATTATAGCCGGATGGTCTTTAATCTTCAATAAATATGGAGAGAGAATGGGATATAATGGGAATGAAGAAATTATTCCAAGTTCTTCCCAGAAAACTAATATCTCCATCTTTGCGTTTTCAGCCATTTCCGCCTGTATTGGCCGTAACTCAATTTCCCTATAGCCGTTATTATGATGGCCTGCCTCGTAGCAGGCAGAAGGAGCAATGCCAGTCCACGCGGCTTATCAACGACTAAGGCACTAAATCAACTTCTGCCTCGATGCCCCATTAACCCCGCCCTCTCTCCATACCATACCAAAATAAAAAAAAAAGAGGAAAAAATTCCAGGCAGTTGTTACCTATCCCAGAACATATCCTTCTTCCGCCTTCCACCTCCTGCCCTGCCCCCTTCCTGGTCCATCTTTTATGCAATGTCACCAAAGTTGGCGGGGCCGGAGGAGAAGGATGTGGAAACATTTTGCCAGGACGAAAGATAAAGCCAAGCCAAATCCAGAACGAAATCCACATCACAACAATTTCCCAACGCTCTTAAGCCGTTCTGCCAGGACACCGAACGGCGGCCAGGATACAGGCGGCCAGGAGGCAAGTACAGGGCAGGAGAGAAAAAAAAAATAAAGAACAGAATGAATAATTGCCAATATGCCACAAATTATTTCAAATGAAATGTGAGTCCCGACCACAAACGAGCTCGTAAAATATGTATTTATGATTTATAAGCACACACTCACATAAAAAAAATTTGTAAAAAAGGCAAGGCAGGAGGCAAATATATATATATATTTTTTTTTGAGCAAGGCAATCTCGTAGATAAAAGTTTGACAGAATCGGAGGCGTGGTCGAGGGGGCGTTGTAGCAGTATAGTTGCATTGCATTGAAATGCAAGCGAGAAAGAGCTCGAGTTTGCAGTCAAAAACTTGGCACAGCCGATGAGATAGATTTTGACATGGACGGAGGCCAAGCAGGAGCCACTTAAGCAACGTCCTTTGCTCCGTCCACCTCCTGAGTTCCCCAGATTCCTGTCCTGAATCCTCGACCACTGATCCGCCAGAGTAGATTGCCAACGTCAGTGGAGGGCGGACACAGAGGTAGCAAAAAACTGGATGAGTAATGAGTTGCGAGAGATTCTATATTCTATTCATAGAGATACCCTGGTTCAGGACTAATAGATGTTTTAATTGGATACATAATATGTTTATTATTTAAAATCAAACTAAAAAATATTTTATTTATTAAATTTATATTATATTATATTATTTCAGTAAATAAATCATCAAACTCTATCCCACGAAGTACTGGGTATCAATAACTTTGGCTAAATAGAACTGGCTGCGTTTGCGTTTCCGTTGCTGCAAGGATACCTCGGCCATGTTTGCGGCACACACAAAAAACTGAAATTTGAAAGGCAGCCAAGGCGGTGGAAAGGTGGAAAATGATAAAGTCGGTAAGGGTCGAGTCCCCGAAAAAGCATTTGCAATAATAATAAGTTGTTTACGGCGCGTGAGTTAGCATCAAAACAAGTGCTGACATTTAGGGGCGGACACGAACAGCGTCTTGAAATGGAAATGGACATGCAGTCGGACTTGGCCGGCCAACTTAGCCAACATGGACATGAACGAAAGAATGTGCAAGGATGTGCAGTCTTTTGTGCAGTCCATACCCCCATCAGACTGGCTTTTTTACTTGGACTTCTGCCTAGCATTTCCTTGCAGTCCTCAGGTCGACGCCATGGCGCCAGCTGGCGACGCTTTTTCGCAACTCGGCAAAAAGCTTGACGCCATTTTTATGAATGAAAAGCGCTTTCAACGCGCCAAAGCTCTAAGGGAAATTTGGTGAAATTTAAGAGCAAAATGGCGGCAAAGAGAGCCGCCAGAGAGAGAGATGGTGGCAGCGTGGCAGAAGCAGCTGTTTTTCGTAGTTGCTGGTTGCACGTTGCTTTCAGGATATAGTCACGTGCCAGGCTCAAATCAAACAGGATGCCATGCGTCCCTTAATGGACAAAGTTGCGAGTTGCGAGTTGCAACTTCGTAGGTGCAACTTCGCAACCGACAGCAACAAAAACTAGCACTCGGAGTGTTGTTGCAACACGGGGTCATGCAACTTTAATATGTAAACAACACCGTTGTCTCAGCACACACACACACACTTAAACTTCACCCCCCCTTACTGTCTGGGATATGTCTGTGTGCGTGTGCCGGAAGCAGACATGTTGTGACACTCTCTGACTTGACCTCCCAGCAATTGCAAATTGCAACAACTGCAGTGGCAGTGGCAGTGGCAGCAACAGAAGAAGCAGCCGCATCAGCCAGTCTACGACTAGAAATGCTTGTCAATCAGAGCCCACAACTGCCGACTGACATAATAACAAAAACAAGCAGCCAGAGCTGGATTTTGTTTCTGCCAGAAAGCCAGAAACAATTTTCGGTTCGGTTATGCAAAAGAGCTACAAACATTTTTTGGTGTGACCCAGTTTAAGGCCAACACAGCAAAATGCAGACACACACACACACACAGACACAGACAGCGCATTACGTGAGGTCCTGGCGATTGCGGGTGGCTTTTTGGCTAGACTAAGGCTCAAATTCGCACACACACACACACACACACCCGCAAACAAATATAGGTATGCAGAGTCGGATTGGGAGCAGACCCGTAGTGCTGCAAGGAAGACACGTACCGAGCAATTTCGTAATAACTTAATCGATGTCGACTCTGTAAGAAGAGTAGCATTTTTTGTGTTGCATACTCTAGGGGGGCTACCCAGGATAATTCTACAAATTCAAGACGGTCAGCTATAATTGTAAAATAAATAGAAGTTCGCCTTTAATATTCATCCCAAGCCCCAAGCTAATAAGCCATATTAGAGTATAGATTAGTGTTCATGGATCCCTTAATATTTTCCTCAATGTTTCCACCATTTTTCCGCCCATGAGGGGAGGGCAGGGGTTGGTGTGCGAAGCCTATCAAGTAGGAGCTCGGCTTTGGTAGCAGGCAGGAAGTTGGCAATATATTTGACTGCTCTGCGAACGGAAGCGCAGCTAAGGCCCCCGACAATGGGGATACCCCCGACCGACCTCCGCCGAGCCCCAGTGAAGAGCGGGACAGTGGCGTACACATAGTGGGAATAGCGTACTGCGCTGAGCGGTTAACAACCGTCGAGGAAAATGTCACTTAGCAGCCCTGCAGCCGGCTGCCGGCAGAACCTCAAAAATGGAAAGGAAAATGCTAGGGGGAAAAGCGGAAAAAGGCGGAAAAGGAGTCTAGTCGAGGACGAGGACGACGACGACGACGAACTGGAAACCAACGAACTGGAAACAATGAAGGCAAAAGTTGTCGCTGTTCAGTGGTTTTCGGTGTGAAACGAACTTCGGTTTTGCAGGAACTTCTAATGAGACCAAGGATCTCTCTTCCACCCACTCTGCAGGCCGGCCAAGATATCGAAGTGGCTTTCATTATTGAACTCGGACACACGGACCAGGACTCGGCTGGATAAGAATATTTACCTTTGCCGTGTCAAAATTGCCTGGCACCAAACAAACTGAATAAAAACTTTCCGAAGGGGGATAGTACTAAGGAGAACATTTCAACGCAGAACCAATAAACTAGTAAGGCCAAAATAAAACACAGAAAAAAATACTACAAGGTTTATAATTTTTTATTTTCTTAAAGGAGGGCTCTTTAGTTTTCTACTCTTAATCATTTCATGAATAAAACCTTGTTAATTTTAAGGCAATGCCTTACTCTAAACTATTTCCATTTCTTCGTGTGTCTACGACAAAGGTCTACAATTGAAATCTTTCCCATCCAAAGACCTGTCCTGGCCCGGCCCGTCCCGGCCCAAACAACAAACACATAAAGTCGATAACCCGGCCGGGATTTGCGAGTGTGTGCGACGTGAGTTCGAGGAAGGATTTCAGGAGCTGCAGTGGCTCGACTGTCTGACTGCATATTTGCTCGTCTGCTTTGCCTATTTTCACTGTTTCTTTTCATTTTTTATTTTTATTTTTTTTTTTCCTTTTTGTTGCAGCTCAGAACTTGCGACTTATGACTTCCCGAGCCGACAAAAAGCCCCCAAAAAGACCGTAAAAAAAAAACACAGAAAGAGAAATTCGGGAGGCCACATGCAGTAGTAGCTCCCACAAGTTTGGTGTTGACATTCACAGTGCTCATTAAATGTCGGTGCCCCTCGTTTTTCCATCCACAAATTTCGTCCCAGCTCCATCTTTTTGCAACTAAAAGTTTGATAAAGTCCGGGCAGCCTAGCCAAGGACTTGAACCTCTTTTAATATTCTTATTAAGATTTTGCAAATTGAAAAGCCAAAGCTAAGAGGCGGCAAGCCGGGATTTAATCTATATTTTAGTGGCACCCCCCTTGCTGCACCGTTATAATAATCATAATAATAATAATAATAATAGTTTGTTGTTATTGCATAATTTTAATGTGTCGTCCTTAATTTAAATGCTTCCGCTGCACACGGAGCACAAGGCGAATCCTTGGCAACGTCACGACATGGCCTCGTCCTTTTTTTTTCTTTTTATTTTTTTTTGTAGTCCGCCCACCCAGCAGAAACTTAGCTCAGGATACCCACCAGCCTGCCCTCCCGTGCTGTGTGTCCTGTCCCTGTCTGTCTGCATTGTCGTGTTCCGCTTTTGGCTGCCAAAAAATTGTCTATTAGTTGGGCCAGAATGAACATTCCATAATAATGGCATATGACAAGCGCCACATGCGGCTGCAATTGCAGGGAGGAGGCTGCCACAGAACCTGGGATGGCTAGCAGGATGGCTAGCAGGAGATTGCGGATAGTAGTTAGCAGTGGCTAAAGGATAAGGCTGGGATGCTTATTAATTTAGAATTTACGTAGCATGCATTTGGGCGCCGGCTTGAAATTGCAAGCCTCGCCGGTAAAATCTTCTTCTGGCTTCCATTTAAGAGGAGCCCAACGGCTACACGACATTTTGATACTTCGTACAAGTTAATTAATTGTTGGCAGGACCCTGCCGAGACCAGGGGAGCTGCAACACATTTTGTGCGGATCCTGTAAGAGTCCTTCCCCCACACTCATGTGTGTCTGTGTGTGTGTGTGTGTGTAAGTATATATATTCAGTGTCACTTGTGTAAATATTCAAACCAGCAACGCCCCCCCTTCCAAAGTTGATAGCCAACACGAGAAAGCGGCGGAAAGATGAAGAAGCCGGTGGTGCTGCGGCTGAAACAACAAGGTGTCTACGCTTAGAGCCAAAGGCGGAACAACATGGCCAGAAGACCAGGCTAGAAGACCAGGAACCTTGCCTCCGACACATGCAGGCGGCAGAAGGATAGTATTTTTAAAAAAATTATATATTAGGTTTAAAATGATTTTGGAAGAAAAGCCAGAAGACTAATAAACTTTTTAAAAATAGTTTCCTAAACATTTTTCTAAAAGAAAATAAATAATAAATTATACTATTTCCTTAACCATGACTGTCTGTCTGAAAAGCGAGCCCAAGTGAGCGGCATGTGTGAACTTTTTAACTAAACTCGTGCCAAAGTCAACAAAACAGCGAAACTGGAGACAGGACACCGAGCAGGACACAGAGGCGTTGGACGAGAAGCCATTGGCCAACTGGCAGGACATTAAATGCAATGCAAAAAACGCAGGGATACTGGGAGGACGGAGAGCCTGGAAGCTGGGAACCTGACAAACCATTCTATCAAAGCCAAGATGCGGTGGCCACAGCCTCAGGATAATCACATTCAAAAGAATATGAAGCGAGCTGCAAAAACATTACCACAGATACAAGAATGGAAGGAAGAAAAACAGTGCACTGAAAAATATTCTATAGGTTAAATGGCATTTTTTGTTCGATTTTTCCACAAGAGGATTTTAATATTTGATATAGGATTTCTGTAAGTAAAAGTTAAGGGTATAGGAGTTCAAAAGTAGTATACATTTTTAAGTTATTAAACTATAGGTGGTTATAGGTATAAAATGACTTATCAATGTTTTATGTTCCATATATCAAAAATCGATCTTTTATTTTCTAGTATAAATAAATAATATTTATTTAAATATTCATCTCCCCAAGTAACCCCTAGATTTTTCTCAGTGCTGGGGGGAAGTGTAAAAGGGCCAACAACTGTGAGAGAAACAGGAAATGTTGCACGGCAATTCAATGCGAAGAACGGCAAGAAGCACTGAACTTTGACTGATGGCCGACGCACCGAGTGACTGACTGACTGGCCGAGAAGACAGAAAGGGCCCAAGTACGGGCCACGACCAAAGGGAAGAGATACAAGTTCAGAAAAAAAATAAAAATAAAGCCAAGAAACGGGTAGCTGGTCCGTCACTTATTTTATTGACAATTTTATTTTCTTCTCCGGTGCCCTGTCTTTATTTTTATTTTCCATTTTTTCATTTTTTTTTTCACACTCCATGCCACGCTGAGATATTTCAATTTGATGCTGAATGCTTGCGGCAAATTGTTGCTAACTGCCTTTGCCGTCGTCGACTGGCATAAATTAATCAGGAAATCGAACGAGGCAACGCTAACGGTGGCAAGGTGAACGCCTTTTCCCGCCTCTTCTGTCTATATCCTGAGGTTGCCGCCGCACTGACAGGCCTGTTTCGTAAAAATTTGACAATTTTTAGATTTTAAACAAAAAAAAAGAGAGAGAATATTTTTCATCATCGTTCGTTTCCTGATTCAATTGCCACACGAATGGGGCTGGCGGGACTGGCAGTATTAGTTGGTAAATTGAAGAGCGATAGAGTGACAAATCAAGTTTAGAATGTGCCGCAGAAACTTTAATTGGAATGCGTAAATGGATTTACTTTTTAATAGGTTTTCTATAACTAGTTATCTAGGTGGGTATCTAGAGGAAGCAGCAATAAAACCCATGTTAGATGTTGAGAATCTTCAAATAAAATATTCTTAAACTTTTTTTTTCCTGACTGTGTGAGTAAGTCACCTCTGAAAAGACCACCTGCCTTTCATCACCCCAGACACTGTTTGTTTGAGCCATCTATTGACTTCACCTGGACAATTTGGCGGCGTCAAAGGAGCCAAGAAATAAGCCCAGATATGCACACAGCCATAATGCTCGGCGCAAACAGAAGCTCTACCTCCTTGAGGCTGCAGCTCCGGAGGCTTCATTTTCATTTGCATGACACAAGCCGGCAAACAAACAAACAAACAAACAGCCAAACAATAATAATAATAATAATAAAAGGGCCGGGCCGAAAAAAGGCAGGAGTGGTACATAAATCGAGAAATGCATATTTATTTGCTAAAAGTATCTCCCGGGTGGAGTCTGGTGCCGGTACCCCCTTTATCGCTAAGCGGCATCGAAAGGCGAGCGATATGCATGCATAGATATTTTTTTTGTTTTTTTTTGACTTTGCTCCGCTTTTTTGTCTCAGATGTATATTTTTTGTGCTTTTTAGAATCAATTCAGATTTTCTTGATGTGTTTTTTGTGTGTTGTTCGGGGTCTTTATTTGGTTATTTGTTGCATGAGTAATGCGCCGCTATGCCCTGGCGCGCTGCAGATGCAAATGTATCTCTGTATCCGTATCTTCGGTGCATATATAAATAGTATTTCAGTTGAACGCGCAGCCAAAATAGCAAAACGCAAAGCGAGCTGAGTCGAGTTGAGCGTGGAGCAGTGTAGCGTATTGTATTTCACAAAAAAGAAATTTTGTTTAAAGTTGACACAAATCCCGAGGAGCGCTCGGGAGCGAGAGGTGACGTTGAGATGAAACAAAACAAACAAAAAGCCAGAGGCGGCCTTTCATCCATCCATTATTTCATTTCATTTCATTCCATCTATGAATATATATATATATCCGCATATATATATATATATATATATATGTGTGTGTACCGTTATGAATGGAACTCTGTTCCCGATCCCCAAGACCTCCCCCAAAAGTCAAAGTCGAACCCGACGGCGGCGATGGCGGCGAGTGTTTCCAGGCGATAGCAGCAAATACATTTTCAATGCATACAATTACTTCCAGCAAACTGCTTGCGAAATTAAAATTAAATTACGAGTGTGTAGGCGGATGAGAGTGGCGGCAGGAGGGGACAAGTGCTGGGGTAGGGCAGACGGCAAAGTTCATTAAGTTATATATGCGACTAGTTGACACGAAAACGTCACAAAGCCGGCACCTATCGACGGGCTGGGCTACTGGCATCTCGCTCAAGAACGTCATTAAGTAGCTAAGACAATCGTGCCAATCATTAAAAATCTTGGCCCAGCCAGAGTCAAACGCTTTCGAGTGGCTGCAATGCGGATGCTTTCCGTCACAGTCCCCCATCCACCAGGGATGGCCAGGAGGCGGAGGAGGAGTTCTTTGGGGTTTCTCAAAGCACCCACCCCGGCATCAGCATCTCTGCAGTTATCAACACGTACGCAGTCGTCGGCAGCTCAACTTTAGCGAGTCCGACCTGTCTAAAGCAGCCCTAACTATGCCGTTAGACGTTAGAAGCGAGCGCATGTTTATAGACGCCCTAGATTAGGTCTTTGTCAGCAGATTTCGAGTGTACTGTACTGTGCGGGAGGCGCCCCACCTCCCACTCTCCAGCGGCATATGTAGTTATAATAATGGTCATCATATTAGTGTTATTTCTTGAAGCAAATATATTATATAATAAAATATTACGTATACGCATTTTCAACACAATATTTCGTATTTTCAATATTATTAATAGAAGATATTTCTAAAATCAATCTAATTACAAAAGAAATGCCAATAGATCCCCCACTTTCTCTCTTTCATCAAATGATGCTAAAAAATCTATTAAAATCATAAGCTAAAAAATATATAATAGAAGAAATATATATCTAGTATATGCTAGATTTCGAGCCCCAACTGTTCCTAGGACTGTGTGCTCGAGTGGCGATAGCTGCGAAAAATCCAAATGCATAAGCTTTTGGCGCGAGTGGAAGTGGTTGAGGACGAGATGGAGAACGAGAACGAGGATGTGGAAGCCACTTGAGCCGGGCTGGGCCTGCCGTTTGTTCCGGCCTCCTCCTTCAACAGCCACAGCCAGGGCTTGTCCGCTCAACAACCGAGGCAACAACAATAAGCACAACTGCAGCAGTGGCCCGGAGACGAATTGGCGGAGAAGGAGAAAGGAGCCAAAGGACGAGATGAGATGTCGGGGCCAAAGGAATGAAACATTCCGTAAGCTCGGACTTGGCAAAATCTTGTTTCTTTGCGCTCAAATGGCAGCTAATTGAATTGTTTGCTTTGCTGTCTAGTAACAAAAACACAACAAAGACGCTTGATGTGCGAACATTTTGGACATGTCCGCCTCATAACCACTTCACTTGGCCCTAGGATTAAGTGGCGGAATTATGTGTTCCATGGGCCACAAGGACTAGACAACTTCCACCATTTTAAAGCCAATATATGAGTGTTCGCCAAGCAATAAAGTAAAGTTGGAAAAGGCATTAAAATCCTACCGATTCCATCTTATTTTCTTCTGTGATCGACTCACGTGCCACTCATTGACCCCATCCTGCATCCTGCAATTTCCATTCCAATTGACTTCTGCTCCGTCTCGGATTCCGCCAAAGACATTTTTTTTTTGTTGTCTGAGTTGGCCATCCGAGAGAGTTTTTGGGGCCCTTTGGCTTGTGCCTTTGCCTAATTTACCAGCTCCATGGGGCCCTGGCATGGACTGGCGGCGGCTGCCAAGAAGCGAAAAATAAAAATTAAAAAAGATATAAGACTCACACATCGGACACCGAAATGGCAAAAGATAACAAAAGAGCCGAGCAAAAACACATTCACAAAGAAATGGTATAAGGGGGTGGTGGGTGTTTTTTTGTTTGTTTTTTTTTTTTTTTTTGGGTTGAAGAAGCCATTTGAAAATTTGAAAATTTTTTGGCACAGGTACAGGAAACTGGCAACCACCCCCCGGCCACCTACCACCTACCAGCTACCAGCTAACACTAGCGGGCAAGGGAAAAGGCTAAAATAAAGAGACAAACCAAAGACCGCATTGACTCTTCAACTATATGTGGCGACTATGTACGACTGTATAGCGATGTGAGTGGCCCGGCGAGTGTGTGTGGGGATGTGCGCTATAGGTTATAATATGTTAGCGTAATGCCGAGTGGCACTCTGATGATGGGCGGAGCCAACAATTTCGCTAAACAAAAAACAAGCGCCCGCCAAAAACAGCAACAACACAAAGCCATATATACATATACATATATATATATATATCCTCTATAGCCCTATTTGGGCGAACATACTGCAGATTTTCGAACGTAAGGGCTCCCAAAAGGCAAGCACATCTTGCCAGACAGTTGCAATCTCAACTGGTTTTTTTTTTTCTTTTTTTTTTTTTTGGTTTATTGGAGTGCCATCAAAACTCGGTTAATATGAGAGCCCGAGAGCTATGAGGGCACAAAAGATGCCTTTTGATTAGCCTAATGAAACTATGCGGCAGGAAAATAGGGGTACAGAGTCTTCATCATCGTTTCTTCGGGCCCGCAGTTCAATTGACGTCAAATTCAGATACAGATTCAGATTCAGATTCGAGAAAAAAAGGGAGCAAATCTCAAGCATTTGATCAATTACAATTTCCAATTTAAATAAACTGAAACTGAAACCGAAATCAATTCGTATGGCAATTCAAATTCAGAAATTGAGTTATAGACCGAGGCATTGAGAAATAGGTTTCATCTGATTTATATTCGAAATACCAAGTATATAATATTTCCTGTCCATCTATTAGCTAAGGACTGCTATTTAAATCATCCGCTAATTGACCCCCTTTTATGAGGCCCTCGTCAATTTTTAGCAGAGCTCTACTAATTTTCACTTAACTCGTTTTTTCACCACTCACCTGGACTTGTCTGCCAACTGAGGCCGCCAATGAACATTTTTCTGAAAAAGACGAAAGGTAAAAAAATAAGAGTATATAAGATAAATGAGGCATTAGCTATACTGGGCTAGGCAGAACAAAAAATTAGATAAATGTTATGGCCTGGCCGAAAAGACAACAAACAAACAGCGAGCAGACACTTCCTCTTTTTAGGTTTTTTATATTTTTTTTATTTTTTGTTGGTTAGAGCCAAGGTGGCTTTCATTGTCGTAGGTCTGAGCCAGTTGGCTCATCATCCTCATAATGACTTCATTATTGCAACTCTCATTACGTTAATCATCATCAGCTGTGGCAGTTGCAGTTGCAAGCTTCTGGTGTCTGCTGCTATCTGCTGTCTGTTGTCTTCATCATTATTTAAATCATAGAAAATAAGCCGCTTTCCCGCCATTGTTTTCAGGCTGGAAAATCTCACCCACTCACTCCCATTTCCCAGTTCCCAGTTCCCAGTTTTTCAAGCCATGGCTTATACAATAGAAGAAAGAAAAAACAAAAAGAAAGACAGTATAGCTATGGGTATATATTGAAGATTTTTAAAGTATTTGCCACAAAACTCGTTCCAATTTTTTTTGGAGATAAAGAATCATTTTAAACGAATAAAAAGTGACAATCGCCCAAGACCGTCAAGAAGTTATAAAGGAATTAAGAAAATTAAGAGATAAAATCACGGTAAGCCCTTTGGAAGTAACCCCTTCTATGGACTTCTTGTTGAAAAGAGACTTTCCCGGGGGAAAGCGTATGGAAAACAAAAGGCAAAGGCCCGAAACGAAACGAAACGAAAGTAGGCGGCGCGACAACGACGACGACGACTATGACTACGACAATGATTATGAAAACTTCAACAAAACTGGCAAAAAGAGCGCAACAGAGTGGCCAAAAAGAAGGTGGTGCATCCCAGGGGGGGCAGCAGTGGGCAGTGGGCGTGGCAAAATGCAGTTGGAGGCTATGTTGCTGGCGACACGAAAACGAATGTAAAACACACACAAAAATGCATAGAAACACAAATTGCAATGAAAAGCGGAATAAAACAAGGCCCAAATGGAGAGTGGCAAGAGCGACGAGGGGTGGGGGCGGGGGTATGAGGAGGGGGGACTGCAACTAAATGAAAATGTTAATAAAATGTGCAACAACAACAGCAACAACAACAAGAGCAACAGCGGCATCGGCACAAAAGACTAAAGTAAGCCAAAAGAAAAACTAAACCAAAGAACGGAAGAAGCGTCAACAACAACAGCTGGCAAAGCGACATTACGGGTTACGGGGGCGTACTTGCAACACCCAGAGAAAAAGGGGGGAACTTACTTCAACTACTTAATATTACTACAAATTTTGGGGTAGCTATCATTTCTCGCAGTGAAGGAATGCGGCTAGGTAAGGTAAAAAGTAACAGAACTGCAAACATTTTAGCCCAGAGCTTGCACCGGTCCGGTCGTTGCGAAATAGGCCTCGGAATTGCAACAAGGCAGGAAACAGCAAAGGGATGTGGCAAGAGGCAGGGGCAAGAGGCAGGCGCTAGAGGCAGGGACAGGGGCAATAGTCCCAAAAACTTTTTCGGACGTTAGACGTCGGCAAACAATTTGTCATTAATCAATGTTTGGAATTTTCTGGTGGGACTTCTCCACTCGAATCGGATTCAGTTCAGGTCTCTTTCCTTATTTTTTATTTTTTTTTTCAGCTTATGCAAATAATCAATCTTCATGGAAAAGTAGAAAGATACAACCTAAAAACTACTGATAGATGGTGAAAAAATTTGTTCTTTAAACTGTTCAAATAGTAGCTGTTTTTTTAGAGCCAAGTGCGATTTCAATCAGAAGAAGGATAACATCAAAAATATTATTTTTAAATGAAAAATTAAAAGTTTTTCTTGTAAAAACTAGCCACACTTTTTAAGATTATGGATCTATTTTCCTTGTTTTAATATCCTCACCTTAGACCACCTTGCCACTCTCTCCCCGAGCCCCCTTTCTATTGAAGGATAACCCAACCGCTGACTGATCCAAAAATATTTGAATTCGTTTCACTTGCAACATTGTCTCTGCCTGTGGGCTAGTGGGGTGCACTGCAGGTAACCTTCGGTCGCAGCATGACAACAACCGCCACTCCCCACCCCCCCGCGGCCAACCTAGGCCCCCTTTGGGCTCCACACCTCTGGCCAATTGCAAGTGCACCGAATAAATGCGACCTTGTCCCACACTGGCAATCATCGGAGCGCCGAAGCTTCGTCGGTTTTGCATTGCAATGTCCAGCTGTGTGACGCGTAATTGCAAACAAAATAGAAAAAAATACAAAAAAAAAATATATAGAAAGTATACAAAAATAGATACATAAATAGAAAAGTCAAATGGGAAAATACCCAGTTGTGGGGTAATGGTTCTAGTGCGTAAAAGTGTCAAAGTCAACGCTTTAAAGAGTCGAGATTGAAGCAAATTGCAGGCAAGATTACGCATACGCAATGGTGTCCCTCGGCAGTTTAAAACCCACCGCTACTCCACCCCGGGCTAGCAGCCATTCTCCCGCGGGTGCCAACTTTGATGACATTTGCCTTTGTCTACCAGCCAGATCCCCATATCCCTGGGCTATAGCTACGGATTCTCGGCTTATACAGTTTTCGCAGCTATTTACAGATTTCCCACAAGTCACCCCCTCAGACAATTCATTCTAAGAGTGGGTGGATGGGTGGTTGGGTAGATAGGTGGTTGGGTAGTTGGGTGGTTAAGTGGGTGAGTGAGTGGATTGGTGGTTTGGTCGCTCGCCGAATGAGTCAGTGGGTGAGCGGTGTGTGGTTGCGTGTATGGGTGTCCTAAGCTGGCAGTCATAAACAAGTCAACGCAACATGTCCGATTAGTAGTGCAACCACCGACTGACATTTGTCACCCACTGCCTAAGCCGACTATTCTACGCTGCAAGATGCAACTCTAATCTGCACTCTGAGAAATAGGTCTCTCTACATGTACATATGTATCCTGGAGTGGCAGACATTACGACGATTATCTTAAGATTATTATTAATCTCAGACATAAAAGGAACTATTTAATGATTACCTCGGAAATGAACTCCCATTCCTAATGATTCTTGGCCAGACTTTTCGCCAGAATCATTTCTTGTGACTTGTTTGATATCCAATTGAAAAATTAATCAATCAACCAGGCAACCCAATTCAATCAGAGGCCCCTTTTCTGAGTGTACTGAGCTTCTATTGCCGCTTTTTCCTCGCTTTCCCGAGCTCGGCTCGGTCACATTTGCTTGCATTACGAAATAATTGTAAAGCGCACGTCACTTTTCTATAGGCCTTCGTCTGTCTATCCGCTTGCTCTCTATATAGACGCCGGCCTCCCTCCGGGTCCCCACTTCCCCGATGTTCCGTGCCGTTCCCATCAGTCCCCACCCTGGCCCAAGGCAGCAAGCACACTTGGGCCATTCATGCGCAAGTCGTCAGCGCCCATTCACGGTCTGTCCCAGTTATCCACTGAGAAAAATTATATAGAGGGTAGATGGGGGAATAATATAGATATTAATATTTGGGATTTGAGATTTGAGAGTATTATTTATTTTCTAAGAGAGACTTAGGGAGCTATATTGGTCAGAGAATCAAAGCTATTTGCTTCAAAAGATTTTATATGATATTATATTAAAAATTAACAACTATTATTATAATTATTATAATATTTTCGTTTTTTTTTTTCTACAAAATTCCTTATTTTTCCCAGCGTCCAACTCAGTTCAGTTCCAGATCTATAGCCCGTACTCTTACCCAGACCCAGACCCGTACCCGGACCCGGACCCGGCTTGGATAGCTCGGTTTGGCTTTACCCTGGGCTGGGCTTTATGTTTGGCGCCCGTCGCAGCTACTGCCTCTGCCTCTGCCTCTGCCACTGGCTCTGCTGCCGCGGTTGCTGCCACCGTTGCTGTCTCTGCCACCGTTCGCTTTGCCGCTTGTTTGCCATTCAAAATCCGTTCAGACTTTGTATGCACATCAAGTGTCGCCCTCTCGCTTCTCGCCGCACATTTGCATATAACACTATCTCTGTCCGCCTTTCTTTGGCGGACAGCCCCCCCTCCCCCCTGCCGCTCATTCCCCTGGTCTCGCCTTTTTTTCTCTCTGTGCACTAGTTGACGTTTTCTATTGTGGCTTCATTGTTGAATACAAAAAATGTGCAAAATAGTAACGAAAAAAAAAATAAAGAAAATAGCAAAACAGCTACCCCTGCTCCCTTTTCATCAGCCTCCTCCTGGGCCACGCCTCCCCATGTTGCCACTGCCACACGCATGCCTCAGCCAGGCCCTCTTGTTTAGCTTACAACTCCCATAGACTTCCCTTTCCATCTTATAACAGGGGAAAATTAGCATAGTAATTTTTTAAAATTTAATTTTAAATGAATTTTTCTTAATCAAATTTTGGAACGAAGCCCTATTGTATCCTTTGTAATAATAACTATAAATAATTAATTATCAGCCCTTCCAGCACACATTTTCTCTGTCTGTACAAACGTCACCATCATCTCCGCTGCGTGGACTTGCCGCTTACATGGAAATAAAAGTGCAGATCTTGTAACTTTAGTAATTTTTCACATGACAAATTATGTGAGCAGCGACAAAGCGGGACACGCGGGGCAGAGGGCAAGGGGCAGGATGCAGAGAATGCGGAGTGCAACAGAGAGCGGGGGGAGGCCAACAAAAGGGGCATGCAGGGAGAAGATACACAACCAAGCCGAGGCGCAGCGCATACTTGCCGGGCCTGAGAGTCTATCCAAAAGGTGCCGAGATGTGGCTTTTTGAAAGCGGACAGTCCGCATTATGCAACAATGTGGCGCCCCACAATAAGATCTTTTAAATTAAGTAATATTAAAGTTTTTGGTAGCTAAATAGAAGGGAATATGGATCACCTCTTCTCAACCTTAAAACTTTTATAGTTAAACTTCTTAAAGTCATTTTGTATCCTGAAACCCA
The DNA here is from genome assembly GCA_035045925.1 of Drosophila atripex. NCBI lineage: Eukaryota > Metazoa > Arthropoda > Insecta > Diptera > Drosophilidae > Drosophila > Drosophila atripex. The sequence goes on along the minus strand of JAWNOP010000012.1, from coordinate 16,582,317 downwards.
TTAATACTTTAATTCATAAACGAGAAACACCTGCCACACACACAATTTCCCTGTCGGGATATCCCATTCGACCCATAATAGTTTTAACCTTTTATAAAACGATTTTTCCGAGCTGTTAAGAGTCAGGCTACCAACCAATGCACATTTCATTATTTTCCCCTTGGCGGGTGACCCCAGTGCAGGGGGGAGGGGCTATCCACAAAAACCTCTGGACAATTTGACTCCCGCAAAGCTCCGGGGCACAGAAGCTCCGGGCAGAAGACATATCCTGATGACTATCATGTGCGGCTATCAACAACATCATCAAAATGCGGCAGCAACATCGCCAGCAACAAAAAGAATAAGAAGCGTGGAAGGGTAAGAGCCTCTGCCATTGCGTCGTGGTTACAACCTTTTCACTACGAGATCGGTGGAGTGGGCATTGGGCGAGAGTGGATGGAGGGGGCGGACTAAGGGGAGTAGCGGAAATCGTTGGACATGGAACGGAAAACTAAAACGCATCGAAAGAAGCAAGAGCTCTAAGCGAGCCGCATTCCCACACTTGCCACAAATACCTGAAGAAAATATAGGTCAGTTTTGTTATTTTAAATATTATTTGCTTGTTATATTTTAAGAAAATTTAAGAATATTTATTATTTTAAAAAGGGTTAGGAGGGGGTACACATGGCGTATACTTGATGTGCTCGGCTTCCTTATGGTTTAGTTTTGAATTAAAAGCAAAATTATATAAAAAGTATACAAAAATAGAATTTAAGTGATTCCTTTTTAAATATATAAAATAAATTCAAAAATTGTATTTATAAAAATGCATTTCTTTAAGCATCATCCATGGCGTATACGTAATATATGCTTTTAGGGCTTCATTTTTAAGAATGCAAAGCTGATTTATGTTTAAATTGAATATAAAAACAGAAAAACAAATAAAAGTAATAATTTATTCGCAAAATTTTCTCTTTGTGCAATTTTTAGAGACCTGAGCATACTGTCAGTAAGCTTGTGCTGGAAAACTAGAGCTGCAGAGTTGTGAAAAGCTATGCCGAGCATAAATATGCTGCCGACAATTGTCTGAGACATTCGGAGGCAGCTCCGCCAGCGACAGCTACAGCTACAGCTACAGCTCCAGATACAGATACTATAGTGTGTGAGAGTGTGTGGGGTTACAATCCCATAGTGGGTGACTCTCGGGCCTTCATATGGGAGTGCAAGAACACGCAAAACAGAGCAGAAATATGATGGTGGGGGTGGTCTAGGAGGTGGCCTACGAAGCCGGCAAGGGGGTGTGGCAAGCGGTAAGCGAGCCTCAGACAAAGCCAGCCAACGGCGGCTAAAAATGTTGGCCAGCCGAGGCAAATGTTTTATGTAGCACCCACTGAGAGATAGCCATGGGAGATGTGGCTGCTGTACAGTCGTAAAAAAATTAATCCAAACAAAAAGATAAAGAATCTAGAAAGATTTATGGAAAAAGAATAGGTTAAAAAATTTATTAAATAATTTTTAAGAAAGTATTTAATTTAAAGAAAATAGTAATCCAACAAATCCAAAAACCTTAAAAAAAAACAATAAAAATTACAGGTGCACCATCCATCGCACTCGTAAATTTCTTCAAGTGTCCTGCGAGTGTGCGAATATATGGACTTGATGGTGTGCGTAATGCGAATGTGCACGAAAAAGCGTAATAGAAAAAGAACTTTACAGTTGCATCGATTTAATCGTGCGGAAAGCTAAATATGAGTGTGTGTGAGTGTGTCTGGAGGCAGCGTCATCAACATCGATGGGAGGGCCGGGTATCTGGGGGTCAGAAGGTTCAAAAAATGGAGGCAGGGGACAGAGGCACAGGCATAGCCTAAATTGGGATACGCTTCGTTCGGCTCGGCTCATTTAAAGCAATTCCACTGCCGCCGTTGCAAACACAAACACAATTACCAGTACATGCAATTTATAATGAATAGTAAACGAACGGGGGTGTGAGGGGATGAAGAGGGGATGTGATGAAGCGGTGGATATAGCGGGTGGGGTAAGCGAGGAGAAGGGGGTACACCGGGGGAGGGTCGTAACCCGCTGCACTTTGCGGTTCAAAGGATGCATTGTGGCTCGTCTGCGATACAGATAGCAAAACTTTTGCCCAGCCTTTCCTTCTCCGTTCCAGTTGGTTCTTCTTTCTTTCTGCATTTCTTTCTCCCGTTTAGCGTCTTACTATATTGCATAACATACGCCCCATTTTAAAGAGGGCGGGGGGCTAGGCAGGGGGCGTGGGTCGACATAAAGGCGACCAATATAATGTTTGTTACACAGCAAAATAAATCTACGGCCTAGATTCTAAACTAAACTAATATCAAAAATATATAAATCATAAAAAAAAAATATTTTCATTGGCTTAATTTATATATTATTATTAAATTGCGTATCTAAATTTTGTTATAAAAACTTCCAAGACATTTTTCTCGCACTGTATATACCTATTACACCCACCCACGAACATCATTTTCTAATGGCGGCTTATACTTCCTAACCGAAAAGAGTTTACTTTTTATTCCGTTGCCAAAAGTTATGACTGCATTTAGCAGAAGGAAAACTTTCTTAGCCTTGCATTGATTTCAAAAGAGAAAATATGTACAGCCCCCGACTCTCGGTACTTAGTCGGAGTAAGATTTTCTTTTAGGCCAAGTATTGTGCTCGAGACTCTTCCCAATCTCACAATCCCACCTACATCCCTGCCAGCCTCCTGCCACTTCTTGCCAATGCCAGCCAGTCCATTTTAATCGAACTGTTTACTTAAAAGTGCAACTAAAGCAAATGAAAAGTTTCTTTTCCAGCGTGTCAGACTCTAAGGAGATTGTAAATTGAATTTTGATAATGTCAATCGAAGACCGGCAGAAAAGTTTTTGCCATACTTTGCGGTTTAAGTGGATAGTTGGATGCATACATATATAGAGCATATAAAATATTTATAGATATGTCCTACCAACCAATACCATAGCAACTTCCCGTTAGTGCCAGCGGCAATCGAAGCCGAACAAAAAGGCCAATTTGCATATTCGCATATGCCGGGCCTCTGAGACCATAAGCCAAAAAACACAACTCACCGGCAAACAACCATTTAAATCCCATCGAAAGGCCATATATTGTAATTTGTTAACATATTTAAGGTACTCTCGTTTGGAACGGAAAACGTAAAGCAAACAACTGTTGATTTAATAGAGATAAATGGTGATTTTTAAGGAGGCACATGTTATCTTTTACGAGAAAAAGGATGGTTTACTTAGATTTATTATTATATTTATTATATTATTTTTAATATTGTTATATATACATTTTATACTTCCTGATGGCCTCCTATCAATCCATTATCTACTGTTTAATTTTTTGGCCCATAAAATAAAAATAAAAGCCAATTCCTAAACACTTCCGGGGCTAACTAACAAAGCTGGCACTTTAAGCTAATGACTCTCCTAAAGTCAAATTGCCGCAGGCCTCATTATGCATACAGAATGAAAGCTTATTGGCCGGACAGGCGACACAACTACACGGATTGAAAACCGGGACATGGATACGGACAGGGACAGGGACCAGAGAGACCATGGACCCGGGACTTGGGACGTTTCAGACAAACAAACAAACAACCAAACAAAAGTATGGGCAATATGAAAGTGCGCACACAACGACACAAAATCATTTGAAAGCAATTATTTCAGACAAACTGGAGGGCGGGAATCGGAATCGGCATCGGAATGGCTATGGGGTACGGGGTATGAGGTATGGCGTATGGGGTATGGGAATGGGTCAGTCCGTGTTCTCGACGTGCACGGCGTACAATGAATCAATTTACGGTACGTAACAAAGCCGCAATTACAAGCGCAAAGAGACAAGAAACAAAACGACAATTATGAAAAGAGCAGCGAGTGCAATTGCATTCCCCATTCGACTGACGACAACCCAACAGATTCAGATGCTGTTGCAGTTGCATCTGTTGCTGCTATTGCTACTGGTGGTGGTGGTGCTGCTGCTGCTGTCGATGCAATGTACAATTTTTGGGGGCAGTCTAAATGACGCGGAGGCCTGGACTTGTGAACGTTTTTACCAAAGGCATTTCTTGGTGATTTCTGTTCATTTTTTTTGTTTCTGAGGCCCGCGTGTCAATTCTAATGGATAATTGTCGGGCTCGGATGCCAACGTGGGGCATTCTTGGCCAGAACGAAGGGGTAGTGCTGGATAGATTAGCACAGAAGCCTGCACTTGTTGATTTCTGTTAAGGTTTAAAGGGAATTATAATCCTTATAATCCTTACAATATTAGACTAACTATTTTTAGAAAATATTATGAGAATATTTAAAATTATGATCTATAAATAGGATCTATTCAATGATGGGAATAATGAAATTATAAGCTATAAGTCATCAAATGGTGCAATATTGATTAGCATTTTTAGTTAGAAAGATAAACAAGACTATATTATCCAACAATTTAAAAATCTAATAAATACATTAGAGCACTTATGCCATATTTCTTTAATCTTTTTGAGCACCATCTCCCCAGAAAGGTATTAATGTGATCGATCACATCCCAAAACCGATCTCTCTCGCTCGATGTTTGCCGCATTTGCACTAAAAATACATTGGCAGAGTGAATTGTATTAATAGCAGGGCATTTATTTAGTTATTTCAAAGTTTCTTTCATTTTTATTTTTTTTTGTTTTTCTTTTTGCAAGTGTTTTTATTTATTTGTGCATTTTCTTTCTGCCTTTGTGTTTATTTACTTTGCCATTTTGTGCTTTGGATGGCGCATCGGGCTAAAATCTTCCTTTATTTCTATGGGGGCCCTTCAAAAGATTTCAAAAAAACTTGCCAAAAGAGTGGGAGGTGGGTGTTGGCTGAGAAGATGTTGGGGGGGGGGGGGGGGGGACCGAGAGTCAGGGAGGGGGGGGCGGTAGCGTTCAAAATTACTGAGCCGTGGCGATCGCCGCGCCAGTCAACGAAACTGTGAATGGAATTGTATTCGCATGTTTTCAACGATATTCGCCAAGTTGCACAACGAAAATAGAGATAGAGATACAGATGGGAATGGAAATGGAAATGGAAATGGAGAGAGACAGATACAGATACTGATGCAGTCTGAGATGCGGATGCATCTGTATCTGTATCTGGGCAGCGTCATCAAAAGGTATTTTGCATTAATTCAAGATTTATGCATTCAACATTCACTAGGTGCTGCATTTCCCATTCGCATCGCCACAAAACTTTTACCCAACGCGATGTTGCAGTTGATGTTGCATATTGCAGAAAGAAAAAAGATCACTCAGATATATATAATATTTATATAACATTATGACAGGACCAGTATTATTAGTGATCTAGTTCATTAGTAATTTATACTAAGAATTCTTGTTCTTAAACCTTATAATCTTTAAATTGTTTTCTTGAAAAGTTAATCAAATTTCTCTGAGTGCATTTATCTGTTGCAGTTGTTGCACCTGCCAACATCGTCGGAGCTCAGCGAGCAGCAGGTGATCCATTTCTTTTATCCGGTGTTAGCCTCCGCTTTTCCCGCCACAAGAAACTGCCAAGGGATTTCGAGGGAGCCCCAGCCTATTTTTGTGTGTTTTCGAGTTTCGAGTTTTGCGAGTTTGCCAAACTAATGCAAATAGACACCTAGAGTCGACCCCTAGCCCCCTCTGGTTTCTGGTGAAGTGCTGAAATTCACTTGGGTTATACAATTTGCAGTATTTCGATAATAGATCCTATATATTTATACATCCATGTGGATGGAAGAGGTAGTATATTGTATGTATATGCATGAACTGCATAATTTATGGGCATTGCGTGTTCAATGGATTGCGACGGCTGTCCGTGCCATATGGCTCCACCTATCTCTCCTCTGCATTTCTTTCATATATCTCCAAATTGTGATTTAGGGGAAGCTGTAGAGCGAGGTGATTTCTGGGTTGGCTGGGTCGTATGGTAATTAAAATGACAGGGAGCATCTCATGATATCTATTTAACTAAGCGGAAGGGAAAGAAATACCAAAGAGGGCTCTTCTCCACGCTTCTCATAAAAGCTAACTAAGTAAAATCGAAGAGAAATCGTCAAAACAAATAATAATTTATTCAAATCGTCGAATGGCGCTGACTATTTCCATAATTTGCACACTTTATGAGCTGCGTCAAAAGTCCATTCCCCAATTCCATCATCACCTCGAACCAGTGCCATCAGAGCCACTTGACTGGCAATCACTGAATCACTCATTTGTTTGTCTGACTTTCTGACAGTAGCACAGTATCACAGTACCGACCGCCCTCCGATGCTGTAAAAATAGCTCCCCGCTCACCCAAAACTAAACCAAAAACTGATGCAAATTATCAGCAATGCAGTTCGCAATTAATCTGCTGCATATGACACCGCAATCACAACTTAACCCATTTTGCTGCAGCACAGACGCACAACTATACTATATTATATGCGTTAGTAGCATAAAGTAATAAATGTTGGATGAGGAGCTGATGATGGGCGCTGGGGAATCGGTCTGATAATTATCAACTGTAGCCGGAAGGACGAAACCGAACCGAATCGTGCTCAGAGAGCAGTAACTGCATTGCACTAAAGCACTAAGCCGAATGGCTTTAATTGAATTTTGATGTCCTTGGCAAATTGTTTTCTAATTAGTTTCGCAGACTTGGATCCCCAGCCGGGACGGCCTTAAGTCCTGACCAGTTCCGGTCCCAGTTGACATACAAAAAACTTTCTGTCAACAACTCTAACTGCCTTAACACAGAGCCACTATTCCCTGCGTCCACTGCCCTGCTCTTCAATAATGAAAAACTTAAACTTAAACAATTAATGCCACGTCCACGACCTCAAACAAAATACGGAAAAAAATAAATTGATGTTGAGTAACTTTTCTACTTCGAAGAGTGTATGCTCTGCTTTGAAAAGTTTCAACATTCATTATGGATTTAAAAAAAACTCTTGTCTATTCGAAAGTGTATTGTTTTTTTTTATTATAATAAGATATATTTTACTAAAAAGCTTATAATTTTTAAATTTTATAAAATTATATTAAATTGAACTCTCTCATGAGTCCCAACTTACCCCGGATCATTGGGCACCTCGGATGGGGAACAGGGTCCCAGCTCCACTTGCTGTTGTTGCTGCTGCTGCTGCTCAATCTTGATGTCCATGTTAGGGGCTTTTGGGCCAGGATTCTTGACGGAACTCTGGAAAGGGGGTCCTGTTGTCTCTCCAACTGTCTGTCCTGCTATTCTATTTCTATAATTGTTGCAGCAACGCCTTCTTCTTTCCGGGCATCGAAGGCTGCGGTAGGTGGCCGAGTGGTTTAGTGGCTAAGTGGGTTTAGTGGTTGCACGTATATGGGCGTGTGTGTGTGGGGGATGTCTATGTGACAGTGTGTGTGTGTGTGTGTGTGTGTCTATGTGGTGGGTGGACGGGGATGCTGCTTCTACGAGAGATGGCTAACAAAGTGTTCCCTTAATCATTGGCCACTTTGGCAGCTAGTAGGCTATTTGATTGGCTCGATTGCTGGTGCTCCTTGATTTCCATTTGGCTTTTGGGTCTCTTCCTGGCCTTTTTTCACTTCCCTTCCTTTTGGGTTGAATTTTTTTGTATTTTTAACTTTTTACTAATAATCGTTTTATGGTAACATTGCACACTTTTGAATCACATTTCTTGGTTGTTTTATTTGCTTGGTTTTGCAGGCCACTTTTGGTTGATTTTTTTTTTATTTTTAAAATTTAAATTACTTATATTTTGTTGTAGTTTAGTTTTAGAAACGTTGCGTTAACTTTTGTTGTTGGTTTTTCAATTGAATTAAAGGCAACATATTACTGCAAAGATCTGGTTTGTTTTCGTTTTTGTTGTGTTTGGTCAAAAATTAATTAAATTGCAATTTTCAACTTTTTATTTTCGAGGGGAAACCAACTTTGAAAAGGCAATTCTCTCCCCCGCCCTCACTCCCTCCTCTGTCGCTTTCCCTCCCTCTCATTTACAGCTGCTATGCCGCCCCCGCAATGCCGCTCCACCCCCGTAAAATGCAATGATTCGCAACGAACAATCGTAAAATGCAAAAAAGTGCAACGGATGGGTGGCTGGGTGGTGGCTGCTGAGGTGCTCAGGGGCTGAGGGGCTTAGGGGCCGAGGGCGTGGAGGTAAGTAGAAAAGAAGAATGAGCAGGTAAATAATGGGGTGGTAGGGGGTGCCAAGTGACGGCTGAGCGACAATTGGGATGCGGCTCGGTCGGTGAAAAGGGATCTGCTTTTTGTCTCAATTTATACGAGCCAAAAGTCATCAACTGAATTTATTAGAATGAGAAAAGAATCTTGAAGCTTCAGAACTGATTGGAGTTATTTTATTTAAATTAAAACAGGTTTTATCATGCGAAGAAAACACCTGAGCTTGAACCCACTTCCCAATTTAATTTTTTCTTTTTTGTTGTTGTTGTTGTAAAGCCCTAAAGCCAAAACGCAGCAACCAATTTTTATGGCTCTGAACTTTTGTTGTAGCTGCCATTATTTGCCTCGGCTCTTTCCCTACGAATTCTATTTTTTATATTATTTTTTTTTTGCATTTTTCTGGGATTTAATACGCGTCTTGATCTTTCCCACACCCACAATAAAACAACAAAAACAACAACCAGATACAACAGAGAGGTGGCAAGAAACGTGGGGGAGTCGGTGGGGGGTGGGGGGGGCGATTGAAGAACATTGCATGCAGTGACTCCCTCAACAAAATAAAAACAAAAACAACAATAATAACGCGCAGCATGCAAGCTTTCACAAACAGACACTCACAGACACATACAAGAAGACACACACACATAAACTCAGTAGAGAACATGCACCGTTACAACGAGAGCAGAAGTTAACTGGCGGCAGCAACAAACACGTGACCCGACAATTGCGACAATTGGCAGCAGTACGAAATAAACCAAAATAAAACAACGATCGCCCCGAGAGAAGAATCTATTTGTTTCTCTCATTCCCGATCAGAAGAAATCGAACAAAGCAAAATCGAACTTGTTCCCGTTATGTTAACAGCCGGCAGCCATTTTGTACGAGCAGTTATGGAGAACAAAATGTTATCTCTCATTTATTATTTCTCATAACTTATTAAAACAAATTAAATACAAAATTTAATGCCTTAAAATGATATCTTTTTGGAAAAACTTAAAGATTTCCTTTTTTTTTAAACCAAATCATTTAAAAGAAAATTTCTTGATCCTTCCAACAGCTTTGCCGGCCGGCAGCCATTTTTCAAGAGCGATCTACCAAAGCTAACGGTTTGTACGGCTTTCAAGGAAACAGGGGAGAGAATTACGTTGTATTGGTATTTGTATTTTATTTATTTATTTTCAATTAAAATCGAATGGCGCACACTTTTATTTATTTGCCTTTTTTGATATTTTTATTTTATTATATAATCGTCAAATTGCACTCCACACAGCCATCGAGGTAAACAAAATGCAATTGCCCCAAACTGTTGTATTGTTTTGGATTTTTTTTTTTGTTTTTTGTTTTTTCGCCTGTTGTGTTTGCTTAATGTTTTTACACGCACTTCTCGGTTACTCTAAAAATCGGGACTCGACTCGACTCGACTCGAGTGGAATATAATTGCAATTATAATGCAGGCGGCAGGCGGTGGCGATTTATTTTTGCAGTGCGCGCACACGAACGCGACAACCAACAAAGAGCGAGTGAGAAGCGAAAAGTGAGGCCCCAAAACACAACTAGCGGCGGCCCCAAACGACAGCAGTCTTCAGGCCGATTGTTGTTGTTGCCGCACGAGTAAAGCTTTGCGGCGGCAGCGCAGCCAGCAGCGGCAGCAACTGCGGCAATTGCACTATTTAACGCGAGCCGGCTCCACAGGGCGCATGTGCACTGTTTTTGTTGCAGCATCACAGCTGATAAGTGATAAGCGGCAGCCACAGAAGAATCCGCGAGAGAAACGCTAAAGAGAAATGGCCGGCGAAGAGACTGCAGCTCTCTTAAATGAGAAAAGCTTTGAAAGCTTACACTGTCAGAAAACAAAAACTTGTACCAGAAGATATACCCTTCGATGCGGGCCGTATAGTAACCCAAGCATTTTTGTTGATTTTTTAAGAGGACCCTCCAGAAAATTTGATGAAAAATCTAAAAAATATTTTTCTCCCAGATTTTGATGCAGAATGATGGGGAATCGATCTACGAATCGATTAAGGCATTCCGCTCAAGAATCGGATGATTATTGCCAAAGATATAGCCTTCGCTGTGGGCCATATAGTAGCTTCATGCGCTTTTGTTGATTTTTGCAGGGGACCCTCCAGAAATTTTGACTAAAAATCTAAAAAATATTTTGTTCCAAGATTTTTATGCAGATTTATGGAGAATCGATCCACAAATAGTTTAAGGTATTCCGCTCAATAATCGGATGATTATTTCCAAAGATATAGCTTTCGCTGGGGACCAAATGGTGGCTCCATGCATTTTTCTAGATTTTTGAAGGGGACCCTCCAGAAAAATTGATGAAAAATCTAAAAAATATTTTTCTCCCAGATTTTGATGCAGAATGGTGGGGAATCGATCTACGAATCGATTAAAGCATTCCGCTCAAGAATCGGATGATTATTGCCAAAGATATAGCCTTCGCTGTGGGCCATATAGTAGCTTCATGCGTTTTTGTTGATTTTTGAAGGGGACCCTCCAGAAAAATTGATGAAAAATCTAAAAAATATTTTTCTCCCAGATTTTGATGCAGAATGGTGGGGAATCGATCTACGAATCGATTAAAGCATTCGGATGATTATTGCCAAAGATATAGCCTTCGCTGTGGGCCATATAGTAGCTTCATGCGTTTTTGTTGATTTTTGAAGGGGACCCTCCAGAAATTTTGACTAAAAATCTAAAAAATATTTTGTTCCAAGATTTTAATGCAGATTTATGTAGAATCGATTCACGAATCATTTAAGGCATTCCGCTCAAGAATCGGATGATTATTTCCAAAGGTATAGCCTCCGCTGTGGTCCATATAGTAGCTTCATGCGCTTTTGTTGATTTTTGAAGGGGACCCTCCAGAAATTTTGACTAAAAATCTAAAAAATATTTTGTTCCAAGATTTTAATGCAGATTTATGTAGAATCGATTCACGAATCATTTAAGGCATTCCGCTCAAGAATCGGATGATTATTTCCAAAGGTATAGCCTCCGCTGTGGTCCATATAGTAGCTTCATGCGCTTTTGTTGATTTTTGAAGGGGACCCTCCAGAAATTTTGCCTAAAAATCTAAAAAATATTTTGTTCCAAGATTTTAATGCAGATTTGTGGAGAATCGATTCACGAATCATTTAAGGTATTCCGCTCAAGAATCGGATGATTATTGCCAAAGATATAGCCTTCGCTGTGGGCCATATAGTAGCTTCATGCGTTTTTGTTGATTTTTGAAGGGGACCCTCCAGAAAAATTGATGAAAAATCTAAAAAATATTTTTCTCCCAGATTTTGATGCAGAATGGTGGGGAATCGATCTACGAATCGATTAAAGCATTCGGATAATTATTTCCAAAGATATAGCCTCCGCTGTGGTCCATATAGTAGCTTCATGCGCTTTTGTTGATTTTTGAAGGGGACCCTCCAGAAATTTTGACTAAAAATCTAAAAAATATTTTGTTCCAAGATTTTAATGCAGATTTGTGGAGAATCGATTCACGAATCATTTAAGGCATTCCGCTCAAGAATCGGATGATTATTGCCAAAGATATAGCCTCCGCTGTGGTCCATATAGTAGCTTCATGCGCTTTTGTTGATTTTTGAAGGGGACCCTCCAGAAATTTTGACTAAAAATCTAAAAAATATTTTGTTCCAAGATTTTAATGCAGATTTATGTAGAATCGATTCACGAATCATTTAAGGCATTCCGCTCAAGAATCGGATGATTATTTCCAAAGATATAGCCTCCGCTGTGGTCCATATAGTAGCTTCATGCGCTTTTGTTGATTTTTGAAGGGGACCCTCCAGAAATTTTGACTAAAAATCTAAAAAATATTTTGTTCCAAGATTTTAATGCAGATTTGTGGAGAATCGATTCACAAATCATTTAAGGTATTCCGATCAAGAATCGGATAATTATTTCCAAAGATATAGCCTCCGCTGTGGTCCATATAGTAGCTTCATGCGCTTTTGTTGATTTTTGAAGGGGACCCTCCAGAAATTTTGACTAAAAATCTAAAAAATATTTTGTTCCAAGATTTTAATGCAGATTTGTGGAGAATCGATTCACGAATCATTTAAGGCATTCCGCTCAAGAATCGGATGATTATTGCCAAAGATATAGCCTCCGCTGTGGTCCATATAGTAGCTTCATGCGCTTTTGTTGATTTTTGAAGGGGACCCTCCAGAAATTTTGACTAAAAATCTAAAAAATATTTTGTTCCAAGATTTTAATACAGATTTATGGAGAATCGATTCACGAATCATTTAAGGTATTCCGATCAAGAATCGGATAATTATTTCTAAAGATATAGCCTCCGCTGTGGTCCATATAGTAGCTTCATGCGCTTTTGTTGATTTTTGAAGGGGACCCTCCAGAAATTTTGACTAAAAATCTAAAAAATATTTTGTTCCAAGATTTTAATGCAGATTTGTGGAGAATCGATTCACGAATCATTTAAGGTATTCCGATCAAGAATCGGATGATTATTGCCAAAGATATAGCCTCCGCTGTGGTCCATATAGTAGCTTCATGCGCTTTTGTTGATTTTTGAAGGGGACCCTCCAGAAATTTTGACTAAAAATCTAAAAAATATTTTGTTCCAAGATTTTAATGCAGATTTATGTAGAATCGATTCACGAATCATTTAAGGCATTCCGCTCAAGAATCGGATGATTATTGCCAAAGATATAGCCTCCGCTGTGGTCCATATAGTAGCTTCATGCGCTTTTGTTGATTTTTGAAGGGGACCCTCCAGAAATTTTGACTAAAAATCTAAAAAATATTTTGTTCCAAGATTTTAATGCAGATTTATGGAGAATCGATTCACGAATCATTTAAGGTATTCCGATCAAGAATCGGATAATTATTTCCAAAGATATAGCCTCCGCTGTGGTCCATATAGTAGCTTCATGCGCTTTTGTTGATTTTTGAAGGGGACCCTCCAGAAATTTTGACTAAAAATCTAAAAAATATTTTGTTCCAAGATTTTAATGCAGATTTATGGAGAATCGATTCACGAATCATTTAAGGTATTCCGATCAAGAATCGGATAATTATTTCCAAAGATATAGCCTCCGCTGTGGTCCATATAGTAGCTTCATGCGCTTTTGTTGATTTTTGAAGGGGACCCTCCAGAAATTTTGACTAAAAATCTAAAAAATATTTTGTTCCAAGATTTTAATGCAGATTTGTGGAGAATCGATTCACGAATCATTTAAGGTATTCCGATCAAGAATCGGATGATTATTTCCAAAGATATAGCCTCCGCTGTGGTCCATATAGTAGCTTCATGCGCTTTTGTTGATTTTTGAAGGGGACCCTCCAGAAATTTTGACTAAAAATCTAAAAAATATTTTGTTCCAAGATTTTAATGCAGATTTATGTAGAATCGATTCACGAATCATTTAAGGCATTCCGCTCAAGAATCGGATGATTATTGCCAAAGATATAGCCTCCGCTGTGGTCCATATAGTAGCTTCATGCGCTTTTGTTGATTTTTGAAGGGGACCCTCCAGAAATTTTGACTAAAAATCTAAAAAATATTTTGTTCCAAGATTTTAACGCAGATTTATGGAGAATCAATTCACGAATCATTTAAGGTATTCCGATCAAGAATCGGATGATTATTGCCGAAAATATACCAAAAAAAAATTACTCATACGACCAGTATTCTGTTTCGAATTTGTATGAAAATTACGCATACGCCATGTATGCCGGTATACATATGTAATTCCTTTATGTATGTTGTTTTTAATTTAAAATAATACAACGTTCAATTTTTTTTCTTTATTGAATGCTCTAGTAATACGAAAAGAAATACAAATATGTGAGAAACTGATAATTTCTATGAAACTTTGAAAAAAGGCATTTATTCAATTTTCTATTCAATTTTAAAAAATCTATTTTCGGCAGTGCTGATCAAAGATAAAATTAATCTTATCTGACATCGAATCACATTATATAGTTCGAAGGCAGCCCCAAGTCAAATACCAAGCCCCAGCATATAAAAAATGCATAAAAAACGGAACATTTTTCACACCAGCAATTATTTAATTTCGTTTTCCCACACTGACAGGTTTTAACCATTTATAGTTTCATTCCAGAAATACGGTATACGGGAAATTTAGAACGGGCTTGCGCTTATTAGTATCATTTTTTTTTTTTTTAGCTCAACACTTGGTCTTAAAAATATGCAAAAACAATGGTGAACAGGTCTGTGTGTTCTTCAAACTCCGGGTGGGGAGTTACTTTTTTGCCACAGAGTAAGGCTCTCTCCAGGGGCTACAACAAAAACAAAATGATCTCTCCGTGAAACACTACTACTCCGACTCAAAGTACATCTAACCGCTCCCCGCAGTCACCGGCTTGGTGGGCGGTGACGAGGGCGTGCTGTCTGCGTCTAGTGGCTGCGGGCGCTCCTTTTCCTTATTCCAACTCTTCAAGCCTTCCGGCAGACTTGTGTCTTCTTCGAACGATCCAGTTCCTTCGACAAACTCCTCGTACGTGGACTTCTCCTTGAATGGCCGGGGGCCAAGCAGCTCGATCATGTCGTCTCGGCTGAGAACCTCGTTTTGAAGCAATCTCTCGGCTACACGACGCACATCTTCCTTGTGTTTGTTCAGCAGTTCGGTCGTCGCTTCGTGGGCACACTTTATAATGCTCCGGACTTCGCCATCGATCAGTTGTGCAGTGTCTTCCGAATAGGGTTTGCTGAACACCGGATCACCAGCTTGGCCCACATCGAAGCTCACCTGGCCCACTTTATCGTTCATGCCGAACCGTACCACCTGCGAGTAGGCGATATCCGTAATCTTCTTCAGATCATCCTGGGCACCGGTGGTGATTCTGTTGAAGAACAACTCTTCCGCGACACGACCTCCCAGTGTCATGCACATGCGATCGAAAAGCTGCTCCTTGGAGAGCAAATAATGATCCTTGGGCAGGTACTGGGCGTAGCCCAAGCCCTTTCCGCGGGGGATGATCGATACTTTGAGCAAGGGATCGGCGTGCTCCAGGAACCAGCCTGCCACCGCATGCCCAGCCTCGTGATGCGCCACCGTGCGCTTCTCCTCGGGCGCCAAGACATTCGTTTTCTTCTCCATGCCAGCGATGACACGTTCAATGGCCTGCTCGAAATGCTTCAGGATAATCGAGTCCTTCGAGTCGCGGGCGGCAATCAAGGCAGCTTCGTTACAAACGTTCGCAATATCGGCACCTGTAAAGCCGGGCGTGAGAGCCGCCATCTTCCGGCTCAGATCATTCTTGTCCAGCTCTGTTTTCAGGTTACCCAGGTGCACCTTGAAGATGCTCGCCCTGCCCTTGATGTCCGGTGCGGGCACATAGATTTGTCGATCGAAGCGACCAGGGCGCATGAGGGCTTTGTCAAGAATATCCACACGATTCGTGGCGGCCAGCACCACCACGTTCGTTGTGGTGTTGAAACCGTCCATTTCGACTAGCAGCTGGTTAAGTGTGTTCTCCTGCTCCGAATGACCACCGAAGGTCTTGCCGCCTCGCTTGCGGCCAACTGCGTCGATTTCGTCGATGAACAAAATGCAGGGAGCATGCTTACGAGCCATGGCGAACATATCCCGGACTCGGGAAGGACCAACGCCCACAAACATCTCCAGGAACTCTGATCCAGACACTGTGATGAAAGGCACATTCGCTTCGCCGGCAGTGGCCTTCGCTAGGAGCGTTTTACCCGTGCCGGGTGGACCAGTGAGCATGGCCCCCTTTGGTATCTTCGCACCCAGGTCTATATATTGCTGGGGGTTCTTCAAAAAGTTTACAAACTCCATGATCTCAATCTTCGCCTCCTCGCAGCCGGCAACGTCTCTGCGAGATATAATTTTTATAAATTATAGGAAACTAAGAAGACTCTTCACTTACTTGAAGCCTACGCCAATCTCATTGGGATTGATCAGCTTGGCAGTAGACTGCATGACGCCGCCAAAGAGACCACCACCTTTCCGTCCCCGTCCACCGCCCATCATGTCCGCGGACTTGCGCATCATGTAGACCAGAAATCCAATGATCAGCAGCGTGGGCAACAGGCCAGTCAAGCTGGCCGCCTCTACCTCATTGCGGTAGATGACTGGCACAAAGTTAATCGACTCGATGCCCTGTTCTGTCTGTGCCGTTTCCAGATTCCTCTCAAAGCTGTCGACACTGCCAATGTTGAACCAGAGAATGCCTCCACTGCTGTTATTTTGTTGCAATCGCACGCGCACCCACTTTTTATTGACCACTTCCAGCTTCTCCACACTTCCCTTCGACAGATAGCTATAAAGTTTGAAAACAGAATAGTTAGAAACGATAACATATAGTTTTACTGGAGGAGGCGAACCTGTTGACGAACTCCTTCCAAGAGATTTCCTTGTAGCCCATCTCGAAAAAGGCAAAGGATCCAACCAGCACCACTGCGCCAATGGCGCCCAGCAGAATCCAACGTTCCCGGTCCCCGCCGCCACCTCCTTCGCTTAATGGCCTTCCGCCGGGTGTGTTGCCACTCCTTCCAGAGGGTCCTCTTGTACTGTTGCTAAACATTCCAAAATTCCAATCAGATTTAGATTCTGGGGTGGATTTGGCTTGTTTTGATGGCGCTGACGACGAGGTACTGGGCTTTTCCGAGGCGGACTTGTTGGATCCAGACGACGGCTTCCCTTCGGCGGCAGATCCCTTTGGTTGTGAAGACTTGCCCCCCGCTTCGAAGTATTTCTCGAATCCCTTGGGTGGCTTTTTGCAGAGCAGCTGGATCTGTCTGGCAATGTACCGGATAAGGGGGTTCAGCTCCACTGGAAACATGTAGACTCCAGCTCCAGTCGCTCCTATGGGTAACCCTCCAGTTGCCCTCTGAACCTAACAAAGCGGTTGGGATAGTTATTTATAGTTAACCTCTCATCTTTTCCAGCATCGCTTACTTTTCCAGACATATAGTTCCGCCTCATCAGGCTGCCCATCGTCTTGGCCGTGCTTAACAGCCGGAATGCCATTTCCCCGGGTTCTCTGATAGGTTACCCAACGATTGAACTAAGTTTGTGGAACAGCGGCTGATCTCGAAGAAGATACACTGCCCAAATTTTGTCCGCTCTCCCGAATACTGTTTTATCGAACTGGAACCGAAAGTAGCCGCCTCATACAGCAGTGTGTCGTTTTGAATTTCGTTCGCTGGATGTGAAAAACGTTAAAAATTATTACTACGGTGCGGTGCGCGATTGTGAAATTTCGAGGGATGACGAGATATCGCTATCGAACCAGGGATGCAAACATAAATGACTAGGTAGAGCTTATGCGGAACTAGTTCCGAATATTAATTAAACATAATTGCGAATTTTACTCTACATTCTTGACAAAAGTAATGCAATTCATTTTATCTTAATTGGCAAAATAATTAATACTCAATAAATATAAATTTTAATCAACTTCGAGAACTTTCAATTATTTAAGTGAGGTGACAATAGACCCTAGCCAAAATAGCGCTTTTCAACACTGTCGCCAAATATGGCGGTTTCTGCTGTTAACATATATAGAAAATATCGGATATAGTTGGCCGATCCTGATAAAAATTTCTAGAACATACCAATTTCTAACAAAATACATATTAAATGAAGCTTATGTTTGCAATAATTGGAAATTATGGCGATTTATATTGAACAGATTAGAGTTTATTGCATGATTTAAAATCTTAAAAGCTTAAAGATTTATTGTGCTTTTAAGGGGATAAATAAATTTATGAGAAAAGAAAGAGTTTTTATTTGTAATAATCTCATATTTGAATTTAGGGGAAAGCTGCATTATTTTTTGCCTTTTCGGGAAGGTCTGGCAACACTGGCTGTTGTGCTGTCGTGTGGTGCGTAGACTGGACGTGAAAATTTTTTTCGCTTCCAATTTCATATTTATTTAAGTCGAATTCGTAACAAAAATATGCGGAAAATGTGCCGCCAACAGTGCTGTGCCGCTGGGAATTGAAAAGCAACAGAAAATAGGCAGTTTGACATGTTGAAAAGAGTTTTTTCCAAACGCCTGCCGATTCTATGACTGTGTGTGTGTGCGTTTGGGGGTACCAAAATTTGCAGTCCGAAAAAAAGTTGAGGAAAAGCGTTTTTTGTAACAAACTTGGCAGTTGGACGGATGTGTACGTGTGTACGGCTAAATTTACGCATAAAACCACATCGGAAATGAGTAAAAATAGTTTACAATTGCAATTGCCTGCGTGTGGATTAGAATGTGTGTGTGTGTGTGTGTGTGTATGTGCGTGGGTTTGAGCGTGTGTGTGTGCAATTTTTTCCGGCAGCTCTCCGTTTGCAACACTGAAAAATCGATAAAACTGCAGTAGACGGACGACTTTCGGTGTAGATTTCACTCCCGAAAACCGAACATCAAAAACAACAACAACTGACTAGATATAAAAAGAAATGATATTTTTTTTTGCTAATCTATACATTTCTCTTTATTTTTATCCACAGCTTTTGTAACTAAAACTCCGTTTTGACATCACTTTCATCATAATCTGAATTAAATAATAATAATATAAAACAACAAAAATAAAAATAAAAATATAAAAAATAAAACACCATCGAAAACGAATCAAAAAAAATAATACACAAATAAATAAAATCGCAAGCTACAGCAAAAAAGGGAAGAAGGAAAATAAATAAGAATTTAACAATTACTTAGCTCAAAAAAAGTCAACGAGGGCGAAACGAGAAATTCTGCCATCAACTTTTTAGTTTTTTGGACTCTTTGTTTTCGATTTTTTTTGCTTTGCAAAGAAATAAAAATAAATAAATATAAAAAAGAAAAAAACGCCGATCCAAAATTTTACGGGCCTACGGTCCCGTGGGTGTGAGCGAGAGAGAGAGAGAGGGAGACAAAGCGACTGCGCAAATAAAAAAACAAAACAAAACAAATAAACAAGCCAAGCTTGAAACGAAGACTTTCAAATAAAAAACAACAAAACCAACAACAAACAACAACAAAACAAACCAAACAAATTGAAACGCTGTGAAATTAACTCGTCAATACTCAAAGCACCAACAAAAAAAAACGAAAACAACTGAAGAAGAAAGCCAACTAGGAAAGAGAAGAGAGAGAGGAAGGAGCCAGTAAAACGGAGTTGCAACTAAAAAGATCTATGGGAAGAAAAGCGGCAAGCACTGAGAGCGGCAGGCAACGGAAAAACTAAGGGGAAACCTGCGCTTCGGCGTCTCGAATAAAAACTAAACAAAAAACAAACAAATTAAAAGCAAAAAACCAACAATAAGCCAATAAAAGCGAAAAGAAACTTTAAAAAAGCTAAAAAACAAAAATCAATCCCAAAATTCCTCATTATTTTTCCTGAAAAGCTTTAATTTAATTACGTTACGAATTTTTTTTGTTAAGTCAAAAGTGAATTCAATTTGCTAATTATTTAAAAATTAAGAACAACAACAGCAACAAGCTACACCAGCAGCAGCAACAACAACAACAAAATACAAACAACCAACCAACCAACAACAACAAACAACTGAATTAATGTTTTAAAGTACAAAATAACCGGGAGAGTAAATCAACAACAAATAATTTAAAAATAAAATTTAATTTAAAACGCAACATCAATCTAAATTATTTAAAAGTAAAAACAAAACAAAAACAGTTAGCCTCTAAGTAAAACATTAAATAAAAGATAGAGCCCAAGGGGGCGAGATACAGAGGAGGAGGATTAGGAAGAACTGAGGGAGAAGGAGGAGATAAACCGATAAAGCAACAATTGTGCCGCAAAAAAAGTGTGAATAAATAAATAAAATATAAAAAAATAAATAAAAATAGAAACAAAAAAATATATATACTAAAAATAACGGTAACAATAAAGAAAAACATTTAAAACCAAAAATCTACAAGAATTCTATAAGTTTTAAGCCACGTTTTACACATAAAACAACAACAACAACACAAAAGCAAAAGCAAGAAGGAGAAAACCAACAACACCAGCAACTTAACTTAGCCAATAATATTAAAAAAAAAAATTATAAAAATTACTTTTGTATAAATAAGTCAAAAATAAAGCCCAGCAATAAAAAAAAAACAAATAGAATAGAAAAAAAAAAATAAAAAAATAAACTGCGGCCTTGTGCCAAAAAAACAGTTTTATTTTACACAATAAAAAAAACATTGTTTTTTAATACTTTTCAATATTCAATTTTTTTTATAAGTGTACCTAGTGAGAAATGTTAAAAGTCTAAAACAGCAAAAGCAACTGCAACAAAAGAAAGTGAATGAAAAACAAAACAAATTCAAAGAAAGATTTAACAACTCTGTGATAATTACTGTAAATTTATAAATTTAAATAAAAAAAAACGCAAAGAAAAAAAATCTCTAATGGAATGAATGGAAAAAAAAAACAAAAACACTAATTTTTAAACAATAGAAAGTCGAAAACATCTTAAACCAACAACAACAACTTTACACTTAAGAGCAAATGCAAATGAAAAGATAAAAAACATTGAAACAAATTCGTGATATCTTAAAGGACTTCGATACATATATACTATAGTATATTATATATTATATTATATAAACTATTAAACTAAGCTTAAATCTAGTAAGCAAAAACCGAAAAAAAATATAAGTGAAAAAAAAGATTAATATAAAACAACCAACCAACAAAAAGCAAAATAAAAACCTTAGGTTATAAAAAAGACTTCAAAACGCATTCAAAATATATATATATATTTAACATTATAATAGAAAACAGAAAAATTAAATAAAACAAATAAATCGTAGGCTTAAAAGTTCAACATAGTAAATGGTCGAGGAAAACTCAGCATACCGAGTTTTTCCTAATATCTATTATATATATAAAAAAAAAGAAGCCCGTAAAACTCATTATTTGCTTAGTGAATAGTAAATGAATCAGCAATACCAGCAACAAAAATACAACAACAAAAAAACTCAATATACAAATCGTGCAACAGAAAAGTAATAGAAAAGTACAGCGAAGCTCGGAAAGGATAGTCCAGAAAGGAGAGGAAGACAGTCGACGATCCCTCGTCCCCCCCATTATCGTTGTACTAAGGATATTTGAAAGTAATTTAAAAATAAATCACTACTACTTCCTATAAACCACAACGATTGCCTACAAAATATATATATATATTATATATGTATACTATATAGAAACAAAAAACCAATATATAATCACTTTCCAAAAAAACAAGCGAAAACACACACAAAATATTCAAATATCAAACAAAAGCTAATCTAACCCAAAAGTAAAAAGTATTCCCAGTGTATTTTTCTAGTAAAACTAAAGTAAAACAAGCAAAAAAATATATGATATATAAACCAAAATTCAAACAAATGCAATAATTCAATAATAACACTCAAATAAAGTCTAAAAAGAATAAAACAAATATAAAATATATAAAGAAAAATCCATGGCAGCAGCTGGTATGCATTTTCATCGTAAAACCACAATATTTTGAATACACAAGCGAGGAGGGAAAGGATAAGACAGACCCAAGAAGAAACTTCAAACTACCAAAACAAAACCAACAACAACGTTACAATATTCGTCGGCATTTTTTACAACACACAACAACAACAAGGAACACAAAGCAAAACAAACAACAACAAAACAAGTAAAGAAAAAACAAAAACAATTTTTTGTGGGGCATGCCCCAAGCAACAAAAACAAAAAAAAAAAGAGACAATTTTTTATTAACTTCGAAGACAAGGAATTTCAGTGCCTCTTGTGCCAGTGTTTAGCCAAAATATATACACAAAAAAAATAAATAAAAATAAAAACAAAAAATAAGAAAACATAAATCAACAAATACGTATTTATTGCTTAGTTTTTTTTCTCTTTGATAAAAAAAATACACAAAAAACCGAAAAAAAGAATACAATTAAGGGAAAAAAAACCAAAATAGTGAGATCAACCAAGTGTTTTCCGTTAAATTTCGCGCTCTCTTCAAAGGTCGAAGGTCAAAACTGTATCAGACTTCGACTCTGGTTCGTTCCAACACCGTTCTCGTCATTCGCCTCCATCAAGGGAGTCTCCAACTTGTCTCCAACTTGTCTGCTAGTCCTTATCAGCATTTTCCTATCAGAAGTCAATATCCAAAAGATCGATTCAAGATGAATACGCAATCGAAGGTCTACCGCACAGGCGAGGGTGAGTCTCATGAAGCCACTTCTTAATTAATTATGTTAATTAATGGTCTATATTTTCAGAAATCTATGACAACATGCCGATTGATAACTACTTCAACATCAATGCCATTCGCAACCTGGGCATCCCGACCACTTTTCCCACGATCGGAACCTTTACGCTTGATTCTACGACTTTGGGGATGCCGCCGCAATCGCAGGGACCGCCGCAGCAGCAGCAACAGCAGCAGCCACCTAACATGCATCACCATCAGCATCAACAGCAGCAGCAGCATCAACAACATCAACAGCAGCAGCATCAGCAACATCAGCAGCAGCAGCAGCAACAACAACAACAGCAGCAACATATGCAACAGCAGCAACAACAACAGCAGCAGCAGCATCCCAGCATTGGAATGTTTGATGCCAACGAAGTGAACGATGTCATCCAGAATCCACCTCAGATTGGCGTCTTTCAGTCGAACAGCGTGCTGACCAACGGAGCCGGTAGCTCCTCCTCGATGTTTGGCTCTCAGTCGAGCAACTCCTCGGCTGCCCCCAACACTGATCCCAGCCAGGCCACTCGAGAAACTGGCATCATCGAGAAATTGCTGGTAAGATCATAATATAACGATGAACAAAGCCAACTTTCACTTTAACCTTTCTTTTATTAATTTATTTTTACTAGCACTCTTATGGATTCATTCAATGCTGCGAGCGTCAGGCGCGTCTTTTCTTCCATTTCTCGCAGTTCAGCGGCAATATTGATCATCTGAAGATTGGGGATCCCGTGGAGTTCGAGATGACCTATGATCGCCGCACTGGCAAGCCGATAGCTAGTCAAGTGTCCAAGATTGCTCCGGAGGTGGTGCTATCCGAGGAGCGGGTAACCGGCACCGTCACCACTGAACTGCGCACCGACAGTGCCAACAACGTGCTCAGCTCCAGCGAGACCACCGGCCGCATCAGCTACGAGAACCGGGGCGAATGCTTCTTTCTACCATATACCAAAGACGATGTCGAGGGCAATGTGAACTTGCGTGCTGGCGACAAGGTCAGCTTTCAAATTGCAACGAACCAAAGGTAATTAAAAAAAACTACATTTATCGATAATAGCATTTATCGATAAACTTTTTCAACGCCTGCTTTTTTGAGGTTAAAGTTGAAGGATTTTTGACATTTCCCTTTAACTTTCATTAGATTACTTTTAAGTGACACTTGACTTTAGTTACCAACCTTTTCTACTTTGCTTAAAATATATAAATAAATTTAAAAAAAAAAACTATTTACTAAAACATCATAAATACCCATTATCTAATCACAGAGGCAACCTGGGCGCCTGCCATATTCGCCTGGAGAATCCGGCCCAGCCGGTCAAATACCGCGGAGTTGTCTGCTCCATGAAGGAGTCTTTCGGTTTTATCGAACGCGCCGATGTAGTGAAGGAGATATTCTTCCATTTCTCCGAGGCCGAGGGCAACGTGGAGCTACGTCCCGGTGATGACGTAGAGTTCACCATTCAGACGCGTAGCGTAAGTGGCAGCGGCGATCCGGCAAACGCTCACCTCCATTCAAAAATGCAGTCTGGCTCTGTGCCTCCGCAGGGCCGTGAATATGCGTGCAACATAACGCGCCTGCCTCCGGGCTCGGTGATCTTCGAGGATGTCGACAGCACTGTGTATAAGGGCCAGGTACTCAAGTCTCTCGACCGCAACAATCCGGTGCGCCAGAATAACGATCCATTGCCCGGACGCATTCGGTATCGGGCTTTGGACTACTCCGAGGTGGAGGTACCCTTCGGCGACAAGGATCAGAAGGGTGACTTCACCCTGCGTCATGGCGACTGGGTGCAGTTCTTCCTGGCCACCGATCGCCGCGATCAACTGCAGCGGGCCACATCGATCGCCTTGCTGGATGAGACGTTCAAGGTGTCGGGAGAGAAGCGAGAGCAGGGCACCATTGCATCGCTCAAGGAGGGTTTTGGATTTTTGCGCTGCGTGGAGCGACAAGCGCGTCTATTTTTCCACTTTACTGAAGTTCTAGATACGGTAACAAGTCATTATTTTATCTAAACTTTCAAAATATTTATTGAAAATTAATTTGTAGAGCCGCGAAATTGACGTTAACGATGAGGTGGAGTTCACTGTCATCCAGGAGCCTGGACTGGCCTATAATAACTCGCGATTGCAGGCCATTCGCATTAAACACTTGCCGCCCAACTCAGTGCAATTTGAAACTTTAATGGCCAGCAACATAGAAGGTAAGACTTAAATATTTTTTTTTTTTTTTAAGGAAAAGTGATAATAAATATTTTATTTAACAGGTTGCGTGACACGCGAGGCTCCCAAGAGCCCTATTAAATCTCAAGATCGCGTAGAAGGCGGTGTTATTACCTATGAGCATGGCGATGTTAAAAAGACTATAATGTATTTTCTTAAAGACTGCGAAAAACCACCAAGGATTGGGGAGCGAGTGCGCTTCGATATTTACATGGTGGGTGCATTAAAAGTACATATTTGTAAAACATTTCATTTAAAAATTATATATATTTTTTTCAGGTCAAACGTAACAAGGAGTATATAGCCGTCAATGTGCAGCAAGTTTCCTTGCAGCAACAGCAACAACAACAGCAGCAACAGCAACAGCAGTTGCTTAATCAGCCCAATTCCGGAGGCAACCACAACCAAAACGATCAACTTTCTGCTTTGTCAAACGGAATCAGCAGTGGCAGTGGCAGTGGCTCGAACGCCTCTATGCAGAACGGCTATGTGATGCACGGCAGTCCCGGTGGAAGCACTAGCAGCGTGGGTAGCAACAATCCATCCCACATGGACGACTTCAAGCTGGAGAACAACAATCATGCCGGTTCCGAGGCTGGACAAGTGTACCGCGGCTTCATTGCCGTGATGAAGGAGAATTTTGGATTCATTGAGACCTTGTCCCATGATGAGGAGGTCTTCTTCCACTTTAGCAACTATCATGGAAATCCAAACTGGTTGGAGTTGGGCCAGGAGGTGGAGTACACCCTGGCACCCAACGGAAACACATCCGTTTCTGGCAACTGCCTGCCAGCCGAAAATGTCCGCATGCTGCCCAAGAACTCAATTCCACAGCCAGCCGTACTCGATCCCGTTCACAATGGCGTGGTGGCTCGTCCACTTCGATGCATTAATCCCGATCAGCAGGAGTATGCTGGTCTCATTGAGATTCTCGACGAGCAGCGCACCACTGTCATTTCACAGCACGAGTTCGGCATCACCAGTTTGGTGAACAAGAGGGATCTGCTCCAGAAGGGCGATCTCGTGAGCTTCCGCATCGATGAGAGCGGTCGGGCCGCTGTGGTGAACGCTGTGCGTCAGAAAAAGCGTGCTACTGTGGACTCCATCAAGGGCCAGTTTGGATTCCTCAATTTTGAGGTGGAGGATGGGAAGAAGCTCTTCTTCCACATGTCCGAGGTGCAGGGCAGCACCGTTGCTTTGCACCCCGGAGATACCGTGGAGTTCTCTGTGGTCACAAATCAGGTGAGTTTAAAGTGTAGCCTCCATTTCCAACTAAAAACTAACTATTTCCCCATTAGCGTAATGGAAAATCTTCGGCTTGCAATGTTCTAAAAATAAACGATCGTCCGGATCGTCTGATCTCGCGCCTCAAGCTCAATGGCGATGACACTGTGCCGCGCCTAATACTCATTCGCGCACCCAAGGGACCGCAGGGCAAGGGCTTTTCCGTTCTGGCGCGCCATCCACGCATTCCAGGTAAGCATGAATACTGGATGGATTAAGAATGGTGTGGCTAATTATGTTTTGTTTTGTTGGCAGGCACCTTGGTGGAGTAGATTGCTGATGAATATCGAATTAGCTGCACGGAAAAGGGTATTGAATGCACATCAAAGACAACTACCTACAAATAAAGCTATACGTTTAAAATCCTTGTACGCAAGCCATTAATTAGCGAGCAGGAGGAACCACCCAATCAACTAACTAACAGCAATGTGAACTTGTCGCCCCTAACCATATACACACACACACACACACAAACACATTTATAAAGAATATAATCCTTAGAAGAAACAAAAACTAAATAATACAAAACTCTATTGGAAAGGATCGTAATTGATAATAATCGATAGCAAAGGCATATGGCATACATTTACGATTAATAATTACAAAACTACTTAATAGCAACTCAAACAAGAGAACTCTTCGTGTCTGAAATCGAAACTTATTTGTAATATTACCAACTAACCCTCCACCATTGTAACGCTATGCTCTTAACTCGATTCGAGTTCAAAGCGAAATGAAATTGAAATTCAAGTGTCTGAGAGATGAAACCAAAACGTTTGTATACGTATACTATTTTCTACTAGTTTGCTTTAATTTTAAATATTAAACAAAAAAAAAACCGAAAAAAAAACACAAAAAAAAAAAAATAAGTGAGAAGGAAACAGGAAACATAATCTATGAAAATGAAGTAATTATTCTAGAAAGGCAACGAAATCTTTGCATAATTGCTTTAGAAATTGTATGAAGGCAACCCTCTATATAAAAAAAAATTTATCTATGGCTTGGATAGTTCCTGCTCCTATTGAACTGTATCTTGCTCTACTCGTATTCTAATGTACTTCTCGAAACTGTTCTTTCACTGCTTTCTATTTAACTGTTAACGATTTATATTTATTGAATAATTATTGTACTGCTGAACGGCGACAGCAACCATTAGGTAGAACATCAGCTACTTGAACACCAGCCAGGAGGAAACCAATCAAGAAATAAAGAAAGATTAAAGTATTTATATAGCAAAACAGAAAGTCTAATTTGTATACATGCATATATCTACCATTAAACATATATATATTTTAACTATTCATTAACATAAACATACATAATACAGATATTATTTCGTTTGATTTGATGATGATCCTTTGCTTGTAAAACATTTTGCTGAACACACGCCCAGTTGTTTCATCAATTCTTTTTCTGTTGCATTCGGTCGGTTGCATTAACTTATTATTACATAACATATTTAAAAACAAACAAACATCATAAATATTAGTTTAAATCAACAAGTAACATTTCAAAAACAAAATGAAGATTGAGAAGAGATTGAAATTGCGAGTTTTGTGTGACGATGAAGAGCAAATAAAATTTGCTGCGCCAAATCTGTTGAAACCATTTAATGAAAATTATAAAAATAATTTTTAAAAAATCTATATATACGAAAAAAAAAAAAAAAATTAAAAAACTAAAAAAAAAACCAAACCTTATGAGCGTGTCGTGTGTCGGTAACAAAGAGCAAATATTGTGAAAATTATGAATTTCAATTACTAAGAAACAAAAACTAATGTAACAAACAAAACAAAAAAAAAACAATTTAACAAGCTAACAACAAATTTGGGATCAGTACGTCCTATTATAGCCATGTTATACACAACAACAACTACAACAGCAAATACAACAAGAAAAACCTACACTAAGCAACATTGACACTCACAGACAAAAAAAAAAAAAAAAAAAAACAACCAGAACAAAGAGCAAAAAATAGTAACTTTAATATTGTATAACGATTATACATCTACATACATATATAGGGATATAGGTGGAGTATATCCAGACGGGCGGGTGGGGATAATCGAAGTTCACAGAGACGAGGGAGAGAGTAGAAAAGAAATGCCAAACGCCACTGCAGCCCGAGGACATTTTCAGCTGCCGGGCGTTTAGTCATTCATGCAATGCAAGAAATGATCAGCACAGTAACTAAATCCTTATTAAGAAAAATCAACAAAACTACAAAAAAAAAAAACATTTCAAACAATGCAAAACAAAAAAAAAATCGTAAAACTCCAAAAATGTAACAAAAACAACAACATACATATGTGCTTGAATACGAAAAAAAAATCGCAAACTATATAAGTCAAATAATACAACAACAACAAAATAAAATATTTCAATAAAGGTAAAAACAAAGATGATTGTTTTTTTTTAATGGATCTTTGGGACTTAAGATTGGTGTATCTGGAACCCAGCCAAAGGTGAGATATGGCGATATCCCATCCATCAAGGAATATAAAAACTAAAGTTGATTTAATTTTTGTTTTTATTTATAAGAATAATTTATATCTGCTTAGATTCGTTTGGTTACATGACATGACTATGGTATGGTATCATCATTGTTTTTTGCTTTCGTACGCCTCTCGTAAAACTTGACAGTTTATTGACTTTTTCAACTCGGGGTTTCTGTAACTCCAAAAATTTGGAAGTTACGATATTTGTTCGGTTTTCTCTTACGCTGCTTAAAATTCAAAACTCTTCCATTCTTTCGTTAATATATCAATATATATATATACTCGGTTGTGTTGAGGTTATGACAAGTTACTTATGATTTAACATTTGCATTGATTTCTCATTTAGTGAATATATTGCATTGATTTCGATTCGATTCGAGTCTGGTTGTTGTACGCTTACATCGCCTATGAATACATATTTATATATCGCTTAGGATTAGTAGATATACGAGTATGTTTTGTTTTTTTTTGTGTGGGGGACTAGAACTTTTGACGAATTAAAAAACCGATTGATCGGGTGTTATCTTAAAAAGCCTGTAAAATGGGAATCGTAATATAAAGTCAATTATGAATATTATTTATATTTTGCTTTTCATTTACTTTGATCTGGGAGATTAATTGATTCAATTCAAGTTCGACTTATAATTATTATTTCAAAAACTTTCGAGCATTGTATAAAAAATCGAGGTAAACTTGATAGTGCATCGGATTTGTTGGGTGTGTCCTTTATTTGCTTATCATTGGTGTTACGGGGGAAACTCAAGGTTCTGTTCTGTTTTTTTTTTTTTTGGTTTTTTTTTGGAGGCTGCTAGCCCCGAAGGCATATCCATTTATGGCTGTGTTTGATTCTGATATCCTAAGATGATGCACCAATTCAATACGATCACTTGATTCAATTTCAATATGTATGTCGGGCACTACTTATAGATGGAGGATAAATGTGATGAACGAAAGCGTATTGGGTCTAGAATCTAGAATCTGACCATGTCTTTTCATTTCTTTTATTTTTTAATTTTTGTTTTTAGTATACTATACGAGAAAGAGAGAAAATTTTAAGTTTTTTGTTCTGTGTATTGGGGTGGGCAAGTTTTTCTTTCCAGAACTGCGTATATACGAGTTACAATTTCATAAATGTGTTTGTCTCTTAATAGGAAGAAGTTAGATAGTCTTAATATAAGTGTACATAGCTATATTTGATATCCAAGAGGTGTGCATCATTATTTAGTTTTGTTTTTTCAAAAATCTTTTCTTTATAATAACTCTTTGAACTGGGGAAACTTGAATTCCTTGTGCTGGCTACGCCAAGTGGGGACTTCTTAGGGGTTTAAATTATTTATTTTTATCATAACTTAGCGTAATTACGGGGCAGGTGAGTCTGTGTGTGTGTATGGTGCTCCTTAAGCGAAGAATATTTACCATGAATTGTGAGAGCATTGCGAATTTTATTTGTTTTTTTTTTTTTTCTTCTTATAATTGCAGTCGAAGCACTCCAACTCTAACTAAACCTCTAACTCTTTATCCTCACTTGGAACCTTCTCAACAAAAATATTTTACGAATTTTTGAATTTATTCTACTTCAATCTTTAAGGAAAAACAATAAATACTTATTGAACTAAACTTTACTTTTGCCTTCTACGAATATTTACGTTAATATTGGTTTAATTCATAAAAATAACTCTAATCTAATTTCCGTAACTTAACAATCATTTTCGTACGAATCATAATTAATATTTGAGTTGGATGTGCTCGACTACACATAATTTTTGTCATGAGGATTATGATCTGCTGTCCAACTTGACAAGTCGCCGGCAGAGCACCTTATGCGCTGTTCTTGGAGACAAACTCGCGCAAGATGTCGCCGGCCATTTCGATGTTGTTCCGCGATATTCCCAGTGCGGTGATCGCATTCTCCTTGGAGTACCCCGCGTTCATCAACCGAGCTATGTACTCCAAGTTGATGTTCTCGTAGGGCACGGTGCCGCAGTCTTTTTGGTTGATCGTCACATTCGCGTAGAGCAGCGGTTGATGTTGTTGCTGGGAAGGATTACCCGCCTGGATGGGACAAATATTTCCAAATTGTTCTATAAAAATTATTATTTTGTATTTTTACTCACAGCTGACGCCGTAGTTGTTGCTGTGGTCGGCGCTTGGGTGACCTTCGACGGCGGAGCGGCCTTTTTTCCATTGGCCACGCCACTGCTGGTGGTGCAGAGCTGCGTATAGTGGGATGAGCCAGAGTCCTGGCGGGTCAGGGCCACTCCACGTGCCTCCAACGGGCGCGTATCGATTACCCCGCTGATAGTTTCCGCTGGTCCCACCTCGACTATGTCCTCATCCAACAGAGAAAGTACTGGGGATGTGGTGCTCGTGGCTATGCGCTGCTGTCTCATTAGATCTTCGGCCAGAGTATCCACACTGGGTGACACATGGGGTGGTATCGGTGGCGCCGTAGTTTGGGGTGGAACATTGTCCAAGCTGCACTGGATGTTGTCGATGCTCTTGCTGCTAGTTGGCGGCGGGGGAGCGGTGGCCTTGCTGGGCGTCTCACCACCAGGAGACGATTTCCTGGGAGGCAAGGGCGGAGCAACGACTGCACCCGCTGCAGGTGGTCCTCCGCCCGATTCCTGGAGGTTCTGCAATATGGCATACGAACTGGAGCTGGAGGCATTGTCGCTGGAGCTGCTGCTAGTGGAGTTCTGTGTCATCTTCTGGCCATAGGTGGAGTTGGCCACACAAGATCCAATCAACGGAGCACTCATCCGGTTGGTGGTCTTCTGACTAGCACTGGCTCCGTTGCTCAAAACAGCTGATGCTGGCGGAGCCGAGGGTTGGGGCTGATTCTGGGAGGAGTTGGAGGAGGAGGAAGAGGAGATGGCCGGTGACCCAGCCGCGGCTGAGGAAGAACTGGAGGAGGAGGCGGTGGCAACGGAGGCGGAGGAGCTGCTGAGCAGACTGAGGGTAGGCGTACCGCCCGCATAGAGATCGTTCTGCACCGCCATCAGACTGGGCGTGGTGCTGCGACGCCCCAGCCTCGGAGATGTGTGAGGACTATGCTTCTCGGCCGCCGCCGTCGAGGACGTGCTCAGAGCGTGCAGCGATGAGGTGGCTATGTTGAAGTCGCCCATATCCTAAATATCCAGATAGAAAATAAGATTAAAGGATTCCGTGGAAGTTCAGTTGAAAAATGGGAAGATTAGAGAACAGAATTATCTTTTAAAATTATCAATCATTTGAAGATTAAATGTATGTTTTAAAAACATATTTTAATCACAGATAGTCTTGAAAAGCATGTTTTTTGAAACTCCTCTCGATTAATTCCAACTGAACTTGAACTTTGAACCTTCCAACTGAAAGGGCCTTGCGCCGATCAAATAGCATGCCGCTGGCTGAAGGAAATAAGACATGCACATCAAAGAACAGAAATCTAAAAAAATAATAAGTCTGTAGTTGGAAAACAGCTAAATAAATAGGAACAAATAAACAAAATTCAAACCAATATTTAAATATTCATATTATGCATATATTTTGTTTCATTTTTTTTTTTTGTGGTGTTGTGTGTGTGTTTTTTTTTTTTGTAGCCGTAAACTTATTAAGGAAATCAAAAACTAAATGCTAAAATGTATAAAAATTGCATTAGATGTATTATATAAATAACCATTATCGTATATATTAATGCGATCTGTTTTTAGTGTTATGTTAAGTTAACGAAATGAGCCGAAATATGAGTTCGATATCAAAATTTCTTTGCTAATACTTTTCGTTCATTTTTTTTTGTTGTTTTTCGTTTTTTTTTTTTAGATAGCAACAACTAGCGCTATAAATTCTGGCCTAGACTTGTGACAAAGGAAATTAAAATTTCATTTACAAATAATCACTAACTAAATTATCGATCGGTTGGAGGCCTTCCATCTGGGTTCAGCCTGCTTCTATATGTTTTTTTTTGTTAATAATAAATTACAGTCTTAGGGCAGCGCGAGGCTGCTTACAAATAAAATTGAATTGATGGGGAGAGATAAACACACGCTACTACAAACTAAATGTATCTTTGGAAATATTAAACAATAAACTAAAATGAAATAAACGTATAACGGGGTAAAATGAAAAAATAAAGTGTAGCCGATACGAGAAATACTTTGGGACGCGAAGACGCAAATGCAGATAATTAAGATCAGAGTAGAGAGGCGAATACAAAAAATAATACAGTAGAGAGTGGTGGGATGGGGTTGGGGGTTACAATTATAAATTACATAGTGCCTATGTACAAAAGTGCAAAACGATTTCAATGATTCATAAACGAACGAACGGATGAGGCGTGATCGATAAATAGATAGATAGATAGATAGAAAGGAGAGCGTGAGAGAGGATGGACAAACAACTGAACGAACGCACACAAACCAATCCAGCCGAGAATAAAAACAGTGGAAAACATGAATGAAGCGATAACAAACGCTGGCTGATGGGCCACTTCCGCTCAAAGAATTTAAACTACGTTATGCATTGGTGTGCACAGAAAGAAATAGTTTGGACTGATCTTCGACCTGATATTCTACTAAAAAACTATAGTTTTAAAACTCTGCAAATTAAGTTTAAAATGAGCATTTAATCTCTGAATATCAGGTCCAAATATGATCCACTTATTTTTTTTTTCTGTGTATAAGAAAGTGCTTCGTGGATTATGGTCGAGTGTGTGTGTGTGTGTGTGTGTGTTAGTTTCATGAGTTTGGCTAATAATTTAATTATGTTACAGCTAAAAAACAAAAATTAAACTCGAAACTGCATCTGCAAACTGCAGGCTAAACATTAAACTTATATAAACAATAGCAGTTGTAAAATCTAAATTATATAATGTATATATAGGCATATATAATAATGTATATATGTATAAACGAACCAAAAGTAATCATAAGAGTAATATGTATATAAATAGCAGCTCAGGCGGCAGCGGAGCAGGCGGATCAGGCTGATCAGGCTGTGAACAAAACTATACCTCTGTGTCATCATCGTCCTGCTGCTGCTGTCGCCCATTGGTGACATTTCTGTTGTGTTGCTTTCGCGGATCGAAGGCATCCACAATAATCTGTTCCGTGCCCTTGATCTCGGCGCGGCAAAAGGGACATCCCTATAAAAAAACCGAAGAGTTTATTGTAAAAATCAAATAGAATTCCTTATAATACGCACTTGTCCCTCGGAGTCCACCTGCCAAGAGGTGAGGCAAGGCGTGCACAACAAATGGCCGCAAGGCTCAATACGGATATCCTTGTCGTTCTCCGCACAGATTTTGCACAGCTGAAAGGTGCTGCCTGTAATCCATAACATAATAGATTAGTAAATTTAATAGTTAGTCTATTTAAATGTCAAAACTCACCCATTTCACAGTATAGTTCGTATTGCTCTTGTGTTACAGTTATATGGTCCTCAGTAGGACTGTGAACAGCTGACGATAGATCCGGATTAATGGCTTGGCCATCTGGATACAAGTAGAAGCCCTCGCTAAAAAAAATGTATAAATATTTAGTTAGATCTTATCTGAGGGTTCAAGGAAATTCTTATCAAACTACAATTTCATTAGCAAAACTATGCAAATATGCAAATGTTTACGCCTAATCTTAGCGAATCGTACTCTTTCTTAGAAATATTTAGATAAATAAACATCTGCTTTATGGTTATAAGGTCTAAGATATTGATAATAAATATAAACATTCCGTAGAAACGTAATTCATAGAAATATTCACTTACCGATGACCATCGAGTAGGGCTTGGCATAGCGATTTGTTTTGTGGGATTGTCTGCAGGATCTCACCCTCTGCTGTGACATAGCCGATGGCCCACTGGCCGAGTCGTGTGCAGGAGAGCCGGAAGACGTAGCTGCCAGCCTTGAGTATGTAGCGCTGGAGGCGCGCCTTCACCTCGTCGTACGTGAGAAAGGCCACATAGCCCGGATGGGTTACGGCAAGGATCTGCCAGTTTCGCAATAGCGTCACCCAGGGCTGGAAGAGTCGTGTGAAAACATCGAATTCGAAGTTTGAGATAAAATCGTTGCAGGTCAGGTCGATAGTGGTCTTCAATGCCATAGCCTCCAAGCCAGACGATATTGGATGTACTTTGTTTAATTCCTGGCGAAAGATTTTCCATGGAACCAGAGTGCTATAACGATATATTGGTTAATAAGTAATTGATTTGTATAGTAGTAATTGTTTACTAATAATATTTCCACTCACCTATTACCAAAGTTACTCTTCCAGAAGTCTGCCGCGTCCGCCTTTGTAATCCGAAACTGATCACCCGCAAAGACTCCATTCGGAAAAATGGCCTTCAGTTCACTGAGCATGTGCGAGAAGACAAGGCTGAGCTTGGTGAGGTTCCTCCGATAGTGCGAGTTCTCGTCGAACATCTTCTCCTTGCCCTCCTTGAACAATTTGATGGCCTGCTTGCATTTCCGCATCAGATTATTGATGAAGACGTTGAAGTGCTCGTTGGCATGGAGCAAGTGCATCTGGTCCTCGTTCTTGGAATAGATCAACCTCAACCGCTGATACGTATCCGGCAGAATGTCCAGGATGAAAGGGGGACTGTTCTTGAGGTTCATCTTCGGCTGCTGACACAGCTTGACCACCTTGTCCATCAGCTTCCACGTCTTCTCGAGGGTCTTCTTATCGGTGGACAAGCGCTGGGAGACACAGGCCTCCGAGATGGCTCCGTGCAGCTTGGAAAACAGCGACGGGAAAATCTTTTGCTGCGTTCCTCTCGTCGCCATCTTTTCTGCTCTGCCGCTGCTCTGCCTGCCCCTCTGCTGCTATTCTGCTTCCTCTCTGCCTCTGCCCCTGTGTTGTTGGTGGCTCTCGTATTTGGTTTTCCACTCTGTTTCACTACATTTAATCCTTGCAATGAGCGGATCCTTGGCCGTGTCCTTAACGTGCTAGCATTGGTAGCTATATGCAACACACGGTTTCCCTAATTGAAGACTTTTATTATAGCCCACACAATATTTTCGACTTTTTCATTGAGTGGTAGTGTGGCTGCAACTGCACATTCAACAAATACCATATTGGCGACGTCAAATTAATTAAAAAATACTAAAATAAATACTGAATAGTCTTTGCGATACTTTCCAACACTACACATTGAGATCCCTTTTTAGTGGGGTCAGATATTTGATTTAAATTTTACATAAAATTTAGAGCTTTTTTCAACGAAGTTACGATAACAAAAATAAACATTAGTAATAAAATTTACAAAATCTTTGGCTCACAATCCAACCACTTTCTTGTTTAACTTATTTTATTCTTGCTTTTTTGATACAAAAAACGTTACCAATTGGCAACATAATTTAAAAATCTGCGGAAAGTCCGTTATAAGTGAAGACATTTTAAGGGAAGTTATTATTAATCCTTTTTAATTTGAAATTATTTGGCATTAGTTTGGATGGATGTTCTCTAAAATAGAAGGAAAGTTTTAAACTCAGTTTTGTGGGAATCTTTAAAATATTTTTAGGAATATTTTCAATAATAATTAAGTTCCAACACTCTTCCAAAAGATTTCGTGTAATTTGAAACCATTCCAGGTGAAAGAAACAAAATAGTTGAACATAACTATCGACTTGTGTAACAAAATTTCAATCCAATTTGTAAAGCTTGTTACTCATAATTTTTCATTTCATTGGTTTAAAAAATGTTCGCAATTGAGGTGAGAATATAAATCTGCACTGGCCGTATAATTTCCGCCGTTTATCGTTCGATCCACAGCATCGCATTTATATAATACTCGCACTGGTTTCATTGCCAGCCTGTGATTAGATGGAAAGAAAACCCGCACGACTGGCAGAACAGGTGCGTGGAAGTTGGCTCTTGCCTTCTATCGTTTATTATGGCCATCTTTTCACACACGGTTGTTTTGGTTTTTTTGTGTGATTTTTTTTTTTTTTTAATATGCACTGCCACTGCAATCGCAATTTTCACTTTCCATTTTTATTGGCAACCGCAGGCGAGCGCGGCATCAAATATTTGGCCAGAAAAGAAATTGCACGGCTGCCAAAAGGTTTTTACGTCTCCGGCCTGGCTTTCTTTTAATTAAATTTCGGTTTTCAGTCCCAAGTTTTTTAGTTTTTTTTTTTATGCATTATTTTTATTTTTTTTCGTTTTATTTTCAGATCTGCAAGTTGTCGTGTTTCGGGTATTAGTTCTGGGCGATGGCGCTTAAAGCCAAGTCATGGCTGTCATATGCAGTTTGGCTCTCTCTGATCTGCCCAAAAAGCTAACTGTAAACATTCACTTACTGACCTCTTTTTTCTCCAGAGCCAACTTCCACCTCCACTCAATTTTCTTTAATGCACGCGACTCTGCCGCCAATGATCAGCTCCACCAGTACAGTGGAACTTTTCCAATAAACCAAAAAAAAAAGCTGTACAAATTTGTAACCACTCAAGCACATGTGATTTACGGTTTGCCATTACAGGAACTACAATGGGATACCTTCTAGGAATATTTAAGAAACAATAAGGTTAAAGACACCGCCATACAGTGGGATGATTAAAAATAAAAGCTTAGTTTCAGAAATCATAAATATAATATTTCACAACACATTTCTGAAACTAAAGTGTTTTCGAACACTTAATTTATACCGTTCTTTAACTTTGAAAAGAAGGCTAATTGGTTAAGAATTGGTACTAATCATATGATAATATTCTTTCTAGGAATTATTCTTAATTTTATAAAAAATATAGTTGTATTACCATATTAAGCCACGGTTCGTGAGAGTAAGCCGTGTATATAGGTGTCTGTGTGTGACCCTTATTCGCAACAGTCGCTGAGGCGTAAAATTTATGGCTTTAAAGTCTACAAGTCTATAAACACAGCTTCCAGGCTGCACTTTCTACTGCAACTGCAACTGCCAATGGAACCACTGAATCGTGGATCGTGTCTATTGGAGATGGAGAGGCACGGATGCATCGTGTGTGTTGTTTGTGTGTTATAATTTCAAATGCGGCTCGCCTTTTTGGTTGCATTTTGCTGCCACTTTTGGCAAATTAAATTTGTACGCAAAACCGATTAGGCCAGCCGACATGACCAAGTTGTTATTTTAAATACCGACAACTCCATTTAATCAATATGCCCAGGAAAATGGAAAGGCACTTAGAAAATTCATAAAGTGTTTAAGGAAATAATATTTTTGTATTTCAAAAAGTTTCACGTTTCAAAAATATCAGGTTTTAAAACATTGTGGCTCAAAAACTGTTATAGAATGAAATACAAGTTTATTGGATTCCCAAAACTCCTACTCTTTTGCTTCTGAATACTTTGGAAGCATAAGAAATCATAAAATGTTGCAAGTTTTTCCAAGTGCAGCAGCAACAACAATTGCTTTGAGAGCGCAGCCTGGGCTTCGGATGCTCTGCGCTGCCGGCGTCGACTGCGCTGCCTTTCACTCATATAAATTCGTTGGCATTGCAAATTCGGTGCCATTCGTCGGCACATTGTCAAACCTTTCTCTTCGCAGTCGCAATTGGAGCTTAGCTTTGTGTTTTCAGATATTCTGATTTTTTTGAAAAGTCAGGGGAGAAGACTAAACAGAAGCAGAGACGCAGCAGCGGTAGCAGCTGAAGCTGAAGCAGTCGCAGTCGCAGTCGCAGTGTGGACAATAATAAAAGGCTATAATTTTATGAATGTACATTGTACAAATCGGATGTGTGTCGGTCTGTGAGTGTTTGTGTGAGTAGTGTGTGTGTGTGTTCATTCATTGAAAAAAGCGAGGCAACTACAATAAATAAAAAATGCAATCGCCAGCGTCGCAGCCG
The DNA here is from genome assembly GCA_035045925.1 of Drosophila atripex. Classification (NCBI taxonomy): domain Eukaryota; kingdom Metazoa; phylum Arthropoda; class Insecta; order Diptera; family Drosophilidae; genus Drosophila; species Drosophila atripex. The sequence continues at coordinate 16,544,144 of JAWNOP010000012.1, read as the reverse complement.
CAGTAGGCGACGACTGAGGCAGCAGCAACAGCAGCAGCAGCATCCACAAAAGAGATCATTTCATATGCGAATCGAAACTCGAAGAGCGCGCATCAAAATCAAATTCAAACGAAAGGCGAAAGAATAACGAACTAAATCGACAAAAAGTCAAATACAAAAAAAGGGAAGAACCTCAAAAAGAATTCTTCGAATAAAAGGCGATTCTTTACGGTAATTGAAATAAAATTAAAGGCGGTGCAAAAAAAAAAAAAAGAAGTAAAAAACAGAGGCGATAAAAAAGAAATTATGCTCCATTGTGCGATCGTGTGAGAGCGAGAGGTCAAGTGCCCAAGGGAGTAGTAGGAAGAGCTGGAGAGGAGCCACCGCTAGACAAACGAATGAACTCATAAAAGGGCTCTAAAAAGGTAGCCAAGAAGCAGCAGATGACCGCAAGACTACCGTTAATTCGAACATCTTCTGCGGTAATGCGACTATTTATGCTCTAAACTGAACTGGAAAAAAAAACTTTCTTCCGATTCGTCGTGTATCTAGTGAACTTGACTCTATCTTCGTCACTTTGCTACTATTTCAATTGTTAACGAGCGAAAGCGCCGCAGTCACGCACAAAAGCAACAGCAGCGGCAGCAGCCAGATCAGCAGCAGCAACAGCAACATCAACAGCAGCAGCAACAGCAACAGCAACATCAACAGCAGCAGCAACAGCAACAGCAGGAAAGTGCAGCCGACAGTGAAAATGTACCAGTCCCAGCCCCAAAGACATCGGTCCCAGCCCCCGGCTAATGCCCAAAGCCCCAGCCCCAACACCAGCCACCGACAGACTCTAAGCCAGGCCAAGATCAAGACCCACAGCCGCAGTCTCAGCCTACAGAGCAAGCGCCAGCTGTTTGGCGCATTGCTGGCCATTTTCATGTTGGCGGCGTCAACCACTTGTGGTAAGTCATACATGGACACTGCACCGCCAGAAATCCAAGCTAAGAATCAAATATCTATAAACTTAAAAGCTATTAACTATATAAATCTTAAATAAAGGCTAGAGGGAAAAAAGTAAAAGTAAAACTGAATCAAGCAAGTAAATATTATGGAAAGTTTAGTAGGCTATAATTCAAAGTTTGAATCTAATACTTATATAACCATTATAAAGTCAAGAGAAACTGTTTAAAACTATAGAGGATATAGGATATTTCATCTTACATGAATATTAACTGCAATACACGAAATAAATATAAGTATTATGATAAGTTTTTTAACTTAAAAAACAGAGTTAAAAACGTTAAAAAATCAAAGAAACTTTTCCTAACTAGAAAGGATAATATTTATCCATTTTTAACTGTAAACTTATAACATTGCACAATACAAACTTTAGATCTAAAACATTAAGGAAATAGATAACCATTTTAGAACCTATTCCAATCTTAAAAGGATACAGGATATTTATTTCTATTTAACTATAACCTTAAAAAACTATACTATAAACTTAAGAAATGAGAATTATAGAATGATTTTAGGATCAAATACAAAATTAAGATTTAAAACTTTAAGGAAATAGATTAAAAGATACTAGATATTTTCCCACAAGTTCTATAGACTATAAACTAAAAAAAAAAACTAATGGATTATAATCAATTCAATGACTCCTTGGAAAAGTGCAAATACTAAATTTCACACTTCGGGGAAATGGAAATTCTCAAGTGAAAATTCTCAGCGGAGGCAGGCGTGCCTAAAGGAAAGTTGTGGACACAGTAGATCGTGAGTGAGTCTCAATTACCCCTCAATTTCTCTGGGTGTTGAAACGGAGAAGGTGAATCGGGGTCCGGATCTTAGACCTACAGCTGTGCGCGGTGGTAGAAAGGCCGTCTTGCCGTAGCAGCTATTAATTTCTAAGGTACTTCTCCGAACAAAGTGAATGTAAACTGGCACACACGAGACGACGACCACAACGACGGCGTCGACGACGACGGTCCACGACGAGAGGCCCAGAAACCTCAGTCCCCCTCTGGCTCCGCCATTTGGAACTTCACTCTCCGACGCACAACATGCTCGTAAATATTTTCGTGCACAATTTGTCCAACATTCAAATAAATTCATTAAAAGCATGCCCTGAGTGCCCAGGGGGGGCTGGGCAGATCCAGAAGCCATGGGGATAGTTCATGGGGAAATCAAACTGACCGCAGCACAGTGGAAACTAGTTCTAAAGTACACAGCAAGAAATGGAAATGGTTAACAGCCCTTCCCTTCCCCTCCCCTATGGCTATTAAAGTACAAATAGCTTGGGGCAGCTCGTTTAGAGTTGACCCGGAGCCAAGTGATTTGTTTTACTTGTAAGGCCGATCATTTGGTTAATTGATAACAGCACTTCATCAGCGACTGATGGGTGAAAGATCAATTAGAGAGGACCCCTGTCGATGCAGTGATCTCACATCACATCACATATTTAATGGCTTCAATCACTGGCGCCGTGATTCATCTATGGGCTTGGTCTGCTTTCCATAGTAGTCCACCGTACTGGGCCAAACTGGAGCTAACCGGGGCGGAGTGACCACAACGCGCACACACATCATGCACAGGCTTATCCGTCCAACCATCCATCCATCCATCCATCCATCCATCCATCCAACCGCCCATACCAAAGCCAATGCCAGAGTCCCTGCCCAGAAATGCAGTGCGTTGGTTGGGAGATTTTTCCACTTTTGAAAATTATACGGTTGCTGCTTTTATTTTTCTCTCGCCTGCTTTTTTTTTTTTTTTTTTTATGCTATTGATGGCATCCGATAGGCAGGAGCCTGGCAGCAATTCACTGGAGGCCAGGAAAATGTGAATACACTTGGGAAATTTTTAGGGAATTTATATTTCAGATACTTTTAACTTCAGGGGCTACAAGAAATCGTACATCTTAATTGAAACTCTATTTTTTTTTGTGTGTAGGAGAGAGTGGGTGGGGTGGGGTGGGCGAGGTCGCATAGTTGCAGTGCTGAATGTGATGAGATACGTTGTGGTCTCTCGGCTTCTGCCTCCAACTCTGACCAGTCCGTCGGATCGTTTACATGTGCATTAATTCCTAACGCCGCTTAATTTTCTCCAGCCATCCCAGCAGCTTTAATCCATTAAGCTGGGAATGCGTCTGGCTGGGATGTTGAAATTTCCAGCTTTATGGCTCTGACTATGGCTCTGGCTCTGGCTCTGGCATCAGCAAATTGGAATAATGAACGTGGGTTCAATTATCGCAGCCAAACAATCGTGGCAGCCTCAAAGAGCGCTAATAGATTTTCTACAGTATTGTGTTGTCAGTGCTTCCTCCGGAGGCGTCTCTCATCGTCGCTTTCTTTGCAAACAAATCCAAAAACAAAATAACACAACAATAACAACACTGAACTTAACTAAGCCAGTGGAGCCACAGCATCCAACATCCACCATCCATATCCGACCAAAAAGACCAACAGACAAAGATTGCCGGATTGCCGGAGGCAATTAGTGTGGAAATTTCACTTGCAGTTTTTAGCACAGATTAAGCTTACGATTTCTGGCTGGGATTAGCATGAACAATTATAGATGGAGGTCGTTGATAGTCGGTCTCACACAATCTAATACTTGTGCCATATTGTATATAATATAAATGGCATTGTGTCGTACTTGGAATCGAGATATAAAGACGGGTAACATTTTCCGTTACCGTTCCGTTGCCGACTCTTTGAACCTTATAAACTCCCAAATTATTCCAGTTAATGGCTGGTTACTTGAGTCGGTCATGCGATCGCTCCCGTAGGTAGAAGTTTGATGGTGGAAGTCTAAGCGGGAGGAGGTGGACCCAAACAGTGGGTCACAACTGCGCAAAATGCCCGGCGGACGGAAGCTAATCTGGCATTTGTATGCCCAGAGACGACTCTTCCGCATGTCGCCATGGAAAATGCCAAGGGAAAGTTAATGCTAGCGGATTCGAAACCAATAATACCCTGGGAAAGAAGCAATAAATAGATAGATATAGATTGATAATAAAAAGTGGGACAATATGAAAATTAAATCCATAAAACCTTGACTCTTAATATCTATAAATGTGTTTGCTTTTTGAGAATCTTTGTATCTTAAAGATTAAATAAAAAACAAATTAATTCTTTGCCCTATATTTTATAAAGTATGATTACTTTAGAAGCCGTCTTGTTATTCAAATATGACTTGGCACTATTTTATTATTCATTAAATAAAACAAAACAATGCAAATCATTGTAATGTAAGTTTCTCCGAAGAATTGTAAACTCAACTCTCCTACAGTCTCTTGTAATTAGCCAATAAAATAAAACAAGTTAAGCTTACTAACTGGTTTTGGGGGAAAAGAATTAATGTTTCTTGTAAGCTTCAAGACTTTATGATCTTTCCCAACTGGATTGTAATCTTAAGAAGTACTTGGTATTACATTTTTCCAAAAACTTGATGTCTTCACAGGCGCCGTCACAGACTCGCCCATCAAGATCATTCGGCTGCCGGCGCAGGCGCCCGTCATTCGTTACCGGAGTGCCGACGCTGCTCCGGACTCGTTGCTGATCAACTACCGCCAGGATGCCCAACCGGAGTTGTCCTCCACCCTGATGCAGGCTCCCGGAGCTGCGGCAGCCGCTCTAGAGTCTCTGCTGCGAGAGGAGACGGAACAGCAGCAGGCGCAGATGGGTCGCAGGAATCGGGCCAGCAGCTCCACCACTGGGAACTGTCCGCGATCGTGTCCGCCGAGCATTACCGTGGGAGCAGAGCCCGTTTGCGGTAGCGATGGCCTCATCTATGCCAATCTCTGCGAGCTGCGCAAGAAGACCTGCTCCCGCAGCGGAGTGTCCCTGATCAAGGATGTGCGCGATGGCTGCGAACGGTCGAAGGGGTCGGATTGCAAGCACCGTTGCAGCACGGAGAAGGATCCGGTGTGTGGCACAGACGGACGCACCTATCTCAACCGCTGTATGCTGAGGGTCCAGTCCTGTCGTGTCGGACTGGCTGCCGTGAAGCTGTCGCACGTGGGTCCCTGCAGCAACACGAGTGCTGTCCGAGAGTCCTGCCCAGTGGACTGCAACAGTGCCCCGAAAGATGGCCCCATCTGTGCTTCAGACGGAAATGTCTACAACTCCACCTGCGAAATGAAGCTCCACACCTGTGGGCAGGGTGTGGTGAAGACCAGTCGGAAGCACTGCCAGTCGACGAGGATGTGCCGGGAGTCCTGCTGGCGGGTGGCTCGACCCACCTGCGGCTCGGATGGCAGGCTGTATGCTAGTCCCTGCAAGATGCGCTCCTCCAATTGCGGCAAGCACGTCTTCGAGGTGCCACTCTCCTTTTGCATGCCCCAGGAACGCCATGGAAGCGCTGCCGATGCCTGCCCAACTGAATGCCCCAAAGTTGAGGCAGATGCTCCTTCCCAATACATCTGCGGCAGCGATGGAAATATCTACTCCTCGCTCTGTGAACTCAAGATGCTGAACTGCGGGTAAGGAATAGCAAAGGATTGGAGCTCCTTGAGGACTAACTCTTCATACTTCTACCCTTTTGTCATCCTATTTCCAGACCCCAAAGAAAGTCGATCCAGAAGATGAGCATGGACAAGTGCAAGAACCGGCTGAGTCGTTGCAAGCAGCTCCCACCCTGCAAGGACTTCAACAACCTCTTTGGCTCCATTTTCAGTTCGAAAAGAAACGACAAGCTCTGTGGCACGGATGCCAAGACCTACAACAATGAGTGTGAGCTGGCCCATGCCACATGCCTGTAAGTTGCCTTCTAAACAAACATCCTTTCCAAATATAAACATATCTCGTCCAGGCGCGGCGTGAACCTGGCCCACATTGGACCCTGTACGGATCTGAACTCGCCCACCAAGGACTGCGGGGATGCCTGCACTCGGGCCGATTTGGAGCAGCAACCTGTGTGCGGATCGGATGGCAATACTTTCGCCTCGATGTGCGAATTCAAGCGACGAACCTGCAGTCTTCGAGTGGTGCCCGTCTCCCTGAAAAATTGCGCCCTGACCGCTGACTGTGAATCGGATTGCGATGCCCAGCCGCCGAACTTCGTGTGTGGATCGGATAACAATCTGTACAAATCCGAGTGCCACATGCGCAAGGAGAACTGTGGCAAGCATGTGTTTGTTGTGCCACTGAAACGCTGCCTGGCCGCTTTCCAGCTGAAGGGATGTGCCCGCATCTGTCCCAGGGAATTCGAGCCCGTGTGCGGCAGTGATAACAAAACCTATTTGAACGACTGCTTCCTGGACATTGAGAACTGCAGAGCCAACCAGACGGTGAACATCAACTATTACGGCGCCTGTGGACGCCCCGAGGCACCATCGACTAATTTCCTTTACTAAGGAGTGACAAGGAGCTTGTGGCGCCCACATTTCACTTGGCATTTAATATTTTTAGGCTATAGTCTTGTATTGTATTTTTTTAAAAGCGATATTTATTGAGTTTGAATTAAAGCCCCCCCAACGAACTTAAAAGGAATGCACTTGAACCCAGGCCATCTAATCTCATTTAGGCGGAGTCGTCGAAGAGCTTGCTCAGCATAGCATTTATCTCGTGGGGGCGATACTTGACGTACTTGTCGGGATTCTTGCTGAACTGGACACCAGAATATCTGGAAAAAGGAATAGATTCTTAGCTACTCGACAAAGGGTATCCATGTAACTTCCTTACATCTCATAGAACCTATTGTATTTTGGCAATATATGCTCGGCATTATCACGTTTGATGCCTTCGCGAAGGATGACATCGGGTATGGAGATGCCCCTTTGGATTTTGCAGGCCTCCTCAAAGTCTTTGTTAAAGTTCTGTGAGAAAAAAACGAATCAATAAAGGGGTAACCAAAGTGTGTCCAAGCTAACCCACCGAAAACCTCTCTTTGAGGACACTGCGATCTTTATCCTTGACCTTCCCACCGACTGGTTTCGGTAGCTCATCCAGGGAATAGATTCCAAGAAGCATTTTAGACCATGTCTTTTGATAGCTAGCTTTCAGCTCACGGATCATTTCCAGATAGCTATGCTCGCACTCCGGCTCGGCCAAAGTGACTAAGTCTATTAGGTTAGACCGTTGGAGTGACTTCAATATGTAGTGGATGTTGTTCAGGCGGAATAGGTGCTTCGTGGCCTGGTCGTTGTACTGCTCGCACTTGTTCATGATGGAAAGATTCAACTCCGCTAGAGCTTTCTCTGTTAAAAAGACAAACTGGTTTTCAAATCTCTATACTATATCCATCTGAGACTCACTTATATAGATAGCTAGCAGAGCCTTGTTGCGTTCCTCCGCAGGCAATGCCTTCTTCATCAGAATTGTGTCCAATTGGGTAGAGTACAGAACATCCTGCGTGAGAATAGATCCAATAACATCAAAGTGCTCATACAGATGCTCAATGAACCAAATGGTGTTCGATGTTAGTTCATGGACTGTAGCATCCTTGGGAACGTTGCTTTGGCCCACAATGTTTGTGCTCGACTCTCCCTTAACAACATCCAGAAAATGCTCCAAAGCCTTGGCGCCAGTGTGCTGGAGCTTGTTCAAGACCTTGGTAAGCTGCTCCCGTTGTGCCGGATCATAGGTACGTTCGATGTCCGGCTGCAGAAGTATCACCCGCTTCAGAGCCGAAAATATACCCAACGCCGAGGTCCACTCTTTGCGGGAGATGCAGCGCAGAACTCGTTGCGTGATAGCCTCCGCATCCTTGACCACCAGCTCGATGGCATTGGATGCAAGTTTGGCGAATACTTCGTTGTGTTTGGACTGTGGTATAATGTCGTGCATGATGGCTCGTTCCCAGTTGAGCAGCCTTTGAAGTCCCAATAGCATCACCAGATACTTGTCCAGCTCCTGATCCCCATCCAGCAGATCCTCCGAAGTCAGATGATCGCTGTGGGAAGAGGCCTTTTTGATGGAGAACCCCGTAGACTGTTCGATAGTCTGCGTGGCGCGTAGATATAATTTATTGGCCTTCTTCTCGAAGCTACATATTTTAAAATATAGTATTATTTTATTAATTTAAGTAGAGATTGTAAATGTTATCTTACATTTGCTGAAGGCGGGCCGAGGTATTCTTTTTGGGCTCTGGTTGGCGTCCACTGTGGCGAGGTCGCTGCAAGAAGAGTATTATTTCTTGAATATAATATTACAATTAATGTTTTTGTTAAAAAAAATTAAAGAATTCTTGATTTAGTTTATTAAATTTTTATTTAACTGGGCTTACAAGCTTTGTGCTTTGATTTTCCCATTATTTTAGCTTAGCATAAACAAGATGCGGACCACTCTTTCCTAAAACATAAAATATTTAAATAAATAGCTGTTACTGTTTATCTGACACCAGGTCATTTACAATTTTGTTTACACAATCATTTAGAGAGTACTCTCTTCACATACAACATTTTAGACATTTTAAAATATTAGTTGGGCCTAACGGATCCTGCGATGGCGACTCCCTACATGGCGTTGATGACATCTAGAATGCGATTACAGTCATCATCGGTGCGTAGTCCTATGTTGATCAGATCAGAACGTTCCAAGGAGGCCAGGTTAACCAGATTGATGTCGGCTTGCTCAAACTTATCCACGTAGTTCTCCATGCCCATGTGAACGAGCAGTTCCTCCACATTGGCGGCATGGTTCACCACGTATGAGTGGTTGGATGACATGACGGAGCGACGACGTGACTCCACGACCAAAGAAGTCTCCACATTCGAGTCATCGGAGCAGGTATCATCCGTACTGCTGCTGCTTTTTGGTTCCTTTTCGGCGGTGATCTCCTCCTGCGATTTCGGCAAAATAAAAGCGGGCGGCTTAAGCTCCCAGCGAGGACTTTTTTGTGGTTGGTTTGTCATTGGCTTTTTGAAGTGCATGGGTGAAGCCGGACTCTTTTTGCTCTTCATGCTTTCAATCGGCGACAGATTTGGCGAACGAAAGTCGCCGTAAATGGGCGTCGAACAGCGCACATTGGTGGTGTTCACTTTCAGAGTATTCCAGCGCCGTTCCTTCAAAGTCGGGGTTCGATTGAAGGTGAAATTGGATTTGTTTGTCGGTGTACGGTACTCCTCCATTTTATGACACAATTTTTATTCGATTTTTCAAACTGAAAGCGATGCGTTCTAGGTAAAATCTCGCTGATAAATGGCGGCCATAAAAGATGACCGCCTTACCGATGCACATGAAGCTTTTTCGTTACAACTCCGTTATCCGTAGAACTCAGAGATGAGTCACATCGCAGAAAACTTAAGAAACTATCTACAAAGTCGGCAGGAAGGCTGTGCAACTCTATTAGTATTAACGATTATTTGTACATGGACCACACCCATTCTATTTTCTTTGAAAAATAAATGTCCTATAATTATAAAATGTCGAAAAAACTTACCAACGCTTCGTGACCCCAACTGTTGCTCTTCTGGTGATCCTTGAGAAGCTGCAAAGATCGGAGCACCACATCGCCCCGCTCCGTAGCATAGATGTGGGTGTATTCCCTCAGGTTCTGCTCCAGCCAGTGGGATATTGTATAGAGTTCCTCTCTGGTCGTTTGGGACAGCTGCCGGAAGGAGGTGTACTCATCGCTTGAGTCATCCTCTATGTAGATCAGATCCAGTAGCTCCACTGGCTTCAATGGAGCGCTGTGCTTCTTCAGTAGCATGCTGTAGTGCTGGTTGAGACCCTCGCATCCCGTATTAAAAAGGCTTGTCACATTTTCTAGTTCAACGCTCTGGGAGTTGTTATGCAGGAAGTAGTCCATGGCAGCACGTAATTTGGCCAGGGCATCTAGGAACACTGATATGTTTCCCTCTATGGGTCCTTGATGGATTAACTGGCACACCTCCTGGGAGACATCGTAGTGGGATAGCACACTTTCCAGGCAATTCAGAGTGGCCTCTAGATCTGTAAAAAAAGAGGCGGTGGCACACAAGATCCAAAACCAGAATTGAGATAACCACATACTTTGTTGCCTTTTCTGAAGTTGCTCCGTCTCCTGGTAGACGGGTAATATAGTCTGCTCGAGATTACCCAGCCGTTTTTCGAAAACGGTGAGAATACTGGACATCTGAGTGGACAGATCATGGTATTTATCAACTCGGTCTTTAAGCAGGGCCAAATTGGTAGTTTCCTTGAGAATTTATAAGAATAGCGACATTATTTGGAAACACTGAGACATGTCAAGTGTCCTCACCTTTTCCAATTTGTTATGCGCCTGCAATGAACTGTCCAGGTTGTTCATTTTTAGCGATTTCTTTATTAAATTCGTTAAAAACTTCTTTTGTTTTTACTGCAATGTTTACCAAAACAAAGTATCGATAAATAAATCGAATTTTATCATCAATCGAATAGTTACAGATGTTTTGCAACACTAGTCCATGGTTCTTAAATAAAATTGCTATGGTAACTGAAAGTAAACAACAAACCGCTTATTAGACATTTCCACCTACTATGCAGCTGCTGTAAAATTAAAAAACCCGCAAAGATGCGTGGCGTTTTAAAGTGGCTGGAACGCATCGAGTTCCCCAACAGCAAAGACAACGAGATCACGTAAATGAATCCCTAAAAAACAACCACCTGTTGCTCCTAAACTGTAAGTGAAAAACCCCTTTTCCAGCGTCCACAATGTTTGTTATGCACCTGATGGCAGCCAGTTGGTGGTGGCTGCGGGAGACCGCCTACTCATCTATGATCCCAACGACGGTTCCCTCCTGAATACCCTAAAGGCTCATAAGGATACGGTGAACTGTGTAGCCTATTCCCGAGATGGAAAGCGATTCGCCAGCGGAGCCTCTGACAAGATGGTCATCGTATGGTCTCCGCAGTTAGAAGGCCTCCTGAAATATTCGTAAGTACACTTACACAACTTCAAAAACAAAGATACATCTTTGATCTTTCAGACATAGCGACTCCATCCAGTGCATGAGCTTCAATCCTGTGTCGCACCACCTGGCCTCCTGTTCCTTGTCCGACTTTGCTTTCTGGTCGGCGGATCAGAAAGCGGTACAAAAGTACAAGATATCCGCTAGGGTCAACGGCTGCTCTTGGACCAACGATGGTCAGTACCTGATTCTGGGTCTGGCCAATGGAACGATTTCCATTCGGAACAAGCTCGGAGAGGAGAAGGGACGCATCGATAGACCTGGTGGTCCCAACAGTAACGTTTTCAGCGTCCAATGCTGTCCGGCCAATGGACCAGGCTGTGTGGATACCATCGGCGTGGTGGACTGGAGTCAGACGCTCTCGTTTCACACTCTAAGTGGTCAGATGATTGGCAAGGAGAGAACTCTAGGATTCGACCCGTTGTGCCTGCAGTATTTTCCCAGCGGCGAGTTCTGTTTGGTTGGAGGATGCACTGGAGGTCTACACTTTTTCACCAAGGAAGGTATTCGTCTTGGTACTTTGGGTGATAGCTTTGATACCTGGATCTGGACTGTGGCTTTGCATCCCAATGGCCAGTCCTACACAATTGGTTGCCAGGATGGCACTCTCGCCTGTTTCAACATTGCCTCCAGTACGGTCCATGCTCTATACCGGGAAAGATATGCCTTTCGGGAAAACATGTGCGATGTAATCATTCAGCACCTGATTTCGGGTCAGAAGGTGAGGATTAAGTGCAGAGATTTGGTGCAGAAAATAGCCATCTATCGCAACCGACTGGCTGTCCAATTACCGGAGCGCGTGGTCTTGTACGAGTTGAGTTCTGGCGAAGATCAGCCAATGCATTACAAAGTTCGCGAGAAGATCCAGCAAAAGTTCGATTGCAGTCTGCTGGTAGTGTGTGGCCGACACATAGTCCTCTGCCAGGAAAAACGACTTCAGTGCTTGGATTTCTCCGGCATCCTCCAACGCGAGTGGATGATGGATTCGTTTATTCGGTACATCAAGGTAACTGGAGGCCCCGTTGGGAGAGAAGGACTTATGGTGGGCCTAAAGAATGGGCAGGTGTTCCGAATCTTCCTCAATAACTCCCTGCCATTGCTGATCACCACGGCCGTGTCTGCAGTTCGCTGCCTGGACATAAATTCAAAGAGGAGTAAAATTGCCGTAGTGGACGACGTGGGTCGCCTGGTTGTGAGGGATATAATCAATGATACCATTTTATACCAAGACACGGGCGTAAACAGTGTTACCTGGAACACGCACCTCGATTCCATGCTGTGCTATACGCATTCCACCGGAGGATTGAGTGTTCGGGTGGGAAACCTCCCGCCCAGGGCTCCACAAAATATGCACGGTGTTGTGGTTGGTCTTTGTGGAGCCACTGCCTTCTGCCTGCGGGGAAATATTATGCATAATACCCCACTGGCCCTTGGCTCCACCATGTGGCAGTTCATCGAAGCCGGACTTTTTGAGTAAGTTTATTATTGTTAAAAAATAATAATTTTTACTATAGTGCAGTTGAAATTAATTTTCCAGGGAAGCTTACCAAGTAGCCTGTTTGGGAGTGACCACTAGCGACTGGGAGGGATTGGCTCAATCTGCTCTGGAGGCTCTCCACATCAACATAGCTCGTGATGCCTATGTCAAGGTTAGGAACCTGCCTTGGCTCAAGCTGATTGGAGAGTTGAGAGATCAGCAGCAGCGCTCGGCTGTTCCCAAGGAGGTGCTCTTGGCGGAAAACTGCGCTTTTGCTGGAAAGTTTAAGGAGGCAGCCCGCCTTTTCCTTAAGTGCGGCCAATCTTCTAGAGCTCTAGAGATGTACACGGATCTGCGAATGTTCGATTTGGCCCAGGAATTTATCAAAGATGGGACAGCCCAGGAGAAGAAGGAACTAGTACGCAAACGGGCTGAGTGGGCTTATTCTGTGAAGGAGCCGCGAGCTGCTGCCGAGTTGCTGCTCTCCGCTGGAGAGAACCAGAAGGCCATCGATATAGTGGCAGAGCAAGGATGGGCCGACGTGTGAGTTAAACCTCTTAAATATTTTATTGTATTTATTTATCAAACCCCATTTAAAGGCTCTACGATATTGGACGTCGCTTGAGCTTAACCGATCGGGAGGCCCTGGAGTCCGTAGCACAGAATCTCAGAACCCTCAAGGCCTTGCCCCTGGCTGCTGAGATTTTTAAGAAGCTAGGGGATGAAGCTCAAGTGGTGCAGCTACACGTAGAGGTGAGGGATTGGCCCGAGGCTTTTCGTCTGGCAGAATCCTTGCCAGAACTGCTACCAACAGTGCACTATCAGCATGGCCAATGGCTGGCAGAGATGGATAAGTTTATAGAAGCACATCAGGGTGAGAGTTAAGGGGTTTTTGTTTTACAAAATGTATATTATATCTCGTTATAGCTTACTTGAAGGCTGGACGCACTAAGGAGGCCAATCGTCTGCTGAAGCAATTGAGCAACACGGCCATTGTGGAAGAACGATACTTGGATGCCAGCTACTTTTACTGGCTTTTGGCGAAGCAGTCCCTAGACATTTACCATGCCAAGGAGTAAGTTTATCGTTTGAAACTAATATGTCTTTATTTATCAAATTTGTTTATTTTTAGGGCACAAAATCCGATTGATCATCACCTGACGGAGTACAAAAATCATCTGCGCATTGCCAAGGTCTATTATGCCTACAGTGTAATCTATTCCTATATGAAGGAACCATTCACTACCCACTCCCCTGTCAGCTTGTTTAATGTGAGCCGTTTCATACTGAACGAGGTGGAGCACAAAGGAGTTCCCAAGGGTGTGAGCATGTTGTAAGTAGAAGAATGTAATCATAAACAATATTTACAAAAACATAAATTTCCCATAGTTCTGTTCTTTTTACTTTAGCGAAGCAGGCAAAGTTTCTGCAGGCCAATAAATTGTGTCTGCTGATCAACAAAAGATTGCAATCTTTGAAGCCTCCAGCTGGAGTGCAAGAGCAAATTGATGTGAGTAGTTCTTATGAAATAATTAAAAGAGTATCAAATTGTACAAACTATTTTCCAGCTCAACTTCTTGAATAGCAAAGCCTGCAAGAGTGGCTTCAACGATCCCGAGGAGCTTCTACCTCTTTGCTACAAATGCTCCAACTATAGCCAGCACATGAATAACAACTGCTGCCCCACCTGCAGGCAGGACTACATTTTCTCATTCGTTTCGTTTGGTTGGTAAACAAATCTCAAATAATAAACCCGTGTTAGTGAATCTTCTCTTTCAGAAATCCTACCCTTAGTACAATTTTATCCGGAAGTGGATATTTCGGATGCGGAAGCAGAACGTCTGCTCTTGGCTCCCGCCAAGCACGCAGAAGATTCTGACCCCTTCAACGAGGATGTGGCCAGTGCCTTACCATTGAGTTTGGATCGTAATGGGTTGCGTGCCATCGATCCCAACCATGTGCTCATCCTAAAAAGGCAGGGAAAGAATGTGCGAAATATTTATTATCGCAACATATTGCCGGATCTGCAAGTGACCTATTGTCCCAATTGCCTTCTGGTGAGTTAATTTTGTAATACAATAAAGATTTATAATTTAATGCTGACCCTTTTCAGCTATTTTATGCGGAAGACTTTGAGCTACAAGTACTACAGAAAGGGTACTGTCCTTTTTGCCATACATCCTCGGAAAAGCTGCTGGAAGACTTTTGAAATGGCCTTAACTTCGGTTTAAACGTATAATTTCCGTCCACAAACTGTACAAATAGGAACTTAAAAGAAAATAAAGTACATTCTAAGCCCAGGTCTCCTCCTGATAGCGTCTTTGCTTAATCATCGTGTCCACATAATCCGCATCGCCATCAAGGACCTCAATGAAAGCCTCTTTTACGGATTTTGGCATATTGTTGGAATTTCCGGCCACGTAAATAAATGCGTTCAAATCCTTGATTAAGGACTTCAGGTGTGGGCCACATTTTGTGATCAAATGTTGCACGTAGACTTTGTGATCCTCATCTCTGGAGAAAGCAAAGTGAGCCTCTACCTGCTTGGTCTTGCTCCAGGCATCAAAGTCTTCTTCGAAATGAAAATCAGCAGCCTTGTTTCGGCACCCGAAGAAAACCACGAGCGGACCAATGGCAGCCCCTGACGATTGGGCTTGCAGTCTGTTCTGGATAATGCTCCGGAAGGGAGCAATTCCGGTACCAGGACCTATCATAATCAGCGGGGTACTCAGGTCTTTTGGCCAGGTCATTGTTCCTTTTTTAATCACACCTTGTATTTCTGTCCCAGGCTCGAGACTTTTCAGCCAATTCGAGCAAAGGCCAAGACGCGGAGTGTGCATTATGGTCTTGTAGTTAACCACGGCAACCAATAGGTCTAACGATGGCTCCGAAGCATCTGAGGCTATAGAGAAGCTGCGAGGCTGGATGAGAGGCATCATTTCAAAAAGCTGGCCAACGGTCAAGTGTGCGGTGGCATGGCGGAAGTCCTGGAGAACTTCCAGAAGATTCCGGCGCGGCCTATTGACGTAAGCCACTAGATCGTCGATCCCCTCGGCGGAACAGAACTCTTGCAGCTTCTCCTTCTCCATTTCATCTGTACAATTCTGCCCGAGGACCTCCAAGAATCCTTGCCGCGGCTTGGCACTGAGATCCCAAACGTATTTGGCTGCCTGTTGAAGACTCAACGGCGTGGAGTAGGCTTTCGGAAGAGGCATGTCCAGGTGGGCACTAAGGACCTCCACAACGGTGTCCTCATTGAAGTCCAGTTGATGTTCGCGGATTAGGTCGAAGAATGATTTCACAGCTTCGTCGCTGTTCTGTGGCTGCACATCAATGACATCACCTGGCTCCCAACTGATTTCCGACGCCTGGGATGCCAACTTCAAGAAACGAACATCCTGAAAGTGGTTTTCAGCTGTGGTCCTGTTTATATCCTTTAGCCGGAAAGTATGTGAAGTTTGTTTTTGGTTCCAAAGTAGATTTTTAGGATCAGTAGCAGTAGAACCCTCTGGCAATTGCTTTACTTTCCATTTCGTTATCGTGGGATGGCTTCCATTGAGCTTTCCCTCATCCAAACCTAAGGTGGTTTTAAGAACCGTCCAAAGATCCTTGGTCCAGGCGAGGGATACACCCAAGTGTCCATAATCATGCTGATCGTCGCACAAGCCCACAGGACACACGGACGTGGCACCCAGATTTTGAAGTCTTTTGCTCAGTTTCTTGGCAGCATAGTTGAACTTTGGATAACTCGAGTCTCCTAGGCCCAAACAAGCGAATCGCAATCCCTGTAGCGACTGGGCGGGCAGGCTGCGTTTCAGTAGAAACCGCCAGGCTTGCTTCATATTGTCCGGCTCCACTCCGTCACCCGTGGTGGCCACCACAAAGACCACGAGGTGCTCCTCGATGAGTTTCTGCATGTCGTAGTCCTCGAAAGGGAGTACTGGCCCCTGGAATCCCAGTAACTGAGACTCCCTCCATATCTGCTCCGCCACGTCCTGGGCAGTTCCTGTTTGACTACCGTAGAGGACCAAAAGCCGCATATTTTGGAATTTTGAAATCTATATTAAAAATTACTGACGAAATTGCTGATAACAGGATGTTAACTAACATTTGCATAAGTTATCGATAGCCGATTCGATAAATCACAGTTTTCTCGTCAATGATGGTCACACTCAACTTCTCATAGTATCAAAATTTGTAAAAAAAAAAAATTGTTTTTATTTTAAGTTTATTTACTACAAAGTAGTACTCGGTAGCCAATGCCACCAAAAGAACCCATCGATATTCGACTGAGCAAGAAGTTGTCCTGGCTGCTGCGGCATGGCGCCAAATCGGAGGGCATTCCCATCCAAGCAGATGGTTTCGTTAATGTGTCCGACCTGGCAAATCATCCACAATTTAAATGCTTCACTTTGGAGAAACTGCAGGAGATTACGTCCGCGGATGCCAAACAGAGATATACCCTGCGCTGGAATAAAGAAAAATTCATCCACGAGATACGCGCCAATCAAGGTCACTCCTTGGCTGTGTTAGAGGGCGATTCGGAAGGTCTGGAACGAATTACGCAGTCCAGTCAAGCTCCCCAGGCAGTCCATGGAACTTATTACAGATATTGGGATAGGATTAGAATTCAAGGATTGAAGAAGATGAATCGTAACCATGTGCACTTCGCCAGTAGCGATAAAGTCAACTCCATATTGAGTGGCTTTCGAAGTGATTGCCAGATTCTCATATACCTCAATGTTGAGAAGATCCTTGCAGACAAAATCCCCCTCTTTTTCTCCAGCAACAATGTTATATTATGCGCTGGAATAGATGGTGCAATACCACCTATTTATTTTCTAAGAGCCGTGGACAAGAAATCTGGGGAGGCTTTGAAAATATGATATAATATTTTTTGAGTTTGTTACTGAATAAACTTTGCTCCCAAATATATCCGATTGATCGTTTGTCTATCTATTGTATTTGCAGAAATGCCGGCCCCCGCCTCGGAGCAAACACAGCCGAGAGAGGGATGCAGTGACGCAAAACTGACTTGGAATCAGAACCCGGTGCTGTGCATGGTCTGTGCCGCTCCTTTTCTGAGCACCCAGGATTGTTTAGCCCATGAGCTATTGAAGCATGCCAACAAACCGCAAAAGCAGCTGCGGCAGCGTCTGAACGCCATCACTAAGCTTTTCACCAGCGCACAAACCCAATCCGAGCGCAGCGAGCTGCAGGAAGTGCTCGAGCAGTCGGCGGCCGGTGGTCACCTGCGCACCGTTTTGGATTTCTATGCTAGTGATCTCAGGAAGCTAGAGAGCTGCTTCGGCCATGTTAAAAACTGTCTTGAAAAGGAGATGAAGGGCCGGGTCAAGGTGTTTCCTTTTGGTTCACTGGTCACCGGCTTATCTTTAAAGGGTAAGTCATGACAGCTTCCTATTCTACTGTTTTAACATCAAATTGTTTTTTTTTTTTTAGAAAGCGACATCGACTTGTATCTGCAGCCGTGCGATGAACAAAACATGTTGCACAAACAGCTCTACAACAGGGTCTCACACTTTCTACGTCGCTCCAAATGCTTTACGGATATATTTACTATTCGTCATGCCCGTGTGCCCATTATACGCTGCAAGCATACCTTGACGGGATTGAGTATAGATATCAACATGTCTAATCCGAATAGTACATACAATTCCAGATTCGTGGGCGAACTGATACTTCGCGATGAACGACTACGCGAGCTGTGTTTGTTCCTTAAAATCTGGGCCAAAAAGTTGAAACTCATCGGTCACGGCAGCATGACAAGCTATTGCTTGCTGAGTATGATTTTGATTAGCCTGCAAGTGCGAAAGTTGTTGCCTCCCATAAAGCAGTTGCAGTCGCACTGTCCACCGGTGAATGTGTTTGGCGTTAACTATGCCTACTGTTTGCAGCTAGTTCCTCCGATTCCAAAGGCGTTAAAAACATTGGATTTGATTAGGGGATTCTTTGAATTCTTCAATAGTGTTGATTTCGAGAAATGTGTTTTATGTCCATTTTTGGGCTGTCTCCTAGATAAAGAGACCCTGACCAAGCCTGGCGGATTCCCTGAGTATGAATATCAGCTTAAAACCATGGAGGATTCAGTTGGCGAAGCCCCAGAACCATTTCAACTGGATCGTTTCATGTGTGTACAGGATCCCTTTGAGTTGCAGCACAACGTGGCCAAGGGCGTTTCTCCAACGAATCTCTCTTACCTTCGACAGTGTTTAAGGCTCGCTGAGCAAACTTGTAATGAACAGAATCTTTTAAAAAATCCTGCGAAGCTCTATGACTGTTTACTATTTGGTTTAGCGGATAAATTAGTTACTGATGTACATACGGGAAAAGCCACTCCACCAAAGCAGCAGCGAAAGGAAATAGAACTATCGGAGCCACCAAAAACGTTAGAAATTGAAAACAAATTGGAATTAGTTTCGGCTTTCAACGGCCCGCCAATAGTAAGGAGTCATGTCATCACACCCAGCACCAATGATCTTAAGTACTTGCGCTCTGGCGTTTTGAATCTAGTCTTAGATGGGAATAAATCGATTTACTATTACTGGCTCACCTGCTATGTGGACACCATCAAGGATGTCCTCACTCAGATTTATGGCATGAAAATAGAGTTGAGGGAATCCAAAGAGCCGTGCAGTTACCAGTGGCTCATTAGCACGAACCTGGACACTTGGACTGGGCGGAGTTTCCAGCGTGGGGCAGGCCAATCTTTCTTTGCTCATCAACTGCAACAGACAATTGAATTTGGAAAGATGCGGACTGGGAATCCCGCCTATGCGGTCTCTGCAAATGGTATATTTTCGCTGCTGGCTAGCGAGGATTACAAGGAGTTTCGGCTAGATATCCAGCCGCTGCCAGGGGATTCGTTGGGTCTCCAGAGAAATAGTCCGCTCACAAAGTTTTTCAAGGCTTTTAAGAACTTGCTGGGTAACTATAGTTTTAAAGAAAAGGCTAGCACTTGGAAGTTCTGCACCATGGGCTCGAAACCTGTTAATCCAAACGAGTTGCCATAATCCATTACTTACGAACTTTTAGATTTGAATCCCAAATTCCATCTATGACCGAGTTAAAGGACTTTTTGTTTTCTTCTTCTTTGAACAGAATTATTATTTTGCAGTGACTATAACAAATCATAAGTGTAACAATTAGTAATTAAGCGACTAATATATAACCCTATGTTTAAGCTAATTATTGGCAAGAGTCTCTTGGAGCTGGTAGTAAGTTATTTACAATGGAAGGTGTGCTTCAGAAACTATCCACGGAATGATTTGAGGTAATTACATACCCTATTATTATTAAGAACAAAGATTATATAAGTTAATAGTTTTTGCTGTTTACACATATTTCTTTTAAAACTGACAAACAATGAATGAAAAATTACAAATTTGTATCACATTGGGATATAAGTTTAAGAATTTAAGGATACATATATATATCTATATATATATATATATGTTTATATATAAATATGTTTATAAATAAATGTTTAAAGATATTTACAATATAATTGCCAGATTCGAACCTGATTAACGGCACTTGGGCACTAGCCTTAAAGTCTAATCTTAATCCTAACCCTTTTTTTGCCGGCAGTAGCAATACTTTTTGGCAGCAAAGTCCTTCATGCACTCGGACTCCCCACTATAAACATTTAATCGGCTCACAGAGCCCGTAACAACAACGGAGTCATCCGTCCGATTATGTCGGACGGTAGCCTCATACCAGCCATTATTCGGCAACGTGACAAATATCAGTCGATAGGTTCTCACATCCTCCGGATCGAGGGCATTGGGATGCGCCCGGAAGGCCGACCGGATTTTGTGAAGAGAAAGTGGTGCACAGAGTTTGGCGTATGTCCCGTTCCGGAACTCGGCTACAAAGGTGTTCAGGTATATTACCACACGCTTGCCCAGCTTGCGGACTTCTTGGGAGCTACTGGATACGCTTTCGTAGGCCCAACAGGTGCACCAATGATCCGCAATGCTGACATCGGAGCAACTCCTCTGGAGCGGTACAGGTCGGAATAGGGTCTGGCAGTGGGGACAGTCGGGCGCCGGGCCCAGAGACTCATAGTCCACCCGTCCGGATAGGGAGAGTATATGCTTCATGGTCAGATGGAGATCGTATGGCGTGGTCAAGCGATTCTTATTCACCTGCAGTGCCTGGACAAACTCCGGATGGGATTTCCTAAGGTGTTTCGGCAACCAAAAGAATATCGCCGGCAGCCTCTCCTCCAAATGACCCGACCAGGTAACTCGGGTTGGGCCAAACCGCAGACCATGATCACTGAAGAACACCACAATGCTGTTTTCCATGGTGCCCTGTAGCACCAATTTCTGCAGAAACTCGACCATGTAGTCATCCATGCTGCTTGTCTGCGATATGTCGCTGTGAGAATGTGTGTTGGTCCAGAAGAACCCGAAGTAGGTATCTTTGAGGTACCTCCTGGTGAACTCCATCGCATAGTCGTACACATGCTCCGCGGCCGTTTCGTAGCCCAGACAGTGAGGCAGCCCCATTACAACGGAGTGGTCCAGTAGCTTTTCGGCGGCGGAGAGATACGGACGAAGGTAGTAGTCTGTCGGCGGATGCACGAAACCCTTCTTCAGGTAGTTAAAGGTGTTGATCTTCACAGCATCCTCCGCGTAGGCTGTTACATAGCCATGCTCCTGATACAGTTTCCAGATGAACCGGCACTTGTCCAAGCCACCAACCTTCAGAGGGGAACAGGCCTTATGGGCGTTGCCCAGATTATAGCCGGTGGTCAAGGCCATGATGTTGGGGAATGTATTGTCATCCACCTGAGAAGAGATATACGAGTTTATTAATAGGTCAGGAGGTTAAGTTCTTTTTTATATTTACTACCTTATTATATCCTGCCAGCTCGAACCAGTCATTGTCATACAGATACTGGGCTGTTTTGGGCATGGCCCGTATGAGATTCACTCGGGATATGCTATCGATTCCAAGCATCAGGACACTAAGTGGCCGGCTCTTAGCCTCGCCCTTTTCCGAATCCACTTCGTTCTCCTGCATATCTTTCTCGGATGCTGCTTGGAGTCGCTGCTGGACTGCCTCCTTGACGGGAACGGTGGCATGACCGTTGATGTAAACTTGCACCTTGTTGGAACTGCACTTTACGATGATGCCCTCTGCCGAATTGGGTAGTTCGGTGCTTCCTTTGAAAACGTGACATTTTGTGTAGTTGACCTCCGACTCATTGACCCGCTCCACCACCATATAGCAGCAGTGCAGCTGATGGCCCACAGGATATTTCATGACGGCCTCGTCGTCGATGCGTAGGTTGTACTTTTGGGATTTTTCGTCGAACTTTACTTGGGTCAAGGGTGGCAGCTTCTGGCAGGGCGTGTACTTCATCCGCTTAAAGTGACGCATCACCTCCGGCTTGTAGGGATCCACTTCCTGGATGCGGCACGAATTGCTATACACGAGGAAGCCTTCCGGGATAAATTGAATACTCTCATTATGGAGGGTTACTGTCACCGAACACCCAGGACAAACACAAAAACAAAACAATACACAAAATAAAGGACACAGAAACACAGAAAATATAAAACGAGGCATGCAATGGATTATCCTTGAAGGACCTACCGTCTACGGCTGTCGACTGATGATGAACTGTGAGGAAGTTGTCCGCATGCAGGGCATCCAAGTCCAGGACATTCACCCAGTCGGGTCTTCCAATGAGGAAGTAGAAGAAAACAAAGGCCACCACTAATGCGAGCACCGATTTCCGTCGGAGTGCAAAAACCCGGCAGCTAACGGGCAGATGTCGGTGTTGAATAACCTGCAGGATGGACTTCCTTCTGGTCATTTGTACTTCCAGCTTCTCCGTTTCTGGGGAGTCTGCCCGCTCCAGCAGTAGCCTTTTTTCCGCCATGACATTTAAGCTCTCGGCTGGCCATAAAAAAGTAATCAAACAACGATATTAATATAAAACTTTTCCAATTAAAATGTACAAATCAATTTTTAATTTGGATTAAATCAAACAATTTTAATTAAATTTAAATTTTTGTTTTTGAATCATGTTTTTTGTAATAAATTTGCGTTAAAGCACTTAAATATTAAATTTCAATGATAATTGCACAATTGTTTATTTTGAAACAAGTCATAAAAATATTTGTAACAGGCTTAAAGGTTCTGTACTATTAGCGAAATTGGAAATTAAAAAGTGAGACAGACAAAAAAAAGTAGCAACAAATATTAATTTCTGCTGACTACTATATATATGTAGGATTTACGAGTTAAACCAGATGTAAGGTTTTGCTAATTTTGCTGCTAATTCCATTTGAATATTTTTATCTAAATGAACCCTTAAACCCTTGTGACTTTAAGGAACTTTAACGTTTGTATTAACTTGCTTGCACGTTCAATATTAGCACAATTATAATACAAGCTGACTTTTTGGCAATTTTACAAAAAATCGCATACCTTCAAAAGGTCAACGAAGGTCTTGACTTATTTAGATTTATCGAACACTTGCTGTCGCACATTTTAGTTTATTTTAAATAGTATATCTCAACCCAGTGTTTATAAAAATAAATTTGTCTCACAGCAACCTTGGGCTGGGCCAAACGAAGAGGTCTTAGGGGTATTCCCTGCTAAAATTTTCGCGAAATTAATTAATGGAAATGCTACGACTGCCAGTGAATATTCAGCGATCCGAACACGTTGACAGCCGAACCGCGAGTGCTTCGAGGCTCTCTGAACAAAAATCTGAATTCAAATGATGCGGGTTGGACCCCATGGGTCCAAGGTATGGTTTTGCGGGAAACTCTCAGAGGGGAAATGTTGCATGCCGGCATTATTATTTCATCGATCACGATCACGACGCTGTGTTGCAGTCATCAAGTTTCCATATTTTATTTTTCGTTTTTCAACGTTTTTTTTGTTTTTGTTTTTTAATATTGTTGTGTTAATCCATGACACGTTTTTATAGCTGACTTTATATAATTTATGATATTAGTACCCACTATTTGAGGGTAGGATACTTGTATAGAAATAGATGGTATTTTTTGATTTATTACTGAGTTATTATATTATGTTTGACGATAACTATATAGTGCTATGCTTCTTTTCATGCGGGTTATGATAAAACTAAGCCTCATTTTTTAGGAGTCTAGCTGATAAAATGTTTTTCTAACTTTGTATAACTTTTTATCAAGCCGGAAGATGTGGTCCAGTTATTTGATATATCTTTTTTCTATTTATATATAAATTTTTGCGGAACTATATGGTATTTAACAGAACAATCACTATATTTCGCAAACTGTAGCTAATTAAATCCCATCTTCTTCAATAAATATTAATATTATCGAAGAAATTAGCGCTGAGCATTCAAAGTCTCGCATTAAAAGTGACGACACTTTTCTTAATAGCCTATGCATCTGAGGAATCCATTAAATTTCAATGACGAAAGCTCCTCAGGGACTTGATGTAAAAAGGCAGAATAATGGATTTTTTTTCTATAAAAATATTATAATCTATAGGAATGGTTGAAGGAGAATAGCGTGCAATTGCAGTCCATTTTGGTTAGAATGTGTGTGTCGAGGACACTTTGCGGTGGTAAAAATAACACACACACACACACACTATGTCCCCAAAGGGGCTGACTGTGGTGGTTGTGGGGGGGAGGGGGTCATGTCAAGTTCCATTGAAGCGAACTGCCTCTGTTGCAGTGTCAGCGTAAAATTGCAATCGTTGTGTTGAGAACACACACCGCCTGCAGATACAGCTACAGATAAAGATACGGATACAAACAGGCCCACTCACAGATACACACGCACACCAATACACACTAAAACGAAGATTGCAAACACTTCCGAACCCACTGGAAATTCTCCATTGCTCTGGCGTATGTGCCAGAAATTGATCCAATATTTAGGCCACACTCATATCCTGATACTCACATGGTGCGTGTGTAATTGCAGGCCTATTGATTGCAGCAAATATAAAAATATTTGCAGTTTCAGTTTCAACAAGGAGCGTAGCTAGAAATTGGCGATGCGCGACTTGGGCCGATGTCCTTGCTGGCGCATCGTCTAATGCGGCTGGCGAGTGATTTTCAGGATTTTGCCTGCCGACTTTACCGACGACCACGGGGCGAATGACGAAGACGTCGGACGTTGTCGGCGACGACGATGCGATGTGAGATTTTTTACACTCTCACACCAACAAAACATGGAAATGGCTTTACAAATGATTAGGATTGAGTTTTACATATTTTATAGTTTATAAATTCATTCAACTGGGGTGTACATAAATAAACAAATTTGTATAACTTAATATTAATATGCAATTACCAACGATTTTAGGAGAAGAAACTATAAAGTATCCTAGAAAAATCATTGTTCTTTAGTATTTAGCACGCCCCGTTTTAGAATATCTTCACATTTTCTAACCCTAACTATTACCCCTTCCTGTCACTAGTTTTTCTCTGTGCATTAGCAACAGCTACAATTCATTGCAGTTCGCGAGCAATGCCTGAAAGTATGCAATGTTTATTTGCCAGAAGTCAGTCGAATACTTTTCACACTCACTGCGACTGCGCAGTTTGCGGGGCTATATGGGCAGAAGTTTTGGCACGTGCTGTTAACGGGACTCGTGTTGCTATTTCACACACCTACCCTTTCCTTTCTCTTGCCACACTTTTACTACAATCTCTTTGTCCTCGTACTCTACGCACACTTGTTGGTCGTGGCCGATGAATGGGGGGACGGGTGTTGTGGTCGAAATTCTCCGAAATTGCTGGACCGAAATTGTGAGGCATCCGAATCTGAATTACTCACACAAGGTCACAGCTTTTGAATTTATTGTATATTATATTCAAATAAAACAATTTAAAATCAATTTCAAAAATTTTTAAAGTACATAAACAAAAGAAAAGCTTTCAAGATGATACTGGCCACAAAGAATCACGCAACTGAAGAACTGAAGATGGCAAACTAAAATATATTCAACTGATCGGCAGCCCATCTGATTCGAAAATCTATATTAGTGCCCATCACTAAATATCAAAACATATGATTTTGAAAATGTATCTTAAGCTTCGTGGAAATATATGTATACCTATTTTGAATTTAAATTTGAATTTAAAACAATTAATTCTTTTCCGCCAACCTAAATAAGACTCTTGGCTCTATATCAAAAAAGATAAATTAAATATCTTATCTTTGAATTCTACAAGTACTGTGAAGTTTGGAAATGATACACTCTCATAGATAAATGATTAGATATATGACCACTCGGTTTGTTGACATTTATGGCCATCGTATTAAACAAAATCTGAATAATCGCCGTCTAGGCACTTTGTACTTGTTTTGATACTAGATGCACATTGTAAATATTTGAATCTAATCAAACTGAATGAAACCGCATGAATGGATAGATAATGACAAAGAAAGGCCGTATATTTTAATAAAGTCGTATCAAGATCGTACTACGGGCTTTTAAGTGCAAACTAGTTCTAGAAACTTGAAAATATTATATTTGTTTTAAAAAGAGTTTCATAGGCATATGTATAAAAGTTACTTGATAAACTCCCAAGATGTGATTCAAATAGGAATGTCTTGAATAATGTCTTGAATAAATTGTATTTTTCTATTAGAGACTAATAAAAAATGGAGTACCCAACCCTATCGGACAGAGTTTATATATGGCCCATTAACTTTGTCAACTTAACTGATACGGAACGAACATAAATAGCCCGCCTGCTCCTACCGGAGAACAAGTTGTTCCAGCAACATGAAACTGTTCGTAGCTATCCTGGCTCTGGCCGTGGCCTCGGCCTCCGGTGCCGCCATGCCCCGCTCGTCGTCCGCTCCCGTGAAGGCTGTCCACACCAAGGACATGCAGGGTCGTATTACCAACGGCTACCCGGCCGAGGAGGGTAAGGCTCCCTACACCGTGGGACTGGGCTTCAGCGGAGGCTGGTGGTGCGGTGGCTCCATCATCTCCAACACCTGGGTCCTGACCGCCGAGCACTGCATCGGAGATGCCGCCTCCGTGACCGTCTACTTCGGAGCCACCTGGCGCACCAACGCCCAGTTCACCCACTGGGTTGGCAACGGCGACTTCATCAAGCACTCAAACGCTGACATCGCTCTGATCCGCATCCCGCACGTCGACTTCTGGCACATGGTCAACAAGGTGGAGCTGCCCAGCTACAACGATCGCTACAACGACTACAACGAGTGGTGGGCCGTGGCCTGCGGCTGGGGCGGCACCTACGACGGCTCCCCTCTGCCCGACTACATGCAGTGCGTCGACCTCCAGATCATGCACAACTCCGAGTGCGTTGGCTACTACGGCAGCGGAACCGTCGGTGATAACATCATTTGTGTGAGGACCCCCGATGGCAAGTCCACCTGCGGAGGTGACTCCGGCGGCCCCCTGGTTACACACGACGGTACCAAGCTCGTAGGAGTCACCAACTTCGGCTCCACTGCCGGCTGCCAGTCGGGTGCTCCTGCTGGTTTCCAGAGGGTTACCTACCACCTGGACTGGATCCGCGACCACACCGGTATTGCTTACTACTAAACGAAATAAAGATTATATAAAAGGCAGAACTTAAAAACTAGTTCAGAAATTTTTGAAAATGCTTAATCTTGGGATCCACCCGGAAGGCTGTATCTCTGCCAAAAACCATCCGATTCTTAAACGGAATACCTCGAACGATTTGTTGATCGATTCTCCTTAAATCTGCTTCAAAATCTGAGAACAAAATATTTTTTAGATTTTTCATCAATTTTCCAGGGGATCCCCTTCAAAAAGTTAAGAAATGCATGAGGGAGCCAATATGACCCACCCGGAAGGCTGTATCTCTGCCAAAAACCACCCGATTCTTAAACGGAATACCTCAAACGATTTGTGGATCGATTCTCCTTAAATCTGCTTCAAAATCTGAGAACAAAATATTTTTTAGATTTTTCATCAATTTTCCAGGGGATCCCCTTCAAAAAGTTAAGAAATGCATGAGGGAGCCAATATGACCCACCCGGAAGGCTGTATCTCTGCCAAAAACCACCCGATTCTTAAACGGAATACCTCAAACGATTTGTGGATCGATTTGCCATCAATCTGCATTAAAGTCTGGGAACAAAATATTTTTTCGATTTTTCATCAATTTTCTAGGGGATCCCCTTCAAAAATCAACAGGAGGGCTCGACCCACTATATGGAGCACTGTGAGGAGTATATCTTTGGCAATAATCAATCGATTCTTGAGCGGAATACCTTAAACGATTTGTAAATCGATTTTCCATAAATCTGCATCAAAATCTGCAAACAAAATATTTTTTATATTTTTTCTCAAATTTTCTGGAGGGTGTCCTTCAAAAATCTAGAAAAATGTATAGCGCCACTATATGGCCCCCTGCGAAGGCTATATCTTTGGCAATTATTATTCGATTCTTGAGCGGAATACCTTAAACGATTTGTACGTCGATTCTCCACAAATCTGCATCAAAATCTTAGAACAAAATATTTTTTAGATTTTTGGTCGAAATTTCCAGGAGATCGATCGCTCTCAAAAAGTTGAAGAAAGTATGGTGGAGCCAGATACTGTTCCATTCCTGAGCGGATTACATTCTTAAGACATGCCTCTGCCAATAATATTTGGAATCTATGCCATCTTTAAACGCAAGAATACTCTTTTAAAATTTCTGCATTTCCATAATTTTTATTTCGTTTAGTAAGCAATGCCGGTATGGTCGCGGATCCAGTCCAGATGGTAGGTCACGCGCTGGAAGCCAGCAGGGTGACCGACCTGGCAGCCGGAAGCGGAAACCCAGTTGGTGACACCCACCAGCTTGCCGCCGTCGTGTGTGACCAGAGGGCCGCCAGAGTCTCCACCGCAGGTTCCCTTGCCATCGACGACGCGGATGCAGATGATGTTGTCGCCCACGAGGCCGGTTCCGTAGACACTGGCGCACTCGGAGTTGTGAATGATCTGGACGTCGGCGCACTGGAGCCAGTCGGGAAGGGGAGAGCCATCGTAGGTGCCGCCCCAGCCGCAGGCCACGGCCCACCACTCGTTGTAGTCGTTGTAGCGATCGTTGTAGCTGGGCAGCTCCACCTTGTTGACCATGTGCCAGAAGTCGACGTGCGGGATGCGGATCAGAGCGATGTCAGCGTTTGAGTGCTTGATGAAGTCGCCGTTGCCAACCCAGTGGGTGAACTGGGCGTTGGTGCGCCAGGTGGCTCCGAAGTAGACGGTCACGGAGGCGGCATCTCCGATGCAGTGCTCGGCGGTCAGGACCCAGGTGTTGGAGATGATGGAGCCACCGCACCACCAGCCTCCGCTGAAGCCCAGTCCCACGGTGTAGGGAGCCTTACCCTCCTCGGCCGGGTAGCCGTTGGTAATGCGGCCCTCGATCTTGGCCACCTTCGGCAGGTCCTTGGGGTGGACGATGCCTTCGTAGGCCGAAGCGGAGGCCACGGCCAGAGCCAGAATAGTTAGAAATACCTTCATGTTGCGAAAACAACTTGAGCCTCTTTGCCTTCAGGGGCTGCTTTTATACTCTGCGCAATTACTGAAGTTCGTACTCGATAGTAGATGGGAGATATGGCTTAGAGGGATACTAAATCAATGACTGATTATCTTGATTTTTTCATTCATTGCATTATCTCCTCTTGATTATTTTAAGTGAGGAAAACAATCAAATTGAATCCATAATCTTTATTTCCCATTGTGATTAGTGGACACTAAATACGGGAGCCGCAAAGTAGGCAACAGAAATCTTGACTTCCATTACAGTTTTAGATTCATTGGACTACGAAACCGTTTCAAAAAGGGATTTTAATAAAATTCCTCAAAATTTTCCAATCAATTAAAAATCGGAATACCATCCATTAATCAGGAACTCAAATTACTCCTTTAAATTAGAATTAGAAAATGTTAGTAAAAGAATAAAAATATATTTCGAATCAAAATAATAAATCCAGAATCTGAAAATCTCTATTCATGGCAGAAAATATTTATATATTTTTCACTTAACAGAAAAAAAAAATAAGCTTACATAATATTAACAAAAATCTCTATGTTTTAGGAGGATCGTTACACCCGGTAGCGAAATTTTCGTAATGTTTTTTGGCTTTTTTCTTATGGGCATCGCCATGTAGCATGTCCAGCATCCGGCCGTACCAGGTTTGGGACACCGTCGGCACTTTCACCGGCAGCTCCATGATCTCGCCGTCATTGAACTGGATCGACTTGCTGGTCCCATATATGCCCGACCATCGATTCGATGGTATTAGCTTTGCCCGACCACCTGCTAGGATGTCACCGGGCTGGCCTGCCGAGAACAAGCTATCGGGTCGTCGCCATGCTGCCGACACCCAACCAATACCCATCTCATCTAGATCAAGGTCCATCTGGCGGACACTCAACAAGGCCTCGCGGCATTGAGCCATGCAGAACTCTTTGGTCGCGGCTATCTGCTCCTGAACGAGGCGTCTTCGGTCCATATATCCTTTACGGGATTCGGTGCGATCCACTATCAGCTTGAACGCAGCGATGAGAGAGTGACTGACACCGGAAATGTCCCACCAGCTGGCGTACTCCCCGCGAGCAAATCGATACCTCTGGAGGCATTTGACTGCCTCCAGCTCCTTGGTTAGGTGGAAGGAGCGCACCGCCTCATAGAGCCGGCGAAGCTCCGAGAGGTGTGAGGTCTGGTCGAGGAAGAGCTGCTCGAGCGCACCAATCCGGGCGGTGGCGATCGCAGCGCACTCCCCCAGCCCGGACAACTGGCGGCGGATGCGACGCGAGTTCCACTGGATCTGGCGGATTCTCTCATCCCGGCTGCCATAGGCCAACATCCACTGGGCGTCGTCTTCGTCCTCACACTTCTCCGTTTGAATGCATCCAATGTGCCTGGGATCTCGACATAATCTGGCCTCTATTTGGTCAATGGATTTATTTATGTCCGTGAGTTCCAGGTTGATTTCATCTAGGTCCTTGGACGATTTACTCCAGGATCCTTGCTCCTCCAGGTCCTGGATCTCCGTAGCCTCCTTCACATGTTCTTCTAATGCCGGTTCGCCGCTGTTTTCGTCACAAAAAAAAATCTTCGGGATCTTTGGCTTCTTTGTTTCAGATTTTTTTTGTGACAATCTAAGGATCCTATCCATTTTTGTTTTTTTTTTTTTTTAATATAAAATTAATATGTGTGTGTGTGGGGAATGTGGTGTTTTCAAACTAATTTCTACGATAAAATTGAGCTATAAACTAATTTTTCAAAGTCTGCTGATTTGAAAAATGTTTCAAAACCCGAAAATGTTAAAAATATAATTAAAATATAATGCATGAAATAAAAACAAAATGATTTTTTAATAGTTATCTAAAAATAGATTTTTTATTGTCATTTCGTTTTTGTTTTATTTTTTTGTTGTTTAGTTTTAATGTGATGCGTCTTGACTTTGAGAAAAGTGTGCGAGTGTCCTCGCACGTCCATACATATAATAAACTATATAGGGATATGATCGGATCTGTGTCTGGCCACAGATATAGGCATAACCTACGATTCTTTATAGGCATTGTGGTCTATCATGTACAACGAACACGTTTACTCTTATTTACAAAATATTAATCGATAGAAATGCATCATCGTTACTGGTTTTCCTCGCCAATAATATTATGTAATAAATTAGAAAATTTCATAAAACTACGCTACATGAAGATACATTTTTGAGTGTTTCTTATTATTTTTTTTTTGTTTTGTTTTGTTTGTTTTTCGCGTGTATTCTTGTGGGGATAAATAAATAGTTTAATGCTTGGGGATGAGTAGAATAAATAGTCGAAATGGGGGCGAAATGGGGGAGTGGTGTTGTGTTGTGTTTGTGTTTGTGTTTGGGGGGGGGATGTGGCTTAGGGATGCGCCCAGTGGCACTCAATTGACAAACATCACTGGCTCAAAGGGGGGTCCGACCCGTTGGGACCGCCTTTGATAGCAAGGCGGCAATTGGGCGTGGCTCGGGCACAGCTAAAGTCATAATAAATAAATAAATAAAATTGTAAATATCCACTTAAATGCTAAGCAAAATCGTTTCGAATGCGGTTGGATTGGGTGGCAGAGCGATAGAGTTGGGTGGCAGGGTCGTGGGAAACAAAGTCTGGCAAATCCTTGGTCAGTCTGCGCTGCCTGGTGGATCCTTAATCCGTGGCGTGGCACCACCCGCCTACCACAGGGGCATGGGGCGTTGCCGGGCCAGATAGACCGGCAGGCTGGCAGCGGTCGGTGCCGGGCAACCTGGATTAAATAATTCAAATTAATAAAACATATAATTATGAAAAAAAGAAAGAAAAAATAAACAACTTACGGCATACGGCGCAGGTCTGCTCGTCGGTGCCATCGCCGCACCCATCCCTTCCGGAGCAGACGATGGCGGTGGAGCGGCACAGGCCGTTGCTGCAGCGGTGCGGACAGTAGGCGTCCGCCTCCCTCCGTCCGCCGCCGCTCAACAGACCGCCCGCCTCGATGAGGCGCATGAACAGGTTGGGAACGGCCCGGGAGCCGCACAGGTGAGGCGGCTCGTCGCTGCCGTCCTTGCAGGATACGATGGCGTTGCAGTACTCGTACTCCGGCAGGCATTCGCCGCTGCCGCAGCGGAAGGTGTGCTCCGGACAGGCGTTGCCGCCCCGCACGCTGCCGTCGCAGCCCAGCTCGTCCTCGCCATGCGGGCACTGGCGGCGTCCGTCGCACAGTGCCGCCCTCGAGATGCAGCGGCCACTACGCTGGCAGCGGAAGGACTCCGTCGGACAGGTCTGGTTCAGGCGGGCATTGTGGGTGCACTCCTCGTCGGAGGCGTCGTTGCAGTCCGCACGCCCGTCGCACACGAAGAACCAGGAGATGCACACACCGCTCGAACGGCACTGGGATAGAATTGGACTATTCTATGAAATCTTCTTTGGGCAAGATGGATTTAAGGACTCACCTGGAAGGTACCCGGACTGCATCCGGTTCTCTCGGCGCCGCACTGCTCTGCCTGATCTCCTCCAGCTGCGCAGTCACAGACTCCACGTCCATTGCACACGGTATGGGGATCAGCCAGCTGGCATTGCCGATCACTGCTGCAGGCCAGACCCAGGGACACCGCCTCCAGACCGAGATCCACACGTTTGCGCAACTCCGAGCCGGGCTTGCTAACGGGAACAATGACAGCAGGAGCAACGGGCTCCGGCGTGGGCTCGTCCGAGGTCATCAGGGGCATCAGAGTGGTCACAACGGGAGCAGCTGGCTCCATAAGGGTCACACGACTGGCCAAGCCCAGCATGGTCTGGGTGGTGATCTCGACAATATCGGCAGGGTTCGGAGTGGCCTCCTCGTGGACTGCTGTGTGAGATGCAGGCTGTGGCGCCTCATCCTCCTCCACCGGCTCGATGTGGTTGCTTTCTAGTTCTTCGAGGCCATCAATCGTGGTGGTGGACTCCAGGACCAGGCTGTCGGATTGCAGTTCATTGAAACGGTTGGCACTGGAGTGGTCCTCCAAATAGAAGGGCAGTTCATCGGGCAGCACAGTATGTTCCTCCAGGGGCTCGGATTCGATTCCCGATTTTTCGGTGGTAGCTTCCTCGGGGATGCTTTCGGTTTCAACTTCCTTGGCAGGCTCCTCCTCCTTGGTGGGTTCCTCCTCCGGTGTGGCCTCCTCCTTGGTGGGTTCCTCTTCCTTGGGGGCCTCCTCCTCATGTTGCTCGTGTTCAACAGACTTCTCTTCGTCCTCAATCTGTTCCGGAGCGGGGGTCAGCTGTTCCTCCTCCTGGTCTGACTCTTCATCGTTAGCTGCCTCGGCAAACAGTTCGGGAATAGTTGGTTCCGCCGGCACCTCAGCTGCCACATGATCGTGGGTTTCGTCGGCCTCGGCTTGCAGATCGGATATGGCGCCATGAGGCTGCTCCTCCTCGTTCTCCGAGTTCGCCTCCACCATGGGCACCGTTTGAGCCGGTTGCTCCCCGAAGGGAACTGGGGGGACAGTGCTGTCGCCCTCCAGCATGAGGTCGCTGAGAATGTCGGCAATGCTTTCGCTTTCATGGAAGTTCTGGTGCTCCTGCTCCTCGTCCTGTTCATCGCTCACAATGGCACTGGGTGCCTCCACCAGCTCTGGGGCCAGTGTGGACTCTACCTTGTCCGATTCTTCATCAGCTTCAGCCATGGCTGGGGTAGTCTCATCATCCTGAGTGTGTCCGACGCTTAAGTAATCCGCATCGGATTCGGGCTGTTCTTCTGCCTGATCCTCAGCCTTTTCCGGAGCCGCTTCCTCTTCGTGGGCTTCTGGCAAGGGGGATTGCTGGTCCACTTCTGGTTCTGAGATGACTTCTTCGTCCTCATTGGGCTCTGCTCCTTGGATGATGTTGTCGTTTTCGGTTTTCTCCACCTCCACTTCCACTTCATCGTGTTGTTCAGCAATCTCCTCCGGAATTTGGGCACTTTCACTGGCCTGTGTGTCTGGTTGCGCCTCGGACTCCGTTTCTGGTTGGGATTCTGGTACGATCTCCGCCTGAGTGGTGGCTTCCGGTTCGATATCTGATTCGCTCTTAATTGGCAGCTCTTCGGGCACTGGGTGTGCCTCCAACACCTCATCATCGGCGGACTCCACTTCTGGTATTTCTTCTGGTATCTTCTCGGTGGCTGCCTCCACAGGTTGTTGTTCCTCAAGCTCCGATGCTGATTCCGTCTCTGTCTCGGATTCTGTCTCTGTCTGTGGCTCGTGTTCTGTCTCTTTCTCGGTCACGGCTTCGATCTCATTCTCTGCCTGCGGCTCCACAATTGCTTCCGACACTTCGGGCGTCTTAATTGCATTTGCATTTTCCTCCGACTCCACCTGCTGCTCCTCCTCCGGCTCCTCTGCGGGCAGCTCCTCCACCTCAGCCTCTGCCGCCGTCTCGGGCTCATGCTCCTGCTCCTCTTTCACTTGATCATGATCTTCTGGCAGCTCTGTGGTTATCTCAGCGATTTCAGCTGGTTCCTCTGTGGTCAGCTCTGGTTCTCTATCCACTGGCGCCAATTCATCATCATTTGTTGGGTATGTCAATTGTTCGTGCTCCGCTTCGGTGATTGCCTCCGCCACCTCCGGTTCCTCTTTCTCCAAGTCGGCATTCGAGTCCGATTCGACGGACTCCACCTCTTCATCGGCCTGGACTGGTTTCTCTGTTGTGGCTTCATCTGCATCTTGATGGATTTCCACCACCTGTTCGGTCTCTTTTTCTTCATCGACCTTCTCCGGCAGCTCCGGCTCGGCCAACTCGGCTGGCTCTTCTGGCTGTTCTGGCTCTTGTGGCTCTGCCGTTTCAGCCGCCGCCTCTGTGACTTGGTCTTGATTTAATTGATTGGCTTCATTTAAATCATCTTCGCCACTTGTCGGCTTGATGTCGGCGCTTTGTTCCGCCTGATCGATTTCAGACACCATTCCTGGCTTGGTTTCATCTTCTTCGTCAACTGGCAGCTCCACTTCTGCGGCTTCTGTCGCTGCCGCCGGCTGCTCCTTTTCTTTTTCTATTTCGGTCTCTGGCTCTGGCTCTGGCTCTGACTCTGACTCTGACTCTGGCACGGACTGTGGCTCCTCTGGTTTTTCCACAAACTCGACGGCTTGGCTTTCACTCTCCGACGCCACCTGGGCTGGCTCTTCGATCTTCAATGTCTCTTCGGGCTTGGGTGGCTCCACATCCAGCTCATGATCCCCCGAAGCCAGATCCTCCGACTGCTCCGCCTCTTCAGCTACAGCTTCGGTTGCCTTCGTCACACTTTCGGTTTCGACTGGGATCAGTTCTTCATCGGCTACCGTCTGGGATGTCTCGGGTTCGGCCTCCTCCTCAACAACATCGCCGAGCTGTTGGGTCTGGATCTGGGGCTCGGTGGGGGTATCCTCGGCATTGGTCTCGCTCTCAGCATGCTCAATGGGCACCACCTCCTCATTAGTCGGCGGCAACACCTCCTTTTCCGTTTCTGGCTCCTCGACGGGCGTTTCATAATCGAATTTCATGGTGTCGTCGACGATGGGCGACGAGGCGATCTCTTGGCCCCCGGAAGCCTCCAATTCTTCGCCATCTGCAGGCGATTCTTCTGGCTGGTGTTCTGGCTGCTCTTCGGCTAGTTCTGGCTTGTTGCTGTCGTGCTCCTCGGGATACTCCTCATCGATCTTGTAGGGATAGTCCTCGGTGGGTCCGACTTCGGTTTCGTGCTCCACAGCGATGGTATTCTCAGTGGGCACATCTGCGGGCGTGAGTAGTTGCTGGACACCAGTGGTGGCATCCGGAGAGGAGTGCTCTGGCACCTGCTGTTCAGTCTCCACCTGGTGTTGTTGCTCCTCCTGGTGCTTTTGCTCCTCCTCTTGCAACTGCTGTTGCGTCAGTTCGGTTTCCTCGTGGGCCATGTCCACGGCCTCCAGTTTCTCGCCGTTGTCCAGCTCGGGCCTTAGCTTGATGGCCTCACCATCGTCCTCCTCAAGTAATTGCTCCTCCACACTGTCCGGCAGCTCATCCTCCAGCAGAATGGGAGCAGCAGTTGTCGTTGTCGTTGTGGGAGTGGTCGTGGGTGCGGGTGTCGTTGTGGTTGTCGTAGTGGTGGTGGTGGTCTTCCGCGTCGTTGTTGTTGTGGTGGTGGTACTGCTTGGTAGGTCCACCTTCTCGACGGCCTGCTCCTCCTGGTCCGCAGCTGGAGCGACACACAGACCACCCACCATCTTGGCTGGACTCGTGCACTGGCAGCGTCCGAAGAGATTCGGGATCAGGAAGTCGCAGTGGGTGCGGGTATCGAACATTTGACAGTGGGCGTGGCTGTAGCAAACGGCGCCAGGATGGGCAGCTATTTTGTTGTTTTTTGTTTTTTTGTGTTTTATGGGATTGGAAGTTGCGAAAAAAAAGAATTCTCGTGAGATCTTTTTGCCTGCTCCGGATTCAGAAGGTGTGTGTGTGTGAGTGTGTGAGTGTGTGTGTGTGTGTGTGTGTGTGAGTGTGTGTGTGTGTGTGTGTGTACGTGTATATTAGAGAGGCGGGCGGGGGTTGGGGATGTGTTATTAAGTTAACCGTAAACCGAACTCCAAGCACCAAATGCATATTAAAAACTCATCATCATCATCATGAGGAGCCACACCAGAACATGGCCAAGAAGTAGCTGCAGAATCAGGCAACTGGGAGATGCAACAGCAACAAGAACCACAGCAAAACATGAGCCCGCCTTCGACAAGCCTAATAACCGTCAATAAAGTCAACTGCAACTGCATCATGCCCCAACGCATGGCCCGAAAGAGAAGTGCAGAGAATCAGGTACACCGCAAAAAAAAATTCTAGATTCTAAAGAAATTATTGGCAAAGTTTAGATCATCTACTGCTAACAGCACACCTTTAAGAAATCTCTTTTTAAATTTTTCATTTAAGACAAATATTTTATTTTTATGTCCAAAAGAGTGAGACAGGGAAACAGAACGAAAGAGACAGGTAGATTGGAACATGAGGATGACGCTAAACCTTGGGGGACGTCGCCCATTCCCATTACCGTACCTCATCAGCATTCCACTCGCCGATATCTGGCGACTGCAAATGCAACTGAAAACTTGCAACCAACTCGCAAGCTGCAACCCAACTGAGCCGAGCCACCTGCGTGTCTGCCACCGTACTGTCCTCCGCTGGAATCTCAGCTCTGACCCACTTTCCGGACTTGTTTTCACTTGTTTCGTTTTTGGCCTCTCCAGCAAACTTGCAACTAGCAACTAGCAACTAGCAACTGGCAACTGGCAGCTAGCAACTTGCAACTGGCGACATGCCATTTACCATTTCACTAGCCAAGCCTGGCCAAGTGGAAGCCAAGCCACCTGCAGTTGCCCTTTGGGCAGTGTCTGGGCAGAGTTTCATTTCCCCCTCCAGACACTGCGATTCAATTGGATTTGTATCTCCAACTTGAGCCTGAACCTGAGCGATCATAAATCTGTATTCCCTTTATCTGAAGACTTGATTTTCTCGCGGGAATTTCGGCCACAAAAGCATTCTGTCGGCATTTCACAAAAGACTCCTTTGGGGGGTAACCGGTTGAATTTCGGATCCATGGAGCCATGGAGCCACCAAGTCCGTGGCCATCATGGCGTATACTTAACGAATGCGCTACCAATGACACTGACTCGGAATCTCTGACTCTCGGATTGTCATTGTCATGGCCATTTCTATTCGAAACGCGAGTGCCTCAAACGTATCTTGCCGCAAGTTTGACACCAATATGGAATCAACTTGCAGCAGGAAGATATAAAAGGCGGGAATGGGGGCCAAGACCCCAATGGTTGGCCTCATCTTTCACTTTTATATAACAACATCAGATGCTAGATTACACAGCGAACAAAAATGTGCACTTACTTGGATGGCAATGGAATTTCTAAAGATTTAATTAAAGATATCAAAAGTCTCTCTCTGGTCTGAAGTTATCTTGAAACTTCCATACTTCCTAAGCCCCAACTTTTATCTCAAATAAATATTTGTTTTCTTCGCTGGACATATATTTGGTCGCTCGCTTTTGGTCGTCATATGGCGACGCCTCTGTGCCGGCCAAAAACGATGATCGATCGGCCTGGGGGCCAATGCCACGGCCACTTAGCAATGGCCCCAAACCCCAAACAGACCCGCCCCATACTCCGGGGGTCTATGGCTATGCCGCTGGTGCTGGTACTGCTGGTGTGACAGGTTGCATGCAATGCGAATTGCTGCACGACTGCAACTGGTAACCTAACCCACTTCGATTACGGCTAAACTAGCTGGAGGAGATCTGGCTGGAAGAGATCTCCAAGAGGTGCTCCAAGGTGCTCCAAGAGCGACGCGTGTGAAAATTGCTCAGCGGATCTGTTTGTGTATCTGTTGGATGCGCGGCGGGGTGTTCGTTCGCATCATAAACAATAATTTCCATCGAAATCAGCATAAATTAAATCGCAGCTTCCTTAGTTTGTTGTCTTGTCTTTGTTTAAGTCGCCGCCGGTGGCCGGAATTGCAAAACTGTGTCAACTGCCTGTGCCACGCACAGATACAGATATAGATACAAATGTATCTGGCATCTGTGGCAGCATTCCTGTGGCTATAATAAGTCTATTTATGCCGCCAACTTTCATTAGGCCTTTGCCAATTGCGACAATAACAATAGAACGCATCAACGAATCAAAATTCATAGATGGATGGGTTTATTAATTGAAGCTATTTGCATTTTCTGGAAATGGCAAATACCAACTGACTTGACGGCCTTTCTTTCCATTATTATTACCATTATAATTTTTGGCTTTTTTTAGGCGGAAGTTGGCCAAATGCCTGTTCCACATAATTTGCATGCAATTTGGCATTTGGCGCAATTTAGTTTGAAATGGCCATTCAAGAAGTATTTTTTTTTCAGTTTTCGTATATTTCTCTTTTTGTTTTTTGGTTTTTTTGTTTCTAGCCGCAAATTAACACAGTTTGAGTGGCTGAGTTTGTGGGTCATGCGAAATGAAATGGAATTTTTTCGGTGGCTTCGCTTAAGGTGTTTTCTTAGTGTTTTTCCCTCGTTTTTCCCCGTTTTTGGGACTCTGCTCTTTTGGTGGCAAGTGTCGCAATGGAAAGTATTTTCCCTGTTTTTCATTTTGCGAAGGTGCTGAGGTTGAAAGAAAGTGAGCTAGGTTTCCGAGAGTGACTGGGAGATTTTCATTTGCTTATATAATGGGATATAATGGGCTTGATCGGGAAAAGAAAAAAAAATAATATTTCAAAAGATTGTATATTTCTTTAAATATTTTTCATATTATTTTTCCTCTGTGTATTTCACTTTTCCTGCAACATTGTATGCCGCAGATCTGCATCTCGATCTGGCCTAACCATTGCAGCTTCTACTGTTCTGTCCGTTTGTGCGCCTCATGTGTTGTCTGGGCTATCGGTTCATTATCTGCGATATATATATGTATATTTAAGTATATATATATATATGGCATACTTTTTCCCGCATCACGTAAAACGAGGCGAGTGGAGTAGAGTAGACTTGTCATATGTGTGCATAAAGATTCCCGTAACTCATAAAGATCGCCGGCGATGAGAGGAAGTGGCCATTGTGCTTGGGAGCCTGGAGCATGTCCAAGAGCGACTAAGCTTCCAGGCCAAAACTTATCTGGCATAAGAACAAGATGGCCATAAGAACCATAAGAATCCCGAAATGGGCTTGGGCTCGGATGGGTTAAGGTGCATGGGAAACTGGAACAACTGTGTGCTGGGTACTCTGTGTGTGTGTGTGTGTGTGTATTAGCCAGCCAGGGAAAGCCTGACAAGCTCACAAAATCTGGCACACCACTTGCTTCACTTGACCCGCTAAAGACAGAGACAGATTCAGGGGGGGGAGCGACAGAGACAAGGCTAGAGAAACTAAAAGAGATGGCTATAGGATAAAGTGAATGGCCAATCCCCAAAAAAAAACAAAACACACACACAGCACACAGATATGTGTGCAAAATTTTTGTCAACTGCATACAAAAGTTTTGTGGCTTTTCTTTCACGGAGAATTCCAGCGATCCATCTTTGACTCTTTCTTCCACCATTTTTCCCCCCTCTCTGTTTATCTCTGTTGTTCTGTCTCTTTCTCACTGAGAACTAAGTGGACTTTCATGAACTTTCTATTGCATTGGCGGCTAATCAGTGCAATTTAATTACGCTAGTCGGGGCAATTAGCCATGTAAAATAGCCAAGATCCAATAGATACAAATCAAAAGAGGTGGGGTCGGCGGGGGAGGAGGGCGGCTGGGGAGGGGAGAGGGAGGATGGTCTGTGCCCTGCCAGGATGTGTCTGGTGAAAGGTTCAGACCGCTCGCTTGCTCGCCTGCTTCTCCTCTTTCTTTTATTGTGTTTTTTGGTGAAAGTATCTCATAAATGACTCTGCCTGAATGCCTGAGGCCTCGGCCTCGGGTTGCCACTTCTTGCACTTGCCACAGATACACCTGATTCCTACTCCCCTCCATTTGAATTCTCCCTCCTGCCCAGCTCCTCCGCCTCGGCCATAGAGTTTTGTCATTACAATTACGTTTAATTAAACATCAAGCTTGCTCTCAAGCAGCTGTCCTGCCACGCCCACTGGCTCATATACATTGAGTTCTTAAGCCATATAATTAAGTCGGATAGTTGGAGGTAACTGGCGGATAATATCACTCTTCAAGAACACTTCAATACTTTAGGTCTAAAAAAGTATGTTTAAATCTATGAACTACTTCTGAGGTTTTGAACTACTTTTTGTTTTTTTTTTTTTTAATATTTAAACCTTAAGTAGTTATAATATTTATTTTAAAAAAAATAAAAATTTTCTCCAAGTATCCACATTTTTTTTCCTGTGTAAAGTAGAAGCACATCAGGTGAATGGCAATAACACGAACTGCACTAGTTGCAGTGGCAACATGTCCACGATCGTGCCTCATTGCTCTGCATTTGACGGCCGGGAGGGGTTGAGGGAAGCACAGAACAAGGGGGGGGGGGGTCTTAACCCCTTAGCCATATGCCCTCTCGATTCTAGCCAACATTCTAATCAGATTAACGCCACTTGGCGCCAATGTGCCAAAAGGAAGTGAACCGAATTCCAAACCAGATGCTTATCTTGCAGGGCTGGCAGATGTTTTATTTTTAAGATTTGGATAAAAAGATTCTGGAAACTAACAATTTACTTAATTTTTTAATAAAAAAATAATACTTTCTCTTGACAGAAAATTACAAATCTCTGATATTTCTAGATTTATGAAACCATAAAACTTTTTTAATCCCCAACTCAAGTCACTACCAAAATTTAATCTAAAATTTATATTTTTTGGTAGAGAAAATAATAACCATTGCCAGAGTGAGTCACTGAATGAATCACTGGCCACCAACTTGATTTATTTGAAAAGAACTTTAAGTGAGTCACAGGCTTTTAGGCCAGAGCCCTGCCCAGAGGGAAGATGTAGTTGCATCTTCTTGGCTTGGCGGCTAGCCATCTCGAAGTGTATCTTTCACACATCGCTCTGCACAAAAAAAAAAAAACAGAAAAAAAAAACACAGGCAAACAGACAAACAAACAAAAATACAGACAGATACGAAACACAAACAAACACCAGCCCTCCTCCAAACACAAAAAGGTCCCAGGTCGAGAGATCGAAGCTGTGGTGGAGCCAAACATTTACATTTTACATTTGAACGTGTTCTGCAGTGGCTCGTCCAGTCTCCCGGATGGGTCTCCTGGCCCTGGCCCTGGCCAGGTTGTTAGCCAGTTCTTGGAAAATTAACCAATTATGCGTATAATTAGTGACACGATTGTCTTGTTAGGCTGGGGGCATTTTCATTGTT
Organism: Drosophila atripex; assembly: GCA_035045925.1. Lineage (NCBI taxonomy): Eukaryota > Metazoa > Arthropoda > Insecta > Diptera > Drosophilidae > Drosophila > Drosophila atripex. Next base: position 16,502,502 of record JAWNOP010000012.1, on the reverse strand, counting down.
ATTGTTGTTTCCATTTCCATTTCCATTTCCATTTCCATTGCCAATGCTATTGTTATGGCCATGTTAATTGCCAGTGTCAAGCGGCTAAAGAAAGGAAAAATCTCGGTGCCACAGAAAAGTGTTAACGAACAACAAACAGGAACAGTACAGAACAGAACAGAACAGAACAGATCAGATCAGAATAAATGCCAAGAAAGAGAGTAAATAAAATGTTGCAGAGTGGAGTGGCATTGCGTGACATTCCGGTGGAATACAAGAAATGATAAGCAATCAGAGTGGGGATTATTAGTAAGCTGTCGTTCGTTTATTGTCGTACAATTCACCAAACACCGCACCATAAACATGTTAATGATATAATTTAGAATGTATCTAGGATTGTGTTGCCATGCAATCTGTCCATGGATTAGGGCCACAAGAGCTGGCCGGGAGTGGCAGTAGTTGGCAGTAGATACTTACGTCCCAGACAGGTGTGCTTGCGGAACTGCAAGAATCCCTCGACGCACCGACAGGCACCGTCCAGGCAGCTGCTGTTGGCCACCTTCATCGAGCACTGTTCGCTCAGTTGGCAGTCGCCGCCAAGTAGCTGGGCTGTTGGCCAAGTTAAAGAGTACACAGAATGTCCATCATTAGTACAAAATTATGGTTAATCAGTAAAAGTAATAACAGTTGATCTCAAAGGCAATTACATCAGGTTGAGATTGAAAAACCCGTCAGATAAAGTGAATATTTTTGAAAAAAGGCTACAACTTATCTCTAATATTTTGTGGAATTTTGAATACCAAATTAAACACAAAAATATTGTCAAATATTTGTTTTCTGTGTAATCCCAGAGAGAATGTCTAAAGAGTTGTGTTGAGTGCTGCTAACGGTTCTTTTGTGGACAAACACACACACACACACCCAACACAACACACAGATATCTCCGCCCATTGTTTGCCCGGCAAACATTCTGTACTCCCACTTTTGGGGTTAGCCAAAGATTGACTTTGCCTACTTACATGACAAACAGCGTTTGGAATTCAACTGGACGAAGTAGGGGGCGCACTCGCAGTATCCCAGGGCGGAGCAGCTGCTGCCCTTGATGAAATCCGTACAGTCCATGTCATGCTGGCACTTGTCGCCCAGTTCCAGGGCTCGACTCGCTTCCACAACTGTGAAGATGATCAGCAGCTGGAGAGACATCAAATAAAATGGATTAGTTATGAAAAGAATAGGGTTATGGGGCTGTCCTAAATCTCAAAACAAAATGCCATTAAATTGGCTTGTCAATCAATCCCACAACCCCCCTGGTTGAGCTCAATTTAAACTGATTTGCATTTAGATTCCATACAGACCACTTTGGGTACTGGAGCACCCATTAGGGACCTAATCATTTTCAAACTCTGAAATGATTTAAAGACCCTCTTCGGACAGACCGGACAGATCTCTGATCTGTTATTTATTGCATCACTTTATTCTTTCAATTAGCCGGCTGGCTTTGCATAAGCCGTGATTAAATCAGGCATTAGACCCTAACCTAAATGAGCCAACAAATTGGCCGGCACAGTCCTGACCAGATCTGGTTATAATGCCAAACAAATTGCCCGAGACCACGAGATCGCTGCGTTCTCCGTTCGTCCGACAAAGAAACAAAAACCGTAAAATCTTTAGTTAATCGTAGTGGATCATACCAAGTGCTGGCGGCTCTTTTATGAATGAAGTGCGAGGTGTGTAAGTGTGTATCTTACAGCTACCTAACCGATGTATCTGTGTATCTTTGTATCTCGACGGGGGCTTTTTGGTTTTTTAGTTTGACGCAGACACAGTTAATGTTATATCAGATGCTACCAAACGATACCCCGAGCCGGGAGTTGTAAGACAAAATTAACAGTTGCCTGAACACACCGAACACACACGCCCCAACCTCTCTCAAGGTGGAGCAGTAGTAGTATGATCTATAATTAAAAAAAAAAAATAAATAAAAAATAACAAAAACAAAGAATAACGAGAATGTTCGTGTATGTTTTTGGGCATGTTTGGGTTCTCCTTCTCGCTTTTTTGCAGTTAGAACTGGCTAATAAATAAACTGAATTTTGCGGCCAGCCCAGTTAGTTACAGATACAGATACATATCCCAGTGAGTGCAATGTACTCTCTGCTCATCGCGAATGAGCGCCACACGCCATTAATTACGGCCCTGACTCTGACTCTGACTCGGACTCTGCCTTCGGTATTATCTAACCGAAACAACTGGGTTTCCGACTTCTTTTTGTGGCCGTTCTGGCCTTTTGCATATTGTTGGCGAAACGGTACTAACTCCCCCACCTTCGGGCCTTTTGGCTTGAATTTGTTAACGCATTAAAACCAATGATTACATAAAGTTAGTCGCAGGTATTCCCCTCTGTCTCTGTTAATTGGTTGAAGAACTCTACGATTTGGATTCCAATTCCACAGTCACGCAAGACAAGCCACCCTGTCCAGGGAGTTCTGTCCAGCCGTGAATCTCTCTGGCAAATTGTACAAGTTAAGACATTAAAACAACAGTTAGGATCGTTTGGTGGAAGGCAACTTTGTTGGCATTGCAAGTTACATTTTGTTGGCTTAATTGTGATAAATGGTCATGTGAAAATTCTGGCCAAGAAAATTTGGCAATTACAGGATGAATCTCTGAAATAAATTGATAAAAAAAATATCAAAACTATCAAAACCACTTTCCAAATTCTCCGTAATTAGAGATACAAAATCCAACTCTAATTGATGTTTTCTTCTGTTTGAGAAAACAAACTCAATGCACTTTGAAAACTATTCAAATAAAAGTAAATAAATAAACCACATCTGTAATCCCCATTCAAAGGTGTTTCTTCTATGGGTTTCGAGATCATTTCGCTACTCATTCGATGGCTGTCTAGTCAGAACAACACTCATGGCCCAAAGCAAACCCTCAGACCATTTCCATTTCCATTCAGAGCCGCGCTATCTCGGTATCTTGGAGAGTAACAATACAAACAAGATCTCTCGAATCGAATCGAATGGGGAAAAGTATCGAGAAGATTGTGGTGGCACCACAAACGAAATGAAACCGTTCAAACTCCACTCAACAAACGGCATCAATAAAATGTCAATAAACAGGGAAGAAATTGTTTAATTACGCTTTCGAGTGGCTTTTGAGCACGAGATACGGATACAAGATACTCATCGAATGGAGAATGGTTGTTGACCATTAAGAGTGAGTGTGTGTGTGGCTCTGATTTGACCCAATAAATAGAGGCCAAGTAGTAAGTTAATGTTGGCTTATTTCTGTTAATTTTTATAAAGGGTTTCTCCAAGCCAGAGTCCAAAGAGAAGGGGGGGCTTCGTTTTTTTGGTTGCAGGAAGAGTAAAGAAGGAGGCTAATAACCGTCAGACCGTGTCCACCCGGCTATTTGTAATCCTCCGCCCGGTCATCCGTCTTCCGAATGCACACAAGCCACAAAAAACCAAGAGCCAAAACAAAAAAGTCTAAAAACTATCTTGGCAAAATGTTTCCTGCAGATGGTCTTTAGAGCTATGGAGCTGCCAAAACCCCATTCATCAAGCGGGGCGAACTGACTCGGCTTATTTATTTTTTCTGTTTTTGGGGTTTACGGCCAGGCCAGGCCAGGCCGGAGAATTTCTACAGATTGTACGGCATCTACGGCATCTCTCTGTGCTAATGAAGACCCGTTGCAGTGGCATTTTCTGGCCAAGAGCTGCAGTCATTGTAATTTAGAATCGTAAAAGAACAGCAAGCCAGAGCAGCCGATGCAGCATCAGCGGCACCGGGCAAAAAAAAAAAAAAAGTAAATAATTTTTCGTGTTTTACAAATTACTTTCGTACTTTTTTAATGATCGTCCGGCGCCAGACCGTCTGCTGACCTTTAACCGAGCGACCAAATGCAGGAGTGCCCAGGTGCCCCGTGTCCGTTCTGGCTGCATCTTGAGTTTGAGCTTGAAATGGGTTGAATGGGCCGGCCGAGGGCAGCGGCCTACGGAAAATAATAACAAACAACATCAAAATGGATAAATTGTTTGTTGGCCAAGAAATTTTCTTTCCAGGCAGCCCTCGGCGGATAGGTTATGGCTAGGCTTAGATTCAATTAGCTGAGAGATATAAATAACAAAAAATATTAGATGGGAAAATATAAATCAATAAACAGATATCTTTGAGGAAAAAACTGCAGATAAAATCTAGGAATAGTTTTTAAAGTAGATCTATAAAAGGAATACCTAAGAAACTTTCATAAAAGATATTAAAATAAACGAATGATTGACTCAAACTTCCTTTCTTTTCTGGCCTCTTCCTGGAATCCACATATAGCCCAGAGATTCAATAGAAGCATCTATTAATAGGCAAACTAGTTCCCATAGCCACTGCCATAATGACTCTTCCCGCAGTAATAATGATTAAGTGCCGGGCAATGAAATTTTATGAAGCAAATAATTCACTAAACCTAATGCTCCATCTTGTGATGGTGATTTTTTTTTTCGCTTTTTTCTTTGCTAAGATTTGAAAAAGGGAAAAACTCCCACCTTTTATTAGATTAATTTGCCGACATTACTCAGCGGCGGGAGCAGAAGTGCGAGAAGCAGCGACCCCCAGCCGGGTCCGACTTCTCCGGCATGATCTTCGACGCCTGCCTATCCATCTATCAGCTACAATTTGACCCAATGGCCGACTTCACAGCTCTTTAAAGGCATACACGCTCAGTTCACGCCATTCGGAGTGAAAAGCGGCCCACGATCAGCCCACGCCAAGCAACAACGGAAAATAAAAAGCCATCATAAATATAAATTGTGCCAAAAAATGGAACTTTTGTTTAAGAAAGCGAAAAAGTGCTCAACAATGGGGCTGACCAGGTGACAAACATTTACTTTTTGGCAGCTTCTATTGCCGCTGCTTCTGGCTCTAGTCTTTTTGACTTTTTTTGGAGCAATTTGAATTGGCAACGCCCCAAATGACTTTTGAATGGGGGAGGTTGGATGGATGGTTTGATGGATGGATAGTTGGTTGGATTGTTGGATTGATGATTTGGGGGTATTGGTAGATGGGCTTTACTTACCGCTAAGAGCCGCTTAACCGTAAAAGTATTTCCATTGAGCATTGCGATCGCAGGTTGCTTTCTCGATTTGGTTGCTGATGTTTCGATTGTTGATGTTGCTGCTGCTGCTGTTGCTGCTTTCGGCAGCAATGCCGCTTCTGAAGCTCCAAGAAGCTGCCCTGGGAAGGCTTTTCTCTATGGTCTTTTCCCTGCTTTTGTATGTTTTTGTGGATTTCGGTATTTTCCTCTGGTTTTTGTTGTTTTTTTTTCTGCTGCTTTCCTGCCAAAGGTATATTTTTTGTTGCCAAGTTGCTGATGCTGTGTTGCTGTTGTTATTCCTCTCGTTGCAGTCGTTAATATATGTTTTGTGCTGTGGAAAGGAGTTACGGGTTTTTGAGAGGCTAGACTTGACTTAAACTTTGAACTTTGGGGGTCAAAAACGGAACGAAAACGTTTTCTTTTGATTTGTTTCTTTTTTTTTTTTGGTTTTGTGGGCCAAAGGAAATGCGCCCCAGTAAGAGAACCAACGAAAAAAAAGGGAAATAATAATAATAATTTTTGTTTTATTATTTTGCAGTTGCTGTGGTTAAAAGCAAACCGGCCGGCTTGCGGCTCACACGCCCCTCATTCGCATTCAATGGGCGCATTCGAGCGGTTCGGCTGTCGCTCCACTTTAAAAACGAATGACTTAGGCAACGAACTCGGAAACTGACCGAAAAGCCGAAAATCTGAAAATCCGAAAATCCGAAAATGGGAAATTAACACCTGAAGCACCTGAGCCAACGCGCCGCTGTCTAAGCCCTAAAACGTATTCCGTTTATGTTTTTTTTGTTTTTTTTTTTCCTCGGCTGCCCACTTTTTTTTGTCTTTTTGCTATTTTCACTTGCTGTGACGACCTTTGTCTGTCTCTGCCTCTCGCTCGCTCGCTCGCTTGCTCTGTTTTCCTTCGTTTTTTTTTTGTGTGTCTTGTTATTTTTTTATTTTTTTTATTCGGAATTTGGGTAACGTTTTTGTTGCCGCTGCCTCTGCCACTGCCAGTGCCAGTGCCACTGCCTCGCTGTTATAAAATTTCATTTTATTGCAATGCATGAGTCTGGGCGCAAGATTCGAGACTGGGTCTGGGTCTTCGCCTTGGTCTTGGTCTTGGTCTTAGTCTGGGTCTGAGAATTGAGAATGTGGCGCTCTAGGGCATTACCGTTAGGCGGCTGAGAAAGAGAAAAAAAACGACTGATATAAAACATCTACTAACTCCAGCATTTTTATAACTTAATAAAAAATGAAGAAAAAAAGGGAAGGGAAACCGGAGCTGACAATGAAGAAGGGCTTAAGAGTTCGATTTAAATTGGTCTAAGGTGAGATGGCCTGAGAACTAGTCAGTGCACTTAAAAAAATAAAAATATATGTGGGACTAGATAGTGTTTAAAATATGCAAGTTCAGAGATATTCTGCCTTTTTCATAACGATGGAAAACTTAAAATTGTTGCCAAGTTTGTAAGCAACTATTCGGATTTATTATTACAGAATTCCTTCGTTCTCCAAAGTTCTTTGTGCTTATTTGCTTTTGATTAGCCAAGGGGCAGTTGGTGTCTTAGGGGGCGTGTCCAGGGCAATTGACCGGCTCAATTTTTTGACCCAGTCAGCTGGGGAGATACTGATTTTCCGCCATCGATCGGCAGCATGTGCAAAGTGTTGGGCTGGCAATCGTTGAGATTGAGGCTTTGGCTTCGACTCTGAGTCTACGTTTTTATTTTTATTTTATTTATTCTTTTTCGTTTTTTTTTTAGTTTTTGTTTGCGGTTTTTGCGCTTGCGTCTATCGGTCGCTGGGTCGTCATCAATGCACATGCACACACAGAACCCACTCCGACTTAGACCCGGGCTGTGGCTTGGCTCGGCTCGGCTCTGGTTGAATCTCCGACCGAGACACTCAGACACAAGGTAAAAAGCAGCGCGATTCTTGCACCGTTATGCACCCAATATGGCGGCAAGAACCACCAAAGCACCACCTAACATGTGTGGTTGAGTTATGCACAGAGGAAAATTTTTTAAAAATGTATATTCCAAGACAATAACAAGGTAACAGGAACTTTTCTTCGAGCAAAACTATTTTAAACTATTTAATATTTCTCTAACAAACTTTAGGACCATTTTGAAAAGTGATTTTCTTTAAATAATTATCAACACATAAAATACATAAATCATAAATCGCAGTGAAGCTAAAAAAAAAGCTTGATTCCTAAGACATCAATTAGACAATCAGCCAGGCATACTTCAGATGCCAATGGGTGGATATTACCAAGTTATTAATAACGAAAAAAGGTGTAAAATGTTTGGAATCCGGAAATTTCGCATTCCCCGATCCGAATGATATATTTTTTTTCATGTGTGTGTGCTTGTGCAACTGAATCTGAAGCTGGACTGGCTTTGGGTGCATCTGCATCTGGCAGTGGCAGTGGCACTGCAAACTGCAACTGCATCTCCAACCGCATCTCCAGCAAACTGGACAGGAGAGACACGGCGACATGGGGTCTTTGGGGGATTGGGGTTTGGGGGTTTGGGGGATTGGGGATTGGGGATTGGGGATTGCGGACTGGGAAACTGAGGATTGCGGACTGGGGACTTGGGACTAAGAGGAGAACTGTCTTCACTTGACTGCCTTCCCATGTATGTTTGTCTATCTGGCGGCCGCTTGCTGTTTGTTTGTTGGTCGGTTGCTTGGCTTTTCGGTTTGTTTGTTTGTTTTCCTTACGCTCGGCGTTTTGTTAGTGTGTGGAGGCAGAGTGGAAGAGAACAGAAATCACACACCACCGATCCGATGGCCGCGCCTTAGTCCAATTCCAAAACTAAATCCAAAAATTCAATCCAAACTAGAAATCCTTGCTTTTTGGCCAGGATCTGATGGTCATTATTATTATTTCCTTTTTTTTCCGGTTGATTTAATTTTATATTTTAATAAAATTTGTTAGCTACCGTTTAGGTATTTGTAATTAATTTGTTGTAAAACACACGCGACGCGACACTTTTTGTCAGTTTTGAGGAAATATTATTTTGTGAATTTTTATTCAATGGATAGCTAAGTGCAGCCACATCACTCGGAGATGAGCTGAGCTGAGCTGGGCACGTCCGCACGTAACGATGGTCAGCCACGAACTGAAGAGGAGCCAGCCATCCACGGACTTAAAGAACCAGCAGCAGCAGCTCGCAGCAGCAGCAGCAACATCAGCAGCAGCAGCAACACCAACAGCAACACGAAGCGGTTACATGGGCAGCGGCGTCGACGTCGAAAGCTTTCTTCGGCTTCTTTTGGTTTCTTCGGAAGACTCAAAGTCAAGGCAAAGTCAGCGAAGCTTTCTTAGACACGACAAGTGCCGACGTCTCAGCTGCCTCATATTGTTGCTGTTGCTGTTGCTGGTGTTGCTGGTGTTGCTGCTGCAGCTGCTGATGTTGCTGCTTCATATGCAAATGTGACCGCTGCTGCACATGCGCTCGGCTCGGCCAGATTTGCTTTATTTGTTTCTTTAATTATGAGTGTCAGGTCTGCGGGAGAGTGCGAAGACTCAGGCTCAGGCTCGGGACCAGGCTCGAGCTCAGGCTTAGATTAAGAGAGATAAACGGCGAATCGTTTGAACACCCACACTCGGGAATCGGGAATGGGGGATGGGGAATGGGGATTGGGATCGGGATCTGAATTTCAGCTGCCCAGCTTGCCCAGCCACTGCACTTGCATCGAAATTACAGTCTATATACAGTCTATATTCTGAAAGCAGACCAATATATTTCTAATTATAAATTATATAGAAAATGTTATACATTTTATCAAGCTAGTATGATGATTTTATGAGATATTACATTTTATTCTTATTATTTCTTATAATTATATCTATCTATGATTATTATGAAACAAACCTGCCTAAACTTAAATAGCATTAATGAAAACCTAATAGAAGAAACCCTTTATAAAAAAGAACTTACTATCCATCTTAAGGATGAGCAACTGTAGTAACTATTTTGTTCACCGACTTCCGCCTGTTAGAGTCTCGAAATCGTGTTGCAACCGCAATAAGTAAAATAAAGCAACTGAAATCGACTTGCGAAATGTTAAGAATAATTTCCAGAGTGTGTGGGGCAATGAATGGGGATGGGAGATGGATAAAATGGTCAGATTCAACGCACTCCATTTGCCTGGAACCGAAAAAAAAACTATACAAATGCGTCTTCCCTAATTGAATAATGCTGTGACTGCCCTCTCCTTAAGTCGTTCGAGCTCTTTAAAGTTTAAAATTATAATTTAATGGTTTTAAATTGGTCGCTTGGGGTGTAATTTTCGCATTTGAGTTCATTTTAAACAAACTGTTTGCCTGCTGTCAGATTTTCAGATTTAATCAGAGGGTAGACTAAGAAGTTTAAGGTAAAAACTATATAGGAAATAATCTAAAAAGCTTATATTTGGCACAATTATTCTTTACATTCATTTTTCTTGTACATTTTTGGTCAAACTTTGCTCAGTAAACTTCAGAAACCACCCACGCACTCAGAAGAATAACAGTTGCTGCTGCAGCTGCTGATGTTGCTGCTTCATATGCAAATGTGACCGCTGCTGCACATGCGCTCGGCTCGGCCAGATTTGCTTTATTTGTTTCTTTAATTATGAGTGTCAGGTCTGCGGGAGAGTGCGAAGACTCAGGCTCAGGCTCGGGACCAGGCTCGAGCTCAGGCTTAGATTAAGAGAGATAAACGGCGAATCGTTTGAACACCCACACTCGGGAATCGGGAATGGGGGATGGGGAATGGGGATTGGGATCGGGATCTGAATTTCAGCTGCCCAGCTTGCCCAGCCACTGCACTTGCATCGAAATTACAGTCTATATACAGTCTATATTCTGAAAGCAGACCAATATATTTCTAATTATAAATTATATAGAAAATGTTATACATTTTATCAAGCTAGTATGATGATTTTATGAGATATTACATTTTATTCTTATTATTTCTTATAATTATATCTATCTATGATTATTATGAAACAAACCTGCCTAAACTTAAATAGCATTAATGAAAACCTAATAGAAGAAACCCTTTATAAAAAAGAACTTACTATCCATCTTAAGGATGAGCAACTGTAGTAACTATTTTGTTCACCGACTTCCGCCTGTTAGAGTCTCGAAATCGTGTTGCAACCGCAATAAGTAAAATAAAGCAACTGAAATCGACTTGCGAAATGTTAAGAATAATTTCCAGAGTGTGTGGGGCAATGAATGGGGATGGGAGATGGATAAAATGGTCAGATTCAACGCACTCCATTTGCCTGGAACCGAAAAAAAAACTATACAAATGCGTCTTCCCTAATTGAATAATGCTGTGACTGCCCTCTCCTTAAGTCGTTCGAGCTCTTTAAAGTTTAAAATTATAATTTAATGGTTTTAAATTGGTCGCTTGGGGTGTAATTTTCGCATTTGAGTTCATTTTAAACAAACTGTTTGCCTGCTGTCAGATTTTCAGATTTAATCAGAGGGTAGACTAAGAAGTTTAAGGTAAAAACTATATAGGAAATAATCTAAAAAGCTTATATTTGGCACAATTATTCTTTACATTCATTTTTCTTGTACATTTTTGGTCAAACTTTGCTCAGTAAACTTCAGAAACCACCCACGCACTCAGAAGAATAACTAAAGCTGGGTGTAGACATCGCATATTGGTCGCAAGTGGTCACTTCAAAACGCTTTTGATCGTTTTTGATTTCACATTCAATTTTATATCTGTGCCCTCTTTGTTTTTCTCATTCTTTCCAAGGCAAACTCCGAAAAATTGCTTCGATTTTCGAGCATTTTTCTGGAAGACAGCATCTTAATTTGAAGATTTATTTCAAGCACCGGAAGCAGGCACCCTCCTTCGCCAAAAAAAAAGCGAAAAGAGAATATAGAGTTGATTGTCCCGAATCAAAATCACATATAATTTGAGAGTATAGATGGGAACCTGGTCATAATTGATACTGATTGTCCACGGTTGCTTTCTTAATTCTTATTTTTGGTTTTTTTCTCCCCCATTTTATTTTTTTTGCTTTTGGGCGGGAGCAATGGAACCCAGAGTCAACGGAATCAATCAATTAAAGATTGAGGAAGTGACAGCGAGATTATGTTTGTATGGAAAAAAAAACTTAAGGAAAGTCTTTAACCTTCTGCAAGGGAACAACTATTTTTAGCTTAAACATTATTGTTTAATAAATAACGCTGAAATTCAACATCCAAGCTCCCACAATTATTTTCATAATTTGGCAAAAATTAAGCGAAAAACAATTACGTTATATAAGGCTGGGTTTGTGCAAATATTCGAAGTGATTTCTGAGAAACGGCCGATAGAAAAGTTTCCGATGGTGGGCTCTATTTTGTGCTGAAAACCATAAAATTGTTATTAATGCTTCGAAAAATGCCGGCATCTCCCCGGCAGCAACTTCTCCATCATCGCATTAGGAACAATGAAAAGCAAAAGTAAATCGAAATCGTAGCAAAGTCGAAGACACTGCACCGGAGAAATGTTCATCATCATCAGTGGTTGTTGTGGCAGTGGCAGTGGCAGTCGACCACCACCAACAACAAGAAAAGGCAGCAGTAGCAATATCGGCAACAGTGGCATCATTATCATTTCCACGATCATCGCCGAGTGGCGAACAATTGAAAAAGTGCTTTTGCTTTGCTCTCGGGGCAACACGTGCCAGGTCTTTCATGGTTGTTGCTATTGCTGTTGTTGCTATTGATCTCGAGTGTACCTGTTGCGGCTGCCACGCCTCACGCCTCTGTGTATATGATCTCCGTTTTGGGCTGCCCTACAAACACATATGTATGCAGGCCTCCCTCCCCCCACCCTCCCCCGAAAAACAGTTGCCGCCGGAGATCTTAAACTTTCATTTATACAATTGTCTTCAAACTGTGCACCGCTTGCCGCTCCAAAATGAAAGTCGGAACAAAATGGATTTGCTTTTGGAATTTTTCTTCAACAGAAGACACACACAAGAGCCCACAAAAAAAAAAAAAACCAAAAACCAAAAAAATACATTCTGCTGCTGTTTGTTCAGTTTTGGGCCACTGACGGTATTTTGGTTTATTGCAGTTTTGCGGCCATGTGCCAAAGGAAAGGCGGTCTCCGGTCGCCGGTCCCATTGCCCGCCGTACCTTTTTTTTTTTTTTTTTACCAACTTCTGTCCAATATCTCGTTAAATCTAAATGAAGGTTGCTTTTGCGCCGAGCTTGCAGATATTTCGCTTTTTTCGCTTTTTATTTTCGGGGATCGCTCTCCATCTCAATTTTTCCCGATCAACTTTCGCCGCAGAATCACTGCAGAATCGGAGACGGAGAATCCACCGGGTAGTTGCCTTTCAATGATTCTTTTCTGGTCATATTCCAGCCCATCTTCGGGCCCTATCCCTGTCGGGTCATTGAACGAAGGTTTTGGCAGAAAACGAAAAATAAAATAAGACAAAAAACAAAAAAAAAATAGCAGACCAAACTGGTTATTATAATTTTTCGACTTTCGCAGAATCGCACGCAGCTGCCCGGACAGCGTCCCCCATTAGGTTGGCCCCATTCTGGTGTCCAGGAACTGGGCTTGGCTTGGGCCACATGACAGCCCCATTCCCTGGACTAGGCTATACACAGTCCGAAAACCCAGGAAATGGTAATCAATAGAGATATTTGATATGGTTTCTCCAAGGATAACTAAAGTTGAATCCTTAAAATAATCAATAATCTTAAGACTTCATCATATCCATCCCGATAACTTTTTTTTTTGGTTTTTTTCCAGGTGTACCTTGTTTGAGAATTTGGCTTCGTGACAAATATGAATATTTTTTTGAGAGCCCAAGAGTGGGCAAGAGAAAGGGTGGAGTCTCCATCCCCATAGCCATCCTCATGCCACTGCCCAGCCCCAACCCATCCCCATAACCATTCCCATTGCCAATCGACATCGGAGCAACGCGAACGCGGAAGTATTTAACGTGTTTGTTTGTCCATGCCAATTCCATGGCCTGGCTTCGGCGATCTTCTGGAGCTCTATGTAGAGTTCTGGAGCTATGCAGCTCCAAAGTCATGGGCCTCTGGATTGCTGGCTCTTTCATTTGGGTTTGGTGAAAAGTGTTTTGTATGCAAATCATTGAAATTACATATTATGGCCAGTCGTCGGGCAGTCGTAAGTAGCAGTTGGCCTCAAACCAACCCACTGACATGCACCATGGCCATTGCTGGATCAGGAGATGAAGGCTGAAAGCTGAAAGCTGAAAGCCATGCCGAGCTGGCCAAGAACTGGGAAGCCCAACAGGCAGCCGGCAATTGTTGGAAGCTTCCAATGAAGACCTCAAATGGCCAAATGGCGAACGGGAAGCAATTGCCTGAGAACTGGCCAAGACAGATCGTAAATTCATTAGAGCAATGCTTTCGGGAGGTCTTTCGGGAGGTCTTTCGGGTTTTTATTGTGATATATGGTATATGGGTGATATATGGTTCTTCGAAGGAGGAATCGTAACATTCCGATTTAATTTATGAAAGGCCAAGGTGAAACTTAAATTTGCATTTTATTTGGCATTTTAGTATCCTTAGAAAGTCATTGCATTTGAGGCATTAGGAAATGTCAATCAAAACTGCTCTCTCTCTCTCTCCAGATACAGAAATGCACATACGAGACTGCAAAAGAAAAAAAAAAATAAAGCAAATGGGGCGTATGAGCAATTTCTAGTGCGAACGAAGGAAGTCTTGGGTATGGGGAATAGTAGTGCCAGTATGCCAGTGGCATACTAAGTCGACTTTAATTAAAATGACAGACCATTAGAAAACGATTTGCCCAGATGAATATTTTTACGACTTGATTTGGCGCAATTGGAAAATGGAAACTGCAATTGGGCGAGCATGCGGTTTGGTGCTATGGGGATCGAATAAATGAAGAGCAGTTGCATTGGCATCCGTTGCTGCTTTTGCTTTTGCTTCTGCTGCTGATGTTGCAGCAACATCGAAACGAAAACCGATCATTAAAATGCACAGTTGAAAACGCAGGTGAAATCTCATCTTGTGGCTCTTGCGGTTTTTCAGGTGTTGCTCCTCAGAACTGTTCCATCCGCACGCTTTCTATCGCCAGCGATTGAATAATGTCAGACATTCATTAGGGTCTAGTAGGTGTACTCTAAAAAAAATATATAATCTAAAGGGAATATTTTTTAAATTTATATAAAAACTAGAATACTAATTTATGACTTGGCATATGGTCTGCAGTTTCCTTCTTTTATTTTCTATATATTTTAATTTCCAACATAGCTACCTCCTTTTTTTTTTTTTTTTTAATGTAACCTCTCCAACCTTAGATTTCTCACCGAAGCATACATTAATTGATTTGTTTCGTAACCGAAATTAGGTAATTCCATAAGAGAAGAAAACATTTAAAGACTCAAATCTTCTTCGGCATGCGTCTCGGTTCAGTTTGGAGGCATATACGTGAAAGTTCATAAACGAAAGCAAAACGTAAGCTAAACATTTGGTTTGTGGCCCTCAGTATGGCCTGTATGGATGGCTCATTGTCATTAAACAAAATGAAGCAGAACAGCGTTCGGGCCATGAAAGGCTTTTAACGCGACCGAATGGGTGGAGAAATGGGGAGTGGCAGGGAGGCAGGTGGCAGGTGGCATACAAGGGACAACCGAGGGGCTACTACCACACGCACCAGGTGAGCTATGCCTGCCACAGTGATGATCATTAAATGCCAAAAACAAAAAAAAACACTAAAAAAAAAATGAACAACAAAATGATGAGTGAATGAATGAATGAAATGCCAAGTCCAGAGTCAAATTATAGCAAAAGCAAAACTAAAACTTTAATGTTTCGAATGCTACGTTTCGTTTCTCATTTCTCCTCGCATACAAGTATCTGAGTATCTGGACGCGTATGTGTATCTATGGGTTTGTATATTAAAAGTGAAAACATGTAAAGACTCATTCCATTCCCCATTCCCCCCATTCATTGGCAAGGGACAGCGAGTCACAGCGATTCACAGCGAAAAACTTTTAAAGCCAAATTGGCATACAAATTGCGTATACGTAATTTTAATTGATCATTTAAGCGATTTAGTTTCTTGATGCCCGCTTTATGTAAGCATTTCTATTTTGGCTCTTCGCAGATCTCACATTTCTCTCTGTGTTTTTGTGCATTATGCTAATTTTTGGCGCATTTAGAAGGATTAATGAATCCCCTTTTGACAGATGGATCAGTAAAAGTTGCTCATGAGTTATGGCCCGATCGATTATCTAATCGTTAGAGCCACATCAAATGGACAACTTTCTGGTCCATTTATGGAGACCGCAATATTTGGCAATAAAGTATATATTATACAGATTTTTGTCAGAAATCCCACGCCCCAGAAAGGATTGTGGGAGAAGAGAACGCCAAGTTGAATCACCTTTGCCAGCTTCCTACTCCAGTCAGTCAGTCAGTTGTAGAAAAGGCTGGAAGCAAGTGAAAGTGTCCAAACACACATTCAATTTCGAATAATTTCGCTATCAATTAATAAAACGCGCATCGGGCATGAATGAGCGAATACTCTGCTCTGGTCTGCTCTGGGAAAGATTAATTGCCGGCCACGTTGAGGGGGCATCATTAGCACATCATTACTGTCCCCCCAGCTGAAAACTGTAATGATTACCTTGGACATTTGAATGGGAAGCTCTGGCAGAAAGCGAAGGTTTTGCCAGTCCATGGTTGCAAGTTCAATTCCTTCCTCTGCCAAAAGCCAAAAACGATGATGCTTTCAAAAAACCACTCTGCACGGATCCACGGCGATGGCAAGAAGAAGGCTGGCTGCCCTCCAGCACTCGTGGCAGCAACACAGTCTCGTCCCAAAACCAAATCCACGGAAGATCTCATGCTGCGTAAGCGTTTTAGCATAAAACGAAGAAAGTGCTGCCTGACAAAATGCATTGAAAATAATTAAGACTAAGTATTATAGTTTAATAAAATAGAACTCATAAAAAAATAACTTTTAAATTTAGGGTTTATGGCAAGAAGAATCTATTTTATAGGCCTTCCAAAACCCTTTAGTTTATACTGTAGACTATGCCCACTTTTTTCGCTGTGCACTTTTGTATACTTCTGGGTAACATTTCTCCTTGGCCATGATGAGGCCGAACTATTGCCGGGCTGTGTAATGATGGAAACGAAAAGCGTGTAAAACATCTCGCAAAACACAAAAATCAATTGGAAATTTTACTTTCGACGACAAAAAGACAGATCTCCTCTGTATGGAATGGAGGCGGAAGATGCCATGATTGAGCCTCTAACACAGAAAACAAAACAAAAAAACAATATGGTACTATTTGCGCTGTCCTATGCTGTATAATTAAATTTCTTTTCATTTTGATTTTCACCCTCCAAAGTACAAGTCATCCCACCGACAGATCCGACCAGAAGATCCAATCCCGTGAAGGGTTTTAAGCAAAACTTCAAGCCTGTCATGGCCGCAATGAATTTGGCATTTGGCCAAAAAACGCTAAAAACCAGAAACGATCGGCACAATAATTTATTTTTACAATATTCCACAAAAAGAGAGCTTCTGCCATTAACGAAGAAATGGGGAAATAATTATTGAACTCGTGAGCTAAAAATATACCTCTACTAACTACCTACATTTAATATATAATCATAACGTTGCTTCTGAAGTTTCTTCAAATTGCGATTTATTGGAATTAAATCTAAAAATAACCACTTCTTGGAAAAAATATATGGAAACATAATAGTTTCGATTGAAAAAGAAATGGTGGAAGAATGGACTTACTCTTCCTGTTATCAAGGCCCCATGTAGCCTGTCTTCTGCTTATTGTCCTGCCTTTGGGCCATTTCCCCAACCCAATCCAACCCAACCCATCCCAGCCCAGAACCGGGATCGCTTTCAACATTTCCGCAGCGACTTCAATTACTTTCGAGCCGGAGTGGAAATTTGCATACAAGCAGATGGAACACATGAATTAATATTTGGCTATTGGCCATATTTAGCTGACACAACAATAGACGCAATCCATGTCTGGCCTTAACTCTGGCACTGGCACTGGCTCTGAGGCTTAGACCATGTGAAAGCCGAATGCCGAAAGCCCGGCCTCTGGTCCCACAGAGAGCATTAATGATTTCTCGCATGGAGTTGATCTTGGCCCTTGGTCTTTGCATTTCGGCCATGCCTTTGGGCCTGGCCCACTGGATACATTGACCCACTGGACAATTGGTATGCAGAGTTGCTATCCAGGCTGCACTTCATTGGCAAACACAGGAGCGCAATGGGAAATTCAAATGGCTTGGCATTGCTTTCGATTTTTTGAGCGATTTTATAGGCCTTAGGAAAGGGTATAATATGGCTTAAATAAATTTAAAAAAAATTATATACATAACTGCCAAAGAAAGATCATAACATGATTGACTAAAAAGTTCTAAGCTATTTTTTTGAATATGATATATCTAGAGTATAAAGCTATGGAACTTGCACAGATTTCCCCTCCTTGCATTTGAAAGCTGGTCGATTTATTGGCAAGGAAGCCTGGCTAACAAAAATACGTTGACAACATTGGCACCTTTCACTGGCTACCGAGAAACAATGCCCCCCTCATCCCCACCAAGTCAGTCAAATTAAAATCCAATCAAACCGATGGGGAAGTCAATGATACCGATGCCATTATATATATTTTGTACAGGAGATGGGCGGGGGTAGCAACAAAATCTGGCTATTTTTGGTAGCGACTTAGCATAAATTTGCATAAGCAGTAAAGTCCGAGACATAACTGTAAACATAATGAAACGAGCGCTTGATAAATATCATCAAAAGGCCATCCAGAAGATCAAAAAATGGACAGACGGATGAAAAGAGATTTCCATTTCATGAATTCTACTCGTGGAAGACATTTGCATGAGGACTGGACTGGGCGAGAAATGAAATATGTGCCATACCAGATCGGCAATGCGATTAAGATATCAACCTCTTCAGTCCCCCAGACCCCTGTTTAGAGACCCACTAGACCCCCCAGATCACAGATCCCCTGATCTTCTCTTTCCATCTTTGAAGCCAAAGAATGCCGCCGCTCTACAAAGATAAGAGATGAACTAAAAGTTGGTTAAGATTTTGGTTTTTCGAGAGATGATTTTTTAAGAAAACCATTTTTCATTAAATTTTATGTTTTACAAAAAATATAATATTTTTTCTTTATTTTTTTTACAAAAGAGAATGCAAAGTAGTACCATTGATAGTAGTATAGTATAGAAGTAAAGCCTTGTTCATCACGATGCCATCACTAACTCCAATGAAATGGAAACTGGCCAGGCTAACTGACCAACTGGCTGACCAACTGACTGACTGCCTGACAGCCACACATCGCGTCTTTAGAAATGGCGCACAAAAGATACGCTGCTGCTGCTGTTGCTTTTCAGCATAGGAGTGTTTGGTCTTAGTCTGTTTTTATTTTCGTTTTGTTTGACGAAATTGACTTTCTCCATTCAATATAATTAATAGTAATATTCCGATGCTTTGGCTACACACACGTCTCCAGAATGGTAACAACCACTGTTGCCGCTTCTGCTGCTGCTGGTGGTGCGGCTGCTGTGGATTTTGGGATTTTGGAATGTGGACAGGAAGTAATTTGTTATTGCAGGCGTGCATTAGAGCCGACAAAACGAATGGATCGAGAGGCATTGAAAAATCCATCACAGCCAGATCCGCTGCACGTGCACGGCATCGCCGTAGGAATTCTCTTTATTTCTCCCTCATTTGGCGGGCTGGCATATGGAATTCGCACCGCACCACGGGGCGTATGGGTAACAAGTGAAAAGCCAGGAATGCCAGCCGCTCACTCGGCGTATGAGTGATGTGTGAGGAGAGGTAGCAGATGAGGGGGAGATGCCACAAAAGCGTTGAAATTTACAGCTTGTTTCTATCTACCCAAAAAGGGTCCAAGTACACAGGGAAAAATTTCTTAAATCTCCGAACTGATTAATGATAAATTAGGGTTTTTGTTAATCCAATTTAATTAGCTTTTATGAATCATTCGATTTTTAATTTATACAAATAGGCTATATTTGGGTTTTCTTGATTTATAGTATTTCTCGAAGAGCTTCTTCGAAAAATGCCATATATTGTTGTTTATGCAAATTGTCATCATTCGAGGGCGCTCGCATCTCACTTTCAAAAAAACGAGACACAAAACATATTTAGCTAATATTTTGGGATGACTTCTTCTGCGGCTTTTACTTTTCTCCTTAGCATTCCACTGGCTGCCTGAAATTAAAAGTAGTTTACCAGTTGCTTCTGTTTTCAGTTTTAGTCTTCGCTTTTTTTGCCCTTTTTTTTTTTTTGTTGGCTAGTTGTCTTCTGCCATCTGTTTACATAACGACCAAAAAAAAAAACAAAAAAACAAAAACACAGACAGAAATAGTTAACAATGCCAACTATCAAATATGGCAGTTCAGGCACGCACTCTACTTTTATCCAACATATCTACGGCCGATGTGTGAATGATGTGCATGGGCAAGAGCAAGTGGCAACAAGTGGCCATTTCACGTTCATTGACATGGCTAATGGTTAGTGGTGTACTCTGCTGGGTTTCGACTGTTGCAGGGCAATAGCGGACAGACGGACAGACGGACAAACGGACGGACAGTGCACGTCTAAGCCAAGACAGTTTCGCCGGCCACGGCACGCGTTTGTTTTACCTGAAAGAGGACCAAGTTAGCCACGAATATGTTATTTAATGCATTGGCATGCACAAATTAAGACTTCTTATAATTGGGGGTTATATAACCAAAGCGGCGCTTATCTAATTTCTATGCGACGGCAAAGAAAGCGTCGCAATTAGACGAGTTTTTCTAGCCAGTTTATGTCAAATAATAGGCCCAAGATCGAGAGATTTTCGTGCGTGCTGCCATGTCGCCGCATTTGATGTTTTTTTTTTTTTTTTTTGTTTTCGGCTCGTCACAAAAAATGGAAATGCTTAACGGGTGCTGGAGTTAACGAGATAGCCAGATAAATATGTGTAGTTAATTGTTTAAAATAAACAGTTTTAGGAAGTCACAAAAAGAAATTACTATAATAAATTTATAGATAAAATTTAGATTCATATTATAGGTTAGGAAAATTATAACTTTTTCCAGTTTAAGCCTAGGTTATTGAGTTCACGGGTGGTCTGCCTCTTTGGCAGAACGTCGCATACTGGTCTTGATGGCCGCCGCAGCACACTTTCGCACATTAAAGCGGCCAACAACACCGGATTGCAGATTTTTTTATTTGCATATTTAAAGCCCAGCTGAAGAGCTTGGCTAACATTTCACTTTTGGAGCAAATTTTATGGATTTTCTTTTAGAGGCATGCTGACGATTTAAAAAAAAAACAAGCCAGTGTTAAAAGTAAGTCATCTTTTAAATACTGAAAAAGGGAACTAGTTCTGAGTGGTAAGCTTGTAAACGCCATTGTTAAGCTGAAGAATTATTGTTAAGATAAGCAAGTGAAACTCCAAGGACGTTAGAGTATCCCAGAAAGCCATAAAAGCCAGATATGAGAGATCTAGAAATTCAATTTAAATTTAAGCCGGTAAACCGGTAAAACAGCCAAAGACTGCCTGATTGGAAACTCATCAAAAGAAAGCTTCAAAGCTCAGAAAGTTTCGAGAAAACAGCTGATCCGCCAAAACATGTTTTTATCTACGGAATTATCTGCGGCAAACAGCCAACTGCTCCGCGTTCCCCCATCGAACCGGTAAAGCAACCGGGTATACTTATAATTTGTATAAGAGCCTGACGTTCAGCAGACTGGCGACTTCTTAGTATTTAGTGTTTTTATTCCGAAATCAAATCGGAATCGTCGCTGTGTGTGATTGGAAGTGATTCGTGCTGTTCTTAAATTCGAAATCCGTCAATTAAAATAATTTCAAAAGGTAAGTTAATAAAAAAAAAATAGTTTATTATCGCCTACGTGCCTCGCGCCCCCCACTTTTATCTTCTCATTCAAATCGAATCTTTATTGCATTTATAACGCTGACTGGCAATTTATCTGAGCGAAAAATTGACACAAAAAATAAAATGGAGGCTTTTTAATTAAGTTCGAATATGCAAATGGCAAATGACAAACCTGGAGCCCTGTTTATGCATTTGTTCACTTGTTTGAGTTTATGCATGACCCCTGGCCCCACCTACTTGGCTCATCCACACCCATCTATTTACCAGTCGCCGAACTTTCCCCACCGGTCTGTTTTTATATGCAATTTATCTGTCTGCCGCTGCGTTTGTTTTCTCGCACCGGTTTTTTGTTTTTCTCCTCTCTCCTTTCTCTCTGTCTTTCTTTCTCCTGATGGGGCAGACACGTAACCCAGCTGAAAAGCCGATTCTCTCCTCCACCTGTGAACCAGGTCTCCAGGTGGTGTCCAAAGTTTAATCTCGACTTCATGTCGACAGTTTTAATTAAACCTATTCAAATACTATGTATTATATCTACAAATAGACTGTTCGAGAACATCTCCAAATAGACAGATATAAGCTCGTATCGCAATGAAATTGTTTTATTACAGTGTAGCTTTATTAGTTCGGAATTCTATGCAAATAAAATTATAATTTTTGCAATTATTTTCTAATATGTGTTGAATAGATATTTCTATCTAAAAAAATCATTAGTTTATTATAGTTTTTGAATTTAAATTATGGAATGTTGACCTTTGATCTCAAAACTCCTTACATAATATTAAACACTTAACTTTTATTTTTCATGAATCCTTACTGTATTTAACACCTTCTACCGGCATGTTTATTTACCATGGCCAAATCTTATCAGCCACGTTAACAAAGGGAGGAGAGTATAGTTGTGAATATTTGTACCATGCTCGAAGTCTGCTATATGTGATAGAAGAAACTATTGTGAAATTCGTTGGGTGAAAGCATAAATATTATTATTCTTATGTCAAGCACCGGCCCCTTTTTTTGGAGGCATGGTCCAAGCTTGTGGCGTGATGTTAGATTGCGCCACCGTGGCAGTAGTTTTGTCCAATCTAGAGGAATAAAAAGCTGGCCTAGCTCAATTTTCGGAACTGAATAGAAAATCTAAAAAACGATCGAAGCTATTAAGACAGTTATACAATTCAGTGTCGTCTAGGGTAGATAAGGATGGTTTCAAGATTATGAGATCGAACCTTCGTGACACTTGGCGCCAAAGTTTCAAATTTATCTTAGCTTTGACATGTCGTTACCCATCACTGTTCGTATCAGCTGATGGAAAAACACAAGAATAAAACTCAGCAAATGCCACACGCCTTTTTTATATTTTATATTATCAGGCGGCCCTGAACTTTGAGTAATAGTCGTCTGTACCCGAATAAGAGAATTATTTTAGCAAGCTGATTAGAAGAGCAACAGTTGTGTGTGCCGCCACCCACAGGGAAACTCTGCTGATACCGGCGATAACGATAACTATTACAAGGTGATTCCGAGTGTTTTGTTATTTGGTTACAATAGCTTTATTAATTAAAACTAGTCTTTCAAATCTTGCCTTGTGCTCGGAGAGCAGCTTATCATAGTGTGCCAGCTAAATCTTATCAGTCCGGTTGTTAAGTATTCCCCGATTACGCCGATTGCGCAACAATTAAATGAGCAAGAAAGCCTGAAAGTGCAGCCAGCGAGTAACGGCACCAGGGTCCGGTTATCAGTTACAAATAAGACGCGGGTGCCGCCGGAGATTTTGCCTTTTTCGGAGAGCTCTTTCTCCCACAGTTTCCAAGTGCCATTTTTTTTATTTATATTGTGGTGACAAAGCTGAAATTTTGTCTCGTTTCCAGTCGGTTCATTCATAAACACAAGCCAATCCGAAAACCCCAACCATGTTCGCAATCCTTCGCACCGCCTCTAGGATGACGTCGATCCATCAGCAGCAGCCCCAGCTAATCCGGGCTATGTTTCGGGCGAATTTCGCCAGCAGCTCCGCGGTAGGTTCACCTTCTTCTATCTTCTCTGTCCCACCGGCTGCCTAT
This sequence comes from Drosophila atripex, assembly GCA_035045925.1. Classification (NCBI taxonomy): domain Eukaryota; kingdom Metazoa; phylum Arthropoda; class Insecta; order Diptera; family Drosophilidae; genus Drosophila; species Drosophila atripex. The sequence continues at coordinate 16,479,461 of JAWNOP010000012.1, read as the reverse complement.
CATTTTCAGAAGTCCTCATTTTGGATACGGGTGGATCGAAGTATTGGACCAAATCCTTAGATGCTCCTTAGATGCATATTTGTTATCTTTGTAACCCCTTATCACCGTTTGGAAGTCTAGATTTATTTGTTTCCTAATTCGAGCCACCCTGTTCAGTGGGCTATCCGGGTCAAAGTTCACTTTGCTTTGACTGTCTATCACTTTGGAATTGTTATTCATAATCATATTCATATCGCCTGCGTCTAGGAAATCTCCAGTCTGTATAAAGGAAGCGTAAATCTCAAAAAGTGTACCATGGATAATGAACATACCGCTGTGAGCGAGGTGATTGCCCTAGACACGCCCACCCATCTGCCACCCATTTATTCATATGCTTCACGAAATATGTAGCTAATAAGATTTATAATTTTTCCATAAAAAACGACATCAAGAGCTCACTACCGGTCTGTTCTCACTCACAGATGGCCCAAAAAATTAGTGCCGGACCCGTGGTGGATGTGCTCGGTGACGAGATGACCCGCATCATCTGGGACTCGATCAAGAACAAGCTGATCCTGCCCTACCTGGACATTGAGCTGCACACCTACGATCTGGGTATTGAGTACCGTGACCAGACCGAGGATCAGGTTACCATCGACTGTGCCGAGGCCATCAAGAAGTACAATGTGGGCATCAAGTGCGCCACCATCACCCCCGATGAGAAGCGTGTGGAGGAGTTCGGTCTGAAGAAGATGTGGAAGTCTCCCAATGGCACCATCCGTAACATCCTTGGTGGCACCGTCTTCCGTGAGGCCATCATCTGCAAGAACGTGCCCCGCCTGGTGTCTGGCTGGCAGAAGCCCATCGTCATCGGTCGTCACGCTCACGCCGATCAGTACAAGGCTGTCGACTATGTTGTTCCCGGTCCCGGCAAGCTCACCCTCACCTGGAAGGGCAACGACGGCCAGGTCATCGAGGAAGTGATCAACGACTTCAAGGGCGCTGGTGTCGCTCTCGGCATGTTCAACACTGATGCCTCCATCGTGGACTTTGCTCACGCCTCCTTCAAATATGCCCTGGATCGCAAACTGCCCCTGTACATGAGCACCAAGAACACCATCCTGAAGAAGTACGACGGTCGCTTCAAGGACATCTTCGAGGATCTGTACAACAAGCAGTACAAGAAGGAGTATGAGGCTGCCGGCATCTGGTACGAGCACCGTCTCATCGACGATATGGTGGCCTACGCCATGAAGTCCGAGGGTGGCTTCGTCTGGGCCTGCAAGAACTACGACGGAGATGTACAGTCTGATTCCGTGGCCCAGGGATACGGCTCCCTTGGCCTGATGACCTCCGTCCTGCTCTGCCCCGATGGCAAGACCGTCGAAGCCGAGGCTGCCCACGGAACCGTCACCCGTCACTTCCGCTTCTACCAGCAGGGCAAGGAGACCTCCACCAATCCCATTGCCTCCATCTTCGCCTGGACCCGTGGCCTCCTCCATCGTGCCAAGCTGGACGACAACGAGGCACTGAAGCAGTTCGCCGAGACCCTGGAGCAGGTGTGCATTGACACCATCGAGGGCGGTGCCATGACCAAGGATCTGGCCATCTGCATCAAGGGCAGCCCCAACGCCGTGACTCGCAAGGACTACCAGGAGACGTTCGAGTTCATGGATACACTGGCCAAGAATCTGGAAGCGGCCCTGGCCAAGAACGCCGCCGCCGCCAAGTGACTATCCGACGAGCCAAAGGCCTCGCACCTCTAAGGAACCACTCAGCGAAGCCCAGTCCACGTCGGTGTCGTTATCAGACTTTTAATTTCCATTTTTTTTAAATGTAGATGTGCATGTCCTAGGCTAACTATTCGTGTCCTCGATGCATGTTTTTCTTCCATGTCCATTGTCTCTGCGAGACGCAATCCCCTGATTTCCCCTAAAAAAAATTCAAATAAATGTATTTTTGTACCGGACTGCCGAGAGGTCTTTAACCCAGTCGTCGAGGATGGGTGGGTCGGGTGGTGGGCCTGTGTTATGTGGCAGCGGTTGTCCACTTGTGCGGCTTCCACTGGGTCCAGCATTATTGGATTTATGGGCGATACGCCACAGTCTTGTCTCAGCGCTTGGCACTAAAACACGGATAATTTCCAACGGAAGAACAGGAGAGAACCCAGAGCGGAAAAGGATCCATGTTTGCCGCAGCCGTGGGCTATGGCTATCTGCTGGTCTACTTGGTCTGCCTGATCTGCTGGCCAGGTGATGCCTATCCGGCCAGCAACAGCTACAGGGATTTGGATATCTGCAATCACTGGGACGGCAGGAGGCACTTCCTGGAGCTGGGCTCCCCGGCCGGAGAGCTACACGCCCGCAATGTGAGCAACACCGCCTACAGGGTGAGTTATCCTCCTTCAGACAGGATAAGACCTTCATAATTACACAAATCCGGAAGCAGAGCTCTCCGCTGGGCTTCAAGACCGATGCTGTGGCGGGCGATGTGTGGTACCAGTGCAGCCTGGAGCTGGTTACCTGCGCCGAGTGCGTCATCCGGGTCACTTTCACGTACGCCAACTTCTCCAAGAGCTGCGGCAACACGGGCGGCCAGTCCAGCATGTGTCCCTGCGAGCACATCCAGTTCTCGGAACCGCCCTATGACTCCACGATCTCCGGACAAGAGTTCTGCGGGGATGGAAAGGTCTTCCGCAGCAAAACCCGGACACTGCAACTGAAGTTCTTCTACAGGGCCACCAATTCCCATGTCTTTTCGCTGCAATACTTCTCGGAACGTAAGTTTCTAATATCCATGTGATATTTTTTTTTTAATCCTTCCTTTGGAATAGGAAACGTCCGGATAGTCAGTGGTTCTCCAAAGCAGTCCATTGTGGGCAATGGCAACACAAAACACCTGCCACAGGTTATCTCCACTCCGTACTTCCCAATGCCATATCCCCGGGACTACGGCATCGAACACATCCTCACCTGCGAAGCCGACAATTGCCAAGTGCGTCTGGACTTTACGGACTTCCAGCTGGGTCTCGCCTCCACTCTGGAGATATTCGATTCCAATGGCCAGATGCTGGACTCATATACGGGAGAACACTTCCGGCCCCCGATCACAGTGAGCAGCGGAAAGTCGCTGCTTCTTCAGTTCCGAGGCAATGCAGCCACCGGAGTGGGTTTCCGGGCAGAAGTGAGCTTCGTGTCCTCCAAGCAGCTGAAGGATGAGCGCCTGGTACCGTATACGGGTGAGTGGGGCGATTACAAAGTAGGTGCTAATGGGAAGACATTTTAAATCGTTAATGTAAGGATAATGACATGGTGACAGTTTCCGGATTAGCTGAGCACTTGAAGGTCTGCAGGCAATTGTCATATTGATTTTGGCAAGGAGGAGGTGGGAGGATGGAAGCGGGCATATCAATGTCAATGCTAAGCGTTGAAGTGGAAACTGGGTGACACTTTGGCTCGGTCCGGTTTGGTAAGACAATCGATTTCTTGGATCACTGCCCAAAGGTTGCTAACGACACCGCTCATATATGTATGTATATGTCGGACGTATAAGTCGGAGGTATGAAGGGGATGAATGGACTGATTATGCATTGTTGGGGCAGGTTTAAACCGTGGACGGACCTTGATACCTCCGGACCTGGGGGTTGGACGAATGATGAAACAACTTGGTTTAGTTTCTTTCTATCTGCCTAGATTGTGGCGGGATGGTAACTGGTCCCGGTGGTGCCATAACCATGATGAATATGATCGAAAATGCCACCGATGTACGGCTCTTCGACTGCATCTGGATCATCAAGCCGGGCAACAACTACATGATGATGAAGACCCACATATCCCTGCGGGTGGAGGACTTCTACGGGATGGCGGCGCGCTCGGAACTAACCATCCGCCAGGGCACCACCTCGGACGCCGTTGAAATCGAAAACGTAATGTGGCCCAACAACGGCCTAACCAAGGAGAGCCACATAGCCCCCATCCTTACAGGATACTACATTCGGTTGAGGGGAGTCTTTGGGATGTCCTCCAAACTGGCCATCGTCTACAGCGTGTTCAACTATTTGAGTGAGTGTCGTCCAAAGATGGTAGTTTCTATTTATTTATGACCTTACTCCGTAGATTGCTATATCGGCTCGGAGTTCCTGTGCGGGAACAACCACTGCATCTCCATCCGGCTGCACTGCGACGGCTTCGATCATTGCGGCGATGGCAGCGACGAGCCGGACACCTGCGAAGAGGATTGGGCCCACCTGCACCACGATCGTCGCTGGTACGCCCACAAGCCAAACTACTACTTCCCCAAGATGGACCAATATCCGGATCTTAAGACAGCCACCGGTATTTTCATCATTAGTACCTTGGGCATCTTCGGAGTGCTCTCCGGCTGGATGGTTATCCTTTATCGCATGGGAGTGAGGGCGCGACATCAGCGGGAGCTTCAGAGCCACCTGCAGACTATCAGCGAGCTGCTGGACCGACAGGACGAGGATCGTACGCCCGACGAACCACCCAGCTATGAAGCTCCGCCGGACTACGAGGAGGTGATCAAGGTGGGAATGCAGCAGGAGCTGAGGGAACCACGTCGCCAAAGACGTGGCCGTCGTCCGCCACCAAGAGATCGTAGTTGTAGTCGTGCGGCCAGTAACTGCACCATGCAATCCGTATTGCCGCTCCATTGTAGCGGCAGCCTGGAAAGAGATTCGGAACAGCCGAGTACGTCGGCGGCGGCGATGACCCATGCGGTGGCCTCCACCGACACCACAGAAGACGCAAAGCAGCAGAGCCAGGCGATGGCTCAGAGGATGCTAATGGCCACGGCTATATGTGGTAGGTAACGGGTTCCCGATAACCCAACTCCCCCATCCCGCCCTGCAGTCGCTAACTTACCCACAGAGTCCCATTTGCAGGCGCTGCAAGCTCGTCTCTCGCGGCAGCAAAGGAGCCAGGGGTCCGTCACCAATCCGTGGGGGTTTCAACGGGCCCAGCACCGGTATCCGCTAGGGGTGAACTATCCCCAACCGGTCAGCCAACAGCCACGACGCCCGGGAGCACGGCGGATGAGTCCACTCAGGGAGACGATGACTCCCTCAACATTTCACTCACTATAGGCCTGCCCTCCACCACGGTGGGAAGTCCCATGACCACCACCCAGAATCCGAACATAAATCTAAACCTGGAGCAGATTGGTAGCAACTGCACAGAGCACACGTACCTGAAGCGTTCCTGGTTGGTGGTACAGCAGATGCCGCCCGGAAGGTGTTACAGGGCCCAGCGTCTCCGTCACACCTTCTCCTCCCCGGAGGCGTTCTCGGCCGATGAGCTACACCTGCCCTATCCGGATTTCCTGAGCTACGGCACCAACCTTCCCCACGAACGGAGTAGCAGCATCTTTGGCTCGGAGCTATCGCGGGATCCCTCCAGCTACAGTGTGGGGAAGAGAGCTCGCATGATCACCAGCGAAGCCAGTGACTCGGATACCATAACCAATGATTCGGAGAACTCCAATAGAATCCTGCAAACCCACACCACAGAGCTAACGACTTCGAATCACAGCGAGAGCGACAGCGAGGCCGAGCAGCAGGTGTCCTGCTTTGGAGCTCAGCGACCAAAGAGACGCAACCGTGGTCATGTGCGAAGCCGATCCTTCAGCAACGCCAGGGCTGGAGGGAGTGCTGGGAGAAGGCGGCTCATCCAACGGAGCTCGTCTGCCGATCTTCTGATGAACTACGCCGCCATGGCGGTGTCCACGCCACAGAAGCGAGCCGATGGAACGCAGCGCTTGTTCTTCATTTGAAGGATTCGATGGGGAGGTAGATGATGGAACGATAGTATTACAGCCAGGTGTGATTCTGAGATCTGGTCACAGTTGCAAAGAACTGTTTATGATTTAAATATGATTATGTAACCACCCGAATGGAAATAAAAGTTAAATATTTAGCATTTTATCGGATACTTTATTCATTTATAGCCATATAAGTGTAGCATTAGCCAGGTCATGTCAAATTGTGCCTCCAGGTCGAGTCACATAGCCAATGACAACCATACGCTCTTAGCCTCAAACGATTCCCAGATTGTTTCAATCCCTTGAATCCCGACCGGGATAACAATTTGACCAGCCCTGGAGCCGGGTGCCTCAAAAGTGCAAAATAATAAAAATCTAATACTCGCGTATATATATGGAAATCAAAATGCACTTGTTTGTATATATATATATATATATATATATATGATAGACGATTATTATAAATAATACCAAGGCGTAGTCAATGTAGTAGGTCTCCCTGCTATCCAGATTATCCAGACCTACACCTACATCTGCGTCTACTACTGCAACTGCTGTTTGAGATTCTCGGCCAGCGACTTGCCCGTCTCCAGAGGCACCACTATATTCCGTAGGCTGTCGATGCTGTTGCGCAGCTTGGTGGCCTGGAATTTGCTGGGCAGCTTCGGTGATCCGCCCACCGAGGCAAATGCAAACGCCTTGTACTCCTGGGCAGCCGCATTATCGTAAGATGGTAAAGAAGCGAGTTAGGTATATACATGGGTTTATTATTGCAACAGCATAATATCAAAAAGTAATAAAAATAAAGGATAAACAAGATTTGGGGATCCAACAGATATTAAATAAAAATTCTTCAAAGCGCACGTGTGTGCTGGATGATTGCTTGGGTCGTGGTGTATGGCGCATATAAATTAAACAATGATAAGAACGTCATGTGTATTTGATCTGGGCTAGCCCAACTCTCGGCTAAAATCAGAGTCATACGCATATCTTAATTATAGAAATAATAAACAATAAACTAGGCATAGAAAACTGTGGAAATTCCAGTCATGATGGTGGCTCGCGAATCTATCGATTCATTGCTTCCTAAGTTACCTGATTGCCGCTGGGGGAACTGGCCTCGCTGACTGTCGTCGGCGCCTGGCCCATGTACGACTGGAACGTAGGCGTGGGTCCACCACTGCCAGTGTCCCGATTCCCCCCTCGCGTGGTCACTTTCTCCTGCAACGAGTTTAGGGTCTTCGACAGCCAGGGCTGCCAGCTGTTGCGGTTGGTCTGCAGTTCGCTGAGCGTATTGCTGAGCTGATGGTTCAGGTCCTGGTTCTTGCACTCTGCCTCCACTTGGGCCAGTTTGGCCTGGGCCAGCTCCAGTTCCAGTTCGCGGATACGCTGCGCTGCGGCGTTGAGTGGATCCAAAGGACCGAGAGGTGGCTCGTTGGCATTCCGCATGGCGTCCGATTGCCGCTTACTATTCCCGTCGCCCGATTTCACGTTGTCATTGACCCCGTCGATCTGCTGCAGGCAGTCCTGGCACTTGGAAACCGTATGCTGGAATGGAACGCAAGAATCGTATCATCCAAGCTCATATTAACTTATGTTCACTTACCATCACCTTGCTCAGTGTCTCGCTGAGCGTGTTCATGTCCTGCTCCTGGCGTTGAATGATTTGTTTGTATTCCTGTATGATGCCAGTGTGTTTTTTCTCCTTCTCGACAGCCCGCTCCTTGGCCACTGTTAGCTGCTGGTTCAGCGTGTCGATCTCGCCCTGCAGCTTACGCCGCTCCTCGCCAAAGCGACTCTCGTAGATCTGCGCCTCCTTCTCCAGGCGCTCCTTGTGCTGCTTCTTTAGCAGAAACTCCTCCTCGTACTGCTTCAGCTTCTTGATCTTTCGTTCACAGGCTTGTTTCATTACCTTACGAGCTTGACTCGAGTTGCGACACTTCTTGGGCAGCGTCACTCGGAAATACTTGAGAATACCTTCGAAATCCAGCTGCCGCAGATCAGATTCGCAGATTGACAGCAGGGTCACGGCCACCTGGAAGAGAACTGGCAACCCGTCCAGCAGGAACACATCCAGAACATGAAAAACGAAGCAGAGCGGGAAGCGAGCGGTGTACAGGGTGAGGAACCACTGGGAGGCGTACATGTGCGTCTCAATGCCGCAGGCCGTAAAGTGTTCGTGCAGTTTGGGCAGCTGGTCCTTGATCAGGCGCTCCAACTGGTACAGACGCAAATAGAGGACCTCAAATCCTGCCTTGTAGAGATCTCGCAGGCCATAATCATACATGAGTGCGACCAGGACACAGAAGGCATCCTCCTCGGGCATCTGAAAGGGTAGTCCACCAGGGAATTAATATTGAATATTTATTAAAGAGTTTCTAAGCCAAATACTCACGTGCAGCAACAGGCTGGCTGCAATGAAGCTGAGACCTTGGCAGTAACCGACTTCGCTATCGTGAACTGCATAGGCTTTGGAGACCTTGAAGAGCGCATCCTGACCAGAGCCACCAGTTTCCTTGAAGCATTTGTGCGCCGGGAAAGTCCGATGGATGTCTCGCTGAATTACTGTCTCACATTTGGTTTCCTAAAAAAAATATTTTTTTAAATAAATTTGTCAGTCTTGTATTCTTAATCATAATTTTCATTAATTTCTATAAGATTAAACATTAAAAGCTTACTTTGGTGATCAAGATCTTGTATTTGTCGTTCATCTCCATCTTGCCCTCCACATTGGCCAGCTTCTGCCAAATTTTTTCACGCAGCGCCTCTGGAACACCCAAACGGACCAAGGGAGCCAGATTCTTAGGCCTCTTTTCACCATCCCATTCTCTTAGAATCGGATCCCACTCGTCCAAAGTGTCCTGCGAGCAATCCTTTGACACTTCCCCAGTGCCACTGAGCAACGGCTCATCCCCGTCGCTGCTGTAGTCCGTGGGACAATCATCCTCAATGGAGGCTATGGACGAACTGCGCACGATGCGCGATAGGCTCATGCCCATTTTCACAAGCGAGCTTTGCTGGCCGCCCTGCTGTTCTGTGATCTCCTCGGAGGGGTCGATACTGTTCACTTTCCAGTTAGACTCATCGATTCGCTTCAAATGCAAATAGAATCGCAGTGTCATCGGACGCTTGGACATGAAATGATCCATGATACGCATCTCACTGGCCGACTGAATGGTCACTGGGGTCTCGATGACGAATCGCACAGGCTCCTGGATGCGGCGCATCACAATGTCCACAGCAACAGTGAGGTTCGTCTTAGATGCTTCCAGATTCAACTGTTCGAACGCCTTCTCCTGAGCTTTCCACTCCGCTCGAATGACATAGGGAAGGTTGGAGTTCTGCTGGTTGCTATCTGACTCAGTGGAACCCCCTGGAGAAACATAGCCCATGCTGTGCATATCTATCAGATGCATGTCCTTCTGGACCACCAGCTTTCCTGGTGCTACTAGTACGCCAAAGCATCGTTCTATGTACAATGGTTGGAGTATGTTAGAGGGCGTCTGCTTCACCGTAATGCACACTTCCTTATCCGTGTTAGCACGGAGCTTGAAGCATCCCCTATCCCTCGGCACGGCAGCATATGAATTCTTGGCCACCTTCTCTCGTATCTCCAACGAAACAATAAACTCATAACCAGCTGTGTTCAATGGATTTCCGCTTACATCTGAGGTCACTGAATTGGCCATATCTACGGCGGAGTTGAGGCTACAGCTCATGCTGGGCGGATACGTTTGGAATGCCTTCTGGAAGCAGGCTGCAACAAAAAAGGGAACAATCATATTGCGGGTATCCGCGAATTACCCTTACAAAATTGACTCACCGCTAACTTGATTAACCGCCTCGGGAATATGGCAACGGAATACATGGCACTGGAACAGTGCATCTCCGTGCAACCACGTGAAGGCGAAGCAGCCATTCTCCACTGTGTCCACGGGTCCACGATAGTACAATATGATGCTGGATATTTCGTAGGTGGCAATAATCGTATTACTCTCGGCGTCGTGCAGTCTGTTTGAGAAAGAAATTTAATAATTTGGATAATAACTAATAAAATATGACTAATGTATTTACTCACACGACCAGACCATCAGAGCAATTGGGAATGCTCACTGTAATCTTTAGACCAACCGATTTGGAGCCGCTGTTGAGTTCGCTCATAATCCGATACACATCTGTCTCGGATTTGGGAGCATTGATATTTGCAGCGCCCAGATAGGTAACTCCCGAAAAGATCGTGCATCCCTGATCGATTTCTGAAACTGTTTAAGTGTTTTTTTTTTAATTTTTTATGAATATATTATTGGGTTACTCCACAAACATCGATTTAAAAATAAACTTAAAACAAGGTGTCAAGTGTTTTTAAGTAAATTCTGTCGGGTTGTTTACCCACATTTTTTTTTTTTTTTGAGAAATTTCTACGTATTTCCTGATTTGTTTTATTTTAAAATTGAATCTCTCTAGTGACTAGAGTCTTCCTAGACACTCAATTTGTCCCAACTTACCCTCTTCGTCGGTGGTATCTCCTTTTTCTGGCTTCATTGCGTCCTGCTTCTCCTCCAAGCAAGCCGGACTCGCGTCTATGCAGTCGTAGAACACGGAATGGCCCACTCTATTCGAGCTGGATGCATCGTCGATAGCTTCCTCGCTTTTGGGCGAGAACATAGTACACGGGAAACGCATCTCTGGATCGACAGATCGACCCCCGGCACCCGTCAGTGGCAGGGTGAGGGACTTTTGCTGGTGACTAGGTAGGCGCTGCGAACTCTTTTCACCTCCTAAAAATATTTAAATTGTCAATTACGCACTGAATTGAATGGAATTCAATTTATTGGAAGTGCTGTGAGGCAGTTTGTTTGTCGATTGTTTCCATGACAGCGTAGCAATAGCACTACGGCTCTGTAAGATAAGATTGCAGCTGGCTGCCTGGGTAGCTAGCAGGCTTAGCAAAGCAATGATATGTATGCTACGCTTCCAATGTGGAGCGAGCGCTCACGATGTGTACACAGTTGGCGGAGGGCAGCGACTGAGCAATCCCCACTTTTAATAACAACACCCTTCCCCACTTTTCGTTTCGAAACTTACCTACGACGCCGCCGCGCTCCAAGTCCAAATCCCTCAAGGCATCCGTCATTTCGTGCTGGATGTCACTCAGATTGCGGTTGTGGGACATGTCCAGGGTGGGCGATCGGTCTCCCCCTGGCGAGGACAAAACCAGGGCGCTTAAAGAAGTGGGTGGCTTCCCACCACTCAGCTCCTCGGCATTCTTCTTGTCCTGGTTAAGTGACCTCTTTGTTTGCTCCGTGGGACTGGCCACAGTGCTGTCGGTGACTATTTCGTATTCCCCGCTGGTCGTAATCGACGATTCCGACGACTTGGTGCTCAGATTATCATCCATCCTGAACCCTCAAGATTCCAAAGTATCTCTTTGTGCTGGGTTTTTTATCTTAGCTATGATTATTTCCAGCCCTACCAATGGCGCATTGTTCAACAAATCAATTACTGCCTCAAGGTTATTACTCGCTTTTTATAGATTTCTTTGGGGGTCTGTGTTTAATTTGTCCAATTTTCAGTGGAGTAGCATTGTTTGGATTTCTTTCAGTTCTCCGCCGTAAATCGATGACGAATCGGGTCTGTTTGGGTTTGGGATTGGGGGCGTTGATTGCGCCGCACACACACGCGCATGTATGTCACACAGCGCCCACTCTCAAGGGGCGGGGGCGTGGCGTGGCGGTGGGGTCGACGGGGTCAACAGTTTGCTGCGGATTCCTATGGATTTTTCGTTGACCGCAGCTGATGTAATTGCTTAGCAATAGCACGGTCTTTCAATTATTACGTGATGACACTTTATATGCCTTATTCACACACTTTGGGGAAATTTTGCTTAGATATAATGGATATTAATGCAATTTTCGTGCAATTTCTACCTCTGTTTTGTTTACATATTTTTTTTGTACAGTGTTGGTTAACTGCAGTTAGGTCATCGATAGCCATCAGCTGTTCATCGTTGTGCAATACTTTTGGACCCGAAGAATTCGGCCACACTCTCGGCCTCTTTCTGAAATTTAACTTTACCGGAATATTAAACAGAAAATATATAATTTATCAACTAAAATGAGCCAGAAAGTAATCAAGTACATCGGCCGCACCACGGACTTTCGGGGCAACACTCTGTGGGAGTTAGTCTCCGAGCTGCCCAACTGGGGAGTGGGTCGCATGCTCATACGTAACATGTTCCAGCGCTACCCGGAGCCCTGCTACATGCGGATTCTAAAAGTACAGGCCGTAGATGAACAGCCGGGAGAGGTGCGAAAGGTACGGGTTACCGTGGAGAAAACTTGGCGCGGAGTCACCCAACCCAAACCAGTTGAGATCTACAGCACCAGCTACAAAGCGGACTACGAGCTAGTCCCACAAGACCAGGAGGCCAAGTACCTTAACAACAACAAAAAGGTGGAGGAGATACTACTTCCCACCTTGATCGATCTGCCACCTCTGCTGCGGGAGTTCGTTACCGAGGAAACAGGCAATTCCAATCCCCAGATGAAGGTGCACTTCAAGAGAACCCACAATAAACTGGCACGACTAGCGAAGGACGGTGAGAAACCCTCAGTAAGTTTTGGAGTGGGCCTAGGACAACCAAAACCCGTCAGCGCCAAGCTGTACGAGGGACTGCTGTGAACCCTTAAGTTGTTAAAATATTAAATAAATTTATTATACATTTAAACTTAAGCACAACGAATTTGTAAACTATCTGTACATGGGATAGACTGTGGAATGGAATACAATGGATGGGAATACTGGCATCATTTCGAGGCTTCCAAGGCGCGCAACTTTCGCGTGAGGTTATCTACTTCCAGCCCTAGAACGTCCAGGTTTTCCTTAAGCGTAATGTTCTTCAGCAGCGTGTCCTCGAGTACTGTCTGCAGCTTCTTGTTAATCTCCACAGAAAGTTCCAGCGACATGGCTTTATTTTCACCTCCCGCCTTTGCAGATCCTCCGTAGATGGCGGCCATAATACCGTTTCCGTACTTAACCAGTTCGCTCTTGTTTTGGTCACTGCGGGAGGTGGTCAAGGCGCCAGCAGTCTGATCCCTGAGCATGTAGTGCTGCACTACTTTAGATTTCTTTTGGACCTCGGCCACCAGGGCAGCTGTGTGATTTTCCAGGAACTCAATTCGCTCTGTCTGCCGAGCAGTGGCTTGCTGCAGACGCAGAATCCGTTCTACCAGGACTTTTTTGGAAGGTACCGCTTGAAGATCCGGTTGTCCAGAGGAAATGGATGGCGGTGGTTGGACTGTTGTGGCAGTGCTGGCTACCGTCTCCGATTCGGATGATTCGCTGGCCCTCCTACTACCGCTGTGCATGCTACCATGGCTGCTGGATCGACTCTGGCTGCGTTGATTCTGCTGACCGTGCTCTGAGGGGTAACCATTCAACGCCTGCTGGCAGTTGCTGCAGTACGCAATGGGAGACTTTGGTTCCGAAATGCCCTTTTTGTACTTGTTCAGTTCTCGATGAAGCTCCTTCACCATTGTGGTATGCTTGTGCTGGGTGGCCTCAAAGTCGCCCAGAACATCGTCTAGCTTCTGCTTGGTCAGTTCGTATAGTTTGGTTTTTTCTGATAAATGCTTGGCTAAAATTAGACGCTCCTCCCCCTTCTCCGCCGCCTCCGAATTGAGTTGCTGCTCCAGTTGATTGTACTTGGTATCGTAGCTAAGCTTCTCCTGCTTCAACAATTTATTCTCAGCTTCCAACCCTTGGGCCTGAAATATACAAATATCCGGATAAAAAATTAGCAGATCCTCGCCAAGTAGGGTTTAGCATGCTTCTGACAGCCCCGTTTTCATAGCCTCGGTGGCGCAGTTGGCAGCGCGTAAGTCTCATAATCTTAAGGTCGTGAGTTCGAGCCTCACCCGGGGCATGTACATTTTTTTTAAACTTTTTATTTATTTTTTATTTTGATTATCTTACCTTGGATTCCGCAAGACATATGTCATTCTGTAGACGAACTATAAGTTCGCTCATTTCCTTGTTAATTGTAAGCAGCTCCTGCTTTTTGACTTTCAGTTCCTCCAGATCGGTTTCGTTGTCTTGCGCTAAGGCCTCTAGTTCCTCAATGCGGGTCTGTTCTGCGGCCAGCTTTTCCTCATTTCTAGAAAAGAAATAATAGACCATGATATAATAAGAAATATCTTCAATAACTAAATATTTCATACACTTACAAAGTGTTTTGGGTTTTCAAAAGTTGAAGTTCCTCCAATTGTCCTCTAAGTTTCGCAGAATTCAGCAGTTCATCGCTGTAAGATGCCTCAACGAAATTGTGTTGCTCCTGCAAACGGTTCAGATCCTCCGTGAGCTGATTGTGCTGCAAAAATGAAGGAAAGTTTTATTAAAACATTCACGAAAGCTTTTAATTTTAACCATACTGCAGTGGTAATCTCCTGAAGTTGTTGCTGTAGTTCTTTGTTCGTTTCGTTTAACTTTTGCTGTTCCTTGGTGATTTTTTCCAGTGCGTCAGTCTTGCTTGTGATCTCGTGCTTCAGGAGTATTGTGTTTGCTTCAAATTCCATTTTCAGCTTCTCTGTTAGATAAACGCACAACATGAGCAAAGAGTAAAATATTAATTAGAAAATTTGCGTTTACCATTGGCCTTTTCCTCCAGTTTGTTGGGAGCATTTCTTTCCTCTTCCAACTTGCGTTCAACGACCTGGTAAACAAATCATTTAATAAATATAGTTTTCTCAAATTATTCGTTATCTTACCGCCTTAGCTTCTGTCTCGTAGTTTAGCTTGTTTATATGATACTTTAGCTTTGATTCTAAATGACCAATTTCCGTTTTGTACTTCTCGCACTCCCTCTGATATTTCCTGACTTCGTTGCACTGATAAAAATTAACAAGATTAGAATCGAACATAGTGAACCAACACACCCACCTTTTCGTCGATTATATACGTCATACGTGACTTTTCTTCGTTTATAGCCACAAATTTTGTGGATATGTTCTTAACCTCCTTTTTGGCCTCCGCCAACTGCTTTTCCACCGTATCCTTTTCTTTCTTGGCATCGATGAGGAGCTTCTCTTTCATGGCAAATTTTATTACAGTGGCCTCTTTCTCCTTGTTGGCCATGTCCATTTCCTTGCGCGCCGCCAGCTTTTCTTTATCTAGTATGGCATTTTCCCTCTGTATAAGGGTGATCATATTGTCCTTTTGGAGATTGGAGGTACGTAATTGATCCAGCTGTTGTTCAAAGCTACGGCGTTGTTCCTCTAACTGAGCCAGGCAATGAACGTGGGAGAGTATATCATTCTGCGGGTGTTTCGATTGATTAGCATCCAGTTCCAACTCCTGCTCCTGATCTTGCGTCTGCAGGTCCTTAAACCGCAGGGTCATCTCGGCAGCCACTCCTTCTTCGATGGGCAGCTGATCCAGAACAGCGGCTTTTAGGTCCTCCTCCGATTTGACCTCATTATGAACCTCGGATACATCGCTCTGGATTTCACTTTTTCCGTTGGTGTTCTCCATCTGGACATCCAGTAAGGCCACATCCACGTCGCTCGTTTTGTCCAAGGCGTCATTGATTTCCTGCCCCGAATCCACTGTGGCATCCTTCTCCGGACTCACGACCTCAGCCGGCTGAGTCGCCTGGGCTGATTCCATAGTTATCTATGACTAAATTATCATTTAAATTTCTTAATAAAGAAATTTGCTTTGTTTTTGCGAAAAGTCAAGTGTTGGTCAACGAAAAAACTTATCAAAGTAGGATTTTTTAGGTTTTCATATTTTTATCGAGATATCGCATATACCATGTTTACAATTATTTTACATGAAAAAAATATAAAATTTCCCAGAAAACAAGAAACAGAATCGCAAATCGTAGACAAAACCGGGTTTCGGGACAAAAGTGTGAATAAAATGGGAATTCAAAGATATGGCACAGCAATCGGTATTTAATCAGGGCGCCAAAAAGAGAGGAAACTTTTTTTAAACTTAATTTTTAAATCAGAATTTACAGCAAGGTTCTAATTTTTTCTATTAAATATAATTTTATTAAAATATAGACATTTAAATAATTCCTAAAATTGAAATTTCAAAACATTATTTCTAATCGCAAATAGTACTATTATCAAAAAAAAAAGGGAGGCCACACTATTCGAACAGCTGTTTTGCAATGTGCATTGGCTTCGTTTGTTTACATTTTAATATATTTTGATTTGAATTTTACAATGGTCTGTGCATTGGGAATTGAAGGCAGTGCCAATAAAATTGGCATTGGCATTATAAAAAATGGCGAGGTATTAGCCAATGTGAGAAGAACCTACATCACACCACCAGGAGAAGGTCTTTACAAACTAATCCAAACAACCGGCTTCTAGATTTCATGAAAATTATTCAAATCAACAGGTTTTCTGCCAAAGGAAACGGCCAAACACCATCGAGAGGCAATTTTAGGGTTAGTCCAGTCCAGTTTAAAAGAAGCCAAGCTTCAACCCGCGGATTTAGATGTTATATGCTACACCAAGGGCCCCGGGATGGCGCCACCATTGCTAGTAGGAGCCATTGTGGCTCGCACCTTGTCCCTCCTTTGGGAGAAGCCGCTCTTAGGCGTTAATCACTGCATCGGCCACATCGAGATGGGTCGCCTTATAACCGGTGCCCAGAACCCCATTGTCCTGTACGTGAGTGGCGGCAACACTCAGGTTATAGCGTACTCCAATCAAAGATACCGCATATTTGGCGAGACCATCGATATTGCCGTGGGCAATTGCCTAGACCGATTTGCACGCATCATTAAGCTCTCCAACGATCCCAGTCCCGGCTACAATATAGAACAGCTAGCCAAGAAGAGCAACCGATACATAAAGCTTCCCTACGTGGTCAAAGGCATGGATGTGAGCTTCTCCGGGATCCTTTCCTACATAGAAGATCTTGCTGAGCCGGGAAAAAGGCAAAATAAAAGAAAAAGGCAACAGGAAGACGAAGTTACAGACTACAGCCAGGCTGATTTGTGCTATTCACTTCAAGAAACCATTTTCGCCATGCTGGTGGAGATTACAGAGCGAGCTATGGCCCATTGTGGATCCAATGAGGTCGGGCCTTACTTATCCAATCAAAACTTTGAATCTAATACTCTTTATTTTCAGGTTCTTATTGTGGGTGGTGTTGGCTGCAATGAACGATTGCAGGAGATGATGCGCATTATGTGTGAAGAGAGGGGCGGAAAACTGTTTGCCACGGATGAACGCTACTGCATCGACAATGGCCTTATGATTGCCCATGCCGGCGCTGAAATGTTCCGCTCTGGAACGAGGATGCCGTTAGAAGAAGCCTTTGTCACACAGCGGTTTAGGACGGATGAAGTTCTGGTCAGCTGGCGACAGGATTAATCAGTAGAGTTACTATGTGTGTGCTTTGCTTGTTTATTAAATAACTACTTTCCAACTAGCTGATCTGATATTTTATATAACATTTATACGCGTGCAGGTTTAAGGAACCTATTTCCACTTAGAGAGCCTGCTCTTTGCCCGTCCACTGGGGTTTGAGGTCCAGGGGGAAGACGCGCTTGCCCTCGATGACATACACAGCTCCATTTTTGTCCTTTTCCAGGACATTGAGAATGCAACGAGACACATCAGCGGCACTCTGCTTGTTCAGCCTGTCCAAGATCCTATAAGTCTCATCGCTGGTTTCCGGGAAGATGATCTTTTCCGTGAAGTTGGTGAACATATCCGTCATTGTAGCGCCAGGACAAACGGTCACAAACTTAATTCCTGCGCGCTGGTAATACTTCTCATTCTGACAGTAAAAAAAAAAAATGATAAATTACGGAAGGATAAATAAAGATTCATTTTAATTACCGCCAGGCATCGAGTAAAGTTGATGATGCCCGCCTTGGTGGCCCCGTAAACCGGAATGATGAACATCGGGTCTAGTCCCACCACTGAACTCATGTTGACTATGATTCCTCCCTTGCCGCCGTGGTCCTTGCCCATGTAAGGCAAGGCACTCAAGGTGGAATTGATGATTCCTCCTAGATTGACCAGCAGAGTACGCTGGACATCCTTGTCGTTGAAAATGCCAGCCACATTCACCACAATATCGATGCTTCCGAAGGTCTTAGCTATCTCTTCATAGGTGGCTTCCACACCCTTCTTGTTGGCCACGTCCATCTTGATAATCATTACACTCTGCGTGGGATGGGCCGCCCGCAGTTTCACAAACTCCTCCAGGTTATCCTGCAGATCGATGATGGCCACCTTCTGGAAAATAATATATTTTGAAAAAATATTCTTTTGGCATCTTGTTAAGAACAACCTACCGCTGCTCCGGCGGCTAGGAGTTGCTTGGACACCTGGAGACCGATGCCTCCAGCACCGCCGGTGACTACTGCATTCTTGCCGCGAAAAGCCATCCTTCTCTGGTTGAAGATTGTTACTATTTGAGGAAGTATTCCTGGAAGCTCAGAGCACTTCAATTGTAGCCGTTGCACTGCTGATTTTAAGGCCACCGAGCGGGGTTTTTATAGCTATTTTCCCGAGGTTATATGATATATCTTGGAGTGACTTTGGTTCGGCTGCAATCAATAGCCAGTTTTCCACCTGCTCTGGGTTAGGATTATGCAAACTCACGGCGCTATATCGATTTCTATCTGGGCCGGCATAGCCGCTCTAGCGTTCAGTCCGATACCCAGAGCTCTGGTTTTTTGCGATGCCAGCTTTGCATCAGTGATAATGTCATTATAAGATAATGCCATGATCTTCCATAGATCTTTCCATTTCAGTCGATCTACACTGTACCTGAAATTTCTCATTCCAATCAACAAAACTCATTATATAATGGAAAGATTTGTGTTTATTTATTCAAGCGAAAATCTTACAAGAACATAACATATCCATTATGTATGTCGTATATCTTTGGTTTCTATATATGATAATTCAATATCTTTCACAAAATTCAATATTAAAATGTTACTTCATATCTTAAGACTAGCAAACATGGATTTAAATAGATGGATTTCCATGGATATATAGAAATTTCGATTTGGATTTCTTTTTTGAACTTTTGTGTTGGGCCGCTTCAGAGGATTACAATCGAAGTAGAACTCATATATAGTAATAAATAAATAAAAATCAAAGAAAAATATTTAAAATACATGAATTTATTTGTAAGCACTTAAATTATCACAAACTTAGATTATGTACAAAAAGTAATTACGATATATAATTGTAGCTACCGAAATAATTGGGGAAACACAAACTAAGAAAACACAAAATGTTTAAAAAAAGAGTGTTATTTAAAAGAGAGTGGTTGTGGGCGGTTTCAGGTGGGGGAGCCGTCCATTTAGTGGGCGGTGTCATAGGTGTCCTTGTGCTGGTAGCCACTCACATAGCCGGAGTCATCAACCAAATTGCGGCGGCCGGCAATACCCTTGCCCTTGCCGGTGGCATCAAAGCGCTCCTTATGGGATCCGGTGTACTTGCTGGTGTCCGTTAACCGATCCACTGCAGCAGCTGCCTTGCCAGCCTAAAAATAATTAAATTCATTACAATAATGTTTCAATAGGCTATTAATTCAAGAACCCACCGAAACAGAAGCAACTCCTGGAGCTCCACAGCCGGCCAACTTCTGCTTGATCTCCGCCAGCTCAACCTTTTTCGTCTTGGCCAAATCGTCCAGGAATTTGTTATAGTCCGCCAACGAGATCTTCATGGCCTTGAACTTTTTGAAATGGATTCCCGTATCCGTGGTGGTGATCTTCTTGTCGATCACTTTGGCCTGCTTCATCCACTTGTCGCTCTGGGAGAGCGTGATCAGCTTGCCATCGGACTTGGTGTCTCCGAACTTTGAGAAGGCCTTGAACTGATCCGCGAAGCTGACCTTGGGCGCTGCCTCATCCTCCAGTGCCAATTGGGCCAATTCCGCAGCCGGAGCCTCAGGGGCGGGCGATGGACTTCCATTTGCTGTGTCGGACATGCTGGCTCTGAAAAGGATGAAGAATGGGTGGATTTTTAATTTATGTCCAGACAAGCACGATAGGTCGACAGTTTATTATTGAAACTTTTCAAAGGTTATTGTACTCTTTAAGGTCACTGGTAGAGGTAGCTCCGTTAAAGGGGACTTCAGGGCCTATACAGTGGCTGTGGTTACAATGTGTGGATGGGTCAGGCTGTGTTGTATTTTTTCTTGAGGACTCCTATGCCAACTTGATTAATTGGAAAATTACGCAGTTTCTCACCTGTGGGCCACAACGCTGACCAGCATTATTGCGGTGGGTCTTGGCTACCTTCGGATACTAACGACTCTCTCTCTCTTCCCATACGAGTCTTTACGACCAGCTTATCTGTCTTTTATTCATTGTTAGATTCCTATCTCAATGATATCACAGTATTTACTGAATAACAATAACGTACATATGTACCCACCCAAAGAAAACACAAAGCTCTCTCAGCTGATTGCGAATTTGGGAGAGATCCAATAACGTCCAATGGCGTCATCCATTAGGTCCCCCCTTCCGCTAACACAGCCAATTATCATCTATATACGAGGTCCAAACAAGCGAAAATAAATAGCCAACAGGTTTGGTTCCTCTGGGCTTGGGTTCTCGATTGGGGGTCAACACATAGCGGTAGCTTCTAACCAAACTCAAGTATTGTGATTAGTTTCCAGCGTAAACAGTTAATGAATTTGGCCAAAATCCCCATGGCTAGAATCTTCAAAAAATATAGTATGTCCGTTTTTTGAGTTTAGGGTCACTTACTACCGCATACCTCGCTTAATTTGTGGCCCATCGTACGTGGCATAAATTTGGATGATAATTTAGTTTTGAAATTGCTTGTAGCATAAATTGTCGTCATGTTTACAGGCTACCCAACACGAAGTCGAAAACGGATGGCCGGGGAACCGAATCCTTCCATAAACAGTAAATAAAACGTGAGCATTTATTGGCGGGACCATTAATTACGCACCACTTAGGGTTCGGCGGTGGTTGGATGGTTGGTGATTGGAGCCCCCAGGAGAGCTGGAAGCTGTTGGGAATCATTTAAGGCGGCGATAAGATACGATTGCAACCAGTTTTGGTGGGCTACTCTCGCATGATGCGAGATATACGACGCTGTGGCTTGTGCCTGGACAGATGTTAACAAATTGCAAAGAGGATGCGATGTGTACAAATACAAAACTGCAGCCGAAGGTCATGGCTGAGCCACCCAATTGCCCCGACCTTGGAGCAGGCCGTGGAGCATAGCAAATGCTAAGGCCCCCATTCCCAGCCCAAATCAAATAATGGCTGACTAGTGACTAGTGCGAACTGAATCGCGACCGGGCGCTTATGTCATCGCCTCATTACGTAGCCGTAGCCGGGTTTCATGTGTCGATTACGCGGCTCAGGGATCAGCTTCTAATAGCTTTTGAAGGGGTGAGGCCATTTCATAGTTCCCATATAAAGTATATATTCTGATAATCCGCTGAATTTATCTCTTAAATCGGCATGGTTAATTGAGAGCATTGCATGCATCGCGGGTCGGCTGCCTCATTAATCATCAATCATCTTCTTGGACCTGAGAATAGGGGGTTATTGAACTTGAACTTCGCCGGAGCCGAAACAAATTGCCGAACCCATCTCCAGAGCAGACTAATGGAACCAAAGGGAGTACAGAAACCTCCTCCCCGACTTGTAATTGGAAGCCATAAATACTGAAAAACAAGAAAAGTTGACAAACTACACCACAAAAGAGGTTGGAATATGCAAGAAGGAGCTTAAGAGATAAACAATTTTAAGTATAACGAAGTTTAAAGTCTCTAAAAATGTGTTTAAAAATGATGATTGTTTATTCTCTTTTTAAAATAGTGGACTGCCTAATAGCTCCCTATCCTCTTAGGTACAACCTATTTATGCCTAGTTTAATTTACTTAAAAACTTATATTTATTTTTAAAAAAATCTCTTGTCGTCCGTTTCCATGTTACCCATCATAAACATGACCGCAGGCCACTGAAAGCGAGCCAGTCTGATGGGGAGCGTGGATAGTCTAAATCAGAAATAATCCGCTTTGCCTGCCAGGCCATAAATAATTTCTTTATTCTTGTTTTTCATCTCTGCCTTATGTTGTATTTTAGATCTGTGAACAAGTTTCCAGACCATCTTATTCCATGCATTGCGAATTCATTGGCAACATTTTAATTAGTTTTCCAAACCGAAATGGTAAAAGTTAATTGGAGAATATTTATGGCATGAATTTAAATAGGTATATGAATGGCTATGAATAGTTAGCCATATATAGAAAACAATTGACTTCCCGGTGGGGAGGATGAACTTATTATTGACCCAACCTACCTCAAGTGGTCTGCCGGAGAACAAATGGAATTTAATAAAAGGGAAATTTAGGTCATCTTGTGGTTTATTTATAAATGTAACAACAAGAGGGAAGGCATATGGAATGATGCAGTCCATGTCCAAACATTTGTTCGCGTTTTTCGTAAACTTTCTGAAATATTAGCGCCCCGGACTGAATACATAAATTAAAAGTATTTTTTTGGGGTCGTGGAACAGGAAGTGAAGGGGACTCTGATATAGCACGCAACGCAATAGAGAAATCATTGACTTAGGGGCCTATGCTCTGGACTTGTGCATACATCAGCACTAGCCCAGATGACATCACTGGGAGCTGGGAAGCGCGCAAGCGCCATTTCGGAGAAGGGGCTCCTCTGGGAAGGATGGGAGGGGTTGGTCCCTGGCTGATGATTCAAACACACGCATATATACACACGGAAGCGGAGAAAATGCGCCTAAAACGATGCCAGAACAATGCCTCCTCCAAACGGAAATTGAAAACAAAGCTGCAGCTGAAGCCGTGAAAAAAAGGGGAACGCGATTGGATGGAATTGGGTCAGAATGTGCACTTGAATTCCTGCCTGGCATACACTTGAAATACATAAAGCTCTGCCAGGATGCTGGGTAGACTTCTAGGACTCGGCAGAGTTCAGGAAAAATAAGTTGAGATGCCCTTGGATACTGTTTTTCACACTTTAAACTTACATTTAATTATTATATTTACGGAAATTGCAAAAAAAAATAATCTGTGTTTCCTTGGATTGGCTTCCAAAATATTTTTAAGGCAAACGCGCGAATGCTGGCAATGTCGAAACTCAACTGTTTGGGCAAATGCGCAGCCAGCAGCTAGCAAAGGCCCAAGCGGCGTATGAGTGATATTTTTGATTTGAGTGAGCTTTCGTTGAGTGGAAATGGCGAACCCCTCCAAGAACCTCTTCTGCATAATGTTTACCAAACAAAAGACAACAAATCAAATGGCCAGGGACAATAAATTTCACACTTTTCAGTTTTTATGAATGAGATAAAATGATAGAGATTGGGCTTTGATGGGCTCTTGCCTGACCCCTTGTCGATTTTTTTTTTCAGGCGATGACTTCATTTCGCAAAATTTTTATAAACCGAAACTAACAACGAAAGCCCCGCGACGAAACCATTTATCAAACGAAAAACAACTCAGAATGGCAAAACAAAGTCTTATCAGCCCAACAAGTTTTTCTCAAATTTGAGTTTGTTGTGAGTAAAATAGGAAAGAATTAAGCTTTTAAGCTTTTTTTTAAGGAAAAATAGAACAGGTAGAGGGGGTGGTGTTGGGCCATAGTCTGAGCCAGCAAGACAGTCAATTTTTATGTGACTACCACAAAGGCATAAAAATATGCGTGAAATTGCTGGCCAACAAAACACGCACAACAAGTGACAAAGAATTTTAGTTTGGGAATAGTAATGAGGCAGACTTGGAGGAACTTTGGGAATCATGAGGGTGTGTAACTATAGTTCTACTAACTAGCGAGCTCATAGCAGGGGTCTGCCCCCAAAATACACTCGGCTATGCAAATGACTTTACATTTGGATTTGTTTGCCGCCTTAAATGGTAAATGGGTTCTTTGAACTTGGTGTTATTTACATTGTTTTCTGTACAAAGGGGGCGGGCAATCAGGAAAAAGTAAAAGTCAAGAGGAAATCATAAGGAAATTGCTTCAACCCACAATAAAATGATTAAACAACAAGAGTTCCAACCCAAAACCCAAAACAAACCTTAAGCCCAAAAAAAAAAAAAAAACAGGCATGACAATGATTTATGGGAACTGCCTGTCGGAATTATTTGGTTAGTTTCGTGGCTAAGTGGCCAAAATGATGAAGTCATAGGCTTCGCCCAAAGTAAAAGGCAGCTAGTGATTTTTTGTACCCTTAGAAATTTAAAAACTGGTTTTTATCACTCTTTAAATTTATATTAAATTTCTTTTTGGACATTTCAACATTTGGAAGTAACTTTTATAAGAGATTAATAAACTATCAATTTACAAATCTTATAATTACTCCGCTCAAGAATCGGATGATTATTGCCAAAGATATAGCCCTCACAGTGCCCCATATAGTGGTCCCATGCCTTTTTGTTGATTTTTGAAGGGGACCCCACAGAAATTTTTGAAAAAAATCCTAAAAATATTTTGTTTCCAGATTTTGATGCAGATTAATGGAGAATCGATCTACAAATCGTTTAAGGTATTCCGATCAAGAATCTGATGATTAATGCCAAAGATATAGCCCTCACAGTGCCCCATATAGTGGTCCCATGCCTTTTTGTTGATTTTTGAAGGGGACCCCACAGAAATTTTCAGAAAAAATCGAAAAAATATTAAGTTTCCAGATTTTGATGCAGATTAATGGAGAATCGATCTACAAATCGTTTAAGGTATTCCAATCAAGAATCTGATGATTAATGCCAAAGATATAGCCCTCACAGTGCCCCATATAGTGGTCACATGCCTTCTTGTTGATTTTTTTAAGAGGACCCCACAGAAATTTTTGAAAAAAATCCTAAAAATATTTTGTTTCCAGATTTTGATGCAGATTAATGGAGAATCGATCTACAAATCGTTTAAGGTATTCCGATCAAGAATCTGATGATTAATGCCAAAGATATAGCCCTCACAGTGCCCCATATAGTGGTCCCATGCCTTTTTGTTGATTTTTGAAGGGGACCCCACAGAAATTTTCAGAAAAAATCGAAAAAATATTAAGTTTCCAGATTTTGATGCAGATTAATGGAGAATGGATCTACAAATCGTTTAAGGTATTCCGATCAAGAATCTGATGATTAATGCCAAAGATATAGCCCTCACAGTGCCCCATATAATGGTCCCATGCCTTTTTGTTGATTTTTGAAAGGGACCCCACAGAAATTTTCAGAAAAAATCTAAAAAATATTAAGTTTCCAGATTTTGATGCAGAATAATGGAGAATCAATCTACAAATCAATTAAGGTACTCCGCTCAAGAATCGGAGGATTATTGCCAAAGATATAGCCCTCACAGTGCCCCATATAGTGGTCCCATGCCTTGTTGATGTTTTTAAGAGGACCCCACAGAAATTTTTGGAAAAAATCCGAAAAATATTTTGTTTCCAGATTTTGATGCAGATTAATGGAGAATCGATCTGCAAATCGTTTAAGGTATTCCGCTCAAGAATCGTATGATTATTACCAAAGATATAGCCCTCACAGTGCCCCATATAGTGGTCCCATGCCTTTTTGTTGATTTTTGAAGGGGACCCCACAGAAATTTTCGAAAAAAATCCAAAAAATATTTTGTTTCCAGATTTTGATGCAGATTAATGGAGAATCAATCTACAAATCAATTAAGGTACTCCGCTAAAGAATCGGAGGATTATTGCCAAAGATATAGCCTTCACCGTGGACTATATAGTGGATTCTAGTATTTTTGCAGATTTTTGAAAGCGATCGCTCACAAACTAAAAACAGAAACGCTCCTTCTTCAATTCCCACAATAGAGTAAATAAGAACAAAGCAAACTTTCATAAATAACAACAAGAATCTTGCCACCTGGCCAATCTGGAGTACAACTCTAATTAGCCCCGAGGTGATGGCACCATGTTGAGGCTTCACAAATCAGTGACTGGCCCACGCCCAGGTCCAATCCGGACCAGATTGCCCATCCAATTCCCGGCCAGAACTAACAAGATCATTAATGCTGGCCCGAATGGCGAGAATTGGTCTTTGATTGAAACTAAGTGCCAGCGAAGCTAACATTAAAATGCACTTATCACCCGGACCAGTCAAGGCCAGGACGATTCTTGCAACTTGTGGCCCCTTTTCTCTTGCCCCATTGAGCCCCTCCTTTCCGGATTGCTTCTCCACGTCCACGTTCTCCTAATCGGGAGCGAAGTTTAAGCACCGGAGATGTTCAGCAGGCGATAAAGGTCTGGCTAAAAATAAAATCCAAGCCTCGGTAGAGCACAAAATACAAATGCAACAGCTGCAGCATGCAACATGGTTGCAGACAAAGGGGTCTATAAGGAAATAGGGTCAAAGAGTCCCCTTTCGCGGCAGCCTCTGGTCCAAATGACTCCAGTGTCCAGGTTGGGGCCAAATGTGGCCCTTGGCCTTCACTCACCTTGAGATGCCGTTGTTGTCGTTGCAGCAGCAGCAGCATCAGCAGCAGCAGCAGCAGAAGTTGTTGCAATTGCCGCTGTCACGGCCCCGTTGCAACGTTTCGGACATAAAAGGAGGCAGCGTCGCCACAATGCAACAACAATTGCATATCAATTACACGCTGGGCCGGCTTCGTTTGGGTCTTTGGCCTTGATGGTCTCCCCAGTCAAGGCTCTTCAACAGCAATATCAGTGGATTCCGATGCAGATGCAGTTGCAGTTGCAGATGCCAGGCACCGATTGCCCGAGGTGGAGGCCGTTGCCTAGTTGCCTCCCTCATTTGAGCCCACTCCAGGCCTTGGCCGCAATTAAACCAAATTGACACCGCCTTCATCATGGGGTGGGAGAAGGCGGGAGCAGGAGGAGCTGGTGGTACTGAGGAGGTGGATGAAATGGAAGTGGGAGGTGGGGCTGAAATGTCCGTTAACGACACAAGTGGACAACGACAACGCAATCGCCTCGTTTGCATCAAAAAGTATCTGATGGATACATGAAGAGAAAACATTTCTAGATCCATAAATAAAAGGAAATATGTATTCCTTTAGATTTAAAATTTATTTTCATTTCGTTCTCGTTACCTTCTGCTGATGAAATAAATATGTTTTTTGCGATATAAAATAAAAATGTCACTGATGTTGGCACACATATTTTTGTTAAGTGCAAAAGTGGTCCAGTTGTGGTCCAGAAAAGGAGTGGGAGAACTAAGAACAGGCCGTCAAGAACCCAAAACGTAATCAGAACCAGACCCAGAACCAGCCCACAGAACCTGCTGGGTATAAAAGGATCAACTCTTTGGCTAAGAGGCAACAGTTACCAGTACTGCCTTCGAGAAGACTCACCTGCAGGAATCTGCCAATCTGCTAACCATGAAGTACCCACTCCTGTTGTTGGGCAGCCTGAGTTTGGCCCACGGTTTGGCTCTCTACGCCACCACATATCCTTTCGTCTACACCGCTCAAGGATCCGCCGTTTTTACGCCCACCCAGCGGCAGTACTTCGCCCAAGATCTGGCCGGGCAGTACGCCTATGGGTATTCAGAGCCGTTGTCCAGTAAACAGGAGACCCGCACCCTAGACGGCACCACCATTGGCTCCTACAGGTATCGGGATGCGTTGGGTAAGCTCCAGACCGTCGAGTATGTGGCCGATGGTGATGGCTTCCATGTGGCGGCCACCAACCTGCCCAAGGCAGTGGTTCCTCAGGATGCGGCAGCCATCTCTCCCAGGAGCTCCTCCACTCCAGTGGAGCATCATTCAGATGTCGGCTCTGGCCGAAGTGTCTCCCATGGCGTTGTACATCCTGCTGTAGTGGTCTCGCATCCCGTTGTTGCCCAACCGGTTGTCCAGCATCCTGGGGATGGCTCCCATCACTCGACTGGGGTGAAGGGGGGGAAGAGTGTCCAGAATCCCAACCAGTACTATAACACAGAGAAATACAAAAATGTAAAGATACATACCGGATCCATTGAAGAAGCATTGATCAAGAGGGAAGAACATGCAGAGAAGTACCCCAACGGCTACCACTTGGCACGTTTTTACAGCCCCGGAGTCTACTTCTGAAGGGAGTTCTGTCGGGGATTTCACATCTGAATTACGAATTTAAATAAAGTCAATTGTCGATCGGAAGATTGTTTTCCTGGTTCATGTTATGCGTATAGGGAGGGTACTATATCCATATAGATGTATAGGATCCAGTCTGTTGGCTCCTGTCCTATCCCAACCTTTTCAACCCATCACATACCATACCACAGCATTGCGACCTCTCATAAATGTAAGGCGATTTTTGATTTCAATTAAATTTAATAGCAGTATAAACAACCGTAAAGGCAGCCATCGAAATAACTGAGACTGGAAAAGGTAGCCGGCATGTCCCGTAGCCGAAGCCCGGTTCCTTGACCCCTTGTAGGTAATACCGACATATCACTGAAAGAAACAAGCATGGTATTATGGAGCTTTATTTACTAAAATAATATCAAAGTGATCTCAAATTAAATTTGCAATTAAAACCTATATAGAAGAGTTCTACAAACAATTGACTCTTAAAGAGAAGGACTCAAAAGAGCTAGAATTTAATGTAAAATAATTATTAGAAAGTAGATCCTTATAAATTATAATATTATAAAATATTTAATATTTAAAAGAAAAACTTTTTTTTCGAACTTATCCAAAAGCCAAGACGAAATGGAGTCCACGCTGATTAAGTTCTTGCTTGGTGGAATTGTGGATCGCTGTTGGTTGTCTCCGGCCATGTCCATATGAGATGCCAAGCAATGCGATACAGGGATATGCTGCTCCCTGCTCCTCAGGCTCAGATGAAAACAAATTGCGGCTTTTGTCCACAAATTTATGCTGAACTTGTTGAAATCGAAATCGACAAAATATTTATGTACAAAAAACCAAAAAAAAAAAAAAACCAACTGAAATCGAAATAAAATGAGAGGAAGCCAAACGAGGAAGATCAGAGGCGCAAGGAAGTGGAAATGGAAGAGGAAAAGGGAAAAAGGAACAATAATCCCAACCAACTGCTGGTGTACTGGAATATGAAAGTAAACGCAACCGGACGACCTTCCTGAGAACGCACGAAATTGCGAATTTTTCGGCAGGAGGCGCCGCTTATAAAAAGCAGAATCCCACATCGATCCCATCACAGAGTTCTCTAGAGCGAGTACTAGTCCACGACACTAGCAGCGCCTTACGAAATTTCCACCAAAACTTGAAACCATATCGAAGTGAGCTTAAGATGCAGCCCCTTAATCTTGGCCTGATTTTAGCCAGCATCGTCTTGGCTGCCGGATCACCGATTTTGGAGTACGGAGCACCACCGAGCGGGGATACTATCGGTCAGTACCACACCCAGGATGAGCATGGCCAGTATGCCTACGGGTATATGGCACCGTTGTACTCCAAGCACGAGACCCGCACTCTGGATGGTGTGGTCCATGGAACCTTCTCCTATTTGGATGCCAATGGTGAAACCCAGACAGTGGACTATGTGGCCGATGCCAATGGTTTCCGTGTAACCTCCAAGCTGCCCAACCAGGAGGCCAACAGGGAAACTCCAGAGGTAGCTGCCTTGAGAGCCGAACATCTGGAGGCCCACAAACAGGCCAAATTGAGGTTGGCCGGTGGCGCCTCCTTCGCTCCCGAACCCGTCCAGGACACACCCGAAGTAGCCGCCGCCAAGGTTGCCTTCTTCAAGCGCTTCGAAGCCGAGAAGCTGCGAAATCAACTACTTGGGGAGAAGATCCAGGTGCTGGCAGCTCCCCCAGCTCCATCACCGATGGCCGTTCGCTCCCAGCCGATTTATGTCTACCAACCAGCCAGTGGATATGTCTACAACATCCATTCCACGAGTCCGGCTCAGGCTCCCTCAAGGAACTATCTACCAGTCGTCTGAATTTGTGTTTTTAATATTTTTCACGAAAATTATGTTAATTGTTGAGCAATAAATTGTGAAATTTGGTTTTATTTGAATTCTAAAATGTTATTTATTATGTTGGGGTTTAGTTTTTAAGATTTTCAAGATGTCTGCCATTTAAGGTTCAAGTGGAAGCTATCAGAAGTTAAAGAACTCTTTTTTGGAAAGATCAGTCCCTAACTCTTCCTAGTTTAATAAAGATTCAAGTTTAAAACTTTAAATAAATAGAGTTATTTTTTTGGCACAATGGTGCTCTGGCTTGCATTTATTCTTAGGAAACAAATCATTATAGTTAGACCTCATTTCATTCAGCGATCATTAGCCGGCAGTGATGCATCTTTCCCAATCGGAAGGCCCCTTCAGTTGCGTTTGTTGACCAACAAACTGCGACTGAGAGCCACCGGACGGAGGGTTCTCAGCTCCGTGGGCGTGGTAACACTGTACTTGGTGTTGGGCGAGAGCAGAGTGTAGTAGGCGCTGATGGGCACACGGAGATCACTGTTGTCCAAACGATCTTCCAGCAACTTGTCGGCACTGGTCAGGTCACCCAGTTTCAGGTAGCTGCTGGAGCTGAGATCGGCCAGGGAGTAGATGGTGCGCAGGCGGAGATCGTCGTTGGTGCGATCGGAGGTGAGGGTGGCCTGGGAGAGCTGGCGATCGTTCTGGCGGGCCTCCTCCCGGTTAAGGGACAAATCATCCCGGGCTTCTTGGTTTCGGGATTGATCCAGTCGCTGGCTTTGGCGGCTGTTCTGCCTCAGATCCTGCTGCCGATCTTCCCGCTGATCCTGTCGGCGATCCTCCCGCAGATCCTGTCGTCGATCTTCCCGCTGATCCTGTCGGCGATCCTCCCGCAGATCCTGTCGTCGATCCTCCTGCTGATCCTGTCGTCGATCTTCACGCTGATCCTGTCGTCGATCTTCTCGCTGTTCCTGCCTCAGATTCTGTCGCTCATCCTGACGCAGATCTTGTCTCTGCTCCTGTCGCTGGTCCTGCCTCAGACTCTGCCGTTGATCTTGTCTTTGGTCCTGTCGAAGCTCCTGCCTCTGCTCCTGTCTTTGATCCTGGCGCTGCTCCTGGCGTTCGTCTTGATCATCCCTGTTTCTGGACAGATCACCCAAACGCTGACGTTCAGCCAACATGGCAGCAAGTTCGGATCGCACTCGCTCTAGGATTGCCGCATCCTCGTCGGTTAAGTTCTGCTCGCCCGACTGTTGATCCTGCTGCCTGCGGTCGGACTCCTCGCGCAAACTGGCGGCCAGGGCCTCCTCCCTCGCATCGCGCAGAGCGTTCAGATGAGCCAGTCGTGCCTGCTGCACTTCCTCCGTGTCGGTCACTGGGAGCGGTGCCTTTCCGTCGTCAATCGGAGCCTGGGGCTGGTTGCTGGCCTCCGCTTTGAAGCCCTGGACACCGTTAGCCTCGTAGCGAACGGTCTGAAGCTTGCCATTCGCATCCACGTAGGAGTAGAAGCCCCTGGAGGTGCCGTCCCGGGAGGAGTACTCTGCCCTGGCGGCGTTGTCGTCGCTGTAGCCGTAGGAGTAGAAGGCCCGAGCCGTGTCCTGCTCCTGGTAGCCGTTGCTCTGCCTCTGGATACCCAATCCAGCTGCCGAACTGCCAAGGGCCAAGAGGCCGGCCAGAATCGTCCAAGTGTAGCTGTGCATCCTATTCTCTAGATCGCAATGGTTGAACTGATGCTGCTCTGCCATCAAGTTGGGTGTTTTATACCACCTGCGCGTAATTCGAGGCACCACCACCCAGCACAGCCCATCACCACCCGCCGCTCGGTCTGCACAATGACCTCGAAATCCGCAAGTCGATCCGATTGGTGTCGATTGCCTTTTGGGCCTCCGATTCGCTACCGCACGGATGTTGCAATAAATGAACTTAATATTGAGACATGGATCTATCGGTTGCGCAATTGGGCGGCGGCACTTCCATCATTCAACTGATCTGGTGGCGCCTCCTTCACTGCGGATGTGGCAAACGGAGCAACCTGGATCCGGGGCGGAACACAAAAATCAATGCGGGGAAAGTCGATTTGTTCGCATTAGTCGGGTAAACATTGTATCTGATTACCCCGCCCGGTTTCAGTAACACACTCAGCTCGGAAAGTGACACAAATAAGTCAATAAATGAACTCAAGTGGATCATAAATTCAAATGGACTTTAGGGATATATTTTTTCATCTAAATTATCATAATTTGCATGAATTTTCAGTGTTTGTCGAAGTTTTTTTAGTCACAACAACCCTTGTGTTATCACTTATTCCTTATCTCGACATTTTAGAGAACTTTTATTTTCATTCTGCTTATCATTATTCGTTTTCTTATCACTATTACTTGCTGACTTTCATAATAGCCGCTCATCATCATATTATTAGAGAGCATTCCCCAAGAAAGATAAAGTGCGATCTAAAGTTTATATTCGCTATAATCGACGAGAAAAATTAAAAAAATCAAATTCATTCTCAAACCGTTTATTTTAAACAATTACAAAAATAATTATATTTTTCAATTTTCCAATTCAATAAAAAAAAAAAACCGCCAAAATGTCAGAACTGTGATAACACAGACCGAGAGAGCAAAAGCTCCGGAGAACCCAGACAGAGTGGTTCTTACCCCAAGGGGGGTCGATCTCCGGCAATCAAACACTTCAATAGTTTAGTTCGCCAAGTGCAGTCGACTACGCGGATTCCAAAATATTGGGCAAGTATTTGATAGCGACATGGATTTGGCCGGCAAAAATGTGGTTTACCTTGGCGGATTCGGTGGTATAGGCCAGAAATGTGTACAAGAGCTGCTCCAACGAAAGCTAAAGGTGGGTTCACATCCAAAAAAAAAAAATAACAAAAGGAGAACAACAAAGTTATAATAAAGTTAACTGTAAATGCTAGACTTTGGCCATTTTCGACCTGACGGAAAATGCCGACATCTTGGCCAGCTGGAAAACGGAGAATCCCGATACGGATATATTCTATCATAAAGTAGATATCACCCAAAAGTCAGACATCGAAACGGCCTACAAGGCAACCGCCGACAGATGCGGTCACATCGATGTTGTGGTCAATGGCAGTGGACTCATGAACGATCGCCTGGTGGAGCTGACCATCCAAATAAACCTGGTAAGAAGCCCTCAAAAGCTGTAAATCAGTCAGGGAGTTAATTGAGTCTTTGTGGAGCCCAGCTGGGTGTCATCAACAGCACATTAACTGCCCTGGAGTACATGGATAAATCGAAAGGCGGAAAAGGCGGGCTCATTGTGAACATATCCTCGGTGGCCGGTCTCCAGCCGACGCCTTTAATGGCCATTTATTCGGCGGCCAAGACAGGTGTTACCACTTTTACCAGGGGCATGTCTGTGAGTAGAATTTGAGAGCTTTTAACTTTTTTATACTTGTAGCTAAGAAATAAAAAAATCTTGCCCTTTTATCTTATTCAAAGATGATATGATGACCTAAACTTTTTTATCCCCTAGAACCCCATTTACTATGCTAACACTGGCGTTGGTTTTGTGACGATCTGTCCTGGTTTCACGGACACTGGCCTCCTGGAGGATATTGACAATAAAACAACCTTTACTTACCACACTCCCATGCTGGAGATGTTCAAGAAGGTAAAGCGTCAGTCGGCCGAGGTCTGTGCCCGCAATTTGGTTAAAGCCATAGAGCAGGCCAAAAATGGAGCGGTTCTAATGCTGGAACTGGGAGAAACCCAGGAAATAGACATACCTCCGCACTGGACTCCCAAGCTGGATATTTAATTCGTAATTTTTGCTACTTACTCTGTTTGTATATAAATTATAATCTCTTTGAACTGGTTGAAGATTAATAAATACATACATAGTGATTATTTTAATAAATATTTTTTGTGAGTAGTCGATAAGAGGGATCTATAGAAACCACTGGCTAACCGCAAGAACAGATCAAATAGCTGGGAAATTAAATTCCCACCCAGACATATCAAGTTCGGATTTAGAATTCGATTAAGTTTCGTTTTATTTAAATTTCAGGCATACACACACAAAATGTAGTTTGTTTTTAGTTTTTTGTTTTCCATATCTAACATTTACATAAAATTTTGAAGGTAAATATATATACTCGATATATATTATCAGCAAATCCAAAAACATATATAATTCATTAACATTTTCGGTTTCGTCCGAATAATTTGGATAGCCTAGAAGGGAAACTTCATTTAGTTTTCAATAAAGGATTTTTTAAATGAAAGCAAATTAAGAACTTTAATAAAATATTAAAGAGTTATTATCTAGAAGAGAAAACTCAATTTTGTTTCAAGTTTATTAATTTCCTTTCTAGGTTATCATGGACATAGATCCTATTTTTTGGGGGGGATCGGTTGTTGGAGTAGAAGCTGGTCTCCCGCTTGGTGGGGAGGGTTTCGATTTTCTATAGAATGCATGTAAAATACAATCTTAATCTTTGCTTAAGTAATTCTATGATACAATATACTTATTTATCTGTCAGATTCTGTTAGTTTGTGTGCTTTCTTTTTAGTTGGCATGTGTGTGTGTGTTGTTTTTGTGTATATTCAGATACATTATCATACTCGTATATAGTTTAGTTTCATTTAGTATTTAATATAAAGACATTTGTTTGTTCCCATTTAACTGGGATTAGTTTCGCATGTTAACTGTAAATTTCACATCATCACAATTCAAGGATCTTCAACTTATAAATTACACCAAAAACAGCAACAATTCATTCGCAGAGTCGGGACCTTTGAGCTACTTTAGTTATTGGGATCTGTTAAGATTGTTAGCTTGTTGTTGTTTTTCTTTTATTTTTCAAAAATTGAGAGAGTATTGTATTGTCCTCACCATAGCACATCTGATGGCGCTGGAAGAGATCGATCCTCTGACTATAGCTATCCATACGGACTGGAGTGGTTCAGTGTGGGTGGTTCTAGAAGCGATCTCCTGGCAGGTTTTTAATAGACTTGTTAAATCTTCTTCTAAGCTGCTGCTGCTGCGGCTGCTAAGTCGTCTGGCATCTCTAAGACATTTATCATTAAACATCACTAACCCTAAGTCAAGGAACAGAAGCGCCTATCATCATACTTTAACTTTTACTATTACTTTTATCATTTATCTTATCAAGAGCATACATTTATATGGATTGTCTGTAACTAGATAGTTCAGTTAACTATAGGTTTTAATATTGTTGTCTATTCAATTGCCTATCTGGTGGTTGATGGTGGTGTTTCTAGTTCCCTATACTGATTGCTGGTGGTTACATACATATATTCGGTAAGTTTTTTGATGCCTTCGTCACTTCCTTTGCTTTCTACGCTTTGATATGTTTTGCACATTATCCTTTTTACTTCGAAATACAAACTAAAATTAAAAAAAAAAGAGAACACAAACTGGAATAACTAAAGGTTTTTTCAAAATTTATTGGTAAATAAAATAAATAATTTTTTTTGTTTTTTTTCCACGTTAATTAACAGAACTCGAAATTTGCTTAGGGTAGAAACATTGAGTGATAATACCAAAAATACATTTAATTAACATATATATGTATAAATATATAAAGTGTGTGTGTGTGTAAATAGAAAATTTGTTTTTACTTTTTAAATGTTTTTTGTATTTAAGTGTGAATTGCTCGGCACGATCAGTATAAAAAAGAGCCTCCCTCGGTCAGTTTTGGGATTTTGGCGGGTTGCTGGACTGATTGTAAATTATAAAGTTACAAAACTCAACTCAACAAATACAAATATTATGAACTGAACCCATTGGGTTTAAGCTAGAAAAAAAAAAAAACTTCACCACAGCCAAAGGCCAGAAGGTGGCACATGAAACGATGCCATCGACCCACGTCCACCAAATCCACCGCGGGATTCGTTTTGTAAACTTAAGTACTCATCGTGGAATCATAATGGAAACATCGTCTCAGATCCACCATCCAGCCTTGTTCTATATTTTCACATTTCACAGGACACAAAAACATCGAAGAAATCTCAATTAGTTACCTCCGATCCGCTTCTATGCACTGAATGCTTTAGTTTCTGAGTAATAGGAAAAATACATTTAAATGTATATTGATTTTAAAAATTGCTTCGATTAATTTTAACTAGCTCACAACTGAACACATATCCCCCAGAAATCCGGGGAATATACTTTTTACATGGATTCTACTACACACACGGCATTGAAACTCGTTAACAATAAATATATATATGTAAAGATATATGATATATTCTTCTATGATCAAGCGCAGTTATCTATATAGGTTCCTGATTTCATCGCTTAACAAATACAAGTTACAAAATGTTTTGTTTTGTTTTTTTCTTTTTCTTTTAAGTTTTGTTTTTATCTCTCTTGTTTGCATACAAAATCAAAATGATGTACAAAGTCTTGAAAGCATAACGCGGGCTCAACTGACATTAATATATAATATTAATAATAGAGCGCACAAATTGGTTAGATTCTATATATAAATATAAATTTATATATGCGTAGAGTAGGTATGTGTAAATGTTCTCAAAGACCTGACACTGACATATTTAACTTTCTCCCTTTTCTAATCCGCACTTTTCGCCACTTTCTTTTCTATTCGTTTCATCGTCTCTTTACTTTACATGTCTCACAGTTTACAAAATGGGGCAAAGGGACGTGATTTTAATTTATTTTCAATAAATTTAATAATATATAGTACAATAGTTAACAACATCGCACAATAGCGTTATTAAAATTTCTTTAAGAAATATAAACATTCATTTCACACACATACAAATTGTCGTTCATGTCTGTGGCTCAGCGTGTATGTATGTTCTGTGTGTTTTTTGTGTGTGTGTGTGTGTTTGTGTGTGTGTGTGCGAGAGCGCAAGGACTCGAATGTCCTTGATGCTCTCTACCTTGCTTATTTTTGTGTATATATAAAAATAGCTTTTTGAAATAGTTAATAATTAAAAAAAATATTTGTATGTATATATAATAATATATCTATGTATACAGCGTTAGAAAATGAACCAAAATTTGATCACAACTAATCGGGGAGAGATGACAAACACACACAATAATTTAAATTTTAAATTACATTTTGAGTTTAAAGTCTTGTGATCAAGATTCAAATGATTAGAGTACAGTTTCTTTAAAATCATCACCGCTCTCAACAATTTTGAACAACTCCAGATATCGAAAGTGCTTCCGCATCATCCTCCTTGTGTTTTTGGCTATGGATGGGAAACTTTTATGATTAAAGCAGTTCTATAAGTCTGAGCTGAAAATTCTACGCTAGACATTTACTTTTACATTCTAAGCTGAGTTTGTTTTTGTTTGCTTTTCTTTATCTTTGTTTTTTACTCCATATTTTTTTTCTTCATTGGCTAGACACAATCCCCGAATCGAGAAACATAACACGAACATGAATAAACACATTTCCACAAAATTTGAACAATGAACTAATTAGACAATTATTTAATAGATTCTAATAGACGGTACCCAACCCAATTAATTCTTTTTTTTATGTTTGGCTCTAATCCAATAACGGATCAGTCGGATCTGTTTAACTACAATTACATTTGAAATTCTACCAAAGTTTGAACTGTGCGGTACAAACCTCTAACGATGTGTAAAATGATTGCATTATACATATACTTTCTTTTTCTCTCTATTATTCTATATAATCCCATATATAGACATATATACTCTACGCCGGCTGCCACCTTAGTCCACTTTGATGCCACTGTCATCGGGATCAACGATGTCCACCAGGTTCTTCTCCAACTGCAGCATCATACCACTGTCGATGCCACCCTCGAAGCTGTCCTCCGACATCAACTGCGGCTTTCGGCCCCATATTGGCTGCTGCAGCTGCTGCTCATAAAGGGAATATTATTAAGCACAAACATTGATATTTAGTGAAGCACCTACCTTGTTGGCATTGTAATTATCATTCCTGTCGCTCTTGAAGCCCCCATATCCCAAATCGCTGTTTTTGTCGCTCAGCAACTCGGCATTGCTCTTCATATCGTTTCCCAGAAACCAGTTGTTCCAGCTGCTTGTAGTGCTGCTCTTCGGGCAAATGGGACCATAGGGACTGTGCATGGAGGAGCCGGTGGGCATGTCGAATGTGGTAGCGTCGTCATCCAATATGGAATCCGAGCGGACAAAATTGGCAGACTCCTTACTCGAATTATTCCAAAACAGCAGTGAAGAGCCGTGATGATTATTATTATTGCTGTTGTTGTTGTTGTGGGAACTACTATTGTTGTTGTTATTGTTACTACTGTTATTAATGTTGGATCGCCGGAAGCGGGACAGGGGATCAACATCAGTCACATCCGCGTCCACATCCAAGTTAACACTATTCGGCGGTTTCTTTTCAAAAAATGAGGTATCAGCTGTTGCGGCTAAAATCGACAACGGTCGGCTGGGATTCGGATTCGGCTTGCTGGACGGTAGCTGCGGCGGCTGCTGCTGCTGCTGTGGAGGATGCTGCTGGTGGGGGTGGGGATAGCCATGCTCCCAGGGATGTGTGGGGCCTAAATGGAACAAAGAATCTCCGCCGGGCAACATATAGCCCTTGTGCAGGCTGCTGTTCACACTGAAGTTCGGTGGGTTGGCATTGCGTTGCGGTGGTGGTGGTGGAGCTCCTGGATTATTTTGGTATTCCCTGGGCGACGGATTTCTTGGTTGACCCACTCCATAGCCGGCGAAGCGCGGATCATAGCGCCCGGGAACCATAAGACGGTTTATGGGCGTATGGTGCGATGGATGAAGTAATGGAGGATGGCCGGCCTGTGGTGGAATACCGCCTCCTGGTGACAGTCCAAGGCTCGGTTCGATGTAGCCTCTCGGTGACGCCATATAATGCATAGGCGACATCGGCAACATGGGCGGAGGAACCCCCAAGCTCGCCTGTCCTTCTGCTTCCGCTGCCAGTGTTTTTTTCATCGCTCCCCCAACCATGGGGGGTGGTCCTTGCAGTACCAGAGGTGTCTTCATGTGCTTGCCACGATTTCTTGCCCGATATCGCTCCACTTCCTCCTGGGAATGGGCAAAGGTGCAGCTGGCTCCCCTGGGACACACTCGCCTCACATTTAAGTCCCTGCACAGACTTATCTTGTACTTGGGATTGCTGTTGGCTGCTCCTCCATTTCCGCCACCTCCGATACCGTCCTGGGACTTTCGTACGCCGTGGTGTTGAAGGAAGTTTACAAGCCCAACCACCGAATGGCGTACTGCATCCAGGGCTTCGGCTAAATCCTGCCAGGGAGCCACCTCCGCACAAGGGTCGATGTTGGCCAGGTACTTGAGGTGATGATGCAGGCTAGCCAGCTTGGCTGGATCACTAGTGCGCTGCAGCGCGATTACTAGCTCCTGGACCGATTGTGCAAAGGAACTGGGCGTCTGCAGCTTGTCAATTATACTCTGCATGTGGCTCTTGTGCATTACGTCGCCGTACAACAAGGAAGACCATTGTTCTGGAGCAATTCTTAGACCCGCCTCGGTGGCTATTTGAACGATTTGGGCATCGTGTTCCCGCCGCAGAGCATCGTACGTGCGAAACTCTTCCTTGAGCTGCATCAGCGACGAGTCGGCTTCCCTTTTCGAGACCTTGAAGCAACTGGCGCGGTACAGCAATTGCACTACATGTCCAATGCTTGTCTTGGAGGCCTGTGGAAACTGCGGCTCCAGTCGCTGCACTACGAACATCACCAGGACTTTTCGCGACAAAGCGGAGCCTTCCTCCAAAGCCAGCAGAACCAGCTTTAGCACCTCCTCCTGCATGGCGGGTCCCAAAAACTGACATCCTCTAGTTCGCACAGCTGCCCACAGATTGGAACTCAGCTGCTGTGGATTTTGGTGCTGCAGAATCAGTTCAGTGACAGTTCTTTCTCCCAGGGACCGAGCTGCTCGGAGTGCTCGAACTCTTCCCTCCTCCTCCATCAGCTGGCAGTTCACCAAGGTCACTAGCTTTCGTTGCATGGGACGTGTCAGCAGATTGCCGTTTCCATTCAAGCTCTGAAAGGACTTGAGGTGCAGAGCCAGCTCCTCTATGCACCTCTGGCCCAGCTGGTAGCACTTGAGCTGCTCAATGTCCAAACTTTGGACACTGGGCGGCGGAGGCCCCACCTCCACCAGTTCCGAATCCTTGACCAACTGAAGAAGGGCATGGTTAACGGGCAGATTGTCGATGTCGCTGACAATCACGGTCTATAAAGATTGTAAGAAAATTATATAGAATGTGTATATAGTTTAATGACTAACCTGATCGAAGGGACACTGCCGGTTGTAGAGGGTCGTCAGACAGAGCTTGCATATGGTGTGCCCGCAGCCGAGGCTGACGGGGCAGCGCTGGCTGGCTGCAAATTCATTGCAGCAGATGGGACAGTTCAGAAAATCTGTCCATGAGGGAGCCTGAATCGGCATGCTGCGAAAACGAACCATTAAAACATTAATTTTAAATGAAGGAGAACTGTTCCAAAGTCCACTCATGAACTGAGTGTTAGGCTAAGGAAATCTGTAAGTTGGATGACTTATTTCGTGCCGTGTTGCCATTATCCGAGTTTAAAGC
The DNA here is from genome assembly GCA_035045925.1 of Drosophila atripex. Lineage (NCBI taxonomy): Eukaryota > Metazoa > Arthropoda > Insecta > Diptera > Drosophilidae > Drosophila > Drosophila atripex. Next base: position 16,439,255 of record JAWNOP010000012.1, on the reverse strand, counting down.
CATTAAGAAAAGAAGGTTACAACTGTTTGGAGTAGCCACGATAATGACAACCGTTTTGGACCGTTTTTAGCTGGAGGGTCTAAAAATAGTTATGCGTCAAGACTTGGGCAACGGACAAGAGTAACACCCCGTTTACGCCGATCATACCTGCACCACAAAAAGTGGCACAGAAAAAAAGTTTCGCTTTCGTCTCGCCATCTCAATTTTTTTTTTGTTGCAATACCCCCAACGTCAGCTGTCGCTCTCATACACACGCACACCCGCTCACCCACACACCGACAGGAACACGTAGGCTTGTATTTGTTGCTTTTTGTACACGCACGCAATGTACATCTGTGTGGGTTTGGAGCACAAATTAACTGAAATGCACTTCCTGGAGAATCTGGACAAGTTGTGGAGACCAGAAGGGATCCGGTTGCTGAGATTTTAGCCACCGAAAGAGTAACCCACACCACTCACACTCGCACACACACACACACACACTGCCAGGTAATTGGGGGACATAAACGTAACTCGCTTTCAACGTCATCAGCTTTCTTTTGGGACGCGAACAAAGGAACTTCCGGATACAGCCACTTGGATTTAAAAATTATCCTCCCCAGCACCACTCACTGACATCTCTTGGATGCTGTGGTTAGTCCTTGAGCAGCAAATGCCCCCCAGGAAAAACATTCGTAGCCCCCAGAAACTCTCTCTAAAGTTTTTCTGTCGTTACGTTTCACTTTCTCGATTTTTTATTGCACTCTTCACTACGCCACCAGTTAAGTGCTGGCCATCAACAGAACACCACCGACTCACCTTCAAAATGCACATATTATTGCATTAAAGGTACGAAAAGATATTTTTTAATTTTCATTGGAACGTTTTGTAAAAAAAATTGGAAGTTACAATCAGTATAACCGCAGGCGGCGAGCTGCGGAATACTGAATTTGGCTGTCTGCAATGGGTCTGGTATATTTTTCTGGTAGAATCGATAACAATTCAGCTGACTATTTTGGTTTTCTTCTTGACTAAAAATATGGCTTAATAACTATAAATAAACATGCATTATATTTTTTTTTAAATATAATTTTTAAATAATATGTGTTTTAAATAACACAAATTGTTTTAAAACCTTATTACTAAAACTTATCTAGCTAGTTTGAAGCTATTTGTGCCTCCTCCCATCACTAGCCCCCACAAAACTGTTGGCAACTCTGGTAAAGTGTCTTCACTGGCTCAAATTATGCTCAAACTTTTCCAGCCGTCTTCCCAAAACTAATTTTCGCAGTTTTTTGCAGCCGCTTTAAGTGTTTGTTATTGTTTTACGTATTAAAGAATTTCGGAAAAAGGCCCAATAGTTAGTAGTAAATGTTATTTGTGATTGTGGCTATGTGTCTTGAAAATGTCCCGTCCTTGGCTTAAATGGGAGGCTGTGGGACCTTTGGGAAAATAAAAGGCAACAGCAGCACAACTTGGAAAAGCCGCAGCGGAAAAGTAACTGCCCCACTGCGACAGGTGCAACCTCGCACACACTCACATAAGAGGCAAGCGCACCTTTGTGTTCTAGCCATCCGAAAACAAAACAACAACAACAACAATGGCTGGCACAGCAACCGCGACGCCAATGGAAATTGATGAATTCATAAATGGAGCACTCGTTTCTTGGGTGAGTAATAGTGTACCACGGATGAACATGCTCGATATTTGCATCGCAAGTGGGCCTATGTGCTTGGCATAAATAATTCAAGTGTTCGATTCCCATGCGAACGTATGGAAACTGAAAAAAAAAACAACAAACACAGCAACAACCTGCTCGCGTAGTCATACATGTTTACAGTTTAGGGGAACCAATTAGTAAATTATAAATTAAAATCTAAATTTATAAAGTAACCAAGGATATATATTTTAAGGACAAAGACTAAGAGTTATGATTAAATAAAAAAATATTTATGTTTAAAATAATAAAACAAAAAAAACCAATTCTATTACTGTGACCATCAGTGTGTTTGTAGGTAGTTATGTGGCTCTCCACAGAACCAAGGTCATTGTAACTTGCTCAAGACAGCTTACGGTACCAATGAACGGAGGAGTGTAATGGCTTTTATTAGCGTATGGCTTTCGTGGACATTGTCCAGTTCTATTCTTTGCTGAAATTCGCCACTCAATCCGGTATTTCGCTGTTTCTTTCCATTACAGCTTGAATCATGCCTGCCACGTGCCGAGCTCCTAGCCGGCTACACCTCCCTGCTAGATGGCCACATTATCCACAGCGTTTGGCTCCAGATCGATCCCGAGCCCCAGAACAATCCCAGTGAGCTGAACGACTTGAATGGCAAGTCCCTGAGCATCGCTCGTGCCAAGAACTTTGAGTGCATCGTTAGGAATCTAAAGTCTTTATTTGAGGAGGAATTGGGGCAGACGATACTGGTGCTTCCCGATGTCTTCATTTTGGGCCACCATCCGGAGAGCAAGTCCGGGCTAGAGCAAATGAAAACCCTACTAACTCTTCTGCTTGGAGCAGCGGTGCAATGTCCCAATAAGGAATTGTTTATAGCCCGGATTAAGGAACTCGACTTGGAGACCCAACACGCCATTGTCGCACTGATCAAGCAGGTCACGGATAGCCACAGTCTGGTGCTTACCGAAGACTCCCTGGAACGGCTAACACCGCAGAGCATGTTCACCCACATTATTCGCTTGACGAAGGAGCGGGATCACATGTACCTTAAGTGGATCGACTTGGCCTGCATGGAGCCCGAAATTGCGGTCAACGATAACCTGGTGGAGTGCGGCCAAGGTGTTAGCATGCCCCGCTCCCCGTCCAATGGTACTGCCACCTCCACACCCTCATCCTCGTCGAACTCTGAGAGCAATCACTTGGCAGTAGAGTGCGCAGACTTGAGGTCCAAGAATCGCAAGCTGCGACAGGAGCTGTAAGTTGTAACTAGAAATTATTCAAAACTCACAAGAAAAATAAATATAAATTCCATTACAGCGAGGAAAAGTCGGAAAATCTCTTGGAGCTGCGCGAGGAGTTGGATGACAAAAAGGCGCGTTTTGACAAACTTCGCCAAGAGAGCCAGGAATGGTTTACGGAGGCTAAGCGGGCAGCTGCCTATCGGGACGAGGTGGACATCCTGCGCGAACGGGCGGAGCGAGCTGATCGATTGGAAATCGAGGTTCAGAAATATCGCGAGAAGCTTGGTGACTCTGACTTTTACAAATCCCGCGTTGAAGAGCTACGAGAAGACAATCGAGTTCTGCTGGAATCTAAGTATGCTTCATATCATTTAAAAAAAAAAATACAGAACTTTAATTAAATTTATTTTTGTAGAGAAATGCTTGAAGAACAATTGCAACGCTATCGCAAGCGATCGGAGCATGCTATCTCCCTGGAGTCCGAAATAATCAAATACAAGCAAAAACTCAATGACATGGCTCTAGAACGGGACGTCGATCGTTCTAAGCTGGAGGAGCTGTTGGAGGAGAACGCACAGTTGCAGTTGGTGGCCAAAAATCTAAATTCCACCCAGGAGCTGGATAAATCTTTTTCGGAAAACGAAGAAGACTGCAACTCGGGCGACAACAGTCTTTCAGAGCAGCTAACTAACAATGCCCAAACGAGAGCTCTGAAACTGGAGCTCGAGAACCGTCGTTTGACGGCCGCTTTAGAGCAGCTAAAGGAGAACAGTTTCCACGAATCCACCAGCAAGATGCTGGAGTTGGAGAAGGAAAAGAAAAAGCAATCCCTGAAGATCGAACAGATGCAGGAGAACATTCAGAGATTGACCCAGCAGAATGCGGAGCTGGAGGGCGTGTTCAAGAATGCCTTGGAGGAGAACAAAAAGCTTCAAGACGCCGTCGACAGTCGTCAGAAGAGCTACGACCGCCAGAGTTTGGAGCGTGATGCCGACCGCCAAAAGTTGGCCGACGCCGAAGAACACGTAGAGACTCTCAATAAGGAGAAGCAGCGGATCCAAACGCTCAACGAAAGCATTCAGAGACGGGCTGATGATTTGGAGCGGCTTGCCGAGAGCAAGACCAGGGAACTGGAGCAGTACTCCGAAAAGGCCAAGCACTACGAGCAGACCAAGCAAAAGCTCTACGAGATCGAGACCAAGGTGTCAGCCTACGAGCGCGAAAACGCCAGCTTGCTAAAGGAGGTCTCCAAGCTCAAGGAGGGCAGTGAGGAGAAATCTGTCCAGCTAGACGAAAGTGTCAACAGACTGGATGTTCAAACAAAAGAACTTATTCGACTTGGAAAGGCGCTTGAGGAAGCCGACCAGATGCAGCTGAAGCTCGTGGAGCTCGAGAAGCAAAACCAGGAGCTGACTTCCCAGCGCAACATTGACCAGGAGATGATCAGCACGCTGCGCAACGACCTGGTAACCGGAACGCTGGTCACAAAGAAAGTGCGCCACAATCTGGAGAAACTTGGTCTTGCCGATGGCGAGTCCGGCGAGCTGAATGTAGAGCATGTTGTGGAGAAACTAGTGCGTAATCCGGAAACTTTCAAAACTGTCCGAGAGATAATGCTAAACGTGTCTCGCGAACAGCGCGAAGAGGAGGATCGAGAGGGCGGCGTAAAATCTGACATGTGCGTTCTATGCCACCGCCAGGAGATCTTTACGGTGGAAAAGAACATCGAACTGGCAGCGTCCACTACGCAGCCATCTTCGCAGGAACTGCGCTTCGAACACAAGCTGCGCCTGAGTCCAGCAAGGGATACCGCCGAACTAAGTCGTCTGAAGGACTCCAATTCGCAACTTCAAACTGAAAATGCCCGTCTAAGTGTGGACGTGGCTGCGTTGGGATCACAGATTACATCGCTGAATACCCAGCACGTAGCCTTGCAGTTGGCCAACTCACAATTAGCCGCCGAGAAGGACACTCTGTTGAAGGAAATCGATTCACTGCAGCAGGAGCACAAGCATGCGCTTCAGGATCAGGTTACGCTGCAGTGCCTCCACGATCAGCTGAACGCAGAGTATGAATCTCTGAACAAGGACAAGGAACAACTGAAGGCTGCAGTGAGGGACTTGCGGCAAGAACTGCGCGACACCCGCGAACAGCAGGCAGCATTGGAACAACGTATCGAAGAGCTGACCACACAGAACACGAATATGAAGACCTGCAGCGAGGACTTGTCCATCCTGCGTACCGAGCACTCGAAGCTTACCGATGACTTCCGCAACCTTTTCGCCACTAGCGATCGCTTCAAGAACGAGTACAAGAACATCCAGGAGCAGTACAAAATGATACGCATGGAGCACTCCAGCCTCAAGCTGCAAAACACCGAGCTATCTGGCGAGCTGAACACGAAAAGCGATCAAGTGCGTCACCTGCAAATGGAGTATACCAAGGTCCAGCAGCGCTGCGAGGTGGATTGATAAACAAAATAGTAAAAGACACATTTTAATAATAAAATACTTACTTTTAGATGCTGATACAAAATAATGCGGACCTGGATTCGGAGCGCAAAGCCCTAATGGACAATGTGTCCCAACTGTTGTCTCAATATCAGGAACTTCTGGCCATTTCCCTGGAGGACAAAAAGCACTTCCACGAGGAGGAGAAGAACTACACGGAAAGGGTCCACAGTCTAAAGCGGCAGAAAGAGAAACTGGAAGAGAAGATCATGGAGCACTATAAAAAATCTGAAACTACAGTGCATAAGAAGTAAGGCAACTGAAAGGATATAAGTTATTTCATTTTGCCACAATCATTATTTTCCTTTCCAGGAAACCCTTTGCCAGCAGTCTAGTACGTCGTGTGAAGAAGGCCAGCTCCGATTTGATGAACAAAGTCCCCAGCCGAGTAGGTCTCCCCTCTGGAAAATTAATGCATAAGAACAAGTTTTAATTATTTCGGTAATATTTTTTAGAATCGCCGCTCTTGGGTGGATGATGCCCGTACGAATTCACAGTTTGTGATTGGATCTGAATCGGGGGGCAATGAATCGGACAACAGCAACGAGGAGCCCCTCTCCATTGCCTCTGATACTCACCTTTTACAACGAAACGTCCCTCTCCGTCAGAGTCTGCAGCGGTAAGCGTATAGTTCTGAGATTTATTGGTTTTATGGTTCAATTGTTATTTGGGGTTTATGGTTATTTGTTTTCTATTTACATGTATATACACACGACAAAACCAAATGCACAAAATAAACACTATTGTACTTCTTGTCTGCATAGGGATGTGCTCGATAACTCGATCCAGCGCGGTGGCCCCGTTCGCAGCAGCCTGCAGGCGCTGAAACGTACTGATTTGAATAATTCACGTAGAAATAGCGTGCACGGGTATGCGCTTTCAATGTATAACCATTATTTCACCCAATTAAAACCTTATCCTTTCCGCCATGGTTGTCTCTGCCGCAAGAGGCATCTCTCATCTCCCACATTCCCCTCCTTTTGCACATTGTCTTGTATCATTTTGTTGTTTTGATATCCGGCTCTACTCTTTACCATTTCACATTATATACTGAATTTTATTATGCCTTCTAGCAGTCTGGAAGCGCCAGACGTAACGGGCAGCAGCCTGACACTCGGCACTGCCGGTTCCCGACGCACTGTCTATCTTATCGATGAACACCAAAAACTGCCCGACGGCTCCAGCCCCGGTTCCAGTGCCGCCCAGCCGCAGTCTGGAGGTTCTAGCAATGCGGCAACCACCACACCAGCAGAACCTCAAACGCCGCAGAAGAATGCCGATAATAGCGGTGGTCCTGCCACGTTTCTTATGTACAATCGGATCAATACAACGATCGGTGGAGCATCAACCACCGGTGACCAGAGTCCACTGCTGCAGGCCAGCGGCAGCGTCTCTGGCACGCCCGTGCAGGATGACAAGTCTGCGAGAAAACGGACCGAGGACAAGAGCAATAGCATCTGGTATGAATACGGCTGCGTCTGAACATGAAACCCAACAGTATACGTCCACAACATAAACTTGAATTTAATGCATTTGCTGACGAAGTATTATTTCGTTTTAGAAATTAACGAATTTATTTTTAAACGCATTAGAACATCGATGTTGCCTTAAGATAGAAATATCAATAAGTGTAAAGTGCTGCTTAAACCGCTATGATTTGCCTTAAGACATGTTTTACAATTAGACAATAGTTTATATCTATTTATGCGATCGTATCGAATCCAGAAGACTACGCGACTACTTAGCGAACTCTCATAACTATCCAGTATACACCCCCCTATATATACACAAGCAGACAGTACTATATACCGATGCCTCAATGTTGCGTCCAAAGCGTTAGACTTTCCTTTTTTTTATAGTTATAATGAGAAATATTATTTAGGTACTGCAAACTGGACTCGAATCTATGAATTCCTATATAAATATATATATATGTATACCACACTCGTACTCTGCTAGCAGCTAACAAAAGCGCCTTCAATTTGTGAATATATTTTTAAAAATTACCTGTAGCTTTGTACTATTTATTGACGCCACGCCTAATACCACAATAAACGTAAGCAAACATACGAAACTACCTCTTGCTGTTTTTCTTTGGCGCTTGGTATCTAAAGATAATCACATATAAGGTGACTTGTTTCTCTTTAGTATTTTAGAATGAAGTGCGAGTGGAAAGAATGAGCATGTGGGTGGTATGGAAGGCACTTATAACATTGGTAAATACCTGCCGGAAGTCATCGTATAAATTCTCTCTTATAATTTAATATTAATAAATTGAAGCTCTTGGCCCAAAGGGCGACGGCCATATGCAATGTTTGCCAAACGGCCAGCAACATTGCATGTCACAGCGATACTACTTTTTCCGTTTGCTATGATGGTGAGTAACACTTCAAGGATAATTCCATAATTAACAATTCTGCTATAAATTCCAGGGGAGCCATCTTATGATCTACTGAACTGTCCTTCGGGCTATTATTGCACCGATGACTTTTACACCTGTTATAAAGATGCAAATCCCGTTTGCAATTCAGGAGGGGATACGACAACCACTACCGAAACTCCCTGGAATGCCGACGACGAGTGCCAGCAGCAGAGTAAGACCACCTTTATGGAAAACAAGGATGATCCCACTTGCACAACGTAACTATAAATACTTACAAATGTACGAAAGTCTAAATAAAAATTACTTTTTCAGTTATATAATATGCCTTGTGCAAGATGGAGTCCATACTACCAACATGATATCGTGCCCAGCTAACATGTATTACAGTACGAGCACGAAAGCATGCACCGCCACTCTGCCAGATGGGTGTGTGGAAGCAACAACTACAACTAACATCCCAACCACCATCCCCACAACGACAACCACCGTGTTGTCCACCACCACGACGACAGCCAAGCCTTGGAGTGCTGTAGAAACGTGCCGGACAGTCACCAAGAGCACTTCCTTTGCCAACGAAGATGATCCCACATGCACCACGTAATTAGTTTTTAATTTTAGAATTCTTCAATCTTTTTAAAAATGATATTTTCAGTTACCTTTTCTGCTATGTTAACAATGGAGTTACTACAACTCTAATTAAAGATTGTCCATCAGGCCAATATTTTAACAAAACTGGCTGCTCCGCCACGAAACCAGATTCCTGTACATAATATACATAGTTTCCAATTTTTTTTTTCACTTTTTCTAAAATTAATAAAAATATGAGAAGCAAATATAATAATTTAAAGTTTATGGCGTTGTTACTGAGTGTGGAGAATTAAAGAGCCTAGGTAGTTTACGGTTTTAACACTAAAATTTTATTAAACATGCTTAAAAATGATATGCAATGCTTCTTTCTTTTATGGCTGGGACTTGAGGTACTGATCCAAAGATTGGGCTTGCCTAATTTCCCTCGAAATCTGCACATATCATATTTCGCGATAAAAAGAATATATAAAAACAGAAGAGTCTCACAAAAACATTTCCCAACGCAGCTGTAAACGTTGATAAAATAATTAAAGACAAAAGATAAGCGATGCTGTAGATAAAATCCTCTGGGTATTTAAAGACCCCTCGGCGGATTCAAGGTTTCAGTGCGTTAAGTGAAGTGACGATTTAACCGAAAATGTGGTCAAGGATTATTGTAATACTGGTAAAGAAGTCAAGGATGTTTCCAAGCCAATATAATTCAACAAAAGTCAATAGGTTGTGATTCATGGTCTGACCGCGTTGCCGGCTCCAGAGCAGGATAATGCGGGATCATGGAGCGCGGATGAGGCGTGTCAAGGACTAACCAAAACGTCGATCATAGAAAACCAAAACGATTCCACGTGCAAAACGTAAGATAATTCAAATATTAATATGAACCAAAAGTAACTGACATTTTGTTTTTAGATTTATTGTTTGCTATGTCATTAATTCATCTACTCAAGCTTTGGTTAAATATTGTTCAAACGGAATGTACTTCGACGCAACATTAAAAGCTTGCTCCATTAATAAGCCAGCCAAGTGCACGTAACATCCTATACTTAAAAAAAAATTAGTAAATTATATCCAAATGTGTACCATATATATTTTAGACTGATGCCAAAACTGGCAATGGGTTTTCTCCCATTTACAATTTACTTTTTAACTAAATAAATAATTGTAATATGTCCAATTAAACACATTTAAAATACAAAATATTTAAGCATTGAAGCGGTGTTTTTTTTTTATTTTATTATCATCAACAGTTCGAAGGTCGTTCCGATTGGCACGACTCCGTTTCCGAATTGTAGTATTGGCCGGTGTTGCAATAGTAAAGCCATCCTAGATAGTCTTGCCCCAGCTTGTAGCAGTACACGTACCTAATAATTAATTGGTCATTGAATATTTTTTTTAGATTAGGTAGCTTCTTACTCCTTGCACGTTGTATCAGTTTCAACTCGATATTGTCCTTTTAGTCGCAGATTTGAACAATATTCATCGGGGTCCGTTTCATTCGAGTCTGTCGAAGCTGTACTTACAGAGCTGGTACTGGACTCAGTGCTACTTTGGGTAGAAGAATCAGTCGAAGATTCTGTTGTGGAAGAATCAGGTAATACAGTTGGTGTGGTAGATTCTGCTTTTCAATTTAAAATCCTTTACAAATAATCAATAAACTACAGTTTTACAAACCTATTGTGGTGGTAGAAGATTCCGTTGAAGAATCTGTGATAGTAGATTCTGTTGAAGAAACGGTGGTAGAAGAATCTGTGGCAGTAGATTCTGTTGAAGAATCTGTGGTGGTAGATTCTGTCGAAGAATCCGTGGTAGTAGATTCTGTTGATGAATCTGTGGTAGTAGATTCTGTTGAAGAAACGGTCGTAGAAATATCTGTGGTAGTAGATTCTGTTGAAGAAACGGTCGTAGAAGTATCTGTGGTAGTAGATTCTGTTGGAGAATCTGTGGTAGTAGATTCTGTTGGAGAATCTGTGGTAGTAGATTCTGTAGAAGTTTCCGTGGGAGTAGATTCTGTTGTGGGAGAATCAGTTGTAGTGACGGTGGAAACCTCTGTAGTTGTTGTTGGCGGCAAAGTCGATGAATCTGTCGGTGTAGGAACAATAACATTTAATATTTAAAGGGATCTTGACACTCCCAAAGAAATTTGCAAATAGAAAAATTGGAACGGAAGTTATAAAACCTTGACTCAAATAGGTTTTAAAGTCATTTTTTTCTACTTTTTTTCGCATAACATAAAATAAAGAGTAAAAATTCTAATTTGGAATATGTATTATTTGGGTGTCATATTTACGAACCTGTTGTTAAATCGGTCGTGGTAGTTGATTCATCTGGGACACAAGCGGGCTGTGAGAACAAAAAGGTGCGAAAGTTCAAATGAAACTAGGCAATACCCAGGCTATCCCACCTGAACGGAATCCATTAGGGCACAGAATCCCTCCAGGACGCAATAATACCCATCTCGACAATTTTGCACAGCGCCTTCATCCACACTGCCCAGATTGAAACACATTCCGAAGGCGGTCTCGTTGATGCAAGCGTATTGTCCATTGGTGGAGTCGCAGTTGGAACAAACAGAGTCCCCCAGTACTACGCAGGGGCTCCAGAGAAGCACCAAGATCTAAAAGAATTAATTTTGAAGGGGTTTTTTGATTCTTTCCTTATAGCATACCTTAAAAATTGTGATGGGCTGCATGGCTCGGTGTCTTTAAGGAACGACCAAATTGTGATGGCTGGCATATGCCTTGTGCCAATTCTCTTTATACATAGATGGCTTAGCCTGTCCACACCCTGCGCTGGCGTCTGTCTAACGGCCATAAAGATAAACCACCGAGTCATTACTGAAAGCTCCAAAAAGGTTTACGATGTCATAGAACTAAATTCGACACCTCCGAAAAAAAGAGTACAAAATGTGATTTTGGCCATCGTAGCACATCATTCGCAGAAAAGCAATAGAACTATAAAGATGTACAGGTTCATAGCTTTCGCCGCAGTAAGTCTCAAGGATAATCTAAAAAAAAAAAAGTATTTATTACTATCCTATTGTTGCCCCAATTAGTTCGTTCTTCTGGCCTTGCAAATCGGTTGGATCCAGGCCTCCTGCGATGTGTGCCAGTCGAATGGAGCTGCTTGCATCAATCAGACTGCTTATCATTTGTGTTTCGGGGGCACCCAGCCCAACACCAATCAGACCTTCATCTGCACGGATGGACTGGTCTGTACGGATCAACCCGTGATATGTTTCCAACGCAGCGAGACTCCGTCTAGTTGCGGCGACACCGATAGCTGTGGCCAATGTGGGCCCAACTTTACGTTTGCCTGCACCTCGCGCACCACCTTCGCCTTCTGCTTTGGGGCCATAACGCCAACCAATGTCACCGGAACCTGTCCCACCGGCTACTTCTGTGACGCCTCCACTCAGGAAATTTGCGTCACCAAAACCACTGATGATTCCATAGTATGCCATTTGGATTAAGAAAAAGATTTTAAAATGTGCAAATATATAATCTGGAAATGTCATTTCATTTAAAACATGAAGTGGGATGAGCATTTTAAAAAAATGTATTTCATTAAAAAAATTTATTTGAATAAAATGTTCTATAACTTACTATGAGGTCCTTCATTTGGAATTCGTGCTCCACATAGTTATCCATAGTTATCCATGTCCTTTTGTTGATTTTTGAAGGTGAACCCACAGAAATTTGGAGAAAAAAATCTACAATTTTCAGAAAAAATCTAAAAAATATTAAATATCCAGATTTTGATGCAGATTAATGGAGAATCAATCTACAAATCATTTAAGGTACTCCGCTTAAGAATCGGATGATTATTGCCAAAGATATAGCCCTCACAGTGGTCCCATGCCTTTTTGTTGATTTTTGAAGGGGACCACACAGAAATTTCCAGAAAAAATCTAAAAAATATTAAGTTTCCAGATTTTGATGCAGATTAATGGAGAATCAATCTACAAATCATTTAAGGTACTCCGCTTAAGAATCGGATGATTTCTGCCAAAGATATAGCCCTCACAGTGCCCCATATAGTGGTCCCATGCCTTTTTGTTGATTTTTGAAGGGGACCACACAGAAATTTCCAGAAAAAATCTAAAAAATATTAAGTTTCCAGATTTTGATGCAGATTAATGGAGAATCAATCTACAAATCATTTAAGGTACTCCGCTTAAGAATCGGATGATTTCTGCCAAAGATATAGCCCTCACAGTGCCCCATATAGTGGTCCCATGCCTTTTTGTTGATTTTTGAAGGGGACCACACAGAAATTTCCAGAAAAAATCTAAAAAATATTAAGTTTCCAGATTTTGATGCAGATTATTGGAGAATCAATCTACAAATAATTTAAGGTACTCCGCTCAAGAATCGGATGATTATTGCCAAAGATATAGCCCTCACAGTGCCCCATATAGTGGTCCCATGCCTTTTTGTTGATTTTTGAAGGGGACCACACAGAAATTTCCAGAAAAAATCGAAAAAATATTGAGTTTCCAGATTTTGATGCAGAATAATGGAGAATCAATCTACAAATCATTTAAGACACTCCGCTCAAGAATCGGATGATTATTGCCAAAGATATAGCCCTCACAGTGTCCCATATAGTGGTCCCATGCCTTTTTGTTGATTTTTGAAGGGGACACAGAAATTTCCAGAAAAAATCTAAAAAATATTAAGTTTCCAGATTTTGATGCAGATTAATGGAGAATCAATCTACAAATCATTTAAGGCACTCCGCTTAAGAATCGGATGAATACTGCCAAAGATATAGCCCCCACAGTGCCACATATAGTGGTCCCATGCCTTTTTGATTTTTGAAGGGGACCCCACAGAAATTTTCAGAAAAAATCTAAAAAATATTAAGTTTCCAGATTTTGATGCAGATTAATGGAGAATCAATCTACAAATCATTTAAGGTACTCCGCTTAAGAATCGGATGATTTCTGCCAAAGATATAGCCCTCACAGTGCCCCATATAGTGGTCCCATGCCTTTTTGTTGATTTTTGAAGGGGACCACACAGAAATTTCCAGAAAAAATCGACAAAATATTGAGTTTCCATATTTTTATGCAGATTAGTGGAGAATCAATCTACAAATCATTTAAGGCACTCCGCTCAAGAATCGGATGATTATTGCCAAAGATATAGCCCTCACAGTGCCCCATATAGTGGTCCCATGCCTTTTTGATTTTTGAAGGGGACCCCACAGAAATTTTCAGAAAAAATCTAAAAAATATTAAGTTTCCAGATTTTGATGCAGATTAGTGGAGAATTAATCTACAAATCATTTAAGGCACTCCGCTTAAGAATCGGATGAATACTGCCAAAGATATAGCCCCCACAGTGCCACATATAGTGGTCCCATGCCTTTTTGTTGATTTTTTTACAGAAATTTTCAGAAAAAATTTAAAAAGTATGAAGTAAATATTCTAAATATATTATATCGGTATTGGAGATAGGGACCCCGCGTTCATTTTTTGAGATTCTTTTTAATGACAAAATATATAATCGAAGGTATAATAAATAATGCAATGTATTTAATATACAAAAAATGTTATAAAAAATGTTAAATTATAATATTCATATTATATTCTAATGTGCGATGATTTATCTTTAAATCCTTAGTTCTAAAACTTCGGTATATATCTACAAATAAAATTAACTTTGATGGCTGGTTGAGAAATATAGTCTATGAGGTCAGGACTTTTTGTATCTGACCATACCAACCAACATAACCATTAAAGGATGTTATGAACAATTACTGCTATAAGTCTAGCGTCTCGTCGTCCTTCGCCGCTTGATTATCTGCTTCCAACCAGGTGCGAGCCAATCGTAGGGGCGGTAGTCGGAATCGCCACTCATCGCAACAGTACTTATAAACCTCCTCTCCTAGTTGCAGGAGCTCCACCGCAAATTGCTGTTCGTCTTCCTTCCAAGATCTATCTTCAGATCCCCCAAATAATTCTATACGCAACAAAGCCGCCATCGTGGGCCCCAGATACTTCTTTATGCCCATATACAGCTGCGGTTTTGTCAAAGAGTTTGCTGCTGATTTGTTGGTGGTTGGTATTTTGGGCGCTTCCGATTGCGCAAGCTTAAGTAAAGAATTGTCCTTTTTAATCTGCTCATAATCAGATTTTAATTTGTTGTACTGCAACAGGAGCTGATCCCTAGTGGGTTCCTCCTCTAAAGTTTGAGTTTCTGCCTCAACTCGCGCCAGTTTGTCATGATCATTTGGTAAAGTTTGAGTTTCTACCTCAGTTCGCGATAGTTTCTCGTGATCCTCTGGTAAAATCTGAGTTGAAATCTCTTTTTCAGAAAGGTCCTTGTAGCATGCCTTTGGAGATTTAATACTCTCATGCGAGTTCATAGTATTTGTGTCCCTTTCCATCCCCTCGGTTTGCTCTAGAACAATTTTGTCGTATTGTAATGGATTGGTCTCTAGTCTAGCTGATTCCTTTCCAGATCTGACAGCTTTTGTATTATCATGCGGTTTCAGGTACAGTGTTTTAAGTGACTTCCATGCATTGCTAGAAGTCTGTTTTTGTACTTTTAGTTCCTTGACTTGCCCGTTTATCTTGACAGGATTGTTGCCAGCTTCTTTCATGGTTTTTGAAATATCAGGTTGTGGATTGGATTCCTCCTGCTGATGAAGTTCGTCCTAAAATATATCACATGATGTATTTTGCCCATAAAATCTTTCAATTACTTACCACTTCTAAATCGATTTCTAAGCTTTGTGACTCTTCTGCCAGTTTTATTTTTTTGGTTACTTCCTGGCAGTGTACTTCGTCTTTACCAGCTTTAGATTGTTCCACCAAATCATCAGGTAAGTTTCGTTTAATAACTTTAATCGCATACTTCTTGATAAGCTAAAATAAAATAAATCAGTTGGAATAAGTACGATAAAGAAGAATGACCATTTTTACCACCTTGGCCGCTTGTGGCTGCTCCTCCGGACTTCCTTTACAGATTGAAAGTGTACCCTCGGATTTGCTCCTGTCTGACGCTTTTTGATTTCCAGCCGTGTGATCTCTTTGTGGGGTTATTCGGTTCCACATTTCCTGGTCACAATCGCTATCATCGCTGAACCCCAGTGGGCAGTCGAAATCCTTAGGAGCAATTAGATGAGGTTGTGTTGGAATCTCCAGTTTAACAAGCACTGCATCGCCGTTTTCATCCAGATGGTCCAAGTCGATGGCCAAATTACTGTTTACCCGGATGAGCGTAGGAGTAACAAGAGGTAGCAACCGGTCCATTTTGTAGTTCATAAAGCATTCAATGCGAAAATGACGAGCACACACTGTCTTGCAGTCCAATTTTTTCTTTGGATCATTTAAAATATCCTCCTTGCCACAATTCTTCAGCCAGGCGCCAAGTCGCTGGGAGTCGCGGAGCGGTAATTTGAAGAAATGCATCTTTGGGTGACGTTTTGAATTAACAGGGCAGTCGCGGAAAATGCATCGCGTTCCCCCCATTGCCGGTATTAATTGTAAAATAATTTCAATAACAAAAGAATGTTTATAATTTTCCAGCAGTGTTGCAAAAGGTTAATACATAATAGCGTCGGTATAATAAGAGGACTGGTATATTTTTATATTTTGATGCGGTCACATTGTGAATGGGACTTCCTTGGGACATGTTGGGACAACCTTCTAAACCTAGTTTGCTTTGAATTATACTTCATGGTTTGATAATCTCAAAGGTCTGGATTCCAATTCAGTCTCATTTTTTAACTCGCCTCAATAGGATTCGTACTTTTCGAATGATTTCAACATTGATATAAAAAAGTGTTATATAAATTTTAAGAAAAAAAATTTCAACAATTAATAAGTGTATATAAAAAATAAAAAACTCTCAAGTACCAGTGGCAAGTAACATAGTTTATTATTTTCAATTTAAATATTCACGAAAGTTTATTGCAGCCCTTGGAGCTCGCAAATATTTGAATTTTCGATTGTGCCCGCTTACATTTCGCGGTGACCAACACTACTTTGCCCGGAAGTGTGGTCCCTGGCGCGTAGAAAGATCTGGAATCGTCTAGAAGCATCGGTGTATGTATGTGTGTGGCCTGTACGCTGCTGTATAAAACCAGGGGTTGTGTCGCCGAGTGACTTGAGTCTTGAAAAAATTTTCGTTGAATCCGCCACTCTTGCGGCAAAAGTTGTGCAGAAGCAAAGGCAATTGTTGAACAAAGTGAAAATTTATACATTTTTATCTTTCTGTGAATTGAAAAAAAACACACAAGGTGAGTAAAAAAAAGAGTGCGTTTATTATATTATTTCTTTCTGTTGCGTTTATTTTATTCATAAAAGTTGCAAAAAAAAGTGCATCGTGCAATTTCGCGTCTAGAACATTCTTGACCCAAATCTAGGAACTCATATAACAGTTACGCATATATTCCTTAAAAGCCTGAAGAATATTAATTTGTGTTTTAAATCTTGAAATAAAGTAAATTTTATGGAAATAATTTTTTTTTTGTTTGCCGGTAAACGTGACTCGCACACATGCACAAAAAAATGCCGGCAATCCAGCGTCTTCGAAGCTTCTAGAACTTTTTTTCTTCAGAAATTGGAAATGATGAATAATAGTCGCAATTCTTATTCCTGGCATAAGCCTTTTTCCAGAACACGCGTGCTTGTGCAATTTCGATGTGCGTTTTTTAATTTTTTCTTTTCTTTTTTCCTTTGTGACTCACACATACACGCGTAAAACTTGCACATGCTGCACCAATACTGGCGCAAGAAGGGTTGAAATTCAATGAACCTTTTCAACATTTTTCATTTAACAGTTTCGAATTGATGGTTTCTAAGGTGATGCATATTATTCCGTAGAAATCTCGAAAATTCCAAATGCCCCAAATGTACGGTTATGTACAAATTTCCAATGTGCTTGCTCCAAACACATACATATGTACATACATCTTTACACACATGCGGACACATACAGACAAGCAGATTTTACACGAACTTTCGGTCACCATGATGGAAATTCGAGAAGTTTCCTGTTAGGACATGATGACCATTTTCAAATATAAAGTTTTCAACGATCTGGCAATCTTGCAGCTTGAAATTATATATTTTTTTTTAAAGGAAGCATGCAACTATTTTAATAAAAAAAAATGCAAATATGGAACAATACAAAAGCAGATGTTGAAAATGCATCTGCTTCACCTTTTTCGAAAAATTTGACTAATTCTCTATCCCACCCCTAATCCTTAATCCTTGCAGATGCCAGAAGAAGCAGAAACTTTCGCATTCCAGGCTGAGATTGCTCAGCTGATGTCCCTGATCATCAACACATTCTACTCGAACAAGGAGATTTTCCTGCGTGAGTTGATCTCGAACGCATCTGATGCTCTCGACAAGATCCGCTACGAGTCGCTGACCGATCCCAGCAAGCTGGACTCTGGCAAGGAGCTGTACATCAAGCTCATCCCTAACAAGACCGCTGGTACTCTGACCATCATTGATACCGGTATCGGCATGACCAAGTCCGATCTGGTCAACAACCTGGGAACTATTGCCAAGTCCGGCACCAAGGCATTCATGGAGGCACTGCAGGCCGGCGCTGACATTTCCATGATTGGTCAGTTCGGTGTGGGTTTCTACTCCGCCTACCTGGTCGCTGACAAGGTGACAGTCACCTCCAAGAACAACGATGATGAGCAGTACATCTGGGAGTCGTCTGCCGGTGGTTCATTCACCGTCAGGGCCGACAACTCTGAGCCTCTGGGCCGTGGTACCAAGATTGTGCTGTACATCAAGGAGGATCAGACCGATTACCTTGAGGAGAGCAAGATCAAGGAGATTGTTAACAAGCACTCCCAGTTCATTGGCTACCCCATTAAGCTGCTCGTCGAGAAGGAGCGCGAGAAGGAGGTCAGCGATGATGAAGCTGAGGATGAGAAGAAGGAGGACGAGAAGAAGGAGATGGACACTGATGAGCCCAAGATCGAGGATGTTGGCGAGGATGAGGATGCCGACAAGAAGGACAAGGACGCCAAGAAGAAGAAGACCATCAAGGAGAAGTACACCGAGGATGAGGAGCTGAACAAGACCAAGCCCATCTGGACTCGCAACCCCGATGATATCTCCCAGGAGGAGTACGGCGAGTTCTACAAGTCCCTGACCAACGACTGGGAGGACCATTTGGCCGTCAAGCACTTCTCCGTGGAGGGTCAGCTGGAGTTCCGTGCTCTGCTCTTCATTCCCCGTCGCACTCCCTTCGATCTGTTCGAGAACCAGAAGAAGCGCAACAACATCAAGCTCTACGTGCGCCGTGTCTTCATCATGGACAACTGCGAGGACCTCATTCCCGAGTACTTGAACTTCATCAAGGGTGTGGTCGACTCTGAGGATCTGCCTCTGAACATCTCCCGTGAGATGCTCCAGCAGAACAAGGTCCTGAAGGTTATCCGCAAGAATCTCGTGAAGAAGACCATGGAGCTGATTGAGGAGCTCACCGAGGACAAGGAGAACTACAAGAAGTTCTACGACCAGTTCAGCAAGAACCTGAAACTGGGTGTCCACGAGGACAGCAACAACCGCGCCAAGCTGGCCGACTTCTTGCGCTTCCACACCTCCGCCTCTGGCGATGACTTCTGCTCCCTCTCCGACTACGTGTCCCGCATGAAGGAGAACCAGAAGCACGTCTACTTCATCACTGGCGAGTCCAAGGACCAGGTCAGCAACTCTGCTTTCGTGGAGCGTGTGAAGGCCCGTGGCTTCGAGGTCGTCTACATGACTGAGCCCATCGATGAGTACGTCATCCAGCACCTGAAGGAATACAAGGGCAAGCAGCTGGTTTCCGTCACCAAGGAGGGTCTGGAGCTGCCCGAGGATGAGGCCGAGAAGAAGAAGCGCGAGGAGGACAAGGCCAAGTTCGAGAGCTTGTGCAAGCTGATGAAGTCCATTCTGGACAACAAGGTCGAGAAGGTCGTCGTGTCCAACCGTCTGGTGGACTCGCCATGCTGCATTGTCACCTCGCAGTTCGGTTGGTCCGCCAACATGGAGCGTATCATGAAGGCCCAGGCTCTCCGTGACACCGCCACCATGGGCTACATGGCCGGCAAGAAGCAGCTTGAGATCAATCCCGATCACCCGATCGTAGAGACTCTGCGCCAGAAGGCCGACGCTGACAAGAACGATAAGGCTGTCAAGGATCTGGTCATCCTTCTGTTCGAGACCTCTCTGCTCTCGTCTGGATTCTCGCTGGACAGCCCCCAGGTGCATGCCAGCCGCATCTACCGTATGATCAAGCTGGGCTTGGGCATCGACGAGGACGAGCCAATGACCACCGAGGACAACCAGAGCGCCGGCGATGCTCCATCTCTGGTTGAGGACACCGAGGATGCTTCCCACATGGAGGAGGTCGATTAAGCGCTCGCTCTCATCCCTCAAACATACACCTAAACACAATCATCCCAAACACTCAGATACATTATTTACTTGCGTTTCGACCATTTGTGACTTTAGTTGACAACAGAGTTAAATTTTGTATTTTCATTAACATTTTGGCCGCGTTATAAGCGGCACACATACGCTTACTCATAAAACACAAAAAAAAAACAAACATAGAGCAACTCGTTAGGTTCCCAAAAACAAAAAACATTCAAATGCAGTTGTCGTTTTAAGAATTTCTAATTTAGAATCCAAGTAACTTATGTAAAGATACACTAAAGACTATATACGCTCTAGTTGATAGCTATATAAAGAAGAAATGTATAATTAAGGTTGGATGACTCGATCGATGATAAAACCAAAACCAAATAAACAAGCAAATGTGTTTAAAATCAAATTTTATTGCTTTATAATTCGGATTCTTTGCGTAGAAGCTGTTCTGCGGCTTCTGTTGTGATTGCTCCTTTCGTTATGAGTATTATCTTGTTGCGGGATCGGGAACCTTTATCCAACGAGACGTCGCTCTTTCGCAGACCCAGAACTTTCGATAGGAACTTGACCAATTCCGCATTGGCTTCCCCTTCGCTGGGCGGAGCGGCTATCTGAACGCCCACTCCCTCGGTGCTAATGCCGGTGATGCCATTTTGTTTGGCCCCGGGCTTGGCCAGAATCTGTATGGATATATTCCCACTTTTATCCAGGCTGATTGGACTGACTTCCTTGGGAGCCGGCGTGGATTTTGTACTGGAACTTTCGGCGGATGCTTTCGCCTTTCCTTTGTTTTTGGACATTATTCGGGCGTTGACCGAAGTAAACACACGACGCATTAATTCGTATGTAATTGTATTATTTACAATTTCCAATTTATTTCATTTTAATCGAATTTGTTAAAGAAATTTAGCGTTGTTTGAAGTCATCAGTTGTTTACCAGGGCTGCCGAAAATTAGTGATGTGAGTTTAGACTGACTGAGCTTCGTGAGCCTACACCGATTTATATACCCTTTCAAAAACCATTTAAAGATTGTCAAACATTTTGAACTTGGAAAAAACTATTATTTTTAAAGATATTTCATTTACATTGGTCCTTTTTTGCAATTATCCTCCAAAAACTTTCAATTCCCCCTTATTTAAAAAATATATATTCTTTTAGGTAAAAAAATTATTATATATTATATTCATCATTGTTATGTACTCATAGTTCTTCTCTACTCGTCTTTGCATTAGAAAACAACGCTTAAACACTTTGCACTATTATTAAACTGCATCGAAAAGCATATTAATAATGCCTATTATTATCGCCTGTATATCGTCGACCCTGCCACATCCAGCACGATCGTTCAGACATTTTTTGAGTGTGTAGGACAATAATAGAGGAATGCACATAACGATTAGTTTCAGTATCAGCTGGCTGCACAGCACTTAAAATTAATGCAAAATGCGTAAAATGGACTTAAATTTTGTATGTTTGTGTGTGTTTAGAAATACATATTGCAAAATGAATTGGAAAGCCAAGTTTTTTGAAGTCATCCTTATCGGACGCTGTTGCACATGTTGCCGGGTCTTTAGGATCTATAGAGTTCAATTCAGCTACGACAGGTGTTATTGGGAAGGCTACAAAAGTTTCTCATGGATAGGTGTCGTCTCCACTTTGATGTTGTTGTTGGTTGTGCGAAGTTTTTACGCTGCGCGTATCGACTGAATGATCTGGAAGATGGCAGAACCGCACACCACAAAGATGAATAGCGCCAAGAGCCAGGGTCCGACGGGGTACTGTCCCTCTTTCGTTTTCTGTAATGCAAAAAAAAAAGAATTACATTAAGTTTCATAGTAAAAATAATAAGAACAAGGAAATCCCTCAATGCCTACAAGTATTAATTGGTATTTTGCTTCTAAATTTAATTAATTTACTAATGTCTTAGTAAAAATAGATAGTTGTAATCCTAAGATCCCTTAAATAATAACATTAAGACGCTCAAACGGATGTGCGCTACATGGCGTCGCCGTGAGGCCTGTGAAGTGTATGTGAGGCCTATGTCTGTTTTCGTTCCTCATATAATAAGTACGCTTGGCTTAGCTTTCACTTTAGCTTGACTTCCGACTTTGGAAATTGCATCGGAGATTAGTGAAATGGTCGATGGCAACACCTAATCAAATTTCCAGAAGAGGCGATAACGTTCTCATACAGACAGCCTCACACTCACACACATGCAACAATAAAATCAATGACGGCGTGGCACTTTTTGCGGAGGACCCGTGCCGACCCGGTTTGTTGTTATTTTTGCGAATGTCTCTGGGGCCTGCTAGGGTGCTGTTATGGGGGAAACGATTTACTTACAGAGGATTTGGGGACATTGCCACGCATTGTCACATATTTGCTGGCCTTCTCGTTGGCGACGCGCATTCTCTGAGGTGGAGCCATCTTTGTTGTTTTTTTGAAGCACAAGACGCACTGAAAAATGACCAGAAATGATTAGTATGATTGCCAGTTAACTGATGCCCCGTCGGGATAGTTTAATTTTAAGAAAACACTCTTTGTCGACGCCGTACCTTTCAGACACTTCGAAACTCGAAAACCAAATAACAAATACTTCGAATCTCGAAAGGAAAGAAGGCGACACGTATACAGTAGAGGGTAGAGGTGGGGAATTATCGGTCATCGATAGGTACATCGATATTTAACAGATTTTTTTACCCCTCGCTTTTGGGGGTAGTTGATTTAAATTTCAAATACCGCGCTCTTGCTTTTAAAATTGAAACGTCATATTAAATCGAAAACTAGGAGTAAATCAGCTTTAATGTTTTTTCTATATTGAATTATTTATTGCTTCTTTCTTAAAAAATAGGTTTATTTTTCACTATTTTTCGTTATTTCAAATATTAAACATCGATGACAGAAGGAAAATATACTGATGATGATAGAGATGGACTCTTTTTGGGAAATTTCCGGAACGCACAGTGTTGAACATATGGTATTTTCTAGTATTTTCTTCGGCCTTCAGTATTTTCTCTGCTGATGTCGGTCATCTGCTCTGTTGACTGCTCTGCCGACTCCGACGTCGTTCCGTATCCTGGGTGCGAATCACAAAGATCTCATCAACCGGCGAGCAGGAGAAGATTCGAAGACGAGCAACTGGGAGCCATGACCATGGACGCCACCGCGCTGCCGTCAGAGCTGCTCGTGACCCCGCAGCCGCTGGTGGGCTTCTGTGGGCTGGACACAGTGCGGCAGGGCGTGCACAAGGCGGTGTGGGAGGCGTTCAGTGGCAGTCTCCAGCGCAAGGCCACCGAGCGGGCGGCAGTGCAATACAAGCTGCTGCCGCCCAACTACGAGTTTCCCGTGGCCAAGCCCAAGAGAGCTTCTTACGAGTGGTACCATCCGAAGGGCATCCTCAAACGAAACTGGATGCTGAAACACCTGCACGTTCTTCCCTCGGTCGTAGTGTTGTTCCAGGACATGGAATGGAATGACGTTCAGTGGACGGAAAAGCAGGTTCAGTGCGCTGGGATCGTCCAGGCTTTGAAAAACGCGTTACAGGAGCGAAACACTCGGCTATGCCTGGTGCTGCTCCAGAAAGCGGCCCCTCTGCCACCTGGGGAAGATCTCCTGGCCGCAGAGAGAGCTGCTAGTCTCACCACGGCGTGTGGCATCACAAGCAAGATGCTATTCATCCTGCCCCACACGGAGCACCTAACGGGCTATGCCTTACGTCTGGAGTCTGCCTTCCTGGACATGTCGCAGTCCTATTATGCGTTGATGTCGAAGAGGATACGCAACCATAGGGATCAGTTGACTGCAGCGCACACCACCCTGAAGATTCGCCATCAGTTCAAGCTAGGATTCGTTGCAGAGATGAGGCAGGACTTGGGCACAGCCCAAAAGTAAGTTCTCCCTATGCGGTGTTGAGGATATCCTCCTAATGGTTATTGATTTCCCTTAGGCACTACTTCCAGGCTTACGCCAATCTGGACGAGATTCGCCTCAACGATTCTAACTGTTTGGAGATTAAAACTGTGGCCGGCTTCTTGAACTACAAAATCTGTCGGCTGATGTTCAAGTTGAAGACTCCGCGGGATGCCATCAACCAGTTTATTATCCACGTGGATAAATACAAGTCTCGAGTGGGATTCAAAGATCTGGCCTTTGAACACCATGCTTGGATGAGCACCCAGTAAGCTATAGCTTCATATTCCTCTTCCAAATATTAATATTCCAACGGAAATCTTACAGACATTCAGTGTTTGCTGAACTATTTTGCGAGGCCATCAAGAACGGCCTGCCTGCCTTGCAAACCCAGCATCCTGGAATCTACTACCACAAGGCTGCCGAGTATGTGATGAAGCGACGCGACTCAGCCCAGCAGGCCTATGAAAATCTACTAAACGCTGCCGAAGGAGCTGCCGCTTTGAATCCCACTCCTCTGTCCCTCTACACCGAGTTCTTTGGCATTCGGGCGGTGAAAACTGGTGATCCGGTGGCAGAGCAGCAGGCCAATGTGCAACTTTGTGAACAGGAGCGCGGATTCAACCACTCGGCGGGCATCATAGCGCTTCTAAGCCAGGCCATGGCGCAGTTTAAAATATACAAGTGCCTCAGGTTTCGTAAGAAGCTAGCTGTGGACATGGCCGAGGAGTACCTCAAGAGCGGGGATCATGCCAAGGCTTTAACGTGGGTTTGAAGATTTTAAAAATTATACTTTAATATATATAATAATATTTATTTTAACTCTAGTCTGTACTCGCTTATGCTGCCCGATTATCGCCAAGAGAAATGGTCAACGATATTCACCGATGTGTTGCTGAAGACTCTGCGGTGTGCCCTGCTTTCCGGATCTGTGGCCGACTACATTGCATGCAGCGTAGAAGCTTTGTCGTTGCGGCATCACGGCGAACAGGCTGAGCGGGTTATGTTGTTGGAGAACTTGTGGCAGGTCTTCCAGGGCCTTCCGCCCATGGTAAAAACTCAGCTGACGCCCGAAGCCCAAGCGCTGTGGACAAATGCACTGAGCAGCGTGAAGTCGCCCATTCAAATCGATTTAGATAAGGTCGTCGATGTGGTGGAGATGTGCGCCACATTCGACCGAGTGCAGCTGAATAACGATGACGTGTTGCAGTTGCAAATAATAGTTCGGTTAGTAAGATGCATCTTCCACTAAGTTATGATCTGATCCATTTTTCGATCCAATATAGAGTACTAACGGATGTGCCGTTGAGAGTGCGAAGCTTCCATGTCATTTTGGCCGATGCCACCAACCCGCAAAACAGCTACAAACTGGAAGCCCTCAAGTTCTTTTGCTTTCCCAGCCTCACGCAGCTGCGGGGCCAGCAGCAGGAGCGGGAAAAGACGGGCAAGCTGCCGGAGGAGCCCAAGGCCATTGAGAAGAATATGAGATTGGAGCCTGGCTCCTACTATCAGCTGCTATGTAGCACGGAGGCGCAGCAGTTTCACGAGAACACTCAGCTGCGCATCGTCCGATTGGAGGCTCACATGGGCACGGAACATGTGGCCGCTTTACTCATTTCCAGCTCGAACTACTCACGCCATCCGTTCCGGCATCATACGCGCAGTCGTGATCTGGACGACAACGTGACGATCAACCCCCTTTGCTACATTGCGCCCACGTAGGTCACAGCGATTTGTACCGGAAGCCAGGAATGATTTCCGGACAATTGCATGCAACTGCCCTATTTACCGGACCACTGAACACTGAACTCTGCTTTCCGCTTCCAGATTCCATTTGGTCACGCAAACTAACCTTGGCCATGGCAATGGGAGTGGCTCGTTGGAGGGAGAACTGCCCGTCACATCGACAAGGATGTTGGTCAACGAGTATTATCCTGTTGTGACCACAGTGAACAATCCGTACAATGCTTATCTGCAGAATGTGGGAGTGCACATCAGTGTACCCGTGGCCCTGAGGAGTAGTGGTGAGTGATTAAGGCAGATCCACAATAGCTATAGGGATATCCATTGGACTATATGTATTTATGATTCGTAACTTCTCTACATATTCAACGCCTTGTCGATGAAGCTCCTAACAGTCTTCACATTCGTATAGACTCCGGGTGAACTCTTCCGGGCACAGCCAACGCCCCACGAAACGATACCGCAGAGCTGATTCTGGTAGACCGCCGGTCCGCCAGAGTCGCCCTCGCAGGAGTCCTTCACGCCCGGCACCGAGGCGCAGAACATGGTGCTGGTTATGGTGCCACGCATCTTGTACTGGTTCATGCAGGTCTTCCTCGGAATGAGTGCCACCTCCACGCTTCGCACCTGCAGGGAGGCAGCCTTGTTGCGTTCTGTGATCTGTCCCCAGCCGGAAACCTTAATCAAGTCGCCGGCTTTGAAGGTGGTGTTGCACAGCTCGATGGTGGCTATTTTGGGGCCACTGATGGGCGTCTTGAGCTTCAGGACGGCAACGTCTGTGTTGAGGGTCCGGGTGTTGTAGGCTTTCGGGGTGAACACCTTTTCCACGCCCACTCTCACCCCCGGTTCTGTGAGTCGCGTGGCCCCGGCCACGACCAGGACCCGGGAAGCGCCCACTCCCTTGACGCAGTGCGCTGCTGTAACCACGTGCCGGGGCGTAACCAGTGACCCGCCACATATAAAGTTTCCCGAGATGCGTAGGTTGACCAAATAGGGAACACTGCCGATGTCGACGGGAACACCGCCCACGATCCGGCTGTTGGCTTCGTTTTCAGCCAACACCAGACTCCGGCAGACGAGGTGGAGCAGGGTGAGCCAGAGCAGTGTCGCCATCAGCTCACTCCATGCTTCGGTATCGGGCACTCGACTCTATCCGGTGGCTGAAGCTTCCACTGAACGGAAACAGATTCGCGCGACTCTGCCACCCGATTTATATTCCAAATCGGTGTGGCCTTTCGAGGAAATAATCATTACACGGAGCGTTCGTATTATTTTATTGCGCGAATAATAATTATTTTAATAAACCACTTTGTCCGGCATATCGGCGGATCTGGAACGAGAAATTGAAAATGTTACCCCTCGGCTGTGCTGTCTAATGGGGCTTTGTATCGTCGATGCTCTCGACACTTTTGATGACCTTGTTTGGGAACTATTACTCTGTAATGTGAATCCGAGCTATCGGAGTTGGTTGATTGTTTAATTGGATTATAGTCTGGATCTAGATCTAGATCAGAGTGCAATTTTTATTATCACATTAATGGAAATAGCGTAATGGGTAGCTTCTAGACAAGCTACTTGCCCATCCTGCCCAGGCTTTGGAGGATAAAATCATGAACCCTTTTGCTGGCCACATTGGTGTAGACGCCCGGAAAGGCCACACGCCCACAACCGAATCCCCAGGAGACAATGCCACACACCTGGCCCCGATACACCAAAGGACCTCCCGAGTCCCCGGAACAGGAGTCCCTTAAGCCCCGAACGGCAGCACAGATCATCGAGTCACTTAATCGGGCCACTCCGGCATAGGCCACTTGGCATTCCACGTTGGGCAGCACGCGCACCAAGGCCGTACGCACCTGAGCCGCAGGATCTCTGTTGCTTTCGCGAGTCACTCCCCAGCCACTAATCCTGGCATAGGCATTGTTCTCGGCGGGATTGCGACAAGGAG
Source organism: Drosophila atripex (assembly GCA_035045925.1). NCBI lineage: Eukaryota > Metazoa > Arthropoda > Insecta > Diptera > Drosophilidae > Drosophila > Drosophila atripex. The sequence goes on along the minus strand of JAWNOP010000012.1, from coordinate 16,411,880 downwards.
CTATTGTTGATACCTTGCCGGGAATCAAGGTAATCGCTTCCTGGAGCTGCAACAAAGCCACGTCCATGTCGAAGTTGGTGGGCGAGTAGTCGGGGGAAACATGAAAACGGGAGACCTTTCGCACCACCGGAGCCTCTTCATCCAGGCGACTGGCTCCAGCTTGGACGGTATAGTCCTCTGGCTGAGATCCGTGGACACAATGGGCCGCACTGAGAACAACGCCGGTGGATATCAGGGATCCGCCACAGATAAAGAAACCATTTTGCCGGAGGCTAACCAGATAGGGAACTTGTGATATTGTGGTCTCCGTGCCGCCCACGATACGGGGCCTGCTGGCTGAAATGGAAGTCACGGAAGCAAGCAGACAGAACAACCACAGCCGGATCATGGCGTGTCCAGACTGCCGGAATGGGTCCAGAGCTCACAGAACAGAGTCATTGCCGAAGTGCTAATTGGACAGGTATTTTCCACACGATGTGGAATGCTAGTTACCCCGGAAGAGATTCACGCTCAAATACGGCTTTGTTCTATACTTGATTGCCCCTCGGGGTCATCCCCAACAATGATCCGCCACAAAGTACTTTAGCCAGAAGGAAATCCGTGGGCTGCTAAGGCGAGTATAGATCCCCGGATAGCCTCTTCCGCATCCGTATCCCCAGGAGACGAGGCCGGCAAGGCGGCCATCGGCGATAGCCGGTCCTCCGGAGTCGCCCAGACAGGCATCCGTCGCATTCTCGCCAATGGCACAGAACATGTTCCCAGTGACGGGGTGCTGGGGAGTGCCAATCCGTTGGATGCATTCCCCTTGCGGAAGTTTCTGGATTTGGGCCACCTGGAGGCACTGGTTCCAGTTCTGAGTGTTCTCTTTGGTCATCCCCCAGCCCATGATTGTGAGATTCAGATGCCGGGGCAGGTCGTTGTAGTCGATCTTCACGAGACTGGCCTTTCCGGATATGTCGAAGGGACGGGATAGACGGATCACCGCCACATCGGCGTCCAGGCCACGACTTGGCACGTAGTCTGGACTTACTTTGGCATACCAAGCCCAGCGGACGTGTTCCGGAGCGGGTGCATCACCGAGGCATTGCTGTAAGGCGTGGACGCTCAAATCCCTGACGCGGTCGGCTCTTCCCTCCAGACAATGGGCCGCCGTGAGGACGCAGCTGGGCGAGATTAGAGCGCCGCCACAGCGGAAAGTGCCACCACGGCGAACATTAACCAGGAATGGGTAGTCCTCCACGGATTCCGTTGCGCCACCAAAGATTTTGGACTCTCGAGCGTCGGCCTCCGGTTGGAGGAGTATGAACACCATAAGGAATACTTGAAACATGGTCGGAGGTAACTCGAAGCCGTAAGGTCTTAAGCCGGAATATATATACTCCCCCGGTATCTGGAGCGCATTCTCGAGTTAATTGGACTAAGATAACAATTTATTTCTTCCCTAAAACTATGACATAAGACTACGGCACGGAATGTTCCTGCACTTGGCGATAGAACCAATTCCGGATTTCGGGCACACTCGTGTAGACGCCGGGCAGGGCGGAAGCGCAGCCGTAGCCAAAGGACACAATGCCCGCCAACTCGCCACGGTAGACCAGAGGTCCTCCGGAGTCCCCGTCGCAGGAGTCCTTCTTGTACAACTTGGCGGCACACACCATGGAGCGGGTGATGCGGTGGATGCCGCGAAAGGCGGCAACACAGGAAGCCCGCGACCACATCGGCACGATGACACTGTGCACCCGCAGGGCAGTGGTGGTGGCGTCCGCCTCCGTGAATCCCCAGCCAGAAACCTTGACCGGCGCCCGGGCGGGTACGGTCTGAGATGCCAACGGAATGGTTTCTATATTGGATCCACTCATGTCGGCACTCAGGCGGAGCAAAGCCACGTCCATGTTGAGGGTCTTGGGATTGAAATCCGGACGAACGAGGATCATATCCACGTACCGTGTGGTGGCATAGGGTCCTGCCTGATCCGAGGCACCTCCCAAGATCTTGAACTCCTCCTTTCGCTTGTTGTGGACGCAGTGGGCCGCCGTGATGACCCACCGGGGCAGGACCAGTGAACCGCCGCACATCTCCGTGGCGGTGGTCACCTGCATCAGGTACTTCTCGTACTTGATTTTGGACACCTGGCCGCCAATGATGCGGGGCTGGGCCTCCACGCTGACATCATCATAGGAGCCATCTGCCGAGTAAAGGATTGTAAGCAGAAGGATCAGCAGCATGGGCAGGCACCTGGCAGTCATTGTGGACCAGCAACTAAGTCGGATTGGAGGTTTTGAAAAGATTTTATATAAAAATCAAGTAAATCTGAGCGGAAGGGGATAGGAAACATTTGTACAATTGTTCAATTAAATGGGTCTTTGTCGGGAAGTAGAAGTCGGAAGATATGGAAGAGCGGAAATTGTAATTCTCTTTTTTTTCTTTAAATTATAAAATTTTTCATAGAAATCGGTTGGGAGTTTCTTGTAACTTTAATGTTGATCTTTCTTGTTTGTTTTCTTTATTAATATTATTTTTTGTAATTGTGTTTTAAAACCATATGTCTTATTTATCAATAATTGTTTAATATACAAATATTAATCATTTTAATATTTACTTTAATATTTATTTACTAAAAGAATATAAACCACCATTTTTAAGACGATCAGTCACTGAGTAGAACATAAATTAAATATAAAAAAAAGATTAAAAAAGTGGATTAAAATGTATTCAGCTGCTACTTATCATGTTTATTACTAATTTCTAAAGACATAGAAATTATTAAGTCTATATAGTTTTTAAAATATTTATTAAACATTATATTATTATTGATTTTTGAAGACAAAGTCAAGTGCGTCATGATTGAAAGTGAACCTCTGACTCGAAAGTCATGTGCTCTTGAAGATTGGATGATGATTCTATTTTTAATCCCCCGAATTTGCCAAAACAACAATCTTTATGTTTTTCAAGACTAACAATATTTATTCAATCGCTCAACAACTATTCATGACCTTAAACGCTATAGTTCACTCCCCACAGCTCAGACTTATTATGGGAAACCTAATTGTTGGCCATTATCCGGTTGGCCCACTTGCGGATCATAGAGACGGAAGTGTAGACGCCAGGATATCCGGTGCGGGCGCAGCCGTAACCAAAGGACACAATACCCACCAGGGTATTGTTCCGGACGACTGAACCGCCAGAGTCTCCGCTGCACGAGTCCTTGTTCCTGCCGCGTGCACAGAACATGTACTTGGTGATGGTGGCCTTGCTGCGATAATCATTGACACATTTCCTCCTCCTGACCACATTCACCTGAATGGCTTGCAGGGTCTTGGAGGCCGTGGTGCCTCCCTCCTTGGTCACTCCCCATCCGGCGACATGCACCTTCGCCCCCGCCTTGGGTATATAGCTGGCCATCGAGATGGTGCCAATGTTCGTGCCCGTCAGGGAATGATTTAACTTCAGCAGGGCCGCGTCCATGTTCATTTTCTTGGTGGTGAACTTGGGAGCCACATGAACCGATGTGACGGAGCGGGTTTCGCCATTGCTGCCGTCCAGGGTCGAGGTTCCTGCCCGGACTGTGATGTCGGAGGCACTGTAGCCCTTCACACAGTGGCCGGCGGTGAGGACCCACCGATCGTCGATGAGGGTCCCGCCGCAGAGATTGTCGCCACGGCGCACTTGCACCAGATAGGGTCTCGATGATATGGAGGCAGTGGTGCCGCCCACAATCCTGGACTGGACTTTGGGGGCATTGGTGCTGGTCTTCGTCCTCTGTTTGTTGACTCGCCTAGCGGCGTTGTTCACCTTTGCCGTCGTGCGGAGTCGGTTCCTTCTGTTGGCCACCATTTGTCGCCCCCTGACGCCCAGACGCCTCTGCTTTCGTAGTCTTCCGTTGGCCACCGCCTCGCCAAAGTGGCTGAACTCCGCCAGGAGCATCATGCCCACGATAAGGTAATCCCAGCGCCAAAGCATCTCACTGTTAACTGATCACCGAGGTGACCTTGTTCCGGCTTTTATGGCCGGATATTCGGCGAAAATAAGAGCCAGCTGAGCAAACAGTACGGGTCACAAAGCGAGGCACTGCCTCTTCAATGGCATTCCAGGCAACGACGTCAACGACGATCAGGGTTAACCATCCAAAATACTGATTTCTGATTCTCGGCTCCACGTGGGAGCTAGCAATACCTTTGCATGTTGTCCGCTATCCAGTCGGACAGTTGGCTCACGTCGGAGTACACCCCGGGACTGTCCTCCGCGGCGCAGCGGTGGGCCCGACCCCACGAAACCACTCCCACCAGGAAGCCATGAGAGTTCACCACCGGACCCCCGGAATCCGCGGTGCAGGCGTCCTTGAAGCCCGGCACCGAAGCACAAAACATCCTGGCCGTAATATTCCGGTAGCCGCGATACAGGTCCTGGCACTCTCTCTGGGACATCACGCGGACATGGACACTGTGCAGCTGATTGGGCACCGATGTGTAGCTGTTGTCCGTCAAACCCCAGCCGGAGACCCGGACAAATGAAGCCGGACGAGGGGACCGGACGGCCAATGAAATCGGGGTGGCTATTGCTGGGAGGAGCGGCTGTTGGAGTTGCAGGATGGCCACATCGTAGTCCAGGGTGCTGCGACTGTAGGCGGATGGGAGGAGTATCTTCCGCACATACCTGGCGTTCCGCATATCGGTCAGGAAGGTCACTCCGCCGCGGACCACAAAATCCGAGGCCTGGCCATCGTTCAGGCAGTGGGCGGCGGTCAGGACGCAGTGTGGACTGACCAAGGAGCCGCCGCACTCAAAGTTCCCGCGCCGTCGTATGTTGACCATATGCGGTTGATTCCTCACATCACTCTTGTGTCCACCCACCACGCGGGGATTGCGACGTAACTCCGCACCCGCCACTACTGCCACCTCCTCCTCAGCAGAAACTGCAATCTGCCACATCATCATCATCATCATCATCGCCATCAGCAGAAGAAGAGGCAACAGCACAACTTGCATCTCGATGTTAGAAAGCCGGACTGGAGATCTCCAAGCCGAGACCCAATCATTTATAGAGCGCAGCGGCACTGCCACTGACCTCACTCAACAAATTACAAAAGAACACCTGCGCCACGGTCTCCACTGTTTACATGCGACATTGAACTTCACCAGATGGGCTGGGTGGAGTTACCAATCCGGAAGTCGAAGAGATCCACTCAATTGTCATCTCATTGGTTTGGAAAAATGATAACTGAAGTGGGAACAGTTTCCAGTCCTATGTCTTGGCTGATTTTGATTGCAATTCTTCATAAGATGTCTCTTAAATTACATCCTTTTCTCATCCTCACCAGTCTTCCTCACCACGGACATTTCTCCGGGACGTCAAAAACTACACGCCCAGATCCAGATCGATGTGGGAGAGCTGCCCGCCCATGGCAGCAACACGGCCACCTTCTACATCTTCAGTCTGGCGGAGACGGAGATCAAGCTTCAGCAGAGGCTCAGCTATACCCTGGACGTGGACCGAGGTGGATCCAGTGCTGGCACTGGCACTGGTAGTGGAGGAACTGGTGCCCGCATCAATACTGCTCCGAACAGCTCCGAATCTACGCCGGATCATGAGGTGCGGAGTGTGCCCCAGAGCCTGGCGGCCATTTCTCCGGTGCAGATCGAGTACCTGGACGAGACCCGGCTGCGGAAGTCGCGGGAGGACACGCTGACAGTGCGCTGCCATGGGGATTTCAAGTTCAGTGCCCGGTTCTACACGCTGGACAGGAAGCCCCTGGCCCAGGTCTACCGGGGCGAGAACTTCCTGCTGAGAGCCAACACCGAAGTGCTGGCCGTAGATGACGTGGAGATACTGGACAGCTTCTTTATATGTGTAAGTTGGACTATGATCCCTACAAGACTCCGCCTAACAGCTTCTATCTTTCCAGGATCACAACCTAGTGCAATCGAACTACAGTTTTAAGCAGAAAAAGTACACCAACAGGTACAGCGCCGGAGACCAGCTGGAGAGTGTGATAGTCCTCCGCACAAACTCCGCTCTGAGGGACTGGACAACGGCCCGGGATCTGGACCATCGCGGCAAGCTGGAGGGCAAAACGGCGGCCAGCAAGTTTATTCGATCCTCGCCAGCCAAACTCGCTAGCGAGGAATCATCCGCTCCTACTCCGCCTGCCGGCATGAGTGCCTACATGAGCAAGAACCTGGCGGCCAAGATTCCTACCACAATGACCATCATCAATAGCAACTCGGCTGTGTCCAATGCTCTCCAGGCGGCGAATGCCGGTCTACAGGCGGAGGAGGCCAATCTCGGCGACGAAGCTACTGCTGCCAGCAACCAGGAAGGCCCCAAAACCACACGACTTGTTTACAACAAAGCCCTGGAGGCAGTGCAGGGAACGGGTCATTGTCGCGGCTTCATCAAGGGCATCTACACGCTGGAGGAGAACTCATCCACATTGCCCATCTTCGGAGTGTTTTGCATCCGCTGGCGGCGGGCGAATGGCAAGGAGGAGAACGAGTCCAAGTTTGTTATCAGTGGGCTGGACATTGCGGAGCCACCTTTGAATATATACTGTACCATTGAGGAGAAGATGTTCGTGAAGATGCCCATGGCGTTCAAGGTGGTGCTGAAGAATCCCACGACGCACGTCCTCCACATGATAGCCAACCTGAGCATCAGCAAGACGGACAACTTTATATGTTCCGGTCACAAGCAGGTGGGGATTTGGATTTGGATGGATCTAGCAAGGCAGCTTCTAAAGATTGTTTTTTTTTTGTAAACTCTTCCAGCTGGACATCTCCATAATGGCCTACGAGGAGAAGGAGCTAGTCTACAACCTGTATCCGCTGCAGGTGGGCTGGCAGGAGCTGCCGGTGCTGAGCTTGGAGTACAACACGAAGGCGGATCCGCAGAAGAACGACAGCCAGAATGCCTTGCTCGATGAGCTGGTGCAGCGAGCTCTGCCCAAGCAAGTGTTTGTGCTGGTTAGTGTCTCCTTAAATCCTTATCCTGACTACGTAGTAATCCCTATTCCAATTACAGCCACCCTTGAAGCAACAGAACAAGTAGAACCGGATGATGCAATGCTGGAGCTTAGGTTAAGTGTTTTAAAGTTTGCAAATAGCAATGGTGTGTATAGATTGAACTACGCCTACTCCCTCTTTATTGGATAATCAACAAACAAACAACAAAACAAACAATACATTTACATACATAAATAGCTATATATTTAGAGCGTTACATAGCATAATACTTCTTGAGTGTGATCGTGTGTGTGTCTGTATCTGTGTGATCCGATTGTAAAGTATTTAATTGTATTTGTTAAACGGGCAGAGACGCACTACTCGACATACTTGTTAGTACGATTAAAGAATATCTATTAGATAGAGAGCAGTGCTTAGTCCTGGCCAGTACCGCAGCAAGTTGCACATATTTTCGTACATCCTTTGAACGTACACTAATAAATTGAAAAGCATACAACAACTATCATTGACAACAGCAGTCAGGACACCTTCCGCTCAGGATCACTTTCCGCTCGACGAGAACTTGAAGACACCGCTCTTTTTTTGGCTTTTGTTTTCGTTCTGCGGGCGAGAAAATATGAATTAAAATAGAATTTTCAATTAAAAACAATAATAATGCCAACCAGCAAGCGATTGCCAAACAGCATTATGGCCTTGTCCTCCTCCTGCGGCGTGGCCCGCTCTCCGGCGGACAGGATCGGCGTTCGCTGGTGGATATGCAGTTTCTGCTTGATGGCCTGCGAGAATATAACCCTTCGGCTGACCGACTTCATTGCCAGCAGCAGATCCAGCCATGTCCAGGTGACATTGTGATACTCCAGCGTGGGAATGACCAGCGAGTAGTCGGTGATGTCCTCCAGATTCTTCTCCTTGTTGCCCTTGTAGCTGACACGGACAGGAACCTCGGGTATCTTGATGTAGATGAAGAGCTTGTTCTTTTCCGCTCGCTCCTTCATCTTTTCCACGTCGTCCTTCTCGATCTTCACATAGAACTCCGAGTCCTTGGGCCCCTTCTTGTTCTTGCCCGACCGTTTGGTTGACGACGAAGTGGAGGACTTGGCCTGTAAATTCGTTGTGGACGCCGAACTGGTGGAGGCATTGTCGTCCAGCTCGTCGCTGGCCTCCGTCTCGGAGGCATCTCGATCCGGGAAACAGAACTTGAGCATGGTGCTGTAGAACTTCTTGGTGATGGCTATCGTAATGGGTGCCACATTGATCTCGAAGTGCTCCTTCACGGAAATACCACCGACTGGAGCCTTCTCCCTGCAAAAGATGCGGAGCACTCGCTTGTGAGTGTCCACCGGCATGTCCTTCTGAATCTCCGTGGCCAATAGCACATCCCGATAGATTTCCCTGGGCAGTAGGTTCTCCATCCGGATGTTGCCCAGTTCCAGCAGATGCTCCACGGAATCGTCGCTCTTTGACTTTTTTGTGTAAAGGAAGGCGCTGAGGACGAGATCAGCTATGCCGATCTGGCCATCCGTCTCCGTCAGCCGCCACTGAGCCCGCTTGAAGCAGATCTCGTTGGCCCGCACCATGGTCACCGATTTGTCCGACCTCACGTTCGAGATTTTGCTCAGCTGGGAGAGCTGCGTCTCCTTGTAGCAGAGCAGCATCATGTCCAGGTCTTCGCTGTAGGTGTTCAGCTCCTCCTTGCTCTCGCGGATCTGCTGCTGCACTTTATCGAATTCGATTCGCAGCTCCATGGTGTCGCCATCCTCGAACCGCTCCTTGCTAATCATGTGAATGTCCTTCTCTAAAGATCGAATCTTCATCAGCAGGCTGCGGATCAGCGTTTGCTTCTGCTGGATGGGCCGCTTCTGATCCTCGGTGGAGTGCAACTGGAGTTGGAATCGCATCCGGGTGAGCTTCTCCGCCGCCTGCTTCCTTTGAGGCTCCACATACAGCAGCAGATTGTTGACTATGTCCAGGATCATGGCGTACTGCAGCGAGTTGGTGCACACATCCAGGTCGTGATGCATCAGCGTGAAGGCGTCCACGGGGTCGTCCTGTTTCTCCCACGGAGACAGCAGCTCCTCGGTGTGGGCCTGCGGAACTTCTGTGATGCTATTCGGGTCGACTGCGTCGCCGTAGCTCACGTAGAAGAACTCGCACTTGCACTTGGAGACGATGCGCTGCAGCTGAACGGGTTGAGCTCCGCCAGAATTGTCGCTTAGAATCGCTCCGACTGTTTCGGAAACAACGCCGCCCACACTCCGTCCACTGCCCACCAAATGGGATATGTCCTCTGGCATGTTGTTGATCACCGTTTCGTCCTTGTCTTGAATGTTGTCCACAGTCAGCCACATGATCTCCTTTTCGAGCAGAGAATTATTGTCGCCGGCGCTCACGGTGGCGTAGTACTGCATGCACTCGAGCAATCCCTTCCAGGTGGTCTTGGTAATCAGCGATCGTTCCCGCCACACCGGGCGGTGTTCTCTCTGCAGGATCTCAGCCTTGGCGGCGCTAATGATCACATAGCCAGAGGTCTCACAGCCCTTGAGCAGCACCTGGCTGTTAACCAAACTAATGGACCAGTTCTCGTGGATTACGTCTTGGGCGGCGCAAGCCTGCAGGCCCTGCAGCTGGAGCTCCCTGGACTGGGTGCTGTGATCATCGCTGTAGACATTAAACTTGTGGTCCGCCTCCGCAATGAGCTGCTGCAGCATTGCCGTAGCATGGACCTGTCCAGGTGCCTTCTTAAGCGACGCATTCGGATTGGAAACTGAAAAGGGGAACTTATAATAAAGTATTTGGAAGAGGCAGTAAGTCCACTCACTTGGCAAGACTTCGCTGCTCGTGCTGGAGAGGGTAATGGTGCTATCGCTTCGCTTGTGCTTAAGGACAGCCGAGTTTCCGCCCTCCTTCCGATAGCTCTTCACAGCTTCCGTGGAGAGATTGTTCTTCAGCTTCTGGGACTTCATAAAGGAATCGAACAGGGCGAAGGCCACATCCCTATTACTTTTGGTCCAGGCTCCCTTTAGATCATAAACCACTAGTTTGTGGGTCGGTGTGGTGGACTTGGCCTTGGCATCCTCCTCTGTGTTGTTGGCCGCAGTGGGAATCAGTGCCTCCCTGCCATAGGAAACCTTGGCCACGCTTAGGAAATAGAATCTCACGATCTTGAAGTCCGCAGCGCTAGCGGCCAGGTTCTCCGAGCTGCTGTCCAGCTTCTCCGTTACGATGCTCTTCAGCCAGATCTCCGCGTCGTTCAGTTCGCAGTTCATGTACACCGTCGACCAATCCGCCCGTGGCCGATGGATCAGACCATCATCAATGGGATTAAGGGTAAGTGAGTATTCGGAACTGAAAGACACCCGCCGGCCGTTCAGCTGAAAGCCCTTCTGCAGGGCGTGCGACATCCAATAGAGCACCTGGAACTTGTGCAGGCACATTTGCAGGTTGGCCTTCTTGTAGTGCCGACTGAGAGGCTTCTTCCTTGGCCGGACATTGTTGAAAACTGGACCCCGCCTCGTTGGTCTGGTTACTCCAGAGAGGATCAACTGCAGACTCTCGAACCACCGCAGAGTACTGCCGTAGAGCACCAGACTGGGTATGTCGATCTCAACGTCGTCTCCCGCCTTGGGTTTCGTTTCGAAGGATATCCAAATGTTGAGGTTAAGCGATCGGAAAGCCCGGAAGGAGTCATGGACCTGGTTGCTGGAATACTCCGGCAGCTTGTCCGGGGCACAGGGCATCACAGCATGGTGATCGTTCGGATTCGCCAGGCATACCCAGTTCAGCTTGACCGTAAGCTTCAGATTGGGGAAATGCAGGAGGCGGCAATCATCGTACCGGGAGGCGGTTCTCACCGTGACCTGGAAGACCACTAATTGTAGAATTATATCAAACTATAGACATGATTCCTTCTCACATTAAGCTCCCCTTTAAACATAATCTTGGCATTCGTCAGCACAATACCACAGTTGTTCCAGGTCAGCTCCATTTCCTCCGTGGTGTTGTACGGATCCAGAGAGGCATGGAGCAGAATGGTGAACTGCTTGGCTATAAGCGTGAGACGACCATGGAGCAAGAGTCGCAGTTTATCCCAGAAGGGCAACGGCGGCGAGGGATCCTTCGAGGGAGCCGAGATCTTCTCGAAGCTCAGATTGCACTGAGCCATCACCGGCTCCCAGCAGGCTCCGAACGCATAGCTACAGCTCTCCAGTTCGCAGTCAAAGTCGTGGTAGAACTTCAACGAGGGCATACTGCGCTGCACCACATCGGTTCCAAAGGGATCACCAACATCGATGTAGACATCGCGACGGGCACGCTTGGAGCCCATCTGCTCTGCTCCGCAAAGATTGCCATAAAGCCGCATGCTCTTTACGTAGAACATTGGTTGCGGGAAGTCTCTGCAAGTAATAAGAGTCCTTAATTTTTGTTTACCAACCAATAACCAATGATTCCCAACCCACCTCAGCATGAACTTCCACTCGGAGCAGCTAATGTTGACACCTCGACACCATAGGGTGGTGAACTCCAAGCCCTCCTCCGGCCAGGGACTCTCATGATCGATCTCGCGCATGGTCCGCGTCACATTCTCGTAGCCGTGAATCGAGGTGTCCGCCATGGCCATGATCTCCACGTCCGTCATGATCCAGGCCAGCAATCGGGTTCTCACCGGACCACTCTCGCGGATCTTTTTCGAGCGCTGTATATAGATCTCGGAGCTCTTCTTGACCAGGTTGGCGTAGAGATTCTCGATGTGGCCAGCTGCAAAGAGCAAGCGCTCCGACAGCCGCTCGGCAATCTTCTTGTCGAACAAAGCCTTGCGCTTCAAACTCTCCAGATACTCATCCACCAGCAGGACATAGTTATCCCTCAGCTTAACCTCGAACGGATCGTCGCTGATTTCGAGAAGGAACTCCTTAATCTTAATCACCAAATCGCTGGGCAGCGGAGAGTCCACAGTAAAGGGCTTCTTCTTGTAGTTGTGCACCAACTTGAGCCACTTGAAGTGGGACACCAGTTCACCATTGATAGCATTGTAGAAGTCATGATCGTATGGGAATATGGCCTTGAAGGAGCCGATTGTGGTGACCCAGACCTTGTTGGAGGGCAGCTGGAAGCCCGGAAAGTTTTGACGTTCATGGGCAAGCACTTCCAGGCGCGGCACCGACTGCATGTCCAGCTCTTTCACCGTAAAGATGTGCTGCTCATCGATATTCACGAACACGTTCACCGCATAGATCATGTTGCGCTCCTTGTTGCTGAAGAAGAGGCCCTCGGCAAGGATTTGAACCGAGTGCTGATGTGATAGCTTTATCTCGAAGTTGGTGCTCCGCTCGGCCGAAAACTCTACCACTAGGCCACCTCTGGGCAGAGATTTCTTCTCAGGAGATGCGGGCAATGCCAGCTCTGTTTTCAAGTCGAGCATGTCTCTCACCAGAGTGAGCAGGTGCATGTGCAGATTGGAGTTCCAAGTGGCGTCCGTATTTCCGGGAATGTAAACGGAAAGCTTGCCCAACGTTCCCTCCAACTGCTCATGCTCCAGACGAATCATCTTACAGTTGGCAAACACATCCGAAAAGTCGGTTAGGCACAGGGAAGATGCCGTCATCGAACGCATAATGGCCATTTGGAACTCCTCCAGCTTCAGGGTGGCGATGTGCTGAGCTCGGCTCAGACTAAGCTCCGAAAAACTCAACAGCATGTAGACATTGTGGTGGTTCACGAAATAGGCCGTAATATCTTTGATCTTAACGGACAGACGCAGTGAGGTAGATGCCGGTGATGGCTGCTTGCTGGCAGGCTGTGATGGACTTGACTTTGTTCTCTTTGTGTCCAGTCCCCGGTATTGGTTGAGGCATTGCATTGACTTGACCACAAACTCGGCGAGTTGCATGCTGTACTCTGTGCGGAAGGTGTGCACCGAGATGTCCAACTTGGTCGTGTTGGCGTACGAACACAGCTTGACTAGACTAACGCCCAGGAAAAAGGGGGAACCAGGCGAATGGGTCTTCTTCAGGTTGTTGGTGTCATTTATGGAATTTCCCAAATTCGACCACAGTGTCTCCACCATGAGCTCCATGCTCCACTGTCGCTGGCCCAACAACAGATTCAAGAACTTGTTCTCATAGACAGAGCTCCTCTTCTCCTCGATTTGCTTCAACTGGAACCGCGTGTGACTCACACTCATGGCAATGTGCTCATCCTCCAATTTCATTAAAAGAGAGACATTAAACAGCTCCGCACAGCCCTTGACCACAATCCGTTGCATAATCCACTCGAGAACTCCGCCCTCTCGTCGCTGCTTGGCCCACATACATTTGTCGGCTGCTTCGTCCAAATAGAGATGATCTGGCAGAGATTTCTCTTTGTTAATTAAGCTCAGGGGTTGTGAGCTCCCTGAACGTTGACGGGCCAGAAAGTTGTTGTTCACAAAGTCATAGATCTCGCTGTGATTGTAGATGATTTGGAATGTCTTTAGTTTAACGTACAGATTGAAGATATCATTCTCCAGCTAAAATATAAAGATGTTAACGATTGGAAAGGTATGAAGAGGTGGAAGTGAACATACCACAGAGTCTATGGTAAACTGTTCCACAAACAGAAGCTTTTCGTATTTGGTGTCAATATCCAAATGTTGAAACACCAACTTGGCCAGCATTGATGGCAAAAGGTTTGTCTCATCCGTGGATTTGGAGTTGAATTTTCCGGAAATCTATGGGAATATAATATTAGATGTGTCAGAAATTTAGGAAAATAATCAAAACCCACTTGAAGCAACTGCAACTTAGCACTGAAATCATTCTGCGAGTTCTCCTTCACCGCCGAAAACGTTGCTGCTTTGATGCTAAAGTTAAAGTTCTTTGGTATAATCGGAGCTAGTTTCTCGTAGTTGTCGTTATCATAGGAGCCCTTGGACGGATCAAAGGCCAACTGAAGCTTTCGCGTCTGCTGATCCTTCGTCGTCCTTTGCTTGGCCTCGCTTATGAATTCGTAGAGTCCTCCGTGTATCACGGATTTGGCATTGTTGATCACCAGACTGAGAGTCTAGAGGGAAAAATCATTAAAGAAACAATAAAGGGCTAATGAGTTTCACTTACATCCATGGAAAGAGGTCCATGGGCAAAAAGTGAGGCATCTAGGGTCACATCAAAGCTGACCTCGCCCAGGCAGGGTCGAATATTGTTCAGGTTCTCCAGCGACTGGCGACGGGAGCTGCAGTGTCTCAGCATTTTCGCCTGGGCCTCGCTCAGGGCCGCATTCACCAACAGAACTCGGGCATTTTGCACAATACTCCCGTCCAGATGAAGTTCCTTCGCAGTGGCGTGGATGAACCAGCCCGGATCGAAGTCATTGTTCATCAGCACCACCGAGATGTTGTTCACATGGACGGCCATAAACTGGGCGAAGGTAATGATACTAGCTGGAACTTTGGTTTGCCGGAAATCAGGCACACCAGCTGCCTTTGCCTTTTGAGCAGCTTCGGCTTCAGAGCGGGGCAGTTCGTAGAAATCCTGGGGATCATCCTGCCACCTGTGTATATCCTTGTTGATGCGTATGTCACGGATGTAGATGGATAACAGCTTTGTCACCTCGGTGGTGAAGAAGCTACTGCGTAGGCACACCTCCTCGATTTGCTGTCGGGGAATTGAGGTTGGTTATCAATTTTTAATTTTTTTATTGGGTGGGTTGGGGGCTAAAGGTTAGTGTCTGAGCTTACCACCGAGAATCCACTTTTGCTGATATGGACATTCTTGAGGGACAAGTAGGGCAACGAAATCCGACCAATCCGAACTCTGACCCGAAACCGCTGGACCAAGTACCAACTAATACAAGTGGGCAGGATCCTGGAGAGGAATATGATTCAATCAAAATCAATTGTGATGACGCGACGCCAATTAGACGGTGGCATTCCGATGGACGACTCACCAATAAACGATTATGAATATTAGCAGGCAGAAGATTAGAAGATGTAGCATCATATTCACGCCGCAAAGACCATAGTGTTCCTGGAGTTACATATGTAGTGTTTACTGTTATTGAATGTTGATTACACTGGGAAATTTGCTAGTTAAACATGATGCGGGCAATGTATTATAATCAGCTGTCAGCCAGGGATGCACAATTGCTAAACAAAAGGGGATAACTTTAAATAAATGTTTATTAGCAATTTTATTCTAAATTTATTATTGAAATCAATAAAATGTCATTTAATATTAAAAATATTTGCTATTTAATGAATAAAGATTCAATTATTTTAAATTAATTCTGAAACAACGACAACCCTTTTCCAGACATCTGGTCACACAAACAAGCTATATCTTGAAAACAAATCAGAAAGTTTATCTTATCGACACTGCGCCCGCCTGAAAGTGCTTTTTGAGCATGCGATCGTGAAAATACGGCCATTAAAAACCCACTATGCTGCTGCTGGAGCTGAACATTCTGACGCTGAACATTTGGCAAGTTCTCCTTTAGCGGATGCTGCTCCGACCCTGATCTCGTGACCAAAAAGGCAACAATAATTTATGTTTTTTCAAATTTCAGGGGCATCCCATATGTATCCAGCAATCGGGGACCACGTATTGAAGCGATCTGTAAGGAACTAGCCAGCGGGAAATATGACATCGTTTCGTTGCAAGAGGTGTGGACGCAGCAGGACAGCGAGCTCCTCCAGAAGGCCACCCAGACAGTTCTTCCCTATGCTCACTACTTTCACAGCGGAGTAATGGGAGCTGGTCTACTGGTGTTATCAAAGTATCCCATTCTGGGCACCCTGTTTCATGCGTGGTCTGTCAACGGCTACTTCCATCGCATCCAGCACGCAGACTGGTTTGGCGGCAAAGGAGTGGGTCTCTGCAGGATTCTCGTTGAGGGACAAATGGTGCACCTGTACAACGCTCACTTGCATGCCGAGTACGACAACGCCAATGATGAGTATAAGACACACCGAGTCATCCAGGCGTTCGATACGGCCCAATTCATCGAAGCCACCAGGGGAAACTCGGTGGTACAGATCCTAGCCGGGGATTTGAACGCCCAGCCGCAGGACATCTCCTACAAAGTGCTGCTGTTCACCTCCAAGATGCTAGATAGCTGTGCTTCGGACACTTTCAGGACCAACGAGTGCGAACACAATTCGTATACTTCTGCTAGCGCCCTGACCAAGAACCCGCAGGGCATAAGGATAGATCATATTTTTGTGCGCGGGGGCGATGAGGTGAACGCTGAGATAGTGGAGTACACGCTTCCTTTTCCGCATCGAGTGCCCGGCGAAAAGTTTAGTTTTTCCGATCACGAGGCGGTCCTGGCCAAGCTGAAACTCACCAGGATAGCAGCTGCAACCCAGTCTGAGGTGGCTACGATCGAGGTTAACTGTCAAGTGGGCGAGGAAACTTGTGCCGTGCAGGAAACCGGCTCACCGGAGGAGCAGCCAGGGGATGGGCCATGCAACAATGGCTCTGCTCCGATGGAATCTCTGCCAGCTGCCCGAACGGCCGTCCTTCATGAAGCGCTCGAACTGTGTGATGCTTCCCTGCTCCAGCTGAATACCGATAGAATACTCTACTACAGTGCCGCCACCTTCCTGTTCGTCCTTCTCGTTCTCTTGGTTGAATTTACGGCTCCCGTTGGCATGCGTACCATTTTCTTGCTGCTTAAGTTTATAGTGTTCGGGGTCATACTCTTCTGTATTTTTATGGGCTCCATTTGGAACTACATGGAGCGCAACGGTGTGCTGCAGGGCAAGAAGTCCATGGAGGTGATGCTCCATCACGCCCAGAAGTACGAGTATTTTTATTGAACTCTTGTATTCAGTTGGCCGGTTATTTATTTCCCCGCAGCTCAGCTCAAGGCGCATTTAAAATCTATGTGTAATTTAGTTGGACAATCTAATATATATTTTATAAGTAAATTGTGACACGGACTTGATCGTCAATGATCCGGAAAACGTAATTCAATGCAATATTATGGTATCTTTCTTAGTAATGTCATCCATATCCCAGGAACTAGTTTAATAAAAAAAAATAAAACCGACCAACGTTCTGTAAAATAATATGCTCAATTGACTGAAAACCAGAATGTCACTTGGCAATAAATATTTTAAAATAAATTCGAGTTCAAAATCAACAAATTTGATAAACAATAAAAAAATAAAGTAAAGAACTACCCCTTTGAAGTATCTTTTGTAGAAATTAAAACATACAGTCTTTAATATTAGTGTGTTTTTAACATTTTTTCTTTATTCTCGAGTAGAAAACAGCTCCGCATAATCCCAGTTGGTACATTTTATTCGGGCTTCTTACCCTTAGCCAGCTCGGCCTTCTTTCCCTTGATGGGGGCGGGCTTCTGGGAGCGCAGAACAGCGGACGCGCGGCGAAGAGCAGCCTGTAAGACAAAAATAACTTGTTAATATTTTTGTAATATAAATTATAAAAATAAAAAAAGTATTTAAAAGCTTCAGAAAGTATTATCAACATGATCATTCTGCGATCTTGGTGTAGTAGAAAAAAAGGAATCATCAAAAAATAAAACTTTAATTAATTAATAAAAAAAATTCAAATATACCTGTGTCAGGTCCTTGCGGTATTTGGAGCCAATCAGCAGGTTCTTCAGCTTCTTGAGGGAGCGACGGGGACCGGCCTTGAACTCAACGCGCACGGTGTTCTTGGCAGGACGCTGGGCATACTTGCCCTTCTTCAGCACAGCGGTGAAGCCCTTCTTGTCGGCAGTCGGGACGACGCCAAGGGTCTTCTTGTGCACGATGCCGCTGTAGCGGTACGAGCTCACGCTGGCCAAGTTGTTTGGCTCCTGAAAGGATAATACAATTTAGTTTTTGAATATTTCATAATCAAAAGCACTTAATGCAGCCAACTTTAGTCAGATTAGAGTTACTATCATTTTGTATTCAAATATCATTGTGAAAGTTTGTAAGTTGGAAACATCATTGAATTAATTGCTTTCGTTTGGAGAGTCCAGACTTACTGTGCTGAAGGGTTTCTTCACATCGCGCTTCTTCAACAAGAAGGCGTTGTTGTTGCGAATGATCAACCAATTGAGGTGCGAAGAGGTTGCCATCTCACGTCTGCAAGAGAAACAAAGGAAGAAATCAGTATAATTGCAAGTTATTTCAAGGATTTTATAGTTGGCTGGCTGGATCAGTCTTGGGTGATGAATATAGTCTTCAAGAACTCTTCCGCTCATTCAATCATCATATAAGCCAATACTAAAGAAACTTCTTGTTTCTATATGCTTACCTTTAAGAGAGATCCCATAGTTATCAGAAAATTTGAAGAAACATGAAATGAAGAGAAGATTTTGGTTAGTTTTGTATTTGAGAGAAAAAGGCAAAAAGGTTGGGTTCTTGATTCTATTTTCAGTCTTGGGTGATGAATATAGTCTTCAAGAACTCTTCCGCTCATTCATTCATCATGGTAGAGGAATTAATCATCAAATTTCGACCACACGTGTTCTTACCTAAAAAATCAACAAATCAGCGTGGAAATGGCAGCCGCACATGAAAAGGAAAAGAAAGAAACTTTCTTTAGTTAGACTGAAATAAAAGTTATTCTCCAATAGTTGGTTTATGCGGCCTGGCCTGGGCTCTGCCGCAACTTGCTCGAAAATCACACATTTTTGTCAAAATCTAAATGCCCGCTATGCTGCACGTGTGGGTAAAATGAAATTTACCTCCGCTCTGTGGATTGCCGGCACTAGAAATGACTGAAACACGTGGCCCGGGCATGTCGGTTGCACAAAGGTGCGCATCGGCACGCCGTGGATAGCTATAACTTAACCAAATCGAAACGAAATGCGAAATGCCCACCTTTTCTCGTTGAAAGACAAGCAGGAAAGAAATATGGCAGCCGCGGCACAGAGTTAAGTTGGCTGCGATTGGCGAACAGGGTTGTATTTCCGCTGCGCCCCGATAGCCAGACAAGTTGGCATCCCCCATCCCATGTATCGGCTCTGTAGCAATCGTGTGGTCACACTGTCTAGTTGTCAGAAACACATTTCCGAAAACTCACTCGTAAAACGTTAAATTAAAAGTTCAGATATCAACAAATCATTTCAAAAAGTTTTTGTTTTAGGCTGTGGTTTGTTTTTATTGTCGTATGTCCATCCAGAATTTAAACACTCGTGGTAAGTGGATGGTGAAAAGCATGGTACCGACGGTACCCAGCCCAACGCAGCGCTTTCTTCGGACCCAGTTACACACATGCACACCAAAATGGCTGACTCACACGCAAACGGATACACGAACGCACTTACACACGCACCTGAAGACATTCTGAACTACATTTTTTAAAACACGCTGCCAGGGTGTGATTGAACTTTACATCGCCATGCATTCGATTACAATTCATCCCCATCTGTTTTAATCTTCTCCCTCAGACCCCTTTGCTGATGCAATCAAGGGCAATGATGATGACATTCAAGACGGGCTTGTGCACATAAGAATCCAGCAGAGGAACGGCCGAAAGACACTAACTACTGT
Source organism: Drosophila atripex (assembly GCA_035045925.1). Taxonomy (NCBI): domain Eukaryota; kingdom Metazoa; phylum Arthropoda; class Insecta; order Diptera; family Drosophilidae; genus Drosophila; species Drosophila atripex. Next base: position 16,392,434 of record JAWNOP010000012.1, on the reverse strand, counting down.
GCAGGGCCTCTCGGCGGAGTATGACTTGAAGAAGATAGTCCGCTCCTGCAAGAAGGTGGGTTGTAACTGCTTGACACTTCAGGTGTTTCCCGTCGACTACCTGCATTGGCAGCAAGGAATATTCAGTTTCCACCTGCTGTCAAATTTTGGGAATTGCATTTTTTTCTGCCTTGTATTGATTAAATTTAAATGACAACACAAACACCCCCAAGTACATGGACACTAATCAAAATACATAATTTATTCACAGGAATTCGCCTGCAATGGTACTGTAATTGAGCATCCAGAATATGGTGAGGTTCTCCAGCTACAAGGCGACCAGCGTGAGAACATCTGTCAATGGTTGACGAAGGTGGGACTAGCTAAGCCGGATCAGCTCAAGGTTCACGGTTTCTAAGCTTGCTCCTGGCGGACGACGGGAACCGAACAAAACAACAACAAAAGGTGTGAACTTTCATGCCGCCATTTCATTCTTAAGCTCTAATAACACCAACAACAATTAACCAACCAACAAAATACCCCGAAACTTGCAAAAGTTCTTTGTTCAAATTAATTAAACAAAAAAAAAAAAAATCAATTGATAGAACATTTAAATGCGAAGTCAGAAGCAATAGACCTATACTGAGAACAATGTTATAAATAAATTAAATGTTCAATTTAAATAAAATATTGTCTGAAGGTGCTACTGATATAGCATAATGGGACGAAATTGGCTGTTTTTTAATTAACATTAATGCCAAGCAGTATACGTGCGATAAGAATCTGCTCGAGAAGAATAAGGAATTCCTGCAGAAGTCTCTCAAAGATCATGAGAACGGCCTCCGCAAGTTACTGCAACAACGAAAAAAGGATAAAGTTGCGTCTAAATGGTTTCACACATCCACAAGATAACATTCTTATTTATAATCAATATAATTGTCTAAATCGAAATTCGCATACAACACAAACTGGTTGCCCATGTTGGGTTCATGCTCTGGGTGGAAGCAGTATCTGTGACGATTAGGGGCAAAATTAAACTATATGGAACTATATCGGAAGATTAGCACAGGTAGGAAAGTCCTTGGACTCTGCCGGATCTCCATCCACAATTGATGGAGCCCACTTCCATTGGGTACAAGTCTGTAGGGTAGGTGCCCATTTCCAGATACCACCGCCAGTAAGTTTTATGTTATTAAACGAATATTTTAGAAGTATTTTAGAAAAATCGTCTTGCTTTTAAAAACTCATTTATTGGACATTTTAATTGGGCGGGTAAAGGGTGAATATTTAAAAATTGGAATACTCTTTGAGACCTTGTGGACACACTTTTCTGGACAAAGAAAAAAATATAGTTTCTTGGCCCGACCACCAGGTGCGCCACGACATTTTATGGTCTCATTTTCAAATTTTTTCTGTTTTTTTTTCAGCTGGGGCTAAATCTTTTGGTATTTTTGAAATACGGGTACATTATTACGGGCATTTTGAAGAAACTGATAGACTGGCAACACTGGTGATTGGTTCTCTGCAATTGTGAGCGCGAATTTTTTGCGTGTGTTTTTGCTTGATTACAAAAAATAAGAGTTCGGTGTGACAATCATAATATCACTAGTTTTCTTGCCATTGCGCCGGTCGTCCTCTAACATTTAATCAAATTAAACAATTTAGTGACAAAACGTGGAGCGTACGTGGACGCGCGGAACGCTTGGTGTTTCTCTTTTCGTTCGGGCCAAATTTAACAAGTGGTTTTGCGTTTAGCAACGTTGCATCTGCCCAAAATTAGTTACTGGTCGTGGGCTCCGTTGCGATTTCTTGCATTCTGAAGGGTAAGTGCGACCTTGTATCATGATGGTGCGTGTTTTGCACGGCAAGAGGGGGGGGAGCCAGGCAAGAGGGGGTACCCAGCAATTTGCTTAGCAATATTATGTTCTCAGATTCCATTGCCAACGTTCCCATGAAACAAAAAAAAAAAAAAGACCTAAAAAAAAATTGTTCTATCGAATTAGCAGAAAATATCTCAATTTATCTGTCAGTGACAACAAAAAATAAAAACAATCCTTTGCTGTTGAATTCATTCCAATTTCGAGTTTTAAATGTATATACGGAAATAATTTTTTTTTTTAAATTTTGCTCCGCTGGAATCGCTTGCAACCGTGTTTCGTGAAGGCGATCTATCGGAACGGTGACAGACGGAACGGCGAAAGTTTTCTATGACGATGAGAAGTCGAATTTTTGGATTTTTTCGCGTGACAAGTTCGTTGTGAAAAAACGGAGGCAGAAACCCAACAATATTGTTAAGAGCCTTGTGCTAGCAATTGAGAACGAGTGCGCTACTCTGGCGGGTGCGGGCGGTGCAAGTTGGGTGTGAAAATCGCAAAAAATCAATTGCCTTGCCTCAATTTTATCTCCTCTCGTCGATTCTTTTTGCGTGTGTGAAAAAACGTAAAAGAAGAATACAAAAAGAAAGAAAATAGAAAAATCAAAAGCAAAGGCAGCTGAAAAAAAAGCCCCACACACACACACATACACACGTAAAATAAAAGTACGAAAAAGTCAGCAGGCCACACACGGAAAAGGCAAAAAAAAAAAAGTGAAGCAAAAAAGAAAAAAAAAATAGCATATTGAAAAGGCAAAGAAAACGACGAGCAGCAGAGCAGCAACGACGAGAAGTTGAGAAGAAAATGTGCAGGAGCAGGGGCGGAGGAGCAGGAGCCGTATCCGTATCCAAATCCGTATCCGAATCTGAAGTAGCACCAGCACTAGCACCAGTACTAGCAACAGCAACAGCAGCAGCAGCCGTATAAATAAATAATAGCACAGAAGCTAAAAAGCTAAAGCTAAAGAGTGTTGCAGTCACATTTTCGGTTCGAATAGGATTATATCGCAATATCGCAGTGAAAATCAAATTTTCCAAATAGAAAGAAGAGCCTCCTCTCTCTCCGCTCTTTGGCTCTCTATCTCTCTCCTCTCCGCCAACTGGGTGTGTGTATGTGTGTGTCCGTGTGAGTGTGCCGCGTGCGAGTGTGTGTGTGGGTGACTCGAAAGAGCAACAACAAAAAAAAAGTATATTTAAAAAAAAAAAGCTACAAAAAAGAGGAAAAAAATAACCAAACCGACTGTGTCTTTGTGTGGATTTTCTTGATAATTGCAACATACGTTACCATGGAATACTACCTAGGTTAGTAGTAGCCTTTTCTAACTACATATGCCACCCCCAATCGACACCCGCCCACTCACCACCCATCTCTAACCAACGCTGCACTTGTATAAGAAAATCAACAACAAAACACTCCCACCCATTTTTTTGCTTTATTTATATTCATTTTTACAAATTAAGACAATTAATTGAATTTAATATTTTAACCATATTTTAATTAAGATGTTTTTTTGTAATTTATATAATACAAATGGAATGAAACACTTGTTTAATAACAGTTAAAAATTAAATTTATAAAAATTTAAACTATTCACTAATATATCGCCTTTCTCTTAACTATCGAATTGTTTAAACAAACTATTTTGTTTCATAATTTCCATCTCTAATTGTTCGAAAAATTTCTATCACATAGGCTTTGCAAATTCCTTTGACATTTCCCAGCCAATATAGCCAGGAACTCCCTTTTTTGTCGAGTTAGCTATTTAATACTTTAATAATACGTTTCTTTTTATTCACTTTTCCGCAACGACGTCTTCTCGGTTAATATATGTATGTGTCTAGTGTCTTGTGTCTCATTATTTGGTCATCATATTTTTGTTTATTTGCTTCGCTTGAAATCGGGCGCCGATGGAGTTGGAGTATTAGGAGGTGGCTCCTACCAGCTGCCTCCTATAACGACCGTTTCCCATTACGTCTATAATAAAAGAAAAACAACTGACCTTGTTTATTTTAGCAAAAAAAAAAAAACCGCACCCCCATTCATAATACATATATTTATAAATATATATATATATATATGCATTTTCTAATTAATAATTTTTTTTTTGCAGGAGGATATGTGTACATGAACGGAGATGCAGTCAAGATCCAGCAGCCCGTCTACACCAATGTTCCTGTCGAGACGGCGATGCTAGCCACTAATCTGTTCGGCGCCACCACACAGATCGCAGCCCCAGCCGCCGCCGCAGCCCACATACCGTTGATAACCGCCGCCAGCGCCGCAGCAGCTGCAGCGCCACCAGTTGTAGCACCAGCTCAGCATCCGCAGCAGCATCCCCAGCCGAATCAGACGCCTCAGATTCCTCACCAACAGCAACAACAACAGCAGCAGCAACAGCAACAGCAGCAGGTGCAGCAGCCCCACCCACATCAAGCGCAGCTTATCGCGCACACACACGCCGCCCACCAACAACAACAACTTCCTACTCAGATACAGGCCCATCCCGCCCAGCACTTGCCGTACGGCCATCAGCCGGCGCCACCTAGCACTGCAGCAGGAGCTGGAGCAGCAGCCGCCGGAGCAGGAGTAGCGACGGTAGCCGGAGTAGCGGGTGGTGTCGCCACCGGTGAGACAAGTATCGACAACGCCGAATTCGCCGCCATCATGAATGGAGCGCTTGCCCAGACCCAAGATGGCACTGTCGTCTGCTATACCGATGCAATGGTACCTGGTGTCCAAAACACGAATTTAGTCGCCCTCGAGCCGCAACCCCAGCATATTGTATTGCCAGTGCAGGTACCTGTGCAAGTCCCAGTGCCCGTTCAGCTGCCGGTGACGGTGCCAACGGTTCAGACAGTTCCTGCCAACGGATCAGCGGAACAGCATCAACAGATGCAGCAACAGCAGCAACTACAACAAGGACAGCCTGGTAGCCATAATGCCACAGCTGGAGAAGATCCCAACATACCAATGGACAAGCTCAAGCAGATGCTGGCTACTCAGCTCGAGTATTACTTTTCCAGGTTCGACATTCTTTTAATTCAAAAATGGAACATTTTAATTGAAATTATTTTTGTTATTCGCAGAGAGAATCTGGCGAACGATTCATACCTTCTGTCGCAGATGGATCATGACCAGTATGTGCCCATCTGGACGGTGGCCAAGTTTAATTTGGTGAAGAAACTAACCAAGGACCTCAATCTCATTACGGAGGTGCTAAGGGAATCCCCCAATGTACAGGTGGATGAGAAGGGATTGCGCGTTCGTCCCAATCGCAAGCGTTGCATCATCATACTTCGCGAAATATCTCCCAACACGCCACCAGATGACGTCAAGGTGAGCATATCCAACTCCCTTCTAGTTTTCCTATTTAATTGATTTCTATTTCTGATTTTCAAACAGGCCTTGTTCAGCAATGAAAGCTGCCCTAGACCGATCTCCTGTGAATTTGCGGGGAACAACTCGTGGTATGTGACCTTTGAATCGGACGAGGATGCGCAAAAGGCGTTCCAGTACCTGCGCGAGGAAGTCAAGGAGTTTCAGGGCAAGCCGATCATGGCCCGCATCAAGCCAAAGTCGTTCATCAATCGCATCCAAACTGTACCAAATGTTAAGAACGGTTACCGTCTTACGTCGCCGCCGACTGCCACCGTCTATGATCCATCCGGAGCAGGCACAGCACCAGTTAGCTATGCTCCCCAGCAGCGCTACATCTACACCGCCAACGGAGCGGCCATCGCTCCCACAGTTCCATACAGCAATCAAGTGTTGATTGTGAGTATATTAGTTTCTAATTCCGACAGAATATGGTTTAATGATTCTATTTTTTTTTTAGCCGATTCAGCAAAATCAGTTCTATCCCAGCATTGTGGCTGGGCCATGGCCACCGGGAACAGTGGCGACCACTGCCCCCCATGGTCAGAACTTTTACGATATCGGGGGTAACCTATTCGCAGCACCGCAGGCCGTGGCAGCTAGCTTCCCGCCCGCTCCTCCGCCCGCCACTCAGCAGATGGTCACATCCAAGCCACCAGGTGGGGGCGGTGGGCGCTACAATAACAACAACCATCGCGGTAATCCCAACAATGTTGGTGGCGCGAACTCAGGACCACGAGGAGAGTCAAGGGGCAAGCCTCCGCGCAACGCCCAGAATCCACCGCACCTCCAGGCGGGGAGCATCGTGCCGATCCAGATAACTGGCGCCATTCCGGGGGGAATGGTAAGTGTCCTGCCTGCCAACATAGTGCAGGGCGATCCTCTCCAGCAGGCCGCCCTGCAGGCGCCCCAACAGCCTCAGGCAGTGCAACATCAGATCCAACAGCAGTCGGCTGGTTCAACGCAGCAACAGCAGCAGCAGCAGGCGGGTCAGGTCAACACCACCATTCGCCACTATCCTGTGAAGGGCAACTGGAAGAGTAAGTGTTTGAAATCGCAAAGATCATATTCTCGAATTTGGCACGTGATATTCCATTTTACAGGTGGCATGCAAAAGAATTTGGATAAAAATTACAGCGGTGGGGTAGCCGGGCATCATCACTACGGCAGTCAGGTGCAGGTCCACCATCTGCAGCCCCAGCAGCAGCAACAGGGACAATATCAGTTGGCTTCCTCTGGTGCCGGTAGTGCACCGCAAGTATCCTATGCCACGGCTCAGGCTCCCCAGCACCACATAGTGGTGCAGCAGGCACCACAGCCGCAGCCACAACAGCAACAACAGGTGCAGCAGCAACAGCAGGCAGTTCAAGAGCTGCAGGAAGCTGGGGACAGTGTGGAGCACGGCTCGCACGCCATGCAGCAGCAGAATCGCAGCAGCAACATGTCGGCCAGCTCGTCATCATCGCTGGCTACCTCGATCAGCAAGGAGCCGCTGCACTGGCAGTCGCGTCCGCGTCGTCGTCGTCGTGATGAGGAGGGCGGAAACGGCATCAACTATTCTCCAGGCGGTCGAGTTGGGGTAACTAATCAGAGGAATGGCTATATAGACAGTGGCATATAATGAAAGTAATTATTTTTTCTAGCTCTATGGCAGCTCTCCGTCTAATCCCCATCAGCAGCAGCAGCAGCAACACCTGCTGTCCTCGTCCTCATCGTCCGCCACCAATGTCCAGTCTGGCGGAGGAGGTGGCCATGGTAGCGGCGGCTCTCATCGTGGTGGCGGGGAGCGCGGGGAAAACAATTACAACACCACACCCATCCACGACGTCCCACCGCCCCAGCACCGGGGCAACTACAAGGGTAACAACTACAACCCGCACTACCATGCCCAGCACTCGTCAATGGCGAGCGGGTCCCACCACCACCACCAGCACCACCAACAACAACAACAACAGCACCATCAGCAGCAGCACCACCACAGCGGCCTATCCTCGCAGCAGCAGCTGCACCACTACCACCCGCATCACCACCACCACCATAACTCGATCGGCAGCAATGTGGGCAACAGCGGTGGCTTGGGCGTCAGCAGTGGCGGGTCATCGGGTGGTGGTGGTGGGGGATCGGGAAGTAATAGCTTGTCGGGCGGCAATTCGCTGGGCTATCAGGGCCACCAGCATCAGCAGCAGCAGCAGCAACAACAGCAGCAGCAACAGCAACAACCGCCGGCTCCAGTCCAGCCACCGCAGTTTGATCTAGAGGCGGCCGCTTTCCCACCGCTCCCAGCCACCACTCAGGCCAGCAGCAATGCCTCTCTTCAAAACAACAGCTCCTCCAGCGCTAATTCGGCTCCAAAGCAAGCATTGCAGCAACAGCAGCATCATTACCAGCAGCAGCAGCAGCACCACCATCACCACCACCAGATGAGCAGCAGCATTGAGAGCGAGGAACAGCAGTCCGTGGAGGGAAGTGGTGTACAGCAACAGGGCAATAGTTCCTCCAACTGGTCTGAGAACCGTCTTTCTGATGTAGTGCGCACTGGCGGTGGAAAAGGCAAAGCCCGCAAGGAGAACCGCCACCACCAGGGCCAGAACACGGCTCACAACTATCAGCAGCAGCAGCAGCGAAATCATCCAGTTAGCCCCACACCCGTTGTGAGCGCCGAGCTCCAGGAGGGCAACCATACCAAGAACGTTACTAAGCAGAGCTCCAGTAACAACAGTTCGATCCATGTGATAAAGTGTCAAACACCAAATATCAATGCCAGCAACAAAGAGGATGCAGTCGCAGGAGGAGCTGGCAGCCAGCTGGAAAAATCAAATAAGACTGAGGATGAAGTGCATCCAAAACAGCAGCAACAGCGACTGATAGAGGGTTACAACGAGTTCTCCGCGGGCGTTGGCACTGGCGCTGGCGCTGGCGCCTGCCCCGTAGTGGATGCTTCGGGTATGACTGCCGCTATGGCCGATTGCAGTCTAGGCCAGCACAAGAAGCCGCCCGCAGTGGCTGCTCTGCACGCTAAGAAGGAGCTGAATCTCCTCGATAAGCAGACTACCGGCAAACACAAGAGCGTAGCGACCTCCACATCGACGGAGAACTTGTCGGCCGCCGCCGCCGCCACTGCTAGCAAGCTTAGCTACGCCCAGGTGGCCCAGCACCACAAAGCTCCATCCGAGAGCAAGGAGATGAGCTCGGGTGGCTCGACAGGCACCCTCTCGCCCACCGGCAGCCATAAAATGGATCTAGTATTCGGCGATCCCGCCGCTGTTACAGCGGCCGTGGAGAAGAGCGGACTGAACGCTATCGTGGCCGAGAAGCGTGTCGCCGGCGGCGCCTCGCCCGCTGTCACGGCCCTGTCCGGAAAGGCAGTCATCGGCGTTGTCGCCCCAACTGCTTCCAACAGTAATGCCACCCAACCCAATATAGCTGTCGTCGTGACTGCCAAAGAAAAAGGTAGGAGCCAGCTGCCCATGAACTGCCAGTAGTAGCTGCCAGAGTTTTGGAATATTTTTTAAATTTTCTATTTTTTCTTTTTGGATATATTGGAAAGGATAATAAAATAATATTAAATATTTTGGCGCATAGACCCCGGTCCTATATTAACACTTTTGAATTGCCTTTGGAATCGTGAATACATATTTGGCTCCTTTCAGATGCTCGTCCTAATACTACGCAGAACGCCTCGCCGATGGCCCACGGCGGATCTGTGCGCCATCAGAGCAAGGAGAAGCACCAGCAGCAACATTACAGCTCTGCCATAGAGCACCCGAATGCCAATGCCAATGTGGGCTCCGGAACGGGCGGTAACCGCAAGTCCAGAGCCAACAACTCATAAGGAGTGGATATATGGTGGAGTGGATAAGGAAAAATAAACAGTGAAGAGAAGTGAGGAGAGAGAGACGAACCGCGTTGCCAAAAGTGAGAGGCAACTGTGAGATACCTTTTGCAGGATGCCTCCAAGAATGCATCACCTGCCTGTACATATATATATGAAATTCCATGTGTAAATATGAGCAACCATTTTTGTTATATCTGTAAGTGCTATAGATATTTACAAGCTAACTAGGAGGCAAACGAAAGGTAAGTAATAGTCAGATAAATTATATTATATCCTTGCTAAATATTATTTTCATTTATTAGCAGTCACCGGTGCTGCTCTGCGTAAGACTTGAAACGAAAGGACACGGGAAGGCAGTAGAGGAACCAAGAGAGCAAGCAACCGGCGACGCTCGGACCAGTTATCATATTAGTAGGCAAGGATATAGAATGAATGGTGCATACCCCTTCTTCAGCTATATACATGCATATGTGTATATTAACATATATATAGACATATATATATATATATATATATATATATATATATATTATTCAGTTATCAGTTAATGTTAATCTACCTAGGCCTAAGCCATGTTACCTATCCTCGAGGGTAAACACACACACACACATAACATACATTGTAGTTTCGAGCTGCTCGGTTCGGTAGCGAAGAAAACTAGACAGAAAAGAGATAAATACGCCTAAGCTATCTTTACGAATCAATCTAAGGTTTGAACTTATGTGTAGTAGGAGAACTTTTGCATCAAACGACAAAAACAAAACTAAAGCAAGCTTAAGCCAAGCAAGAATTAATCATAAGCATTGAGAGAGGGAAATGGAGGAGGAGTAACGAAATACTAGGTTCTATTAATCAGATACTACCCGGTAAACTCATGAATCACGCGTTGATTTAACGTTAATATTATAAATACGTTTAATATTTCATCATTTTCATTTATGCCTCCACACGTCAGACTTAATGTTTATAGCCAAAACAGAAGTACACAGATCCGAGTATGTAGCGTATATGTTAACTATATACATAGCTATGTCTCCGCTAGTCCCACACGTTAGGGTTACTCCAATTATTTAGATATATATATATTTATATATATATATATACATCTATATACAATGTAACAATTATTTTGAATTGTTAACGCGGCGGTGTTGTTGCACAGAAGTCTTCTGAAAGAAATGCTTTACTAGGTAGCTTCAGTAGCCATCTCCGCCAGAAACGTATTATCAGATAATATTGTTTTGATCAAGGATATATATATATATATAATTATTATTTTTTTTTTTTTTTTTGCAAGGATCGGGGGTGTTGATTATTTGAAAGTTTTTCTTTCATTTCAAAAAAGAAATATGTGCGCGCCACCCCCCTAGAGAGAGAGATAATTTAATTATGGGGATTCTCGTACTTAGTTCACGACTTTAGGGATCCCTAATACACCCACATACACACTGACACACCTGAAAACGCATAGACCGGCACTATCCTCCCTACTACTACCCTATAATACCCACAGACATCGACTGTCGAGTTATAGACCCTCATTTTTGATACTTATATCTTATATAATGGAGAGAAGAACTTACATTTTAAAATTGCATTTGTTTCCACATGAAGGCAATTTCTCAGTTTAATGGTTTCACACATCTATTTCAGTAAACAAACAAAACAAACAAACAAAAACGAAATGAATTACGAGGTTAGCGGATTGCTAAAATACTAAACTTTATCCTTACGAAGCGTAGGTGGACACCGCTCAGCTCAGCTCAGCTCATAAGACAAATACACTAACTAATGTTATATTTACGGCTCTATGCGCGGAACAATAAGTAATTTTGTATATAATATATATACGAAAAGGTGCCATAAACTAAAACAAACAACAACAAAAACACTCACTAATACAGACACTCCAGCATACACACAAAAACGAATTCTTTGAGGTTTAGGACGACAACACAAATAGGCATTTAAAACAGATTCATTAACTAAGTTTTACTGTCTCTCACTTTTAAAAAAGATGCTGCTATCCCCCCGCTAATTATCAATATATATATATATATATATATATTTTGAGTAGGAATACGTATGTTTTAATTATTGTTTTTCATTTTATTGTTTTTTTTTTTCGCACAAACTTTTAATCCGGCATGTAAACTAATCCCCTAATCGGCAAGGGAGAAAAGAGAGAGAAAAAAATAATCAGTAACTTTAAGCTACACACAAACACACACACTGCAACACACCAACACACATGATATCTACAAACTATTTTAGACTTAAGAACTAAGTTTAGGTATGCATACCATATATGGATATTCACACTTAAAACGCTAATTTGTTCATGTAACGATTTAACCAAAATTTGAGAACAAGCTTCTTTCCACCCACTTCCAGACCAAATCAAAAGAACCATTTTATATTTCACGTTTTTTTTTTTTTTTTTAAATTTTTTTTATATAAGAAGACATGTTCCAGAAAGAGTCGTATTATTTTTTCATACAAAAAATTCGCTTATGAACTTATGAACCCTGTGAATAAACCGAAACAATGTTTTTCTCTCACCTTTCCACAAAGAAAAACTATTTGAAATTTTATCCAAAATCAAAACTAAAACAAAACTTAAAAAAAAGAAGGAGAATAAGATACTATATAAAAACGCAAGAAGACTTCCAACCCAAATGAAAATGAAAATGATAATGTAACAAAAAAACTAAAAAAAAAAAAAAAAAGCCAGAAAACGGATAATTAAACTGAAAATCAACATATATATACATATACACAAATATTTTGTTTCTATGAAAACAATCGAATATGCTAAGTGCCTATACTAACTATTATATAAAAAAAAAACGGTGTAAAATACGAGCCGTGTACAGTCAGACCACTGAGCCAAGAACCAAAGTGTCTTCATCCTCGTGCTCCTCCTGTCGCTCGTCCGCCACCCATCCATTAGTCCCCACAACTGCCTTTAGACATAACCCCAGTTTACTCATTCATGTCTCTGCATGTCCAGGATAAATAAATATGTAGACAGGATGAAGGTCACACCCTGATAGTATACCTTGCTCAGTGGTTCGTCTCGTATCCGTGCCACAACAAAATGTATCTTTAACTAATTGTTAGTTTATAGTTTGTATCTTCCCTATCCGAAAACTGAAGAAGAAGAATGACCCCGCCCCCTTCCCAGTAACCAAAATCCAGCTAACACTTATAATTCTTTAAAAGCGTTCTCAAATTAATTTTGTTGTGCTCATCATTCACTCAAAAGAAAGAAAGAAAAAGAAATAAATAAAAAGAAAACGACTAAAAAAAAACAGAACCATTAACACACAACACACACACACACTGTACAGTTTAACCTCAATAGGGCGGACTCCGACTTGGACTGCGGACTGCTTTAGGCGAATCAATAATAACGGGGCTTGTGGGCTCGATGGACGGCGGCGCCGAGTTCCGACAATGAGATGTGATATTATGCAATTGACAAATCATCAATTGTGCGTGACAAAAACAAAAAGAAAATAAAAAACAAAACAAACGGAGCAAGGGTTAGCCAATCGGGATCGCATCTTCCCCTCCCCTCCCCCACCACCCTAAGAACATGAGACGACAGTTGACATTTGAACCCAATCACCACCCCCTCCCCCCAGAAGCTGAGATCGGGAACCGAAAGAGAGAGGAGGAGAATCGTGGAGACGAGTAATGAGTAATGAGTAAAGAGATAAAAGAGAAGGAGAGTAGGGTATAGAGAAAGTAAAACAACATTGTTGATGTTAAATAATTTTAAGGAATACAATAAATTAAATTAAATTAAATTGTTAAATTGTAAAACCTCAGTTCTTAAGTTATTTATTTTTGTATGATTAAGCAGCGCATATGACACACCTTGTTAAATTTACAAAATAATACTATTGGAAGATCAGAGGACATGCCACGTCTACGTTCTCTCCATCTACAGTCCATCTCCACCCCAACCAGGCTCTATCCTACCCCCTATACCGCATAGCATTATCTTGATTTCCATACCTTCCCCCCCACCACCCAAGTCCATAATATTTCATAGTTCATTTAACGGAAGACCCTCGTCCACAGACCACTGTACATACATTTAGCTATATATATATATATATAAACATACATCATGAGGGTGTTCCAATCTAGTTATTTTTTCACAAAACCAAAACAAACAAAAAAAAAAAAACAATCTTTAGGCACTGCCGGCTAAGATTTTTTTGATTTCTATTATTTACCTTCTATAACTGATAGCCATTAACCTATCACTGGCGGGTCAGAGATCTTGAGTTGTTTCCTTTTTTCCAATATTCTTTCGATATTATTTACGACCATAAAACGACAAACAACGCTAAACAAAAATGCTTACGCACATTGTTATCACTAGAAGAAGAAAACAAAAAACAAAACAAACAAAACACAACAACAAACACAAGATCAACCTGTCTGTTAAACAAGAGAAAATATGTAATATGAATAACGAGAGGAGTACATGCATACTTATATAAATATATATATATAATCAATTGTAATTGTACCGAAAATTGATAACTGTAAAGTAAAAAACAAACAACAAAAACGAAAAAAAAAGAAAAGGTTTATAAAATTGCATATGATTTAAACTATAAACTAACTATAAAGAAATACAATATCCCTCTATGAAGCAAGCGAAAGCAAACCGACAGCAGTTATACATAATTGAATGTGTAATATGATGGCATAAATATAAATAAAATATAATAAAAACAAAAAGAACAAAAAAATACAAACACTGAGAAACAACCAAAGAAGAGTGTTATTTATTTTTTAATATGTATATTTTATAAAGATGAGATCTACTTAGAGGAATGATGGGTGAAGGAAACACTTCAAGACTACTCACTGGAATATTTCCTCTTTTTTATTATGTTTACTATATAATTGAAAACCAAATAAAAAGAATTCAAGGGGAGAACAACAAGAGGCCGTAATGCAGATTAAATGTAGATAGTGAGAGGGGGAAAAAAACAATAACAGAGACTCAACAATAAAGCGATAACAGTTGGTTTCTTAACCAGTACTGGGGGTCAACCAATTATTTTAGATATTTCAATTTATTTTTAATTGAATGCTTTAGGGTCTTGCCTGTGGAACTCACAGGTTAACGAAAAAAAGAGAATTTCTATATCGGAAATATGATTTTTTTTTTAGGAGGTTTTAGGAGAAGTCCAACTCGTGCACAGGCCCCAAAAATGACTAATATCAGTTATAAAGTTTATATTTCTTATCATTTTGATAAGCTCATAAAAGGTATTTCAACACACAGTATTTCTTGGGCACTACAAAACATTTTATTTATTATTTTTTTGCTTACAAAAACTCAGCTTGAGCTTAAAACTTTCCATTTATCTTAAATAGATCAAATCCCAAAAAATCTTTGACAAGTATAGTTTTAGGTACATAAATACTAAACGAGTAATACAAATTTTTTATCCATTTTGCTTGGGCATCACAAAACCTAGTAAATCATAGAGTGTACAGTTGGACAAGGCATATATATATACACGCATCTTGAAGGATACATAATATAATTAAAAACAAGTATCTCTAATCGGAGCAAAGACTGTATGTGTTTGGTTGTGTGGCTCTTTCACGTGTGTGTTGTGTGTGTGTTTATAAAACTTAACCAAGAACACTTGCGATTGTTAAGTATAAAGTATTGTGAAGTAACCCTAATTAATCGTAAGGCGCACTAGTTAGTATATATAGTTCAGCTGCATTTCGGCCGCTGCCAGCAGCGCATCCTGTGCCTCTTTCTCCCTCTCCAGCTGCTGCTTCTCTTCATCCTTTTTCTGGCGGGGATTCGATTGTGTTTCGGTTTCGGTATCAGTTTCCGCCTCTGCATCCGCATCAGCTTCTGCTTCCTTAGCTTTGGATGCATCTTGTTGTTCGTGGGACTCCTTGTTGCTATTCCGGCACCGAGCTATCAGATCGCTGTAGGGACGATCGTGTAGCAGGCATACCAGGACAACGGTCATATTGTCGCCACCGAGGCCGCCCATTTGGCAATCGGGCGCCAGACAGTGGTTCATCAGCTCCTCGCAAATCTCCTCCGGATACATGCCCATTCCGATGCGTGTGCGGCAGAACTCTAGCACTTCCGTGTTGCTCATCACATCCCAAATACCATCGCAGGCCAGCACGATGAATTCCCAATCTTCCATGATTTTGCGTGTCTCCACGTCCGGGTAGGCTGATTTTAAAAACAAAAAATTAAGAGGTGATAATGGATAATGCGAACAATGACCGTGTTGGATGCTTACCTGTGACGATCTGATCTTCCGGCTTTTTGTTTGCCCGTTTGAAGACAAAGTCGCCTAGTGCCCGGGAGAGTGCCAGATTGCCGTTGACGCGATTGAATTCCACCCAGCCGCCGCCCTCGATGATTCGCTTCGATTCCGCCTCATTGTTGGGCTTGTGGTCCAGCGACAGGATCTCCAGCTTTCCATTCACGCAGGCAATGGCTCGCGAGTCACCGGCATTCGCACAATACAGCTTATTGTCCTTGACCAGAACGACGACGGCCGTAGAACCGGCCATCTGGTCGCCCCATGACTCATAATGTAACATTTCGTAGTCAATGTCCAAAAAGCCCTGCAATTGAATCATAAAAGTGTGAGTAATGTGTCACAGAGAAAAGGTAAATATATTTGCCATGAGCTGTTCTAAATAGTGGGAGTTGGCGGTCATTAACACAACATCATTATGAATTACAATATTTTACAAAATAATAGAGGTTAAGTGGTTTTAGGATGTCATAAACCCATTAGTTCCATACTTCAAAAAACTGAAAACCTATTTCGATCCAAAACTAGAATTAAAAGTTTCTGTGTACATTGGACTTTGAACTTTAAACAAATGGAACGTGTTTAGGCATCTAGATAAAAAGGAAACTGTTCATAATTATAATTCGTCATTTGCCTGATCTTAAACGGAATCCGCCGACATCTCCGAGCTTAGAACTTGGGGGTGCTGACTCACCTGCTGCAATGCCCGCTCGATGTCGTTGTCGTTGTACTCCGGCCTCTTGAGAACGAACTTGTGCAAATGCTTTCCGGCATACTGAGCTACTGTGGCGCCTCCATGTCCGTCATACACCGCAAAGAATGCTGCTCCCGGATCGTCCGGCAGCGATAGAATGTGTGTATGGGAGTCCTCCATGTTGATGCGCCATCCCTGCATGCAGCTGGATCCCACGCGGAATAGGGAATTCTGGCAGTAGGACGACTCCTTGGCGGTCACCGGCTCGGATAGTGTCTGGCCCATGGTGCTTCTTCGATTTTAAATATATCGATGATTCTCCACCTTCCGTTGAGCTTTCTGGTTTTCTGGCGACGGCATACGGGACAGGGTTAAGTTAATTACGAAACTGACAGAAACAACTCCAGATACGCGTGGGCATTGAGATTAGCATATCAAAGTGGCGAGGCGATACCACCCGTACCATATAATCTCAACGTAAACAGACGTGGAGATTTCAGATTTCAGGCCCCATTTGTGGCGAATACTTAACTGATCCGGAATCGGATCTTTATACTTTATTGCTATTACTGCCCCTCCCCCAAGAGGCCTAGTGATAAACGTTCCGTCCGGATCGCTAGGGTTTTATTTTTTTGCGCTCCGTAATTAGTTGACACAGTTTGCTACAAATTGCGCAAAAAAAAAACGGGGAGACTGCGAGTCAGAGAGCGAAAGCTCGAAAAGGGGAGTGGAAGACGCAGTAGTGTTCTATTTATGTGTATATTATTTATTAACTCACCTGGCGTTCACCACTTTTGTTCGCAAAAACAAAAACCGATTCCGCATCAATAAAAAAAACGTTGCCAATAGAAAAAATGCAAAGTGGAGCGCGTGCTGCGGTTTGCGTTTGTGTGGCCTTCGACTGCGAGTTCAAAACAGATGGGGCTGGCTTACGCTCTGTTTATAGTCCGATTTCAGTTATGGTTCATGCATTTGCCATTTCCCCAGTCTAAGTTTTTTTTAATAAAAAATATAAATACGCGTGTTCCAGTGTTGTCATGTATGCGGAAATTGTCCGCACTAGAGGTGGTTCGGCCCCCACGATAGTATCGATACATCGAATATTTACGTTTGCGAACCACTATCGATGTTTTAGTCCCGATAATAAACGATAGTGGGAAGTGAAAAAAAAGTTCTTGCATTTTGGCGAATAAGTACTACACGTAGAGGTTGATATAGGTGTTGGTGGAGAAAATGGACAAATTTTGGCAAGGCGAAAACGATAAAGGAATCAAAACTATTGCATTATATATGCCCTAGCTCAAAAGCTAATTTATGATGTATAATTTCTTACAGGCACAACAAGTCGAATATTTGTTTTAAAAGCCTCGAAAACATCGAATATGCTCACTAGCAATATTTTCCCAGCTTTGTTCCCCACAAACTTTGGCGCCGTTGGTATTTTTAGGGATGGTATATAAATCAACGGTCTTCCTAATTGTTGGTATTTTTAACGAACTATGACTGTTGAATACAGTCAAGTCCCGATTATTTAAAATGGGAAGGTAGTTGATAACGAGGAACTATTATATTTATCATTGTGTTTTTAATTCTGTCTAACTGGTTTATATATTATATTATCTTTTTTTTTTTTGTATTGTGTTGACAAATAAAGAATTATACTTTAATATCTCTCTGATCCCTGCCATTCCAATGCAAAATTAAGAGCTATTATGTGGCATTATACTGCTCATGTTTCCGTTTCCAGTTTATCTTACTGTATTTATTTATATTACTTTATAATTTTGTCATCTTATCTGTTGTTACGCTGTTGTTGTTTGGTTTTTTTTTGCGACTCGTCAGAGTGCATTGAATTTTGCGAATTTAGCTTTGGGGTTTGCGGCAAATACACGATTTCAAGGACAAATGACGTCAGCTAAACATTTTTTGTGCCCGCTCTTTGGATTTGTTTCTGTTGTGTCGGTTTTTTTTTTTGGGGGAATTAAAGCTTGACTGCCAACGCCTCTGCTTTCTATTTATTGTCTTTATTTTGTCTCTTCTTTTATTTTCATTTATTTCATTTTTTTTGGCGTCTTTTGTTTTGAGCTTTTGCTGAGCGAAAAAGAAAAACAAAGTATTAAATATTTGCACAGCAGCAGCAGCAGCAAAAGCCAGAGATATTTTTGATAAAGAACTGTACCCTGTGTTTGTTTTCGTGTATTTGTGTGTACTTTTTTTACCGCTCTCTGGCGGTATCAACGCCCCACTCTTTCTCCCCCTCCATCCAATTTAAGCCTTATCTATCAATTCTCTCAAATTGTTTTGGCAAACAAAATTCAAGCTGGAAGTTTGTTGGCTTAAAAACTGTACTGTGACTATAATACCACGTATTTCCACAGATTCTGTGGCCCATAGACACTTATAACGCCCTTTCATAGATTAAAGATTAAAGAACTCTCAGTAAGGTTGTCATTTAATCCTTTATTTTCTAATTTTCATTTTAAAAAACTATAATGATAGCCATTTATTAAGAATGGCTATAAAACCGTTCTGTGAATTTTTATAAAATATTTTTACGGTGCATTTGTTATCGTTGTGTTTGGTCATTGAAAGGGCAAGGCGTTGACGTCGCTGCACGCGTTTTATTTCCCAACCTCTAGAACGCACATTTATTATGCATTTAACGTTCCCCGCTGGCGACTCGAAACTATCGCCCCTTCTACCCCTTCTACCCCATCCCCCGACCACGACGACCCTGCCACACCCCCTCCCTGTCCGTCACTTGTGGCATTTAAGATTCGCTTTCGCTTCCCCTTTTATTTTAGCGCACTCTGTAAAATTTCCATATTGTTTGTCAACCGGCGACGATTGCATCCCAGGCTCGGCTTCTCGCTTTCTGAATCGGTCTCTAAATCGGAATCGGAGAGTCGCTCTGTATGCAGTCTGCATGCAAATGTTGCAGCCATCTTCAGGATACACAGAGAAAAAAAAAGACTTTGTCTTACATTTTATTAATTTTTACAGAAATCTTCAAAGTATTCCAAGACTTGTATCCAAGAAGAGCGATAATATTTAAAGTCTGGGAAATTGAAAAATGTAAGCTATTAACAAAACTTTCTTTCAGTGTTTAGCTGCTGTAGTAGTAGGGAAAAGGGAAGGGATAAGGTATAGGAACAGAGCCAGGGGCCGGACAGAGCAGGGCCCACAGATATCGCCTGGCAGTTCAATCACATTGCACAAAAGTTCGAGGTCAGTTATAAAAATAAAATTATATTCCCTCGCTAGCAACGTATAGCTCTCCCCCTCCACGCTTATTTTATTTATTTCTTTTCTGTTTTAATCGTTTTCTCTCAGTGGCCCCTTGGATGGGATTGGAATCGAAAGTGGATTGGATTGGATTGGATTGGGTTTTTGTTTTACATTAATTTCTGTTTGAATGCGACAAAATGGGTTTCTTTGTCTTTAGTAGCTGGCTGACTGACTGGGCTGGGATCGGTGGTATCGGTTCGGTGGTGGTATCATGGGGTTGCTTTGGTCCTGCTCCTGTTCCTGCCATGGATCTCGCCATGGGATAGGCACAAAGTCCATTGTTCGGGGACATTGCGGGTCATTCGAGTGGAAGTAGGCCACTGGAGTTCTGTGTAACTTGAGCACATCGTCCGAGCAGCGATGCAATTGTGTAATGCGAGACCGCTGCAGGGCAATGACTCCTTGTCCAAGGACAATGGGGGAACTTTTATCGCGAAACAGGAGCTGTGCGTAATAACACCCCACTAAACCGATTACTAACTTTTTCTGCTGGCTTTTAAGTACATCTTATGAATATTTCATTTTTATTTTAAGTTATTTTTTTTTTAAATATATAACTTCCTTTATGGTATTATGGATTGGCGTGGCATAAAATCAGTGGGGATTCTTTGTTTCTCTAAGCCGGGCTAAAAAGATGTTAGCGCTTTTGGTTTTTTGTTGCCGTAAAACAAAAAAAACAAAAATAAAAACAGCGGCCAGACCAGACAGTCGCTGACCGATGGAATGCTGTTGAACTTAATTTTGGTTGGCTGGCCTGCAATGAAATGAAATTTCGATCATTTCCAGAGAATTCATGCCACAGATTTCGGTGCGACGCGACGGTCGTGGCCATGGCCGATCCTCGTCGAAACCGAAACAGACCAGACTCTGAATCCCACTGCCTGAGCCAAACTAGTTGGACGAGCTCCCCTCGCTTCCAAGGACCGCTGGGCAGGTTCATTAACTTGTTTGCCCCGCTCCTGCCGCCTTGGCCGCCGCCACCACTGTCCTCGCAGCGGGGCTTGTTGTTGCTGCTGCTGCTGCTGCTTTATTTTTTGGGGCCGCCGTCGCTTGCCAGCATCCGCGACGAGACAATAATGATCTTCACTGGAAACGCGAGCCCCTCCATAACTTCCCACCTCCACACCCCTTCTAAAACTCCACTCCTCCAAGTCCTTGACGGTGGTGGTGGTGACTTAATTGCCGCACCCAAATGGCATTGTTGGACTAGGGATTAGCACGAAAGGCAGTCGCTACTAAAGCGGTTTAGGTCTATACTTTACTCTCGTAAAGAATATGCTACAATCGAGTTATTTTTCAAAACTTTCTTCTCGCAAACTAGTTTAACGCGGACCACGACGATCTACCCTCTGATCCTTGTGACATTTGCTCATTTTTCAATGTCACTTCTCGGTGTCTGATAAAGTGGAGCATATCGTACTAGTTGCTGATTAATATGAGTTGTGTGGACTGATATCTGCAACCTTGTCCGGAGTCGTTTACATAGTGAATCACACGGCCTCTGCGGCTTCAAAATGACTAAGCGGCGCCCTTGCATGACTAAACAACTCTGTCGGCTGGGGATCCTCACAAAGGAGTACAATACTGAAGATGTAATCATCCTCTTCGAATATTCTGTTTCACATATTTTATGAATAAGCCGGGGTTGTCCTGGCACTCTAGCTACCAATCTTTTAAAGATCGGATGAGAACTACCAATGATATCGACATGGTTTGGGGCCATATATGGAAATCCTTGATTTCAACAGGGGGTTGCCTCAAAAAAATCGAAAAATATCGATGGAAAATTTGGTTGGCAGGTTTTGATGCAGATTGGAGGGGAATCGATCCACAAATCGATTAAGGTATTCCTTGCAAGGATCGGATGAGAATTGCCGAAGATATACACATAGTTTGGAGCCATACATGGACATCCTGGATTTCAACAGGGGGTTGCCCAAAAAAAATTGAAAAATATCGATGGAAAATTTTGTTGGCAGGTTTTGATGCAGATTGCTGGGGAATCGATCCACAAATCGATTAAGGTATTCCTTGCAAGGATCGGATGAGAATGGCCGAAGATATGGACATGGATTGGGGCCATATATGAAAATCCTGGATTTCAACAGGGGGTTGCCCAAAAAAAAATTGAAAAATATCGATGGAAAATTTTGTTGGCAGGTTTTGATGCAGAATGATGGGGAATCGATCCACAAATCGTTGAAGGTACTCCTTGCAAGGATCGGATGAGAATGGCCGAAGATATGGACATGGATTGGGGCCATATATGAAAATCCTGGATTTCAACTGGGGGTTGCCCAAAAAAAATTGAAAAATATCGATGGAAAATTTTGTTGGCAGGTTTTGATGCAGATTGGTGGGGAATCGATCCACAAATCGATTAAGGTATTCCTTGCAAGGATCGGATGAGAATTGCCGAAGATATGGACATGGATTGGGGCCATATATGAAAATCCTGGATTTCAACAAGGGGTTGCCCAAGAAAATCGAAAAATATCGATGGAAAATTTTGTTGGCAGGTTTTGATGCAGATTGGAGGGGAATCGATCCACAAATCGATTAAGGTATTCCTTGCAAGGATCGGATGAGAATGGCCGAAGATATGGACATGGATTGGGGCCATATATGAAAATCCTGGATTTCAACTGGGGGTTGCCCAAAAAAAATTGAAAAATATCGATGGAAAATTTTGTTGGCAGGTTTTGATGCAGATTGGTGGGGAATCGATCCACAAATCGATTAAGGTATTCCTTGCAAGGATCGGATGAGAATTGCCGAAGATATGGACATGGATTGGGGCCATATATGAAAATCCTGGATTTCAACAGTGGGTTGCCCAAGAAAATCGATAAATATCGATTGAAAATTTTGTTGGCAGGTTTTGATGTAGATTGGTGGGGAATCGATCCACAAATCGATTAAGGTATTCCTTGCAAGGATCGGATGAGAATTGGCCAAAATATGTATATGATTGGGGACCATATATGGAAATGATACAGATCGCTGGGGAATCAATCTAAAAATTGCTTAAGTTTATAAAAATGAGATAGTATTTGAGAATGACAGAGCCATGATTTAATACGAGTGTTGCGGGCTCCCAACGGTCGCTTCCTAGGGGAGCCTCCTCCCCCTAACCATTTTGCAAAGGTTCCTGGTCATACAGTCGAATCGAGTACAACGCCGAAGCACTGATCTCACATCCCGTGTGAATCGAAGAGAATCGAGAAAGGGCAGGATATTGATCAGAGCCCTGTCCCGTTTCCCGATCTCATACGATGAGATGTGAATGGCGTTGCCCACGTTGAAGCTGCACTCCACATTGGAGTTGTCCAACAGAAAAACATTGGCCAGATCGGGGGAAGCCAGCGACACATACTTGGCCCTCATTCCAAGGACGTCGATGCAGTCCTTGCGGAACAAGCGCTTCTTCAGGATGCCCTTGCCCCTGTCCAGATAGTCCAATATCGGTTGTGCGTAATCATCCGTACTGGCTGTATAAATAACCAAATCGTACCACTTGGAGACACAGTCCAGGAAGTAGTCCACATGCGGTCGTTTGTAAATGTAGACTTTCGCATCGAATGCCGGCATTATGAAGTGGTAGTCATAGGGAGTATCGGGCAGCTTTACTTGCTGACCTTTACGCTTCTGGATCACCGAAGTTATTAGGGTTTCATCCATATCGAGGACCAGCGTTTTCTTATCCACCATCCCCAGTCGACGTTTGGACACCAGCGACAGGTTCTCATCATTCAAATAGGTGATCGCAGAATATCCGTAGTATATTTTGTTGAATCGAGCTATGCAGATACGGATACATCTACGGAATCTGGGCATCATCAGGTACGCCAAAAAGAGCACCAAAACTATAGCGGCCACTACCAAACAGCTACAGACAATCGAAACATTTTTTAAATTTCGAGTTATTTTGCAATTTTTATTAACTTACATCTTAATTTTATCCATTTTTTCCAAATTAAAATATATTTATGAAAGTAATTACTTGTACGAAAAATAAAAAAAACACTTAAATTGCAAAACCAGGACGAACAGAAGAAATGATCAAAAGTTAAGGAATGGGACCCCACCCAAAATTGATGAATTAACTTTCTTGCTGTGACAATTGTATGACTGATTGAGGCATTGACTACTCGATTGATAAGGCACTGAAATAAAAAGGGTTTAATTGTAAAAGTAATAGTTCTGATATACAATCTGATCGGCAATAAATTGAGTATATTTTTCCACAGTGTCATCATTCGAAGAACTTGTCTGGATTGCCATTCCACTTACAGTGGGTGTTAAACGATCGGGAGTTCGTGTTTGTGGAAGGAGTTAAACTGGGGAAACACAAATAAAGCAGTGAGTTGCAGTGCCGGCGATGACGCACAATAAAACGGAAAAAAACGGCAACCTAATACACAGGAAAATAATTGATCGAAGTAATAATAAAATAAGTAAATAAGAAACTACAAACAAAAGAATACTCTAAAAGGATTAGTGGTTATACTTGTTATAGTCCATTATAATATTTATAAATTTCAGTACCTATTGCATATAATTTTCTTGTAGTGTAGGAGAGCAGCAACAAGGCACCACTGACGGAAGTTCGCCGGCGATGTCACTCGTGTAAAATATTGCACTGGCCTTGGGAGCAGCACGCACAATGTGACTACGCTGTCAAGACGATTAACAACAGCCACAAAAGTCGCAAGTCGCCACAACAACATCACCAGCAACAAAAAAAAAAATATATATATTAAAATAAAAGTGCAGCAACTGCAACTGTGGCCATGACGCTGGAGGAGCACCATATTGTGCGCATCTGGAGGTTGGCTGCACGCGATTGAGATGGATTTTTTTTGGGCTATAAAAAAATGTACACATAAAAATATATATTTCTTTCCATTAGGTTTTTAATTTTTTCAATTAGTACAAATCATATTCTCCTCAAACTCCACACTTTTTAACTCTACAAGATTAGTTTAGATTAGATAATCGAGTTAGTTAAATTATATGATTGTTTTTAGCCCGATGACTATCGTCCCTAATGAATCATCCAATTTTTTTGTTCTTCCACAGGACCCTAGCTTGCATTTTTTGCGGTTGACTGTGGCGTCTGCTAAGTGTCAACTTTTAACCGCATGTTGCTGGTTCTGCTGCAATTTTCCAATTCGCAAAAAAAGGGCCACAGTCACACACAAGGGTGAAATTAACTTCTGAGTCAGTTGGGCAAAACAAAAAAAAAAAAAATATAAAAGGAGTGAGAGGAGGGATCTCTAACACCCGCATCTAGGCACATGTTTGCTGAGATGATTAAACTCCCCACATTCGTACAGTTTCAAGTTAATCAGACCGAAAAACCATCAGAAATTCCAAGCTTTTAATGATTTTATTTAATAACTTATTGTTTTCAAAATATATTATTCATAAGACTAAAATATTATTTATTTATAAGTGTGATTAACTGAAAACTTGAACATAATTTATACTGCTTGAGTAATTTAGGCAGTTTGGTTCCAAATGTATACCTTTGTATTTAATAAAAAATTATCTCAACATTTCTCGCTGTGCACTCTTATCGTTCTGCTTATCTCAGAACGCGATTGCTGAACCTGTAAACGCAATTTTAGCAACATTTTTGGATACCGCATTTGAAGTGTGTTAAATTAGCATTGAACAATAATTCTGTAGCTTTTTTTTTTGGCTTAGCTGGTGTGCTGCCGAGTACTGTTGTTGTGGTGAATGCAAAATAAATTGCGCATAAAGTTTAATCACTTTGACTTTGTACAACACAGATACACACACCCACAGATACACTAATACGGCAGAAAGCAACCGAAAAATAAAAACGCATAACAAAAGATTCTTCACATATACAGACATACATATACATATAACGACATCCATACAATATCGGCAGCAGCAGCAGCAGAAGCCCCAACAACATCAGTGGACAGTGCAAAATAAGTATACAAATAAAAATAAAAATAAAAAATATATATACATATATACAAGGCAAAGGCGGCGTTGGCAGCGGCAGAGCAAGAAAGTCAACAACCTCCAGTGCATTACTCACTTTTAAAGACCGTGTGTGTCCTTCAACAAAAACTTTATCTCCGTCTCTCCCTCACTCACTCAGGCGCTGGCTCTCTGGATCTCTGCAAGTTGCTTCGTTTTTTACATTTTATAATTAAACAATTTTGCAGTCGCCCTCCCAGACCACCTCCCAGACCCCCCCCCGCACATTTTTTGTTTTTCGACAAACAACAACCCGAAAAAAGTAAAGCTTGCTGCACGGAAAAAAATCGAATAGTTAGATTCTTAGCAGTTAAGGAGTTCGGGAGAAGCTCTTTTAGAGAAAATTAAAGCCTACTTTTGAGATCCAGGATCCTTTTTATTGCGATTAAATAACCAATTACATTGTGGGTATTTTTTAAATTTATTTGAAAGTACATTAAGTTAGAAGTACTACAGAAGGTCCATCTAAAATAAAATAAAAGCCAACTTTTGTGAACCAGGATGTAGGATCGTCTGTATATTTTTGGTATTTTTTAAAAATTGACATTAGACAGAATACTATTTTGAACTTTTTTTTATTTGTAATTTTTAATCTTACTAGATTTCTCAGTGTGACTATTTTATTCTTCCTTGAGCTCTTGAAGCTTCGCACAAGTGACTCTCTTCTATCTCCACTTTATCGATTGGGGCTTCGAAAAGTGTCGATTCTGCTGCTGCGCATTTTGGCGAGATGCGAGATGAATAAACTTTTGTGCGCTTGCGTGACCTGTTCGCAGTCGCTCCTTCTCTTTTCACTGCTTCTTTGCCCCCCTCCTTTGCTCCTTGGCAGCCCCCCACGCAAGACAGAAAAAGATGGAAAGAGAGAGCTTGAGAGGGAGAGTCTGCCACATCCGCTTTGCATGTGTGTGCGTTTGTGCGGTTAATGTCATTGACTGCAATTTGTTAGCAAAATATTCCAACTGATAAATAAAATCTACACAATGCCAATGAACTGCCTGTACACACATCCTACGCCCCACAAAAAAATAAGACACGAAAAAAAACCCGAAAAATTGCAATTCGCGCCCCAATTGACAAGCAACTAAGAAAGTGTGTGCAACTGAGATAGCAATCGAGCTTCGTATCGCCCTCACACCCATACACCCCAGGCACAGGTTGGCAATGCCATAAACAAAGAATTCCTTTTGTTTGTTGATTCGATTTTTGTTCTGCGATTCTTTTTTTGCGTTTTTTTTAAATGTATTTTTATTTTTAAATAAACAAGCACAAAGTCGTCGCTGTGGTGGAGTTCATTGCATTCGCCAGAATAAGAAAATATAACAAATAAGACAAAAAAAGTCCATAAAAAAAGAAACACAACATCGACTGATATACATGGCGTATAATTAACGTCTGCGCGTGTATGGGGAGTTCAAGTTAATTTATCAATTTTTTTTTCTTTTTTGGGACTCACAATACTTGCATTTTAAAGGGGGAGTACGGATCACTCATAATTCCGTGGGGCTTGCTAAAAACGAAAATCAATCAATTGATTAATTGTAGTTTTCAAATGTTAAAAACTTAAACTTAAAATTAAATCTTTTACTGGAATATAATATAGTGGGAGTTGAAGGAGTAAAGTACTATGAACATATTATATTTCAAACTTAATTAATTATCAATTATGTAATTTTACAGATAATATTGCATCTCAACTGTATTTTTGGCTAAAACCTATCCCCCTAAGTGTGAACAGTTATGTCTTTTCGCTCAGCTGGCGCATTTCTCAGATGGTGCCCGATTTCCAGGGCAAGCTACCCGATTGAATGTCATGGCTACTCAGATTACACTAAAGTCGGTCAATAACTTTTTGGTCCCTTAAACAGCGTTTAAGTAACCAACCACAAGTGATCAAGATGTTCCTGTTGTTGTTTACTCCTTTATGAGCAGATCTTTAGTTAATGCCCCGCCAGCTCGGATGGCACGTTATTTTAGTTGACCAGTTTAATGACTTGAACTTAATTTGCGCCCTCGGAGAGAAGAGAGTAGCTGCAAAAAAATGAAGCAAAAATATTCGAACAACAAGGCAGACAACACCCAACGGCAGAAACATGGCCTGGACGGAAAGAGACTGCAGCAGCGAAGTGTCTGGAAAAGTGCAGTAGCGGGTACAGTTATAGTGACTCTCATCTTTCTAAATATTTGCATTCCATTTTTAGAATAAAAAGCTCAAATGGAACGGGAGAAAGTATTATCAAAAAAAGTTAAAAAAAAAATATGCTTTACAACACTAACCTATTTTCTTAACCTACACTGTTAAAGAGGTCTGGGGGTAGTAGGCGGCAGAGGCTGCAGGAAGAGCCCCAAAGAGATGTGCCAATGTGCGTATGTGTGTGTGTGTGAGTGGGTCGATAAAAAAAGGAAGAAAGAAAAGCCAAGATCCCGAAAAAAATTGCGAAACCAAGAAACAAGCAAAGCCGAAATACAAAACAGAACGATGCTCAAGTAACTCATATTCAAGTGTGGTGGTGTGAGTGTGTGCAGCCACTGCGACGCCGACCGAGGGCCGGCATTGCCAGGGCCAGGACAATTCCAATATATAAGCGGATCGAAGATGCAAAATGCTCATTCAGTTGCCGTTCGTTCCGTTCGCTTTACTTTTCTCGCATATAAAAAAGTCAAACACAATAATAAAATGAAGCATGCGAAAGCAGCAGCGATCACACACACACACACACACTGGCATGCACGCACACAGATGCATTTGGTGCCGCCATTGCGTATGGCAGCCATTGAAGTCGACTGCGCTGCCAATTGTGCTGTCGGCAGCGCTGCCGGAGAGTATAAAAGCATAAAATCACTTCGTACTCGGGTTTATTAAAACCAAAACTGTGCAAGTGTCGAGATCGCAGCAAAAATCCACCCAGGACCAAATTCAAAAATCTTCAAAATCTACAAAGAAAAAAAAATACACATAGTGTTGGAAAAAAAAGAAAAAAATGTAATTCTGGCCGTAAAGTGAAAGTTTGGAAAATGAAATAAAAACACCATTCGCAGCTAATAATCACAAAGAGTAAAAGCAACTTGGCGTAAAACAAAAGTTTCGCACGCCCCGCGTCACAAAAATAAAAAACAAAAAGCGAGGAAAAAAAAAGAAAATCGAAAGTGTTCTACTGACATGGATTACTTTTGCTCCCCAAACTACAAATACAACTACAACAAACAGGGCAAAGAGAAACTAGCACTAGTTTTTTCTATTCATAGAGACCCAGAGAGCCGGAGAGCGAGAGCTCCAAAATAGAAAGGTCTACACGGGGAAATATCATTGATTTGAAATTTTTATCCATAGGGATATTTTCAAGAAAAAGATATAGAATTATAGTTTTGTAGAGTTATATCATTATTTTAAACTATTGTAATAATGGGCATTATGTTGAAGATACATATTATTTCCAAAGAACCAGCAAAAACTGTTATTATAGTGTGTAGATTGTAGATTTCGCTTTATCTTTGAATTTCCTTTTCCCCCATGTTCGAGATTTTCGTTTTTTATCTTTATAGACTTTTTCTGTAACTGTGTTATTTTTCCAAGTGTAGCTGCTGATCTCTTTGCATGGTCTACGTGGGGAATTCTAACTCGCATTCTCGGTGCTTTGAACTTGAACTTTAAAATGCACACACAGACCTCTAAACATTCATGCTTGTCGGTGTTTGAGAGCGTGCTCCCCCTATCGCCCCTATTGCCCCTATCGATAGCCCCAACGATTCCCTCTCTCTCTCTCTCTCTCTCTCTGTGGGCCCCGGTCACTTTGCTAATCGCAGAAGAAACGAGCAAAATTATTCGCGAGGCGGCAGTCGTTCCATTTGGTCGTTCCATAATTTTTTCGACTGGCTTGCAATTAATTTGGGCTCTTGACGAGCCCCAAAAGTGAAAGTTTTGTGTGAAAGACGTGGCACTTTTATATCAAACAGCAGCAAACAAAATCGAAAAAAAGACTCTGAAACGAAAAAGATCAAACATGAACTGTACGCAAAACACGAAATGCGAAACGGCAGCAACAAGTTAATAAATTAAGACGTCGATCGGCAAGCGAAAATTCAAATCGAAAGAAAGCAGCAAATGCTTTTTTTTGCGCAGCTGCTTTACTAGTTTTTTATTTTATTATTTCTACCATCATTTTCCGGTTGGGTGTGGGGGCTGCTGTCTACAAAGTCTCGAGGAAGAAACAAGCCTGGAAAATCTGACATTACGTATACCACGTGTGGGCGTGGCCATGCTCGCCGTTCTAAATCGAAAATTTCCTTATAGATCTAGCCTCTACTAGGCTTTGTCTGTGCATTCGAAAGTCGATCAGACATAGCCTATAAGAGGTTAGGTGTACCAAGGCGAAAATACATCAGTAAAAGGGAATTGAAGATTACAGTTACCGGATCGGGAGAGGATGGAGGAGACTCATGATAATTCGCCCATTTTTCAGATTCCCAAATCTCCCAATTTATAGTAAATATTTCCCATCATCATCTCCCTGGCGGCGTGGAAGCTACAAACATCTGGACTGTTTCTTCATACCCGGCATTATTTATTAGTTAGTAATTTATAAATGTATATTTTTGAATAAAAAGGCGTTTCTCTGATATTTGATGAGTGTGCGTTTTCATGGGTTCTGAATTTCTGATTGTGCACTGGCCTGGCCAGAGCCGAGCTGGCGACTTGGATTCTCCACATTTGCGGGGCCCCACAAAGCGGATTGGATTACAGTTGGTTATCGCATTGAGAGGCGCCACTTCAGAAAACAGCTGGCGATTTGATGGATATGCATTGGTTTGAAATAAAAGACTAATGGGTGAACGGGAAAAATAATAAAAACAATACAGAGTATAGATTTACCAAAAATGTGTTTTATTTAGACTAAATTTGGAGAATAAGCGGAATTAAAGAAGGGCTATTATATGGATTTCAAAGTATCCATGTTATTTTTATTTCTAAAAAAAGCTAGCCATTTTAGACACCAATTTTTCTTAAAACGCAAAACTAACTTCTATATTTTTCCTTATATCATGAAAATAAACTGAAGCATTTATTTTTTCTGTTTTTATTTTTAAAAAGTTTGAACTGCTTGCAAAAGCTTATTCCTAAAGCTTTTTCATGTCTAATGGTAAGCGATCGTGTGTAAAGTAAATTTATGCATTCTACTTGTCGACATTTCCATGTAGATACTATAGAAACTGGTATGTCGAGAAATAACGAGAATTTAAATAAAATTTTACTTAAAAATAAAATAAGAGTTTGACTGTGAAATGAACTCCAAAAATTATCCTTCTATCAAAGTACAAAGTTTAAAAAATAGTCTTGCGACTAAATTCCTTGCTTTAATGCTCTTTTTAACTGAAGACTGTCTTTCAATCACTCTGTCTATTTGGAGCCTTGAATGTCTTCTGGTATTTCTACAATTCTATGAATCTTCTGGCAATTTCCGTAAGCCGTTTGGCCGTCTTCTATTTAAAGACAGTGGTAAGATGAATTGGATGCTGGCCAACTTGGATGTTGGGTTAACTCCCACAATGGAAATTCATTGGCTTCTGTTGGCTTGGTTTATTTGCGCCGACTGCACATAAAACACGCTCGAAATGACCGAAAATGCGTTTAAGACAGACAGTCTACCAATTTGGAGGATTTCTCACACATAAAATCCGAGCCGAAATCGAAGACATTAACCGAAGGAAAACAGATTGCAGCGTTAGCCAGCATCGTTCATGTCTTCCCTAATGGCTTGTACATGGCACTTGAGCACTCTGCCTAGTCGTATTTATGGCCTGCACTCTACCATTTTACCATTTGGCTATGCACTTGGGGAAATTTCATTTCCCGAACAATAAACAGATAGGCTTGAAATTACTTTATTAACAGAAATCGAAATGGTAAGCCAAACTTAATGTATAGAAATGGCTTTAAAACTTTCATCTTGCCAGATTTAGGTCCTCAGGTGTACTATAAAAATGTTAAATTTTTATTCAACTAAAAAAACATTTTCTAAGTGTGATCTTACTATTTTCCAGGTGCTGCCGGTGCCGGGGGCTGCTCACGCGGCTTATGCAATGTGCAATGTGTGGCTCATCATTGTCGGATCGGCCAGAGCTTGGCCCGAGTACATGGCTTAACATTTAACCCACATCCAGCTGATGGCTATTCCTGGTCCATCGGCCCCGAGGGATGACCTTCCCTTATCTCCCCGGCCCCCTCCGGAATGCCGGAATGTGTACAAAATTTGTTGGCAGTTAATTGGGGAACACGCCCACCACGGCCAACGGATGGCGGACAACGAAAAACAAATGATTGCAGTTAATTAAATTTAAGCAAAAACCCTGCGAACAGCAACAAATAGCATCAACAGCGTTACCAATTCATTGCAGTAATAAATTGACCCACTTTCGAATCTGCAACCTGACCCAACTACATGGCAAGGTAGAAAAACAAGCGGCAAAAAATACAAAAATAAAAATAACTAAATGTATGTATGTACATACAAAGCCCAAAACAAACTTGGCTGTAAAATCGACAAGCGCCAAACAACAACAAACAACCAGAGCCACAGCCACAGCCACCGTAGCCACCACAAAATCAAAGTAACAACAAACAACAGCCCAGCAGTGCTCGAGCACAGCCACCAAAAAACAAACTCAACACTTTAGTGCAACAGTTTAGTGTCAGGCAAAACGAATGACTTAAGAAACGAACGCGGGCGCCTGACGACAGTCGCCTCACTATTTTTGTTTTTCTCGCGCCCTCTCCTCTCAGCTAGAGTCTTTCCACGGAGCCTGGCTACACGTGAGTTTAAATCAGTGATGACTTAAGTTAAATGTTTATTTACAAATATTTAATTTAAAATTAAAACATTCGAATTAAAATGGAGCATTTTTTCATCCTTTTATTAAGACTCTTTTCAGCTTTTTGTTCTATTTATAGAGGGAAAGAAATGAGAAAGTTTAGAAGATTTAATATATACTTAATTTTAAAAAATTTTATTAAATTATTAAAAATTGTTTACCTGAGCCTTACCTCTTAAAAGTACAATTTTGCATGATATTTTCCTTAAAAAAAACAGGAACGAACTTCGATTTTTAGACTTTGGCATTTTTCTTGTTATCAGCTTTAAAGCCAAGTTATCTCCTGTTATTCAGCCAACACTTGCATGTGTTGTGTGTGTTTGTGATCTTCTTATAGCCAACAAAATTAGTCTGAATTGGAATTTTAGTAGAGCTCTCAGTAGCCAAGAGGGCGGGCAGCCAGAGCCATAGTCAGTTGCATTCGCCGCCGATTCAACTTCAATTTCAGGCAGCAATTGTTTGCCATCACCCAAGGTAGACACCACCGCCCCCACTCGCCCCACCGGCCTCCTGCCGCCCTCCGGAGGAATTGAGTAATTGACTTCATTGGCTGCTGCAGAGGTTTTTTTTTATTTTCCTTCGCCATTGTCGGTGGATGCTGCTTAGGTAAATTGCAATACACTGCACCGGCAGACAGATTAGTTACGGAAACGGGTCTGATTGGGCAAGTGTGGACAGAATTATTTGGGCGTATTTAGCGAAAGGAAAGGAGCTGAAAAAATTGTAGGTGGAATGGCAGTGAATGGGGCGTAGTAGATGGAAGATTTAATCAGTTTTTAAAAGGGTTTCTTTTGGGCCAAAAATTAGAGCAAAAGAATATGGGCCAAAATTAGTTTATTTTTTGTTTATAGAATCAAAAATTCATTTGTTTTCTACTGGATCTATATAAGTTAATTATCTGAACACTGAAGAAGTAAAATTACTTTAGTTAATCCCATGACAAGATTATCCACTTTGTAGTGCAATAAAAAGGCGTTTGAGTCCGAATCCGATCGAAATCTGGTAGATTCTGTTTGCTGTTAGCAATCTCTTGGCCACCAGCCACTTGTCCAGTTTAGTTCAGTCCA